>OX387971.1:1372740-2745480 GCA_947578425.1 Eugnorisma glareosa | reverse complement strand
CATTCACGTCAGGAGAGGCATGAGTCAACCCCTATTGAGCAACACACTGACATCAAGAAGTATTTGAAGGAAATACCTAATCCAATACTTTTTTGGTTAGAAAAAATTGTCTTCTCAACAAGATGAATAATAAATGTTGTTGAACAGTCCAAATGCCATCGTGCTACACAATTGTTCCGTAGCTTTGTAGCAAGGCGTAATGTCTTCAAATAATTTACTCCAGTATTGTCACTTGTGGCGGCTCTTTAATAGTCAGACGTAACGCTGATGAAAAAACCAACTAATTACTTTTCCCCTCTTCAAAAGTAATTGAAAATGTCACTCATTCTCGTACCTCTGTTAATCCTGCAACAGTAAAGATTCGTGATTGTTTACTTTCATCTATAACCGGAGTAGAATGATCGAGTTTGTTTAACGGTGTCCAATTGTGTGCAAGCGTAGCTTCCGGTGTAAGTAAGCGGTTACAAAGTGCGATTGTGAGTTTGGTTAACTTTGCTTTGTCGTGATTGTGAAAATGGTTAACTTTGTTAGTATCCCGATAAAGTGTGAAAACATTCTTAAGTTTGATTATAGTTACTTCCTGTTATGTAAGTCACTCTCCAAGCAGGTTTGGCACTAAGAGGTCTTATTAAACTTTTGAAGAGTTCTTTCTTAAATAGTCGATTATTCAATGCGTTTTGGCTAAACTTCAGTCCTGGATTATGTACACAAACAAGGTTTCTTCTAGTTAAACACTAGCAACTGACAATAATGCACTGGTATTTATTTAAATTAGTAACAAATAATCGTCCGATTCCAGATATGTATCAAATATCACTTTCTAGACCATTCAAAACACTCAAACATAAAAAAAAAACACTTATCACTGTCATTAAAGATAACAATAACGATATCCACAACATTATCGTTTCTTATCATACACAATTGGCGGTCAAAAGATGGCGCCAGTCTGTAAATAAAAGATATAAAAAGATTATTGATACGAAAGATAATCACTACTTTGTTGTATCATGGTTTCCTTGACAGCTGTTGCTGCATTTGATAAAGGTGTTGTATTGAATGTATTAAAGCGACGGGTGGTCGACAGACCAGACATATTATTGATATTAGCTGTACTGGTGCTATTTACACGTATAGGCCAGGTTCTAAATCCTACGCTTGCTATAAAATTTCGATTAGAATTTGCTTAACCATGGCTTGTTTGAATATTTGATTTAATTTGCTGTTCCGACTTATGGGTGTAGTGACACAGATGCCTTGCATTTGTAATGTTCCATTTAAATAACTCACCGTGCTGCTTTGTATTGGCTACTGTCGTATCCTCGTTTTGTATTATATTATTTGTATATTTTCTGTTCTCCTCTTGAATAACTATCTTGGTTGTGAAGTATTCCTTTTATTATTACCTTTTATCCATTTGGTATTCCTAGAAAAGGAAACATTAATCTGAAATGTGTTCGTTTATTACTTTCTTTAAAAATCTTTCATTATTTCCACTAGTTCCTGCTGTGTCGTAATTTCATTCCATTTCTTTTGCTTTCGTAAAAGCATTATATTTTTATTCGCTGATCCCGTTTAAATCATCTGATTTTATTAACTTTATAGTTTCTATGATTGCATTGAAATTATTTTCATTACACATATGCTAACCCGCACAAGCTTGCTCATAATTATCACTTCTCGTAAAATTATATCCTGTAGCGCCCAATTAATTACATCAAAACCAACTTACTTGTAACAATCATATTTTTATATATCGCACTTATCAACAAGTTCATAAGGTTCAAAATAAAGACATACCTACTTTGCGGCATGCCTACATAAGATTGTTAACTAAGCATCAAATGCAGTGTGATGTAATCAATTGTTTCTTATTACAGTGCCCTAAAGTCTAAAATTGGTCGTGTTTTTGTTTGAAAAAGGTAGATGTCTTATTGTTTTTGTAATGAATGTTTTCTTAAGACATTCCTGTCCATAAATAGTATGAGCATAATGTAGCAGGCGCCGGGCGCATGGACACCTACATACGAGTATATTATTATCTTTAAGGTAAAGTTTTTCGATAAATTAAAGAGACTGCGAAGAATTATTGCTTTGGTACTCCAGGTAATTAATTTTGTCATTTTAACGCAGGTCGGAAAGTCGTTCAGATGTCCTTTTCTGACAAATTAAAACCAGAAATTGCATTATTTGTAGTGAACGTTAATGCCCACTGCATCCAATTAAAATAATTACCAAAAGAAATTGATATGGACTTCAAATTGAGACAGATCAAATCAATCACAACAAGCAGAAGATGTTGAAAAATAATTATTAAAGTCTCATTAAAGATTCATTTTGAAATCAGTAACGGTTGCGAACGAATAAAATTCATAAGCAAAAGCATCCGTGGTGATAAAAACATGATAAACTTCTGAAATCGAAAATAATACAGAATTTGAAAACTTGGAAAGCAGTCTAATGTTTGTTTGCAAATATTTTTTAAACTAACATTTTTAAAGGCTACCTTAGGAGGTTTAGTTTTAGGTAAGGATACTCCAATCCCCTGCCAGGGTTGCGGGACTGTTCGAAAGAGTTATATACCGCGGCCCTGGAACACAAAGGGCAAAAGAAGGAACATGGCTGGGTTTTAGTCAGTAAAAGTCTGACACAACCTCCTGCTCAGTCCAGAGCGGGAGGAGTTATTTGATGATCCCCACCAGAAAAAAAAATACTCCAATCCAAAGTTAGGTATATTAGAACACATTTTGATTCCAAAACCTAAGAAAACAGTCATCGATCGATAAGGTCTAAGTTGTGTCGTTAATTCATAATTTGATTGCACAGAAATATGTGTTACTTACTACTGATAAAGAAAGGAAAACAGAAATACATAAAATAAGTGTGACTAAAACAAAGAACCTAGAAAACGTTATCAAAGATGGCGTAAGCACACAAGTCGTGCCTATACGCCTATTAGTAACTAACATGCTTTGATTACACCGGTACATTTATATTTCTTATCGATAACTACGAAAAACATGAAAATATAATGGATAAGAAGTGGCGCCTACTGTTACTAGGAATTTTCCATGACTTCAAATATTGCATCAGTTTCCGTCGCGAGTTTGCAATGTTTTTTAGCTTTTGAAGAACGGAAGAAGGAAAAGAGTTTGCCTAACAGTTATACACAATTTTGGTAAATCTGTTAAAAAGCAAAAAATATTCGATTTAGTATAAAAACAAAGTGGTGAATCTGAATTAATTTGTTCAAATTCACCAGTGTCTATACCAAATCGAATATTTTCATTACAGGCAAATGCTCCTGGTCTGGGAGTGGCTTTAAAGGGCTGTCGATTTTTAACCTAACACTGTCAACCAGTACCTATTATCGTTATTTAGGTATTAGCCATAGGTAGTACGAGCTTTTGCGCAATGGTGTTTGATTATTGTAATAAAAGCTTTTTATTTCAATTTCACTCAATTTTCTGCCTTGTGAGCTAAAGCTAATCAAACGCAGCTGTTAACGACTCATCGAAAATCCGCAGATATTACCGATCCATTCTAATGAAAATCCCCTAAGTTTCACAAAATTATCATAACCTTCCGTGTGAAAACTACTATCATAATCATCTGGTTATGAATGTTAAAATGTAACACCTCTTACGTTAATCTTTTCACATCCCAGAAAGGGACTCATAACACCATTAGTTGCCATAAAAACGTAGTAAAAATGTTTTTTCTTCCATAAGAATAAAAACTTTCGCTTCATACATATTTACGTATTTTGCAAATATTAGGAAACCATACATTTATACTACCTTTTTTTCTGTATCTACATAACTGTAAGTGTTGGTAAATACTTCTGTTTAGACTATTCGTTCGCGCGGTCTCGCGAAATCAGAACTTGGATATTTTTCTTAATCCACGCGTCGGGCTTAACACCGGATGGTTTGATTACTTATGCAAATATACTTATTTATGGTTAGTTTGCCACTTACTATAGAAGACATTGAAGTTATTTTTAACTGTGGATCTGAGTTAAAAAGAAGGGGAATAAATAAGTCATGTTTGATTAATGTAAGTTAAAGTTAGCTATGAATATATATGGCGACTAATAATTTAATGACCGCTAATTAAGCACGTGATTGTACACATGCTAACAAACAACTTTCCCAAAGAAACATTTTTTATACGCATTTACATTTTCCACAATAACACAACAACCGTATGAAATTCATTGTGCGGCGTCACGCAGCTAACAGCTGAAAGGTCACAGGCACGTGCGCGCGAATTTCATGCGGCTGTTGTGTTATTGTGATAAAAGTGAATAGATATAAAAATGTTTCTTGGGGAAAGCTGTTTGTTATCATGAGTACAATCACGTGTATAAGTATCGGTCACTTATTAAACCAAGTCTACGAAAACCCAGTTTCTCCTAGACATTCTAAACTTAAACAACAGCTGCTCGAAAATACCAGACAAAATCACTACCACGGAGAAAGAGCGAAATCAATTTCTATTTATAGTCAAAGTAGAATTATTATATCTCTATTAGTAACCGCAGTAGTTTATTCACCAGCGTGACTAAAACGCTACCTATCGTCACGCCCTGTGCCTTAAACACGTTCATTCTGAACCTAAACGTGCAATAGTCTTCAGAAACAGTTTCTCAAGCAGTAAAGTGATTAATTGTACACATATTTGAAAGAGATTGGAACATGAACTCGTGACTTTACGATACCCTAAACCTTTAAGGGTTTACACTGATTTAATTTTATAGTCTACATCTTGGTCTATATAGTTTTCAACACTACTGTTGTCGACTAATTTAAATTATACTGCTGTCGTTGATGTAACAAAACGTACTAGCGACATTTACCCAACATTGTTTTAGTTTATTACTTAAGTGATCTGATCTTTCAGGTCTATCTTAGGTCTACTCTAAGTGGGTAGTTTCATGGCTCTTTTATTGATTTCTTAGACATCTTAGCATAATTTATTGGGACTCAAATTGCTGATTAACAGTCAAATTTCTACATTGGTCTTTCAGATCACATTATTACTGACTCATAAAATCTCTATTATATTGTGTAAGCAGATCATATCTACAATCTCAATATTATAATTATGCAAGCACAGCCATACACAAAGGCTCACACATTCAGCTGGTTATGCAAAATTTTTAACCGCAATGGTATGTTGTTTTCTAATGAAACCCTTGTTCATTGTATTTTATTCTTATTGCAGCCGTGATCGTAATTCTTAATCAAAACTTCTTTGTTAGGAAGTTCGCGGTTTTGACTGAGGAGTGAAGGACTGTGATGTGGTTATATGCAGCTGCAGATTTTTTTTTATGTGGATGGAGCAAAAGGTTTAATAATAGTTGCCTTTACTCATATAGGTCACCTTGTTTCCAGAGGTGTTGAAATTATTCTAAGGCAACAAACGTAAAAGGCTAATGAGGCACACATAACACTAACTTTGATTTACTCATTAACATCATCGAATGAAGGTTTTAATTGGAAATTAGAATTAAAAAAATTAAACTCCAAAAAAAATCGAATTTTATAAATTATACATTGAAACAAGCACCAAATCATTCCAGAATAAAGTTGCATTTTGATGCGTTGCAGTCTCTCTGTCTAAACATTTATCCTTAAACAAATCGATGGTGTCATCAGTTTTCTTCTTAATTCCATTATCAGTATACTCACCAGTACAATCACATCCATTACTGTTATTTCTAAGTATAGATTCTAATGTCTATTGTTTTTTGTTCACAGGTATGTACTGCTGGTGTATTTGCAATCTGTTTTGTAAGTAATACTGGACATATTTTTGCGTAAAGCAGGAATGTAAATGCTGTTTGGTTGGTAAGTAGCTGTGCGTATTAATGTTGTTATTAGTTTTGTTTATGTTCTTGGTGTTTTTCTTATATGCTAAGTTTTACTTTTTTTTATCGCAGGTTCATAAAAAGACTGATTAATTCCAAAAGCATCACCCTAAACTATTGAATATCTTTATTCTTTTGGATGTTTTTAATCATCTCGTGGAAAATAATCTTCCCTCGGTACTTATTTAAGACTATTAGTCCACGCAGCTAGATATTTTTGTCTCAAAATCAAGTAGGATGTATTTCTAATGTCGCTTTCTGTGCCTAATTCCACAAAACATTACGACACAAATTGAAACCTTGAAATTAAAAGTTTCCGAAACATTAAACGCTTCATAGAAGCATATAAAAGCCCCCACTATTTACCCTGGAATCAGTCACCATGTAATTTCAAGTTTATTCTTCACTATCACCGACCGACCACCGCCATCGCTGAGCTCTTATTTTTAGTGCAATAAGGTTTATGATCAAACATACAATTATGTGATTATGACAGCAGGGTTTATGTTATTTGCTGTTGATAAGTTAATTCTGTTTACGTTGTTTTGCCCCCCTAGAAAGAAGTTTAAGGTACCAACAACGTAGCAAGGGACTGTTTAAAATACTTTTATGTTATGAACAAAATCAGAGCTTCTTCTCATTCATTGTGCCTCAGCGAAAGGATATACGTAAGTCTTTCTGTTAACATAAAAGGGAATACAAGTCTTTGTTGACTTTAAAGGAACAACTACAAGATTCCTTGTATCAGAGGCGTACGCAAATAGCCATTGCCAAACATCGTAAGATCCACATTTGGGTATCTTGAAATAAACATGATCGGGAGCTGTAAGTCGCTGGCAATATTGTTTCATTCTCAGTCGTACTAGAGGGGTGTTAGGTTCTTGTAAAAAGTGGCATGTTTTGTAATAATTCACTTAGTTTTCAATTCAATATTGTTGCTCTTTAACATACTTTTGCTACGATTAAATGTCACTTGCAGGTCAGCAAAGTATAAGGTCTATCTATCTGGCAATTGGAGAATTTCGACCTGGTGAAATTTAAATTTTCTGAGCATTATTGTCAAAAGTAGTACGTCGAGGTCCGTGCAATATTTAACAAAGAAGAGAAGATTTTCTTCCTTTACAATTGACAAGATCTACCAACATATATCTCCAATACTATCTTCCTATCCTCAATCCAGTTCTTCGAATCCGCTTTCCACTACCCCAGTATCGAATTAACATTTAATAATGAAGTGTGCGAACAGATCAGATCATAAATCTTCTCTGTTGGGGAGTCAGCACAGGTCGTGACTATAATGGCAACCACGTTCGTGTTCTCGATAATTTATTGTCCAACACTTTTATGCTGTAATTGTGAGTAAATGATTATTTGTGAACTTCACACTCTTTTGTTTTGGTGCGAACGTAAAATCAATTTGTTTTTTTTTTGATCACATGCTGTTTAATATTTTGTGATTTTGATTAAAGAATGTCTTTATTTTTTAAAAAGCTACTGCTGACTTCACTCATGCTTGTATATGAGAGGGTGATCACACTTATCGGCGTGAAATCCGCTTGATCAGAACACAAATCACCACATGCATTTGTCGCATTTCGTTGCCAGCGCGGTGTCCAGTCGCGTCTTCTGAAGCGCTAGGTGAATTACGTCTTTTCGCTTTTAAGGTATCCGATATCAAGGTCTTTTTGGCCTGCTCAAGCCCATTCCATATCCATAAGTGCGGTTATGATCTGTTATAAGAAAGAACACGTTTAACACACCTGGTCCAATTTTATTATGATTAATATTAAGGTGTGAAGCAGGAAATCTAAATGGTTATATTACCACCATTACGAGATAAAGTCATTCGCTAATCATCTGTGAGAGAAAAAAACTTTCAAAATAATAGCGTATAAGTTGTAAAACTAGTAGGATTGTAAAACTTGATGGCGGAAATAGATCCAGTTCTGTAAGAGAGGCATAAATCAAAGCTAAGTTTAAAAGCATTGTAAAGCAATTGACCTCTTTGTATAAGATAGGATCGCTTTATATTGCCATTTGAACTTATTAATTTTATTCATTCAATATTATGGAAATCTATTTGGAATATTTACTCTTCTTTAGAGCCCTTAAGCAATATTATATTGGTTTATATAGTCATTGATGTAATTAATTTACATAAGCATCAAGGCCATCGACAATAAAACTGCCCACACAAAACAAACCATGCCTAACTTATACTAGACCTTCAATTTGACCATAAACTCAATCAATCAATAGAATTCTCCTTCGACCAGCCTACATACATACACTACTAACAAAAACATAAATACTCACCTGCACTACCAACATTAAAAATGTTATTGACTTAAAACCTAAGTGTTTCTTCTCAGAGTATTTGGCTTGAAAATACCGACCTGATCTAGCTTAAAATGTAAAAGACTTGACACTAAAAAGTCTTACTTATAGCCAATTTACAAAATAATATTATTTACCATGTAGCGGCACTACAAGAATACTGCAGCAACATAGAACAAAAAGCACTACAGCGCCATCTATGTCACAGACGAAGAACTAAACATCGAAATACACTGAAATCCTACATCGCGCAAGTAAAGTTATCCGCGACTTAAGAGTATATAGCAGAACCCGACAACAACTGTCGGGCAGTAGCCCACCAGACACAACACCCGTCTGGTCGGAGGATCCTTCCTTTTTTAAGGGGGATGAAGAACTTTACACCCTGTTCTCCATACCCCCAAAACCTCCAGGACATAAGCTACTACAATCTGTCAAATTCCTAAAAACTCAAACTCAAAGCGTTTATTTCAATTAGACCATAGCAGGCACTTTTGAAAGTCAGAAAAACAAAGGCGAAGCTACAGTCACAGACACAAGGCATAATAACTTGTGAAAGTACTGTAATTGCCCATTCCAAAGCATAGATCTCTATGGAGAAGAATGGGCAAGAAACTCCATGGACACTCACTAAATAGATTACATCATCACTAAATAGATCACTAAATAGATTTACAACTTAGGTTGATTGAGAAAATTTGACAATTTCGGGTAGCTTGATTTGCTGGCGACCATACATCACCCCCAATACAATCGTCAACATCCAAATGTTCGTTATCATCTAAGTCATAATTCTTAAACATAATCATTCTATCATCTAGAAAGCTAATTACTTAGTCGACAGCATGATGACATTATCAACAAAATTATTCAACTAAATACCTCTTCACGGTTCGCGGGTTCAAAACAATCGTATCTGAGATCTGGACCACTGGCAGAGTTTAGCGACCTAGGTTAGGAGTGTTTTTTATTGGCTAGTGGAGATATATAATTTATTCTTTGACTGTTTTTTGCTGTAATGGTGGCTGTACACTCTTGCCGAGAGATATCGAGGCAGGATGAGTGCAAGATCGATGCGCTCATCTAGTTTCAGAGTTCCTCGCTTGCTCTTCGTCCTGTATCGGTTCCTTGCGAGACATCTCGGGAGAGAAAATGTGAGAGCTCGGTCGAGAGTGTACACCCACCATAACAGTTAATGTACACATCCCTGAGGTAAATTTTATACAAAGGCTGGAATGTGAGGAGAGGCTGGTGGGTGCGGACGTGTGTGTTTGAATAGCTGAGGTAGTTCTTGAGCCATTCATTAAAAAAAAACTCAGAACCAGCACTGAGTGATTATGGATAGTAGTTGATGATACCAACGCTTTAGAAACGACAGTTTACTAAACAAATCGAAAGTAAACACAGTCTCGGCAATGCTTTTCGATTATTTTAAACTAAAACACAAGACAATGCTTTAGAAAATAGAATAAAGTGCTATTGTTACTACAAACGCTGCAGAGAGAAAGGTCACGGGTACAAATTCTATCCCAATTGATTCCATTTCTAGAACAAAGCCATTCAGCAGATCGAGATTTATACAAGAAACAGAAATAGCTTTAAAAGATTTCTAAGATAGTTTGAGGGAGAGTTGAAAAGTCTCAAATTCTTATCTCAAGGTAAAGACAATATGTTATAAATTGTCATGAGTTTCTATTCCACATTCCATGAGTACAATAGTAGCCCTCTAACCTTTACATCTGGAAGCGATAAGCAGCTGACACCCTCAATACTTATCATTTCTAGATCTGTATATAGGTATACCGTAATATCGGCTTGTATAAGTCCTTGGCTGAACATGGGCCGCCTTGCAGGTAGCTTTAACAAACGATGTTGCTAGTACAATGCCTCAGAATGAGTGCTGTGCGAAAGATTGGTTAAAAATAGAAATGCGTTATTATAAAATACTTCAAATACCTAACAGAAAAATAAGAAATAGTTTTCTAAGCTAAGACCGACCAAATATGGAACAAAATAGCTATTAACTCGTGCTCCGAGAATCCGGAACATCGATCGCCATCATCAAGAACATATCACAAGTTTCTATCTAAAAACGTCATAGTTCAAGTAAAAAACTAAACTCGTGCCGATCTCACATCATCTAGTCCACGTATTTAAATCGGCCATCTTAATAGGCCGTAGCTTTCACAAGCTCGACGATAAACAAAATCAAAACAACGCAGACATGAATCCGCATAAATTCCCTTGCATTCAATACGAAATGTACATTATATCTGATCAGAGGTTGTCAATGCGAAAATGGCGGAGTACAAACAATATCGGTACCGGTAAATGCCATCGGACGCACTGCGGGCGTGGTTCACTGGACGGGGAGAAATCGAAAAACGTACAACCATTTTGTTATACACAATATATAATTTAGATATCTTCTTAACGGTCAATGGCGGATTAGTCACGTTTTGCGATCGAGATGCTTCTGTGACCTCTACGTACTTATATGGGACTGTAGACATGCAAATGGCTTTAGCGTTTCTAATAGTTTGGTTATTGTCAATGATCATCGTTTATTGAAATTTATAGTTCAATAAAGTTCCGAAATTAGTCTTTAGGCCTAAAATATGGAAGACGCGTCTAAGAATACTAATAAACATTGCCATATATTTCATTAATTTGTTCGTCATTCTTGGAGTATATTATTATAGTTTGTGTGGGTCTTATCGCTTTTCCTTAGTATATTGAATGAACTCAGGCAGTCAAGTTGATTTAATGCGTCTATAACCATAATAACACGAACAACAATGTCGTTGACTTTGAAAATGGCAATGTGAATGAATTGTGCAGGTTCCGTAACATAATTCTGTACTTAAATGGTTATAGTTGGGATTCTGTTATTTCTTAATTAAGTAGACCTTACCGGTGTTGCACTAGGAGTAATTATAAAAGCAATAAAATCTTTAAAGTCCGGTTCTGCTGTCTTATTCGCATTTGAAGTAACACTTGTTGCTGATCTAAGACGACACAGGATAGCTCAATACTATGACCAGAGCTTCCCATATTATCAACCAATTAATACGCTTCAACATTTTGTGAAACCAATCAGCACTTACCCTCAAACTCAATCCAGAGTGAAAGTTCCCTTATGTCATTTCTGTAACTATAGGAGTCTCCAAACTAAAGTCACAAAAACAGTAATTGAGTAGTTAAAAAACGTAAAAAGTAACAAACGAAAGCTTACTCTTACTAGAATTATTTATCTACAACACAACGTATCATCACGCATGTAATCCGCGAAGGGTTAGGCAGTGTACCTAATAGTACACCCGCATTGCGCCACTTATGTATAAAGCCCTATGTAATAGGGGGCGAGCCTATTGCCATCAACCTGGCACAAACTCTACAAATTACAGTAGATTTAGCAGTAACCATATTTTTCGCGGAAATTAACATCGTCTTCCATCCTTCTTCTCATAATACCAAGATTACCATCGAAAAAGCACGAATAAGTAATGAGAACTTTTTGTACTGCTTGTCAAGCGTCACTTTCGATTTTAGTTAATTGATTCTCGTCTAGATAAGAGAGACGTGTTGGACATAAAGAAAGCGATCCATATCTTGCGCTTGCGCCCATAATGTTACAAAGTTGTGTCGTGTGGCCAGTTTTTTTGTAGAACTTACGGGTACTTTGTAAACAAGATTATTTTTTGGGTTGCTTCCTTATTTGAATTTTCTTTTTTTTTCGGTGGAAGAAACTTAAATATTTAAAGGAATCTTGTGGTTCGTGGTAATTATGGTTCTTGGTGCAAGCAAGCAGATTTGACTCGAAGACCGTGATTTATAAATACTAATTAACATAATTTGCTGTTTCTGTTACTGTCGTAACTACCAATGCAAGATGAGATGAAACGAGATGGATCCATATCGAAGCAGTGTCTAAATGAAACCAAAATTTTAAGTAAAGTTTATAGATACCAACCTTAGTCATCATCTCCCCTTACCCCAAGCCAGGTCAGAGCCCTATGGGCGGCATAAAAACTCTGACACCAGGTAAGGCACTAACCACACGATAAAGAAGATCCTCAAAAAATTGGGGTAAGGGCAAGAGCATGATGACCTATGGACCTGTTTTTATGGGTCCGGTCTTTTATCTTGTAAAACCCCAAAGACTCTGTCATCATTCATGAAATATAAGAGACAAGTTAGTGTCACTCAGTAGCCAAAATTCCAAACCTGGTCTCCATAATAAAGACTCGGAAAGTCCAAATAATAGTGCACCATCGCATACCTTGGCACCTGTGACCGGGATGTGGAGCTCCTAAAGCCCTGCTGGCATAATAATGGATTTAACGCTATTTTGCCCTTCAATTGTGGTACATTATGTAGACATTAGTTGAATGTAGTGTCAGGTCCGCCACAGACAACATTGATCTACGATATAGATCGACAACGAAACAAGCAAGTGTTTTAAGACTGGCGATTCTTAAAAAAGAAAACGTCCTGAACTTTGACATAAACTATATGGTACATACTTTTCTTCTCTATGGAAAAGTTAACCTCAAAACAAAGCAAATGAAATATGAAGTTTCACAATACAGGGAAGGACTGCGGTTTTCATAAGTAAACAATAATTTGTTGAAGTTAAACCCAAAGAAGTTTCTACTCCACTTCGAGATATAAAAATAAATCCTTATACAATTCTAATCTCACAATTTTAGAAAGAAACCATTACCACAGGAACAACAGCTTTCTCAAAACTTATCTGTCCATCAAAGTAACGGCTGCAATAAAACAAACCGGAA
Organism: Eugnorisma glareosa; assembly: GCA_947578425.1. Taxonomy (NCBI): domain Eukaryota; kingdom Metazoa; phylum Arthropoda; class Insecta; order Lepidoptera; family Noctuidae; genus Eugnorisma; species Eugnorisma glareosa. The sequence continues at coordinate 2,732,472 of OX387971.1, read as the reverse complement.
TGTATTAAGATGACGAACTGCATTCAGTAATGAGAGCAACACACAAGACTCACGGAGTCACGAAAGTAAGAGCACGATTTATAATTCTAAAGAGAAATGTGACTTTTTGACAAACGTGGGGCAGGAATTAGGCTGGTCTGTTGTTTAATTGAAGTGTTAATGTAGTGACTGCCACAAGGCAACACTAAACCAACGATGGTGTAGTGCTGGTAAGAGCGACTGCTGAAGCCGGTCAAAGTATAATTATAATAAAGGAAGAAAGAAAAGATATTTATTTGACACATTCCACAAGTGCACACAACAAAAAAATAAATAAAAAACATAAATCTGAACAAAACAAAAAAGATAATATTGTATGTCTCACGGCTACGCCAAATAGGCCCAGTTCAGACGAAATGAAATATAAGCGTGATAATATTTGTCTCGATGAAGCAAGGAGGATGATGATTTTGTACGGTCTAAACAATTTAAGGCAGCTGTCTGTCAAACTATCAATATGATAAAAAACACGATGAAATTCTCAATAAAGTGGAAAAAAATGTTTCGGGAACACACTGATTAACAAGACATCCTATCAAGCCATTCTAATGACGGTAGCAATATCTACCCATAGACCCAAGCCGGTAAAGTTCAAAGCGTCGCAGCATAATGTGTTGCATTTAATGATAATGATCACGCATAAATAGCGTCGAGTCGCTAATTCATCGCCCACGACGAACTTCACCATTTCCTAAGTCGAGTTTTGTGAATAGACGGCCTATAACTTCTAATAGCTCACATAGCTATAGGTAAGATTTAGTAGGTTTTTCTCTAGAGTGTGACTTTGCGACGATGCCACAAAAGTGTACCAAAACAAAATTGTAACGATATTCTGCGTGGATACAATTTGAATCGAATACTAGGATCACCATTCTTTTTTTTTTTTTTTTTTTTTTTTTTATCGATGGGAAATCATCAAATGACCCCTCCCGCTCTGGGCTGAGCAGGAGGGAGTGTCAGACTTGTACTGACTAAAACCCATCCATGTTCCTTCCTTTGCCCTTTGTGTTGTGTGTGTACACACAACACAATGTGCTCCACCGTGTCCTCCGGTCGATCCTCGCAGTGGTGACACCCGGGCGTTTCCTCCCGCCCGATTAGGTGCAGGAACCTCCCGAAACAACCATGTCCGGTGAGGACCTGCGTCAGGCGGAAGGTGAGGGCGCCGTGGCGCCTCTCCAGCCACTCCTCAAAGAGGGGACTTACCGCCATTATAGTGGCGTGCCCTGGGATCACCATTCTCAATGTTTAGCATTAATGGACTGCTTCTTGAGTGCTTCTGCTTCTTAGCTTTCCAAAACCTTTTAATCCTTTTGAAATTGACTAGCTTAAAAATATGATCAAAATAAGCATAAGTTTGTCGTGGTTACGAAGTGAACTAACTATCAATTATTAATTCGGATCATTACACCATTTTTGGCGTTTGCTTTGTTCAGCTTAACTAGTCCACAAATTGTTTTAATTACGGTGATATTTCTAGAACGATACTATATTTTATTTACCTCTTATATTCTCCATTTCCCAGCTCCAATATTCAGCTAAACAGTTCATTGAAGAACCATTTTTTCATCTTGTTTACACAGTAGAAATTCTTCCACCTTCCTTGTAGAGAACTGGACCTACCAAATAAAGCGCGGTCTACATTGACGTATTAGTGGACTAACGTTATTTAATGACTACTTAGCTTAGGAAAAGAGTTCCCGTTTACAAATACGGTAAAGGATTTAATGTTATCGATTCTGAGGCTAAATTGTGGGTATCTTTTATTGTTTAATAGGCTGGTGATGGTCTGAGGATGGATGGTCATGGTCGGTTGTTTACAGTGGTTGGATTCGCAACAGGTGGTTTGGTCTAGGCTTTAGATGTATTGCTCCTTAAGGGATTGTTAGATGGTAATGGACATAATAGTAAATAAACATTGTTAGCAGAGGCAGTATACTATAAAATATTTGCGCAGTGTCATTTACACGTGTGCCCCGTGGCTATCATTATATTCAAGTACAACCAGACACTCTGCCTGTTAAAATGAAATCACTAACTGTAGCTACTGATATTGCTGACAACCATCCAAAACTTTAAGTGAGTCCAACTAAATAATCTTTGAAGCTATCAAATTTTAACTACTAGAAACCGCTGTTTTCACTAACAAACTTAAACACAAACTGACCTTTAAAATACACCTCCATACCATAAACCTCCTTTTACAATACTATGCAAACAACCTAACTATGCCTTCTCGCATCTAACAATGCTCCCCAAATAAACTTTATAGCCAACGTAACGTTTATATACAAATTGCTATCTCAAATTCCATGACGCATAATTAGAACCTTGCTAATTACAATTTCCCATGTTCAAAGTCGAGGCTCATTAGAGGCTCAATTAAGTACTGGCTACCGTTATGCGATAGTCGCTATCAGATGCTATATCCCAATGACATTGATTCACTTTGATTTATTTCTTGCTGCGAAGGAAGCTAAGTGTTTTGATTTAGTTGCTAATTAAAAGGATTTTCTATATTCGTTATCGAATTATAAGTACCGTTTGAAATGAAGTATAGTAATCGTTAATTGTATTGAAAACGTCAATGAGATTTTTGAACTCGGATTCGGTACTGATGATGAGTTAATCAACAGTTACTTAACTTACGATATGTTAATACAAAATTGACCATATCAACATAAAAATACTAAAATTGATAGACACGGTGAAGGAAGATATCAAAACCGGGATACATCATCCGGAAAACAAAAACAAAACAGCTGTTTCTGATTGATCACCAATGTCATTAAAAATACCCAAAACCTATATAGACCATCCAAAGCGAACCCGTCCATCTTAAACATGTTTTTGTGTTCCTCTCGACCCAAAAATAGCTCTCAGACAGACACACAAAAAGTAAAAAACCTAAGAACAAACATAGCAGCGGCCACAGGGACTGTTTGCATTGGATACGTGAACAAATCTGAATTGTAATTTGACGGACTTGATGATATATTCTAGGTGAAGGCAAATGAGAAGGAGGTGGAGATGATAATGGCAGTAATTTTATAATAGGTAATAAAAGAAAAGATTTATTTAAAAAAGATAGACAGTTATTAAGGGTGACTGCTGATGATAACGTATAGAAAAGGTGCATATTCTCTTGAATATAGCTAAGAAGGGGTTCTTAGCTATATTCAATAGAATATAAGAAGGGTAAGAAGGGGTCTTAGCTTTATTCAAGAGAATATGCACCTTAGGACTACTGAAATGACGACTAATAGAGAAGTAAAGAAAATAATACATGCTGTGCCGACCCCAAATAAATTAGAACAAGAGCAAGAGAAAGATGACGTAATTGCAATTGTGAAACAACTGATGAAAACTACAAAAGAAAGTAGTTACATTCTTACACAAGATTATATTGAAATAAGATAGGATAATAATTATAGTGAGAATTTCTCACAACAATGTTTTTTTTGTTAAGCTTGCTTTGGGATTTTGGTCCAGTTGTGAGAATTTTACTTCACCCATGACTTTGAAACGTTCCAATGTGCACCTGCTGTTGTTCCCACTTACTTACAATCCTGTTCCATAAAATATAAAGATAAATGGAGTTACGATTCACATTTATATCCTTAGGCTTTACGGGCAAATGTTAATTGTTGAATTATGTATTCTGGTCTGTGATAATATGCAGTTGTTGGGAAATAATAAAATTATGAACAGGAACAATAAAATACTTATTTATTACTTGCATCTCTTTATTAATTATTGTTAGGACTCTTCGCAGAATCTTGTTGATGTGGGTACCGGTTTATGTAGCATTTAATATGATTTCTATCAATTCGGATTAAGTTGAAGGTTTAGACAACAACAACGTAGCTTTGAATGTAATTATTGAGTTTTATTTTCTCACTTTTTTGTATCCTACCATAAACTAAACCAAGATCTGCTTTGATTTCATAATAACGATCGTAAGCCTATCACGATTACCATAAATCGTTTGTCTACTTACCTTCTTCACCTTTTCCATCACTTGGATCAAGTTCTCCGTCTCTCTATTTATTTATGTCGAACCGCTTACCGTTGACTATAAGCTCCATTACTTCGCCACTTAAATTCTTTCTCAACTTTTTCGCATCAGAACCGGGCCTATAATAATGTCACTCAACCGTTTGCCCATTTACTGAGCAATTACAAGTATCTCACTTTAAATATTTATACTATCACATACTAAATCCTTGCCTATGAGGGCACTAATGGAAATAACGTTAAGAAAACATTATTAGCTGATAAAGTTAGTCGTAAATCTGTCCGTCTGTGCACTTATCTTGGTAACTAGAGTTTATCGAGCAGCATGTGAAAGCTTTGAGCTAAGTGGAATTACCTATTGACCAACTGTCTGTAATGTATTGGAATAACGTGTGTATCGGTAATGTGTTGCTGCGGTTTTTGGATAGGTTTGGTGACAATCAATTTGTCGGTAGTGAATGTAATTGAAATTGTAGGAGGAGACAATTTATTTATACATATGAAAATAAAAACTAAATATTTTTTCGCAGAAGTTACTCTAAATTCTTCTGTGTTGTTGTGTTTTATGTGTCGTGTTTTATACGTTGTGTTTTATACTCTAACTGTTGGAGTATAAAACACTCATTTCCTTTTGCAGTATTATAGGTCCAGTCCCTATATCTGTTGTACATAGTACAAGACGAATAAGTCTATTCGTGTCTGTGTGGTTAGTTCTTCAAAACCACACAATGTATTTTGATGCGGTTTCTAGCTTTATTTATAGGCTTCATTCCTGAAGGTTTCCTTGTACAATACATTAATATTTTACTTAGATATAGCCCACAAAACTCAATATTATGACATGTCGCCACATCAGTACATTGTTGCACCCTTGCGAAGAAGGAGCAGGTCGGTGAGAGAGCATACCTATCTACAAGAAATCGGCAGAGCCAGTCAGAATGAGTCTAAATCCATGCAGAGAATAAGTTATTTATTGGCTTCTGTATGGATCGGAAGACGCGACTCGATACCGCGTCGGACTATTCGCAGTGCATGTCAATCCTTGTAAGTGGATTGGCAGCAGCTTTATGATAAATGTTACCTTTACTGTCTTCTTGTCATAAGTGCTAACCTGGTATACTTGTATTAGACCTCACAGACAGCTCATTTAGATGTTAAGATTAGCTATTACCATATTCGATCCGGGAACGATAGAAAACCAAATGAATCTTCACAAGTCAGTCGCGAGTGTGCTGAGAGTAATCATAATGTCTTCTATATATGTATGCACGGAAGACTTTTGAAAAGAAGATGTGCTACTTAAAAAAAAAAAGTAACTTAATATTTCCATTAACTCTAAGTTTTAGCTGCGACACCTCAAAATCAAAATAGGAAGTCGTACACAAATTATGCTAATAATCAGCAATTTATTGTTTTTTGTTTAGGCAATTTCAAAATTTACAAGAGACAGTGTCCCAAAATGGCCGCCCTGAGCAATTCATAGTATTTTAGTTCAAATCTTTGGTAACCACGACTTCCGAAAATGAATGCCTCCTACTGCATCAAAGTGGTGAGAATCCATTAAATAATTTTTCAAAATCAGATATATTCTAACGCGGATGTAGACAAGATCAGCATTTTAATAATATCATCATTATCTGCCTAGCCTTTTCCCAACTGTGTTGGGGTCGGCTTCCAGTCTAACCGTATGCAGCTGAATACCAGTATTTTACATGGAGCGACTGTCTATCTGACCTCCACAACCCAGTTAGTAATGGGTAATACGATACCCCTTGGTAAGACTTTTTGGGCCTGACTACCTGTAACGTAACGACTGTCAAAGATCTACAAGCCATCTGACAGCCGGGACCAACGGCTTAACGTGCTTTCCAAAGCACGGAGAAAACTCGGTGTGTAATGGGCGGTCACCCATCCACAGGCCAACCTAGACAAGGACGGCTTAACCTAAAGATCGATCCGAGAGGCTGTAATTATTTTGCCACGAGCTCCACGACCATTTCAATAATAATAAGAAACAAAACAAAAACACAGGAAAATAAAAAAAAAAGATAAAATGCAGTCACTGTGACTGCATTTTATACAATGTGGTGTTTAAATCGTGTTATAATAACATAAGCCAGGCTACTTGTCGCAGTGTATGGCTTCAAGCGGAACACCCTTCATTATTTACGTTTGGGGTCATTTCTACCCTAAATACGAGTATAACTAGAATGACAATAGAATCAGGTGTTACCAGAGGTCAAGGACTTGAGGTAACAGGTTACAGTCATATTTTTCTCTGTGTACATCTATGACACCTTATTGGTGACATTCTTCAGAAAGGTCAAGTGCGTAGTCAGTGCCGGATTAATCCAATTGCTTAGGGCATCACGTCTTAGGCGGTACCATAAACAGCACCAAAAAAAAAATGCTAGCACATGAAAGGTAAAGCTGTTTGAAAATCCGCGCGTTTTAAATTTAATACCCGTAAAAGTCGCAAGTGACATTTCAATAAAAAAATGAAAAATGCTTAGATTTTTATAATACGTAATACCAACTTGGCTCCACTTATCTCTTACATCTTTCATAAATATTCTAAGGTACGTAATGATCTATTTCGTTGTAATAAATACGTTATTTTTTTTTTAAAGACCGAGACTCTTTTACTTATGGATGGGGGGGCTCAGGCGTGGATATATTAGAGCATCAAGTAGTCCTATTCCAGCACTGTGCGTAGTACTTGCAACCTTCGTGCGTGTATGGCCAGATGTAGGAACGTGGACGAGGCAAAGGTAGTAAGTAAGGAACGAAGCAGTTGACGTTCTGACGTGATTTCATGTATGTATAAAATCTATCTGTGCATTCCTATAAATGAAGGAAACCTGTAGTACCGACGTCAGTCAATTAAATTTAAGTGGTATGAAGTTCAGTGATCTTCTTATGTATTTTAATTTTCTAGCTAGATCGACAAGGAACGATGGACTTAAACGTTTATTCAAAATAAGCATGGGAAAATGTACCGGAATCGTTCATTTAGTATTTTTCTTGTCTTTGTCTTTCGACGTCAAATCACACCCTCTGTCAGAGATAACTAATGGACCAATAAGAAGAATAATATGAAGATTGAAAAACACTCAAAAAGCTTTGAAAATGATTTCCACTTGTGTTTAGCCCCTTTTGTTTGTACAATGAAAGATTTGTGTAATCTTTGAGTTCCAGAAATGGTCGAATTCAGTTGCTGTATTTTAATGTCTGTCATTAGTTGTCCAAAATAATTTCTCGTCCTACATAAGTCGGTATCTTTCCTCATATTTACCATCGGAAGCATCTTATCTAAGTTCAATAAAGTTCCTCAACTTGTTCCCAACATGTAAGGTGCCGCTCCACTTCAAGATAAACAGTACAAATATTAATAAATCGATGCGGTGACCGTGTAAGGTTAACCAAACGGTCGTTTTGGTTGTTTTAGGTTGCTCGTAAGGTTGTTGGTTTACCTTTTATCGGTTCAGTTTTTTGTTTTGAAGTAGGTAACCGATAATAGATAATTGTCTGTTAGTTCTTTTCATATGTGTTCATTTCTCACTTGCTCTTGCCGGTTTTGCTCTCTCTCCCCATCATCTCATATAGTATTTTTTTGACTGCCTCGTTCTGCTGACTGCTGAGCGTGGGGTCCTGGGTTCAATTCCCATGTCGGGCAAAAAGTGTTATTGTGTTTTTCCATTAGTTTCTCGGTAGTAGCCTGGGGTTTGGAAGTTGACGGTATGATACCCCCGTGCGTCGGTAAGCACGTTAAGCCGGTTGGTCCTGCGCCTGATCTCTCTTCGGTTGTGTCGGATTGCCGTCCCATCGAACTATGAGAGTAAAGGAACAGGGAGTGCACCTGTGTTAGCGCATACACTTGTGCACTATAAATTATGTCCAGCGCCGGGCTTATCTCCGCTAAGATTGGCTGCCGTGAATAGTGACCAAATCAGTCAAGATGACTATAGTATAGTGTAGTATTTTATTGCACTCTTTTAGTAACACGTAATTGGATGAAACATCCAATTACAGAAATCATAATCATGCATTCTGATAAATGTTTTAAGGGCACACAAGACTCGACTTTATAGGGATGGCAATCATAGAACAGACTTTCTTCACATTAGAGATGACATGATTTTCACATATCCCTGTTAGATATTTAACATTTTCAACAACCGCTGCATTGGCTTATTATATTCTATCTCAAGTCTACCTATCAAGTTTCAACCTAGATTTCAAGCACAGCTATTTAACAAGCTCAAATAAAATAAATGCAAATTTTATCACAACCCAGACAGTCAGACCTCAAAATCGTTATCACTTAACATTTATCACAATTCATCAAATTAATTGCTGTATTAACTACTATAAATCATTCCACCGTTATACGGTAGCTATATAGTTATTAGAATTTCTTAGTGAAGAAATAAATCATGTGTGTTGAGATTCGGATAACACTGGGAGGCGGGGAACTAAGATTTTAAATATATTGTAAGTCTAATTTACTGCCTTGGATATCTTTATGATAAGTCATTTTAATTAGGTGCTAATGGATACAATTTAATTTGAAAGCTAGTGTAAATCTGTATCAAAGAGCCGACAGGACATTTGCGCTACAAAAAAATACAAGTTACAATTTAAAATGAAACTGGTAGGCCACGTCGGCCCCTTGTCGCATCAAAATTGGCTCAAAGTGGCAACAGATTGAGTTCTGAACAACAGAACCCGACGACGCGGTAGGCCCAGAAGGAAATGGCGTGACGAGCTGAACTCTTATCAAAAGGATTGGCCCCAAATAGCCAAAGACAGAGATAAATGTAAAGAAAGGAAGAGACTCCTTTGCCCTGCAGTGGTACACATCAGACTTTTCACTACCTACATAGTATAAAACAAAGTCGCTTCCCGCTGTCTGTCTCTATGTATGCTTAGATCTTTAAAACCAACGGATTTTGATGCGGGTTTTTTTAATAGGTAGAGTGATTCAAGAGGAAAGTTTATGTGTAAAACATTGCACCCGTGCGAAGCCGGGGCGGGTCGCTAGTATATAATAAATAAAATAGAAGTGAGTCAGTAACTCCTACAGCAATATTAATAACGCGAAGTAACGTTACAACCAATTTAACCATCAGATTTATCATACATTTCCTAGAGTTTAGTGTTGGCATAACTTGACTCCAAAGGGTGCTCGCTTTCTGTGTGTTGATGCCAATTCCTCTCAAAAGGCAAGTGTCTATCTTCCTACTATAAAGGGTGTAAAAAAACCCTTAACGAAGCCGAAACGCACTTGTTTTCCCCGTCATTGTGATCATTTTTTTCATTCTAGACCATACCTGGAAACCTTTTAGTTACGGAGATATTGGGGATCAAAGTTCCAACTTTTTCACAAGTTTAAAAAAAAATGTAAATACATGTTTTTAATGTAAGATTTTCTTTAAACACCTCCACGTCCCTCGTACTATTTAATCCATCCATCATCACAATGTTTTGAGTGCGTTACATTGAGTCCAACGGTAAATGTGATATTTCACCCAAAAAAAAGTCGTTTCCCAGCAATAATATTTGCGTAAAGTTACTTATTTTGATACACAGAATGTTTGGTTGACGGCATCGTTAAGGCTCTTGTTACACCCTGTATATATAATATTTTAAATGCAAAAGTTTGTGAGGATGGATGGATGTTTGTTACTCTTTCCCGCAAAAACTACTGATCAGATGTGGATGGAATTTGGCACACAGATAGTTTATAACCTGGATTAACACATAGGATACTTTTTATCTCAGTAGTACGATCCCGTGGGAGAATTAAGCAAATTAAGCAAAACAAAAAAGGAAATATGAGGCTAAGTACTCAGTGATGTTGGAGCGAGTCCAGAACAAATTCACGCGCCACCTGTACAAGAAATTTTATGGAGTACACCCATTTTACCCTTTGATGTACCCCACACTATTTGTACTGGGTATGGTGGGGTACAATCAACTCGGGGTACGACAGGAATTTGCACTAGTGTCGTACATTGTGCGACTGCTCCGAGGCATAGAGCACAACCCGAGAGTGTTGCAGCGGTTGCACTTATGCGTACCTGACCGTTATGTGTGGAGGCGACGGCCCCCGCCGCTGCTGGTCGTACCTCCAGCTAGGACCAACTTGCTGGCCAAAACCCCTCTGACTTGAGCATTCGCACCATCAATTACATCCAGGTCGAAATTGATATATTTACATGTCACTGGGGTGAATTCGCAAAAGTATTATTTAATTTTACACTGTACACAAACAATCTTGAGATGTATTTGGTGCTTTAATTTTAATTTTGTGTGTGTGACTTGGCGCATTAGGTTATAGACCTGTAATAATAGTTTAAGGCATTTAAATAAATAAATAAATTACGAAACAGCACGCGGGAGAGGCCGCAGGCATATGCAAGTTGATTTATTAATTTTCTGATAGACGAAACTAATATGTTATTGTACCTACAGTATAGCTACGTTTTCATATCCCTTTACATGACTCCTCAAAGAGTTGAACAGTCATTCTTCAGAACATTTATAGCTGCACACTATAAGAATTATTAATTTCCTTCCTGTCTCGCCATCACTGTTTAATATCCGAACCACCATTAAGTTTATCGATAAAAATAAATCCCTTTACATCCGAAACGAATGTCCGAAATTAAACACCGACATCGTTCACTCACTCATTCATTCGTTCATTCGTCTGCTCCGTTCGTACATCGGTCATATCGGAATGCAATTTTATTACGATTTCGTTTCGATCGCTTATTGCGTCTGATTGATAGTGCCCTACGCACATGGCCTCTGGCACGGTGCCATTCAATTGGGCAAAAGTTTTTATTTATTTATCTCGTAAACTGGTGGAGGAATAAATGGTGGTCAATTTAGTATAACTGTGTGGTCTGTACAAGCCACCCATGAGAAGTCTTGGATCGGTTTTGTAAGACCAGGAAGTAACGATGACTGCTAATCAAAATACCTACTATCGGATGAAATAGAATTAATAAAATAAAAATGCTAAGTGCCATTGACGTGATAGCAGTTTAATGAAAGCCTGGTGATTCTTATAAAGATGAAGACTTAGAGCAAAACCATCCGACCATGCTAGAAGCAGAATTTAATACTAGAAAAGCACCTAGACAAACAATGTCTTATAACATGCATGTAATCCAGGAAAGGTCAAGCAGGGGTATTTCAGTCATGGGTCTAAAATTGAAATATAACGCGGAGGCGAGCCTATTGCATCAACCGGGTAGATATCCAGACACCGAGCTGCTTCTTAGAAATGTCTGATGTAAAATCCTAATAGGTAACACTTTCCTCGATCTGAGGAGCAAATCTAAGACATTATGTTCAGGAGCAGCACTTGTGACCACCATACCACTATACCAACGGAGCAGAAACAATGAGTCATAATAAAGATCAATTTCTATATTATTATTGTACTCCAGCCAGAAATGCGAACAACAAATCACTCAGTAACAATTAACAAACCACATCAACAATCCCAACACTGCATAACATCAAGATTCTTAGAAACGATCCGCGATTGCAGAACATAATTGTCATAAAGAGATCGTACGTGGATGGTAATTGAGCCTATTGACGATATACAATGTGATATAGAACATTTTGCTAGAATAGTTGGGTTTTGATTTATAGTTCATTGGTGAGTTGTGGAAAGTTTCACTCTACTAAATAAGATTTTAAAAAGCTTAACATTGTTGTGCAGATTATTTCAAAAATAGGTCAAGGAAAGGGAACGCCACACGATGCCTCAGAACTAATTAACCCAGCAGTAGGAAAATAGAGATTATACAGGGTGTAACGAGACTCTTAACGAAGCCGAAAGGCACTTGTTCTCTCCTTCATTGCGATCATTGTTTTGTTCTAGACCATACCTAGGAACCTTCTAGTTACGGGGATATTGGGGGTCAAAGTTCCAACTTTTTCACAAGTTTTTTTTATAAATTTATTTTTAGTTATTTAACGTATTTTTTTACTGTAAACACCTCCACGACCCCCGTACTATTCAATCAATCCATCAGCACAATGTTTTGAGTGCGTTACATTGAGTCCTACCGTAATACGTAATTTTTCACCCCAAAAAAAAGTCGTTTCGCAGCAATAAATTTTGCGTAAAGTTACTTTGTTCGATGTACATAATTCTTGGTTGACGGCTTCGTGAAGGGTCCTGTTACAAACTGTATTAAACGATATTAGAAAAGACAAACATACTTGACAGACCGCTGAGACTCGCTAGATCACCAAAAGATAGCGGAGAAGGTAGCAAAACAACTGACGATCGTCAAAGCCCTACTTGTAAAGAAAATATCACTATTCCAAAGTAAAAAAAGCAACATACACCACACCTGCCCCAAACTATTTTATAAAACAAACATCATCAAGGTGCAGTGTGGAACACAAAGAAGAGTACACAAGAGCTCAAACAAACGCTTCTGTGTCGCAAACACGACTACACGAATAGGAAAAAAGGGGCTTTAGTTCAGTGTCCATATAACATCAGCATGTGCAGAAGAGAGATTCTTCAGCTTTCCTAAAGCCTATTTTTAAACACTGTTTTGTCCATCTATTGGTCACCAAAACAACATAGTTTGTTGGACAAAATAGTATTTTAAAGTAGATTTTAGGAGGAATTCTTTATTTTTCCGGGCATATAATCATGGATAGTAAATATCCTATACTACAAAAATATTTGTTCATCGATACTTTAGATTTGGTAGATGTTTTTAATTGAGTTAAATTCCTATTAGAAAATATTGTTTCTCGGAAGATAAATGAAGGCGATCGAAATCCATTAGATGACATCAAAATGGCGCCAGCATTAGTCATTATGACTGTAAACAATGTTGCGGTCTCAAAGTTCACAGAATAAAACTGGAACATAAATAAGCACTTATTTAAAGATGCATCTAATTACATGTCTAATAGGTATCAATGTCCAACATCATATTCATGACAATATACAAACTACTGTTGTCATAATAAATCTCAATAGACCACAAGGCGATATTAATAAATGCATCGATGTAGGTGATAGAAACTATTATTATGCTTTAAAATTTACTTTTAAATGAACTCTACAGAGTGCATACGAAAGAACAATAAGACAGACGCCAGTAGTAAAAGAACCAGTATAAGCCAGTCTCTTATTCTTTTGGAAATCATTGTTGCTACAGATATGCGGTCGCCTGTTCAATTTTCAAGTCAATAAATCATAATTTCGGTCATGTTTGGGTCAGCTTCAAATCTTATCGGTTCACTATTTCTTTTAGTCTCGAGTTTTATGATTACTTTATACAAGATAATGTAAGTATTTTTTTTTCTATAGCCTTTTTATTTCATAATATTTAGACATTAACTTCAATACAGTTATGTCTTACCGCTCCAAAAATCAATCGTACCATTTATCAATGATAGAAACAAATTATGTCGAAACACGAATCAATGGGATCATTACGTTGGACCACCAGTCTACTATACTAATGTTATATCGAAAGCATGTGGATGAATTGATTCCCTTCATTAGTCTTAAGGCTATGTTAGAGAAAGTAAAGGGAAAATAGACGTGGGTCTTATTAAAAACTAAGGTTAAGACGTAGATTAATTAATTACTGTAATTTGTGACTAATTTATGACTAGAAAAATATACATAATACTATCGCATCAAAAATAAGCGAAAATGTAGAATAAAGTATAGATAAAGAAAATGAAGGATCACTACATATCGTTACCAGTAAACGACGCAAAATAAAGTTAAAAAAATATATCAAACGACGGAAAAAATGCAAACAATTGCAGCTTATTTCATAACATCGCCTTAAAACATAACAATTGTGATGAAAGTAACGCAAAAGAAATTAACTACAACCAAGATAACTTGCTCTTTGAAAACGGAATAATACATGACGAGCGCAGTTCAACTAACAGCAGTTCTTCATTAGCTTTCATTGCATTTCACCCAGTAATTACAGAAGTTATATTAACAGTTTTATATTAACCTTATTTAGAAGATACCATTGTTAAAGAGAAATTACTGATGCAACTTAATGCAATCATCTTTAGTAAAAGAAAAAAGAAGATACTACAATTACTTGAAATGAAGTAAGTACCAAGGCTGGTGGTCTGAAATGAATTTAAAAACATACGGTTACTATAAATTAATAGCTGTGGCATAGTTGCTAACCCACACTATATTTAATAAATTGCATTATTTAGAGGAAGTAAAAGGCGATTGACCAAATTAAAAATAAAGTATTAAATAAAATAGCTAAATTGCCAAAGAAAAACTTTCAGATATTAATTGTGTCCAAATTAGACCACGATCAATAAATAAGTTAATTCTTCTATAATGAACAAAAAATAACAAAATCGTGATGGAAACGTTACCATTTATTTTATTAAGTTTTAATAATACTGCACAGTTAATACAGTCATAATTATGATTGCTTGTTCGCAAATAACTGCATTTAGCCCAGTTTAGATCTAGCTTCACGACAGCAATTAAATTAAAGCTAAAAACATAAAAGTGTTTGTGTTATATCTTTGAGAACCGGATGAACAAATTAGTCGTTGGATTTCTTTTTTCAAGGCAAAGCATTGTCTGTGACATTTCTATTGCAGTCAAACCACGAATGGCGGAAGATGGCGAAAGCTAAAAAGAAAAATAGGGAAGTATCGATCTGTATGTAAAAGCAATCTTTGGAAAATTTAGATTTTCATGTCAAAAAATCTTGCAAGCAGGGTATTCTGGAGTTTTTGTTACAGTCCTTTCCCCATTCATCATTAATCTATTGCTCTTATCATGCTCTTTACCTAGAGCATTGTCTGCATTACCGTTATATTTACCTTCATACAGCATAATATGCAAATTCTTAACAATATCAGTTCTCAAAGAACCAACAGGAAATCTTATTTTAAACATCATCTTTAATCGACGGTCTCTAATCGATATTTTATTTACTCACTCATACATAATAATGTAGACCAGATCTTGTCTCGAGATCAAGCCAATTTTAATTTAAAAACAACAAAAAAACCTGAAACACTAATTAAATATTCGAATTGTCTGGAGAAAGTAAATCTACATAATGTAAACTTAATGAAATGTCTATTAGCAGAATAGGACATCAGATCGAGTGACTGGACAGTTTATAACAAAAAGTTTCCGTGTCATTTATTTGTAATATTGGCACATTTTAACTGTAGCCGGTGGGTATGCGATTTTTTCATTGTTAAGTTTGATGATAAGAATTTCAAATTTCGAATGTCTGAATTTGTTTCTTTTTTGTGTTTTAAAGCTAGATCTTTTGAGGTTGTTCAGACCGATTTTTTGACGGGCCTGCCCCGAATATCGTACAACCAGTCTTACCAAGAGATATCGTACTACTCAGTAACTAGGTTGTGGAGGTAAGATAGGCAGCCGCTCCGTGTAAAGTACTGGTAATAAACTAGAAACCAACCCCAACATACTTGGGCAAAGGCTAGGTAGATGTTTTTTGACCGACCCCCGATCTAAGGAGCATGTTCGACAAAACACTGACGCACTCAAAATGTTTCCAGTACCTTTTAGCTAGAATCTAAAATGCGTCATATACCTGGTGCCTCCCAATACGAATACATTTAAATAAATAGATGAATCTACTTTCCTAAACAAGTCTTCTTACATTGAAAACACTAACTGTACACTTCTAGCAACATTATACGTTTTCACATTGACGTTTAGTTGTGCGATTTTATCATGCGACATAAATGAAAGACAAGTCGACTGTATCTTGGAGTAAACTTTCTAATCTTTGACGTATTCATTACTCATATTATACCATTTCAAGTACGTACTTACTTGACTTATACGCTTGGGGAGTAAGTAAGTGTTCAGCAAATATTACTGGCTGTTTAGATAAAAGGTATAAGGAATAAATAAACAAATGACGCTCATGATATACAAGTACCTTTTGGCACGTGTCAAAATTAGAACGCTGTCATTTTGTTTTTAAATGCATTCCAAAAAAAAACAAAAGCCAACTTTATTCGATCGCCAATAAATTCTTTTAGCATTATACCAGTCCTCAAAATATTTATGTTCATAAGCTACTGCATAGAACTGACAGTAATAAAATGGATATTGATATATTTGATTAAACTGTTTGTTAAGAAAATGATAAGGTCTAATCTAAATCTGCATAAGAGGTAGGTAGCTAGGGGAATGGAAGAAAGACCCCAAGTTTAATGGGATAAGGGCAAAGATAATGGATGACATAAGACTACCTGTGAAACAATTACGTGATGCACCAATAATGACAAACTAATGACACATTTCACACAAGGAAAGCCCTCGTAAGGAAATCCGCAGAACCTAATAAATTCAGATCGCATTGCCAATAGAAATGCGATACAAGCGCCACCTGTGTGTGACACAGACATGACGTGCTAAGCATTAATTAGTTTGATTGACACTCGATTAAATACCTATAATGTTGCGTCAAAAAATAACGCAGTTTTAAAATATGAGCACGTATGGCAGAACAGCGAAGACATGGGTTTTGATGTGCTTGGAATTTATAAAATTGTTTGTGAATATATAGAAATATTGATGACAACATTAGAAACGCTTTCGAAGAAGAATTTCTAAAATTAAAGAAGAAATTATTATTTTTGCGATCAACAACGGTTTATAGTGATCCACTGTTCTTCCCAAGTTGATTTCTAAAAATATGTAAGACATTTCGACGTCTTTAAAAATCACAACACCAGCTCAGCTTATCGCAGTCCACTGTCGGACCTAAACCGCCTCGGAATTGCGCTACAACACCTGATTCTCAGTCCGACCCAGCCATAGAGATAGCTCCCAATTACGCCAATTAGGTGGTCTCCACTCGAAGACTTTGCTACTCTGCCATCTGTTCACCCACAGGATGACAAAAAATATGTCTCCGTCTTTATCATACTCATTTAAACCACAATTATAACTAATTGCTTTATATGAAACAAGCTTTTATAATTACTGCCCTCAAAAATAGACAATTTACCGAGCTATTAAAAATTCTCTTCTTACTTTTATTTGACCTTAACGAAGGGTTTACAAAATCGGTTCTAGAGTCAATAAACCATTGGTTTACGACCGGTAATCTCAAAAACGTTTACTTAAAAACAAATTGCCTTTCGGTACAGGATGTATAGAGGAGCAGTTTGTTAAAGAAATTATAATTATTCGTCTTTTTAATGGGTTCACTCGGTAAACGAAGATCGGTTTAATCGGAGTTTATTCACATCTTGATCTGGGAAGGAATTTTTTTTGGAGTTTGCGTGGGAGTGGAAAAAAAACGAAGGATATTATATGAGGTACTTAGCATTTTAAGTGGTATCACTGAATTCATAAGGACTCATAGGTCTCGAGTTCGAACCCAACGCACCTTTGATTTTTCGGATTCATGTGCGTATTGTACAATTATCACTTGCATCGGTGAAGGAAAACATCGTGAGGAAACCAGCATGCCTGAGAGATATTTCTTGACGGTATTTAAAGCTAAGTCAGAGGCCCATGGGCGGCATAAAAACTCAGACATCAGGTTAGGCAAGAAGAACTAACCATACGATAAAGAAGACTGAATTGAGTATCGTTACTGTTGTACAAAATTTTGCATGTAAATTCTAGGACTGCATTTACCATATGATGGCTAGTACATAATATGGACTATATTGATGCACCAATAGATCATGCGAACTTCAAGCAGATGACAAGCGGTCCTACGCTAACGCAATCAAATATGTATAAAAAACTCACACTAAGTGTGTTTGAGCGATATTTTCCTAGCACTCGAACAATTTAAGATGTTTTCCTCATGTTATAAATCCACAGAATTAAGTCAGTTTGATCTACATAAAACTTGTCTATATCGCATTCTTCCGTAACTTTACGCCAATGATTCCCATCATTGACCAACATCAACAAACGATGATAAAGCAAAAAAGGAATAAACACCAAAAAACGCCAATTTCGAGTAAAAAGGTGCCAACTCAACATAACTCGGTCACTTATTAAGTAAAGATTAGCTTATCTTAACCTACTTAAGTGTGTCGTAAGCAAATGAACCAAAAATCTATATGAAATGAACGGCAAGGCACAATATTACCTTAAACGGTGAAACTTGTCGCGGTGCGGGCGCCGGTGCAGCGACCGTGGCGCCGCCTGGTGAGTCATACGGTCACTAAGTATACACATACGTGCACGGATTGCACCGTGTTGACTTTATGGTTCGCAGGTTGCATGAAAAGTGACACGTCATTGGTTAAAGAAATTTTAATTGAACGATGGTGCTCTACTTTCTTGATGGACTGAGTTAAAACCTTTATTAAACGGATGTCTTTCATACCGCTCCAAACTTTAGCCTTATCTTTTTGATGCACAACTTTCCTTGTATATTAAAATGATAAAAGTCTGACATACTTTGTCGAAAGCCTTCAACGAATCTAAAACAACTGATGGACTGTCAGGAAATCACTAAAAGTACATAATTATTAGTCACTTAGCGCAAAAGCTTAAGCGATTCACACATCCTGTTATACATTTTTATGCCCAGTAGCCGTGTAGGTACCGTTACACAGTGCACACTGTGTTGCTTTGTGGAATACTTGCCACACTGTATGAGTGCATAGGAATATTGCACAGCTCCATATAATTTTTCACTGGTGCTGCAATTCATTTTACCAAACCTTTGGTGTTGTCTGATAAATGATTATTAAACTTTGTCCCTAATCTTATCGTATGATAAATCAGGATTATTGCTTCAAATCATGCTAAGTTTCAACTCTTTGTTGAAATCATAACTTCTGATCCCAAAAGGGTTAGGTTAGGTTAGTTAGTTGTTTAGTTCTTGTTTATCTATAGGTATTACTGACATCTCATCTCTCATAGTTGCGCGATGAGTTAATCAAATTTAAAAAAGTGATGAATTTTCTTTATCCAAGTACTCAGTTCTTACAATTCGATTTTTTAATCAATATCACGTATGATGTTCTTACAATTCGATTTTTTAATCAATATCACGTATGATGGTTCATCCTTCATCGTTTCCAAATTTTATCCTTCATCGACCATGATCTGATACTTGATTTCCAAATAGCAAAACTTCACACAGTGTCGCATTGGAATACATTGTCCATATGAAACAAGAGCTTTGCACCGTATCGAATTCAAACAATCAACACATGCACGGAAATGCTAATTTTTCAATGCATGCTCGCTCACGCGTGGTAGGCGTGGCCTAGTGAGGGCGTTTTAGTAACAAATGATTCAATCTATTTTGTGGGTAATGATGGGGAATGGGCATAAAATCTGGAATTTATTAGTATGGTTGAAAGTTATTTATGTTAAATCAAAACTTAGGCCTTTTTTCGGGAAGGGTAAATAAACAGTTCTTCATTTTCTTCCTTTATTGTACTGTACTTTTAACAACCCATTGCATATCGTTTTCAGACTAATCTCATTCATTAAGCTCACTGAGCACGAAGATGATTAAGCGGTCACTGATAGACGCGGCTTTGTCAATACTTTCCATCCAAACCAAGCGTGTCACCTATCATCAGAACAACGACATCAGTTGAGCACTCAACGCACTTTCCGCGCCATCAATTTAATTAGTACTTTAGTGTTATGGAGTAAGCCTTCACCATTCACATGTATAAGCAGTCTATTTTCAACGACTCCTAGATTTTAGTACTCTACGGAAATACTGTTACTCACCATCATCAATCACCATTATCTCCGAAGTTGTAATATACGTTTCAGAGGTAATAACGTAGTCTATGGTAAAAATCAAGCACATCTTCGTCCTACAAATTAACATACCTAAGCCCTTTAGCAAGAACAATAACCTCTTGCAACCACACTTACTGAGACCACTTTACTAATGATGTTAATATAGAACAATTGAATAAGTAGCTGGTGGGCGGCCATCGAAATACCACGGGACTCTTGCTTTCATTCCACTTTTAGAGATTATCTGGAACATAAATGTGAAGAAGGAATTAGATCAAGTGCTTGGAACTTGTATTGAGTTGAAAACACTAAGAACACGGCAAAGAATTCTCGTTTCATTCGACAAATTGTTTTGTAAAGGCTGATTCAGACATTTAGGACAGGCGATAATATACAACATACCTTATACTGTTTTTTCAAAAAACGTGCTTTTAAACAGTAAAATTTTCTGCTGATTCGATTCGTTTCCATGTCGTTGCATAGATTGGGTGGAAGATGATAATCTTCTTCTTCTTTATCGTGTGGTTAGTGCCTAACCTGGTGTCAGAGTTTTTAGGCCGCTCATGAGCCTCTGACTTGGCTTTACATGCCATCGAGAGATATCTCTCAGGCTGGTTTCCTCACGATGTTTCCCTTCAAAGGAGCAAGTGATAATTATACAATACGCACATGAATCTGAAAAATCAGAGGTGCGTGCCTTGGGTTCGAACTCGAGACCAATGACTTGATAGTCCGACGGTCACACCACTAAGCTATCACTGCTATGTTGATAATAGATGGTAATATGAAGTGAGTAGTCCGATGACAGCTAACAGAGTTGTATGAAATAGAAAGACATACAGCGCCGACTCCAAATAAATTGTGGGAAGGACATAAGGTCGATGATAATCTCGTTAAATTTAAATCTTGTTCAGAAATCAAAGGCAGGTTCTTTTAATCTACAATTTTTTAATTTAATAACAACCTGCTCACATTTATGGGACTCACAGACAGTTATAAACGTATGTAAGTACTAAACGACATCTTGGATTTCATTAGCCTGACAGATTTCTAACGCCTACGAGCATCATTAGAAACAGGATACTTTCTTTACTTCACTCTCACAACTTAGCCACAGCGACGGTGACACACTTAGAAAACACAGTTCCAGATTAAAATCGTGTCTAAGCAAGAGATTTTTTTATTTCTTAAGTTTATAACAGAATATATAATATCGTTACGCCTTTAACTATTCTTCGAAAACAGGAGAAGATTTGTATAGAACTTAGAACTTAGACATAATTTCCGTCAGTTATTTATGAGCCCCATGTATGCAAAATTGAGCAAACACATTACCATAAATTATCTGAGGATTTACCATTGATAAGCCCAATAACTTTTTGCGCGATGTAGGGATGGAACTGAAATCCTGATACTAGGAATTTTGCTGGGGCACTGAAATGAGACGACAAGACCATCTTACCTGTTTCTAGAGAAGAAAATAAGTTAATTCAGTAAAGGGCTTATAATAGTACCTTGGAGAACACCAATCACTATCGCTTGATGAATCGCTCGACGACAGCTTTAAAGACCACTCTTGTGGATGTAGCAATGGCATCATTCCCTAACCAAATTACAAAAAAAACACTTTACAGAAAAACTTACTCAGATTCTCGGCCAACATCGCATTATAGGGATTCCAATACCTACCTTAATTCTGATAATTCCTTAATCAAAGCCCTTTTGCAGGTAATTTAACGTCTAGAAATGCAGGTCATTTCCTAAACGGGTACAAACAGGCAGCGAAACTGCATTTTTGTGTGATTCACCTGAACTTATGTTCAATTATGTTGTGAATCATGTGAAAAAACTCTTAAGTTGTAAAATTTTGATGGTAGTCGTTAGTGATTGTAAAATTTATGGGTCTAACTGTTGATCAAAGGAAATGTGTAGAAGAAAGATGGTAAATGTAGTGTTGTTTGTCGTTGGGTATTTTGTTTTAATAAGTTCTCGGGTATGGTTTTCGTAAGCTCAATTCTAAATACCTTTCTATTGTAAATCAATAAAATACATACTACCATTATGTACTTATTGTGAGTTTAGAACGATGTACAGAATAGTGTAGTGACGTATATTTTATAATTATTTATTATAATTATTTTTTAGTTGGTAACTTGGACATCACCACAGCTATTAAAAAAGTAAAGGAAACGCAAAAGTACATGATTATAATCTTAATGCAATACTTCAACAAAATAATCATAAAAATATCGCAAAGGATTGACACTCAATTAAATAAACAGTTGAAAACGATTAAAACACATTTGTAAGACGCCATTGTAATACATTTTACTATCGTGTTCACTTAAAGTAACAACCTATAAAAGGAGATAACTTGACGATTTTACTAATAAGTTACAGCCACTTATCTCTTGCAATTAATTACTGTCAAATGAAGTACACTTCAATCCCCAATCAACTATTTTTATTATACACTTTATTTTTTAATAAAAAAGCACTTTCCAAATCGATAAGCCGTAAAAATATCGATATTATTATCGATAAAAATAGCAATAAACTTTTAAGTAGCGTTTTTAAATTACGCAATCTTAATTGTAGCTGAATTTTATTAATTCTGTGACACCTTGAAAAGTAGGTGTTAACTTATTACCAGCGTCAAGTTTATTTTCCACATTTTTAAAGTTAACCTCACGCCTTTCACGAAAATGAGTGCGGTGTTAAACATTGTTATTTTACGACGTCTACGTATCGATAATTTCACAGCACTAAATGTTAAATTTAAGAGTAGGTTTTTTGTTCATGAAATTAGCGACAATAATAAAAATCAAGATGACCATTTAACGAGTTGACTGGAACCAATAAACTGATTATTGACATTTTCAATCCATTCGCAGTTATTTTCAATAAGACATGCTTAAGTATCTTATAACTGGATAGTTCCAAAGATTATGACTAAGTCATCATCAAATAGCTTTCAGCATAACACCGGAACATCGTTTCATACGTAAGCTTTTAGCGATTTATAACTACTATTGCACCTGGACCCTTATTGCTTCCTTGGAATAAACGTATCACTAAACCATATAGTAATTAAATTACTATTACACTGAATGGCACTCTGATAGTCTGTTCGTCTATTGCTGTAGATTTATTACGAGGTAGTGAACCTGGCTGTCTAATAAATATAATTGAAGGTTCGCAACAGTTATTTGGATTAGTTAAGGTGAATAAAACCTCTTAAAAGTGCCTTAGTTTTCAAATATGGGATAATTCTAAACATTACACTACTTTACATAAAATTTTATGTTCAGTAAGACATTTCAGTTCATTTCTTAAAATAAATCAAAAACTGTTTTTTTTTTTTTTTATTTATGGCAACCAACCAATTCGACGACACATTTATAATCATTTAATGAATGGATTAAACGACAGATTTACTAATAACTGTAGTTTAATCCGATATAAAACTTACGTTAATTACATGGCATTTTGATATGGCTTTTAACTGAATCGACGTATTTACAACTTTGATTACAGTCTATTAATATTCATAGTGCATGTTCGGTTACTCTGATATCTTAAACCGAAGTAATTAACTTCTAATTTTAATGCTTGATCATAAAAATAAGGAAAGTCTAGACTTTATATGGTAGAAATTCATTACAAGTTTTCCGTTGTAGATAAGGGAAGGTTTTGATAACAGCTGGCCTACCATGACATCTTAAAGCAGGAGTAATTCCAGTGTGGAAAAGAGATGGCGCTAGACGACCTGTATAGCTCTGTCTCTTTCCCACACTGGAATTACGCCTGCTTTAAGGACGTCATGGTAGGCCACCAGATCAACCTGAGAGGCTTAATGTACGGTAAAATAAACCTGTCTCAATTGAGACTGATCAAAATAATGAAATCATTAGCATCAGAATTGACAGGGATGTAGAAATATAGTCGAAGAGTACCGCGATAATTGCCAAGACCTCAACAAGCCATCCAGGATTGTGTGCGGAAATGATGTTATTTATTTTTTTTATTTAAAAAATTATGTACACACTAAATACAGAAAAGAAGAAAGGAACAGAAAATATGTAGTACAAAGGTGATGCTTATTTCTAAAGAAATCTCTTCCAGAATACCAAATATTATACAGCGTGTAACAGAAAGGGTATAATCATATGGAATACTGTGGTACGGACCATCAAACTGAACAACTTTCTCTATGGGAACACCATCGAAATCGTAAAAAAATAATCAGCTGTCCCATACATTTGGGTCGAGTAGGTATTGAAATTTTGTATAGGACAGCTGATTATTTTTTTACGATTTCGATGGTGGTCTCATAGAGAAAGTTGTTCAGTTTGATGGTCCGTACCACAGTATTCCATATGTTTATACCCTTTTTGTTACACGCTGTATATTTAATATAATTTAATTCATATTATTAAGAAAAAGGAGTAAATTATATTTTTTTGTAGTGTTTATTATATTTTTTATTTCTTATAGGTAGTTTTATTATTATAACCCAAGTACTGTTTATTTTATTTTCTTATTCATATAAAAATATTTATGCTGTCTTGGCTTCCGTACGTTTTTTCACGGGTGACCACTGAAAACCAGCGCTGTGCTGTGGGACCCCCATAGCAGAGCATCTTACTGAGTGGTAACCTGCTTGTCGCAGTCACGACGTGCAAGCTACGAACTTATGTCTTTTTTGTTCCGTCCCGACCACCTGAATCTATAAATTTTTGTTATGCGTTGTACGTATTTTTTTTTTGTCTGCGCAGGGACATGACGTGCATCATACAAATATGATGCACGTCATGTCCCTGCGTCAAATAAATAATTTTCTTTCTATCTTTCTTTCTAAATGATAGCGTGACGGTTGACAGAATGGAAGAAGAAACCATAAGCACATAAGACCATAAGTACATTAAGACAGACCTTTGACTAAATGTCTGTCTTCACGTATATACTAAACTGATGTCTATAACATTTGACAAGGACAAGAAGAAGAAGGTGATGTGGAACTGTACGTAATCTATACTCAAAAATACATTTTCTGACATTGGCAGACTATAATTGCTTCGTGGGTCGAGTGGTCGCAAACGCGACTGCTGAGCATGAGCTCCTGGGTCTGATTCCCGGGTCGGGTAAACTGCAATTGGGTTTTTTCATCAAGAATTCGTCAGTAGCAGCCATGGAGTCTGGACTTGTGTCCGGTTGACGGCAATACGCCCCCTATTACATGGGACTAAAAACCCAACTGGCGAAATATGGGTGTATCAGACAAGTGATGTTATGAAATTATGGCAGACTCATCATCTGTCGAGCCTTTTCCCGGCTATGTTGAGGTCGATTTCCAGTCTAAACGGATGCAGCTGAATACCAGTATTTTACATGGAGCGACTGCCTATCTGACCTCCACAACCCAGTTTGTACTAGGTAATACGATACCCCTTGGTAAGACTGGTGTCAGACTTTCGGGCCACTGACTACCTGTAACGACTGTCAAAGATGTACAAATGATAGCCGGGAGCAACGGTTTAACGTGTTTTCTGAGGCACAGAAATACGAGTTATGAAATTATGGCAGACTATAAAGTATCAATACCATGAGATGAGGACCACAACATTGTTTGAAATGGCGTCACTAATAACGGGTTAGTCCTTCGGTCCTCACACACAAATTACCCGGTCCTACCCTCCCCACTTACCCGATTGTCACTATTGACTGTTTACCCAGGTGAGCAATCACTGTACTGTGTTTAGACAACAGTTTAACGGCAGTTCAGACGTGATGTCTTGGTCCTGTCTTTGTTTTGTTTCTAGTTGTGTTACTTTAGTTGTGTTTGGAGTTTAGTCATTTACTTAATTTGTGGTTTAGTCCCATCTTGGCACCATCCCATCTGCCGCAACCATGAATTTATTATTATCATGCCCATAAAATATTCCCATCTCAGCACCCGTGTTAGGTACACAGACATCAAAAAATGGATACACAGTATACTGATACTGTAGGTACTGGTAGGTACAGTGAGTAAATCCACTTGATTATTTATTCATCATTTCAGCCGAAAGAAGTCCACTGCTGGACATAGGCCTCCCCCAAGTGTCGCCACATTGACCGGTCCCGTGCATCTCGTCTCCATCGCCGCAATCTATTGTTACGATTATTTATTAAAACAATTCGTTTCCAAAAGTTACTGTTTCTAAAATAAGTTTAATTATAAAATACTAGTGTATAGTAAAAAACATTTAAAGTAAAAGACATTTTTATGAGACTTGCACGGATAGGCCTTTGAATCGCCCTAATTAGAGGCCCCATTATCCCAGCAGTAACTTGGCAAATGTCAAAGTATGAGCATAGCGTTTTAAAATGTATGTAAAGGTATTTTTTAAATGAGATTAGATATTATATTGATGGCTAGGTCTATATTGATGTGTGCGTTGACAAAATTTATAGCTTTATTGTAGCATACAATAACCCCTACTGAACCCTAGCCAAGCGGCAATCCTATACATTTGAGTCGTGTTGGCATTGAAGTTATTGACTAGACAGCTGTTTTTTTAGCGATTTCGATGGTGGTCCCATGGAGTAAGTTGTTCAGATTGATGCTCTGAATCACACCCTGAAAGATGAGTACACCTTGTGTACATATACGTAACCTTATGAAGTCTTAACTTTTCCTGTGTCTTCAAAATCAGCAGCCTGTTATCAAAACAACACTTCCACAGTCACCCTTAAATTTTCTTTAACATAATATCCCTCACAAGAAGCAAACAGATCAGGATGCAACTTTTATTTATCTACAACTTCAGTTCCTTTTTCTTTTGATACCTGAATATAGCAACGGAAATAAAATACAACATTAAAGTCATACTTTTATTTGAACTAAACTAAATGCTAACATTACCTTTTATATCCATATTATTATAACAGTTTGAAAATAACCCCAACGTCCATTACACAGTGTCTGTTTATTATGAAGATGGTGATTAATGTGATCATACACGAACCAGGTTTGGGCAAGCTCCTTTGGGCATATTTCTTTGAAATGTTTGGTTATAAGTTATAAAGCTGTCGTTTTAAATCAAAATTATGTTTCGTCGGAGCCTGCACTGACAATGTGCAGTTGGGCGGATTAATTTTATGGATTATAATATAGAGGTTATTTAAAGGAAGTTTTAAAATAATATTGATGAAGCTTTAAGGTGATTTCATCACACTCATGTCAAAGCAAGAAATGACGGCAGTTTATCCATTATCGTCTTTAATAACAAAACAAAGTCATTTTTCAATACAGTTGTTAAACATGGCGTACTTTCAGAGGCTATAATTATGATTCGAAAATTAAATCTCTTGCATAGGCATCTTTCTGTTACGCGGTCGTAACTTTTTTTTACAAGCTCGATCATTACTTTTGCAGTTAAGTTTTGATTTGTTTTTTACTATTTCCCACAACTGTATTGAAAAAGGTCGTGTGATACACGGGTGTGTAGATTATTGCAAACTCGTGTCATTAAAAACCCTCGCCTTCGGCTCGGGCTTGTTAATGACCCCTCGTTTGCAATAACCTACTTTCCACCCTTATATCACAATGTACTATTTCAGAATAGTGTGTGTTATTTTGTGGAACATGTTTGTTTCAGTAATATTATCATTGTACTAATTATTGTTTGTTTTATTGTTACAGGTAATAATTGCACAATGACCAATGTTACAACTAAGGAAGTTTGATCTTCGTGTTTTCTGGTAAATGAATAACTCTTCTCCTTAGCGTGTCGATCGAAATCTAAATTTTGTCATCCCAGAACTGAGCTACTGGTTTATTAATAACAATAAGATAAAAGAAGTAAACAAATCGTGTCACTTAACTGTTTATAATAAACATCCATGTTGTCTAATCTTAAATCAAATTAATGATGATAGCATCGAAATCAATAGGATTTATCTAATCAAATCTGTACCAAATCTTAGCTCTTAAACTTACGAATTGATAAAAATGCAAATCAACCTTTATCGTTCTTAAAAATCGTTTTCTGTTGTAATCATGATGAAATATCAAGATTTTACCGTAGTTGCAAAATAATACGATTCAGATTAGAAGCAGTGGAGGCTCAGCGGGGTCGGCCCCGACTTACAAGATGTAGATTGAATGTTAGAAAAACTCAACAACAATTTGTCCGACTCAGGAATCGAACCCAGGACCACATGCTCAGCCATCGTACTTGTCGACCACTAAATCAACGACAGCCTGAACTGATTATTTAATACAATTTAGATTATTTCTCACCTCTATAACGAAAATTGGAGTGTAACTGGAGGATTTGATTTTGCAATTTACCATTACAAAATGTATACCTATGTTAAACTTTGCACTTAATCTGATATTTACTGCAACAAGCTCCTAAAGTAATTTAAGACTAAGCAACTGTGGTCTGACCATGTTTTTACTTAAATATCTCCCTGACTAGGTGTGAATAAATACTATTAATAGTTCATATTAACATTACATGTTTAAGTTAATCTTGTAATGACAGGAAAACGGTGGTTTTAATGGCTGTCCAAGAAAAGTAATGTGCCACCTACTTTGTGAAGGTTAATGTTATATAGCTCTATTTACCACCGTCTTATAAATTCAATGTATAACGTATATGAAAACCTTTGATACCTTTTACAATAAGGCTGCTTCCACCACGAATATCTAACTGGGACTTTAAACATTACTGGCGAAATGTGAGTGTACTATTAGGTAGGTACATCTCTGCCTAACCCTTCGGGGATTTCATGCGTGATGTTATGTTATATCTAAACATCATGTCTCACTCATTATCGAACGATTTACAGTAAGAGAACGTTGTTTTAAACATGCGTTTGATGGCTTACCCTTAAGTATATGATGAGAATATTTAACTGTTTAACAACTCTCAGTATTGCCCAAAACAATAATTAAAATGTAGCAACGTCGGCTGTCAAATGTGAAATAACATTGACGTATGGCGACGTTGCATTTCAAGAATATTGCTAGATTAATAAACATCGTAAATTAATATATTGAGAACAGAAAGGTTCTAATTTCAAATAAATATACATTTTCCTGAAAATATTTTATAGCCCGATGTCTGAATAGCAACAGTATTGTAACAACTATCTTTCTTTCGGAAACAAGCCTTTTGAGCAACAATAAATACTGTTGCTATTCAGACATCGGGCTATAAAATATTTTCATATTTATTGTTTTGGGCAATACTGAGAGTTGTTAAACAGTTAGATATTCTCATCATATACTTAAGGGTAAGCCATCACGTTCAACACGTCATTATCTGTGTAAATGATTGAAATTATTTTGTCAATAAAATTGGTGATTTGTTGTACAAAAATTTTAACAAATGACACAAAATTCGGACGTAAAATATAATAAAATATATTTTTATAGGTTCTTCTTTTTATGGTTTCATAAAAACATAGTTTTATGAGACTATAACCAGGTGGTTACAATGTAGTGTTTCGTTACATCATTAAAATCATATTGAATATTATTGACCATAATGTTACACCTTTTATGGTCTCAGATTTTATTGGTGCAGGCATATAAATTGCATTTTTGCACCTATTTAAACTCATAAGTTAAGATGGCGAGCAATATTACGCAAAACTGAGAGAGCAGATGGCGCCACCTAAACGCCTCATAAACTAGCTAACTTGTCCAAGAGGTATCTCATTAACTGTCACTTAAACATATAATTTAATTTATATTATTGAAATAAGAAGTATATAAGACGCCAAAAGTTCAATTTGTTATGTTTGCTTTATTTATGTGTGTATCTCTTTTATTACTGCGATAGTACGGTATTTTGACGCTGTTGCAAGCGCCATAATCAGATCAAGTCCATCAGTCCACTCGCGATCATGGCGCTTGCAACAGCGATAAAATATCGGGAGCTCAAAATTACAGCCAATCACGGAAGATATCCCGTAAGTGACAGTTTATGTGAAAATGATTAGGAATTTTTCCCCTTTTCAGTAAAACCTTCTTGTAGAGTACCGTCTAGCGACAAATATCAACTTTTAGTTGTCTTCTCTTGTACTATGTACAGACGCCAGCACATCGAGCTATCCGAAACTGACAAATTTTCCCAATCCAGTTTGAACCTTATTTAATCCTTAGCGATAAAGTTGAAAATCTATTAATATTTTAGTAGCTTGATGTTCTGGTGTCACTTAGCTTTATAATATAAGAGTAACAAAGATTGATTAAATGTCCTTAATTTAAACTAGTTCAAAATAACTGACAGCAAATCATCTATTTATTCCATTTCCTTAATCTAATATACGAACATAATTCAGTCCAAATGTAATGTTATACTTTCAATCATTTTAATCCATACACACCAAGTGACTTACGATTCTATGTAAAATTTGATAAGGTTAAAAATGCTGTAGCAAGTTCATCAATTGTTTGAACCAGGGTACAGCTCTCGCGCCAGCATAATTGAATAATTCTCGTCTATCTAGAACAACGCTACCGGGAGTTGACGTTTAAGAGTCAACTGTTAGAAGTTTAATATTGTTAGAAAGCCCGGTAATCGATAGTGAGGCGTCTGAGCATGAGGTCCTAGGTTCGAACCCCAGATCGGGCAGTGTTATTGGGTTTCCTCACTAGCAATTTCTCATTAACAGCCACGAAGTCTGGATTTATACCCTGTTGATGCCAGTAGTCTCGAATGAGAGGGAACGGGCTATAATCCACCACGCGGGCTAAGTGTGGGTTGGTAGATGTCACATGTCTTCGAATTTTTGTTTCTAGGACATGCCGGTTTCCCTTCACCGTTTTAAGAGCAGTGGTGATGAAATAATTTACACAAAGTAACGCACCTGCCTGGGTTCGAACTCACGACTTACTGCTCTTAATTCGAAGCTGCCACCAATGAGCCACCGCTGCTCTTAAAAAGGCGGACTGTCAGTGAACTCGGTAGTTCCTAGAAATATTACCTAATGGTATTTCTGTAGACTACCTGTGTTACGCACAGGTAGTTTAGGAATACTTTCTAGTAGAAACACAGTTAGTCTAGAACCGCAGGTTGTACTTCCGACCACGTCTGTCATTCTGATTGAAGTATTTTTATTAATTGAAATGTTACACAAGACTGGAGAAATGTATTTCCTTTGTGGTATAAGAAAAACAAGGGCCAATGGACTTAGGTTTACATCCAGTATTATGCACAAGGTTCTAAAGCCAACTGTTTTATGATAAGTAAGTATTTTACGAACACTAGAAATTACATAACACCGTCCCCCAAAATGCTTCTCCTCCACAAGAGAAGAACTGACACAATAAACTCCATAGCAACACATCTGTCTATCAAGTTTACTAGAAGAACTTTATTCTATACATCTTCTTTTACGATAAAATTATATGCATACCTACTAAGCGTTTGCCTGTCCATTGCTGGACTTGGTCTTCAGTAGCTACGCCGTAATTTTATCGGGGGATAGCCTTTACCAGAAGCTTCTTTGTTTATCTTTTAAAATACAGGAGTGCTCTATTCAGCCAGCCTTTCTTCTATTCAAGCTGGCTGGTCAATCTTCTCAAGAGAATCAGCAAGTCTCCTTAACATTCTACCTTCATGGAATCATCATACATAACAGTGAATGATTTACGATAATACGTCTGTTTTGTTCACATTATTCATAATAATATTTGCGTGCATACTTAACTTATCCTCCATAAGCACTTACAGAATGTGCAAACACAGAGCCTCAGGACAAACTATTAACATTTCTGAGTAAGTTAATACTGTATTGTTAACTTTTCTTGAAACAAATTGAATATAATCATGCATACTCGCATCACCGGAGGGTAGAAAGAAATGGCGTTCGGAATCGTGTTCTGAGGTAATTGTATGGAAAGACATGTTCTTTTAAAATGGAGAGTTATAATTAGAAGAGAGATGCAATTTAATGTGGGGTAAATGTGACCAAGGTATGGAATTAATGAGAAGCGATGGAATTATGATTAAAACAGACGAATGAAAGACACATGTATTTGAAGTCAAAGAAGACACAGTTAATGAAACAATTATCCATAACGCAAATAGAAGCTCATGTACGAGTCAATTAACACAAGGAGATAATTGGCCCTACTCTTCATAGTAACAAGTCTAAAGCTCTGCCTTGCATATAAACAAATTGGTTCACTCGACACCGCTAAGGCCAAGTAACAGAGATTACGAAATGGATTGATTAGATCAAACAATCATTCGATCAAATAATAGACGCGAGGTGACGAAATACTTGTAAATTATAATATTTAGAATTCCACAATTATAACCTTAATTCTGCAAATTATTAAAGTCGCAATTTGTTTAAACGCAACAAATCATAATAATTGACAATCGACACAGCTCCAATTACAGACAAGATATAGTAACTTGTTCGAGAATAAATTCCATTGATATTAACTACATAACTTACTGAGTATATCCAACTTGTATCTCAGTCTGTTTGTCTACTCGTAACTTAGAAATAGCCAGGTTAAAACAGATGCAAATGACGCCTAACAGTCTAGTCGGAACAAACAGTACCTACTTTAGATTGTTTCACCTTTGTAGCCAGTTTCCACTGTAATCATCGTTGACTATTGCGAATTTGACATTTGGCTTTAACAGTCTTCCGAACGATTACAAACTGAATTGGTCCTTTGAGTCGGCGTCAAAATAATTGATCCTCTGACAAATTGTGTTCGCAAAACTAGTCCCAAGCTTTAGATACAAAACTATGATGACGTCACTAAGAAAGAGAATGTAGGTTGCATTCATTAAGACAGAGATTGTTCAATATAAGATTGTTCAGGCGTACAGGCAGTCCAAATTCAGTCCGAAAGTAAAGTTCAATGAAACTCAATACAAATAAACGGAGTTATAACGCATCTGTTACTCCTACATGCAACAGAAGGGCCGAAACGTGACCACATACATCATTAATAATCTTGATAATACATTCATCTATATTGTACTAACACCTACGTTTTAGGGCGTAATTATAGAGCATATTAGACGAGGAATTCGATTTATTCTTTCGATAGAAAGTTTTAATTACGGTCATAGAAGTACTAACCGAATTTGTACTAAGATTCCTTGCAATGCACGGCTTGAAAGTAGCCTCTGATTCGAATGAAGCTTTGTCGTTACGGGAATTAGTATTAGTAATTACTGAAGCTATTAACTGTTGAGAATAAACAGTACTATTTATAGGTCTTAAAAGTCTCATCATCTAGCTTGACGAATCAATTTAGTTATTAGTTGTCTTCGTTAGTTTTTGTAAGAAAATCTTCGTAAGTTTCTATAAAAAACTCGACGGTTCTTCGTTTATCAAGCAACAGAACTTTTATATTGTTGTGGATCAAATTAATTCCTGCATCCGCCACAACTACCTTAGCATCTTCAACTAAGGCCTCATTTTTTAATCCTAGTCCAGCTAAATAATTTCCAACAAGTCGTAAATCACAGACCTGCGTATTAATTCCTATCTTGACACTATTTCTAAGCATATCAAGTAAATCAGCCTTCGTCAGGCTTCATTGATGCCCAACTGGGTCAGGGCCTGCCGTAATCCATGCTGTAAGGTTTCCCTTTATCTGATCATCAGGACATGCGATTCATACAAACACATACGCAACTTTGTTGTCATAATGTTATTGGGAAATTGTTGGAATGATCGTGGAATACTAATCGAAGATTATGTTTTGGTATATGAGGAGGGTTATTTGTGTATGTGTGCATTTATGTGTATTATTTCTGTTCATGTAAGCGCAGTGAACTTTTGCATTAAAACTCTTAAGTTTTTCATTTTTGTTGCGAGATTATCATCATCTCCTTGGCCTCACCCAATGTATTTGGGATCGGTGCAGTATGTTTTTCCATTTATTACTCGTCATTTCAGTCAACTCATATAATCCCTCAAACAGTCAATCCATCGTTTCTTTGGCTTTCCTCTTTCTTTTCTTCAGTTTAATAGCCATCCACATTCATACCTAAAACTAGTAGGAGCTACAATAGCAGCTAGACTTTCAAACTACAAGTCTAAATTGGACAAACCTAAATGTAAAGTAGCTAAACAACCAAACTACATTATGAGAGAAATGTCGTATAAACTTAAACAGATATTCAGTAACTGGAAACCTTATGAAGCAGTAGACGATGTATACAAAGCAGATCCTATTGACAGGTTAGGAAAACCCTTGGATAAAGAAGACGAAAGTAAACTGATCACTGACATCATCCGTAATCGAGTTGCCTCCGTGAATAGAATAGTAATGAGATGGAGTATACTGCAGACACTTCACTGTAATGTAGGTGTTTTTGTACCAAGACAGTACATCTATGTGCACGGCGTAGTTACAGGTCTATAATAGCCTGAAGATGTGATTGCAAATTAGGATGATTTCGCCTCTAGTATAGCTGAAGTCCATGGGCGGCGGTGACAACTAACATCAGAAGGATTAGACAAAGTGTCGACGGTAACAATGACAGAAAAGAAAAAAATGTGTTGAATTGACCTAAGCGATTGCCTCTTGCCTAGCCTAGGTATCTTCTGGTAGGTAAGCCCGTTTGTTCGTCACTCTGTTTAGACAAATGCATTATACAGCGTTATGTCACTCAATCAACTTATTCTATCGTAGTTCACTGCTAGACATAGACCTCTCCCAAGCTGTGCCACGACACACAATTATACATTACTAGCTGTTGCCCGCCACTTCGCTTGCATTTTGTCGGAAATTGTCCCACGGGCACGTTATAAATATAGCATATGGCACTCGGGGATAATGTAGCTTCGTATTAGTGAAAGAATTTTCAAAATCGGTTCAGTAGATCCAGAGATTAACCCCCTTATAATAAAAAATTTTACCTCTATAATATTAGTATAGATGATATCATTTGAAATCCAACTGACAAGTCCCATAATGTGACTCACTTGCAAAATAATCATGTGATCATCATGTATGGCTGAAAAATTCGGACATTGCAAGCAGAATATAAATCGAAGTTCTGATTGGGTATGTACTGTGTTACTTCTGGTGCAGCGAACTCTTGCTTTGTGTATACTTCAATGAAGATATTTTATGTACCTAAGCTATACATGCTTAAGTAAGTGCAACAGTAAACATAGTGTTACCGTTAATGCCTACCATGGGCTTGTCAACCCCGCCTATCACTAGTGTTGTACCCGCTAGCCTAATAAGTGTAATCAATAGTCGATACTTGACAAGTAGGTCGCTAGTAAATAAGGTGGGAGCGGTGATTTCGCGCCGAGATTCGGTTTCCAAGCTATTAACAAGTATCCAGTTCAATGAGAGATTTTATCGATGTACCTATAAACTTTTTTAATTTGCATCCTTAATGCAAGATGATGCTGGCCGTTTAAGAATGTTGTTTAATTGTATAAAATAATAATTTAGTGTAATTCATCCATGTGCTTTTCTTAGTCAAGTATGTGAAATAAATATTGATGAATCTTGGTCTTATCCCTCGATTAAAAAAACAAAATAATTGTTCGTTTATACATTACCGGTTGTTATTTACTGCCCAACATGGCTTCTATTATAATCACTATGGTTTAAAACCGGACAATCGCTGTTTTATCAAGACTATAATGGCTTTCGATGTGTTTTTATCTCCATACTTACTCCAATTCACTGATGTCTCATGCCAATCAGTTCTACCTACCTTTTCCCAAGAGAGCAATGGAGGTCCTGTGACTAAAGTGTTATGATGGTAAGTTTAAACCCAGCAAGTTTACTTTGTGTAAATTAATTAACTGTCGCTAATTATTTGTTTGTCTCAAACGGTGTAGGAGAACATCGTGAGGTAACTGACATATTATCCTAGTGCCGAAAATTCGAAGACATACCGCACAGAAGTCACGTGGTGGATCAAAGCCTATGGTCTCTCACAGAGAAGTCACCAGTGTCTCAGCAGTGATAACTCTATTGGGTGTAAATATATGAAGGGAAGGGGACGAATATTTTTTTGTTCTAGACTATACCTGGAACCTTATAGTTACGGAGATTTTAGAGGACAAACGTTCAACTTTTTACTAATACAAGTTTTTAATGTTTATCTTTACTTTGATCCCTGTATTACTCAATGCATCCATTGGCACAATGTTTTGAGTGCGTCACATTGAATCCTACCGTAAAACGTAATTTTTCACACCAAAGAAAAAAAAAAGTCGTTTCTCAGCAATAATTTTTGCGTAGATTTACTATTACTTTAATGTACAGAATACTTGACTGACGGCTTCGTGAAGGGTTCGCTTACACCTTGTATTCTTACTTTTCAAGATAATACAATACTTCTGATTCTATATTATGTACACGTATTCGTATGGCACCATACACAATAACACATAAACAACACAAATAATTCTGCCGCATTGCCTTTGAAATGAAAATCAATGCGCAGACGGCAAAACAGGGTGTTCATTTTGATCGTACAGTGACATATTATGTCCTTTGTAAATAGCGCTACTTTGTAATGCAAATATTTGATTGAAAGTACACACATAAACCATAGCTCGCCCCGGTTGAGAGACAAAGTTTGGTTGGTCGAGACAAAGGGAAAAGTTCCCCCTATTGGCGCAGCGGTTGTGAGGCTGCCTTACGTTCTTAGGGTCCCGGGTTCGAATCCCGGTAGGAGCAAATGTTTGTGTGATGAGCATGGACATTTGTTTCCGAGTCATGGATGTTTATATGTATAATAAGTATGTATTTACAAACAAAAAAAGTATCTATGTAGTAGTATCAACTATCTGGTGTCCACGACACAAGCCTCGTTGCTTATTGGGGCACCTAGATGGCGCTGTGTGTAATGTCCAGCGATATATATTTATTATATAGAACGACGATAGAAAAGTCTAAGAAGTAATTATAAAATCACGCCTGTAATCTCCGAAGGGTTAGGCAGGGGTGTACCTAATCGAGACGGAATGGGACGCCGTCACCTCCTTCTGCGAAGCAGTCATGCTAGCGAAGGAGGTGGCGGAACGTGAGAGGGAGAGAACCTCACGTCCCAGCCGCCGCAGGAGACGCACCGGGCGTCGGGGCCACGTGGTGGCCCCCGGCCACCGTAGGCGCGGGCCTGTGGACGGTGAGCTATGGACTAGCTCGCCGTCCGTCCGGCTTATGACGACAGGCCGTGTCGACAGCGCGTTCGTGTTCCACGCGCGCCTCACAGAGAGTCAGCAAACAGGAAGGGGTCCGAAAGGACCGATGCCTGCCAGGGTAGCGGGACTTTTCGAAAGAGATACCGCGGCGGAAGGAACATGGATGGGTTTTAGTCAGTAAAAGTCTGACACTCCCTCCTGCTCATCCCAGAGCGGGAGAAAAAGGGGTGTACCTAATAGTACACCCACATTTCATCAGAACATTGTTTAAGTCCCATGTAATAGAGGGCGAGTCTATTGCTCTCTACCGGGCACAAATCCAGATTCCGTGGCTACTACAGAGAAATTCTTGACACTTGACACTTTGCCCGACCCGGGGACCGAACACAGGTACTCATGAGCTCAGTAGTCGCGCTTGCGACCACAAGACCAACGTGAATTTATTACAAGCTGTTGCCCGCGACTTCGCTCGCGTTTTGGTCGGAAATTATCCCACGGGCACGTTGTTAATATAGCTTATGGCACTCGGGGATAATATGGCTTCCTATTAGTGAAAGAATTTTCAAAATCGGTTCAGTAGATCCAGAGATTACCCCACTACAACCTCAAAAACTCACAAACTTTACCTCTTCATAATATTAGTATAGATTATAGGGTAGACCCAGTTAAAGTTAATAAAATCAGTGCGTATAATTTGTGTAACCAGATATTTTTAACCTTATGATAAAAGGGCAGTGACTAAGGACTAGTACTTGAGGTCGCAGTTCAAACCCTGGCCGTTGAACTATTGTTTAAGGTTATAATTATTATAGTCATTATGGAGGCCTTTGACTTAGGTATATTTAGTAACTACTCGTACATAATAGTAATATTAGGTAAATGTACGTATAGATAGTACTTGTGATTTTACAAGGCTAAAACGTGAGATGTGTTTCACCTGTATGTATATCCGTTTCTTTGTTCCCTCTTTGTAAGTCCTCTGGAACCAAATATTATTGAAAAAAGATAATTAAGTCGAATAAAGTCACGTTTTACTGTAGGACTCAATGTAACGCAGTCGAAACATTGTGCTAATGGATGGATTGAACAGTATGGGGTCGTGGAGGTGTTTTAAGTAAAAATCTTACATTACAAAAAACAAGTATTTAAAAAAAAAAACCTTGTGAAAAAGTTGGAACTTTGACCCCCAATATCTCCGTAACTCGAAGGTTCCCAGGTATGGTCTAGAACAAAAAAATGATCGCAATGGCGGGCAGAACAAGTGCCTTTCGCCTTCATTCAGGGTCTTCTTGTTACATCCTTTATACTGTAGGATACATTAAAATAGCACATAAACTAGCCTCCTCAATAAATCTCCTTTTCAAACACGATTACTACTCTCCACAGTTTTTCCATGTCCGTACTATTTCAGATATACGCCCTAGCCTTTCTCACCGGAGTTTAGTTTTTCTTGCAAAAACCAACCGACTCACTTTACTGGTTGTGTTATGTTTCTGAGAACTACTAGATCTTGTTTCATGAGTACTTCTTAGTATTTATCTATGGCTTAGTTATATAGGATTAAGGAAACTGTTTAAACAGATATCTATAGATGTTTATTTTTTAATTGTGTGAGTCGCTGTTTATATTCATCAGTCTAGAGTACACCACACGGTAATATTGCATTTTTATTTGGTAAATAATAAAATTAATCTAATGTATTGATTCTATCAGGAAGACCACACAAAGAAATAATTAACAAAAAACGTAATTAGAAAACAACAAAACGTAGTCATGACATGCCTTGAGTTTAACATTCCAAAAGGACCATATTAATAAACAACATTGAAGTTTATTAAACTGATTTTTAATTAGGTAGTTGTATTACAAACAAAATATTTTCTACGTAATGGATGGTTGTCTATAGACACATGGTCTATAAAGTCGACCAACATACTTAATGTCTATTAAACGAAGTTGATTGAACACTAATTTGGTTTAAAAAATGTCCTAAACATTTCCTAATTTCGTCAGGACATACTATTATTGCAGTGAAAATCAAAACAAACCATGACATTTTATTTCCCATCACGCTTTCACGCACCCGTTCAAAATTAAAAAGCGTTCTGTGCCATTAATTTGAAAACACATCGTTAATTCGATCCCTCATTTCGTTCCAAACATGGTAAAAAAGTTGGGGCTAAAAAAACGCGTGTTGACCATTCTTTATTGCCGTGTGTCACACATAAAATGGAGAACGGTATGCTGTGTTCTTAACGATGTGATTTTTTGTTTCTAGTAGATGGATACTGTTTATCGCTTCTTTTAATGATTTCAATGAATGAGGATAAAAAATATGTAGTGTCATACTTATGTTCCCTGGAGATGTGGACATGGTTAACAGGGTGACAATGACGGAGGAGTGAAATACGACAGGAGATGTTTCAAGACATTGATTAAGTGTACTTGGATTATCTTACATCTTATTTTTTTTTTATATTATTTGATATACCTAATGCGTTTATCATTTAGATCTTAATAATAAACAGACTTGAATTTTCTCTTTTTCGTAGAATGGAATATACACATAACTAGCCCATCCGCTTAACCTTTCGGAGATTACAGCCGTTACGTAATATGTTAGAAATAGACCTTTGTACATTTTTAAAATAGTTACTTAAAATGGTATAACTTCACGATTTTCTTTAAAATAAAAGAAAGAACTGTTGCCATCCCTATTTCATACGCGCTGCTGGCAGTATAGTTTCTTACAGCACAAATAGGTACCTACCTATACTTTTAAAACAGCTTCCTTCCAATACCGACTGTTTATACTCTGTGTACATAATCACGATAATCAAACGATTATTATTCATAAGAAGACGCTAATCATCGTCTACTGTACAAATATCAAGTTACTTGTATATTTATATTCAGATGATTAACTTAGCTCTAAGCGCTTTTGCAAGCCGCTGGATAGATGTGAAGGATAAACGCAAAGTTATGATGGAAGCGCTGAACGTGGATAAAACTACTGTTAATGTTTTCCGGTGCAAAACAGTTATTTGTATTAAGAATTATAATGAAGTTTATGATACTCTTGTAGCGTACAGTAAAGTTGCAGGTGCTGAAAATAGGGAAAAATGTAAGCATCATATCTGGTTATCCACCAAGCTGAACAGGGCTAGCAATGTGTATAACGGTCTGCGTCCCAGCCGTGGGAATATTACAGCCTGGTTTTGCTAAGTATTCTAATTTTACTTTTTACAGGTTTAGCGAAAATTGACAATAATTATCAGCATTTTAATGTATGAGAGAGAAGTATGGAAGAAGAAGACATGCTGCGCCGACTCCAGTTTGTGGAATTCTCTGCAGGCTTCTCTGTTTCCCGATAGTTATAATCTAGATCTCTTCAAAGTTCGACTGAATCGTTTTCTTTTAGGCAAGCGTGGCAAGACGAGTTGCGCCAAATGCAAGCCTATTAAGTATACAAAAAAAAAAACAAGGATAAAGGCAAGAGAATGATGATGATATCAGCATTGTAATGAACACTTTTTAAAGGACTCTATGAAGATATAAAATTACAGAGTAAAATAATGACAAAACAGTCGTACAGTAAAATGCAAAGAAAAAATTCAGAGACATGCTTTTTAATTAAAAAATCACGCAAGACAACGCAAGTTATCAAATCTGCAATACAGCAAAAACTTATCCAAGTAAATATAATCTCCTTACAACATGAATCAGCACTTCTCTCAAAAGATTAAAACATCAACAAGGTTCAAACGTATGGAGGTAACAGTTATTTTTATCGTGTCTAATTTCGGCCGGCTTTCCACGAACTGCACAACAACACTGAGATTGTCAAGAGAAGCCTTTACAAGCACTGATTCTACACGACCGGTCGTAATTCCACACCTCTAGGGATGGGACTGGTTCATGACGATAAATTGTGCTCTAATTTCAACATATTTTTTTTTAAGGAAAAAAAGAGACTTTGAAAATAGAAAACCTAACGGGTTATCTTATGTTTTAGTTCAAGGAAATGATTTTCGTAGGTACTCACAATATTTTCAAAATACAAAAATCAATGTCATAAAGATTGTGGTACTAACACTGTGGAAATAACTTCTTCCTCTTAGCAATTTATTTAAAAAGATACAGTATCCAAAATATTCCCTCTCTATGATTATAATTTAAAAAGTAAATAACACAGTTCTTGTAACAGGAATATCATTAGCCTCAAAAACAGACAAAATTTAATGGGTCCGTTACAGTTTCACCAAAATGATACTATCAGTCATGTCACTTAACAACGAAACAAAGATTGATAACACATCCAAATTTTATAGATCATTTGATATTTATTACCACAATAAACCCTGACAAATTCCAATTGTGGTACTAAATTATATCTTGTTTAACAACAAGATAGATTCAAATGGACTGTTTGTGTGTTTACGTCTGGGTTAGCAATAAAACAAATGAAGTATAGTGTTTTATCGATATTGCTTGCTCTTTACCGTTCAAGTAGACAAAGGAGTCTATTGTTATGGAAATAACATTTATGTTTGTATTGTGATTACTGTGCGAATCCATTAGAATCTATAATTCATATTAAAACAGTTCGTGTTTAGAGAATTTGTGTCAAATAAGTTTCGGTTTCATCGCTCTTGGCATAAAATTCTTCATATTACTAAGACACAGGCTTCTTAAGTTTATTATCATCGATAAACTAACTCTATAGCGCATCCAATCCCTTGCTACAAAAAACTGGTTCATAACGAGAGCTCTCGTTATCGACATCGATACTCGGCGGCACATCACTACTGGCCAGACAGGTATTATTAGGTCTTCCTGCTCTCCATTCGCAGGCTAACACGACAATTGTAAGCGTACTCGCTTCCAGACACTAGATGGAATGATTTGTTAGTTTTACCGTTATGTGGTTTGATGTTGACTTATGTACAGTCAAGTAAAGATACCAAAAGAAATTTCATTTATTTGCGCAAAACATGACGTTTAAAGAAAAAAGAATAAAAGACAAAAATAATTAGTCTTGAGCATCTTCGACCGTTTTCTTTGCTTAATCATGTCAAGTCACATGACTCCCTTTTAAAGCTACTGCACTAAACAGACTGTTGGTGCATAGAAAATAATTCGTAATTACTCGAAAACTTGAACAATTTCGAGCTGCCTAAAAACTTTTTAATGACGTGGCCATTCCATGACATATTAAAAAAAAAATTGACAGCCTGTTTCTCATTTTAAATTCGTCATTTAAAGAAGATAGTTAAATGTACCAGTAAATATATGATGCTCTGTACTTAAATGTCATAATGATATGCAATTACGCTAAGTTGAAAAAACAGATACTGTCGTGCAATAAGCAGACCAATATGAGAATATATACCTGTCTCTCTTTGAGTGACGAACCTACTTTGGATGTGACTGTACTTGACTGTTTTACCCACCTATCTGTAAATATAAGTCCGCTATAGCGATCTAGGATAGTCCCATAATCACTGCGGCGGACTTGATGTACCTTCAGATTTAATTTGTGTTTGCTGACTTATATTATTACGCTTCATAACATAAAGTGTATGCGGACTTGGTAGTTATAAAGGTAACAGTGTGTTTCATGACTGTTATAGGGAGGATTTTAATGATATTTTGTTAGTAATATTGGTAGTTCTACGTATTAATGTCTAGATGAAGCGTCGCCCTACAAAGAAAACGGGGCAACAATTTCAAACACATGTGCGTGCGGCAGCGTGCCCGCGAGGCACAGAGACAATAGACTGTCTCTCTCCTCTCTCCCTCTATAGTCTGTATAGTCTATGTCTCTGTGTACGAACTTATAAGCCAACAGTTGGCTGCGGCAGCGTGCCCGTGAGGCACAGAGACAATAGACTGTCTTTCTCCTCTCTCTCTCTCTATAGTCTGTATTGTCTATGTCGCTGTGTACGAACTTATAAGCCAACATTGGCTGATATTTTTTGACACGTTTTCGCACATTTGAT
Source organism: Eugnorisma glareosa (assembly GCA_947578425.1). NCBI lineage: Eukaryota > Metazoa > Arthropoda > Insecta > Lepidoptera > Noctuidae > Eugnorisma > Eugnorisma glareosa. Next base: position 2,689,467 of record OX387971.1, on the reverse strand, counting down.
GCTCCATCTATAATCAAAGTTCTACGTATTTGAAAGGGAAAATCATCATTCGTCATGTACAGCTTGAAGTAAGAAATGAAGCAAACGCTACTATCATCAAATAAATATTATATATTCAACATCCTCGCAACATAAAATATAGTTGAAAACCAGTATCGGGCTTTACTTGTCAGTTGTCTTAATTCTGAACGGGGCCAATTTAGCGCATCCGTTTTTTAAGTTTTTCTTATACCTAACGTGTCTTGAACTGGGCTGAATAAGAACATGTTTCCTTTTTGGGCAAATATGGGGATATTTATGATTTTATCATTACCACAATTTATACATAAAAGCTCGTGTACAGCATCAGACATTCATAGGCATGACATAAGACATAAAGGGCGTGAAGCTAAACATATAGTCGTAAAGCTAATACCCACTCATTAAACCAAATAACCGATCCCTACTATATAATCAGAATAAAATAATAACAATCGAAACGAATCGCTTGAACATCGATTACAATATAAAAACACTAGTACCCTCAAGCAAAAAGATTCTATCTAAATACAAACCACACATAATCATACGGAATCGATTTTAATCCGTAAAGTGCCCGAAGACAAAAACGAAAGTCGATTCCTAAAAGTAATAATCGTTATGAAATCTCGATTCTCGATTCGCTTCTCGGATCATATGTGCCTTATCGAGAACTCGCCTTTACTGGATGTTCTGATTAGTTCCGTGTGTGCTAAATACTGTTTTTTTTTTTAAGTCATAATATCCAGTTATGAACTGAAGGAAACGACGTTATTGATTTGACGAGGGTAACAGATGAAACAATGACCTTAATTGAACATTGACGTCAAATATTGTGATGTCACACTCAATAAGTACTACGCAATGATAGGTGCCATTTTTGGTTCCAGAGAATTCCGGCAACTTATTTACGTAATTCCAACATAAAACTAACATAATTGTGGAAACCTTATAAATATCAAAGAGCACTGTGGTGCCTCTACTCTCTAGATCTTCCAGACCGGAGAACGCTTGGAGGAGACCGGGAGACCTACTTAATTATGTCCAGGAGTGAACGCCTTCTAGCTGATATGAGGATGATACTGGCACTCCTAAAACCCAAGCAAAAAAAAAGATGCAAAAAAAAATAGTCGACACAGATGACCTTGTCCTACACCTAGGCTAAAATCTATAAAAACATTTTCCTTAAGCAAAAATAACAAAGAAAAGCCAAGAAAAAGACAAAAATCCAATTACACCAAGCAGTAAAAACTTGAAAAACGTAGAAACATCAAGTTTTTACGCGACCATTTTAACTAAGAAACTAATTTCGCGATAACAATGGCCCAGTAACGACTTCCGTACAATTACGTCATTCTCATACAGAGTGCGTCGACCTCAACTATGTTGCTTGAACTTGACAGCTGATTTTGTAACTGGTAGCCACTGCTGCTCTGGCTATTATGGCATAGATTTACGTCTAATATTGCTTCTGTTAGAGCTTTTTCGTTTTTCTTAGCAAGCTTCTAACATCATTCATCATAGTTATCTGGTGTTCGATTGTGTCTTAAATCATCTTTGATAATACTGTATTTTTTTCTGCTCAAGTCTCCATTCCTATGTTAGGTATTGTAAATGACAGCCCTTCGTCCACTTTGGTAACTAAAGTTACCTAACCAGTTATAAAAGAAGATTTTTCTTTCGCTGTTTGGTAACTAGTTGTGAGAGAAGAATTATTTTTCCATTATTGCAAATTTTTGTTAGTCATGAATTGTCTTCTCATACTATAGTCAGATCATAACTATTCATTTTTGAGTTACACTACCATCATTGACAAAAACATCTGTTATTTTGTGAAATAACTTCGAGTAGCCAAGCCACCATACTGGTTAACTACAATCTTCTAGATATTTAGACTTCTAATTGAGGGCACTATCCAAGTTAGCAAATATGAATTTGCGTGCATAGAAAGAGACACACCCTCCGATGGAAGGAACCTTGGAAACAATTCAAAGATCAATGATGCCAAGTTGCCAACTGACTGCATACGCCAACAAATTGATCAGACGTAGGCTTGTCATAGACGGCATCAATTAAATCAATTGCTTGCGTGCTTTCGATCATGGCGGGTCCAAATTCCGGGCGAAGTATGTCATGCCAATTGATGTCTGGGGGCACGGCTGTATCCCGCCAAGTCATACGCACAATGAATAAACACGCCCTTGTGTAGGAGTCATTACATACAGGGTGTGAACAGGCTCAATACCCGTTGTCTACACGTTCTGTGCATGAAAGTAAGTAAAATTGAGCAAAAATGGTTAAAACAGAAACTACTTATATTTTTGATGAGAAAAATCACTTTTTGCAAAACGTTGTGCTTATGCAACATGTACAGGGATTTGGGTGTATTAAAACATAATATGTAAATTATAACATTTTAATCTTGCATTGTGGAAAAAAATTGAACTTTGACCTGCAAAATCTCCAAAACCAGAAGGTTCCCATATCCATATCTGGGAACTCCAGTGCCAAAGAAAATCATTATGACAGAGGAAAAAAGTGACTGCTTTTAAACTCGATAAAGATAGGCTTGTAACTTCATGAGACTTCAAACCTAGAACAGTTGAAGATCGATGACTTCTATCTAAAGATTTTTATCAGGAAATTCTCAGTAGACTTCCGCTGTTAAACTGAGCTTTGAAACGCCGATAAACAGCGGAAGGCTCGCCCCTTATCGCCTTCGAGGAATATAAGCGTGACGGCTATGTGTTGTTCATGCGTGTCGAAATAAGTTAGCCCTTTTAAAAACTACTGGGCGATTCTGGATTCCTGGTACTTTGGTTGGTCTATACGAGTTTTAGGCCCAAGCATAAAAACACCAAGAGACACCCTAAAAACTTATCCATAAATAAAAGAGCACTGTTAGATTTGTAATTTCCACAATGTTATATTATTTAGGCATTCATTTGGGCATTCAAACGGGGCCTCTGTTTAATGTTAATAAAGCCTTATTTCCTGCGTGAAGAACGGTATACATTTTGTCTAAAGATTGCGCCATATTGTCAACAAAACGAAGGATTAGGTAGCGCATGAACATACACAAAATCGCTGTCTCAGACTGACAACTGATTTCTGGATTGGTTATACCCTGTCCCACTGCTGGGCAAAAGCCTTTCGTTTTAAAGTTGAGAATATGTCAAACTCTGTCAAACTCAGCTGAAGCATTACTTAAGCAAAGTAATTCCTTTAGGTGATTCGTCAAAATTCATTCAACATTCTCAAAAAATCTCTTAAAATTTCTTCTCAATAATTTAAACTTACTTAGTACTAAAAATGTTGAACCTACTTCTCTACATACATGAAATCTCACACTTCATTATGACTACCAGAGTTTTAACATTTATTCTCTATGTAAAATGATTTGATGGGATCATATTTTGTTTTTAATCTTTTCGTTTCTTTTTTTATGGTGTAAATAAATCTTCGTAATTAACTAGCCAGTATGTGGTTTGATATGAAAATTTGATTACATTTTGATTAGCGGAAGTGTGAATGTTTCACGGTTTGCTTTTATTGAGTCAGAAGAAAGAATCAATGTGATTTTAAATGTTCTGATTTCACACTCGATTAGCCATTCATTGGGTAATGGTTCAAGCCCTACATACATGGCTATGGGTTTGAAAGTGTTGTTGTAGTTCAAATTTCACACGAGTCGACTCGATTTTGAAAAGTTTTGATCAAGTTATGTTGCCTATTTTTGTATAAGAAAAACCTAGACCTGCCACATCCTGCTGAGGTCACCAATCTGTTCTGAAATTAGAAGTTTCTTTCTTTGTTTAATGTTATTGTAAAGAGCAAAAGGACACTCCCCATAACGTCAAATTTTCGATCTAGAGTTAATGTTGATATCTGGTCATTCGTTTAGTCGAGCTCGTCTCGCCATCTCCTACGAAGTCTGCCGAAACGTGGCTGTTTCAGGGCACCACATCCTAGCTGTTTTGACCCACAGCTCATTAGCTTTCTTTGTTTCCAACTCAATATTAATTTCTTTGTGTTATGTACGAAATTCTCGTCTAATTTTCTGTATAGCGGTGTCTGAGAGTTCGTATTCGGATAGATATACTTACGTTATTTTATAGAATTTGTACCCACCTTTATCTGGGTCTTATAAATAATGTATTTGATCCAAATCTGTATGGTGTAACTAATTTGTATACGTAATCGCACCTACACTGCGACAAACGACCACTAGGTAGGCAAGGTAATACTAATCTACGACTCGTTTGAGTATTTCCACAAGAATCCTTGAAATAAAGCATAATCAGCCTCTAATATTCCCTCTTCTGGGAAACAGGCCCACTCCCTGTGGGGGGGAGGGAGTTGACTGTAACTAAGCGGGCCCAATGCGGTATTGCCTTTAAGTGTGTAGTTGTTACAATGTGCGAAAACTTTCTATCTTCATAAAATCCATCACCCTGTCAATTTTAAGGGGCATTTTATTTTTATGCAACCCTTTTTGCAACTTTAAAATCAGCCAGCGTTTTTGGCCAACTTTTTTTGCAGACCAAGAGACAAAATTATTTTTTACAAAAAAGGCGGCTGTAATAAGCGCGTGAAAAAAACGTAGCACTGGTAGTAAGTTTTATGGTGCGGTATACGGGCAAATTAAATTGACATAGTAGATACTTATGACGTCTTAATAATAACGTGCAGTATACCTAAAACGAGACCAACATGTACCAATCAATTATTGTAAAGATTCACAGCATCATAATATATAAACCGATAAAGGGTACTAGACACATGCTTGCGTCGGCCTGAATATGTAGCTGATGTGTAGCAACTTTTAAATTAGGAGCAACTTTTCTATCAGGCCTAGTGATGCGTATTTTTACACCCATCATGTCATATGCAGAAGTTTTTAGGAATAACACCAGACTCCTAACCAGTGGAGGAATCAAGTTTCATTCGGTACCCGCAGCAACTGTTGCCCTGAACGAAATTACTGAAAAAAGTAGCCAGTATAACCTTACATCGTTTTACAACTGGCAGGCTCGACTCAGTTGTATAGAAAGCGTTAACATTGTGTGATCAGCCCGCGGCCGCGAAAGTGCCGACTCGAACGTTTTCAATTGCCCACTCACTTGTAGTTGTAGCGAATTGTATGGCCGGTGTATGAGCTTTGTGAATGATTTTGGTGGTTGAGGTTTCTTCTGTATTGTCGACAAAATTATCTTGCAGTCGGAAATCGCTTAAAAAGCTTTGAAGCGCTCTATTAAACTTTTACCAGTTCAGTAAAAGTTCAATTTAGTGACTTAAAATTTACTTGCATTTGATGATTCGGCCATCAGCAAACACTATACTTTATTAAAACAACCGAAGTTGAAATGGCTAGAAAAACTACGTTAAATTAAACCATTTTGAAGACGCAGTATTATATTTATTATAAGCATAGTTGATGTTACTAAAGTCCAGCCACACAACTGATTTGCATTCGATTATTTGCAAGTACTACAAACGAAACTGACGAAGTATAATCATAGCATAACAATCAGCCAATAATGTTCCCACAGCTGGGACAGAGGTCTCCTCTCTATGAGAGGGAATGGGCTATTAACCATCGCGGGCCCAGTGCGGGTTGGTAGTTATCATATGTCTTCGATTTTTTCTTTCTAGGACATGTCGGTGTCCTCACGATGTATTCCTTCACCGTTTCGAGAGCAGTGGGAATAAAAAAAAACAAACAATTCAAACCCACAACTTACTGCTCGTAAGTCAGGGCCGCCAACACTAGGCCAACGCTGCTCTAAAACTGACGAAGGGTGTTACATAAATTAATTAGGAAATTTTAAAAGGTCCTACACATAATTTAGGCCGACTCAATCATATGTGTAGTACTAGTTTATACATATACTCGTATTATGATGAATACAACCTTCTAAATAGATTTCTCTACAGTAAGATACGACCATCTTCCCGTGAGGTCGATCTTCATTAAATCAATCAATTTCTACACGTCCAATATTTCACTTTCCTTCCGAAATCGTAATTCAAAGTTCTCTCAACAAAAATTCCGATTTCATTTTAATGTTTTCATCAATTAATTCGGAACATGCCATAAATAACACGTACCTGATTATACCTTAGCAACCTTATAAAAATAATAATAAATGATCATCATACTGTATTGATGACCAGACCTGTTTGATTCGGCTACCGAACTGCTATAGAAACTTTTTATATTAATTATTGACTATCTTCGTATGGCTTATAATTAAGTTGGGAGATAGATTGATTTGGTGTAGGTATGTTAAATGGGTGCTTACGTCCAGTAGATGTTTGGCAATCTGGGAGTAAATGACCCCGTAATGTATATTAGTTACATGCTGTGATGTTTATTTATTTTTTTAAAGAATACTTGCCTTAAAAGCGGAGAAGGAAATCATGTAGGTACAGTGAGGAACCCGGCATTTCCTACAACCAAAAATTTAAACATAAACAACGATGTCCACGTTTAAAGACGCATCGATATCGTGCGTATAGCTGGATCAAGCTGAATGGACGTAGCGAAAGACAGTGAAAGCTGACACCTTAGAGGGTTACTCAAATAAACGCAATTAACATATTTTTAAACTTAAATATTTGATAAAACACTGTAAAAAAGAGAATTATAAGGCTTTTTTTTATTTAACGCTGTTCAAAGACATCCACCAGCTCGCACTGAGCCCGCGTCGTGGATTAGGTACAGCTCACTCCCTCTCATGGCTCGTACAGAGAGGAGGCCTGTGAATCCGGCAGTTGGAACCTTACCGGCTGATTATGCTAATCCCTCAATGGAAGCTTTCAGTACTTAGCATATGCGTTTCCAAATGCATTTACAGAATTCGATCGCTTAACATTTAAGCAGTTTTGGAGACTATGCTTAAAATGATTGGAATTACAATTAAAGTGTATTTAATGTGCTCGTAGGATACCATTTCGGTTTAGAACAAAAGGTGCGAAGATTTCAATTTTTAAATGTTTCTCAAAAACCTGCAATTAAAGTTCGTCTAACTCTAATTACGTTGAGATACCAAATTTTTACCCTCCTCATCCCAACCACACAATTTTGTGTTCTATGTTTTAAGCATTAGAACTGCAATTGCCTTAAAGATGACTATAATATTTTGCTCGGAGACAGTGCTGACCAACCCGGGACTGAACAATCCCGGGACACATTCCCTGACACAAAACACGGAATGCATTGTTGTACTAATGAGTTTTTAAAGTCTTTTTAAAGGAATGTCACTTTTAAACTGGTCGCAACGACCTTTGTGGATTTCAGATTGGAATCCCGCTTAAAAGCGAAAATGTGTTTTAATTTTAAATTTTATGGAATGAGTTCTTTATTTAAAGTTTATATTTTCAATCTGTGGCGCGAACTTTAAGATTTCCGTCCTTTAATGAAGATACTTATTTTTATTTTATTGAATTGCTTTTATCAAATGAAATATTAATTAAGTATCAAACTGTCTGTATTGAAAATAGACAGATACTCAATATAAACAAACTTCTCACATTCTGACAAATAAAATAAAAATATCTCTTGAAATTATCAAAACATTCCAAGTTTTCTCAACACCTCAAATATTTATATAATCATAAGTTATTGTCAATCAAATCAATACCTACTTTTCGATAACCCGCCTCTTCCGTTACCATAATTAGCTAGTTATACAACCAAATCTATAACTAGTTCATAATAAATAACTCTAAAGTATAAATAAACATTTCAACCTTATTTAAATTACATATAAATTTACAACTTTTAAGGCCTTTTAGTGTATAAAAAATTATAAAATGTAAAAATATTTTGATATTATTTGCGAAAACTGTCATATTTTGACACCTCATTTAAATAAGTAAGGCTTAGTTACGACTTGCTATCTTTCCCACAGTTTTTATGGTAAAATATCGATAACGAGTGAGTTTTAAGTGCTAAATTATTGTTTTTGGTTACAAAACAACCCATAAAAAATACCTGTCTTCATTAGCACCTATTCTAACTAGACTTTCACAACTAAAAATGTCATAATTACCAGTCTTGTAAAACGGATTATTGATCTTCGACTTTTATGTGATGAATCACCGATATACTGAATTATATCGAATCGCCGATATACTGAATTAAATACACGCAATGTAGATCATTCTGGATACACCACTGTAGAAAATACCGACTGCAGTCTTAAAATTTTAAACTACAGACAAAGCAGTTTGTTTCAAATTTAAACCAGACCAAAACCGTATACTTACATAAATCATAGTTTCCTCACTCACCTCACTGAGCCTCCACAAAAGATTTAGCGTAATGATACACAGAACATCTGAAGCTAACGTACTTCATCCAAATACGGCGAAACTTGGAAAGACTAGATGACTAGACGATTTCAATCTACATACATATTGTGAATTATTGTGGCTGAAAATGGCCAAAATACATTTAGCAATATGAGTCTGGTTGTTAGCTTGTACTACCGTAACCTAGTTCTCTGGATTTACCTAAAAGACTTGTAGGGAAATAAATTACCTTTTCGCTTCCTTGTCTAACGTTATCCATGAATCGCTTTTGACATAAAAAGTTCTAATTTTAAATTTTCTGAAGGTTCTACGGTTTTAGTTTTAAATTATCTATAAACTGTTTTTAAAATAAATTTAGTTCTAGTTTAGAAATTCCTGAAGTGTTTTTATTTTTGTGTTGAGCCAATCTTATCAGACTTTCGAAAGTCAACTTTATACTCATTTATTTTATTTTTTGTTACAGGTAAAATTTTGTTCAGGCTACAACATGAAAAATAAGGTAACTCATTTATCACGGAGGCAGATATAATCTACGTGTTAATTTAGTTATATTCATCGGAGTAATATTTCAAAGCCCAGGAAAGGGCTAACATGGTAATAAAAACACTTTTTGCTATTCTAGGAAGTAAGGAAATAATCAAGGTACTTCATAATCTTTTTTACACAAGTATTTATGAGGTGTGAAATATTACTTCATATTCCGTATACAGTAATGACCACGGTAACTAGTATAATATCCGTTATTAGGAAACATATACGGCAAACAGTTTTACAAGTATGTTAATTTAAGTAGTTTAGTTAGTCTAAGTTATCTAGCCATCTGTTTCTATATACGGCAGTTATTTTCTTTGTTTGGCTATAAAAGGCAAAATTTAATAATAAAATTTAAATGAGTAGGTAATGTTTACGCTGATTTATGCATGAAATATGGAGCACGTTTAGAAGGACTAATCTAGTTCACTACTTTGAATACAAGCAAGTCTCCCAATGGTGTTCAATAAAAAATAATTGACGATCGATTTTTCCGACAAAAAATTGTACGTTCATAATTTAAAAGTTCAGTACTTCGAATTTATATTCAATAAAAATAGTTGACAACCGATTTTTCGACAAAGTAAAATATTTGTTCATAATTTAAAAGTTCAGTATTACGACTTTTTGTCAAAGAATTTACGTGTTCTAAGTTTAAAACTCCAGTATTACACATACAGTCAACTTTTTTCTACAATGACAGTTACGTTACGCCATTGACTCGAATGACCAGTTAAGTCTATTGTCCACCCGGGCCCTTAACTAAGGTTAACGAAGGGAAATGAGCCATCATAGAGTCCACAACTCCACATGCAAATTGTAGACAATGGACCACCATCCTGCTACTATTTCAACACACTAATATAGGCACACTGTATACGTCTACACCAATATTAAAAGAGAAAAATGTTTGTAAGTTATGTAGGTAGGAGGTAACCTCTAAAACTAATCACAAGATTTTTTTTTTTGCAATTGTTGGAATTACATTCACTATTCACTATTTCTGAGTGCTGTAGGATATTATGTTTAATGTTAAAACAATATACTTCAAGCGGAAGAAGTCCCAGACAGATGCTATTACAGTTACTAAAATGTTGAAAATACAAAAAAAGACGAAAAGGAAAAATATTTTACGACTTTAAGCTTCAAATAAATCAGTAAAAATAAAATATGCTAATAAGAACCTAATTCGATCATTACAACAATGTAAAGTCGACCATAAAATCGTTCTTTAAATATACGATGGGAAGTTGACTAATAATTTAAGTATTCGATTTTCGCGAAGGTATTAGCCACAAATTATGGGACACCTCCATACCATCCATGTCCATGCTCTATGGATTTTGATAAACGAGTTCGTTGACTCACCCCATCGTAATACTTTGATGTATGTACTAATCATAATTTTATTTTAAGAAACATTTAAATTTTTAAATATAAAATTTTGATTATGATCATATCATACTTTACTCTATAATTTAATATTAGTTTACAAATATATTTTGCGTACAGAGCAAAAAATATCATTGTTTAACTCCATGCAAAATATTTGCATATTTAAATATCGAAGCTAGGCAGGATAATCGCCTTAGGGTGTTCATAAACTTAAAACTAAAATGGCCGAAAACACGACGGAGCAATTATTTACTACAGCATTAAATATTGATGATCTCAACAACAAAGTATGAGAGGAGCTCGTGGCGAAATAATAACAGCCTCTCGAGTTGATCTTCGGGTTAAGCCGCGCTTGCCTAGGTTGGTCCATGGATGACCTACCGAGTTTCCTCCGTGCCTCAGAATGCGCGTTAAGCCGTTGGTCCCGGCCAGGGCTCGGAAACCGGTTAATTTTCCAAACCGGTTTCGGTCATTGACCCCAAACCAGAAACGATTGCGGTTAAGGTTTCGGTTACCGGTGTTTTAACCGGTTAGTGGGAGAACCCGTTTTTTACAAATTCCGGTTCTGTTGAGCGAAATTAACCGGTTAATTTGAGATTCGGCGGTAAGTAAATAAGAGTTTTACCTACTACGCCATCTCTCTTACATCTACAATAATAAAGCTCTCGGTCTAGTCGCTCTACGCCAACGAATAACGCAGTCACAAGCAGATTGTGTTCGACCGCACTCGTAGTTTCGTCTTAATTGTCGTGCGTGCAACAAAATACTTGAATGGAATCTGAGTAATACCGGTTTATTTAGGTTAGTGCGAGTATTAAAATTATATTTTCTGCAAAAACCGGTATCCAAAATGATTTAGGTTTAGTCTAAACCGTTTTTGTAATTAACCGGTTAATCGAAGAACGATATTATAACCGGTTTATGAACAATATTAACCGGTATTTCAAAACCGGTTCCAAGCCCTGGTCCCGGCTGTTAATTATAGATCTTTGACAGTCGTCACAAGGTAGTCAGTGACCCAAAAGTCTGACAACAAGTGTTACAAAGGGGCAGTAGCGAAGGGTCAATTTTTGTAAGAGGTAAGCCGGAGTACATATGTTTTATGTGATTTTATTATTTGTCTATTAAATACTGACTGTGCCATTTTTTAAAGGGAAGCCAGTAGGAATCGAGTTGTATGGAACCTTCGCCACTGCCAAGGGGTATCGTAATAACTAGTACTAACTGAGTTGTGGAGGTCAGATAGACAGTCGATCCATGTAAAATACTGGTATTCAGCTGCATCCGGTTAGATTGGAAGCCAACCCCAACACAGTTAGGAAAAGGCTAGGCAGATGATGATGATCTCAATAACAAAATATCCGGGTTAGTAACCATAGAGATTCTTGCCGGTTCTTTTCGATAAGAAACGAAATGACCAACGCGAACCGTGCACCTACTATGTGTCAAGACATCTTTTCATAACTGCTCATGTGAAATTTAAAAAAAAAAGTTGAATTTGGTATAAGGTAAAAGCGCCAAGGTAGCCCGCGAAATTCAATTTTACTAAAATTTCTTGCAATTTGCAGGTCAGTGTCGGGTTGTATGTTAAACACGCAACGCAAAAACGTAAGAAAATTTGAATTTCGCGGGCTACTCTGGTGCTTCCCCCTTAATAAGAAGCAACAGTAACTTAGTCGAAACAAAAATAAAAAACACGGTTCCATAACTGTATTTAAATTAAATTTTAATATTTACTTAAATGTCAGAAACATTAGTAAAGTTTAAAGAACACTTGCGTCTGCGCATATTTAGTAACTATATTTATTTTACTTTAATGGCTGGGTAAACAGACTCCTTGACAAAACCGGTAGAATATTTTGCGACTATTTGCTACATACTGGCTGGCTACTAATAAAATAAACAGTCCTGGGTTACACGTTTTTCTTTGTTACCTGTCTTTTAAAAAGTACATCGTAGAACTGACATGCAAATATATACTATAACAAAAAATACTCACCAAAACTTAAATTGGACGAGTTGTCTTTACATTTTTTAATACGAACTCAAACAAAACAAGTAAAACCAATTTGATAGATTTTATATATTTTGCTTAAAACTCTATGATAATTATAGAGTTTTAAGGTAGAATGTATTAAATTAATTATTCATTAATTCTTTCATTAGTAGCAGACAACCTTAATTTTAAAGTTTATTAGTTTAGTATTTAAATAAATTGTTCACATTCCTTGTCATAAATTTGTTATTTGTATTTAACAAATTCCAGGTGTTATTAAACTTAAAACCTTTTAATAGCTTTTTCGCTGAGAAAATTAATCTTTTTCTAAAACATAGTGGGCAATATAAATACGCGTTTAAATGATTTATAGGTTTCTCGAGTGTTTGTAAAAACTGATGTCATATCGCATAAAATTCTTTTACTTTTTATGTCAAGGAGCCGGGTAAGATTTATTTGTTAAGGCGTTGGCTTGTAGATGTGTTATTATTTACTCGTGTTACTGTTACTAAGAATGGTAGGTATTTTTTCAATGGACTGCTTACACTGCTGCTTATCCACCTTACTTACTTCAGGACTCACTTATTATTATAAAATAACACGAGTAATTATCATGACTCGACAGGTAGTTTTATATCCCATTCGAAAGCCATATTAAATTTATGGAATTAAGTACCTCCTTTCCCAAACGGCAAAATCTAATTATTAAGAAATTAATTCTCTGTAAAAATATCGAAACAAAGAAATTAATTAGTAAAGTTTATGAATTATGAGTCTATGTTAAGTAAAAATTAAAAACTACCTAATCATAATCAATGAAAGACGTGACTACAATTTTGTAAAATAAACTAATAATGTTACCAATTAAACTTCACATACAAAACCACATTTATATAGAAAAACGTTAAAACGTCCATATTAAATAGTAATTTCTCTTAACGACTTTAATCCTAAGAACTCAATTAAAACTTAATGCTTTTTCCATCGAGTGTAAGGACTAAGGGAATTATTACCATTGCCCTTTCAAAAAGTTTCACCCTTCAACTTTTTATGGTGTGACATTTGCCATAATAAAGTGAGTTGATCCTTCAAATGCAGTCGTTACCACGACCTTTCAACTTTATTATTTATGACCGTATGTGTATGGCATTAGATAACCATGGGAAGGGCTCTTTTTTATCGATTGGATTGCTCCGTTGGTCCAGTGACTCTCAAGCGTGACTACTGAGAGGTCCTGGGTTCGATGCGCGACTACTGAGCTCGGGAAAAGTGTCATTGTGTTTTTCATCAGGAATTTCTCAATAACAGCCACGGAGTATGAATTTGTGCCCGGTTGATGACAATGGGCTCGCTCCCTATTACATAGGATTTAATCATAACTGGTGAAATATGGGTTTCCTATAAGGCACACCTCTGCCGTACCCTTCGTGGATTACAGGCGTGATGTTACGTTCTGTTGATCCTTCAATTGCAGTCGTTACCACGGCCATTCAACTGTATTATTTATGGGTCTATGAGTATGGGTTCGTGTATTAGATTAACCATGGGAAGTGCCCTTTTTTATGGGTGTATGTGTCGTCACGTTTCAATTAAATGGCTTTCCTTACCCTTTATACACCCCTCCCTGTGAACATTGTCATTTTTGATATACCTACTAAGTACCTACTACTAATAATTATTTTTAAGAGAATTGATTCATCGAAAAATTTTGACACGATTTTTATTAGGAACCCGGTTCACAAAGCAACCCTGCAGCTTGCAGTCCCCTTTTGGGCATAGTCCTTTACAAAATGCGCCAGAATGCACTGCCCAAATCCAAAATTAATTCAGTTCTAATCTATGCCCTATACGGTTTAATATAAAGTAGATTTTTCTTCTAATTTGTTTATGTAGTGGTTCTCTACCTACACAGCCAGATTATGTATCGGTTTCTTTTGGTTAACTTTTACGAAAAAAAACTTGACATTTTCAAATTGCTTCTCATGATAGTTTCCTGATGAGTATATGAAGGGACCTTCATATACTCATCAGGAAACTAAGGCCCGCACTCACTCAAAGCCAAACCTAAAGGCCTATTTACCCGTCAACAGTAACACCGTAATATCATGTCAATCAGAAGTGCTAAAGGAAGGCGTGCCTCATTACCGTTTGTATTCAATTGTGTTTATGGCCTTACGAACATGGTACAGGCAACCGGCGTCTATAGTAACAATTTGACATTGACAACACCTTTAAAGGCCGAAACACACCGGATCCGTACACGTAGACGTGCACGTGCACGTGCACGTACCATGACGTTGTAATATATGGAACTTTATAGAGACATGGCACACCGCTTGCGTGACGTACACGTGCACGTAGACTACATGCGTAACGCTACGCATTGCAGCTGCCATGTGTCAAAGTTGCTGCGTACCTACGCAGAGCGGAACAGAAACGTCACATTGATGCGTGCAGTAATGACGTTGTAGTCAATGGCATTCCGTATTGGACGTCACACCGAACAAGTTTGAACACGCACGTATCTTTGCTGCGCGTGACTACGCGCGTGACTTACGCATTCAGTTGTATTTGTTTTCAAGTTTTACCGATAGTAAGTGATGTTTTGTTTCGGCTTTAATGATTAATAATCAAAATAAAGAAAAACTAATTGTTTGTACAACACAAAAAACAAAGAGTAAAAAATATGTCACATAAAACTTGAAGCCATTGTTTTTTGGCACACCCAGGAATATTGTCACAATAAAAGTAATATTGCTTCTTCTTCATCAGTAGTTCATCTTGGTCCATTTACCCAATCTTCTTCAGACATCGTGCACAAGAATTGCTGGGTACGCAAAGGACCGGTGCGTTGCGTGCGTACCACGTATGCGTAAGCGTAAGCGTACACGTATGCGTAACCCGGTGTGTCAGGGGTTCACGCGCGTCACCACGCGCGTGAACACGTGTACGTCACGCCACGCATCTGGTCTGACCAGGCCTTAAGTCTTAGGCACGAATAAAAGAGTGGCTTCTAAAAAAATCCCTCCAGATGACTACTATAGCGTGCAGAAAATCTACCAGATACCACCACCTTGATCCTGTGACGGCCTTGGTCTTTAGAGATTCCAGGTGGACCAAGGCGTCTGGCGCGCTACTCTGGGAGCTTTTCTAAAAAGCTAGGAACAACTTACTCCGATAGGGTATTCTGAGAAAACCAAAATGCTACTCCACCTGCACTTTGAGAGACCTGGCCGTAACCACTGAAACCACGCGAACAAAGTCGCAAGCGAAGAGTTGTAATTTAACATAAAAAATAATCATTGAAACATGCACACTACAAAGAAGAAAAACTCTCCTAGTGCAGGACTTGCAACTTTGACTAGTTGTTGACTGTACAAAGCACTAAAGTTTAATGTCATAGCTGACTTTATTATTTACGAGCTTATATTACGGAGGACCACACGCGTTTGAAAAGAAAGTTTTATGTTGACAATCGATTAGTATTTTAACGGCACTGAACTTGATTAGATGCAAGAAACTTATTATGAGGACTTACTTAATAACATTCGTAGAAATACATAACAAAGTTATTTAGGGCGACTGGTAATTAGTGACCGATACTTAAACCCGTGATTGTACTCATGATAACAAACAATTTTCTCAAAGAAACATTTTTTTTATACGCATTCACTTTTTTCACAATAACACAACAGCCGTATGAAATTCACCGCGCGGGTGCTCTGCCTACGCACTTTTGCACGGTACGATAGTAATGAGACAGAGCGGCTTCATGCGGCTAACAGCCGATAGGTCACAGGCGCGCGCGCGCGCGTATTTCATACGGCTGTTGTGTTATCGTGATAAAAGTGAATTGGTACAAAAAAAATGTTTCTTTGCGAAAGTTGTTTGTTACTATGAGTACAATCACGTGTTTAAGTATCGGTCACTAATTACCAGTCACCCTATATACGTATTATATTACATTTTTTTCGTCTTTTGATGATTTAATGAGCAATACAAAAAAGCTTGTAAAGGTACACACTTTTACCACACTTTTCGAACAACTGCTGAAAGTGATCAATCGATTGTATAGATATGAGTGGTGGAAAAACCTAGCAATTGCCAACTTATAATCATTTGAATATTATGACACTGCCTGAACAAGCATTTGGCATATTATAACATGCATAATTACGAGTAAGACTACATAAAGTTGGTTGATAGCATAAAATTTAAGCACTTTTGTGCGCCTTTGTCAGCTACCCATATTATGAATATTTGTAGCTTGATGAGAAGGAAGTAGCCCTTTATCGACAGAAATAGACGTCTCATAGAGCCTTTGCTTAGCAGTAGGATGCCCCCAACTGATACTAACAAAATCAAACGGGGTTTTAAAACTAAACACACATCACTTGATCAGCAAGTGATAAGATAGCCATAATATGCCGCAAAAACTAATCCACCATAACTCCAAACAAACAGTACTACGCAATAATTAATTATCCATCGTATCTCCACCCACGCGTGCGCATACCCCGGGGGTATTATTCCGTATTATGGGATTAACTCCCGAACGAGAATGATGTGAGAAAGCGTGTAATTGACTGTGTATGGACCGTTTTGAGGTGATTTCATGGTGATTTGGAGATCGGAATATGGGCGTTTTCTTTTGTATAGTCATAACATTTCCAAGAAATTTAATTATTATGTAGTCAAAGAAATAATGGATAGGAAGTTGTCAAAAGACATTATTTATTCCCCAGAACTTACGTTAATTTATCTAAGATTGCAAAAGATCAAGCCTTTTGCAGTAAATATCACATTTGTCACCAAAACCACGAGCTACCTATTTAAAACTTGGTTTAACTAGCTAGCTAACCAGCAGATACTTCTTTTAATAAAAGACAAAAATCTTAAGCCTATGGTACTTACTAATAGGTATTGTTTTCTTTTTTAATTCCAAGGTTCATTATTCTTAAGCTTTTTGTGAATGTCAATGAACTTACGTGATAATTAATTAAATTATGAAGATGTAGCTATCATAATGAAATTAATAACTAAAGTAAAGTTAAACTAAACTCCTCATCTCGTAAAAAGCATAATAGCCATTAAAAAAAAGAATGATACCACTATAATACTAATCATAAAATAAAAGCAATAAATTAACACTTCACTTCAACAATTTATTTAAAAAATAAAAAATGGCTTCCATTTCGCTAATTTATTCGCCACTTCGTAATTAACTGTAACAAAAAACGTTAATAAATAAAACACTAGCCTTTGCCTCAAGGCTTGGGAATGTACCCAAGAAACGTAAGCAAAGAATTTGAAATGAAACAAATTAAAAGCAAGCTTTGGCCTTTTGCTTTGGCCGAATAGCCAGAAATTAAATATTTAAACAGAATAAAAAAACGTTAATAAATAAAACACTAGCCTTTGCCTCAAGGCTTGGGAATGTACCCAAGAAACGTAAGCAAAGAATTTGAAATGAAACAAATTAAAAGCAAGCTTTGGCCTTTTGCTTTGGCCGAATAGCCAGAAATTAAATATTTAAACAGAATAAAATTATGAATAAAATATTTCCCACCAAGCTAGTTATCATATTCCTGGCTTTGTGCAATGTTAATTAGGCCCAGCACAACACGGTTTTTGTCTTTCATTCTCCTCTGAAAAGATTCACTTGAAATTGTAGCCAATAACATCGATATCAGATCATAAATAATATAGAGTATAGAGTTCGATTCAATCAAAAACATTTGCAAAGGAGACTACCCATATACGTCTGACCAAAATACCAATGTATCAATATCATGATACGATGTTGCGTCCATTGGACACTTAACCCGCTATCGCTTGCCAAATTAGCATGCGCGTTGAGTGGCCACAATAAATGTTATGTGGACCACTGACCGGTGGTGTACGAGTAGGTGGTTGGGCTATACTGTAAGCGATGAGTGATTTTAATTTGTATTTCAACGCATTCTTAAAATTAAAAAAAAAATGTTCCGCCCAATTTCAGTGCTAGTATTTGTTTTTCAGTAGAAAACTGTAAAAAAAATGAGGCGGTTGGATTAAACACGAGTTGATTAGAATGTTAAAATACTTAAGCAGTTCGAAAAGTTAAAATAAAGAACATAATTATACAGAGAAACAAAAAACTGGTTTGAAACGATATACTTCTTCTCTCTGATTTGTACCACGCGTCCAAGACGAACTTAAAACATGATTCTATTTCCATCAATCGTTTGAATATAACAGAGACAGAATAGGTATACCATAATTTATTTTTAGCAACATAATAATGTACACACGCGACATATCAAGCTATACATTTCCAGTACAACGTGGCCTTGCCTTGTATAGATTTCCCGTACAATGAGAGATCGGCATAAATTGGTTTTGTGTAGCTTGATTTTTCATCGAGCATGCTATTTGCTTTAACCTCAACATCAGCCGCTTATCGCTCATAGTAGTACCTTGCCCTCCAATCAAGTATCATATTCTCCAAAGAATTTTTATTCTTATTTCTTATCATTTGGCTTCCGTTTTACATTTTAACGACCCAGCAAATTATTATTGATATTAAAGTATTATTTTTATTATTCGAGATAAAAAATATAACAGTTGTTAACGGTAAGTGACGTAAATAATAACTTTATTATTTGTAAGTTATAAAATTATGAAATGTGTCTGCTTTTATTAGTTCAAATAAATTGTATATTTTAAGTTACTTCAGCCGTTAAAAGTGTCATAAAGCTTTTATTTTTGATGTGATAAAGTTTTCAAAACACAGTAGGCATAAACAATAAAATACCAAATGACTTTTTGATAAAAATCCAATTTAGGTTTAATTTTTCCGAAAATAATTCAACTTTTATTGCGTTGAAATGGTAATGAATAAATTACAGTATTTCTAAAGATATTACCCAAATTTTTTACCTGCAAATAATTTACCTTGCGAAAACCAGCAAAAACAAAAATATTACCCAAAATGGCGCCTTTTTCCCGCCTAAATTTCATTAACCACAGCAATGGCCCTCGACTCTCTTTTACAAACAAATTAAATATCGCTGAGTATCGTTTACTGTCAAATTAAATTAAGTTTACATCAATATCACGTTAACTTGGCGTTACTTATACAAAAAAAGAAAAAATAACACTTGGTTTTTACTTTTATAAAAAACAGCGGGATATCCAGCGCATACTGTTCAGTTGATTTTATCAAAAGATTAAAAACCGATAAAATGGTCAAGAAGATTTTGACACCGTACATATAAGTTTCAAAACTTAAAAAGTATATTTATTAAGGTTTCAGGTGCTTTGATTAATTAATTAACTAAATCTTTTCTTTTCAGACTACATGGTCCATACAGTGTTAGTACAAACAAATGTTTAAAACTATGTTAGTAAACTCGATTATAATTAAAATACCTTTTTATCTTTGCTAAGTTTATGACATGTATGACATATTGTAGCTAGACAAACCTACCAATTGTCGGTCTATCTAGCCATTCCGCATCAAGTACCTTCAGAATGCCATTTGTGCTTCCCCCCATTGATTCAATTTGTTTTAATTTTGTGTAAAAAAAATATATTAAGATCGTTTGAACTCTCAGTCATTCATACTCCTTCATTAGTATCGTCGTGAAACGGCAAATATACGGCAATGAATAGATAGAATTACTCTTATGAAGTTTTACCATCAATAAATCCGCCTGTTTTATTTTAATTCAGGATTTTAATTAAATATCTATTCTTTTCTATTCATGCAGCTTAAGAAATTATTCTACTGGTACAATGGTACAATGATATTATAAATAAGAAGAGATAGATATCGCACTAGCGCGCGAAAATTGTTGCAGACAAATTCAGACAATTATCTTAATTTTAGTACTTCAAGCGCAATAGCTATCTCTTTCTGTATCATACGTTCCGTATTATCTATCGCAGTCGTAACAATGCAATGATATTTGGACGCCCGCTCAGTATGAACAAAGCGTAGCTTTCTTTATAATATCATTGTTACTGGTCACATATTAGTCTGGGTATTTCATTGCTCTGCTGAGTAACATTAAAATCACAGCCCTAATAATCTGTACAAAGATTTGCTTACCTTACATATAAAATGGAAATATTATGGCTTTAAAAGTACCAATAGGTGCCCGGAATAGTCCAGTCAATGGTCGAGTTTGATGCTTATCACTTTGAATTAGTACCTTGATATCTTAGTCCTTTTAAAAACCTCTTTCTATTCTACTCCTCCCTAAGGGCATAAAAAGATAATGTGTATTGAATTGAAGTAAGAATTCCGTGTTAAATGTACTATAAGCACCACTATCTGTTTTCTAAGAGTATAATATTCTCTCCTTTGATGAATGTTGAAATTATTCAACACACAGAAATAATTATTGTGTTGTTTTAAGTATTTATTTCATTATTAAAATCGAACTTACATAACAACAATAATAATTAAGGTAAAGGACAAAAACATAACCCAAATAAAATTGATAATCGCAGTTAGGTACGTAGGTACCCAAAGTAAAACGCAATCATGCTTACTGAAAAAAAGTTACAATTGAGAAAGGCACTCAAATAACGGCACAAACAAAAAACAGCAAAAAAAAACCTCAAATAACGGCCTTTTGGGGCACAAACATAAAATTAATGCAAATTATTTGTTAATTTTCAATGAAAACGGTCGATGCGTAAGTTTTGAGCAAAACCGTTTTGTATTTACGCAAAAAAGTTACAAATGTGCGCAAAAAATGTGTTAAGTTCGTTTTTCTTCGAATTTTAAATGTTTTTAAGAAGATAATACATCTTCGTTTTATCGGTAATGGACGTTCGAAATTTTAAATAAAAAAGGAATGCATCATGTTTATTCACTGTTCTTGAAATACATCGAACCTTACTTGCTTTGCTTAAGGATGCAAGTCGCTTGGCTGTTCTTGTTTTACATAAAGATCGATCAGACTTTTTGTATCGGCAAACAGTACGATGCAGGTAGCAAAATAATTAATTTAGTCGTGTGCCTTCAATTTTGAATATTTTTTGCTGTGCCCGGATATTTTTACTGAATAAAAAAAAAAGTATTTTTCGCTATGCCTAGATTCTGGATTTAGGCACGACTCATAGCAATAGGTTTGTCTCCTATTCCATGTGGCAATAAACATAACTTTCGAAATGTGGATGTTACTTACGCCTCTGCCTAGTAACTCATCGAGGAACACAAGCGTGATATTATGTTATGTTAAGTTTAACTCTTTATTGGTTCTAAAATCATAAACGTCATTCGGATCAATCTTCAGGTTAAAACGCGCACCCATCTCATACCGAGTTTCCTCCGTGCCTCAGAAAGTACGCTAAGCCATGGTCCTTGCTTTTATTTGTAGTTCTTTGACAGTCGTTACAGGTAGCCAGTGGCCCGAATGTCTTACAACCAGTCTTACGAAGGGGTATCGTATTGCATATTCAGCCTATAATGTTCCCACTGCTGGGACACACGGCCTCCTCTCTGTTAGAGGGAATGGGCGAATGAATCCACCAAGCGGGCCCAGTGCGGGTTGGTAGATGTCACATGTCTTCGAATTGTTTGGTTCTAGGACATGATTTCCTCACGATGTTTTCCTCTACCGTTTTTGAGAGCAGTGGTGATGAAATAAATTACACAAAGTAATGTGCCTGCCAGGGTTCGAACCCACGTATTACTGTTCGTCAGTCGGGGTCGCCACCACTGGGCCACCGCTGCTCTCGGTTATGGAGGCCAGATAGACTCCTGTAAAATACTGGTATTCAGATGCATCCAGTTAGACTGGAATCCGATCCCAACATAGCTGGGATAAGGCTAAGCAGATGATGATGAGTTTATTTGTCAGAAACACTCACACTAGGTAGTGTCTACGTTACGTTATGTTTTTGTAAGCGTGGGCGGCGCAAGCGCGGTGAGGGAATCAACTTGAGTATCCTTACACAAGTTTTGTCAATATATTGAAGTAACTTTCTAGGTTTTTGTGACAAAGTGTCCTTATGGACACTGCTGTGACAGACAAGTGAGACAAGCTACATATAGTGTCGCACGTAAGAGACTATTGGAATCAATTGGTTATAATGGAATGTAAATTATTAATATTATTGATTATTTGGTTTTGATGTTGTATTTATATGTGTTTTTTGTTTTTGTATGTGATTTTGTGTTTATTTATAATTATTGAAGAATTTGAAGTGTTTCTAATATGGATTATATACCTGAAATAAATGAATTTGAATTTCGAAGTTAGAGCACAAAATTAAGAAATGTAAAGGAAAAATGTAACTGGCCGCTTTTGTTTCTTTCTTTCATGAAAAACTTGTTTCTGAGAGTAAAATTCTCTTTGAGCAGACTATCTCTTAAGGTGGAAGCGCAAGGGTAGCCCGCGAAATTTAAATTTTCTTACTTTTATTGCAATTTGCAGGTCAGTGTCAAGTTGTATGTTGATGAAAATATGAATCGCGCCAGTAACACGTATGGAGTTACAGAATTATAATCATTAAAATCATCAATACAACCCTCCAAGTTCATATAATCTCAAAAAGTGACTTTTTCATGAAATAGCTATTGAATGTGATTATATGAACTTGGAGAGCTGTATTGATGATTTGAATGATTATAATTCTGTAACTCCATACGTGTTACTGGCGCGATTCATATTTTCATCAACATACAACCTGACACTGACCTGCAAATTGCAATAAAAGTAAGAAAATTTAAATTTCGCGGGCTACCCTTGTGCATCCACCTTAAGCTACGAGTTTACTTGAACGTGAACGTGTTTAATACGATTATAAAAATAACATAATATCACGCCTATAATCCTCGAAGGGTAAGGCAGAGGTGTACCTATTATAGTTCACCCACATTTCAGCAGTTATGTTTAAATCCCATGTAATAAATAACTAAATAAAATAATTTTATTTCAGGCATTGTATGCAATCACAAACAGTTCACCCATAGCATCTACGTAATGTAATAACGTAACGTAATGTGTATGTGTAATAGGGGGCAAGACTATACTATTGCCATCAAACCGGCCCAAATTCAGACTCCGTGACGGCTACACAGAGATTTCTGATGGACAAACCCAAAATAACTTAGTTCGACCCTCGAATCAAACCCAGGAACTCATGCTCAACTGTCGGGCTTAAACCACAACCTAAAATCTGAGCTCTCTAACTTATGCATAATCTGATCTTTATAAACAAGACAAAAAGTTTAATATAAGAACTTAACTAACCCAGTTACTAAACTTATCTTGTTAGTAATTTCTACTTTACTTAAACTATATCTAAGTATCGTGGGTTCACGACCCTATTTTCAATTTCTAAACAATTTTATCAAATTCCCATAAAACCTTTATTACGTAACTCGCGCCTGCAATCGTTGTGCGGTAATTGTAAAATTATACAACCTTTACACGACTTCATATATTATGATTGTACATGTTTTTTTAATAAAGCCCTTTTCAACGGCTTGTGGCTTGCAACAGCGTAAATATGAGCGGTGTTATGTGAAACAGAAACAAAAGAATGTTAATTTAGAACATTTATCTGTACTTACGTTTTTCGTTGAACATGAATCTTTTGACATATGTTCAAAATTGGAACTCTCTCTGCCATCTTGTTTGTCAATGTTATTCCAGCACCACAAGATCCAAATAGTGCCACTGACACTTCAACTGTTATTCCCAAAATATTTATTCTTCATAATAATAATGAACCATGTTGCCAGTCTTCTTGCTAGACATCTTACTGGCCCTACCTTTAAGATTTCAGCATCCGAGCCACCGCTCCTAGCTTTTCGATTACAGCATTCCATAATACTTTCTTGTTTCTGCAAGCTCTATTGTAAATATTGAAGAACCTATGCAGTTAGTATAAAACTTATCTTAAACAAAAGCTCACTTTTTATGAATCATAATAAATTTATCGTGAGGACCTAGGACATAGAGATATTTTATCAGCAATAACGATGAAGCTGATGGAAAAGTCCAAAATGTATAGGCACAACTGACATAAGCAGCGATTCTCACAAGTCCACTGATTGAATGGTGAAGACCTTTAAAAGCTAATTGTAGATGGCGCGACCATAGCTAGGTCTCAATCTGACCAATGAGGTCAAGTTATTTTGAAATATAAAATGCCATTGCCAGATTTTCAACCAATGGCGATGGTTGAAACCAGCTATGCCAGCGCCATTCGTTTCACACTGGCCATCCTCATTGCATCACTGGTTTTAAAACAAAAAAAACTTACCAGCCAATAACAAGCAAGATCATATTCGTCACAATTCGACTACACAATCGTGACCATACCATGACCAGTCTTAACTTCACCCACAAGCATACATTACCCCATTTCTCAACTCTGACAGCTCACAAATGACACAGCTCTTAAAATTTAAATAATCGCCACTACTGGAACCATAATTGGCAGCTCTTATCTACCAAAAATAACTTCTTGTACCCTTCACATCACTCACTGTGTAACCTTAATTCAATAATAACATATCACGATTATTTTTATGCTATAAGAAGGTACAATACTCATGTAGCTATAAAGTTAATAAACAGGATCTTGCTGGTAATAACAGCCTAACTAAATATTATAAAGCTAACATGATAATATTGTAAAACCAAATGATTTGAAAAGAGTAACCATGGAGTTTCTTGCCGGTTCTTCTCTATAGGAAACGACCAACCCGAACCGTGCACCTTTTTGTCGACGTTTTATAAGTGCCCTTCTAGGCCTATGTGAAATAAAAATATTTTGATTTGATTTGAAAGTAACTTAGGCTTCGCCCGCGTGGAGTTCAGTATTGTACCACGTGATTGTACTATCGACATAAAAGTATCCTATGTTTTAATTCGGGTTATGAGCGACCTGTGTGCCAAATTACATCCAAATCTGTTGCGTAAAAGAGTAACAAAAATGCAGCCATCCTCACAAATTGTGTAAGAAATTATGTGAACACTAAACATTTTTTTGTTCATGTGTCTATCCGCCTGTCTGTCTGTTAACTTTACGACTTATCAGCTAAACGGATATTTCAGTCGATACAAGTAGTAAATGACCCGAAAGTCTAATATCCAGGCATGGCAGTCGCTCCATGTAAAATACTGGTATTCAACTGCATCCGGTTAGACTGGAAGCCGACCCCAACTTAGTTGGGAAAAGGCTAGGCAGATGATGATGACACCAGATAAACCGATTTTGATCGGATACACAGCTATCTGTGTATCCAATCAAAATCCGTTTGTCTAAACCCTCGGATCATGGTCTATACCATGATCCGAGAATCTATACAAAGGTAAGAAAATATTGTAAAATACTAAATTAAACAAGTGACACAAATATTGTCATCAGTGCTGTAACTATTCTGCCAGGGTTGCGGGACTGTTCGAAAGAGATACCGCGGCCCTGGAACACAAAGGGCAAAGGAAGGAACATAGACGGGTTTTAGTTAGTAAAAGTCTGACACTCCCTCCTGCTCAGCCCAAAACGGGAGGGGGGATATTTGATGATTTACCATCCGAAAAAAAAAACAAAAAAAAAAGGTTTTAGAAAATTAGTGGCAATCGCGTTCAAAATGTTTCTTCTTTTTGCAAAGCCGAAAAATATTTTCCCATCCCTTTCGATTCAATCAACCCAAACCAATTATTTAATTACCTACAAAGAAATAACGTATTATAATTTTTCGATCAACCACAATGCTCCTTTGTCGCCAAGACCCAAAATCATCACTAAATCTTGGCATGATAACCAAAATAGCGGTTGGTCAAACTGGTTGTTGATCAAACAAGACGATGGAGTATGGACCCCAAAAGGAGCAAGACTAATAAACGTGAACCGAAATGAACACGACGCAACGATAATAATTGGGGAAAATAATATCGGTAATAGAAGCAGGAAGTTTCGCCAACATGTTGGCGGATTTATTGGGCGTTTTGGGCAAGCTACGAAACCTATTACGGCATAGTTTTTTTTTTTTTGCATAATGTATACTACAGTAAGGTAGGTAAGGAATAGTACAATATAGTATAGTACAGTAACTTATAAATATTTTCAACCAAAATATTAGTAGGTGCGTAAAACCTGACGTTTTATAGCCTGTGGCCATGTGTGCTACACACATACATACGGAGAGATAATGGCAGTGGATAGGCTTTTAATAAAAAATCGAAGGCTTTTCTAGAAACTGCTTTGCATGGAAGCTCGAGAGTATGCAAAATGAGTTCTGTGTAACTTCTACATGTTTGCCTTCACGGCAATAACACGAATAACTGTAGATCTAGTATGAGTTTAGTTTTTATCATTGACATATAACCGACTCAATCTTCGTTTTAACATTAACTTCAATTTGTATAGAACTTGCTTCTGCCCACGACTTTGCCCGCGTGAATAAACACATTCTTTGGCACTCGGTAACGGTGAAGTATCTCATTAGTGAAATAATTTTTGAAATCGATCGGATGAGGAGTTAATCACAGATCTTACAACCAAACTTTAACTCTTTATAATATTTGTATAGGTAAAATTCTGTTTCCAATTTTTTTCACTAGCGCTACTGTAGTTTCAATTGAAAATTAATTTAACGTGTTCGAATGTGATTTGTCAATGATATAAATCATACCAATAATCACGGAGTTAGGAGGTAACAAACATTAAAAAAAAAAGAAGAAATACAGCCGAATTGAGAACCTCTTCCTTTTTAGAAGTTGGTTAAAAAGCTTGCACTAATTTAGGCTCTGTGTTTATGTTACAAACATTTCGATGTTCACCTTAACGCAACAACACAAATTACTGTTCGCCATTCAGCTCGCCCGTATGTCTCCATTGTGATACTTAACATAAACTTTATTGGGTGAAACTTAACTTTTCCCTTAACCGGCGATTGTCACGAGAGTAACTTAACGTCAACAGCTTAACTGCAGTTAATTGTATAGTTAATTTTACCCAAATAAGAGGTACATCTTGTCACGAAACATTTACCAAGTCCTTTCTGATTGATTGATCATTATCTGTAATGTAAATGCGACATTGGTATCTTTTTATTGCTAAAGTGGAAACATTAAGTTGGGTGTATTTACATGGTCAACCCAAGTAACGTGAACACTGATTTATTTGCATAGTTATTCGGAATAATACAAATGATTTAATAATTGCGTATTACTAAATGCTTTCCGAATGATTTGTGCTTTCCAATCGCACTACAATTTGCTTGCTAAGGTAGAAATTCTTTCTCTTTCCATTTTACATAATTTTTTGATACTTATCTACTGTCGAAGACACTGTAGGGAACGATGGATGGACTGTGTAAAGGATGATATGGCTAGAAAGAAGGTGACTTCTGAGATGACGAGTAATAGAGAAGTATGGAAGAAGAAGACATGCTGCGCCGACCCCAAATAAGTCGGGATAAGGGCAGGAGATGATGATTACGATGCTTTTCTGACTACATTGCTTTTGTCTCAAATTTTAGCACGGTTATTTCTTAATTTATCTTCACTTCTTCTTCGAAGAATGAGACTAGCATGTTAGATAATTCTTGACATACATGCACGTACAAATCTGCGCACATTTCATAATTATAATATCTGTAGGCAGCACATATGTTCCAGTCTCAGAAAATTGAGCCCGTGACCCCGACTCCAGTCACCATACCTACTTACATACATGTTACAGCCGCATCACTAAGCTATTTAGGTCACAGTCGCAAGCGCATGTTATGATTACCCGTATCAAGATCATATTAACAAGTAATAACATTGCGGTATATGGCAAGAACGTTTTGTTTTATACCCTTTCTGACCAAATTTTGGTTAAACTAATCATGGGACATCGATGTAATTTGGAACTAAATTAGGCGTTTAGTATTTAATTGTTAATTATGCAGGAATCATCAGGAATTTCTCAGTAGACGCCACGGATCCTGCATTTGAACAGGCTCGCCAGGCGGCGAGCCTGTTCCCATCAACCGGTAATAGGGATTACATGGGATTTAAAACCATAAGCGTTAATATCATGTACGTAGTGGGTGGTTAAGAAAGGTAAATGTTTCATTTATGAAGATCTATCTTCATAAATGAAACATTTACCTTTCTTAAACCTGTGTATTGATTAAAACTCCTTTTAGTTCAAAAATCAAGTGTAAGCAAAAACATCCTTTTCACTCTCATAGCATTTTTCAGTCATCATCTTTGCGTTACCTTAATATGTGTACTTACCTACTTTTAGATCCAACTATTCAATTAATTACTGAAGAAGAACAACAATGCCTACTTGTAAACTATTCTGTGTATGTATTAAGCGACTAAACATGTCAGGGTTTTCTCTTCGCATATCAATATATAGACAATCTGAAACTCATAAAGTATTACCAATACTTATATGAGCGATAGAAAAACAAATCGCTTTCTCGGATTGACTTCTACAAAAAAGAGGTGCTGACAAAAGTATTATTAAGCTAAAGTTTGTAGTTATTATCTCAAACACCACACAACCTCACTTTCACACTCACACCCACACTCACTTATACACTTACTCACACACTCACTCATGTTACACATACCACACGTACACGCGCGATCTGGCCCTTTTCTACATTACGCTCATTAATATGCAGAGCTGTTTGTATAATTGTCTACATTTCTATTTCTTATAAATGACAAGTTGAAGTGCGGAGTCTCCTAATACAAGCATTCCTTGCATAAAAGGTAATCTATAATAATATGTATCGAAATGCTTATTGTAATTGAAATAAACGTTTTTATTTATTTTCTATTGTAAAATATATTTTTAAAGCTGGGTACGAGTATCTACTTATACTTAACTTATTACAAAATCAATTACCTAGATGTCGGTTGAGTCCTAATAAAAAGGCGATTAAAGTAACTGTTAACACACATTGATCTTTAAACTGTTGAAATACTACTTCAATATATCAATGCATCTTTCTCGCAACACCTCCCATATAAGCTAAAGTGATGTCCAGGTCATCAATAAATAAATACTATTGCGAAAAAGCTTATTTTCTCTCCGCCAGTAACTATTACATACCCGGGATCGAACCCGAGGCGTTGCGCAAGCGCACCTAACGACCACACCATAAACGGATACCATGGCATGGTTGCCAAAGTTTGAGTAAATATTATGGTGTGGTTGGAAATATGCACTTTTAGGTCATGTTTTTGGAATGGAAAGGAATCTGCTGTCCATGATAGGAGAGGAGGACGAGAATTAATAGATGTCAGTCCCTTTTTAAGACCGAATAAGAGCGTCCATAGAACTTCTCGCCTATTCAAAGCGCCACATGCATGGATGCAGGAAGTTGAAACAGCTCCCGGACAATTTAAAAGTACCTGTAAATGATCCAATCCAAATAAATGCTAACCCTCCTATTAATAAACACAGAATAAAGTTATTCCAAGTTTTAACCTTTGAAAATGTATGGTTATTCCTTTGTTATTCCTGGTGTAATTTTATTCCGTGTTTATTAATAAGAGGGTAAGTTTTCAGTTTAAACTTCTTCTAAGACTTGCCTAAATTAAATCATTCAAAAATGTATTATATGACATTTTCAACACTTTTTTACCGTCTTAATGTTTACCATCACTTCGAACGTTTAGTTTAGTAGTTACGGCGAATCCTCAAAGTATCTTAGAATTCGCTTAACACAACTTTGTTGAGAATGTCATACCAAGAGCATCCTTCCATCAATCATCACAGCTCGAACATCATGCCTCCTTTTTCCTCCACACTCAACATGGCAACAGTCATATTTATTAATATAAAACTGCTAACTGAACCCATAACATAATACTAACAGCCCTAACCTGTCACTGCATGTGGCGGTTGACATTTTAATTCGATTACCTTTCTATATTATGTCTGAATCGAATAATTTTTGAATAATATGATTTCTAATACGATTTGGTTTTGTATGTGAGCTGGCTGTTACAATTAGTTGTCAACGTTGCTGTGGTACAAGAGCCAATTTTAGTCGGAAAGAAGATTAGTCGCATCTCTTGTTCTTCCCAAATGCGTTCAGGATGCATTCTCATCTTTTTGATGTCAAGGAATCGAAATATTTTTACACATTTTCAAATCTGACTGAAAAATGGAGTCCTATATACAAAACCTTTAACTTTGGTGATCTTTTTAGCATTTCATTAAAATCAGCCATAATTAACAGTTTATGAAGCTACTAGTACCTACGTATTAACAAGAAATTAATCAATGTTAATACCCGACTATTTACGGCTACAAAATGAGCCAATGACATAAACAAAATATAGTATTAATATAGCTTGATAGGTTTAAGAGAAACTCTTGCGAATTTATTTTCTATCTGCATTAAACGATGTTTGAAAGTGACATCTGTCGGCAGCAGGCGTGCAACTTTCCTTTTTAGTTTTTATTGCCTAGCGCCGGCTGCAATTTATATTTGTATAATGTGTCTCCGCTTTGCCTACTTTTGCTTAAGTCTTGACTACCTAAAAGGTATTCAATGCTGAATTGGATACTTTGGGATAACATTATTTGACCAAGTTCAAAAAAAGTTTTTTTTCAATTTCTAAGATTACTAAAAAGCACTCTGAGGTCAACGTCAAAAGGTCGCTTGCTGCATTTACCTTCTACTAGGAGAGCAGAGCGTTAGTTCCACTTTTAGTTACGTTGCAAAAGATCTTCATCTATACTATTTAAATATTATAATATCCTAAAGTTCGGATGGATGAATGGATGTTTGTTACTCAATCACACCAGAACTGCTGCTTGGATCAGGAGTAAATTTGGCACAGAGATAGATTATAGTCTGGAATAGCCCATAGGATTCTTTTTTTGTCTCACACACTCAAAATTTCCACGCGAACGATGTCTCGGGCAACAGCTAGTCTATAATTATAATATGTGCAGCTGTGATTCAGTTATTCCGATCGTAATTGAGGCGCATCCTACCAATCGATGCAAAATAGAGCACCTAAGAAAAATCCCCCAACTAAAGCCCATGTAGGTATTACCCAACAAGACGAATTAACGTCAATAACAGAAGCTAATGCGCACAACTATTACCATTCATTATGCGCAATTGTATTCACAATGTACTACATACATCACCCGACTCCGCTCGCTCGTCGCAACGAGAAAGCGAATGATTTATTACAAGTCAATGTTGCCAGCCTGAATCATAACGCGTTGATTTTCTATAGACGTCATTGCTAAATGATGGTTGCGATGTAGGTCTTAAGGTTGCTACGGTTTCTTAAGAGCGGTGCTGTTATCTCCAGTTTCCCTGTAATTTTAACTTGATGGACTAAAAGGAACCATGACTCTCCCGTATTAGTAGTCCTGTTACAGTGTTTTATTCCTGTTCACTGCTTTCGTTGCAGAAGTTATCAGATAGTTTTTTTTTTAAGTAGTTACGACGATATCAAACGTATTTTTTTAATGTTAGGCCTTTCAATCAAACCGCCTAAAATATTTTAACAGTAATGTCAAAAAAGGTTTAGACTGATGACAAAATTTAACGCAAAAAAAAATAATATTTTATTTTTTGTCTAGTCTTCTGGTACTCACTTTCAAAGCATTTCGTATTTCTACTACTTCTTCTTCATCCTATACATTTTTGAGTTTTCTATCAAAATTATTGTGGTCATTGATAGAGTATCACACGTCTACTTACTTTCAGAAGACCTTGTTTTAGGTATAGCATCTACAGCTAAAACTCCTTAAGAAACCCATTAATTTGCCTGATATCCTGGTTGAATACCTATTGGTATGCAATTCCAAGGATCCTCCTTTCGCTCGTCGATTCACACGACGACAAATGTCTCAATTTTACGTCGATCATGTATTTTATTTTCGTGCGCTCTCGATTCTTTACTCACGACCAAGACCTTCAATGTTGTTTGTCACGAAAGGCGGTTATGCACGATACCTTTTTGTTATGCTCATTCGATTTTAGAGCAATGCACGTAAAAACATCACCTACAGCAACCACTCATGGGTATCGTAAAAGGGGTCATAAGATTATGGAAACAAGATTAGGTCAAACTTCCTTGTGTCTGTTACTAAGCGTGATAAATAAGACTATTTTATTTTTAACTAGCTGTTGCCCGCGGCTTCGCTCGCGTTTTGGTCGGAAATTATCCCACGGGCACGTTGTAAATATAACCTATGGCACTCGGGGATAATGTAGCTTCCTATTAGTGAAAGAATTTTTTTGAGATTACCCCCTACATACAAACTTACAAACAAATTTTACCTCTTTCTAATATTAGTATAGATAGGTTTACTGTAGGTATCTTTGGGGTAGGTATTGATATTTTAAGTTCTAGGTATCACGAACTAGGAACTGGTCATCTTTATGTAGTGGGAAATGAAATGTTCTTTTTTCAAAAAGTGAGACAGGTTAAAATAAGTCTACCTATTCGCTTTTCACGCCGAGCGTTGTATCATCAAACTGATTTTCCACTGGTGTATGAAATAGGCCAGGACAAAAATGTATCTTCATCTAAAACTGCTCAATGCGACACCAGCGCCATCTATTTACAGTCAAAATTACGTACTGCTCATAATTCATTATGATCGTGTAGGCTTGCTCGACTTCATTGCTAAGGATTGATTTAAATAATATGAAAATCAAGTTAATCAAGCCTAGATTCCATATCTGACAGTGACATTTTGTGGTCATTAGGTATGCTCGTAGTATTAGAATGTTTATTGGGTTGTTTCTAATGATTTCTTGTTTTGTTCACAGGTAAAACAATTCAACAAGATGGTAAATCGGCATTAATGGTTCCTTGTAGATAGTTAGTCAAAAAGCTCCTCATCATCAAATCAAATCAATACCCAAAACAAATCATTGTAAAAAACAAATTATTGTCACAAATTTAAAGAAAATAAATAGAAACAAACTTTTGAACATTTCACTATGTGTATGTAAGGTGTTGTTTGCCGAAGCCAACCAAAATGTATTCAAGAATGACCATACATATCGTACATTTTGTTTGAGCATTACGAATGAAATGCACCAACAAAAACTTAGGCAAGGTACCTATTGATTCAAACGTTGATTATAAAAATTAACACTGAATGCAGGCTGTCAGTTACATGCAAAGCAAGGGTTCCGGCATTTAGCCACACCTTATTATCCGTCAAGGTATAAATGCGTAAGTAATTCGGCTGAATTAAATGCTATAGATTCTGGTATGCATTTAGTTTTTACGTTTTAATTGTAAAGGACAGGGCTAGGGTGTGTTTTGTGTGTTCATTAAAGACATTTTAATTATGACAGGAACCAAAATATTCAGGCATCGCACGATAGCCCATAGTATTCTGGAATCAAAGGCTAAGAATTCTATGGACAAAGAATTTTTGTTTGCCTTGGTATGGACATTTAATGAGGAAGGATGAAACGCATGTGACTAAAAGAGTCATGGATATGAATGTTGATGGATGGAGAGGGAGAGAAAGGCCAATGAATAGATGGATGGATTACGTGAGGAATGATATGAAAACGAAAATGATGCCGTGACGTCTGACCGGGGAGAATGGAAGAAGAAAAGGTGTTGCGCCGACCCCGAGTGGAATAGGATAAGGATAGGAAGATGATGATTCTTGAATCAGAGAGACCTGACGCTGCTTGTCAAATGTTTCCAATCTCATAGTCTACTCCTCATCGTGTAAGGTTTTCTGCGGAGAAACCCTTCCAAGTTCTTATCCAACCAATCTTTGTTAATTACACTACAACTTAATCTCCAAAAGCATTGAAATGAGAAATCCATATAACAAAAGCAAAACCAAAGCTTCGTCAACTATAAACTTTTCCAAGGAATCTTAATCAAAAGTGGAAAATGGGGAGCTTTCTCAAAAAACACCAAAGCTCACTAGCAGCTAGCTAACTTATTCACAAATCAAACAGTTTATTTGCTACAATTTACAGGTCACATAATTATTATGCTACATAATAAATCCCAATCTTGAGGTAAACTCTATTGTTTCTCAATATTCGAACCAACAAATGCTAGTGTTACAAAAGGTTTATTTATATAAATAAATAGGTATATAGGCTACATGGCAATCAGTGTCGCCGGCTATAGTGAGAATGTGACATTTGGAAGAGCGCACAGCTTCATAGACGATAAGCGTGTGAACTGACTTCAGGGATACTATTGGTTGTGGGTCAGATTAAAATATCGTAAAGTAGAGTATAAAGGATGTAACAAGACCCTTCAGGAAGCCCAAAGGCACTTGTTTCCCTGTCATTATAATCATTTTTTGTTCTGGACCATTATTACTTTTAGTTACGGAGATATTGTTTTTTTTTTTTAAATATTTTACTCTAAAGACCTCCACGTCCACCGTACTATTCAATCCATCCATCAGCACAATGTTTTAAGTGTGTTACATTGAGTCCCACCGTATCTTTTTTTTTCTATTTTCTTTTTCCCATTGTACTGTTACTGGTAGTACAAACAGACGGAGGGAGTGGCAACTAACGGATTTTTCACCCCAAAAAAAAGTCGTTTCCCAGCATTTTTTTTTTGCGTAGTTATTTCATGTACATAATGCTTGGTTGACGGCTTCGTTAAGGGTCTTGTTACATCCTGTATTAAAATAAGTGAACTTGAATTTCAATTGGCTCTGAGAAATCATGTAAAGCCTTTAAATAGTCATCATTTCTTTTCTTCTACTTTATGTAAAAAAAACGAAAAATACAGCCCGCTCTTTCCGCACTGTAGGAACTCTAGCAGTGTCTAAACTTCGAGTTCCATTAGTTTCCTGCTTGATCGTGCTTACTTGATAGCGTCCTAACTCACAGACTGAACGCGATCATCTAATTGGTTCCCGAGCGCAGACGATTTCTCTCACCCGGGTCCCTATTACGTATACACCTTGTAATAACTTAATAATTATTGCTCTGCCTTGCTATTAGTTGCAAAGTATGGTATATGAGTGGTTGAGCACCTTCCTACAGTTGTGTAATAAATAAGTATGATACATATAATCACGCCTGTAATCTCCGAAGGGTTAGACAGAACCCTTACACCTACCTAATAGTACACCCACATTTCGCCAGTAATGTTGTTGTTATTGCCATCAACCGGGCACAAACAGAGTCCGTGGCTGCTACTGAGAAATTCCTGAGAAAAAAACGCAATTATACTTTACCCGATCTGGGCATCGTACCCAGGACCTCATGCTCTGCAGTCGCGCTTGCCATTTTACCAATGAGGCGGTAAGTCAGGTTGTAATAACTTTATAATCATTGCTTTGGCTTGCTATTAGTTGCAAAGTATTGTATATGAGTACCTTCCTGCGTAACACTTACGAAATAAGAAGGAATGGACGTAAATAATTTGTGAATGGCTTGATTGTAATCAGAAGCTGCTGAACTTTAACGTGGAATGAGTTCCAGTACAGATATTGTTAATTTATGAGAGGGTTATGGATTAATAATGAGGATGTTTTTTTTTTTAAGAAAAATGCATAAAAAACTGCGTTAAAAGTGTATAAATTAATGATAGTAGATTTTAATGAAAACGAATCCCGTCGTCATTCCACAAAATATAAAGAAATACTCGGTCATAAATACGGTACGGTATGGTTGTTCTTTAGGTAATATGAGTCAAAGACCAGTTTTTTTTTTTTTTTTTTTTTTATTTAAAACAGGAATTCTTGTTAAATGTTGTCCATTTTGACAGAATTTATGTAAATTCACATTCACGCCTAATTTCTCGGAGCAAACTTTATCAGTGAACCTTCTTACTCGTCTTTTTGAGTGATATTCTTACCTCTGACCCAACTGTAAAGGTACAAACACATACATTTAATTGCAACAGCAATAAAAACACGCACTTTAAATACACCAAAGCAATCAATCAATCGTTTATGTCAATCATAGTATCAAACCATAGCGATGCAATGTTTCCACCAATCAACTAACGTCTATATTAGAATTAAATAATTATTTTTTGGACAATTTCGGAATACTTTGTATGTACAAGCCCTTGAACTTTTACAGTTGAACTTGGTTTTTTAACCGATTTCAGAAAAAAAAGGTTTTTTTACACGACCGCTACTTTATAAGTTATGTCAAATTTTCTACAACATGCTGGGTTAAAACAAATTTCATTTTGTTCAATTTAGCCAAATTCTCTTCAACTAGCTGGATAAAGGTGAAGTTCCTCAATAAAACTTATGGCGATCAGCACATCTTAACTGCGTTCAAGAACTGTTAGTTTCAGTATTCCACAACAATGATGACGCTGGCAGTTCTTCAACGGCTCCTGAGGTATGCTAATCGCATTCGTTTCATTATAGTGAGCTTTCAAACATTTTTGTATTAGTAACATCTTTGCCTTGTTTTTCATGATCACTCCTTGCCGTTATTTCCAAATGATTTGAGGTTACCTTACGCGTATGGTTTTCCATAGAATGAAGGATCACCTGCACCAAATGAAATCAAAGTTAAGCTAAACTGACTTTTAATTGAGTTTATCAAGAAAAATAAATCGGGGTCCTCCGGGACGCACGGTAGGCTGAAATCGGACGTCGATGGACTTAGGGATACATGAAAATCAACATGCAATTCTTTAATTTTTTATTAGATATTCGGGTTCTAGCATCAAATACAAGATATTTTTATAAATTAACATTTTTCCTAAAATTCAATATTTTCGAAGTTATAGCAAATTATTTATTTTTTCGTATGAAAGAAAACATATTTATATGAATTTCTTCCAATTCTCAAGACATCTCAAAATATCGTTTGCAGATATGAATTACATGTTTTTTTTACTAAATTGTCAGCTATATGTTGGGCTGCGATTTTCTGCGATTTCAGAGAATTTTCATTGTTCATTCTCATTTCCACACCACCCCTGAGGTAGAGAACAAAGCGCGTTTTTTTTAATAAGTGGTATCCCCAAGAGGCCTAATCCACTCACACACACACACACAAACAAACCAAGGATACGAAATTGTATTAAACCACAACGTAATCAATTTTTTCGGTAAATAAAATAGTTTGTAATATATTTAGAATAAATAATCATCATCCGTTTCGCAATCGGCTACTATTTATATGTTTTCTACATTTACAAATTCAATGTTTTCTTGCTCATTATCTTCGTCAGAATCATCATGTATTAATAAACCTTTTGCCTCTTCCGAAAGTACTTTGTGTTTACGAATCATTTTGTGTCTCTTTGTTGAAATGTAAGGGTCAGAACTAATCAACAAATTATTTAGTATATCCTGATTACAAGCTGTCCTGCTGAACTTTCGTGAATGGTTTTCGCGGTATCTTCTAAAGTCTTTGTTTCTAGATTCAGCAGCCTCTTCTGACAATTTTCCAATTGGAATTAATCCGAAGTTCTCAATTATATCTGCTCCGTGAGCAAGAACTTTATGTACGCTGGAGGGCATGTAATACCACTTGTACAAATCTATATACAGCTTAATTGTGGCATCTGTGTAGTCCTTGAACTTAACAGGGTCAATTCTCTGGCCTGAAGACATAGTTTCTAAAATAGTTGCAAATCTTTTAATTAAATTTTTATCGACACCTGTAATTGAAGCAGTAATATCTGTATTTGTGAAAAATCTTCGAGCAGTATTACCGTCATTGGTTGTTCCGTGTCCTTGTTTTACCACATCTATTAAAAGCCCAGTTTGGTTTTTGAAAGCTTCTTGAATTACTCTTTTTTTGTTTTCCATCATAGCCTTGTTTTCACCTTTTGCAACCCAGGTTTTGAATTCCAATCTATAGGCAATATGAAGGACACATTCCATAAAACGTATCCACATATGTAATGATGATATGCCGTATTTGTATAAATCAGTATCAACTTCTTTTTCCAGAATTAAAGGCAAGTTATTCATTTCGGTTGGAGTTGCTTTACAAATATCACATCGTTGTGCTGAAGTGTCACATAAGACTAAGGTTACTTTGCCATCTATCATAGTAAGTAATACGGAATGTGACATTTTTATTTCTGCTATTTCCGTTGCTATTAAATTATTTATCTCTGCTTCTATCTCATTTTTTTGATTTTTGATAGTGGTTTTATCTTCCTTTTGAAATTTGAAAAACATAGGACGGCACCAAAATGCTGAATTTGGTGAATCGTTCTCCCAGAGGAGTTGGTCTCCGAACACAATTTTGATTGGTACTAAACTACCCATAAATATGCTTGAATCATCAATTTCCTCTGCATTTTCTGCAAATGTTCTTTGTTTATAGTTTGCCTGATTCGAAGCACCATCAAATCCACACTTACTAATGAGGGTCAATTCTTTAAACTTAGTGCTATCTATTGTAATAGTTTTAAGTATTCTCTTAGTCGTTACATCTAAAAGTGACTGTAATTTTATTTTAGCTGCTGTATCTGTCACTATCATGTCATTTTTAGGTGGATAACATTCTTCCTTTGCCTTTTGGACCTTGTAGTAAGAGGGCAACAAATCAATATTCTTTTCTTTAATACTTTGTCTTAAAGTATTGTATTGCCACTTGGACAACTTTAGGGACAACACAACCCCCAAAGCTTCATCTGCAGTAAATTCTGAGTTTTTATTTTTATCTGCAAGACTATTTTTTACTTTTTGAACGTCTTGTGGATTCTTAAGTAAGTGATCCAGTATATCAGCAATATCCTTATTTCCACTTTCCCGTAAATTAATAATATGTGCATGAGATATCTCATCTGAAGTCATCGTTGTATGAATATTCTCAGTGCGTCTCTTTTTTTGCTTAGGGCCTAATTCCGAAAAAGGTTTTCTTGGACTAACATTGGTTGAAGTAGCGACTGACACTTTTTCAGGAGACACAAATTCAGTTGATGTACTCGCTCCGGAGCAATCGTCATTTGTTTTTAAAACTTTTAAAATAAAATCTGGCCAACTTATTTCCGATGTTAACCATTCAATATTAGTGTTTCTAAAAATTTCTTCTTTACGATTAGCACTTTTCCACCTTCTTTGAAGATTATAACAGTACTTAGCACAGAACACTTTTAAAATGTGTTCGTCTTCATCGTTTAATATCATAGTATTAGGTAATTTAGATTTTATAGCATTAAAGAGGACATCATTATTTTTTAAACTACCACTTTCTTTCAATATCACAACCAAATCAATATTTGACACTAAATCATTAAACATTGTCACAAAATTTAAATATCTGTTATATTCCGAAAATAAAATATATGGGGTAGTGCGTTAATTACGGTGGGTAACAACGTACTAAAGAGGATAGTGTTAAAATGTAACCGTAATGTTTTCTACCTGTTTTTAAGTGTCCAATCATGTAATGACACGTCATAATTTGCTGCGCTCTGATTGGCCGACGCGTTCAACATTCATCGTGCTAATGAGTTTTTATTGAAAACAAGTGACGTCATAGGAGTGATGTGGAATATTGGTAATATTTATTTTAATTGAATATTAAAAAATATTTGCTTCACACATTATTTTTCATACAAAGTTTAGGAGCCTATATCTCTTAAATTACGAGGAATATAAAAAAAAATTAAATTACATAAAATGCTTGAATTGATGCGTAAAATCCAATAAGATGTATTAAAATCCTTAAGTCCCTACTTCGCAATTTCAGCCCACTGTGGGACGGGGGCCTTAGGGATCGGGGTACTCAGGGAATAACCCACTAGGCCTTAGGGATCGGGGTACTCAGGGAATAACCCACTAGGCCTTAGGGATCGGGGTACTCAGGGAATAACCCACTAAAATAACATCATCTTTCTTTGCTTTCTTTCCATCTGTTATTTTCTAGGTTTATGCCATTCCTATAAAAGAGAGTGGTTTCCCTATTATCATCTGAGAAGCAAGCACTTATCCCACGCTCAAGCACATTAAAATTACGATGATGGCAATAAAATTTCTATCCGCTATGATACTTAGTAGTCCACTTGCAATCTGAAAGTGCAAAGTTCATGTTTTGTTTAGTTGTTTCTTAATTTAAAGGTAACATAATATCATCACACTTCTAATCCCTGAAGGGTAAGCCAGAGGTGTACCTAATTTTACACCCTTCCATTTCCCCAGTACTGTTTAATACGGCTCATGCCCGACTCGTCACTGTTCCGACTGGTCACCAATTTTTTTTCCATACAAGAAGTCCCGGTTCGTCATCATAAGAAAACAAATGAATTTTGATTTAATTTTAATGTTACCCGACTCGTCAACAGTATAAATTTGCGTTTCAAAAAGTATAGTTAGTAAGAAAAATATAGTATGACATTTTGATCAATTTATTTACAACTAATAAAAATAAGTAATAGGGGGTTTAGCCTTGTCATCAATCGGGCGCAAAGTCAGGCTCCGTTGCTGCTATTAAGAATATCCAGATGAAAAAACCCAACCTGGGAATTGAACCCCACGGCCTCATGCTCAGCATTTGGGCTTGTGACTACCAGAACAACGCAATTTGAAAGAAAGCCAACTTATTATTTTCAAAGAGTTGAGCAGAGCGAAATGCTGGCCTTTAGTTAGTTTTCGAATGAATTGCATTATTTTATTCCCATTGCACTTTCTTGCCACAGAATCCATGACACTGCTTTTCAGAAATGATCATCGTCACAATAAAGTCTGAATACATATCGCCAAAGTATCGTGCTAACCCTGTCAGATTGCAGTCTCTCGATCCATATCGATCGCTTATCTGACGATCTCTGACACAATGGTAGCGTCACGAAATAGGGTTGTCAAAAGTGTATTTTTTTTTTATTTAAATGAATAATTCTTTACTCTAACATGTATCATTAAATGAAGTTTTATGAAATGATGCACACAGGGCAAAATTCACAGACATTGTCTAACGAATTTCAACATAACTCGTAAAAGGATTAGGTTCTTACAACTATAAAACTCTTATTCTCTTTTATTGTCTGGCAGAATAAGATCCATATTCTATCATTTACCGACATAAAATAACATTCTGAAAATTTCACCTCGTTACAACTCAAATTTAGTGACGTTTTTTTTATTGTATCAGGGTGAAATTCTTTGCACCCTATTCCTCAGATTTCTCCACAGTAGTACATTATGAATTAATGAATAGGTCGTTTTTCCTTAAGTTCTCTTTGCCATTCTACGTTTGCGAGAGAGTGTGAGAAAACACGAACTGTACAATTAATAATACTTAGGATTATGAAAGTGGAGAGCATTAGATAGACATCATAAACTGGCCAACTGCATCCACTTTCCATGCTCGGTATAATATTACTTAAATACGAAATTCGCGATAACCCTGCCGGTGTGGCGTTTTACGCATCGCTATCTGTAGAACAGTGACGTTTTAGTGATGGTATCAGAGGTTTAGGGTTAACATCATGTTCCTTAAGAAATTAATTAGTGATTTCATGGTGGAAACAAAACTGACTCTTTACAGCACATTTATTTTCTTTTTAACGAATATTAGTTGACACATTGATGGGGTATATTTCTAGTCTAAAAAATATTTTATGTCGTCTTCTGTACCACAAGGCAAATTGTTTAAATTTTGTCCAAAGCTTCTGCCTCATTCAGTTCCGAACAGCTTACAAACGATTACCACCCTTTTAACCGACTTTCTTCAAAAAGGCTCTCAATTTGGCTGTATTTTTTTTATGTTTTCTACCACACAACTCCGTCATTTATGAACCTATTTGTATATACACTTCCCGATTGGTCCCATAGAAATTTCATCAAATTAGATTCAGTAATTTGGTTTTTTTTCCTTGAATATGCATTTTTTTCTTCTAGGGCTATGTAAATAACATGATGACAACTAAAAAGGATGAAATAAAAAACTTTCTGCGAAAAAAACCGACTTCTAAAAGACACTAAAAAAGTCTAAAATAACTTTACTTTCGGAAGTCAAAAGAAAAAGTGAATGAAACAAACAAAGTCACCGACTTCCGAAAGTAAAGTTATTTTAGACTTTTTGGAAGTCGGTTTTTTTTCGCAGAGTTATTTTGTGCTATGGTTTTTTGGTATTTGCGAATAATCCTCAAGATCTTCTGTAGGTCGTCGACCAATTTGACTAAAGGTCTACCAGATTACAAACCAAAAAAATATTCCTATTTCTTCCTGAACCAATTTTTCGACAAAAACCAATACATACCAGTCCACCACATCATCGTCATCTGCCTAGCCTTTTCCTAACTATGTTAGTGTCGGCTTCCAGTCTAACCGGATGCAGCTGAATACCAGCATTTTAAATGGAGCGACGGCCTATCTGTAATCCACAACGCAGTTAGTTCTGGGTACTCAAAATACAATACTCCTTGGTAAAACTGACTTTCGAGCCACTGACTACCCGTAACGACTCTCCAAGGACTACAAATGATGGCTGGGACTAACGGCTTAACGTGCTTGAGGCTGCATTCTTTCTTTTATTTTTCCAACACATCACAATCAAATACTGCCTTACATAAAACGCTCGGTTTACGCCGCGGGGCGCCGCATGACAGCTGATACCTATCGCTCGTTAGCTCTTGATTATTGACACTATAAGGAGACAACTGGTCAGGGTTGTCAACTTTGATTGTTGACTGAAGGATTTAAATGATTGGTCAAGGACTTTTTCACATTTAAATGTCCACCGGGACAGTCCTAATAAATCAACCGTAAATCCTGGATATGTGATCCAAAGGTGTGTGAGGTTTGATAAGGATCTAACTTTACCAGAAAAAAAAATGTGTTTCGCCCAGTTGGTCGCTACCTCAGTTAGTATGTCCTCAATATAGTGTACCTATTAAATTGCTCTATATTATTCTTGAACTATGGTCACAATAATACAGTCTTACTTTACCTATTCAGAAGCTTAAAAGGAAACTTGATTTACGCTGTCACTTACGGGATATCTTCCGTGACTCCTGATTATCATTTATGCTAAGCTTTTTGTGTTAGTGACAGTGCAAGTTTGGTTTACCGTGAAAGCTTAAAACCGTGTAGGAAACTTGATGTCCACCAAAGATTGAAATCATTAGATTCGATGATTACATTTCTGTTCCGTCAATAAAGAAAGTTTAATCATTTATTTTTGCTCGTTTGTACTAAAATCGTGTGTATCGTTCCTTCCAGAATATGCGAGCTCGAACCTTAGGACTGTGAACACTTTTTCTAGCGACTTAAGTTCGATGAAGCTCACCTAACGTTTTTTTTTTTTAAATTTTGTTGACCAATCTTTGTTTTTCGTACTTAACTGAGTTCAGTTTACATTTTGAGCTCCACATTTTCGCATCAACCCTAAGCTGCAGTGTCGCAACAATAACAGTTCGTGCGAATCGTACGAATTTGTCGTCACGATCGTCGGCTAGATGCAGATCTTCTGGGAACAGGCTTGTAACACGTCAGAGGTGCTAGATTTCCTCGAAAAGACTCACTTTAACGGGTTTTCAGTTGAAATTAAACGTTAATGTTGTATGATGTAATGTCAGGTTAGTAGTGTGAAAGTGGTAGCTAAGTAAGGGCGTTATAATTGTAGTGGTTTCTTTATGTGGAAGGATTCAATGATTCATAATATCATATTTTGGGGTATATAGCGAAATCTGTAAAAGGCCCTCAATAGATAATAAACTTTTCCACTATAGTTACCACTTAGGCTGAGGCGAAACAAGCGTATTTTTTTTTGAACTGAGAATCCCGAAAAATGAGTCGCGGAATTTACGCTGCATTCGGTTTCATACTAAAGTCCTGTTTGTACCAAACGGGCGGCGACGCGAGATGCGTCGCCGAGTGGTACAACTCATTTTACGTTGCCGCTCGCGTAAAT
Organism: Eugnorisma glareosa; assembly: GCA_947578425.1. NCBI lineage: Eukaryota > Metazoa > Arthropoda > Insecta > Lepidoptera > Noctuidae > Eugnorisma > Eugnorisma glareosa. The sequence goes on along the minus strand of OX387971.1, from coordinate 2,645,413 downwards.
TCCGCGACTCATTTTACGCGACTCACAACTCAAAAAATTCACTTGACCCAGACCCTCTTGTTAGTTACTTACTTGTCAAGAATTTAATATTGACAGTAGTGACACTGACAACTGCGTCCTTAATAATGAATAGACCATGGGATTTACCCGTAGTTTATGTTGATGATAGATGCAAACTATCTGTTACTTAATAAAACACAGTAAACCAACACCCCAAGCGGTCAACAAAAAGACAACCGATCACTTACACGCCGACACCTAACCGACTTTCAACCAGTGGCGTGCAGTGCTCCCGAAGGCGGGCAGGCCAAGCAAAAAAAAAAAAAACTCGCAACATCACAGCGTCGCTCTACTTAGGATGACCCTCAAATGAGAGACAACGCCATCTAGCTTAAATATAAGGAATTTCAATGGTATTCTGTCAATACAAGAACGAAGGATGTCGCTTCGTTACAAAAAAACCTAAAAAGTAAAACAGAGGGCGCTGTAAACAAAAAAAAATAGTTTAGTTTTCGTTCCGTACCCAATTTTGAGCGTCTGACCGGAATATTTGAAAAAAAAACATTGAAAATAAGCCTGTAAAAACCAAAGTTATAAATACAAGAACTCACCACATTAATCAAGGTTCAAATCACGATTTTCTGACAATGCAAACAGAAGAAAGATTCATTTGAAATACCGAGTACGAGATGAATTTTGGGTTAATTCTCGTAATTCGGGTATCTACACATTTTCCTTTAGACACAACTTGAATCTTAACATCAAACAATCGTGAATACTTATTGTTTTTAACTTCTGACAAACACATTATCAGCGCAAACTTCACAACAGAACACCATTTTTAAGTAAATAAACAAATACAACAAATAATATTTACACTACTGTACGTTTCAAAACGAATTACAACCGTCAGATATTATAATAATCAAAACATTCAAGATCACGAAATAAATTTTGCTTGTCACATGAAACAAATATGGCTTCTAAGAAAAATACAATTGTTATTTTGTCAATGAAAAAAACACTACCAAATATAATTGCATCACCGCATACCGTTTTAGCCGGATAATACTTTGTGGGGCAGCCAATCAGTGGCCAGCTAGCCAGCTACACTCGCAGGAGTTTACGCCCCTATTTACTATGTGTGCCGTTCGTATTTCCGTGTATATACACGAAAATACTTATCAGTGTGCTTAAATTTATCAATGGAAATTAGGCCGGCTGGGGCCTTGCCTAGACGGCCGGGAGCGAGCCAGTTACGTCATACGGCCGCGACAAGTTGCTTTAAGTATTATAACAGGCGTTTTATTTTTTTATTTTTGATTAATATAGTTATAATAAATGCATTTGTTGCGTTGTTGGTAGGAATGGTAGGGTAGGCTAGGCCTAATTGCCTCTATGGACGGCACGCCCCTGCTTTCAACGCCAGTTAAATAAAATAGTAAGACGGTTTCACAGTATCGGTTACGCACACTACATAGTCACGATCGGAAACCATTCAAGGGAATTACGGTTATGGTTTCAGTAGAGAATTATTATTGGCTACAAGCCGACAAGTTCCGAATGTACTTTCACCGGTCTTTCCATAGACTGGATTATCGAAATGGGTATTACGTCTTTGTGGTTTACCTTCACGAACTATACGACTAGAATCTATACTATACTGGGTGATATGTTAAACGTAGGCAATACTCTAGAGGCGTGTAGTACTGATGAAAATAAACAATATTTACTATGGGACCGACCGACGTAGACATCGCAAAAAAAATCAGCTGCTACAAACATTATTAGTCGTGTAACTCGAAAATATATGGAGGCAAAAGTAGCATTTTTTTAAAATCATATTTCATAGTTAGTCCCATGGTAAAAGTTGACTCAAACTTCACTCGCTTAAAGTATTGCTCACTTTTGACCAATCACCCTGTATAATATTATACAGAGATAGTGCGAATTTTGTGACTTTGTGCATTCGAACCACCTATTTGAGCAAAATCTTAGGCTACTTATTATCCGTGTACCATGCGGGCGAAGTCGCACACAGATGCCACACATTTTTTTTTTGTTGTGTGATTTATAATCTGATCAATAGGTCAAGCAGTATCCATTTTCCTACTAATAACGACAAACTATTATTATGATAGATTTGGAGGGAAGGCTGTTAGTTGCTTACCAATATATCCGAGAAGTAACAATTCTTTAGTTATTGTCATTGAGCTGCTCATATACGATCGACTATAGCGACCGAGAATTCCCCTTAGTTCATTTATGTCAATTATCTGTAGTACTGAATCGTCCTGGACCGTTTTATACTTATGTAAACGAAGCTCCAAATGGACGAAAACCACTGGAGACCCTTAAAATTGGAAAGTTTTTCTAAACACACTCATGGTGCCGCCGCCGTCACCTAAAAATACAAAACAGTTAATATTATTGGAAGCTCCTCTAGAATCAATATTTGTCCTTAAAATATAGGTACGTCATCTTCGTCCCCTACCGGAAACCGAACCTACTTACTTTAAAAAACAAACCCGAACTACTTTTTCTTTGCACTTTCTAATATTTAAACCAATATTTAATTTATTTCTCCTTAATTGGAACAATACTTCTTGAAAATGCCGCTCTCAAATTAAGTTGATCCAAAAATGGTCAACGGCTCTCGATGTCTGTGCTTTACCCAATTTACTGAAGTGATCTCTTCACGCCTGTTCCCTTACGGGCTAGACAGAGAAGGGAGCTAATTAGAACGTCTCTAATTTAGTGAGAATATACGTACATGTAAAGATGCACTTTAATTAAAGTTTTGATGGTTCGTTCCCACGTTAGGATGCGTTAATTTGATGCTGTTTGAACGGGGATAGTAGCTGGAGCGAGTTGATATTCCAGTCGAATTTATTTAACCACGCGTGCAATAAGCATGTCTTTTTGACACTACCTTATTAAAGCAGCTCATAAGATTTATTCTCATGCATTTTCCCAACACCTAAAATGTTGCATGCCCATTAACCAAGTTATATAACTTCATTTTGTTACGTAATAAGGGAAGCTTATTAAAGTTGAACAAAATAAACATTATCGGCTTCTGAAGCTGTGAAAGTCCAACGAAGAAAGTTAATCGACACTTAAACACGCACTTAACGTCGATAACTTGGTGATTTACTTACTTCACGAAGAAATAGTATAAATATGGGCAAACTAACAAACTCACATAAGAATTTCCAAGGTTCAAGTTGAATTTAACTTAATCATTCGCACATTTTATTCAGATTTAAAATAAACTAAAGCTATGCAGAAATACATGACTACCATTTAAAAATAAATGCAAAAACACCTTTCAAAACTGTAAAATCTAATGCAATTTAGACCTGGCTTTGCTTGAATTAGCATTTAGTTTTAATTTATAATCAGTTATTATTACTAAGTGTCCATAATGTGTGAATTTACTTATGAGTGCTGGAATATAATACAATTAAGATAAAATCATAAGCTTGGGTCTTGTGTAAATTAATTTATAGAGCCATAACTTTGTATGTCTCTGCATGCTTATTAAATGGCAATATTTACATAATTATTAAAACTGAATATACAAGAAAATATTTTCTTTAAAATAAGATGGTACTTGTTGAGTCATTAATAATCATCCCGACTCATAAATAAAATAATATTTAATAATGTCCAGCTATTTATCTGTATTTATAATTATAAGCTAAGCTAAAGAAGACATAAAAATAAAGCTTTCTATTTATATCCAACAAAATATGTTTTGACATTAATTTCAAACCCGCTGTGTGGGAAAATCATTACAGTATAACCTCTAACCCAATCATAAAATAAAGCATACGCAACAGTTTCATTCAGGAATAAATTGCTAATAGTACTAAAACTAGATACTAACCGAGTTTAAATACCTTTTATGTTGTAAGTAGCCCGTGTATTGAATACTGAATCATTATGATTAAACTGTCACTACAACAAAGTTGTGTCTACAGCACTTAAACGGAGCATAATTTTTACTTTCCCAGAAAATTATCAGACACATCCAGACCTCAATCCACATAAACCAACTACATCTGCCTAGCCTTTTCCCAACTGAGTTGGGGTCGACTTCAAGTCTAACCGGATGCAGCTAAATACCAGTATTTTACGCGGTGCGATCTGACCTCCACAATCCAGTTAGAACTAGATGAAACGATACCCCTTGGTAAGACGGGTTGTAAGACTTTCGGGCCACTGACTTCCTGTAACGACTGTCAAAGATCTACAATTGACAGCCGGGACCAACGGCTTACTCAGTATGTAATGGGTGGTCACCCATCCACGGACCAACCTAAGCAAGCGCGGCTTAACCTAAAGATCGACCCAGGCGGCTGTTATTATTTAGCCACGAGCTCCTCCACCTAATACCACTACAATGACCAATAATCATACATAAAAATATTATCATCTTTGCGAATATTCTGTTATTATACTACGCAGTAGGACACATCTGCCCATCCTTGGCCATTTCCACCACTCACGCAAAAAGGGCAATAATCATTTGCTCGCTTAGTAACTCGATATCCAGTGCACTAGCCTCCATCCGAACAAAGCACCAGGTAACGTCGTTTAAACAGAGCATCAAAATCAAGGAACGTAATGTCTTTTCACTGTTATTTTACCTCTGACTTAACTGCACTGGCAAAATTATAGCGATCTTTATGCTCGTAGGAATAAGGTTGCTGTTGGGATACTATCACAGATAAGTCTGTCAGGTTTATATTGATCTTTATTTTGGTGAGAATAAGGTTGCTCTTGGACTGCAGCTGTCAGACGTAACAACTGTGAAAGAACTGTACAGTCGCATCAAAATGCATTCGTTGATAAGTGCACGGCTACCCACGCGCTGTCAACTTTTTGTATTTTGACAGCAAAGTACACGATCACAGCATGATATAGAATGCTTTTGTAAATAAACACGTTTTTTACATGAGTGTACCGTGAAGAGTTACTTTGAGCGAGTTGAAAAAAGAGGATGCACTTAGTTAATTTGATATTTATGTTGAAGAGTTATTGAATAATTTACTAAAGCGATGAAAGGTTATCAAATAATAAATCAGATACCGATAATAAAGATAAGAAAAGTCTAAGTGACTTTCCAGAAGGTGAACCCTAGCTTCTAGAGGGCAAATGGACAAACGGCAATCTCTTTCGAAGCGTTTCTTATTTCTACAACGGCTTTCAACAGGATTGAGATTAGTTTTTCGCTAGCTTATGTCACTTCCACGTTTCTTTAATTTTCGGCAGCTTATGTCACTTTATTGTTTCTTTATGTTTTCGGTAGCTTATGTCACTCCATTGTTTCTTTATTTTTCGGAAGCTCGTGTCCCACGTTTCTTTATTTTTCTTTCATCGCCATAGCTGCCAGAGTATTTCCCAAGAGGAGTTCTCTGTCTAGATAGAGAGAAGAGTGATAGGCGTCTTGTATACCAAAAACCACAATCTTTAATCAAAAATCCTATAACCAAACTTAGCAGCTTCGCATACCTTTCTCAGCCATTCATAGTCAAATTCACAAATCTGATTCAATATTTCATTGCTATAATTTCAATAAAATTAATATGGACTGATTGTAATCTCAGCAGCGAGCAAACCAGCTGTTCGAAGCTAGTTAAGAAATCCACCGTTTCGCACAGATGTTTCTGATAAGAAGACCTTGTTTAGCCTAAGTTATAACTTGTCACTTGAAGTTATCACAACATCTAATGCAGTAAACATGGAGATTATGACATCCACGGTGTCGCAGCCATTTTGCTGGCTTAGGTTATAGAATAAGCTTATTATGACATTATATTTACCGGTTTGTGGATATCGTAGCTTGTTTTTCTTCATAGGAAGCTATGATTGAAACGCGCAGTTTAAACAGTCTCACTTGCTTACCGGCTTTCTAGAGATTATGGACTATTTCTAAATAGTTTAATTGAAGTCAAGCTCATCATCCTAACATCACGCAGAGGTGTGCCTAATATTACACCCACATTTCACCAGTATGTTTAACTCCCATGTAATAAGGGGCAAGCCTATTGTCGTCAACCGGGCACAAATCTTGACTCCGTGGCTGCTATTGAGAAATTCCTAATGAAAAAACACTGCCCGACCCGGGAATCGAACCCAGGACCTCATGCTCAGCAGTCGTGCTTGCGACCACTCGACCAACGAGGCATTAAACTTCATTATTATTAACTAAACCCAAAAGTGTGACAACTACCACCTCAATCATTATAGCCTAGTCACTGGATTGAAGAGATGTTACTTCGTATAAAATACGTACCCCAATTCAGTCCAGTTATACTGGAAATTGACCCCATCACAGTTGGAAAAGGCTGCCACATGACCCCTTATAATGTACCGGTTGGCATTGCCCGTACATTATTTATATGCATGTGTATAAATGTATGTATTATTATTTTAATAGCTAGATATGACTCATTAGAGTTAAATGTATGACTGTTTTATTTAATTAGTGTCTCTTGGACTGAGAAGCAATGAGCATCGCTCGCAGCATGATGACTGGTCGATTCAGAGTGCTCTTTCCAGGTTTTTTTCGCGATGTTTGCTTCCCACTGGTTTGCACTGAAGGAGTCTTAAATACAGAAATAAGTACCTACGTTTTATCGAATATTAACACGTTATTTGGTATCGCATTCAGAACGAGGTGATCCGACAGAGAACCAGAATTGTCGCCATAGCTTACAGAATACTGAATAAGTAAGCTGAAGTGACAATGGGCCGGTCATATTAGCCGTAGAACCGTAGACCGTAGAGACGTGTTCTTTAGTGGAGACCGCTAATCAGCAAGCGTAAGGTCCGTCCTCATGCTCGGTGGAGCGATGATCTTCGCAGGGTGGCTACTCGATGAGAGTTGCAGAGAATCGAGTTAAGTTTTTAAGCATTTGAAGAGGGCTATGTCCAGCTATGGACTATTGGAGGCTGATGATGTGATTAATGCAAAATTTTGCAGACAACCTTCTTAATTTACGTATACCTTATTAAGTGATCTTGGACATCACAAACATCGGTGAAGGAAAACATCGTGAGGAAACCTGGACTTGTAAAAGTCTGAAATCGCCAACCCGTCTTGAGCAAGCGTGGTGATCAATGCTCGTGCCTTCTCTGTTGAGAAGAGGCGTTTGCCCAGCGGTGGGATATTATTAGGCTGGTATTATTATAATATTATTATTTAGTGATTAAACCAACAATGACCAAATCCAGTTATCTGGCAGATTATTTTACACGAATTCTGTTAAATTGTGTTAATTTATCCACCTCCATTAAACTCGACCTAAATCCTATACAACAAACTGATCCATTCGCAAAACAGTTATCAATCCAGGAACTTGTCAAATCTTAACATCTATTTACCGGTTCATCAGTAGATCTTAACAATATAACCGACCTTTTAACTTGATTAACCACAGTTCTAAACTTGAACGTTGAGCATAACTTTCAGGATAAGAGAATAGAACTGTATTTCTTGCATAGAGTACAGAACTGTAGTACTCTTAAAACTTTATGGTTTAAAGACAAAAAGGATTAAATTGTTAAAATTTAATTATTCATTATTCTGCTTGTGTGGTTTTGAATTGAAATAGACCACCGCTTTTACTATGCTGGGGTTTTATGGTAGTAGAATTTTCTTTCCTGTCATTTGTTACTCTGGAAATTTCGTGATGGCTAAAGATAAGGAATTGGATTCAAATAAGTAACGCTAAGTGTGTCCAATAATTTTATTTACGGTAAACATAAATACAGAATCTTATAATTTTAATAAATTTTGAAGAACTAAAAGATATCGATCGGACAAACTTCGGGAAACATCGTCTATCTTCGGAAATACGAACGCTCAATGTTCTAATTTAGAGATGGTCGACCCGCCATTTTCTCGGTCGGAGAAAAGTAATACCAATATTAATGAACAGAACTTCGAGCCTATCTGGCGACATATACTATCTGTAGGTACTAATGACAGGCGTTATTTTATTATGTATAATGTTATGATTAATGAATTTCAAAATTGTTTTATGTAGTTTTGAAACGCCTTCATCAATAAACAAATATGATTACAATCTGGCTTAAATTGTTACCGACCAATTTTGCTTTTGAATTAAGACGTAAACCACAAACAATGACGTCTAGCAAATCTAAATTGTCACCGTACACCAAGCAGACAACACATAAGTTCTAAAATATACGAACTACACAGACTTGTATTTGTCTACCCTCCCTTTAATATATACTAATATTGTCAAGAGGTAAACTTTGTTTGTTTGTACAGACGCCAGTACCTACATTAAGCTACTGTACTACAATCTGTCAAATTTGTTTAAAGATTTTCAACTTTACCGCTAAAGCTTAAGATTCAAGGTTGATTGGGAAAATTTGACAGTTTCGGGTAGCTTGATGTCTAGTGCTGGCTCAGCAATCCATTTCCAGTATAACATGGCCTCGCTTTCTATAGATTTCCCGTACAATGAGAGATCCGCTTATACTATTTTTGTATAGCTTTTGTCGGCGAGAGTCGTACGAGCAAGTTTGAATATAGGCGTTAATCTTCGAAATTACTGATCCGATTCCGAAATCTCTTTCAGTAATAGGAAACAACATTAACCCCGAGTGTTATAGGCTATAATATTTAAAACCACGAGCGAAGCCACGGGCTACAGCTAGTAATGAAAACATAATCGCTACAACATCAGATACCTCTTGATTTCCATATGCAATTGTAGTCGACTCTGCGCGCGCGCAGCGGCATAAATCTTCGCCGCTCTATAGATCTGTAGATCATTGCGACAGCGACTGATCTATGATCGTTCGGAGATTTTCATCTGTCAAAAAGTAAGGAGTATCTAGGTGTTTGTGGTTGAAATTGAGGTAAGCAGAGTAGTGAGTTTAGTGACATAGTTTGAGTTCATGTGTAGAGGATTGTGTTAATGCAGAATGCGTTTTATTATGCAGGAAGTGGTTGAATGAAAGCTTCAAACTATAATATCCCTTTAAACATAGTAAGCGTGTTATTTTAGATGCAAATTCAAAAAAAAAACCAGCCTTTTTTACGAATGTTGTTATGAGAGTATCTACTTCCTGGGGGGAGCTCTGGGTATTTACTCATATTTAAAGCCAGTTCATGGTATGATACTGAGGCATTATTATTATTTCCTTTGTTTATCTTTTTTACAAAATAATTACATTTTTAAATATTCCTTATAAAAAACCAATATAAAAACATTTAAAAATATAAAAAAAATTGGTATCCACTGGGTCCAAGCTACCGGTGGTTAGGGCTCTTGAGAGAGGAACCTCCTAATTATTATTATTATTTATTATTTATACTCTCTACACAAAGCTGACTTAAAGATAATGTGTACAAAAAAAATGTCTCAGCTGTATTCAACCTTTGTGAGAGACTGGTGCCTGATGTAGGTATTTGAGAAAGACCTGTGTTACAGGTCACCAGGTCCCTTCCAGGCTAGAATTAGCTTTTACAAAGATAGGTACCGTGTGGAGTAGGAGTTAAACAATATGAATAACAAAAACAAGAAGAACTAATAACAATAAAAAACCGCCCAAGTGTGAGTTGAACTCACGTGGAGAGGGTTCCGTTCAATGCCAAAGTCAAATGTTTTAATTCAATTGTGGTATGTTTTACAATATGTACACTTACTGAATGTGAATTTTGAATCTACTATTTCTTTGTGAAGAACTAAGTATACGACTATATGCAGTAAAAAATTTTACAGTTAAAAAACACAAAACTCGTTAATAACAAAAATATATTTGAGATCCTCTAAACGAGCCCATTCATTTGATATATGACACAGTAAGGTTTGCTAAACGTTTTTTTTTTACTAATTTGAAAATTACCCATATTTAAAAAAAAAATGATTTGCTTTGCACATCTGTGTTTGGGTCATACGATTACACCATCCTACTAAATTTCACCTGATTTGGTCCAGTAGATTCGGAGCAAATTGACTATCAGAGGGACGGACAGACAGACGTACGAGTGATCTTAAAAGAGTTCCGTTTTTTTCATATTTTGTACGGAACACTAAAAATTAAAAAATGCCTCTCTACCTATAATTTTGCAGACCTTGTGGAGTCATGAGTATGTATCTTTTGTGAAGTGTTATACAGAGTGACTGGTAATTAGTGACCGATACTTAAGCACGTGATTCTAATCATGATATCAAACAACTTTCCCAAAGAAACATTTTTTTATACTCATTCACTTTTATCACAATAACACAGCAGCCGTATGAAATTCGCCGCACTGCCTACCCACTGTTGCACGGTACGATAGTAATGAGCCAGAACGGCGTCACGCAGCTAACAGCTGATAGGTCACAAGCGTGCGCGTGCGGATTTCATAAGGCTGTTGTGTTATTATTATAAAAGTGAATAGGTATATAAAAATGTTTCTTTGGGAAAGTTGTTTGTTATCATGAGTATAATCACGTGTTTAAGTATCGGTCACTATTTACCAATCACCCTATATAGGGTGACTTAATAACACAGCGAGTGAGTACAGTGATATGGTGATGTGTTACTACTCGGAAGGCGGTAATGGCGAAGCATTAAAATACATACATTTTGATTGCCATGCTTCTGATTCAGACTCAAATATCGTTAACAGACTGCTAGTACAAATCCTAGAAAAGTGTGATGGGAAACTTGGAATAACTTGAACAATTCCCGGTGAATCGATGGTGATCTTTGCCGTTTCTAAACATCGTGTAGGTAACAAAACAAACGCAATTTCTGAAGTTAGTTTGTTTAGATAGAAAGATAATGCATTTAGGTTTTTATTGTAGCGCGCGCACGTAAAGTGCCAAAATACTAGATAATTTATTATTTATTTTACCTCACCGTGTTTTTTCTCCCCACCGTGTCGTAAACAGAGAAGCTTTATGTAGGTACATCACTGTGTACCTAAATGGCCACGCGGCGGCCGGAGCGTCGCGTCTGGCGTCTGGTCGTCATTGGTTATCATTTTTTAATTTAGCGGCTACCTAAACATGTAGGTACCTACCTACACTGCTCATGTACAACGATTAAGGAGCGGGCTTGCGAGCCGCGCGGGTTCTCTGCTAACCCACCCATTGTAATGAGACATAACGGCGTCATGCGGCTACCAGTTGATACTCGTAGGTCAAAAGCGCGCGCGTGGGAATTTCATACAGCTGTTGTGTTATTGTGATAAAATTAAATGAGTTTAAAAAAAAAGTTTCTTTGGGAAGGTTGTTTGTTATCATGAGTAGAATCACGTGTTTAAGTATCGGTCATTACCAGTCACCCTATATAGCTCCCATGGAATAGCGCCTGAAAGACAGTAACTTAAATACCGATCTTTTTAAAGCAGAATACTGATGTTATTTTTTCTTATTTGTTTAGGTACCAGTACCGTAGTGGAAACTCGTCTGCGTTCGTGAGTTATAGATGATATTAAACTAATAAAACCAATGCAACTATACCCAATAACATGAGGGAAATGGTCTAATATCAAAGCTTTACTCACTTGTAATTATAACTAGAAAATGTGATTCTCTTATAAGTAGGTAAATTTCAAATGACAGATTAGTTCAAAACTAGAAGCCTACCTGACCCCCAGTGATACACACAATAAAAGTGTACAGGGTGTTAACGGACTCTTCATGAAGTGGTCAACCAAGCATTCTGTACATCAAACCATGAAATTCTACGCAAAAAAAATTGCTGGTAAACGACTTTTTTTTTGGCGTGAAAAATCTAGTTTTACGGTAGGACTCGATGTAACGCACTCAAAACATTGCGCAACATTGTGCTGATTGGTGCATTGGATAGTATGGAGTCTTGGAGGTATTAAAAGTAAAGTTACAACATTAAAAAATATATTTAAAAAAAAAACTGCAAAGAGTTATTTGTGAAAAACTTGGAACTTTGACACCCAATATTTCCGTAACTAGAAGGTTCCCAGGTATGAACTAGAACAAAATAAAAAGGGAGAACAAGCGTCTTTCGGCTTCGATTTGGGTACTTTTACACCCATTTAATATTGCATTTTCTTTAACGTTAATGAAGTCGTTGTTACTACCAAGTAAAAAGTTTAAAAAAGAAACCGTAATCAACCTTGTTCATCAATAGAACTGACGGACTCAAATAACCACAAAACACCATCACTTCTCTGATCAACATCGTCGTCATTAACACATCAAAACATAAACAAAGCGTACACGTTGATGAGACCATCGTTACCCATCATAATTACCCCATCAGACCATATAAATAAACATAAAGATGCATCCATACACGTCACTTTTGGAAGAGCAATTGAAGCTGGCCACGTCTGCCGTATGCCCAAAGAACTGTGGGCCAAAATAACCAGTATGCAGCGCCCTGACTCAGCTAAAAGGCGACGCAGACCACAGATGGCGGGACGAGCTGGAAATTCCCAACGACCCGTGGCCTACGTAACTCACCATAGCCCTGGATCGAAAGAACTGAAGTCATGGATAGAGAACCTTTGTCCAGCAGTTGGATGGTGTAGGCTAACATTATGTTAATAACAATTAGTATATGCTGGATGTTACTCATCTCGTCCCTTCTTCTTCGTCGTGACACTCTTGACAGAGCGGTCGTGGTCATCATGTAGTGACTTCTGTAGGGGCAGATGTGATTCGCCTCACGATGTTTCGCCACCTCTCCCTGTGGGCTGACATCCTGATGCACTCATGCAAGGCCAGTCATCTCGTCCACACCAGCTGAAACAGATTATCATGGAGGGCAAATGTGTTGCTGTTCCAGAAACAATGGGACACATGATATCGTGTCCTGCCTACCCTGAAACCTGCACAATGCAGAAATAGATGGAAGACAGCGACAAACTCGTAGCTGAGTTCTAGGCCGACCCATTATATTGGAAATTCAAGGAATCAAAAATAAGATCATATCTTATAGACTGTTTTTAGAAGATTATAATAAGATAGATATATCCGCTCATTTGCAAACGTTATTTTACGAAAAGTAACTTCGGTGTGGAAGCCCCATTACATACACCACGATCATGCATTCCCAGATATCATCATGGCAATGCTACCACAAGTGACTAATGGTAATCTAGCTGTTAATTGGACCAATTAATTGTATAGACGTTAATGAAGTACGACCCGTGGATCAAGCCATGGTATGGGGTTATGTGGATTAGCATTTTTGTAAATGGAAGACTAGACTAGAAAAAGTAAAAAACAAAACCTTATGACAGTCTTTTGTTTTTGTCGATACCGTCTCAAATCACACAGGCAATTGGGTTATGGATCATCATCAGCTGCAACTATGTTGGGATCAGCTTCCAGTCTAACCGGATGCAGCTGAAAACCAGTATTTTACATGGAGCGGCTTCCTATCTGACCTCCACAACCCAGTTAGTACTAGGTAATACAATACCCCTTGGTAAGACTGGTTATCCGACTTTCGGATCACTGACTTCCTGTAACGACTGTCAAAGATCTACAAATGACAGGTTAAAGATACTTGACCGATTGCGAATTTGATCATACGCGACGAAACGATATTGATCTCTAAAATCGCTGCGTACTATGCGAGTTTTGTGATTGAGTTCGTGTCTTCTCTGTACAACAAAAGGCCTTTGGAGTGCGGATTGGACAAAACGCACGGGAGAAATACAGGTTGGCACAAAAATACAAATTAAAATGTAGATATGAGTTTATAGAATATTTTTGCCACTAAGATTTTTATGTAAATTTTGTTTAATATGTTTTAGGTTGAATTCTACGTTTTAAAAGTAGTCGATTCAGGAAGTACCAGCTATACACGTATGTTTATTTGAGTTTATTTTCCGTATAACCATTAAAATTCAGATTTGACATGCTAAGATGGTTGATTTGATCCGGTAGACCCTACTATTATAGCTTAACATCACCATAATTTATTTTTCTAAGAATCCTAAAATGGCAACTATTAAGATGAGAACAGGCTGGTGCTGCGATGTTATTTAAAAATGTATTTCCCGTTTTTCGTTCATAGTCTATTGTAGACACGTCCCTGTCATTTCATGTTTTCAGTAACTATTATGTAAAGAAAATATGACCCTCAAAAAATTACAAAAAGTGCCCCATTTATACGGCCGTGTCTCTAATCACGAACAACCATCCAAATTAGAAAAGTTTTTAACATAAAAAGGTCATCCAATAAATATTTCTACAGAAGCCAGGAAGCCCCATAGAAAAGCGATTATCATCTAGAATTCTAGACCACAAATCATAACATAACATCACTCTGCATAACATCGCGCTGCGCGTTGAGCGTTTTTTCCGTTTACGGAGAGGCAGCGCGTGCAGCGGCCCGCTTTATCGCACGCCCAAACACAAACATATGGCAATGTACGATGTTGTTTACGGAGACGCGGCGCGTGGTGCGGTGCGTGAGGAGCAGCGGTTGCCGCCGCGGTGCCCGCCGCGTCGCCCGCCGCGTCGCCCGCGGTGGTACACGCGCTTATAGTCCGGGAGGCAGCGTTGCAAATGAAAAAGTCATAGTAAGCCGGCTGCATTGATAGTTGATCTTATATGACTAATAAAAGAACCGACCGTCAGCTGTTCAAGTAGCGGTGGGTTTGGGTGTGGGAGGTTACGGAAGTTGTACGTGTTTAGCCAGCTTACTATGTACCTCCCGGACTATAAGCGCGTGTGCCACCGCAGGCACGGCCGCGTTCACCGCCGCGGGCGATGCAGCGGGCGCCGCCTCGGGAACCGCCGCGGGTGACGCAGCGGGCGCCGCCGCGGGCACCACTGCGTTCACCGCAGCGGGCGACGCAGCGGGCGCCGCCGCGGGCAACGCATGCAGTTCAAGCAAACGCGCGTAATATCGCTTCTCCGTAAACGCTCTCGTACATTTCCATAATGTTTGAATTAAAAGCGGGCCGCGCCGTTCAACGCGCCGCGTGTCCGTAAATGAGCCCTTAGACCAACGAGGCAATCGCAGATCAATTAAAGTGAAATCTCTGTAATAAAGATAACAGCTGATAGAAATAGAGAGAGCTACTGTATCACACCGGCTCTTTCCTGGTGGTATGCCAAATAAAACCGTTAATTGAATAATAAATATTTTATTATTTATGGTACTGCAGCAGTTTTATGTTAATTCGAAGGGGAAAACTAGAAAGGTAAATGGTTTCAAATGATTTTGTCCATGAGTTCTTAGTTCTCATACATTACTGCTAACTACTATAAAAATAATTGACGATTTTTTTTAATGCTTTTCAATAATGTGTATATTTTTTTTTGGAAATTTTCGTTATAACAATTATGTTTTTTGTAAAAATAAAAATATATATCTAAAAAACTATTAAATCGAGCTACCGAGTAATGATTTAAATTGTCAAAAACTACTAAATCTGGATACAAGTTAAGCTAATATTTGTTTTTAAAGACCTAAGACGTATGCCATCAGCCAGGCTACTCCGCATCTCATACTAAGAAATTCCTGAAAGCCGATTCACACTTTGATCTGACTTTTACAAAATCCTATTCGAAAAGGGTAATATTTTTTATATAAAAATAATAATTTCAAACGAACGAAGGTCAATATAATATATTAGTAAGACACTAACACATAGCAATATTTACTTGTAGGAGTATTTATCGCTCGACGAAAGCAATCCCATAAACTAAGCTATAAACTTCTAAAACCATACCATTATACAATTGTACCGGATGTACCTGGGGCACACTATCTGTAGAAAACAGTTAGAATTTATAGGAACCTGAGTGGCAGGAAATTGGTTTAGGACGCTTGAAATTATCATTTTAGTTCTGTATTAAGATTTGCAATCGGTCTAATGGTCCTTCAGAAATACTATCTGTTTACCGGCTTCACTAAAACAAAGCTATACCTAACGTAACATGACGCCTGTAGTCCTCGAAGGGTTAGGCAGACCTAATAAAGTATACCCTATTTCGCCAGTTATGTTAAAGTCCCATGTTATAGGGGCAAGCCTATTACCATCACCCGGGCAAAAATCCAGACTCCGTGACTGCTACTGAGATATTTTACCTGACCCGGGGAAACGAATCCAGGACCTCATGCTCAGGAGTCACGCTTGCGACCACTAGTCCAACGAGGCATTCACCTAAATAAATGCACTTAAATCAATGCCTTCAGTAATAGTGCATTATTGGAAATTCAACTCTAGATGTTTACACGAACGCTGAAAATCCAACAATAAAATTTTACTTCGACCTTCGTTGAGGTAAAACGAATAAAACCTTCTAAAAGTAAGGCAAAATCAAAATTGTATCCAATATACATAACAGAAAATGTACTTTCTAGAGCTAACTTTCCTGTCTGTTTACACCATGAAAAGAATCAGGTTTAAAGATAAAACATAAAAATATCCAATAAAGCTGATTATCAACGGATAATAGTTTTAATTCTTAGAAATTCGTGTTTACGTAGTAAAACATTATATGTATTATAACATTCAGACATAGATAGCTCCAATCGGAACTCAAGGCAAGACAAAATTGTAAACAATTGGCGCATATGTTCCGTATATTGAATCATTTAAAACTAACTCAAAGTCAAATTAAATTCAGTTGAAACTAATAACAGGCACTTTGTTAAGCGAATTGTCGAGGTGTTGGTTGACCTGATTGATGGAGCTTTGGAATGGGCAAAAGCCCAGCTAACCATTTCAAAACGTTATATAGGTTCCTATGGATAAGAACGGACAAGAAACTGCTTGGACACTTTTAAGGTGGATGCGCAAGGGTAGCCCGCGAAATTTAAATTTTCTTACGTTTATTGCCTTGCCTGACACTGACCTTCAAATTTGAAGGTCAGTGTCAGGTTGTATGTTGATGAAAATATGAATCGCGCCAGTAACACGTATGGAGTTACAGAATTATAATCATTCAAATCATCAATACAACTCTCCAAGTTCATATTGACGACCCGAATGGCGCAGTGGTAGTGAGGCTGCCTTACGTTCTTAGGGTCCCGGGTTCGAATCCCGGTAGGAGCAAGTGTTTGTGTGATGAGCATGGACATTTGTTTCCGAGTCATGGATGTTTATATGTATATTAAGTATGTATTTACAAACAAAAAGTATCTATGTAATAGTATCAACTATCTGGTGTCCACGACACAAGCCTCGTTGCTTATTGTGGCACCTAGATGGCGCTGTGTGTAATGTCCAGCGATATTTATTTTATTATTATTTTATTTATTTATATGATCCCATTGAGTTACTTTTTCATGAAATAGCTATTGAATGGAATTTTATGAACTTGGAGGGCTGTATTGATGATTTGAATGATTATAATTCTGTAACTCTATACGTGTTACTGGCGCGATTCAGATTTTCATCTACGTACAATCTGACACTGGCCTGCAAATTGCAATAAACGTAAGAAAATTTAAATTTCGCGGGCTACCCTTGCGCATCCACCTTAAGCCGAAATATTGGTACAGACCATTGCATGGTGACATCATCATCGTATACAGGTTAAACAGATATTGTGTAGCACATATTGAAAGACCTATAACCTATTCAGGAGAACACTAGAGTCTTAATACAAATGATATACATGACAGAAATGTATGTACACCTTGAACTATTCGATATTCAGAATATAACTGTAGGAGGCCCAGCGTTGGTAGAATGTAGGAAGCCCATGTAAACACAAATGCAAGGCTGTGAAGGTAACACAGAAAAGGTTTTAATGGTGGGTAGGTAGGGCAATGGCGATGATGAAATTGCTTCAAATGATCCCGTTCTGATTATAAATGAATAAAGCCACATAGAACCCACTGACCTCGACCTGATTCCTAAAACCTGATACGGAACACTAAACTTTACATCACTATCTTATCACGCTTAATTCTAAGAAAAACGTACGACAAAACGCAACGCACCAAATCGTCTCACTAACCTAAAATAAAAGGAAATTGATCCAAAATAAGTCTCACACAAAACATAATAACGCCGTCTGGCTCTCATAGACGCGTCTAACAAAAAATCGTTAACGACTAAGAAATTGATGAGTTCTCTTAGAGAAAATTACTTTAATGTTCCCACTGAGGCGTGACCTAAAACCCGTTTGGATACAAGATACAGATGTAACTTGAACATCCTTAAAATCTTCTACATTGACACTATCACCTTAATAGCTAAAGGGATAAAGAACAGATTCGTCTGAGAAGTTAATGAAGATGATGGAAAATGTAACATTGTGACAGCAGTTGCAAATGATTTTTTACCTCCACCCGATTTGCGTGAGTCAGAGTCCGTTTTGCCAGACATGCCTCATACCAAGGCACTTTTGTGGAAACCAAACTATCGTTTATTATGAGAGCGGTGTGTGGAATGCCATGGTGTCTAAATGATGCAATGTGGGATGCGAGGTATCATGGTAGATGGAGTGAAAACAATTGACTCGTCGAATAATTGACATTCTAAACTACTGTAGGCCCCACGGGGTTTTTATTTGGTCATGACTGAAAATAGACTTGTTATTGTAAAGCCTAAATAATATCTAGACAAAAAAGTACTCACACATGTCAGTTTCAAATCGCGTTGGTCCTATATTACACATGGATGTAAAAAGCGTTAATAAATATTCTGCCAAAAATGACAGTTAGTCATAACAATGAGGGCAAAACAGTTGGCCAGTATCTCTAAAATATAAAGGACCAGTTAAACGAAACAGTTGTCAATGAGAAAACAAATGACGATGCCAATATCAAAGTCAACCAAGAAGTCAACTAAAGCAACCCTATTGATGAAGAACAAGAGCTAAAAGCAGATACATTTGTGTACCAACTCAATCAAGATGTCGCTAGTATTTCTATGAATCCTGTAATGGACACAAACATGACATCACTGACATTTGAAGTACTAACACTAAGTACAATGGCCCCACTTGAAACTTGAAGCCACGTGCGACAGAAGAAACGAATGTTAAAGATAACAATGACGTAAAAAACGTGTTTTACAACAGAACTGGTTGTTCTTGAACATCTAAAATTGTATCACTTCCTCTTTTATGGAGTAATAAAATGGATTATATGTTTTCGCTACATTATTGTTACCTACAGATAATATTTAAATAAACATAGATATGATAGGAAATAATTGGTCTTAAAGATTGTAATAACGAATATTTATTAATACGAAGTGTTTCATTATCACCATTTACAAAACACTATCAAGCTATAACTTTTAGCACACTACAAGACATTAATGTTTTAGCAGAACCGGTAGAGATGGCATATCTGATTACTAACAAGATAATAAAGCAGGTTGACTAATCGTATGCACATGTGCAAACTTTATTACTGACCGGAACAAAAATGTTAATGATTTCTTCACTCTGTCTTCTGTATGATGATTAGTCTTATTAGCAACAAATAAGAATTTAAGTAATAGAACAAGTGCGTCTGTTGATTCTATAACATCGTAGATCTTTGACTGGGTTAATCGGTGTTGAAAAAATGTTTAGTAAACAATGGTTGAGCTAGTTTTTTTATTGATATTCGCTTATTGGTTAGATAACTTATTAGCATCATTTACTACAACAACTTTTCAAAATGTCTTCCTCTGTACTTTTTTATCGTGTGTCAGAGTTTTTATGCCACCCATGGGCCTCTGATTTGGCTTTAAATGCCGTCAAGAATTATCTCTCAGGCATGCTGGTTTCCTCACGATGTTTTCCTTCACCGAAGGAAGTGTTAATTATTTAATACACACATAAATCCGATTCGACTCTCTACTGATTGTACAGGAAAGGAAAATATATTTGAATCGTAAAACAAGTCATGGATTGTAACTACCCTGAACAGATTCAGCAATCTTCATTCTTTTCCCAAAAACATATTCTTACATAACCCAAAAGAATAGCCACTTAAAGTAATTTGATAACTTAATAAATGTCATGTCTCACTCCGTTTAAATCACAAAACTTTTAATATGGAGAAAATTACAGATGTCGAGTCAAATTAATATAAAAACTGTGAATTTAAAACGAAGATACATGGCCTGACAGATTTACTGAGCTATGGTGAGTTCGGAGCTTGGGACCAAAAGATTGAAGCTTATCGTAGGAGTGAAACTTGTAGTGGAATTTATTGGAGTGTTTCTTGGACAAATCGACGTGTAAACTGAATAATTATTGCCTGATATAGTCTGGATTTTGACTGAGGATTGAAGTTTGTTGAGTGCGGATTTTGTCTCGTTCAAATCCACGTTTAATCGAGGACTGTCGCCTGTCGGCATTTTATCAAGGCTCAATCAGGGAGATCACCCTTAAAACTTAGTTGATGGTGTTACTCTGGACCTCCATATTACTGTATATGTATATTACTATCCTTTAACCAATATTCTTTAATGTCTCTGCAAACCTTTCTTTGAGAGGGGCAGTCAGTTGTAACTTGTAATCCATCACGTGGGCTCAGTGCGTACTATTGGATGACACATGGCTTCGACTATTTGATGGTATGACATGCCGGTTTCCTCACGATGTTTTTCTACAACGTTATGAGAGCCCAACCCAAGTGGATTACATAATCATCCTATAATGTTCCCAATGCTGGGACACACGGCCTCCTCTCTATGAGAGGAAATGGTCTATAATCCACCATGCGGGCCCAGTGCGGTTTGGTAGGTGTCATCTCTTTCGATTTTTTGGTTCTAGGACATGCCGGTTTCCTCACGATGTTTTCCTTCACCGCTTTTGAGAACAGTGGTGATGAAATAAATTACACAAAGTAATGCCACCGCTGCTCTCAAGTAGATAGGCTAGTCAAAATTATTAGGACCTTAATCGATAGCATCTTTTCGGCTTTCTCAGAGGGCTCTAATGCAAGTTACGAAAATGGATGCCAATATACCATCATCTACAAATGTTCCATTAAAGCGGTGACACGGCAAAGAAATGGCTCAGTTTAATTATGAGACATCAAGGCATATATCAGGCTGGTCAGCATCGTGTTGAAATTCGTGATCAATGGGATGTTGGTAGATTAGTTTTGAAGACAACATTCATTAACAAAACGAATAAATCTACATGTCACTATGGATTCTAACGTATCTGCATTTTACAACATTTGGTTGACAATTTAATTCGTCACTAATGTATTTAAAATAAATAATCAGATCGTCGAGCTGCAGTTGTGTCGCCGTAAGCTGAAAGGAGGATCTTGTAAGGTATTTTTTTGCCTATTCCCTTACTTTTAATTTACTGCAGAATGATTGAATCAGTTCTTCATCATCTTCCAGCCCTGGTCCCATGTTACTTAGGGTCGGCGCAACACGTTTTTTTTCTTCCATTCTCCCCTGTCAACCGAAATATGTATCCATCGAGCTAATATTAGCCACCTATGAAATCAGCGTTTTGTATGGAGGATTTTAAAGAAGTTCCATTTTTCATACTAACATTTTCTCAATTTATTTAACAACTGGGAATACTAATGTTTTAAAACTTTTATGCAATAATATTTAAAAACTAAGATAACGTATGCCACTTAGATTAAGCGACGAAAATAAGTTTTTTTGCTATTGATAGTTGTCTATGATGGTCATTATTCGATATAATATCAAGCAATGAATGAATATTTTAATTCATAGAAGTGACGAGGTTCTTTATTCGTGAGAAAAAAACGCCAATTTCATAGGTGGGAACCCAATATTATTGATCGAAGATGGAATCAGTCCTTAAACCTTGCATAACTTTAAAGTGCTTCAATTTACAATGTTGTATTAAAAATGACCATATTATTTTCTGTATCATAAAGCGCACTCACAATTTATTACTGATATTAAAGTTTAATCTCGAAGCTCATGTTCGCGAGTATAAAAAGAAACCATTATGATTCTAGGTGAAGGCTAGCCGCCATTTATGTATACTATCTTATCTTCAAAGCGGTTCCAAAGCCGCACCTCGCACTTTTTTTTAAAAGTAATGTTGCCATAAAAACACTTTCGCATTTTAGAAAAAGTATCCATTATGTCACGTACTCGTATATCAACGGTCTCATAAATTATTTTTAACTGACTTCATTAACCTGCATATCGTCATAAACACGTTTTCGCCTGTCACAACATAAGGGAAGTATTTTTGGAAAAGGTCAGAAAAGGAAAGCGTGCATGAACGCCTTAAGCAGACACGTAAACCTCACTCGACGAAAATTGTTTACACGCACATCTTTTTAAAGTGACCAATTCAATTAATTGACGCCGGATTTAATCCTGTTAATTTGAGAGGTAGAAAAAACTAATTTCGCCCACAATGCTCAGACGGCAAAGAAAATAAAAACTTGTAAAAGAGCTTGCGGTATGCGCTTGCGACGCTCAATCTTCTCGTAATGTCATTTGTCGATGGAATCAGGACGCCGAGCGAGCTTTAACGTATGGTAGAAAGAGATAGAATATACCACCGTCTCGCCACCCCAACTCGTGAGGCAACATTCGTATTTAATTACTTCGTTTACAGACACTTGATTTACGAATCGCTTAATTTGAAAGTGTTGATTTAAGTTTTGATGAGAGAGCCTGCTTTTCCAGAAGTTATAACGACACCCACGTATAAATCAGTTTGTTTTAAACTGAACCGCCCGTAACACGAGAAATGTGAAGACATAAAGATATTTATGACACTATGACATTCATTTTTCGAAAAATAAAAGTACATGACACGTGAAGCAAGGAAACATTAGTGTACCATTTAACATCGTAAAAACTCAGTCATTTACTCTCGCTCCATAACTTCATTTAAATTCCAACACAACATCCTCATTCAATATAATTGGTTATAACAGTCCAATGCGGCGTACAGTACAAATTATATTATTATCCTGAGCTAGAATAACTTCAAGGGTCGTTAATGTGTAAATCGATTGCCTCGCATGGAGCGCCATGCACTGTCGCATACTAATCGATGAGCGACTCAACCAGCGTTATAATCAAAACAATATTAACATTCCTCACTCTTGTTGCAGACTTGGCGGCGATACGTCAGCTCCTGGAGAGCGAGACGGGAGGCACCACCTGTCCCAGCTGTAACATGCCCTTTGACAAGGGCAAGAAGAGGAAACTGATCGACACTTGCGGGCATGAGCGGTGCTACTCGTGCATGTTCAGGAACGAGGCTTGTCCGTCGTGCGCGAGGAACAACCAGGCTCAGAGGCGGCCGGCCATGGAGAGGTACACGCCGTCGCCGCAGCGGCAGGAGCCTGACTGGCAGTCACCGCACCGGCTGCCGAAGCCACCGAAGCAACCCTCTAACCTAGCACAGAGTTGTCCAACGCCACCGCACACCAGAAGAAGATTTTTCCTGAGCCCCAAATCGTTGCGCAGTCCGTTCGGGCAGCGCGCGCGCCACTCGCACGACAACCACGTGCCCCTTTCTGGTAAGCATGCACTCGCATTAGCATACCCGTGGGATTGCGCGTGGAGCCGCGGATTTGCATCGTTACGCAAGCGGCTGCGCACGCAAGCTTCACTTCATTGATGCCTTCTTGGCAAAGTTGAAATCTCATTCACAAGCAGGCCGCGTAGCACCTCTCACTTCGATGGCTCGTTTTATGAGCTTTACGAAAACTGCGAGGATCCGCCGCGCAGTAAATAACCGTGAGCGACAGTTGCGACATGCGCCCACGCCGCGCCGCCGGATGTACGTAGGGGTTCCTTAAAGGACCGGTTGTCTGTCTACTGTATTTATTAGTTAAAGTATAATTCCGTACTTTTGCAACGCTGCCCGCGCAGACTGCGGGCCGGCTGTGAACATTATCTCTGTATCTGTTACATTTTCCATTTCCATTAATTATATCATTCCGGTCTACCAGATTTCTTGGGTAATTGAAATATACACTTCGTTCACAGCTGTGAGTTTCTTAATAAACTATTAGTATCAATTCGCCACGGCCCTTGCCCCTTCACGTTTGTACTTAATCTGTCGATAGCTAACGTTTCTATCTGTCGATATGAATAATTGTATCTTTTACAATTTGTAATGGTGTGTTAATGTGGCGAGGTGCAATTAATTGTCCATCGCGGTTCAATTGGGATCGCGTGAGAGAAATTTTCCTTTATGACAGTGTTGATGGATGGTGTGATGAGAATGTGGTTCATGTGGAACTGGGTGCTCCTACAGGGTTGCCGGAGGAAGGTCCTCGGAACGCGGCGTGGCACAGCCTGGTGTTCAATAAGATCAGGTCGCTGTGGTCCACACACTCTTCAGTGCCGCAAGGACTCAATCAACTGGCAGGCACGAAGTCTTAATTTTGCATTGGAATGTGGATTTGTACCGATGTTGCTCATTTAATTGCAAATGTTGGCTTAAGAATTGATTATTCCTCTATAACGTCGTAAAGTTACAACCTGATTTCTGGAAATAATTTCGATTCTATAGTGTTGTACACACATCGCATAATTTAGTGTGTTCATTTCCTGGAGTTGTATCACTAGTTGCATCGATTAATGTAGTACCTAGGTATCGATAGTTGCGGTAAACGAACACATCGGTATTCGGTCCACATTCCCGGCTCTAGCACGGTCCTCGTCTGATTTTTGCACACCTTATTGCCTGTTCGCATCACTCCGACCGTTTGACACATAGCTTAGTACCGGTTTTATGTTACCATTGTTTATTTTGCATTTTGTGTGGTTTTTCAGTTTGTTGTTTTATTATTTACAATTTTAACGCTTGAACGGTTTTGTATTATTTAAATATTCATTTGTAAATCGGATTTCATGTTTTAATTTTTATGTTTTATGCACATTTATGTTATGCTTACTTAAGTTCTGCACAAAAAATGTATTTATTAAGTGTGATTAACCGAATATTTTTAAATCGATTCATTGTTGCGATTGCATAACATCACATTAATCGTTTGAATAAATGTAACCTTCACGCATGAATCATGATCGTATAGAAAACACGATGAATGAAGACATGAACAATCGATTCTTTGATAGAGATAAAGAATCGATGACAAAAGTAACATCGATTTGTGGGCGAGATGGTCTTTACCGATAAAGTATGACGTTACATTCATATTCTACACTAATGTGTAGTATAAATGCGGAGGTAACACAGTCCGTTTGGCTGTTCATCGGTCCGTCTGTCTGTTACCTTTTCACCGCTTAACGGCTGACCCGATTTCGATGAAAATTGGCACATGGGTAGACCATCAGCTGGGTTAGGATATATGATATTTTTTATATGGTTTTATCTCGATGTGCGTTTCCTTGGGATTATTTCCTACCACTGCGCGGACGAAACCATTAGCAAAAGCTGCAAAAGCCTTGAGGAGATAGATATCAAAGGTACTGATCACCGTCTGCCTGTCCTTATCTCAACTAAGTATGTTGGGTTCGGCTTCCAATTCCAATCTGACACAATACAGCACCATAACAAAGAAACATCTCAGAAATTATGACTTAATTGTTTTATTGGATGTTGGAGGAGTTCGTGGCTAAAGCAGCCGCTCGAGTCGATCTTCAGGTTAAGTCGCACTTGCCTTGGTTCGTGGATGGGTGACCGCCCATTACGTACCGAGTTTCCTCCGTGCCTCGGAAACCACGTTAAGCCGTTGATCTCGGCTGTCAATTATAGATCTTTGACAGTCGTTACACAGTCATTGGGCTGAAAGTCTGACAACCAGTCTTACCAAGGGTTATCGTATTACCCAGTACGAACTGGGTTGTGGAGGTCAGATAAGTAGTCGCTCCATGTAAAATACTGGTATTCAGCTGCATCCGGTTAGACGCGCGGGACGCTGACCTCAGTAAGTTTGGAAAAGGCAGGAAAATGATGAAAGGCATCAATATATACGTTTTATAGCGCAATATATTATAAGAGAAAAGGTATAGAAAATAGCCAATTTAAACGATTTCTCATTAAACATACCGTTATTAACAAAATGGAGGGATTTTATGATTTACAGGTAATTTATGATTTTCTCCTCTTTCTTCAAAGTAAGAAAGTAAGCGATTCGATTTTGTTTATGCTCGTAAAGTAAATGAAAATTCGCTAACTTTGAATTTGTACAAAGGCAGGCATTTAAAACTTATTTATACATAATACGATAAAGTTTACAATAATGTCATTGTAATAGAAGTCGTAAAATGTCTACTAGAAAGTATCAAATCAAAAACTAACTAAACAGTAGGTCAACCGTACGTCAACAGCAAAACCAGTGTAAGCTGACCTGTTATTCTATTGAAACTTGATGCTACGCTAGGCCAGGCCAAGGTGTTACCACTAATGTACAGTCACCATCGCATCAAGCTGTCAAATTTTCTCATTCGATTTTGAACTTAACCGTCAACATTTTATGGTTTAAAATCATTTGGAGAAATTTGACAGTTCGAAATTCGACTGTATACCGTACCTAGGTATATTTGTCACCAACCAGCAAATTGATGAGTTCCAATTTGAAGAGAATGCTGGGGAAATTACAGGTACTTTTAGACTTTGTAACATTGAGTCTGGGTAACGGACACAAACAGTGCCTCGTAGAAGATGCCCTAGGAGGATTTGATCTTGAAATTATCGCTCAATTATTGAAGACTCCAACTCAATGTTGGATTGCGTTGGTCTAGTGACCGTTAGTGCTAAGGTCGATAGGACCTGAGAAGGTTTCGAATCCCATCATTGCGAAAGGTTTTTTCGTAAGAAATCTCTCAGTAGAAACCGGAGAGCCTAGACATACTGATATTCTAACAGCGACACCGTTGATAAAAAAATCAAAAATGCAGTGGAAATAACGCATATAATCGCCTGTAATCCCTGAAGGATTAGGCAGAGGTGTGCCTAATAGTACACCCACATTCGCCAGCTAAGATGAAGTCCCATGTACTAGGAGGTGAGCCTAATTGGCATTAACCAGGCACAAATCTAGACTCCGTGGTTGCTACTGAGAAATTCCTAATGGAAAAACCCAGCACTTTGCTGACCAAGGAATCGAACCCAGGAATAACAAGCTTTACCGAAAAACTACCATTGTGCGCCTGTATGCCGCGAAGGGCTACCTAAAACCTATGACAATGTGTGATGTAATTTGTCAAATCAACGACCCAGTATTACCAGACAACAAAATAACTAAATCCAGTGGGTGCTATGACGCTACATTACACTACGTAGGCTGCACTGCGCAGGAGTTGCCTTGTCACCAAAAGAAACGACTGAGGGCGGGGTCCTTGTTAAATCGGAACGAGTATTGCTGATCTTGTTTATAACTTTGTTAATATTAGCCTTAGGCTCAAGTTGTACAGTCGCGGAATGAAAAGGTTATGCAACTTTGAAATATATTCCTTTTTTGATATTATCATCATCTGCCTAGCCTTTTCCCAACTATTTTGGGGTCGGCTTCCAGTCTAACCGGATGCAGCTGAATACCAGTATTATACATGGAGCGACAGCCTATCTGACCTTCCACAACCCAGTTAGTACTGGGTAATACGATACCCCTGGGTAAGACTGGTTATCAGACTTTCGGCCCACTGATTACTTGTAACTACTGTCAAAGACCTACAAATGACTACCGGAACCAACGGCTTAACGTGCTTTTCGAGGCACAGTGGAAACTCGGTATGTAATGGGTGATATGTAATTCCTTTTTTGATAACATCTTTACAAAATATGAAGTTGGTAATACATAGATATTGCATGAACATGTGATACCTAAATAAATACCAAAATAAGAGCCTGCTGTTGGATTTTACCGAGCCTTATCAAACATACAGCTCGTTTTTATTATTCGGGCGTAAATTAAATGCGTTAACGCCTTACGGCATATTTCATACGAAATTTCTTTACAAAAAAAGATAATTGGAAATTTCTGTTTCTATGGACAATCTAAAATCGGTCTAATCTACCTGTAACACTATTTTTCGAAAATGTTCTCTGTCAACTTTTTAGGCATATCTATCCTGCTTATGCGTATGAAGTTTCATTAAAATCGGTTCAGTCATTTCGAAAACAAATGAGTTCAAAGTTTGTATGAAATGCCGTAAAACGTTAACGCTCTTAACGTGTCATTGGTTTAGTATTATAGAGTCTAAATCGCCTGCCAAGGTTGGTAACCCACTGGAAATTGATATTTCCCAAGTAATGCCTCCCGGCCTTTTGCATCCAGTCTGCCTCCGCCTTCTTTAGGTCGTCGCATCGGTCTGTTTAGCTGGGTCTGCCTACGCAACGTCTACTTATTGCACTCTCAATTCGAGGACTCTCTGTGCTTCGGCAAAGTAGACCTTGCAGTTTGTAGATCAACTTACAATTTGTCAAATTTCTGAAATAGATTTTCAAATTTATCGCTAAAGCATTAGGTTCAAGGTTGACTGGTAAAATTTGACAGTTTCGCGTAGTTTGATGTGCTTGCGTCTGTACAACCTTTTCATTTCGCGACTGTACTTACATCATACATAGTTCATTTTAACAGTACGGCTTCTGTCAATGTAAACGTTTGTATAAGTTAAAGTTATTACAGTGTAGGTGATACCTATTGATTTTATAATGTATTTTGTTATTGGTTCAGACAATATGGCGTTGTTGTTTACTTCATTATGTCAGCTTGCTGTGTACAATTATTGGGTATAATCATCAGTCGGACCGGTTAGTGATTGCTGTTTGTTTATATATTAATTAAGTGATTCCTTGTTGTCAATTATACTGTTACGTACTTAAGCAGCCTTAGCTTATAGCTAGGTACCTACCATAGTATCTTGTCATGAGATACAACCCTAATTACGGCATTATCACCTCCAAAATCACTAACTATAAGCAAATCTTAAAGGAGAATAAATTAGATAAGGTCACTGATGACAAGTGACCTTATCTAATTAATTATCTATCGTCACTACTCTACAATACCTCTTGTTTGAATGGATACAACAGTGTAATGCTGTACAGCATTGTAGACCTTTGGAGAAGATGGCCTTTGTCCAACGTTTTGCATAGCATGACAACAAGACCTTGCCAGTCTTCTTTTATCGAGATCTATGAAGACGTACAAGTACAGTACAAGTACGTTTATGTTTTCAAAAACAAGTGCTCAGGTTGCCTATGACTCAATTCTCGTTAACACCATTGACACACAATGCTGGATGTCATGTAAACAATTGTGTAAATGGAGTTGTTGTAACCTGACTTGGTGAAAGAGGAGTCATATTTTGTTTAGGTTATAATAATTATTCTGAGTGACTTACTAATGTTACTATTGTGTTGGAAAAAGTATTTAAAGAAGCCAGATCAGTGGGCCTAGCTATAATATAAAACTAACATAGTATCACGCCTGTAATCCCCGGATGGTTAGGCAGAGACGTAGCTAATGGTACGCCCAGATTACATCAGCTATGTTTAAGTCCCAGGTTATAATGAGCGAGTCTGTTGCCATCACCCGGCCAAAAATCCAGACTACCTGGCTGCTACTGAGAAATTCCTAGTGGAGAAACCAATACCTAACACCTTTCCCGACATAGAAATCGCTTCGCTTTAATATCAATATCGCTAGAATACTTGATACTACTTATTGTAATTTATTGTGAAGCTACCCGAAATTTTTAAATTAAGGCGCGGTGTTACCTCAATATTCCCAAAAATTGGTTTCGTAGATAGTCGAGTATGACGTAATGCAATGAAAATATTTAACGCAAAAAAATACAATGGACAGAAAAGGGTTGAATAATAGTTTAATATTTCTAATAAAAAATTGGGAAGTTCCGGCACAAAAATAAACTTAGGCGTCGAAAATCTCTGTATTTCCAGCGATAACAACAGTTTTATTTTTAAGAATTTAATAGAAATTGTTTAATAGCATATTTTTAAAACTTTATCAAAACAATTATTTTATTTAATGTCTATATTTTGAATAATCCAAAGAAAACCCGTAAAATAAATGCCATTCGCAGCTTAGTCACATGTACAAACACATATTATTTTCAATTTTCAACCTTATTCACAATATTCACACTCCATACTGACTGACTGACAGACATCACACACACACAGACAGATAGTCACAGACAGTCTAGGTGCGATTAACATCGTAGTCAGTCCGCGCCTTAAATTTAATTAACCGCAACAATAACACAATAGTTAAAATCACAGGTCCCCTTTGGAAAACACAACATCGTCCAAACATAAACGTGTTAGTAACATGATCACACAATATGGTGTTTCACACGGAGGACACGACGGAAGCGATGTATCGTGTGGTACTGAATTTCACGCTTCATTGGCTGAAGTTATGAGCAGGGATTCAGGTAGTGTAAACTTTACTTAAGTTACTATAGCCTTGAAAGAAGTACAGAGATTATTTTCAAACTGCGTATACTTCGAGTAATTGTTAGTTATCATTAACGCTAGAAACGGATAACCGTGATCATGGTGCTTGCAACAGCGCCGAAATATCGGGAACTCAAAACCAACAGTAACCAAGATCATTTCCCGTGTCTAGTGTTAATGATAACGTTAGTGACCATAGCAGATTAAAAAAAAAATAGTTAATGAAATCTTAATGATCAATGAATATTTGCTGAGACCAGTTGCAATCGTTTTCAAAGCTTTTCTTATTTCTACAGTTAGCCTATGACGCTATGACACCTTAATTTCTTTTTTCGCTGATATAATTTTGCCACCTTCTTCTTTATCGTGTGCTTAGTGCCTAACCTGGTGCCTGGCTTTACATGCCGTCGAGAAATATCTCTCAGGCAAGCTGGTTTCCCCACGATGTTTTCCTTCACCGGAGCAAGTGATAATTATACAATACGCACATAATCCGAAAAATCAGAGGTAGGTACGTGTCTTGGGTTCGAACTTGAGAACTATGACTTAGGGGTTAGAAGCGTTATGACTACCTCTCGATAAGACTAAATAGCATTTATGACTAGTTCGCTATAGGACTTAATCTCGATATGACTAGATCTTGGCAGTGTAACGGTCCCACTGTATGCCCCTATAAAAAGGAAAAAGCTAAGCCCAAATTATCAATATCACCTGACAAATTCTCCTATGTTATGTGTATCTAACCTGCAACCTTGGCAGTGCTCGCTCTAACAGGTTGCACAACAACCATGTTACACCGGTTCATTATTCTACCGAACACAATGAGTGTCAGGGACTGAGCTCTTTTTACTGCTCCAATAACAACATGTGGGCCTTTCGCTAACATTGTTACTATGCGCTCATTGTTAAACAATCCAGATAGATCTAGCATCAGACTTGGTAAAGTCACACAAACACAACACACATCAAACTAAGTTTTTGGAAATTCATTTTTATTATTTCTGTATATAAAAAGCGATTAACTGAAATGTCCAACCATTGTTAATACCGCTCATAATTCTGGGAAGAGAATTGTGACCTGAAATACAGGCTCGGCCTAGCTCAGGCGCAGTTGTCATATTTATTCTTTGTGCTTAATTCTAACTGCATTTAAACTGTTCAACATGTTTATATTTTTATGGAGCAAAATAAACTTATTATTATTATTTTAGCTGTAAAAAACCGGCCAACTGCGACTCGGACTCGCGCACGAAGGGTTACGAGAGTTATGACCATGATCTAAAAAAAAAAAACATTTGTTGTATGGGAGCCCCGCTTAAATTTCAACTGTCTAGCGATCACGGTTCATGAGATACAGCCTGGTGACAGACAGCCAGACAGACGGACAGTGGAGTCTTAGGAATGGGGTCCCGCTTTTACCCCTTGAGTACCGAACCCTAAAACTACATAAGACACCCCAAAGCTGCGTACACTAACTTGGTTCATAAGCGCCTTTTAACATCGCAATTTTGTGAGTAATTAACTGTAACATTAATATTCAATTCGCTGTAGGTACCTCACAAAATTTTACATAACCATTGCGTACCAAACGTACAACCTTGGCAATGTTCGCATCAACAGGTTGTATTAATGTAATGTTACGACCATTATGCCACTCAAACTGCCCGTGAATTGGGTATAGTAAAGAGTCATGGTCAAACGTTATTTGATTCAAAAGGGTATTGAACAGGGCTTTATTGAACTTCAAAGTCGGATGGACTAACTTTTACTTGGAGTTTAGACATGTAGTCCCGTATTACAGAACATCGCTCAATACTCAAGCATTACTTAAAACTAGATTCAAGCCATTTGATTGGTTGAAACTATTTTTAAGTAACGCTTGAGTCTTGGTAGACGTTCTGTAATACGGGCCGTAGTTTGGTGAGTAAAGATTAGTAGCAAGCAATCAAACTATCAAGTCAAAAGGAAGGGTTAAGGTGGATGCGCAAGGGTAGCCCGCGAAATTTAAATTTTCTTACGTTTATTGCAATTTGCAGGTCAGTGTCAGGTTGTATGTTGATGAAAATATGAATCGCGCCAGTAATACGTATGGAGTTACAGAATTATAATCATTCAAATCATCAATACAACCCTCCAAGTTCATATAATCTCAAAGAGTGACTTTTTCATGAAATAGCTATTGAATGTGATTATATGAACTCCGCGGGCAACAGCTAGTAATTTATAAATGATTAAAATTTCATCACAACCCTTACATCTAATTAACACAACGTATTTAATTTCCCTACAATCGCAACAAGAAATCAAATCAACTTAATAAGCCAATAATGTTCCCATAACAACTCCACCCAGATTCCGATTCCCAGATAGTCAACACACCACAACAAATCCAATATCTATGCACACAATTCAATTACATACTTCTTATAGAAAGACCTTTAAGCTCAATGACTCTACGGGAACCAGCTTATAAAACGTGGGAGTCGATAGTTTTTATCGATACCCCGGGTTCCCGACCACATCCCATCCCTACTGATCAATATAGAAGGAAGTGGTGGTAGTTTTTGCTGTGTTAAGACTAGGTATCGATGCTGTCTTGGGAATCTGTTATGTTATGACCAGTGATCGGAATAGGTAGAGCTAATGTACCTAAAGTTCAATCAAGGAACAGAAACGAAAACTGTTCCTTATGACTAAATTTTTTTTTCCGAATTATTTTTTCTGAAACTCGGAAATGTTTCGGAATCAGTTCAGTACATTTAATAATAATGTTATTTATGTACAGTAAACTAATTGAATTCATTATTTTTCCTTTTTAACTGACTTCGAGAACAAGGAGAACGTTCTCAAATAGTTACGTTAGTTAGTTGTTTACGTTTAGTTCCAATAATTGTACAAAATGAATAAATGGTATGAAAACCTAAAAATTGTTTTTTTTTACCTTGTTAGTTCTAACTATTAAAGCTGGTATGAAAATTAAATTAGCTTCCGCACTTACTTACGGCGTTCAAACGAAGATAAAGAGATTACCTTATTTTTTAAACAATAAAAATCGTGCACGTTTTTTTTAAACAGAAACAGTAAATGAATTAGATAGTTGTTTTACTTTATTAATTTTAGTTGTACTTGAGTAATGTTCCGACATTCGGAAACAATAATATTCCAAAAAAAAAAATTGACGTAACAAAACCGTTCGCCCAATTCCGCCGTCGCTCTTTCGTTTCTGTTCCTTGAACTTTAGGCACATTAGCTCTACCTATTCCGATCACTGTCTGAGTATGAATGGATGCCTGTGTTAAATATTGCTCGATTGTCACACATGTTTTTAGTTTAGGTGTCGATTGAACGTTGGCGGATTCGGTGTTGGTTTCTATTTAATTTGGACGGACCTTTGTAGTCGGTTGTAATTTTTCAAGCATTGACTGCCTCGTTGGTCTAGTGGTCGCAAGTCGATTCCCAGATCGGGCAAAGTGTTATTGCGTTTTCCCATCAGGGACTTCGCAGTAGCAGCCACGGAGTCTGGATTTGTGCCCGGTTGATGGCAATAGGATCGCCCTCTATTAAATGGGACCAAAACATAACTGGCGAGATGACACAGACACATCTCGCCAGTTATGTCAATTAATAGAACAAAATCAGCACTAAGTTCGTGTGAACGATTTTGTTCTATTAATTTTGCATCAAATTATAAATAGATCGTATGATAATCAATCAAAGTAAAGATCCAAACAAGTTTCTCAGATTCTTTTTTTATAATATGACGTTCTAAGCTCAATGATAAATCCATTGAACCAAACAAGCACAGACAGATGTACTCCACAATCATAATGACTGATGTGATCATTTAATTCATGAATGAGTGAACTAATTGATTTCATTCACTCGTGATGTTCTAATCATTTGAATTGATTACTTGTGCTTCTTTTATCATTCCGTGATGAATTGAAAGTTATCAATTATTATTTTGTAGTTTACTTTTTTCTGTTATACATGGTAGATTATCTTCACAATCTAGGCTACCGTTGAGACTTGAGAGCAAGCGTACTTCTGCGAGCCCATTTCAGGCTGCCGAAAATAGTATGCATAAAACCAGTTCTTATTTATACTAATATTATAAAGAGGATTGTTTGGGACCCAAGATTTTTTTATGTGGGACGAAACTCAGTGGGCCGAACGAATAAAAAATCGAAATTTGTTTGTAAGTTTGTATCTATGTCCATGTATCTATGTCGGATCATTAGTTCCGAAGATTGGCCCATGCCAATCTTCGGAACTAATGATCCGATTCCAAAAATACTTTCAATAACGGACTATATTATCCCCGAGTGTCATAGGCTACATGCTAAAACGTTTCCGCGGTTAATTTTCGTACATACCACGAGCAAAAGCTAGTGGGATGACATTGGCAAACCATAGGTCTTGAGTTCGCACCCAAGACACGCACCTCTGATTTTTCGGATTCATGTGCATGTTGTATAATTATGACCTGCTTCGGTGAAGGAAAACATCGCAAGGAAAGCAGCATGCCTGAGAGATATTTCTCGACGGCATGTAAAGCCAAGTCAGAGGCCCATGGGTGCCATAAAAACATAACTAACCATACGATAAAGAGCGATTGGCCAACCAAATCGTGGAAATAATCTTGACATCATACTTTATTAGACCATATTTATTTATTTATTTATTTATTAAAACTTTATGCACAAGTAAAAACTGTACAAAGGCGGATTTAATGCCTTGGGCATTTTCTACCAGTCTACCTTAGGGTGATGCAGAGACAATACACAGTAGGTGCAATAACAGAAAATAAATTAGAAAATATTTATAATTAAAATATAAGAATAAATACTTAGATACATACATAAAACAAAATCTAAAAACAGTTATGAGAGATAACAAGAAAAAACTAAAACAACCTAATTGTGAGACGAATCTGCCAACTTCTTGTGTATGTGTTCACGAGCTTTCACTTACCATATTGTGGTCATCCTTTAGAAATATTTTTTTCTTGCCTTTTTAAAAGTCTAATGGATACTCGGTAATTGTCACGGATACATTTTAGAATGAATAAAGGAACAAGGAACAAGTAGGTACAACGTTTGGTACCACGCTATAATAACTACTTTCCCAATCTGCATTATAGCTCAGTATAAATGTATACTAAGATTATAGTGACCATACATGGTAGTATCTAACAATGATTAAAATAATTTCTCATTTGAAAAGTGAATTCAACTTCATAACAAAGACCTATTCTTTGCTTTGGGCCATGAAGCAAGCGACTTTAGAGAAACTGGAAATGAAAACATATTAAAAAACCAGCCAAGTGCGAGTTGGACCCGCGCATGAAGAGTTCCGTACCATCATAGTACGGAGCCCCCTTTAATTTTTAATTTATTTTTATTATTTGTTGTTAAAGCGGCAACAGAAATACACATTCTGTAAAAATTTCAACGGTCTACCTATTACGGATCATGAGATACAGCCCGCTGACAGACAGATGAACGGACGAACAGCGGAGGCTTACTAATAGGGTCCCATTGGTTACGCTTCGGGTACGGAATCCTGACCTGTCTCTAGTTTTTGGTGTTCAACTACATCCATTTAGGCTAGAAGCCGCCCCCATATACTTGGGAAAGGGCTAGGCAGATGGTGATGTCTCTGTTTCTGTTAATTTGAGAAAAAACAAGCCACATTTCATTATTAATTTACCTGTTATTCTGGAATTGACAAACTAATCACTTATCTCATTGATGATGGAAATATCACCATTTTTTTTATTTTTTTTCGGATGTGAAACCGTCAAATAACCCCTCCCGATCTGGGCTGAGCAGGAGGGAGTGTCAGACTTTTACTGACTAAAACCCATCCATGTTCCTTCCTTTCCGCCTGACGCAGGTCCTCACCGGACACGGTTGTTTCGGGAGGTTCCTGCACCGAATCGGGCGGGAGGAAACGCCCGGGTGCTACCATGGAAATATCACCTCAAAAAGCCTTTGGTGTATGAGAGCCCTCCATAAATATTTATTTTATTCAGTTACAGAAATACATCATCGGTGAAAATTTCAACTGTCTAGCTTTCGCTGTTCATGAGATACAACTTGGTAACAGACAGACAGACAGTGGAGTCTTAGTAATTAGGTCCCATTTTTAGTCCTTGGGTACTGACCCCTAAAAAGGACATTCCATGTCATATCCATTAGACATTTCAGCCTTATATGTTAATTTACAATGATGCAATATCGAACGTATGTAGAGCTTCAAGATTGACCTTTCACGCTAGTTTTGAGCTGACAAATGTCAACCATTCACCAAAGAAGCTGGCATTTTGTTAAATGTCTTCATTTACGGACAAAATGAAGATATTTGAATAGACTCATTAATTTAACTTGAGGTTAACGCCAATGTTCGTGTTGACAACTCAATTCTAAACAACGTTATTAGTTTGTTAAATATGTAGCTACGGTAATAAGTTATGTGTAATAAATATTGTATGGTCGAGTATAAATAAACACTACTACTTATTCGGCTGTATTCAGGAAAGCAACTGAATATTAAGAAGAAGAATTAAATGGTTGTACATTTTTGGCGCAATAACTTGAATGAGCTGCCCACTTTGACTTTATTTGCTGAACAATACGTAATTGATTGTCAGCAAATTAGTGTAGTCAATTCAAACTTCACTATTGTAAAGTTTAAATTGAATACATTAATTTCCTGACAGAAAACATTTTGAAACTGACCACAGATAATATCAGATCATGTTCTTTTTATGATCTGTGAAACTGACCATCAACTCATTATTCAGCTGACCATTTAAATCACATTTTAAGTACACCTAATATTATGAAGACCGTCGACGTAAGTTTAAGTTTGTCATTAATTATTGTATATTGAACGACAGAACAAAAACCGTCTCCGCTGTTTTCACGGCCCAACATTAACCGTATCGAGTTCTGTATCTCGGAACTGCGATGCGCTGTTCCCACGCCAGCGCTTCCGCACCTGTTGAAGATCTCCACTTACAGGACACCAACATTGTTGGTATCGGTTGCTTGTTGGTGACAGGGGGCGAAATTACAGGATTTTGTGGGTAATAAAGAACAGCGAATGCTGCAGAAATTAGATCACTTGTGACAAAAAATTTCCTTAATTTTTTTTATTTATTTTGTTGAGTTTGTGTCATAGCATCAGCCTAGTGAGCTAGTCCCAGGTCTTAAATAAATAAAATATAAATTAAATTAGCTGGCGAAGCAGACAAAGAGTTTAAATTTCCAAACATGAAAAAATCTTAAGAAACGAAGAAGTAGTCTTTAAAGGTCTACGGCTGTAGGTAGTCTACCAACGCCCGTAGACCCTAAAAGACTTTTTACTATTCATATAAATGCGAAAGACTGGATCAATGGATGTTTGTTACTCAATCATGCCAAAATAGCTAAAGCGGATCTGGAGGAAATTTGGGACAGAGAATTTGGTAGCAGATAGGCTACTTACTTTTTTTTCTCACACAAACATATCAAAATCATCCACTCGAACGAAGTCGCGGGCATCAGCTAGTTAAATCATATTTTTTTAGGAATATGTTTAGTTATCAATCTATGTTTGCGGAATTTCACTAGCTAGTTTTATTTGAACCTGTATACGAGTATTACCGCTTTAAATTGACACCTACTTTGAACTTAAAAATTCATCGCCCTAGATATACCCCAGATAGAGTTACCCTTGGTACTGAAGAATAAAAAAAGAGAAGTGTGATTTACCTATGTATGTGTTTCCCTCATATTTTATATTACCTTTAAAAGACACAGCGCTCACAAACGATTGTTCCTAAAGAAATATTCTCAACCGCTTCAAGTGTTAATTCCGCTTCGTTCCTTATTAAATTCGTTAACACACAATGGAGCAAAAATCTCTTAGCAAGAGCTCTTTAATGCCAAGTACAGCGTCGCTTCATGAATCTCTTTAATTTGTTGTAAAATTTCATGGGAATTGTGGAAACAAGGGATATGTATAAAACAGTGTAGGAGGTAAAGATCTCTTTGTAAGAAGTGTAGGCTTTATTTATGGAGCACTGAATTATGATTTAAAAAAAATATACTAGTCTGAAATCACAGACGGTTTTTGCTTGAGATTTTCCTGCTGGGTCGTGAGAAACTCCTCCCTCTTGGAATTGGTTAAAAATCTACGCAAAAGAATAGACACATGTCAGCTTCAAAATAGTGGTCAAAATACATTTTTCATACATAGATTAATGTTTAAGGTTCTGTAGCTTAAAAGGAAAAAAGGGAACCGTCATGGCGCGAATCATTCTCGCCCTTGTCCGTTTTTTTTTGTATAATTTTCAAATAATGCCTTGATAGACTGCATTGTTTTAATTTCCATATTATGTGACTAATACCATATTGATGAGTGTTCATCATTGTGACATCATTTGTTTTTTTTTATACGTGTGTGTGTGTAAAATTATTGCACGATTGTGTATGCATGGAGTTCACATTATTATGATTTGATTTTGTTCCATTTATCTGATCGTGTTTTGTTCGTATTTTATTGAAAGCTTGTGAAAACCGGCATGAATATGTAAACAACTCTTTGTATTAGCTTTAATTGTACACCTTGTATATTTTCGCACATATATGTTAGAATTTTATTGTCAATAGCTTTTCAATTTGAAAGTATCTGTTGTAAATTCAATTATGTGTAGATAATCACTGGTGTATGTAATAGCTATAAACTGTTTTATGAGTATTTCATTGAATATCTTACCAAATGGCTCCAGAAATTAGAGAATTTATACTCTCTTGTTTCTACGACACATTTTAGCACCCCTGCACCTCATAAAGCAAAATCACCAGAAATACACAAAATCTAACCGTGTTCCCAATCTCCTCCTCAGACGATGAAGGGGGTCACATCAAGCAGGCAGGCTACGAATCTCGACGGCAGAATGACCTGTACATGCGCCTGGGCCTACTTCTGGGCGAAAGACGTGGAGCCAGGAATAAGGCTAGAGACAGCTGCACCTCTCTGGCTTCGCTGGATGCGCACACCTTGGCTTCGCATAATACGAGTCCTGTAAGTACCAAACTTATTTTAATTTAGATATCACTGCCTGCATCTATAACTGTATTTTTGGGGACCTGTCTTTTGAGATTCAAGACCTCAGCTGCGTCCGTCATTAGGCTGGTTATCGCATACCCTCCATAGCGGGCTACGTCGGACAACACACATCATCATCATTCCCCTGCCCTTATCCCAATTTATTTAGGTTCGGTGCAGCATGTGTTCTTCTTGATTTAGTCTTCGTTCGGCCCACTGAGTTTCGTCCCACATACAAAATTCCTGGGTCGTCCCAAACAATATGCTTCCTTCGTCCCAAATTTTAATTTTAATTATTTTATTCCCGCTTCGTCCGATTTTATATTCCTTCTACAGCCCATATTTTTTTGTGTATGCCAAACTTACTTTTTTGTACAATCGGCACCATCTATATTCGTCTATTCCCAGTTGTCAACACCAGCTTTGTCCCAACTAGTGGCAAATGGGAAAAAAATCCCGATTAGTTATGGCACAAATTACGTAGGTACCCCAAAAAGTACTAGGCTGGCATGAGTTCAAGGTTCTTCCATACTTCTCTATTACTCGTCATCTCATCAGACATCTCCTTTCTAGCCATATCATCCTTCACATAGTCCATTCATCGTTTCTTTTATCTTCCTCTACTCATATAGCCATCCACATTCATACTCAAAACTATTCTTCACAGCGTTTTCCTCATTCCTCAGCATCACATGCCTAAACCACGATAACAGATTACCACACCACTTTTCAGTCACCGGCGCCACTTTTAGACCTCCTCTTATGTACTCATTTCTTAGTAACATAAGTTTAAACATAAAGGGTTCAACAATGGACCTTATTACATATTTATCTCCCTCTTTTACTCAGGTAAGAACGAAGAAGAAAACCCGTTTGCCATGCTGCTCATTAACCACCTGGATAACTCGTTGACCAACGTTGGTTGTGACATGTGACATAAGTGTTCAATCTTACAACATTTGCAATCATCCCCATCAATATTGGCCCTTCGCTATCGTATACTATGAGTGCTAACAGTCTCACTTCTTTTGTTACAGGTATCAACCCTCACCGGTTCCTCAGAGGTGGAGGTAGCAACGCCTCTGGGCCGGGACTCACTAGGCTCTCTAGCGTCCATGTCATTGTCCGCAGCCAGCAACTGTTCGTCTTCCAGTCCTGGGAGCAGGCGACATTCTGTTAACAGTAAGTTTCTTATGACCTCAAAACCTTACGATGACAGAAAAACTGTCACTAATATTTAAGACCAGAAACCGTCACAAGAAATATCGAGTCAAATCTATGGACATTCCGACACTTTTTCAAAACTACTCATATTATTATTTTCTTTAATACCAACAAAAAAAAAAAT
Organism: Eugnorisma glareosa; assembly: GCA_947578425.1. Taxonomy (NCBI): domain Eukaryota; kingdom Metazoa; phylum Arthropoda; class Insecta; order Lepidoptera; family Noctuidae; genus Eugnorisma; species Eugnorisma glareosa. Next base: position 2,604,658 of record OX387971.1, on the reverse strand, counting down.
TAAAAAAAATTGTGTAGTGTTGTGTAGCTGCTAATGTCACACGAGCTTGTGACAGTTATTCAATACCTACTGCAGAAAAAAAAATGAATCAATAGCGAAGTCAATTACAAAATATTGATAAAGCTATCTACTACTTAGGTATTGATAATTTCTTGGATACTTAACTTCGAAGATTGGCGTCATTGCGTCACTGGAGTATTCTTTTGTTTTATTTTCTACTGGAGAAAAGGATTAATTACTAATCTATTTCGACTAAAACCTCTTCCTTTTATCAAAATATCTGGCAGATCTAATTAGTCAAATGAGTTACCTTCTTATCTATCCTCATTAGGCACTTGGATATTGAAGTGGTCAGTCATTAAGATACCACGCCCCCTGGCGGCTGCCGATAACAACCACTCCTAAGGAATTGTTATTAGCTTTTGACACGAGAACCATTAATTGGCTCCCTGCCTATATTTCGTGAGAGCTTTAAAAATAATATGGATTCATTGGAAACTACTTAGGCAGATTAAAACTTGGAACTAAGCTTTGACTCATTCTGTATGAAATGAGTCTTGCTCAACCACGCAGCCCAGTGCGTGACTCAAGAAGTTACAGCATTTACTCATGCTTTACCAAAGTAAAGCTCATAAATTGTTCAGACACTCAAGAAGTTACAGCATTTACTCATGCAAATGCTGCAACTTCTTGAGTGTCTGAACAACTTTCTAATAAAACCATCTTCCTCTTTTTAGCTCTCCAAAGTGGCAGATCAGACGAACTAACACGAATGTCCAGCGGTTTCTTCAAAACAAGAAAAACAGCAGCCAGACGATCAGCCAGGGTCAACAGCAAGCAATCGTCTACATCATCAGAAATCAAAAAAGGTTCATTGTTATAGCAAATTAATATTTTTTCCTCCGCCATATTGTAGCAGCAAAAAGTGCCGAAGATTTTGTTATAAGTTCTCGAAATTATTTTTAGAGTAATTAGATTTGTAATTAAATACCGTCCATGTCTGAAAGTTTACGATGCAGAAATTCGGTTATACTGATTCACCTGCACAAAAATTGGCAATGAGTTGCATATTATTTGAGAATAAGAAATAATAATCCTTCCGACCAAATTTCGGTGACGGTAGCCAATCTCAACGGTTATATTTTAATGCACAAGAGTCTGTACAAAACACAAGTGCACTTTCTATTCTTTTTGGTCTAGCAGAGATCAAACATCATCTGGCTAGCCTTTTCCCAAGTTTATTGGTGTCGGCCTCCAGTCTTACCGGATGCAGCTACCAATAATTTAAATGGAGCGATTGCCTATCTGACCTCAATAACCCAGTTATTACTGGGTAATACAGTACCCCTTAGTTGAACTGGTTGTCAAACTTTCGGGCCACTGACTACCTGTAACGACTGTCAAAGATCTACAAATGACAGCCGGGACCAACGGCTTAATGATCTAGGAGAGATCAGACACGGCAAAAAGCTTTAGGTGTGTGTTTTCCGAAGCAAGGCAACTTCCGAACTCGAGTTTGCTACAGAGAAAATAATACCAGCGTAGGAAAATATACGTCTTGTTAAAGTATGCAAATGTGCACGTATTTTAGTAGCTAAGTACGATAAGCCTCTTAGCGAATTTGATAAATGTGACACTAATTGTATTGGGCTAGAATAAAGCAGGAAATCGGTAGAAAATTTAGAATTATCCGATGCAGATTAGTTTTATACATAAGCTACTGAATTTATTTGAATACTAACTTGAATACTAGGGCCTGTTTGCACCACAAATCGTTAAACATAGTAAAATATACCGCTAAGCCTATTAAAAACATTGTTATTTTTCTTCAATCGTTTGAAGATGATGGAGACGGCGTGACGGTTTGAAAATTTTCAGCGCTAATCCCGCTTAGTGCAAGCAAGCCTGAATGATGACTTCAGTTAAAGATAATGACATAATATACCGACACTAGAGAAAAAGGTGACGAGTAAATGTTAAAACCAGGTCTTAAGATCTTTATATCTTTCACAGCGCATCCGTCACCACAGCTGACATTACGGCCGCTCTTCTTCGAAGTACCTTCAACAGACAATCAGACGTTCTTCTCAGGACGACACTGGCTCATGAGAGATATGGAGAAGGCCTTGGATTCAAGTGCTTCAGGTTTGTACCCTTAAATATTATTTGACATATATACATATACATTTAAAAGTATTAGATGCTTTCTCTACCATCTCGACTCCAATATTTTCATCACCTGCCTAGCCTAAAAGGCTAGCCTGCCTAGGCTTTTTATCTATTGGATGCAGTAGAATGCCTGTAATTTACAAAGAGTAGCTGCCTATCTGAGTTTCACAACCTCTGTACTTAAACTATCATCTCAACTTAATTTGCAAATACCTAAAGACGACCAACATTTTCGTAATGACCTGTCTGCAATGATCTCGGATCTGTTTTTCTAATTGTCTTAAATTAACATTTTTATCCTTAACAGGTATCATAGTATCCGGCTGTCCCGGCACAGGGAAGACAGCACTCATCCTCCAACTGGTAGAATACTCCTGCTTCGGCAGAAAGAGGAACTGCGAATATGAGGAGTTGAGGGAGCAGTCAGACATCAGGGAGATGTTGCCAGAAGAGCTGACTATCGGCATGTTCACCCACCTGGCTTCGCATGTCGTCGCTTATCATTTCTGTCAGGTAAGGACTTGGAAAGATTAGCTTAGCCACGAGCCACACACTCAAGCAACATACGTGTTCCGACAGTGACTGCGAATATATAATAAAAAACAAATAAAATAAATTGCTAAAGTCACGCAAACATCCGTCGAAAGTTTTATCGCCTGAGATCATGGATATGTAAGAGACGAAACTTATTAAGTCATGATTGCAAATCACGTAAGAATTATCCGAAAACACAAGAATTGATGGAACGTTTGTGATCGATTTACTCATGTCCTATTTTGTTTCCAGGCCGATAACAACAGTACCTGCCTCGTGGGTGAATTCGTGCACTCTCTAGCAGCACAGCTCTGCCAAGCTCCTCGGCTGCAAGCCTACAGAGAATACCTGCTCAGCGAAGCACATCTCCTCGCCTGCTTATCCCTCAAGGAATGCATCGCAGATCCCGACTTAGCCTTCATGAGAGGCATCATTGAACCGCTAATTATCTTGAGGAGAAGTGGAAGCATAGACTCCTCAAATAGTATCATTCTGGTTGATGGTCTATGTGAAGCAGAGTACCACCGACCTGATCATGGCTACACCATCGCATCGTTCTTAGCAAGACATGTGCCGGAAATGCCTTCATGGCTCAAAGTAATCGCTACTGTAAGGACACAATTTCTAGAACTGTCAAAACAACTACCGTATACAAGACTAAGTCTGGATGAGTCAGATAACGTTCACAAAGATCTCCTGGAGTATTTCAACACAAGACTCCAAGCTGCTCCAATCATAGAAACGAACATCAAATGCTCGACAGGAAAGTCTGAAGGAGTACACAACTCTGTGATGAAGTTCGCACAGTACGTGCTCCATCTAAGCCAAGGCTCGTTTTTGTTCCTAAAATTAATTCTAGATCTACTTGAAAGGAGCCACATTGTGGTAAAATCGACGAATTACAAAGTAGTGCCCATATCGTTGGCACAAATATTTTTGTTGCAATTCAATCTGCGTTTCCCCACAGTGCAATCATTTGAGAAAGTTACTCACATCTTGAGTGTCTGCTTGGCAGCCTTATATCCTCTCACCCTGGTAGAGATATATTACTCAGTAAATTCGTTACTGGTCAATACGTTCCTACCCTGGGATGAATTCTGCCACAGATTCGATTCGCTCTCAGACTTCCTTGTGAAGAGGATCGACAACACCTACATGTTCTTCCACCCTTCGTTCAGGGAATGGTTGATAAGAAGAGATGATAATGAAAGTCCAAAATTCCTCTGTGATTTGAGAGCAGGACATTGTGGCATTGCATTCAGACTATCCAGAGTGCAAGCGCCTTTGGATTCAGAGAAATCAATGGAGTTAGGACATCACATTTTAAAGGCTCACATGTATAGAAATATGGGGCCAGCGCAATTAGGGTTATGCCCGAGAGATCTGCAAGCAATGTTGGTAGCTACAAGTTCTGCCAGTGTCGGTGAAGCGATTGCCAATTTGAGGAACATTTACACGCCAAATGTCAAAGTATCCCGACTAATGCTCTTAGCTGGTGGATCTCCCAACCAAATTACAGAATGTCTTGGCAATGCTCCTTTGCTATGTATGTATTCGTACCAAGGAATATTGGCTATGGTCGGATTGCTGATTGAGTTTGGAGCTGACATGGAAATGACAAACTCTCAAGGATGTACAGCTTTATCTTTGGCGTGTCAAAGGGGACACACTGATGTGGCCAGGAGACTTATAGCTGCAGGTAACTTAGAATCAATGATATACTTATTTTTCCCACTAATACCTAGAAATTCGCTGACCATGGTTAAATTTTAAACAAATCAAGATGTAATTTTGTATATTAAGGCCAGGTATCAAGCCATGATTTTGCTTGACCAAATAACCTAACCAATATTTTCTTCTTTTCAGGTGCATCACTTAGTCACACCGACACTGCAGAACAGACTCCTCTCGTCCACGCAGCAAAGAACGGCCACAGAGACACAGTAATCTACCTACTTGGCTGTCAAACTGGAAATGACAGAAACTCCTTAGACATCGATGATGGTAGTATTGAACAGCTGGTGCCAGGGTCTCGGCATGCGCTGATAGCTGCTGCCCAGAATGGGCATCTAGATATTGTTGAGTATCTTTTGGATACTGCTGAATTAATTGTAAGTACCAAAATCCTTTTATTCTTTAGTACTTTTATTTTCGTTCTTGATTTTCCAACTAACAATGTGTCCAACATCCTACTTTGTAAAAGGTTAATTAACATATAAATCCGCTATGGAATAGATTTCGATGTCAATCCTGGACATAACGGCATTAGCCCAGTGTAATCTCCAATCCTGCGTCACTGGGTTCCAGCTCTGAATTGTAGTAACACTGGACCAATGTAAATCACCCATAATGGAAAGCAACGTGAACGTGTTGTAAACGCATTTTTTCTTTTAGACTTCTCCCAAAGCTTTTACATTCACAATTTAAAATTACAACAAACATTTTTCTTCTACAGCCCGACGGCATATGCCCAGTAACAGGCGAGACGGCTCTCACAGCAGCCTGCTCTTCTGGTAACGCCGCAATCTCCGACGCTCTTCTCATCCGTGGAGCGACACCATACTCCTTGAACGCTCGCCAGCTGTCCCCTCTAGCGTTGGCAGCAAAGAATGGTAGAACAGCACTGGTGTTGAGGCTGTTGGATTCTGGTGCTGATGTGATGGGTTCTGGTGGGAAGATTCCGTTGATATTAGCTGCTGCGGAGGGTCATGCTGACGTTGTTGAGATGTTATTAGAACATGGTGAGTTTTTTACACAATTATTATTAGTAACTGTGTATAAAGTATTTTTATTATGGTCTTATAAAGGATAAGGCTATAAAGCCGAGTTCTATAAACGTTTCAGCTTGAGCTTTTGTAGATTGACAGCTATCGTGGTTAGCCATGCTCGTGCTAAGTCATGTTTATAGATCTCGACCTGAATGACTCTAATTCAATTTTCCTTGTTGTTTTTTTAATTATGTTCGATATCTTCAAAACATGTAATTTTGTGTTAGGTGCTGACCCTGATGCAGTGGATGCCGACGGAATTTCAGCCCTAGGATGGGCGTGTCTAAGGTCTAAAATACCGACAATGGTGGTCCTGCTCGACAAAGGCGCTACCATAGGTAACTTTTCATCTTTCAATTTGTTACGAAGCCTGACAACTTTGATCGCTTTCAATAACTTCTAATATTATGGTAGTGTTTCTCTCATTATTATTTTGGATTTGATTTTAAATTTAATATTTACAATTTTACCATCTAATACTTTAGCAAAGGTTTATGTTTAAAACCGCCATGAATTTCATTATGTCATTTCTTTTTACAGACCAACCAGACGGCAGTGGTCGTACACCCATGGGTCTTGCATGTGGTGGACCATCAGATCTGGTTGACATACTGCTGGAGAGAGGAGCCTCGCTGGAGAGGGTGGATCACAGTGGCCTCCGGCCGTTGGATAGAGCTATTGGACAGCGAAATGTTCCCGTAAGTAATAGTTTCATTGGATTTAGAAGACTGCTTTAGAAAAATATAAATTAACTTGCTATTGCCCGCGACTTTCGTTCGCGTGAAATTATTACTTTCCGTTTTGAATCTGATTTTGTCAACAATTAAAATAAAAGTAGCCTCTGTTAGACCTTATAATTATAAGTTATAACATCAGCTATATTTGTATTTGTATAGATGCTAACTTCAGGCTCAGCAGAAAACACGAGTTTTATAAAACCATTTCGATTACTCGATTTTTATATTAGCTATCGATATGCTCCTGCCTGTATCCCAATTTATTTGCGGTCGGCGCAACATGTCTTTTTATTCCATACTTCTCTATTACTTGCCATCATTTTATGTTAGCTATAATTTACGTTATTGTTCACAGGTCGTTAATTGTTTTCTGAGGAAAGGCGCTAAGCTCGGTCCGACAACGTGGGTTATGGCTTCAGGCAAACCAGAATTCATGTAAGTTTAAAAAGAAACATTTTTAACGCCTTTAAACTTCTTTACCTTTTACTCCATCATCTTAGATACGATCGAGCGAATTATGGTCGAATCAGAAATCGTCGCTCGCATGACTAAAAGTCCTATCTCATTTTTTAGCTGATTTGAGTTAGGACAACTACATTTTTCAATTCGTGACTCTTTACTTTTTTACTAACCGTCGTTTCTCTATGTTATTTGCATCTCAAAATACGAGTATAACCATTTTGAAAGTCAACGTATCTCATATTACCTACATTATTCATTTTTTTTTTTACATTACATTGAAAACTGAAGTTTTCCTAACTCAGATGAGATAGGACTTTTAGTCATGCGAGCGACAAAATTACGTTCAGCAAGTCAGCTGGTACGTTCAGGAATTAATAAAATTAAAGAAACTAATATTAACTCTCCTCCCCAGGCTAATACTGCTAAACAAATTACTAGAAGACGGGAATATGCTATACCGGAAGAACAGACCATCAGAGGCAGCCCACCGTTACCAGTACGCGCTGAAGAAGATCAACCCGCTCATCAGTGATGAGGGGCTGACGACACCGACCACACAACCTGTGCCGCATGAGCACGTGTCAGCGTTTGTGCAGCTGAAGACGAACTTGTTATTGAACCTGTCGAGGTGTAAGAGGAAATTGAATGTAAGTAATCTTTGATAGTTCTTCTTTATACTAGTTTGATAAAAGAAGTGTCTAACTTAAGGCTAGTAGACGACCCATAGTTATGATGATAGATCGGTTCGATTGGATGATAGGTCGTCCCATTTCACGCATTTTTTTCATAATTAAGTTGATTTTCAGTAACGTTTACAAGGTACTTTGCAGAAATGTTGAGAGCAGCGGTGGCCCAGTGGTAGCGGCCCCGACTTAAGAACACTTTAAGTCGTTGGTCCGAACCCAGGCAGGCGCATTACTTTGTGTAATTTAGTTCATCACCACTGCTCTCAAAAACGGTGAAGGTAAACATCGTGAGGAAACCGGCATGTCCTATAAGAACCTTAAATTCGTAGAAAAGTAAAGAAATAAAGAAAGAATAAAGTTTATTTGACGTCAGTTACATAAGCACACATAATAAAAAAAGATACAAATTAAAAACTAAGAGAAAAAAAAAGCAAAGAGAAAATACATTGTACTTATGTGCTGTGTGCCTCACGGCTGCGCCAAAAAGGCCCATTTCAGCATTCATGCCAGACAGGTGAGGCTGTCTGACGCTGGTCTTCCAATGAACCTTTGGGGAGTAAGGAGGTGACAGAACAAGTGACGTCTATCAACCCGCACTGGTCTGAGGCCATGTGTCCCAGCAGTGGGAACATTATTAGGCTGATTATGCTTATTACAATGTAGCAGAATGATTATCATATTGGAAATATTACTTACGTATTTTGCATTGGTTTCTTAAATGAAACCTGAAACGTATTTTGGGCTTCGACGCAGTCGCTAGTCGGGCAGTAAGCAAACCCTAGGAAAGGAGTACCTACCTAACCCAAATCAATTTTACTAAAATATTTTCATTTATTGCAGGAACCATCAGAAGCCTTAGACCTCGCAGCGCGTGCCTCAGGTCTTCGCCCGAATGCCTTCGAGTGTGCCTACGCCATGGCTCGAGCTATCCTGGCCCTCAACAAGCCTTCAGAAGCTCTCCCTCACGCCAGAAGAGCATTACTCCTCGCTCCCACCACCGATCTATCAGCAACGAGAACGCTGAAGGCACTCCAACAAGAGATTCTGACAAGGATCAATACTGGATCCCATAGTCTTAACGGTGATACACGATCTATGAGAAATTTTGACACTATTAGTCTTAATATGCCATAATGTTTGACTATCAGGTGTATTATTATAACCAGGCTTTATGTACAAAAATAGATAGAGGACATTTTTTTATTCAAATTAGGAAACTTCATTCATAATCATAACCCATCGATATATCGTCATAAAATTTGTACCAATCGTGTTCTTTATGCTTCTACGTAAAAATTCTCTATCAGAATTGTCTTTTTTGATGTAATTTTCATAATTTTGATATATTTCACATAATAATTCTTTAATGGAATTACTATGATTGTAAATATTATCTAGGGAATCGAACGAACGAACACTAAGATAGGCAGAGTTATTTTTATCTGTTTATAGAAAGGGGTTTAGTATATTTTGTTGTTATATCATCTTTAGTCCTTTTCAGTAGTTTACAAGAATACGTTTTAATGCTTTTTCTACATTTAATGTAAATGACAATTCGTTGCAGTTTAAGTATTGTTTAAGCACTATAGATAGCTCTCGAGTTTATGCTGAAGTTAAATGATTTACTTAACTCTTCATAATATTACAATTTCTATAGGAATTGTGATGAGTGTGGTCTTCGGAACTATTTTATGTTTTGCAAGATGCTTGATACAATTTTTGTTTTATATACGTAAATCTTATGTGGTTGTCTATTAGGGTGGATCAAGTTGAGAAATATAAATTATGGGTTAGACGTAGACGAAGTAGGTAGGATTATAATATTATATGAAGAAAAGTGAAATTTATGTTCATTATAATTTGTTGAATAATATATATAACATAACATGGCGCCTGTAATCCCCGAAGGATTCGGCAGAGGTGTTGAATAATATCTTATACCGACGCAGGTACAACGCCTATATCTCGGACATTATATATTTTTATTTACTTTCTTGAATGTAGATATTAGTGATTTTATTAAATACACATTTTATTTACGATGTGATTATATGACATGTAAATATGTAATTCTTCCTATTACGAATTAAGTATTTGACAATGTACAGTGTCTTACAAAATAACAATTAAGAGTTTTAGCCTCGAATAATTGTGTCTATGAAATATTAATCACTTGCCATTTTTTTATCAAAATGCTTTAATTTTCTTTTATAAATAGAAAAAAAAATGGTGCCTCGACACGTTTGTGTAACTTTTGCAATCGTATCTTTTTTGTTATTCTTTATTCAACTTTTGAGTTAAACTCATGCGCCCATTTTCTTGCTTATTTATAATTTATTAAAAATACTAGAGCGAGTTCAAAGTATGTGAAAATATTTAGGAATGATGAATTATGTATTGGATTTTTGTTTGTTTGTTTGTGTTGAATGTATCTATATAAAAAGAGTGATGTATGTTATAATTTACTAGTTTATAAATAATTTTATTTATTTTTGAATTCTTAATAGTGCATAGCCAAATTTTAATACTGTCACATAAAAAAAAATGATTTAGAAAATCTTAAATCCTTATGTAATCAAATATCATAAAAATAAACAAGTAAGAATATACCAAGCAGTAATTCAAGGAAATTGTTAAAATAAAAACTGGCCAAATTATAAAACATTTTATTAAGACTGACGATAAAATATTGGTGGAAATTATAAATGAAACAATTACTTATAGCTATGATAGTGTAGTAAGAAATATTTTAAGTACAATAGTTACTCAGGCAGTACATATTATGATTGTATTAAATATTTTTTTCATATTGCTTCAACATTGTTTTTTATTACTTTTGATCCCTAATTCACTTACAGAAGGTACACAATATCCTAACTGATCAATTTTACAACTGAAATCACCTCTGTTACTCAACATTGTTCTGAAGTTTTCGATTCATTATGCCATAACCCTTTTCTAAAAATAGGCTTCTCATGCATAGGGCATTAAAAAAAAATACAAATAGATCTAGGTTAATTAAAGTACACCATATAGTATACCTCCACGATTTTTATCCAAGATTAGTCGATTACTAAACAGTGTTTAATTGACAAAAACTGGAAACAGTTGTGTACACAAGTACACAGTTGTGTAACAGTACTGGCGGTACTTTCATACATGATGCCGCTTCAAGAGTTTACATACAAAATGTACGTCGGCGACGTGTCGTGAATTACACTCAAGCGGCGCGGCGCAGACACGCCGTTCTTTCGTTTCCTCATCAATTCCATGCCTGCGCCGCGCCTTCACCTTACGCCGTTTCTGTATAGTTCGCGCCTAAGAGTTTCTGAACAGTCTGCTCACCTTATGGGCTAGCCGTATTGTTGGCCCCTAGACACGTCACTGAACAGTTGATGTATACATGTGGTGGATAGACGGTGGTCTTGTACCATAAAAGCGTGATGATTTCACAGTACCGTACACAGAAACTCGGAATACGCGTCTACATAATTTTAAGCATTGAAATAAAGTACAAAATACAAACTAAAATATCTCATATTATACTACTCGGAAGGTGTTGCAGAGGCTTCAGCAATTGAAAATTCCGTGGTAGTTTCATAATACGGAGTAGTTGGTGGATTAATAAAAGAAGGATTGGTCACACGATTAAACCACGGTCTTCTAGTGCTGTAATTATAACCGGGTAAAGTATGCAAGACAGGAGGAATAGAGGAAGTAATAGACATATTTTGAGCTTTAAACTCTTCCGGGGTTTCAGTTATTGGAGTTTTCATTGTAGTTTTATAATACGGAGTAATTGGTGGATTAAATAAAGAAGTACTGGTCATACCATTAAACGGTAAGAGTCTTCTAGTATTATGGTAAGAATTATAAACGGGTAATGTATGTAAGATAGGTCGAAGAACGGAACTAGTAGATAAATGAGCTTTAGTCTGTTCAGGGAGCCTGAACGTGTTAGTTCTAAACACACCATCGTTTAAAGGTCCCCGACCGAATTCTGGGCGAAGGTACACAGGTGGAACGATCAAAGGAGGATCAATAGGTCTTCTTGTACTTCCTTCAGGCTTCAAACTTATAACCCTGACCGGAGGAGCTTCTTTCGAATTAAGTAAGGCAAAATCGTAGACCGGTTTTTTGACAATTTTGGAATGCATCTGCTGTATCAAGTTCTGGTGAAGATTGGCGGTCTCTGGTTGGTTAGGCATGAAGAAGACATGGTGGTAATGCTTCATGATGTCGTCGTGTTTTCTCTTGGTGATGTTTTGGTTGTTTGGGGGCGTGTGAGTCATGTCCGTGAAGATTTTGTTGCATTGGACTGAGTTCTTTCTCTTAGAGACTGGACAAGTCTGAAAAAGCGGTGAATTTGTGAGTAGGTACAAGAATCATTATTTTAAAACTCGACTTGGTTGATCACCATCAACCGATTTTCAGAATTGGAGGCTCACAAAGAGTCGAGATTGTTCGTCGTGTATTTGTTGTGATCTGCAGAACCACAATCCCATAAATAAACTTTTAAATATGCTAAGAAAATCCTCTGAAATTAATCTGACATTAAACCGCGCCCCTGGTGGTGGGTGGTGCAGAGCTGCAAGTACATAGTACAATATATCGGCAGTACCATATATACCTAGGGAGCCAGCATACCTCACCATAAACCAGGCACAAGTCCATATTCCCGGCTGCTACTACGGAATTCCTGATGGAAAAACCCAATAGCACTTTACCCGACATGGGTTTCGAACCCAGGACCTCATGCTGAGCAGGAGCGCCAGCCACTAAACCACCGAGGCGGAATACCTCGTCTATCTATAAGTTTCTTGACTAAACTAATATCATAAAGACGACCCGAATGGCGCAGCGGTAGTGAGGCTGCCTTACATTCTTAGGGTCCCGGGTTCGAATCCCAGTAGGAGCAAATGTTTTTGTGATGAGCATGGACATTTGTTTTCGAGTCATGGATGTTTATATGTATAATAAGTATGTATTTACAAACAAAAAGTATCTATGTAGTAGTATCAACTATCTGGTGTCCACGACACAAGCCCTGTTGCTTAGTGTGGCACCTAGATGGCGCTGTGTGTAATGTCCAGCGATATTTATTATTATTATTATAAAGAGGCAAAGTAAGTTTCGAGGTAGGAGATAATCACCGAGCTCATTCGATTTCAAAAAGTTTTTCTTTGATACAAAACTAAACTATTCCCGAGTGCATACTCTATTACTATTATTAGGTATTACCTAGTAACTTCACTTACCATCAACATAGCGTCGAGAGCATTGAGTAGCTTCTTCTCCGAGAGACAATGTTCTCCATAAAGAGGTATATTAACTAAGGCGCTCAAATAAATATCCAGTAAGGCCGCCCATTCCACCTGGTCGGTGGTGAACTGACGGATCCTGTCCTTCATCTTGAAGTAATCCATGAAGCCGTACTTGCTGAGGACGCCCATTTTCGCCAGCATGCATGTGGTTGGTTCTTTTGATTCTTTGCACTGTAAATTATAAATATAGTGTCATTGGAATTGAAGTGGCAATGCGGCACACAAGTCTCGCAAAACGAAGAAGGTCTGAAGCAGGGATGTAATGGAGCTACGTAACCTTAACCGAAACTATCGGATATCCGAAATAAAAATATATCCGTAAGCGTAACCGTATCCGTTTCACAAGTTTCGGATAGTTTCGTATAAGGGTGGAGTCTAAATAAAACGACATGTTTCTCATCATGACATCTCTAAATAATTACTTACCTTTATGACGGATTATAATACCAAATGATAACCTAGACTAGATAAAACCCAATAAACAAAACCAAATTATTACATGATACTATTTGTGTTTATATTTTACTTCAATTTAGATATCCGTAACCGAAACTATCCGAAACTAACGGATAATCCGAAATAACCGGATAACCGTATCCGAAACCGATATAATTTTATTCCTATATCCATATCCGTATCCAGATCCGAAATATTATATCCATAACATCTCTAGTCTGAAGGTGTTCCATTAGGTGGACCGATGACCTGGGAAAGCCGACGGAACCAGCTGCACAGATCCAGAACGTGAGATTTCTCTAAAACCCCGTCTAATTGTATACGTCATTCTTGCTGTCTATTGTGACCATCAATGTTTTTACGTCGATATTTGCATGCCTGCTTCATCACCACCGCGTTCTAAAGTATTTGTCATCTACTTTAAAAAAGGGAAAAGGGCTGGCTTTTACCTTGGCCAAAGGCTTGGCGTGGCCATAAAACGTGGCAACGCCGTCAGTCTCTTGGGTACATTACCAGTTGACAGCGTCGAGGTTTTTGACGCTATTTTTTAAGTTTGTTGTTATGTTAGATATTTACTTTAGGTTATTTTAATTTATAAACGTATATAATATTATAAATAATAAAGTTAAACTTTTAAAAAACTATCACAGTTGGATTTCTAATTACCGTATAGCTGTTAGCGGACCACCCTGCTTTCCTGCGATAAGACGTCACAAGAATATGGTCCACTTTGTACAGGGTCTCCAATCCACACTCTTGAAGGTGACTGCGATGAATCAGCTCAGGTAGGAGACATATCTCACGACGGTTTTTCTGTACCACGAAATAAAATATTATACAGGCTGTCGTTTTCCATCCTGGTCAAATTCAAGGAGGTATCTATACTAAATATTCTCGACCCCAATCGATAGTAAAAAGTTTTCATACTGTCCATAATTAAACTGTGGAATAAACGTTAGCGTTTCGTATTACAATTTTCTCCCAGTTCTAACCTAGGAACAGGAGCCACGTTCAACTGTTGCAAATCACTACATAGTATAAAACAAAGTCGCTTTCTCTGTCCCTATGTCCCTTTGTATGCTTAAATCTTTGAAACTACGCAACGGATTTTGATGCGGTTTTTTTTAATAGATAGAGTGATTCAAGAAGGAAGGTTTATATGTATATATTGCACCCATGCGAAGCCGGGGCGGGTCGCTAGTATTATAATAATTTAAAACATAACATAACATCACCCAATACACACACATTTCGCAGGTAATGTTTAAGCCCCATGTAATAGAGAGCGAGCTTATTGCCATCAACCGGGCACAAATCCAGACTCCGTGGCTGCTACTGAGAAATTCCTGATGGAAAAACCCGATAGCACTTTTCCCGACCCGTGAATCGAACGCAGGACCTTATGCTCATTAGTCGCGTTTGCGACCACTTGACCAACGAGGCAGTCTCACATCATCAACGAAATCGCGGGCAACAGCTAGTAGTAGTATAATAATTTGGTGAGTAAGATTAAGAAATTTAAACTCACAGGTCTATATTTAGAAGAGCTGACCTGGCAAGTCACCTCGTGTTTACCATGTCTGAAACCAAATACCAATACTTTATTTAAATTATTTTCAGGTGCATTACAAAACACAGAATTATCATTAATCTGCCGATAACGACCAACCACCGACACTATTTTATGTACAGAAAGTGGCTATCGCTGGCCACCAGTGCCGGTCACGACTATTTCGCGTGTTTGTACTCGTAGCATTACTTACTTGCAAATATTTGTCTTCCTCTTGTAAGGACAGTTCTGAAATGAAAAAAAAACTCTTAATATGTTTATTTATTTAACACTACAAGCACAAAGTACAGAGGCGGACTTAATGCCATATGCATTTTCTACCAGTCAACCTTTGGGAGATGCAGAGACAAACATTGGTAGGTGTACCTATATATTATAAACTACAAGCATACATAAATGTAGCATGCATGCATGACGTAGCAGACAGCATAGATCTTTTTACTTGTTCTCTGAGTGAGTTCACAAAAACCACGATGTACAGAATATGTTATGGTAATTATTAAAACTGTAATTATGGCCGCACTATTGAATTAGGAAATTCCTGTAATGATAGTGATGATGAGTTAATAAATAAATAATAAAATACTATAAAAATACATCAAAATACTATGTATAAGTTTCGTAATATAAGTTCAGTCCGAGATCTTTATTGTTTAGCTAATGGGATAGTACATCAACTTGCCGTGTAGTTACATAGTATTTTCTTGCGATGGTCAAACAATGACAGATATCAGAATTAAATACAGTCAGTGCCTGCATTACCCGAATCATCTCCTCCTGCACAAAGAAAAGAGAGGCCAGGTAATGCAGCGCAAATTCCAACAATACATACCTCGGTCAAAACATCCAAAGTACAAGCCAACATATTGTTAATCTCGCAGCCAGCTTCATAACTCCTCACGGGTTTGGCCACACACTTAGTGAGGACCCTAGCTTTAGCCTTAACCCAGGCAGGGTTGGTGTCTGTGAAGTTATCGAGCATCTTTATGTAAGCATCGATGTCGAGGATACCGGTGTCGGAGATTATGCCCATACGGCGGAAAACGCAGGTTTCTTTGGTGCACTGAAAATGTATAAAAGTTTGGTTCAACGTAACACTAAAGTTAAACGCACATTTAGTAATACTGCAAGGGAACAGTATCGCCTTGGCTGATCGGCTCGTTGTCATCCAGGTGTCCACTTAAGCAAGTAACCATATCGTCTCAGCACCGCCGATGAAACTCCTGATCGGCACCTCACATACGGCGAGCTGTGTCGTCGCGCTTGTGGCTAGACGTCGCCGACGCTCGCCGTCATCTCGGTGACTGCTGTTTACTAATTGATCCCGATCGAACGCAATGCCGTTACTATACTCAAGGGTACACTAGTCGACGACAGGCCGTGTCGACGGCGCGTTCGTGTTCCACGCGCGCCTCAAAGAGAGTCAGCAAACAGGAAGGGGTCCGTAAGGGCCGACGCCTGCCAGGGTTGCGGGACTGTTCGAAAGAGATACCGCGGCCCTGGAACACAAAGGGCAAAGGAAGGAACATGGATGGGTTTTAGTCAGTACAAGTCTGACACTCCCTCCTGCTCAGCCCAGAGCGGGAGGGGTTATTTGATGATTTCCCATCGGTAAAAAAAAAAAAAGGGTACACTAGTCGGTCGTACTTTTATACAAAACAAACAAACGTAGTATGGCGATTACTCCACTGTTTGATGGTGTACGTTCAAAATAAAACATTAGTTAGATCGACTTGTCTCATCATTATCTAGCCCTGTATGGAAACAAAAAAGTAAAAAAATTTTTTTTTTTTTCAAAATTATGTTTAATTTTACTTTTTGTTTCCATGCAGGGCTAAATAATGATGAGACAAATTGATATCATTTTTTATTTTAAACGTACATCAAACAGTGGAGTAATCGCCGTACTACGTTTGTATGGAAGTATGACCGACTAGTGTATCCTTAGAAGAGTTTGTCGGCTCAGCTTGAAGCGATGCTACAGTGATTTTACGCTAGTAACGTTGAGCTAGTTTCAGAAATGTTCACCAAGTGCGCCCCTTTGTCAACTTGTCAACTCAGTACGTATCGCCACTCGCCACTGATGGCTATTTCTTTAATGCCAGATTTAGTGCTCAGATACTCACAGAATGAGGCACCAGCATAATATCCTCAATAGGGTTATTTCTGTCCGTGGTGGGGGCTTCAGTTACCGGAAAACGGCTGGAGATAGCCAGTCTGTCCTGACCTTCGAAACTTAGATGGAAGTCGCACTCGGATCTCCAAGAAGGGTTGATGAATTTCGTCATTTCACAGCAGTCGAGAGGGTCCGTGGGTCCCTGAAAATTATAGTAGTACTACTAATTATAGAAGAAGTACTAGTAAAAGTTTGAATGGTAATCATTTTAACTTTTACTAAAGAAGTAAATTCGCGATTCTGTATGACCCATAGTTGATGAAACTAATTTAAAAATCGATTATTTCATACATTTTGACCATGTAGGTAATACACATTTCAGAGGCTGAATCGGTGGAAATAGTTTGTGTTGCAAAGACCATTACGAAGTATTTATCTGTAGCGACAACACCAAAAAGCACAACAGCAACATAGTACAAAAAGTAATACAGCGTCAACTGTGCCACCACAGAGCATCTTATATATACTGTGTGCCACGAATGAAGAACTGACATTAACAAGATATTTACGGTTCGGCTGCACGCTCAATCTTGCATGCGCAAACAGTTTGTAATAAAATTGGGGCAAAAACTGCATGGTGACTACACGATAGCGACTTGCGTCCGCGAACGGTTTGTCCAAAAACTGGCGCAAACACTGGGCGTCCTCACGATAGCGACTTGCGCATTTATATTGTACCGTCTTCACGTACATGCTTAATAGTGCAAATCAATTTTGTACAAACTAGTTTTGTGTTAGCCATTTGTACGGTATACCGTTTTGCCATCTTAACGTATATGATTGCTTGTACAAACAAGAATTGATGCAAATTAAATTAAGCATGTAGCCGAACCTTTAGGACCATATTATAAAAAAAAAACTCGACAACAACTTTCGGGCAGTACCCCACCCAGACACAACACCCGTCTAGTCGGCGGATCTTCCCTTTTTTATGGGAGGTGAAGAACGTTACACCCCGTTCTCCATACCCATAAATATCTACTTACATCACTTGGAACATCTATTGGCGTTCCACTAAAATCGAATTCCGGAAACCGTTGACTGGTCGTGTCTTCATACGTAGCAGTAGTTGTCTTGTCAGCAGTTGAAGGTCTCGCAGTGGTCTGCAACATTGAAAGTAGAACTTGAGCTGACTGAACGCAGATTCTAATATTTTCACGACAGTGTAGTTAAATAAATGATCACTACGAAATTGCCCGGCTGAACCTGAATTTGTTTTTACGACCTTAAACTTCGTCCCTAGTTTGTATGCTCCAGCCCCGCATAGCCTATGAGCCTATGAGGCTTTCAAACACATTTTTTCTGTTGTGTATAGGAAATTCAATCTTTCTAAGATCAGCAAAAGTTCTTTAAAACCGACTTCTAAAAAAGGGGAGGTTATGTATTCCACCAGCATCTTTTTTTTTCAGCTCACCGATTTCTTGGTCAGATTTAAGTGACTCTTTTTCATTTAGTATAAGACGTGGTCCCATATAAATTGTATTAACTTTGCTTCGGTACTTTATGATATGTTATCGTCTATAATATGCATTTATTCTTCTTCGTCTATGAGGATGACGTACTAATAACTTCTAGTAACAATTAAAATTGATTTTTAACAAGGATTTTTGTGAACAATTAAAAAGCGTTTTTGATAGAACTCGCCCGTACTGCACGAACATGATACCAATTTCTTCTGCCAAGCAGCTTTGGTGTGGGTCGGATAGGCACGGGTGCCGATACGTTTCTGGGATGGCAATAGCGACATCTCTCTATTGCAGATGTACATAGGTGGCGGTACCTTTGGTGTAGAGTGTCGTACCTTTTTAGGCGTGTCATATCATTTTACGCGGCTGCCACCGACGATGCGAAAATACCATCGTGCCAGTGACACGCAGAAGAAAAAAAAGGCGGTTAATTTAAAGTACTTACATCTAATGGGATGTCAAAAGGCATGAACACCGTTTGTCCTCTGGACTTTGTCGAGATTCCAGGAGCTGTTTTAGGTCATACGACAGGTATACCTTCAGAAGTAGTTTCAGCATTTGATAAATATAAAAGATTGATCTCGAGCTCAGAGAGAACTAGCGTGGCCATTCAACGTGACAATGCTGTCAGTCTTTTGGGTTTTTACTCCCCGTTTCCGATCCTCAGGTGATACGACTTGCGTGAGCGACACACGTGTTTCATTTGTTTCCTTTGCTTGAATACATGCCAGTCGCATCTCGGTGTAGTGACATAATCTGAGTAATTTCCTT
This sequence comes from Eugnorisma glareosa, assembly GCA_947578425.1. Lineage (NCBI taxonomy): Eukaryota > Metazoa > Arthropoda > Insecta > Lepidoptera > Noctuidae > Eugnorisma > Eugnorisma glareosa. The sequence goes on along the minus strand of OX387971.1, from coordinate 2,585,539 downwards.
CAACTGTTTTCAAAGCAGTCACTGTCGCAACTGAACACAGCTTGGGCGTGAAGTTCGTGGACAAGCCGTTAAAGGTAAATCTTACCTGAAAGTCAACCACCTGCACATCGGTGTACCTCGGGCCGTGGTCTGAATAGTTGATAAAGGACGTAAAGCCGCATTCCTCCAGCACGGTCGTATTGAATATCACTGGCAAGTCGCAGCATTTTGAGTCGAAATACTGTTGAAAAAAGGTAGAAAATCACTAATGAGAGAAAGAGTTAGCAGTTACCAAATATCACCTGTGAGTTAGTACAGCCTATGTTACTCGTAATTGGTCCTATAAATAACATTACATAACATCATCCTGTAATCCCCGAAAGGGTAGGCAGAGGTGTACAGTTACGAGCACCAATATGTAAACACATAACTTTTAAAAGTTTTTTTTATCTCCTGCTATTCTGATTAATATTTCATGTTGTTACGAACATAGTACTCTGGAACTCGTATTTTTATGTAAAACATCTTATCCCTAAGTTACAATCGTTATTTCTTGAGAAAATTGCTTTTAAATTTAGGAAAGTGTATACATATCGGGTGTATATAAGCCCCATCCAATAGATAAACGGAAAAAAAGCCTCATTATGCAGACACCAAAGAGTCAGGAGGATACTGAATGGGGCAGCGAAGACACAATGTTATTTGACTCATGTTGAGACTTCTATTAACTCGCCAAACTTTGCTCTAAGAAAAAAGAACATAATAGCTGTATAGTAACTTACGTTTCTTAAAAACCAGGTTGGCCGACGCTCTTTTGGCAAATTTTTCTCCAAGTTCACGTAACGGCTGAAAATTATTCAAATATTATTCCTCAGTCGAATTATATTGAACCAAGTCTTGAAAGTGAAATTTACATATATATAGAGTGACTGGTAATTAGTGACCGATACTTAAACACATGAAATTTGTGCGCGCGCGCCCCTGACCTATCGGCTGTTAGCCGTGTGACTCTGCTCTGTCTCATTACCATCGTACCGTGCAACAGTGGGTAGGCAGCAGGGCATAGAGATTGGAGAATTTTATATGGTTGTTGTGTTATTATGAAAAAAAGTAAATTCGTATTAAAAAAATATTCTTGGGGAAAGTTGTTTGTTACCATGGGTAAAATCACGTGTTTAAGTATCGGTCACTAATTACCAGTCACCCTATATAAACAGGTCGGTAAATACAGAGTCATTTACTTTAATTCGACCCATCTCGGACAGAATGCGAGTGTGGAGCCCCAACACAGGATAGGCCACGCCTTCTCACCTGTCCGTCGTGCACAACTAATTGCACCTTCCAGGTCTTGAATGAGGCAAACGACAGAGCTGTCCAGGTTGCTACGTACTGATCGGACAAAATCTGAGTCATCGATTCGAGAAGAAGATCTAGTGTAAATCAATTTACCTTTGTGCGAACATGTATTTCAATCCAGCAAGAGACGTGACAGGAGAGCACGAATCATCCTTTCTTGTACTGGAAACTGGACAGAACTGTAAGCAGATAATCTAATATTAGTACCAACAATATGGTTTTTATTTTGTTTTGGTAGATACAGTAAAGTTTAGCTTAACCACATGAAATCTCACTCGATTCTCATTCTCATTCAGAAAGCAGTCGGTTCCAAACTACGTAACTGAAAAACTGTATACTCTTATCCAGTAATTGGGTTGCCCACAATCACCGCCGCAAAAGGCATCGAAAGACTGCTTATTTTTGAAAGTTTTAGTCAGATTTGCAAACGAGTCCTTATCCTGATATAATTACTTATCCGCATCTAGGTCTGGGCCGTCTGGGTAACACTAGGAGATGTCAACTTATAGGAGTAAAGGTATAACTGGCAGATTGATCATCAACATCATTCACAGCCGAATTCACCCATTGTTGGAAATAGGCCTCTCTTTCCTTGTGACAATCCCAACTCCCCTGGTCAGCCTCATCTATGTTCTATCATATTCCTCAACCATTGCTAAAGTGAAGCATGTTTTTTTTACGCTTGAATGGCTGGAGGCCGCTGTTAGTAAGCATTTGTGAGAACTGTTGTATTGACATAATTAAACTAAAAAACAACAAGCTTTTAATAGAACGAAAAGAAGAAAATAAGGTATATCTATCTACATTTAACATGGATACAAAGTTTGTTTGATTTGTTCGTGCTATAAACCGTTCAGGGGTCCTCTCGTGAGGAGGCGATCCTAGCTGCAGGATAAAGTTATGTCTGTCATAAAAATTTATTGTCACCAGAACTAAAGGTGTGTGCAAAATTTCAGCTCAATCGGACATCATAAAGTGATCGAAAAATGGTTTGCAAATTTTAAAGTTACATACACACAAACAAACAAGATGGCGACGCAACGCAGCGCACTACCCCACACGCCAATAGAATCATGTAGTGCTATATTTTTCTATAGTTTCGAGTTTGTAACACTTAACATTTCTGATACTTACATCAATCATCTGATCCACAACACAGTGCAACAGCGCCTGTCCTGGACAAGTATTGGTAAACCTTCGAGACCTGTTCTCATAGCAGTTCTCCAGCACTTGGCCGATCACATCCTGCCAAGGACCTTCAGGTAACGCGTTTCTGAAAATAATCTCGCTCGTTTCTTTCGAAGGCAAGGAGTCAGGTAGACCTAGTTTTGTGCTGACGCAGTACCATTGGTGACACTGGAAATGTAAAGAAAGAAATAGTTATAAGTACATAATCTTCAAAAAGTAGTGAATTCAAGCCACTAGCAAGCTTTGTTGCTATTATAGATGAAAGAAAGAACAAAATGTTTATTTGACGTCAGTACAATAAGCACACACACAATAATATTTAAAAAGTTACAAAAAAAGAGAAAATACATAGATAGTATGACTGTACTGTGTGCCTCACGGTTGCGCCAAAAGGTCCATTTCAGCATTCATGCCAGACAGGTGATACTGTCTGAAGCTGGTATTCCAATGAACCTTGAGAGGATAAGTGACAGACAGAAAACAGTTTCCAAACATAATATATAGATAAAGGGTTACAATAAATAGATATCGAGTAAATTAAAGAAATCGGTATGACTTTGCCTAGTACCTATATTTAACTTGAAATTGGGCTTTCAGCAAAGGCAAAGCTGCTCGGCATAACATACATAGTACCTGTCAAATGTCTGACAGCGCGGGAAAAAGTATTTTCATTGACAACATAGAACATGCCTTTAATTATATTACCTCACCTTAACGAGAAAACATCTCCTAGTTGATGTTCGTGTTGCGTCTAGTTGACCCGCGTGATGAAACTAAGCCAAATTCACCAGTAGATAATCATTAATCGCAAAACATATTTGACGGTCTTCTTTTTCTTCTTTCGTTTCGGTGGTAAGTAAGTATAGTTCTGTTCAAACTTTATGGCGGCTCGGAAGTTAGCTGCGAGTGATGTTTTGCGCATTACACAGTCAAGACGATGCGTCCTGCGCCCCGCTGATACCTAAAGTTGTGTGTGTGTTCTGGGCAGCTTTACATTAGATCACAGGCGCCGGCAGGACTTTTTCCAGGGCAGTGCACCTTCAGAGCTTCAGTTTCATAAAATCAGCTCGACATTTTTTGCCCTCCATCTCGGATATGTTATATTCAAGGAGTAACTTTGTCGATTTATCTATACAGTAAAGCCCATCAATCGAAAAAAAAAACAGGATACAAGACCGAGCGTAGCGAACTTAAAATTTTAGCACCCACCTCAAATCAAAAATATTTTCTTTCCGCTACGGGTACATAGATTTCTTTATAGAAACCCTCTATTTACCCACGGCCCTGACGATGAGAGTCGCGAGGCTGTGTTTATAGAAAAGAGTAAAGGTGGGCACTCAATTTATTGACGACTTAAGTAAGTTTTTATTCACACAGTAACATAATTTTAAAAAATCCTCGTTTTTTTATATGTTTCTCTTTTTCCGACACGGGGGTGCCGGAGCACCGCCTTGCACCCTGCTGCCGGCACCCATGCATTAGATGTTCCGAGCTGCCATAAAGTTTGAACCGATATACCTACCTGCACAGACAGTCACTCGCAGCTAACTTCCGAACCGCCGGATAGTCTAAACAAACTATATCTACCAACATACCGGTCTTGATACGGTGAATCGAATAATACATAAATCTGTCTAAGGCTAAGTCTTATGCAGGAGTAGTATGGAAGATTTTCTTTTGCTTCTTGTGACCCACTTGTGGAAAACTGGCATTAAGAGGTTAAAGTACTTGCTTCCTATCATAAGTTTCGGGGTTCCGCGCCGGGGCCCCACTATCAATGTGTTAGTGATGCCACATTGTGATGACACATTATTTTTATGCATAAACAGTTTATTTAACCTCGTCATGTTATTCATATTGATATCAATTTAGGTATAAAGTAGGTACTTAAATAAATAATATTATTGTTTCGTCAGATACTATTTCGTCGACGCATTGTTTTAAGATCGATGAAGCCTTTTTAACCGATTTCAAAAAGACGGAGGTTTTCAATTCGATTGTTTTTTTTTTATAATACTAAATTCGCCTGATTTGAAGCGATGATGCGACCTAGGGTGGAACACGCTTGCCTAGAAGAAACCGATTCACTCGAAGTTTGAATAGAGAAACCGGCAGTGACTTCCACAGACTATCGGTTCTCACAATTTTGAATATGGAAGCATAGTGCTTTGTTCGGCCCGTGGAACTTCAACCATAGAACGGTGATGCATCGCCGTATCTATGCTCGTCCGATGATAGAATGGGGGGATGGGGGAATTAGGTACATAGTGTGCCACTTACCAAGCGTGAGTTCTGTAGATAAGATCTTCCGAAGCCAACTTGTCCCAAAACCACCTGAAAAATTACAATTAGGTTCCTGTATCTACTCTGTAAGAAACGACCAATTAGGCAAAATTCCTAGTGACAAAACTCAATAACACTTTGCCCAACCCAGAACCGAACCCAGGGACCTCGGGCTCAGCAGTAGCGGTTGCGACCACTTGACTTAAGAGGGCCCTTCCCGGTCCGTCTATCGTCAACTCGAGCATGGTAGAAAAGCTTGTTGTTTCATCCAGAGCCTCAGCGACGATTTTCTTTTAATTCCCCGATCTTACCCCGCCCCGACCCCGCACATCTCGTCTCCCGCGCACCTCATACCGCCTAACGCGATGACGTTGAACGAAAAATAGTGTTCGAAAATTTCTTAAACTTGTTCCAGGAAATACTTTTTTTTTGAATAAGTCTTACAAGTGTGTGAAATAAATTTTTGTCAATAAGAATCTCCATTACATGTGCAAGGTTTCTATCGAGATGTTTTCTTTACTTTTACAGGATAAGAGTACATTATGAACGGCCAAAGTTCAGTTAAAATTTGCGCAAAACATCAATTTTTGGAGGCTTTTACTGAATTTGTTTCTACAATTTTTTATTTTTTGCTACCATAGAAACCTACATATAGTGCACAAAATATCAATTAATTGAAAAAAATCAAAGATAGATGTGTAACAACTGCATAATCGCGTACGAGCGTTTGTATGAAAAGTATGACGGGTTGGCCGCTCTTAAGTACCATTACCAGAACAATTATTGGATATTACCTAAACTTTATCCATTTGATTAATTATAAACACAAGTCATTATTTTAATATTGAATGCAAACATGGCGTCATTTAAATGATACCGAAGAATCGAGGTAGAATAATAAGATACCTTGGTACTTAACGAATTGACCGCTGTTTTCAGAAAGCTAAGAGGTACTAATAATACATCCTAATATCTGTTTCGTCGCCTTTTTACCCAAAGCAAAAACGGGGATAGGCATGGACGGGCTTTTCGAATAGTCTAATGCAGCTGGAGGCAATGGTAGATCTCAGATTTAATGTGACCCATTACTATTGTACTTTTAGGTGCAGTCGTTTTGTTTTTTTAACCATAAAATGATCCCCCGTTCCATATATCCGTACACTGACATATCCCCTCTGGTAGGGATACTTGGAGTTTTTTTCCAAGTATCGCTACCGGATGGGATGTGGAACTTTCTACTGCATATATCCCTACTGATCCGCACTGGTGGTGACAGTTGGATTTTCTTTCCATTTATCGCTACCAGTTATATTCTAAATCAATACTTACCTCTGGCAGAACCACAAACAACCACAATAACCACAATAATTTAACGTTTTTCATGTTTAACTAGTGAAGGTTCAAGAATTACTGACCAGTTACCACACTAAGATAATTTAGCCGTGTATATCTGGGGTCATGACTCAAGATAGCGATATTTTGCGTTTTAAACGAGGGCGGAGTATCCCATTGGTACGTGCGATGGCGTCTTATAGTTGTTACTAGTTATTTTTAGCATGTAAAATAAATATCACGCCTGAAACCAGCGCTTGCACTCGCTGTCCGTGTAGCATGTCTGTGTGTTTGTTGTGACCTTCGTACCAATTTAGTTTGTGATTCTGTCGTCATCTATCTGCTTAAAACGGGAAAGCAGCAACAGCATTCTGAAGGTGTTTGCAAAGGCTGGATGGGCCTACAATGTCCCCATTGGTTTACCAAGCTACATGTTGGCAACAAACCTTCTTGTGATTGTGATTTTCTTTTTAGTACCTATTCCTGCATGTTACTAATACGTGGTGGAAGGAAGACACCCACGCGTAAACAGTTACCACGTATTCAGTATATCATTCTGAGGCCACCAACATAGAAATTTTCCATCGGTTATTTAAAAAATATCTGCTGTCCCATACATTTTGACCATAAGTAGGTGTGTAACCTAGGTAAGGCCTACACTATTGCACTTCTGAAGGAAAGTTTTTTTTTTAATTAGCGAAAGGAGCGTGACTACCGCCGGATTACCTTCTAACGGAACACAGATAAACAGTTAAAGACACATCAATTGTAATCCCTCCGAGAGACAGATAAGTGACGTGGATAGAATATTCCTGTCAATTCATTGCTAACTTTGTTTATAGAAACACCGATAGCTACTAGAGTAAGGCATATTAACTAACCGTTATACGTAAGCAGCACCAACTTTGTTATGTGAGCACTAATTAGTAGCACCAATTGAGAACTAATTATTTACCAAATATGGAAGCTCAGCTCGACTCCCGGCAACGCTCATGCAGCTGCTTCCAGCCACCGGGCGAACATCGCCGCTCCACCTGGAACTTAGCCTGAAGCCCTCCACCCACCTAACGCTTGCCGATTCACGGTCTCCACTCAGTGGATATTTCAATCTTAGTGGATAATTGGATAGTAAATCAAAATACAAAAATTAATCTAACATAATTTATTGGTGAATTAAACCCCATAAATTAAAAAAAAAAAACATCGTTTACACAATAAATCAGCTACTTACAGAAATAAGCAAAGAACGTTGCTGCGGAAACACAGATAGATATATCAATCTAAAACTAATCTAGGTTTCTACAGCGTGTAACAGAAAGGGTATAATCATATGGAATACGGTACGGACCAAAATAATCAGCTGTCCCATACATTTGGGTCGAGTAGGTATTGAAATTTTGTATAGGACAGCTGATTATTTTTTTACGATTTCGATGGTGGTCCCATACAGAAAGTTGATCAGTTTGATGGTCCGTACCACAGTATTCCATATGATTATACCCTTTCTGTTACACGCTGTATAGAGATCAACATCAATGGTTAGGCAGAGGTGTACCATAGTACACCTTCGCCAGTTATGTTTAAGTCCCAAGTAATTGGGGGCGAGCCTATTGCCATCAATGGGGCACAAAACTCTGGGCTGCCATGCAATGACACTTTGCCCAACTTGGGAATCTAACCCAGAACTTCGTGCTATACTAAATACCCTAGTATTTTTAGAATGAAACATATAAGAAAAATAAGTATTATGCAATGCTAAATTTATGCTTCATTCATTCACTGGCATCAACAAAATGTATTGGCAGGTCAGCCTTTGTCTGTGAACCAAGACATTTGTTCCAATTGCGTGTAAAGTGTTTCAAGTTTGTTTATGTCCTTACTGATTTACCGGCAGCGATAATAATGAGGGCTACCGTTTTTGAGCTCACCAGATGGCGCCACTGTCACTTATGGTCTGATTAATAATTCAATTTTATACTTTTAAGTATTAATAACTTCATAAAAAGTTTATTATATAACGTATAACAACATAGTGTAAACTTCAGATCATTTATTTACAATATTCTCCCTAAAATTAGCAAGTATGAAACATTTGAAAATAATTTTACCTTCAAGTACTAACAAATAAGATCACAAGTTGCTACATAAAATCCTCAAGTCATAATTAATCAGGAATAGCTCAAATTAGACCACAATTGTGAATATTAGTAAAAATACGTGATAAAAAAGCACGCAACGCGTGAACTTTCTATGACATCTGACATTTCGGTGCCCTCGCGATACACTAGCGCCTCTAGCGGTGAATTCACACGCGATAGCCCCCATCTGCCGTACAACTCAAATAATGTTCTGAGAAGTTCGTCGTTTCTTTGCCAATATCATCTGCTTACCCTTTTCCCAACTATGTTAGGGACGGCTTCCAGTCTAACCGGATGCAGCTGAATATGACACCAGTATTTTACATGCAGCGATGATATTCGGACCTCGTAAACCCTAAGTTTAAAACCTAAGTAAGTAAAACCCGTTTTCAAGAATTTCGAGTCACTGAAAAAAGAACACAAGACCCATAACGAAGCCGTCAACCAAGCATTATGTACAAATCAAACTAATTAACTTACGCAAAAATTATTACTGGGAAACGACTTTTTTTTTAGGTGAAATATCACGTTTTACGGTAAAACATAGTGCTGATGGATGGATTGATTATTACGAGAGTCGTGGAGGTGTTTAAAATAAAAATCTTACATTTAAAACATGGATTAAAAAAAAACTTGTAAAAAAGTTGAAACTTTGACCCCCCAATATCTCCGTATCTAGAAGGTTAGGTTATGGTCTAAAACAAAAAAATAATCGCAATGACGGAGAGAAGTGTCTTTCAGCTTCGTTAAGGGTGTTGCTACACCCTTTGAATCTATCTGTGTTTTCGTCAAAATTAAGTCGTTCTAGGCGCAAACTATCGATAGCATTAGCTAAAAAGATTCTTAGATTTTTTTATTAAAGTTTTTATGGACAAGAATTCAAGGCTAGTTCGAAATATCTGAATTAAAAATTCTGGTTGTTATATCTGACCTACATTGATACCTCCTACCAAACGTTTTGTAAGCAAGATAATATGCAATATAGCACAAATTAACCAAAACTCGATAGATTTTTTTTCCGAGACGGAAACAAAGTTAAGTTAGAAAAAATATTATGCCAGTGCCAAACGTCAAATATACTAAGGTCCAATATGCAACCAAGATCTTTGACAGATTGTAAGTACAAAATATTTCTACTAAATTTTATTACAGTAAAATTAAATTGCTAAAGACAAAGTATAAGCTGAAAACAGTCAACTTTTACTTTGATAGAAGTGTTTTTTATAGCGAAAACTAAGGCTGACTAACAAATACCATAGCATTCACGTTAAAAATAATCACTCTGTTTCGTGGACATTTGAATAGATATTCTCTCTCGTAGTAAAAATCATATCTACCGTACTATGCGGGATGCGCTAGTTCTTTTCAATGTAAACGCTTTCGCGCGACCTAAGTACGGGAATACCCTTTAGGGGTAGGCACGGGGTGAGCCTTTTGCCATCAATCGTGCACAAATCCAAACTCCATGGCTGCTACTGAGAAATTCCTGATGGAAAAACCCAATAAAAATTTGCCCCATCTGGGAATCGAACCCAGGACCTCATGCTCAGCAGTCGCGACCACTAGACTAAAGAGGCAGTTCATATCTGACACAAACAAGAGCATATCTGTTGATATAAATCTTTGGATAGTTTAGTATCCAAAGATTAGAAGATTACTATGCATAGTTAGGTCTAACTATGGTAAATTGGAAGATATTGTGGGCTAAATGCCTACGGCCAATAGATTGAGGTAGATTTCATGGCAGTTCGACAAAGCGTTTAGTCATCAAACGAAATACATAAGCCATAATAATACCCACAATTGTATATTTATGTAAAATACTATTTAGACAATACCAATATTATTAACTAATAAGCCACAGGTATACGATTTCAAACCTTGATTTTGCTACACTAAGTCTAGTTTTCTTTGCAACTAAGTGTTTTGTATTAATAGTTACTGTAATTCTAAAATCAACTTACTGTTCATGTACTTTAAGTCAAAATTGCATTTTTTAATGTATTCTAGCGAGTGATGTCATCTCTTTTTAACGCACATGGAGTCGTATAGCGTTGTCTCACTCTTACATGTAAAAAAAAAACAGTTTTACCACTAGCAAAGCTACCTAAAAAGCCTTGAATCCGTGTCCATACAAAAGTGCATTAAAAAACGGCATTATTAAGTTATTCATCACAGTTCTATTACAAAATTTATATAAAATGAAATCCTGCATTTTACAAAACTTGTCCTTGGGTGCATTCTTCAACCGAACCACTTTAAAATTGAACCTGGAAAAAGAAAAAAATATTTGTGAGAATATTATCAAGATTGCATGAAGAGGATAACAAGAACAATTCCTTATTTTCTTATGATAACTGAGACAAATGCTTGTGCTGACTGAACAGGTCCACTCGAATCTATGTGGTTGTTTCTTCAAAAGACCATCTCAGACACTAATCTACAAGGTCCTCATGTGACTTAACCAAGATTATGTCTGGACTTTAACCTTTCAAAAGGTTATATAAAAGAAATAACTTTTGTAAAGACCTTGTCACATATACGTGACAAGCAAGCGCGTGCTCTATACGCCAAACGACACACATTCATGTGACAAAATGCTAGGTGAAATTGTAGCTAGGCGTGGAGGGCACGCGCGTGCGTTTATGCTCTGGCGTGCAAATGGTTAAAGACACTTCAGTTTTAAAGGTTAGAGACACCTCTGAGTTTGTCTCTGTTTTTTTCTTCTCAGAGTAGTCGGGTAGGAATCACCGACTGAGCTAGCTTTTATTTAAAAAAATCGACGTGTAAAAGTGTTAGTTATAACCAATTTACAGAATCATAATGTTTTCTTTATTTTCGAAATTCAATTTCGAATTTACAGCCATCTATTGTAAATTCATTAAGAAATTCTAAAGGAATTGGGAAGGCAAGTCAAAGCTGATTGTAGATGGCGTGTCCATAGCTTAGTCCCAATCTGACCAATGAGGTCAAGCTATGTTGAACTATAAAATGACATTGACAGATCTTCAACCAATGACGTTGCTAGGCACAAGCTATGCTAGCGCCATTAGATTTACGGTTGCTTCCCCATTGTTACAATACAACAGACTGTGTCTGATAAGAAACAAACGAAAATCGATATTCACAACAACGTAAAATGAAGAAAGTATTTTATAACTTAGTTGGTTATAGATATGTATGATAATGTTACGACGCCATGTTTTTTAATTGGAATTCTCCCACTTGTAATTGTCAAGGCACCTTACCTAACTGGAGGTCCTGATTTTGATTCCCAGGTGGGGCCAAGTGTTATTGGTTATATTCAATTTCTCAGTAGCACCCTCGGAATCTGGATGTGCCTGATCGATGGTAAGAGAGGCTCGCCTCCTCTTACATGGGATTTAAGCAAATTTTCGAAATGTGTTCGTACAATCACAAGCAATGAAATGTAAACAGTTTATTTATTTAGGATCTTCAACAAAGGATGTACACAAACACTTGAAATAAACAATTTACGAGAAGAGTATCACGTCGGTGTACTTCTTCAATTACAGGAGACCACAGCATCACTACATAGTATAAAACAATGTAGCTTCCCGCTGTCTGTCTGTCCCTATGTGTGCTTAGATCTTTAAAACTGCGCAACGGATTTTGATGCGTTTTTTGTTTAATAGATAGAGTGATCCAAGAGGAAGTTTTATTATATGTGTAACATTGCACACTTGCGAAGCCGGGGCGAGTCGCTAGTGCATAATAAAAAACAGAACAAAAACAGTTAACAAAACGCAAAAGCGATTTTCTAGTGAATTAACGGTTTCTACTTTGATATAAAACGTATTTCGTAATAGTATGGCTATCAAAATACTATGTTCTTAAAAATGTAAAACGTTAATCAATACAAATAGTACACGTCTGCCTTAACCTTCGAGGGTTACAAAGCGTGATGTTACGTAACACATAACATAACATTACGCCTGTAATTTTACGTAATACGACACCCACATTTCGCCTGTTATGTTTAAGTCCCATGTAATACGGGGCGAGCCTATTGCCATCAACCGGGCACACATCCAGACTCCATGGTTGCTACTGAGAAATTCCTGATAGAAAAACCCAATAACACTTTGCCCGACCCAGTAATCGAACCCAGGACCCCATCGCTTGCGACCACTTGACCAACGAGGCATTACGTAACTACCCACCTAATTAGCGTGAAGCATCACAGGAAAGCTCCGAAGCCGAACGCTCGTTTAATACTCTCGAAGTAGTACCGCCGCCAGTTCTCCCGGGTCTGATCTACTTCTGCAGTGGGTACCAGGTCCTGCTTCACTGTCACAAGGGTATGGTCGTCCTGGGAACGAAATTGAGAAATATTAAACATCACACAACAAATTATATTGGGCAGCTCTAGAATTGATTAGAAGAAATAACTATACAAATAAATACAATTGACATGTCTATATGTAGTTTCATAATAACAGCTTTTTACTGAATGCATATATGATTTTTGATCTGTCTATTTACTATTCCGATATATCTCGATTTTTACGGAACTTTTACTTGACTACTTTTATAAAAAAAAAAAAGAGATTAAGGTTTCGTGCAAAAAATTAAAACCCAACTTAAAACAACAACAACAACTAAAAACAACACAACAACTAACAACTTTAATTGTTAACTAAATCCGATTCAAATAAGAAAGTAATATTTTCGTAATCAATCAATCAAAAAGAAGGTCTCGGGGAACAGCTAGTCAGTGATAGAGAGGTAAATTATGGGTCAGATTACATGGCAAGCTAGGTTAGCTTGCCATGTAATCAATCCACTTAAACAGGGTGGCCTATTTTAGTTATTGCGACCAATTTCGATGTAGCGTTTGTTAATTGCTTAATGTTGACTCATAATTCAACGCTTGACATCAGTACATAGTATAAAACAAATCCGCTTCCCGCTGTCTGTCTGTACCTATGTATGCTTAGATCTTTAAAACTCTGCAACGGATTTTGATGCGGATTCGAGGGGAAGGTTTATATGTATAACATTGCACCCGTGCGAAGCCGGGGCGGGTCGCTAGTTCTACAATATGAACAATAAGACACATTAAGCAATTTTAAACGGTCAACTACTTTTCAACCTAATTACTTAGGGCATAAAGGTGAAAAGTGGCAGATCGTCGGCTAACTTGGTAGTACAAAGATACTTGATACTCTATGGCAATACTTTTTTAACAGCAATTAAACCTTGGTTGATTGACTTGTTCAAATAAATAAATTAATAAACTTGAGTTGAGTGAGACCTACCTTCTCATCAATAGTAAACGTGACTTCAGAGAAGTGCTGTGCCGGCCATTGCTTGTATCGCCAGTATTGTACTATCTTCTTGGGAGGCACCAGCTCCTTGAATTCCCCCGATATATTGCCACCGAATAGCGCAAACTTGCCACCTTTCGCTGCATCCATTTTGACGTGGCCCTGTAATAAGCATAATTTGAATTGAATGCTGTAGTTGACGACTTTTTTTTATTAAAATTCTAAGACTCTGACCTTTTCAATAATAAAAATATACGCAACCCGGGGAGGGGTGCGGGTCTGGAGTGACGTAAAAATACACGTGACCATGGGAGGGGGAGGAGGGATGGCCTTGAGTGACGTAAAAATACACGTGACCCTGGGAGGGAGAGGAGTGGCCTAAAACCGCACGACATATCACGAATTGGGGGGGAGGGGTATAAGAGTGTCCTAAAAACCTCACCTGATTAAAGGATAGTCTCATACTTTTAAAAACTCGTGGCGCCAAAAGTGCGTTACTACTGTCACTAATTACCGTTCAATGTCTTCAGTTTCTATACGTCATTTGAGTCGCGAATAAACGATCGCTTGGAAATTGACAGTCGCCTTTAGTACCAACTGGCAAGGCGTCTCTAAGCTTTGTTGTCTGGTTTCAACAGTAACAACCTGTTTTGATCTGTTTCAAAGAAAAAGAAGAGGGATGGAGGCATAACCCCATGCCCTCCTGATCCAAAGGTCTAAGTAGCAAAATGTCCAATTGTGCGAAACGTCTAATGAGCAGTAAGTCTAATTAGCAAAATGTCCATGTAGCAAAACGTCCAACTATCAGATGGTCTGTATAGCAGAACGTCTATTTAGCAAATCGTCATTATTAAAATGTGTACACTCATGATAGAAGAAGGTTCCACCGTTATTTTTTTCAAAAACGCCCTCAATTTTTCAATTCGAATCAATAGAGAAATTATTAATAAGTGTTGTTTGACGGGACTCTAAGGAATGTATTTTAAAATGATTGTTATTTTTTCTTTCTCTTCTTTATTTTTTTTTTAGTTTTGCAAATTTAATGACACGTGTAAATTGCTAACAGGCGTTGAGTAATGTTGTGTGACACCTTAAAATTTTGCTTTCATTTTTTCGTTAAAGCTACAAACAATGTCAAGACTATTTATCACCTAGTAGTATTTTTCATTGAATAAAATTGTAACAATGCAACATTGTTTTAATGTTGAGGAATTATGAGTATAACTGTGTTAGTTAAGTAAGCCTAGTAAACTTATTGCACTATCTGAGTTTAGTAATATTATTGCAAACATAACATGCAGTTAATCTGTTTAGTTTGCTTATACTATGTACATCGGAGACAGCAAACTGGCCGCACTACTCTGCCGTCGCTAACTACCCTCCGTACTAGTTATAAACTGTACGACGCGTCGTACAGTTTATAACTAGTACGGAGGGTAGTTATCTAATTTGTTTGTCACAAAACTAGCCAATAAGTTTCAAATACCTACCATCATCAATTTATTGCACAATTGTTTTTTAGACGCGTTATACATGTTGTTATATAATTGTAAACATAGGCTAAGTTTAACGGAAATAAAGTTTATATATTATATATTATATTAATTATAATTTATTGTTTGGAAAACTAAGTTTTATCGCTACACTTTAAAAGTAAAAAATTGTAGAGTAAACAAATGTTTTCAAAAAAAAAATCTGTTTAAAAATGTTTACCGTTTCGGAGATACATATAATTATTTTTTCCAAACATTTTGAAAATTTTACCCCCTTCCCAAATTAGGGGTTATATGGCCAAAAACAGATTTTCGGAAAACCGACCCCCGCTGCCTCCCATGGACGAATTCCGCCCATTCACGAACTTAACCTAAGTTTTAACCCTTTCGATTTTTTGGCCAAGTTTGAAAGCAATCGGTGCATAATGGCGACCTGCAGAGTTTGGCTAAATTTTGCTTGTCACCCCATATATGTATATACATACGTATACATATACATAAACTTTTTTACCGGCGGTTGATTTAGGCTCTAGTCATAACTAGAACCCTTTTTTTTTCGTATGGGACATATTCAAGTAACCCCTCCCGCTCTGGGCTGAGCAGGAGGAAGTGTCAGACTTTTACTGACTAAAACCCATCCATGTTCCTTCCTTTGCCCTTTGTGTTCCAGGGCCGCGGTATCTCTTTCGAACAGTCCCGCAACCCTGGACCTAGACCCCCTATGGTGAAAATTTCGGAAAACTTGACTTTAGGTGCAAGACCTTTTTTCTGACGAAATCTATCTAAAAGCAACCATTTCTTCGCTTTTCGTTGCCTTTTCAACAATGCTAGTCTGACAAAGAGTATGTAGGTACATATTATAATGCCGTGTCCGTTTCCCTCACGATGCAATAATTGTGTTGAATTTTGTGCCTGAGTATCCAGACTATAGTTGTAAATAAACCGTTTTAAACCAAAATCAGTGGTTTAAAACCCGTTTTAAATTTGTTTAAAACGGTTTAAAACCACGACCACGTGGGCAGTACATTGATTACGAATTACTTAAAAAAATAGTTTAAAAGGCTCATTGAAATCATTTACCATTTTTATTAATATTTATGTGAAGTCATATATCATATTTATACTACTATTTAGGATTAGACACTGAAAACAATCATGTTTTGGGTATTTATTTAAATAAAACGGCAATGCCGAATTTTTATTTTTCACTTTGCTACCAAAATCGCAACGTAGGAATGGGGAGAGATGGGGAAGTATGTTTGTCTGTCATGTTAATGAAGGTTGATTTTAAAACATTTTTATTTTATTTTCCTTTTATATATTCTAAATCAGGAAGGAGGTGTGGTCTAGATAATTTCGTGTAAAGCCTCACTGCATTCCAAAAAAAAAAATCATTCTAAACCATATTAAACCGCTAAGTGTGGTTTTAAATCGTTTTAAACCAAAAAGACGGTTTAAAACAAAATGGTTTAAAACGTTTAAAATTCGTTTTGCATCTCTAATCCAGACATTTGAGAATTTGACGATGTGCTAAATAGACATTCTGCTATTCTGTATAGCTGGACCATCTGATAGTTGGACGTTTTGCTACATAGACATTTTGCTATTTAGACTTACTGCTCATTAGACGTTTCGCACAATTGGACATTTTGCTACTTAGACCTTCTGATCAGGAGGGATCCCATGTACCTGCGACAGCAATTTTTTTTATATTTCAATACTTCAGATGTTGTATTTCATAAACATGTGTCAATGATTCTAATTTGTACCTTATTCAGATGATATGAAAGTCACATGCTACACATTAGTGTGCAATGGAATGAATTATGGCTTTCTGGATCGCACAATAGTTTTCCTGATGACTCCTCCAATTTAACTAAGCATGCTATGTATTAGTGGGTAAATGCCAATAGTTCAACATTAAGGTACGATCATATTACTGACTGCACTGCAGTAGCATAACTGATAATCGCTTTGACCAACTGGCTTCTATGTAACTCTATGAAAATGCTTCCATCAATAGTGATATCTATATCTGTTGCTGTTTTCATAGTTACTTAGAAACCGTTTGTGGTCAGATTCATATTTACAGATAGATAAACACAAGATAATTAAAATAACCGTACCTGTGTGAAAGCAGTAACCATTTCTATCCGAGTCATAGCATCATAGAACTCCTGCGCACGACACTGGAACTTCTCCGACAGCTCAATACTCTTCGTGTCCAACTTGCAACCAACTTGCTGACTCTTAGTAGCAACTATTGGGTCCATGCTGACTTTCTTATTAAAACCGCTAGTTATCATCGAAACATTATCTGGTTTGACTGTTTCTCCGCCTTTCTTAGGAAGGATGAGACCTTTGGAGAATTCCTCTTTGAGACTACGGATGTATTCGGTAAGTTGGCTCCGGATTTTATCTCGGCCTATGTTGTGCATGAATGCTTTGACTCTCTGAGCTTCCTCGCCGCTGCCTTTGATTGTGACTGAAATCTGAAAAATGTAATTTAATTAATTATGACGATTATGAGAGTCTGTGAATATGAAAATCATTACAAAGATCATGTTTCATCTTAATAACAGCCTCGATTCATTGGATTACTTGTGACTGTGTGTTTGACAAATAATGTTATGGGTAAAAACAAATTGATAAAAGAGTTTATTGAAGAACATTTTGTATGTCTTAACAGAATCTTCCATCAGACAACATAACAAGCAGAAAATAATGTAAATTTACAGTTGAATACATTTAAATTCAAATAATAGCCATAAGCAGTTTCAGAAAATTATTTATACAATCTTCTGTAGTCCCATTACTATGGGCAGCAATGACTGAACAATATATGGAATAAGGCACAACCCATGCGTTTTTGAACATAGATTCTGAAATTTTATTTACTTTCCAGATTTGTTAACACACCTCTACAGACTTTTACAGATTTTTATTCATGAGTTTATGTCTTCCTATTTAAAGTACTTCATACAATGGTTTCATGAACAAAGCCCTGACAGAATGATACCCTAGAACCGGCAAAAGAAATAGAGGTTGAGAATGCTAAAGATGGGAGGATGAACTTAAGCTCACATCAGGTCTCAACTAGAGAAGAGTTGCAAAGTACAGAAAGCAATGGAAATCATTATACTGTTACTGTTACTCAGGGAATGAAAAGAACATCGACAAAAGGATAAAAGGGCTATTGAAATAGAAATTGATACAATGGCGTCATATTTCACATGCTTCGCAGCTTCTCATGCCCAAAACAAGTTCAAATGTTTTGTATTGTTTTTTGCCTTACTTCAAGCTGTAGCTGTAGCTGACAGAGTAGAGAAGTAGGTTTTGGTAAAACTGATTTTCACTCCTAGCTCTGCTTTTTAGCTTAATGAATAAAATTCTGCAGTAACTACCATATCTAAATCGTAGATATGGTAGTTCACCAAGGCACACCCCACACCACTCTCACCATAATTAGGCCATTGGAAAAAAAATTACAATGAAGTGGGCAAGCTAGTGCATAAACAATAGTGTGCAGTATAAGTGAGATAATAACGTTCAAATGTCATTGTCAATCAAACAGAAACAACATTTTTTGGTGTGGTATAGTGAATCTATGATTTAAATCTTTCAAAACTACCACCTTTCAAAGCCAAGTTACCTGCATATCTTTTAAGGAGTTTTTGAGCTTTCCGGTATACAAGAATTATACAGTATGGAGCAACATGCCTATCTAACCTACAGGACCGAGCTACTGAATAATATTGGTTAAAGCATAGCCCAATAGAGATGGACCTTTTGATTTCATGAAAAATTACATTTGAGTCATAATTTACTAACTTAAACTTAAGGGGTAACATGGAAGTATTAGGAAAAATGAACAGAAAAATGAGCAGCTTACAGTAACTAAATTAACCTTTTGAACAACATTGTCACATATATTTGACAAGCAAGCACGTGCCCTGTAAGCCAAACAACCCAAACATATGACAAAATGGTAGCTGAAGTTGAGGGCTCGCGCATGCATTTAAGTTAGCAGCTTACAGTAACTAAATTAAAATTCTATAGTTCCTACCTACTGTGGTATAACTTATCATGTAATACCACAGGTTTCCTATCTGAGGTTTAATTTCCTTTGTCTAAGTGATATGCAATAAAAACTAGTCATTATACATTAATTTAAACATATATTGCTTCATGATTTTAATAGGCTCAATTTCCGAGTCACACAAGATTCATATAACTTTTAGAACAGAAAACATAGAATCAGCATAAAATTTAGACTTTTCTAGGTTAGATCAACCAAATGTTACTTGAATGTCAAAGCGCTTAGCTTCTGAATGAATAAGTTACAAAATTTACATAAATATACTTACATCAACTTCGCTAACGTCATTCTCTTCAGACAAGTTCGGGATGCTGACTTCTCCCTTCACAACATCTTTGCTGCCAGCCAAGGTGCCTTCCCACTTCAGTTTGATGTCCCATTCATAGAAAAATATTAACTTTCCTTTCCTATTATTCGCTGATGCTTCACCATCGAGCTTTTCAACCTCCACCACCGTACAATCCACACCATTTTGAGCTATTTTGAAGTTATTCAACAATTCTTTTAGCCGATCCTTAGACCACGGCCCCGCGTTTTTCTCGGTCCAATGCCAGTTGTTCACATTTGTAGCGTCAGGCCGTTCCTCCACAATCCATCTAGGGTCACCCTCGCCCCATTTGGCCATTTTTCAAGTATGTAACTAGGCACAAGGTCTCAGGATTAACAATCTTGAGATCACCACACGCGAATAGTCAAGTCAAAACCGTGACAGTCAAGATTTTTGACACGTCGTGGTCAGCGAAGTTTATCGTAACGTAAGATATTAAAACAACACTGAATATGCTTACAAATAAACCGCGTGCTAGTTTAGATTGACTATGAATTCTCTCAATTTTCGAGAAAAGTCTGGTAAGAAACGAACCATGCCATTACTGAGTGACAGTTGAGGTGTTGCTACATTTTGATTTCACTTACCCAATAGTTTGTTTAATCATCCATGTTTATTATTTCGGGTTAATAAAAGGAAATGCTGTAGGTATTTGAAGAAACTATCGCTGTCGCTCAACGAGCGCTATTTCGACATTGTTGCGATAAAGACAACTACAGATCCGACAAGTAAAACGTCATAATTCGAGGTTTGGCTCTCGACTACTTCCTCCTCCAATATTCGACCAATTTAAAAGATATCTCATAAACTGTTTAAGAAGTATATATACTGTGTCCTTATGTTTTTCTTTTTTCATTAATAGTTGTCAAATTTGTAGACTAGGCATCTGTTGATAGCGGGCAATTTTGAGCATTTTCTAAAGGTTCTAGTGCTAATATAGATATGTATCATCAAAAAGGAAAACATAGGGACATATAAGATATTTAATGAACTGTAAAAAATCATAGCTTTAAAGTCATAAACCAGAAATAAAACAAGCGAGAGCGTTTGTATGGAGAAAATACCACCCGCATTTCCTCTTAATTTTATTTTCATTAT
This sequence comes from Eugnorisma glareosa, assembly GCA_947578425.1. NCBI lineage: Eukaryota > Metazoa > Arthropoda > Insecta > Lepidoptera > Noctuidae > Eugnorisma > Eugnorisma glareosa. Next base: position 2,564,954 of record OX387971.1, on the reverse strand, counting down.
CATTTTTTTCTATGCAACTACTACGCAATACGAACGCATTAAGCCTATTTTGCTGTTTTTCGTGGAAGTTAACTTTATATGGCAACTACTTGACAGTTTCTGCATAATTCTAGAAAACGGCATTACCAACCTAAAAAATACATCCGGCTGTCAGAGTAAAGACGTCCCATTTCACGCAGTATGTGTGTATGGTTCACAGATACAGTTTTCTGTAAACCCCGTGAGCCTTACTTACCCCATAATCCAGAGACCGTAATGTCACCGATCGATGGTAATACTAATGTTGCTTGATAATATTTGACCATCCAAATATCAAGCAAGTTATCATTAGCTGCAGAGTACATCTCAAAGAGACCGTCCCGTTTTTTTTTTATTTACTAACGCCAGATTTTATCCATATAGATTAGCACAGTCAGCGGTTGTCTCTTTTAAATTAAAAAACAAAACACCAGTCTATAGGGAATCCTCATCATCATCATCATTTCAGCCGAAAATAGAGAAAATAACGTCAGCGTCAGCGTGTAAATAGAGTGTTAAACCAAAGGCAGTTCGGTTATCAAAAAGGTGTTGGCACTTCTGACGCCATATATACCTTACTTGATGATGTTATAGGAAAAATCAACAATAAAATGAGAGTAGCCGGAATTTTTCTCGACCTAAGTTCCGCGTTTGACACTATAGACCACGAATTACTGCTTACAAAAATGACGCATTATGGTATAAGAGGAAAGGCCTTGAAATTATTTTCTTCATATCTCAAAAACAGAAAAATGTTCGTAGAAATTGACGAAATACAAGATGGCTCCAAAAAAGTTTACAAATCGGCAACTGTAATGATGACTACGGGCGTCCCGCAAGGATCTATATTGGGACCTGTTTTATTTATTTTATTTATTAATGACTTAATCAATTACATGAATACAATTTTACCTGACATTGATATAGTAATTTTTGCAGATGACACAAATGCCATAGTAGCAGCAAATGACATAGATACATTAACAGAGACTGTAAATGCAGCAATACAAGCATTTCACGTGTGGTTCACTATGAACAATTTGCTAATCAACACTGCAAAGACCAAAATTCTATTATTTAGAACGACAGCCCGTAATAAGGACGATTTAGAGGTTGTTTTGAATGATGTTAAAATTGCTCTTGTCAAAGAAGTTACCTACTTTCTTGGGTGTACACATAGACGAACAGGTCAATTGGAAAACAGAATTAAATGCTATAAATGCATCAGTATGTTCCGAATGTTATGCTTTAAGAGCACTTAGAACTGAAATTGGCATTGAGCAATTGAAAATGGTACTATATTTCGCGCTGGTAGAATCAAAGATTAGATATAGCATAATGTTTTGGGGAAACAGCTATGACTATAATATCAAAAGAGCTTTTTTGTTACAAAAACGCGCAATTCGCACAAAAGTCCGTATCTCGCAAAGAGAGAGTTGCCGTGAACATTTCATAAGTCTGACTATACTAACAGTGCCGAGCATTTATGTATTTGTACTTCTAAGTAACATGGCCAAATATATGCATGAATATGAGACAGCAGAAGAACGACAGATTAGGGAAGGCACACGGAGACAAGACATTATACGTTACAAGGTACAGCCTAATTTAAATATTGTGAGGCACAGTCCCAGATATCAATCAGTTATATTATTTAATAAGTTGCCTCTACATATAAAAAGCGCTATTTACTCAAGCTCCTTTAAAAAGCAACTAAAAAGTTTCCTATTGAATAAGTGTCTTTATGCTGTAGAAGATCTATAGATAACGAAATTCCTATATAGTAATAAGTTGTATTTTATTTTGGTATAATTTGTGCATTGTTGAAATATTTTAGCGTGTTCTTGTTTTTCTTTTTGTTTTTCCATATGTAATTTTAATTTTCTATGTAATTCAGATACAATTTATTGTTCATGAATAAATGACTAATGAAAGACGTTCACTGCTGGACATAGGCCTCCCCCAAGTGTCGCCACACTGACCGGTCCCGTGCGACTCGCATCCAGCGGATCCCCGCAACCTTCACCAGGTCATCGGTCCACCTAGTGGGAGGCCTTCCAACGCAACGTCTTCGAGTTCGTGGTCGCCACTCCAGAACTTTTCGGCGCTATAGGGAATATGCATGTAATTTTTTTCACTTATATCAATAAAATGCAGTACTATCAACCCAAGAAAATAATTAAAAGTTAATTTCAACTACTGCTTGTCGCACAAAAAAAATATTAAACTCCTACAATTTTCTACGACAGTTCAAACGTATGGACGTTTGACCTGTCGTAGAAAATTGTACCGCAAAATTGTACTGTATTGTATTGTAAAATTGTACTTGAATGGCCGCGACAGTCATGGGACTGTCGCGGCCATTCAAGTCATATAAGCATTTGATGTCACTTCTCTCTATCTGCCTTGTTTAAATCTAATTTTTTGCCCATAATAGAGTTTTACTATATTGTAAGTGCTTTATTAAATCAAAAATTGCAATAACAATATTATAGTAAAATCTTAGTGAAACTTTAAGTACTTTTCAACTAAAAGTGTTTTTTTGACACATAGCATTTGAGGTCACTACCGGAATCGAAGCGTTTTGTGTTTGCTTTCCGTTTCACCAAAAACACGCCATATAAAATATTAAATTGTAAAAAAAGTGTTGTATTAGAGAATTAAACAAGTGTACCACAATGTTTTTATGGGACAATACAAGGCATTTTTAAGAAATAAAAAAAGTTTTGTATTTCTTGCTTATACCCTATTGCTATGAAAGTAGGCTGAGTGGGCTGAGTAGTTCTCATCACAGTCATCGGGATTGTTTTGTTCGTACTTGTTTGCTTCACGCATATCAAACAAAAACATATTAAGGTACGGGTAGGAAAAACCTGGGATTAAAAATGGCGACGCTATCGAATGGTGTATTAGTGTACTAATACAGTGTGTGTTTTTTTTCAAAACCAACAGGTTTGATTCCTGGCCAGGATATTGATTTTTCAAAAATCCAATGATGCAGTTTTAGTTTTCATCAAAATCGGGCTCGAGACTCCTTTGAGCATTTTTCGTTATTCCATACAGTTTCGGATTTGGCCATCCACGCCCACTTAAAAAAATCAACCTGTATAGTGGTAAAACTTATGTCCTAGGTGCCCTCATAAATGTAAAAGTAAAAGCAATGATCGTTTAATTGTTATTCTGTCTGTGTGATACCTACCTACATGAGTTAGGTTTTGCATTCATTAACCTATTGATAGTGACCAATTTAGAAATAACTACCTACCTAGTTCAAGTGTTGGGTGCAAGGGTCCATTGAAACTATTAATAAATTACCTAAATAAAATCATTGATTCGATTTAACCGAGACGGTCGCGTCTCGGTTAAATCGACACAACAACAAGTCGTTGTTGTTTGTACAATTCTCTAAACAAAAGTTCTTTCAGGGGAATATGAATCATTTTGCCCAGTTCCCGCCCTTGGGTCGCTGAAGCTTAATGACATTATCAGGAGAGCGCTGCTGGTAAACATTCATAAAGTCAGTTTAAAATATGAATAGGAAAGTCAATGACCTCTATCTGTCAACTGTCACTTGAAATGTACCTACGGTTTGCCGTTTGCAATAAAAGTTTACACATTTTTAATGATATTTATGATCGTTATTATTCTTCTTAATGTTATCTTTGTCTTAAATATCGTTTTGTATGACTTAATCCGTACTTTTCCAATAACAGTTAACAGAGGTCATTGACGTTCCTATTCCGCACTGTACAGACGCCAACACATTAAGCTACCCGAATCTGTCAAATTTTCCCAATCAACCTTGAACCTAATACCTACTTTAGTGATAAAGTTGAAAATCTCGTCTGTACCTCTACCTAAGTGACTGGAAATTGTCAAATTGTATTAAAAATAAAAATCAGATGGCCGTCTTAGATACTACTTCTTACATAAACATTACAAAAGCCAGTCTCCGTATTTCTCCGGATTATCTATTTATTATATTTAAGTTGTCGTTTTAATGAGGTTTGTGTACATTTTTCTCACTTAGAGATTTATTGAAAAGCATTGCCCGTTGCTTGCAACAAAAGGGAAACTTACCCGGACGTCGAAGTAGCAAAAAAAAATGTACTGAACAGTTGATTTTTATTTCGCGATTTCGGGGTTGGTCCCATAGTAAAAGTTGTTAATAATGATGAGTACAATGACCCCTTAAGACATTTCGCGTATGAATAGATAGACCTTAGTATAATAAACGTAGGTAAGTACTTACTCTGTGTGGGTTGCAGGATTAAAAGAAAATACGAGTAGTAGTAAAGTACCTATTAATTGCTGGTCGTACCTTCAGCTATTACCAAATTGCTGGCCAAAACCCCTCTGACTCGAGCAATTCGCAGTTTCGCACCATCAATTACATTCAGGTCGAAATTGATATATTTACATGTCACTGGGGTGAATTCGCAAAAGGACCTACCTACTATTATTTACACTGTGTTACAAACAATGATCTTGGGATGTTTTTGGTGCTTTAATTTTAATTTTGGTTGTGACTTGGCTATTGAGAGAGCAGCGGTGGCCCAGTGGTTGCGGCCCCGACTTAGGAACAGTAAGTCGAGGGTTCGAACCCAGGCAGGTGCATTACTTTGTGTAAGTTATTTCATCACCAATGCTCTCAAAACGGTGAAGGAAAACATCGTGAGGAAACCGGCACGTCCTAGAACCAAAAAATTCGAACATATGTGACATCTACCAACCCGCACTGGGCCCGCTTGGTGGATTATAGCCCGTTCCCTCTCGTAGTGAGGAGGCCGTGTGTCCCAGCAGTGGGAATAATATAGGCTGATTATGCTTGGCTATTGCATTAAGTTATAGACCTGTAATAAATAAATAAAATAAAATAAAAGTTTGGCAAGTTTTTGTCTGATCAGCTAGGTATATCTAGTAGGTAGGTACACACGGCTACACATCAAACTATACATTTCCAGTTTAAGCTGACCTCGCATTGTACGGAAATCCTATACATAACTGAAAATGTATAGCTTGATGTGTAGCCGTGTGTAGGTACCCATCTCTTTTAGAATTTTATAACCTAATAATAATATTTCTAGAGCAACTTCGTTTTGTAGTCATCCAACTCAATCAACTGAGAAGCTAACTAGGTGTTTCTCTATTATGTACCTACTTATGTAATTTTTTTAAACCATAATTCACAAAGACAATAGATCCACAATTGCACATGGAACATAATAAGAACACGTATTATTTTGTATCTGTCAAGGTCACTCAAATAAATTAAACACATAAGAATCAGCTACCTACCATTGATCCCCAATTGGTCGAATCGAAAGTCGTTATCTTAGTGAGCGAGTGAGATAACAGTACGGCCTCGAGAATAAACCCAGTTCGACTCGGAGTCCGCTCAGCGCAGGCGCGGCCACAATCTATCGCAAATAGCATATAATAAATAAATAAAAAAAACAATGTTCCCATTACGCCGCGTTGGCAGCAAGGTGTGTGATCAGTGCTTCAATCAATTAAAAATAAATATTTCACTATGATTTAGTTTAAGTTTCGATTTTTGAAAGTATAGCCACGTTCTGAATATTTAAATCAAGTTTCGTTTGTTTTAAAATAAACTTTGGTATTTAAAAGTAGCCGGTTTTGCAGATCCTGGAGCAATGGCGGGCTCCCGTGGTCGCAACTGGAATGCAGAGGAATTACAGCTCGGAAGTGACTGCTCCTCGACCTTTGTCCGTGTTGACCGAAGACGAACAGACCATGAAAGAAACTAGTGAGTACACAGCTTTAGACCTACCTATGAACTTTCTGATGTCCCTATTTTTTTTTATGGTTCCTTTTCACTAAAATTTTGAAAAACACCACTTATACAAAACTTTGCATTTAGAAACTGCAGCAGGTAAGTATTAATTTTAAAGTCTAATTATCGAATACAGTGCGGAGTCATCTTGAAAGTTACGTAGCATACAATTTTATATTCCAGCCAAAATTTTAAGCATGCTTAAAATATTAGATTATATTAACATGTCCTCAACGAAGTATTCGATTCAAACCTCATACTATCTGAGTTTATACGATCATTCGACGTTAACCATTATTGATAAGAACGATTATGTACGGTTGATTAAATAATTTTGGCAAAACAAATTATGAAATTTACTTTACTACTAATATATATATATATCTTATCAACATGCTAGTAACATACCTACCTCAGCTACTTAATGTCTATATATAAATTACCAAAGATAATAGGTACTTACAGAAGATTCGTGGTACTACCTCATACTGCATTTTTATCCTATTTTCCTGGTCCCAAACTTTCATAAAATAATACTGCTGGCAATAACTCCACAGCGGGTACGCCCTAATTGCTGTACTTTACCTCATTGGTCTCGTGGTAGTATAAGCGCGACTGCTGAGCTTGAGGTCCTGGGTTCGATTCCCAAGTCGGGCAAAGTGTTACTGGGTTTTGAATCAGGAATTTCTCAGTAGCAGCCACGGAGTCTGGATTTGTGCCCGGTTGATGGCAATAGCCTTGCCCCTATTTCATGGGACATAAACATAACTGGCAAAATGTTGGGGTAGTACTTATTAGTACTTCTCTGCCTAACCCTTCGGGGATTGCAGGCGTCATGTTATCGACCTACCAATGTTATAATTAATCTCTGGAAATACGAGTAATGACATCCATGACACAGGCAATCAAAAATTAAAAGTGAGTATTTGTCGGTATACTTGTATCGGAAATTTTCTATATTATACAGATTTCATAATATGTATGTCATTGTTTTAAATAACACAGCAATAACTGCGTGACAGTTGCATCATCGCTATCACTATCACTACATTGTATATAACAAAGTCGCTTCCCGCTGTCTGTCCCTATGTATGTCTAGATCTTTAAAACTACGCAACAGATTTTGATGCAGTTTTTTTTCAAAAGAAAGGTTTTCATATACAACATTGCACCCGTGCGAAGTCGGGGCGGGTCGCTAGTAGTAGATAATTAATAAACTATAAGTGGCGATAACATTAATGTATTTACTTTATTTATCAGTAGTTTGACCATTTATTTACGTTATCCGTTTCGGTCAGTTTCGCTTTCATTTTCAAGAAATGCTAGATTTCAATTCTATTACAACTACTACAAAGAAACGATGTATGGACTGTATAAAGGATGATATAGCTAGAAATGGGGTGACCGATGAGATGACGAATAATAGAGAAGTATGGAAGAAGAAGACATGCTGCGCTGAGCCCAAATAACCTGGAATAAGAGCAGGAGAATGAAGAAAGATACTAAGTGTCACACTGAAAGGCAAATGCCTATTCCATCCCTCCATACCCTTGTTCATCAATTGCTTTTTGTAGTAGAAAACAAAAATCAAATTCACGGCTATGGAGAACCAAAGATGGTTGTCTTTATAAAGGGCTTCGAAACCCCGGATCTTTAGGATTTAGTTAGATTATAGCATCATTTACCATTTCGAGTATCCCGGGAGAAATAGTTAAAAGAAAAAAAAAAGAAAAATTTTTTTTCATTGATGAATCGATCACTTTTTAAATTGGTGCCGACTTGTAATAACCACCAATGAGATCATACGGTTCCTAAATAATAGATGTAAAATGTTAGTATTATGACATGACGTGAACGCGCATATTACAGAAAATACAAACATGATATTTTCTTACAACGATATGAAGATAACATGCTAATCAAGTATGTTTTTCAATAACAAGAAATTAATAGCATTACAAATCTCCATACTTAGGTACTTCTTACAGCTTCCTTCAAAAATGCATGTCATTAAAAAACAATAAGACATCGTCCGCAGCGGAATTTTGTAGTGGCCCTGCAGCACAGAGCATCATATACTGCCATGCGGTCTCGACATAGATAGCAATCGCTAAACAACCGAATTTGGACGCGAGACGGACGCGACCCAGCCGGTATCGGCTTCCACCTTAAGAAGGCCCTTCCCGGTCCGTCTATCGTCAACGCGAGCATGGTCGAAAAGCTTGTTGTCTCATCCAGAGCCACAGCGGCGATTTTCTTTCAATTCCCCCACGTTACCCCGCCCCGACCCCGCACATCTCGTCCATTGAACGAAAAATAGTGTTCCAAAATTTCTTAAACTTGTTCCAGGAATTACGTGTTTTTGAATAAGTCTTACAAGTGTGCGAAATAAATATTTATCATTAAGAATCTTCATTACATCTGCAAGGTTTCTATCGAGATGATTTCTTTACTTTTACAATTTATGAGTACATTATGAACGGCCAAAGTTCAGTTAAAATTTGTGCAAAACAGCAATTTTTTGAGGCTTATACTGAATTTGTTTCTACAATATTTTATTTTTTGCTACCATAGAAACCTAGATATAGTGCACAAAATACCTATTAGTTCAAAAAATCAAAGATAGATGTGTAACAACTGCATAATCACGTACGAGCGTTTGTATGAAAAGTATGACGGGTTGGCCGCTCTTAAATCCGCATCGTTACGACTTTGCGAACGAATTCGGTAGTTTCGCGATCGCTATCTATGTCGACACTGCAAAATATACTTGAAATATTATCTTTTTGATCTACTGCTGTGCAAAGTTCTCCCCTATAGCTTCCCACTATTCCCTATGATTGAATAGCACTCTTTAACCTGGGAAAATCTTTGGTAAAGCGAGGTGGAGTAGAGAGAGATAGACGGGGAAAGGCTAACATACAATCTAAAGTTATCTAAGTATTTGGATTTAAAATTATTTTGTAAGACTCCAACGACGATGTTGATAACTCAGATAGCAATGTGACATTGATATAAAATGAGGCGATAATATTGAAATAACAGAATCAGTAAGGCAACGCCTTGGCAGTGACTTTTTAAATTATTATTTTTATCTCTCTTCCCTCTGTTCACTTATCCCTAATTCTCTATCCAGTGCTGTTGTTTGCAAATCCTTTTGAAAAGAGTGGAGTTCGTTTCGTCATCTCCTTCAGGACCGCTTTGCTGCTCCTCCGGCATGCGAAAGATGTGGCCAGTCCAGTTCCACTTTTTAAAACCTGCCTTTTATAACTAGCCATAATGACTAATATAGATACACAAAATGTTTGTAGGTAGAGGAACATGAGTGAACAAATAACAGAATATAAGAAGTAGAGGAAAATTGAAATTCTGATGTTACTAAAGCAATAACGACACATAATTGTAAAGAAAATGACTACCCTATTGATGATGACGCGAATTATAAACAACATGCAATTTATCAACTGTAATACATATTATCACCCCATACAAAATGTCTTACAACATAAACTGGTTGCTACAGTGAATGTTGCGAACAAGAAATCATGTTTTGGTTACTCAACTGTGACACAGAAACGAGAAGGGATGGTTTAAAGCTAATCTTATGAAGACATATGTTACACAATACTGCATCACAATACAAGTGAAGCACGTAGGTTCTACTAGGCGAACGTGGATGACGAATTCGCTATATGAGGAAGACCTAAGAAACGATATGAACGTGTCAAATATGGTAGAGATAAAACAGAGCAGGGAATATTAAGATAAGATGGAATAGGTGAGTGAATTTTTGGAAGAAACACCCCAAAAAAAAATTTGCTATTTTACGTGCCAAATTACCTACAACTAGCTTATGCCCGCGGTTTCGCCCGCGTGGAGTTCGATAATTGTACCAAGGGATCATACCTACTACCGGGATAAAAAGTCTTAAGTGTTAATCCAGGTTATAAACTATCTGTGTCACTCAAATCCGTTCAGTAGTTTTTGCGTGAAAGAGTAACAAACAAACATCCATCCATCCTCACAAACTTTCGCATTTAGCTATAATATTAGTAGGAAGTAGGATAAGTACGCTTTGGTATAGACATAAAGATAGTTCCACGGGACCTACAGATTGATTAGATTCAGATGAAGCTCTTGCTTCTTGTAGGTATCAGTTCGATCGGGGGTGTGGGGGGATAACAGCCCTCTCCCTCACACGGAGAGGAGACCTGTGCCTCACAAGATCAATTGTAACTAGGGAAGTAGATAAGGGCCATGATAGTTCAATCTCTTTTAAGTCTCTGCTACATACCTCTATTGTAGAACCGGCGCTTAATAACGCCCATAGTCCAATTTGTAATCTAGAAGATTAGAATAACGTGCCTGTACACTCTTATCACAATAACCGACCGACCCTCAACTCATCGTGACGTAATTAGTACACTGTGTGTCAAAATTATCTGACGATAATTCCAAATGTCTGAAATCGCAAAAATTCTTGGCAACAGAGCGGTGGAGATAAACGTTAATGTTTTTGAACGTAATGTCTGATAAGATGTAAGTAGTTGCGATAAAATTCGTGGGTGTTACGTTAAATATAATTTTATATTAGGTAGGTAAATAGCAAGAAGCTTGAGTTGGTATTTCGTGAACAACGTGGTGGTTGAATGGGAGATTCGCTAGCCAAATGACACACCCATTTTCACGAAAGACAATGCACTCTTTAGATTAGTACTTGCAGGCATTGAAGCCTGTTGAGGCTCAGCAAAGAGTAGATGAACTCCCAAAACCATTTTCCATAATGTCCATATGTGTATTGACACTGTGCTAAATGCTTACTTCTTGGTTAGATAGCAATCTCCACCTTATTTATATCCTTGCTAAGGATCATCTCCTTTATTTAATTCAGCAGTTTTTCTTTCATCGTTGCTTTTGGTCTGCTTACCTATTACCTAGGTATTGTAATGTTTGTTTGTACAGCTGAGCTACTCTGTTATTCTGATTCTGTTATGTTAATACCACTAGACTTACTCCACATTAGTTCATGATACAGGCGTAAAACAAATAAACTATTGCTATTAGTTACATTACATGAGTATATAGGTACTGCACGCGACTGTCTGAGATAGCATAGCACGACCAAAGTGGCATGACTGAATTGTCGGTCGGCTGCATGCTGCATAGCAACACGGGCGTGACACGTTTTTAAATCAAGTCACATAGTCGCGCGAATCTTGCGCAATATTGTAACCACGGACAGACGGACTAGATATTCTCCTTGTTAATAAAAGAAGTAATTACCGAGTAAATCTAAAAATTAGAAACAAAGGTAGGTATTATCTAGCTAGTAAGATATTAGCGCCAGCATTTAGCATCTAGTAAGTAGGTAGGCACCTACGTACAGACGCCAGCACATCAAGCTACAACAATGTGTCAAATTCCTTTAATAGATTTTCAACTTTATCGCTTTAGGTTCAAGGTTGACTGGGAAAATTTTACAGTTTTGGCTTGATGTGCTGGCGTTTGTACCTTCCTGGTGCTTCTTATCTTACTCGCTGATTATGTTCATAGTTTCGACAACTTAAATAATAGGTATTTATTTTAAATGATAATTGATAATAGTTACACCCACAATCAAACCTGTCGAGATAGAGAAAAAAAATAAGGAGAATTCTTAAATAAATTCCTTTTATATCCAAAGTGAGTAGATAAGTAAATACTTCGTAAAATATGTACGTAGGTTAATTTATATTAATTTATGACTTTCTCAAACTGGATGAGAATTCATAGACCTCTTTTAATTAAAAAGAAGTCTATGAATCAATGAATCTCTAGTTCTCATGGCAATCTTGCACAAAAAGTGGATTTTTTCCCCAGTATTCGGAAGGACCGCCTTTCTGAGCTGATGGACGAAAATTCTAAACAGGGACCAAGTAAGTAGGTTCCTATTCTGGTGAGGCTAGGTAAACTAGGTTCTTAAACTGTAGAGTCTTAAGTAGTCATGATGGATTAGGTAATCGTACAATCATGATTGGTTGACTGCTTAGTTATAGATCTAAAAGCACTGCCGATAGCTAACCTACTAGGTAAAGCTATAGGCAGGCAGATCCATCTAAGCAGGCAGATCCATTTATACGTTTTGTCTTTGCTCTAAAAGTAAACCCTCTCTTTCCTCATTACAGTCAGAAAACTAGCGACAGAACAGATTGCTCCACTGGTCAGGAAAATGGAAGAAGAACACCGCATCGATGACAGCGTCAGACAACTGCTTTTTGACAATGGCGTAAGTATCCACCTATGTGAATCAGCTAATAAGGTGTTGGTCCCGGTTGTCGTTCGTAGATCTTTGACTGTAAACTTATATTGTCACTTACGGGAAATCTTCCGTGATAGTCCATTATTTTGAGCTCCCAATATTTCGACGCTGTTGCAAGCGCCATGATCGCGGGTTGACTACAATATAAGTTAAGTTGTCAACCGTGAAAGCTTAAAACAGTCTTTGACAGTATTTAAGGATTAGCTAGTAGCTCGTGTTAGAAGATTCAGATGTCAGAATCTAATTCTGACAATCAATCTTTTCAAGGGGTATCGTGGTACCCAGACACTGGATTGTGGACCTCATCTCCCAGTAAAATTCTGCTTTTCTGTTAGACTGGAAGCGGACCCCAACATAACCAGTTGGGATAAACTGATGATGACTTTTAGATCGCATGGCTTGATTGATTGAACTTTGACACCAAATGAAAGTATCAGACGGACGGAACTGAAATAATGCTGAGCCGCGGTATACAGACCACGAAGAAAATAACGGGACAATTTGGATGTCGTAGCGTAGTCAGTCATGTCATAACATAGACTATGAAGGCATCAAATACATTTTAAAATAGGAATGGAGAACGACCTTTGCTGAGCTTTGGGACAACAGAAATAAGTACTCGTTTTAAAACATTTTAGAAAGTGTCCCATCCCACAACAATATGCCATTAATTAATCATTGATAATACGCTTCATAAAACGATGTTATTGTGCATAACGATTACGAAGTGGCAATAAACTCACATGTTGTCATACTCGCATGATGTCCTTTAAATATATTATCAGTTTGACTTTCAAATGAACGTAATGGACTCTTAAGGATTTTTTATCGTGTTTGTTTGGGCCTGTTTATCGTCGGTACCTAAATACCGTTCTTAAACTGGGGCCTTAGTCTGCTATTGCAATAGTGTCAGAATGGTCTATCATTGATTTAATAAGGCCCCTAGCCCACGGCGTATTGAAGCGCGTTCGAAACTCGTTTGTCGTGCGTACAAAGGGTATTTCGTCTGCGCGGGGCCTTATTAAATCAATGATAGACCATTCTGACACTATTGCAATAGCAGACTAAGGCCCCTGGTATGTTACTAGGGATTCAAAAATACTTGAACATTATTTTATGTACTACCTAGTTCACTGTCGGTCGGCCACTTTCAACCTTATTCATCATCCACAGCCCGAACTCACCCACTGCTGGGTATAGGCCTCCCTTTTCTTGTGCCAATCTCCACGGTCCTGTGCCAACGTCATCCAGGTTTTTCCCCCGATGGCAACTATGTCGTCTGCCCATCTCGCCGCCGGACGACCCACGTTTCTTTTGCCATTTCTTGGACGCCATTTGGTGACAGCCTTAGTTCACCTGTCATTACTGCGCCTTGCTAGGTGTCCTGCCCAACCCCATTTGAGTTCCGTAACGCGATTCATCAAAAACCTTTGCGTTTTGGGATTTAAACGTTAGGAACTCGATCTATCAGCTTTATGCCGAGCATGGAACGTTCCATGGCTCTCTGTGCAACTCTCAGTCTGTACACAGCTTCCTGCATGAGCGTCCATGCTTCAGCACCGTATTATACGTCATTGTAGGCAGAACACACTGGTTATAGAGGCGGGACTTTAGACATAGCGGAATTTTGGCCGATTTTAAAATGTCTATTTGCTAAACGCGGCCAACCCAAGCTGTATTCTTCAGGATATTTCCTCTTGTTGATGCCTCAACCTTATTACTTAAGGCATAACGGTGAAAGCAGCAGACCGTCGTCAGTGAACTCGGTAATAATAGTTTACTAGCAAAAATGCACCTGCACCTTGATGCTGCTACCTTGTTCTACCCTGGATTTAGCCAGTCCAGTTAATAGTGTCGCATAGTCCCATGTAGGTACATAACATCACACCTGTATTTATCCGAAGGGTAAGGCAGAACTATACCTACTACCTACTTAACACCCACAATTCACCCATACTCAATGTTTTAGTTCCATATGTCTTAGGACTTTATCAACTAGGCTGCTACTGAGCATTTCCTAATGAAAATACCCAAAGTCACTGCCTGACCTGGAACTGGGAATAAAACCAGGGATCTCTCGCTTAGCACTAGCGTTTGCGACGACTAGACCAACAAGGCAGTTTCATCATTCCATGTAAATAACTAGATACAAATCTATACTATTATTATACAGAGGTAAAGTTTGTGAGGTTGTAGGGGATAATCTTTGGATCTACTGAACCGATTTGGATTTTTTTTTTCACAAATAGGAAGCTACATTATCCCCGAGTGCCATAGCTTTATTTACAACGTGCCCGTGGGATAATTTCCGATTAAAACGCGAGCGAAACCGCGGGCAACAGCTTTCTATGATATAAATAAAGGTTACGTAGGTACTGTGAGTTTCCTCATGCCCAATAAAACCTTTCCCCCATATATTAGCACTTAAATACAATAACCACTACACCAGAAAAACATTATAAATACCTACGTTCCACCTATACTCATTAAATCATTCTACCTTCACAGCTGATGGGCATCGAAACCCCCACTGACTACAGCGGCTCCGGCTGCGGGTTCCTCACGATGATGTTGGTGGTCGAGGAGCTTTCCAGAGTAGACCCTGCCGTCGCCGCCTTCGTGGACATTCACAACACGCTCGTCAACTCCCTGTTCATGAAGCTGGGAACTGAAGAGCAGAAGCAGAAGTATTTGACCAAGCTGTGCACTGAATACGTAAGTAGAAATTTCTAAATTCCTCATCACTTTACAGCAGAAGAATAGTTACAGGCCACTCGGCTCTATTCTCAGCATCTCTCATCCAATGGCTACCAGGTCACACCCTGCGGAGATCATCGCTCCACCTAGTTTGAGGGCTAAAAACCTGCCTATTTCGTATAGGTATGCATACGCATATATGCATGATTGGTTCCAGCTTGAAAGATAGGATAGTGACGCCGTGCGAAGCAGGAGCGGGGTCCCTATAATTTACCTCCCATTCCATCTCATGGAGAGGGAAGTAACTCCCAGCCGAGGGAATCTTATCATACTAAAAAATTCAAGATAGTCCACTAAGATATACCTATCCAGTGAATACCAGCCACCGTGAAGGATCGTCGGTCCACCTAGCTTTATAATACCCATTCATCTAAATTCCATCTTTGCGTTTCCCAGGCCGGCAGTTTCTGCCTCACGGAGCCAAGCTCAGGATCCGACGCCTTCGCTCTGAAGACTGTAGCCAAAAAAGATGGTGACCATTACGTCATCAGCGGTTCCAAGATGTGGATCTCCAACTCTGACGTCGCTGGTGTGTTCCTTGTTATGGCTAACGCTGACCCGTCCAAGGTGAGAAAGTTTTGTATGGATGTAGAAGAGTTTGGGAAACCACGAGTAAACTCTAGGAAGTTGAGCTATTTCTAAAGAAACGCGATTTGGGTAGGCCTCAACCTTTTCGCCAGGGGCAAATGAAGAAAATAGCCAGCACATTCCATTTACAGAATGTATCGGAAAGGTGTGGTCAATTTAAGGATTTTGTGGTACCTATAGACCGTCAAACTGAACAACTTTCAATCTTCATGGTACCACGGGATGTTAATCAGATACATGTTGTATAAATTAACGGAACTACTACCGCACCATCTTTGCCGCCAATAGTATCGGTGCTGTGTTCCTGTTCTAAGATGCAAGTGTAATATTGTTTACCTCCCTGAAATCAGGTGGCAAAGCATCAGCTATATCTACGCTCTGGAGTAGCAAATACCCGTGGTATTTACATAGGTGATAGAGACGAGACCACAATAAGGGTTGGGCTTTTGGAATATTTGCCATTCCGATAATTTAAGAAAAACTCCGGCGGGAGATTTATACGATCCAATCCAAAATAAATGACGAATTAAACTAAACACAAATCGTTTATCTTCCAGGGCTACAAAGGCATCACCTGCTTCATCGTAGAACGCGAAGCCCCCGGTCTCACCGTCGCCAAGCCTGAGAACAAGCTCGGTATCTGCGCGTCCGGCACCTGCATGGTACACTTCGACAACGTGAGGGTGCATGAGAGCAGCATTCTTGGAGAATATGGGAAAGGGTATGTATTGGAGAAACCCCGCTGTGTAAAGGCGCTCTCTTACCGGAGCCTTCGCCTGTAATGTAACAATGCAAGATTCGATTTTGTAGAGATACAACTGATTGCTACAACAGAAGTACAACTAGTTGGACCAAAGAAAGAACAACTCACTCGAGTTGAACCATTGGTAAAGATATTTCCCCTTATAACAACCATTTGAACCATGGGTAAATTTACTTCTCCGTAGTACAACCAGTTGGACATCGCAGTTGTACCACGGGTCGGGAGTGCAAATTCAAATGCTCGAATCTGAACTGTAACATAGCGAATGCTCCCGGTGAGGCAGAGTCATAATGGTAGGTACCAGGGTTCTGCTACACAAGACAACGGAAAAAGCCTAGTATTACTATACATCAACCTCGTTACGAATTGTTTGGAAGACACGACATGAGCTGTTCTCGTATACCTCGTAGGTACAGAGACTACGCCGGCAAAGAAAAAAGAGAGTACCTAGTCTGGTAGAGTAGATCTGGGGGCCTAAAATGTCTGCTTAATTTATCAGAATCATAATCACGTAAGTTCGCGGTTCGCGGAGTTTGTGGTCATAACATAAAGACCATTTTAAGAATTTAATTTTTTTAACGTGATTCATATTATGATTCTGATAAAGCAGCCATGTTAGGCCCCTTATTAAAATAAAACAACCATGATTCAGAGGAAAACCTTTGAATAAAAATGACATACCTGATATCAGTCAGTTAAGTTAACCATAAGGTTGACTGGTAGATAATGCCTTGAGGCAATAAGCCCGCCTATGTACTTACCACTATTCTATAATATACAATTTAATTATTTTTATTCCTCATTTCCCTACTCAGTTACAAATACGCAGCCGGTTTCCTGAATGAGGGCCGCATCGGCATCGCGTCGCAGATGATCGGTCTGTGTCAGGGATGCATGGACGCCACCATCCCCTACACGCTTGAGAGGAAACAGTTCGGCAAGAGCATCTACTCTTTCCAGGTAAGCCCGAATACTTTGAATATGTACTTACAAGTTACAACCATTTACTTTAATTCCAACATTCTATGAATCAAAATCAGTATAGTTCTGTTCAAACTATATGGCGACTCGGAAGCAGGGTTGTTGCATCAATAATCAGCAGCATTAATAATCAGCATCGATCATGGCGGATACTGATGGTAGAAAATGATGCTGAAGTTCAGCGGATACTGATACTGATGTTCGCAACAACCCTGCTCGGAAGTTAGCTGCGAGTGAATATCTGCGCAGGTAACGGTTCAAACTTTATGGTGGCTCGGAACATTTAACGTAAAGCTGCGTAGAACACATTTTTAGGTATCAGCGGGGCGCAGAGCCTGTATAGTGCGCAGACCGTCACTCGAAGCTAACTTCCGAGTCGCCAGAATTTGAACAAAACTATACCTACCTATCTTTTAAGATGTAGGTACGTGAGTTACATTCAAATCGCAAGTTGACATGACATGACTTGCCTAACTTGGAGTAGTCTCTTGACATAGACAACTCTGGCCCGGAGGTGCAATGTGGAGCTGTTCCAGTAAACAGTGGGACACGTTAAAGCGTGTATTGCGCGCCCGCCGTCGAAGTCATGGCGCCCAACTCGCAGCTACTTTTGGGCAGACTCGTAGCAACGAAAGAGGATAAGACGGAGAACATCAAAAACAACTAAACAACAGCGTCCTTTCACTCTTACGACTAAAAAAGATCGACCGATTTCAAATTACCTACATAACTCCAGTCCTAGTAAATGAGGTCTATAGCTCCCCGAGAAGAATGTCGAGCAGCTTATTATCCTTTATTTAGGTTTTCCGAAACTCTTAATTTTTTTTTATTGTACCGAAGACCGAAATAGGTCGTACTTAGCATAAGCTTAATGTTCCATCTTCTTCCAGGGTATCAGCTACCAGATCGCTCACCTGCAAACCCAGTTGGAAGCCGCCCGTCTGCTCACCTACAACGCGGCCAGGCTCAAGGAGAACGGCTTGGACTTCGTCAAGGAAGCTGCCATGGCCAAATATTATGCTTCAGGTACGGACTACATAATTAATGTTAGAATACCTGTGAAATACAGACTGCGAACTCACAGTAATGTCTACCTTCTAATTCCAAATGCAGACTCACTGCAGTCACGGTCATAAAACGTGCGAGTAGGACAGTGAATATTTTATACGAAATTTGTATGGCACTATTTATACTGAATCTGGTATAGTCTCATTTTCACGTTTAATCACCGCGCCTGCCACAAATGTAGGAGATTAGTTTAGTTCCACATGAACTTTTGCATCAATAGGATCTAAAACATTAATCACAGTAGTTAGCATTTACCAAGCATAGGTTATTTGACAAGCAATTATGTACCTTATTTCACTAACAATAAATTTAATTTTCTAGAAATCGCCCAGAAGCTGACCTCAAAATGCATAGATTTCATGGGAGGAGTTGGTTTCACCAAAGATTTCCCTCAAGAGAAGTTCTTCCGTGATGCGAAGATTGGAACCATCTACGAAGGAACTAGCAACATGCAGCTTCAGACCATTGCCAAGCTAATTGAGAAGCAGTATACCCAATAGAGATTATAATGAAAGAAATTATTATGTTTAAGTATAAAAATAAAAAAACAATTGTACATATCACCATTGATAGATGTCCGAATTACTTTGATATTATGAAAAGTACTGGTTACTTATTTTTTAAATAAGTGCTTTTTAGTGCCTTTAATACATGTACATTTTCTTTGTCATTTTGTTTCATCATAGTACATGATAATAGTATGTTTTTTAGATTTGAGTCTCGATTAACAGTACTAACTGAGTTGTGGAGGTCAGGTAGGCAGTCACTCCATGTAAAATACTGGTATTCAGCTGCTTCCGGTTGAAATGGAAGCTGACCCCAAGATAATTGGGAAAAGGTTAGGCAAATGATGAGACTTAATTAGTTAAAAGTACATAAAATACAAGGTATGAATAATAATAAAATGTATTTCTATTATTTCCAATGTCTTCCTTTTTGTAAAATGTAATTTTAATATTTTATACAAATTGAATTCCAAATAAAAGACTTATAAATGATTAGCACAACATTTATTTACAGAAATCTAACTTTACTATGATTTATAAAACAAACTAAATATTTAAAAGTCAATGTCGTTCAGGTTTTGGATCATGCGGCATCTTGAAACCGACCATCCTTGCGGTTTCTTCAATGCTACGTTCCCCCTTTCCCTTATAATCAGCATTAATTTCTTTGTATCGTCTTGAGTTCACCAGATAATCAGAGTATGTTTTTGCTTTGAAGTGCATCTCATCTATTGCCTTGCAAAGCTGTTGATCTGTAGTCTGATGTTTCCTGTACTGCTGGAATATGTACTGGACCATTTGATTATCTGCCAGTTTTTTTGACGAGCTTGACTTACGTAATTCTGATAGTATTAGACGTAGCGTCACTAAGGGCGGCTTTGTTGAAATGGATGCCATTTTATACCTTCAAACAAATTAAATTTTCAAGTTCTGAAGAGCGTTATTTGTGATAAATTCTTCACTGTTTTCGTATGTCGGTTGGTCACCTTTCATCCAAAAATTAGAGCCAAGTTTTTCTAGATTTTCTTTTGGGAATGTGTGAATGGAAGTATCATTGAAGCAATCAGTGAATTTGAAGTTATTGTTTAATGGCAGCTCAGATGTATGTGGACGTATTTTAGCTATGAATGGTACGGTGTCAGAAAGGAATCTACTGGGCTGGCTCTCAGCCAGATTGTTAAAACTGTTACATACAATTATACAGTTGTGTAAATTAGGACCCCAGTTGCTCCAAAGAAAACTGTTGGTCAACTGTTTTGAACAGTGTGGAAAAAAAACTAGCGTAGGTCCTTTATCAGAAATTGCATAACAACCTTCACTGTTTTCATCTAAAACTTCCAGCTGTAACTTTTTAAGGACTTCGCACTCGCCCTTATAAAAAAGAGGATCGTATACTAATACTTTTTCAGGGGTAAAATGTTCCTTTAGGCACAATAGGAGAGCTAACTGATACCGAGATATATGACATTCGGAAACATGACCAAGTCCCAAACAATAGATTTCTACGATTTTTCTGTCTTTTAAAACGCTACTCACGGATTTTATAACGTCTTTCGAGAAATTTGAAATCCTTAACTCATCGACACAGCTGCGGAGCCGCCTGAAAATAGTAAATTACAAAATAAATAACCTCAAAATGAAGTGATGTTATTGCTATGAGCAGAAAAAGCACATAACTTACTCAATTGATTTGACCACGTCTATATTTTTGTCTTTTTCTATTTTAACATTGAATTGTTTTAGTTTCGTATGGTATTTGTTTGGTTGTTGTCGTTTATTCCGTTTTACTTTTGCTTTCTGAAAACCATCACTGTCGATTTCAGGTCTTGACATTTTGTTATTTAGTGTTGCCATTTTTCAAATGATTCAATGTTCATTTAATAATCACGAAAGGGAAAATCTTAATTATTTTCTTAAATTTGTATTATTTATCTATTATGAAATCGGTAATAGATCAGCACCATTAAATGGACAATGGTTTTAATTGTATAATAACACGGAACAGATATCATTATAGTAAAGTAAAGCTTCTAAAAAGAGTTCCGACCTATTTATGATATTATATTGTTTATGTACTTAAGTTTCTACTTTTATTCGATTCAATAACAGCGAGCAGGCCGCGCTTGCGAACGAAAAATAAAAGATTATCCCTAGTGTACATTTTGATAAAATCCCATTTTAAAATCTTTTGCGGTGGCGATGGCGGGTAAAATAGTGAAGAGGGCAACCAAGTATATCGGACTTAACCAGGATAATCTCAAAATTTCAAATCCAAAAAAAATAAGTTTAATCAAAGTTCCAGGCTATTGATACCTACCTAAGGGCCCCCCACTGGGGCCCCTCCACTGGGGCTCCAGAGGCAGAGGTTGGACAACATTCGATAATACGAAATTGTGTCGCATTTCGCTTAATGTAAGACTTGATAAGTTAATAACTAGCGTCCAGCGTTAGCGGTCATAGCACAGATATAATTTTAAAGCACGCCAATTGGGTTCATTTGTAACTCCCTTAAGGTGCAATAAGTAGGTACTTTACTTAATTTTGCCCTAAAGTAGAACAGTCAACACTTCCAGTCAAAGAATTACCTACTCGACCCGAATTTTAATGGTATCGAATGAGGGCGCGGTCTAAATTCGGCCATTAATTCACTACTGGTACCATTCCCACACAGAACACATACGTCCTTGATCAGGTATTTAGGTTAGAAAAATTACATACTGACAAAACGACATAGAGGACGGGGCGGTCGTTGCGCATATCGAGTACCTATTGTCCGTTTTGTATGGGAGGGACAATCAAAATCTATGAGCACAGCATTCAAATCACGCACCCGTATTCGTTCCAACATACCGTAATACGAATAAGGCGACAATTGTACACCGAACGATATTATTAACCGTGCAAGTTTAGCCAAAGGACGACGCTTCCCGGACGCCAGTACGGCGCGAAAATTTATTTTTAATTTTCCGCGTTCCAATTGCGAATTTAGGTCTTTTCATTACTTTCTAATGTTTACATGAGACGCAGCCGTAACGGCCTCCTTAGTTATTTATTCAAAAGAGACCGCAATTAAATTCTCTTCGCTTCGTTACTTTTATATAACTTTATTATAATGTTTTGGTAGGTAGTTGGGATTTGTTTTTCTATGTTTTAGTTGTAACACATTCGCGGACTGAGGCCATCGTGTTTCTATTAGTGTGTGCGGTGTTTACGGATATTCTTTATTTAATGATAGATAAGTACATTGACTGTTGTATGTGGACATAGAATGGATCGTTACGTGTTGAACCGGCGTTCTAAACGCAAAAGTGATGGATTTTTAAGCAAATGGAGGAGAAAATATAGCATTTTGAGGAAGCACTCTTGGATCACCAGCGGTTACGACTTGCATGTGAGTAATTTTTATGCATGAGATGTTTAATATTTTTATTGGTCGTTTCGTGTAATAATACTAATAATAATAGTTTTCATTCATAACATCGTACGAAAATACAGTTGTTTTGATAGGTAAACAATGTCATGCCATTGTCAAGGCAAACGATAATCAAAATATCATGATTGAATTTGTATACGACAACAGAATTAAAGTATCAATAACTGAATAGGTACCACAGATACATTGAAACAAATGATTGCGGATATCTTTATAGCAAAGAAATAAATAAATAAGGGAAATTAATTTAGTGGAAACCAAAAATATTTTATTAGCGTGTTACGAGGTTTTCGTTTCAAGTAAAGCCTTGAACCAAGTACTTAGAAATATTTTGGAATTTAAGTAATTTCGGTAATTGGTTGTGTGCTTCCCAATTGAATAGCTTTGTATATATGACTGAACTTGGCTTTACACGAGTAGGGCCTCTAGCCTTATGCCTAGGCATACCTTTCCTTTACCCCTCTGTGAACCCATTCTGGCCGGAGAAATAGTTCATCCGCAAATATGCCATGAAATGGCCATGTTTCATGAGCAAGTCCAGGGTTCTCTACACTGAAACATGAATCTTGTACTTGGTCAACTTTTAGATAACAAGGGCTCTGACTTATAACCACAACTCCAGTCACCTCTGTTGTTAAATTATCTGCATCATCATCATCCTTAAAGATACAAGATGTCCACCTCCAAGCGCCCCTATTGCTACAAACGCCCATCATGAATTTTCCGAAGCTTGACAATGTCACCATCTGCAGTCTCTCTGAACATAATTATTAATTGAAGACACGTTTAAATTGTGCCATCGAAACATACGTTATTGCAGATCATAAGATGCCTAATATTCTTGTCGCTAACGATCCATAATTTAGCGAAACGAATCACCTAAAATAACCTAAAATTCTTTATTTACAGAACGATTTCAAGCTACATATTTCTCGAAGTCATTGCAATAAAAAATACATTTCATACATAATTATTGCTCAAGTTTAAGAATAGCAAAAATACGTGAATCTTACAATATAGGTACCTTTTTTGACGAACCTTCCAAAAGCCTTCAATGGCTTTCACTGAGTCTTCGAACAGTAATGGTTTGGTTAGCCTTCGCCATCGACATTATATCAAGCTTCCATACAGACATCACGTACTCCCAATAAGTATATGCTCACTACTGCTACGTGACTCTTAGGACCACCTACTTGACCCTATAAAAGAAAACATTTTTGAAATAAATAATGGATCCTGTTAACAATGTCCCATTTTGGATAGGTGTCGTAGAAAACGATTCATATTTTTTGTAAATAAATCATGCACTAGTCTACAATACAATAAGCAATAAGTTTTACCGGTTCACAAATCTTCAGGAAATAATGTTAGAATGTTTACCTACCGCATTTTGTTTTCGCTTATTCTGAACTAACAAAGTTCAAACAATCAACTGTACGTAGGACATTATTTTGGTAAGCAATTTAAAATTCAAAACATATCAACACTTTCTCCTATACAATATTATTATTGTCTCGTTTTGGTGGACATTAGCATGGTCACAATGCGTGTCGCTTCCTTACTTGACGCTGAATGCTAGACTCCTTTGCCAATAAATATGGCGGTCTGTTAGTCCAGCGACGTTTACTCTATGTTAATTTTCGCTTTTGTTCTACCGAATAAATTCTTTAAACATTAGACACATTTACTTATAACTTTGGCACAATTTAGACAAAAAAACAAATCAACGTTGTCTTAACCCCATGTGTTCATAATCATACCATATTTAGGTATAATCCAATGTGGGCAGGTAAAGATACCTAGTAGGAATGCTTAAAGAAGGCCATCATTACCGATGTATGCACGGCACGACTTAGTTAATATTATATCCTCATAAACACGAAAGTAGGTACCTATATTAACGAAACTGCCTTCAATGTATTACCCTTATATGTCCAGCCCAATACCCGCCATTTTTAATCCTCAGCTACGCTCCCAGTAGTCCCAGTCACCTTGCGAAGATGATTGCCTCCTTATATTGGAGGTTTCCTGCCCTGCGTTACGATCTCCATTGGAGATCCTACAAATTCTCATTAAAAATAAGGTGCATGTCTTCATAAATTAGTGAGAACATTAAATTGTTATGGTCAATAACAATGACCACACTAAAAACTTCAAGTTAAATAAAAGACGATTGATCAGTTGGGATGACAGTTATTCAACCAAGAGTGATGAAATTTCTTTGTATCGAAAATGAAGATAAATGAACATACAGATTATTATTTTTTTACTTGTAAATAAGTGCGCAGTTTCTGCGAATATCATGATTCAGGACTTGTGCAGACTTGTGAAACATTATTCTTAGTAAGGAAACGTACTTCTAAAGATAGCTTTGCTGCTAGTTAGGCATGCACCATTTTAGGCTTGCGTATGAGATTGCATTCGGATGCATAGATCAAACGAAATGAGGGCTAAAGATATGAGACATAGGAATGGTAATGGGTGTTTTGTAATGCAGGAAATCTAAGATTGTCATTCCAATAATACGAAAATTGGAAAGCGATAGTTGCCGTGAAAGTTCCTATCTACTATCTTTCGAAACTAAGGCTATTGTCCCTGATAACGAAAGGGAAACCATCTTTTCTATGTTAAGGAGCGTAATAAGACGTGAGCAGATATATGTTCTATCTATCAGAAGTAGAAATGGAATGCGAACAAAGAGCTACCAGTTACACGATTTACACAAAAAAATAAGGAGCTATCCTTGTCAAAAAATTAAACTCATAAACTGGTGCAAGCTACAGAGCTATATTTTCAGTAATTCGGGTCCCTGGTGACTGAGTGAAAAGTGACGACATTAATTTATTGCGAAAAGACAGTTCACTAGACAATCCGCTTCCATCTATAACAAATTAAATAAACTTTTAAATATTTATCCTATGTGTTATCGTGAATGTAAGAAATCTTTAATAGACTGGCTGAAACGCAAGACTTATGACGACATTGAAACTCTCTTGCAAAGTACCACGTGAAAATACATACATACACACACCCACATGCACACACACACCCCTACACACACACACACACACCCCCACACATCCTCCACTTACTACACACACACACACACTAACACACACACACGCACATGCTCCTAGATTTAAGTTTAATTTATTTTGTATAGACACTCCTATATTATTACTGTTTCTAGTTTTAGAAGAGCGGGGTCTCCTAGCACAGGTATTTTTCATACTTAAAAGGAGGCCTCTATGTTAGATTATATATTGTAGAAGTTTAAAGTTAACGTAAATAAATTTATTATTATTATTATTATTAATTTAGGCAGTTAATCCTAACATGATGAACGACGAACGACGAATTTGGGTAAGGTGTCCTAAGTGCGTGCCTACCTGTCAATAATTCAACAGGACACGCTTCTGTCAATCATTTCTCGAGGCTATCACTTGCAAGCGATGAATAAACATACATTATAGGCAGGTCTCAACGCCAAAATAGGAAGACAATGCAGATTGTGTTCAATAAA
Organism: Eugnorisma glareosa; assembly: GCA_947578425.1. Lineage (NCBI taxonomy): Eukaryota > Metazoa > Arthropoda > Insecta > Lepidoptera > Noctuidae > Eugnorisma > Eugnorisma glareosa. The sequence goes on along the minus strand of OX387971.1, from coordinate 2,539,222 downwards.
GAAGCCGATATCAATACTTGTCGATAGATACTTGCAGTTATTGCTACAAACCGCAGAATTGCGCATTTTCTCACGAATCTTATAGTGAACTGTGCCGTAGGTAAGTCTTATTACTGACTGGGTTAGCTTAGTACTTGTGTTTAATTTGTATTGTTGCGTAAGCTTTACCATAATGAAAGAGATAGGACCGATTAAAGATCTATCTCGGTTTACTGGTCAACATAATAATAGATCTTCCCCGGAATTTGAAATTCAACATTGGTCCTTAATTGGGACAGTTATATAAAACAGTATGTTGGTTCTTCGGAAAGGTCGGGTGCGTAGTACCTACTCGCAACTAGCGTGCTTGTATGACCAGATGTATGAGCGTGGACGAGGCAAAAGGAGTATTTAGAGAACATAGCAACTTGGCGACATGGGAGCAAGGCGAGAGTTTATGTATGTTCTTTGAGACCACTTCAGCACACTTCCAGATACGAATTCATGATGACCACAGGCGCCAACTAACTAAGTTACAATGGTTCCAACCATAGCTCCAACGTCCAACCATCGTTGGCCCAACATCGTCCCCATTGATTCCTGTTTCAGTCCATAATACTGTACAATTGTTCATGTACATAAAATGTACGAGTACACTGTCTGTCACTGTCCATAAGATGGCGAAATCAAGAGCCAAACCTCTAGTACCTACATGCATCTGTTAAATGTTAGACCGGCTGCTTAACATTATCATGACTTAATTATACAATCTGGCTGAGATGGAAGCAGTGTGGAAAAAAATCCGGATCCCACTAGAACCACTCTCTATGTTAAGTTATAAGTTGATCTTGTTTGCGCATGTTCAGATTTATAAGTAACTTCTTACACCCGGTGCAGTTACAGGTCAGACTGGTTGCTCTGAGGTTATGCACCTGGTAGTGTTTGGCTTATGATTACGATTATATTAATGGTATGGTATGGTATCTTTTCGATCTATTGCAACTGTGGCTTTTGATTTTATTTCTGTGAGAAAAATAGTTCTTTAAGGCTTCATTTGTTTCTTGGCTTCTTAAATCTTTGTGGATAGCTGGACTGGAAGATTTAATACTTAAATATTTGTGTCCCAAAATTCACAAGCCGCCTCGTCGGTCTTGTGGCGACTGCTGTGAATCTGTGGCGCTTTCCAGGTCATTGTTATCGGTATTTACTTAAAGGTTGATGGATAATTAAGACCCCATAACAATAGAATTAAACCAGATAAGATAAGATTCATTTACCAAAGGCTCTTGAATCAATCAAAGAAGACCCATATTTTTGGCTGCATAATTATAGTAAACGGCAAATTGGTACGTAATAATCGTATCTACTAATAAGTATATATCGCCCTAGTTATTTATAGCCATAGAACCATATTGATATTCTTAACTACAGGCATGGACCTGATATAGTGGACCTTAGCACCTTGTATAGATACAACCGAAGGTTTTGTCTCCTTTAAAGGGCAACTAATGTTCCTATCAAGTTAAAGCTGTGTTGAAATAGATTGATAAAGGACATTGACAACTACTACTAACTACAGAGGGCCCTAAACCAAGTGATATTCTATCAGTGCCCGTTTTCAGAATACGTTAGGATGGACCTACCGTTTGCCTTTTCCTCAAAATGCTACATTATTTTTCCCAGATGCCCGCATCGGATAATAGAAATGTAAAAATTAATGAACCTATTTGATTGATTTTAGTTAACCGTAAAACTTCTGTTAACCTTATTGAAACTCGTTACATTATTATGCAACGAGTTTCAATAAGGTTAACAAAAGTTTGAAAACTCGAAACTCTTTGAAAAGGTTGTTCTGCAGGGCTATTGCGTATCTCTGTTGACAGTTCATAGTGATCATCACTTGGCGAGTTTTGATATACAATGACCGTTCTTGTTGGTTTCAACTAACGCTACCTGTGCAAAACTGTCATTGTAAATCAAAACTCTCCAAGTGGTGATCACTATGAACTGTCAACAGAGATACGCAATAGCCTTGCTGGCCTGTCTAGTCATTCAGGTGGCATAATTTCTGCAAAGGTTGCGGAAATCAACCGGTAACTGGTTGGAATAAAAAGTAAAAACACTCATCCGGGGGAATGAACTGGTGGAGCCAATGGTAATAGGGACTTCCTTTTCGCAAATCAGCTAAGGAACGATACTTGTATTATGAGTCCGTTCGGTGGTAATTTGAATACCTAGTGTTTTCTGGTACATCAAATGCCAACAAATCCACAAAAGGCTTTGTTTACAGATAAGCATTAGACCCTATAGCACAACATAACGACTGTAATCTCCGAAGAATAAGGGAGAGGTGTAGGAACCTATAGTACCTACACCCACATTCTGCATCCAAGTAATACAGGTCCATTACCACCATACTCCTTCCATTTCTAATTTCATTAGGAAAACACGATAAACACGTTACCTGATGAGAATTTAATCCAAGACCTCTTGCTTTGCAGTAGTCCTACATCCACTAGCTAGACCAAAGAGACAATCCATTGACACTTATCTGCTAGATAAATTAATCAAATTCGTACCGGTCAAACAACCAATAGTGGTGAAACAGAACACAATACAGGGTGTAACAACACGACGACGAAGCCGTCAACCAAGCATTCTGTACATCAAACTACTTAAGTAACTTTACGCAAAAGTTATTACTGGGAAACGACTTTTTTCTTCGGGTGAAAAATCACGTTTTACGGTAGGACTCAATGTAACGCACTCAAAACATTTTGCTGATGGATGGATTGAATAGTATTGGGGTCGTGGAGGTGTTTAAAGTAAAAATCTTACATTAAAAACACGTATTTAAAAAAACCTGTGAAAAAGTTGGAACTTTGACCCCCAATATCTCGAAACTAGAAGGGTCCCAGGTATGGTCTAGAACAAAAAAAAAAATATCGCAATGACGGGGAAAACAAGTGCCTTTCGGCTTCGTGAAGGGTCTTGTTACACCCTTTATTCTAAGATTTCATGCCAACAAATACAACTGGCCGTACAAAGCGCTCTGGTTTATAAACCAAACATTTTCTTTCTTTCCACGCTTTTCTGACTTCGCCTTCACCACTAATTATACGGGTCGCCATCATGATAATATATGAATGCATCCAAGTCCTCTAGCAACTATCGTAAATCCAATCTGCACGTATCGAACGTGTATTGCACCTAGAAATATACAAAGTTGGCACTTGTACGAACTCTAAGTACCTCATGTGATTTTAAACCTTATTGAGAAAGAAATAAGAGCTGTCGGTGAAGTTCTACGGCATCGCGTTAATATTGCGATTGCGACAGTCCTAGTCAAGTCAACGTTTCTTACTTATAAACATTATGCTGGTTGCGTGGTTTAGTTGCCTACAAAGTGTTAGAAGGGAAAGGTTTGCGTACAAATCGCATTCTTATTTCTAATATTGCCATAAATTGCATAACTTTGCTATCGATTTTCCAATAAACTAAGGAATTTTAATACAAAATTAAAATGTTATCACGCGTGAACGGAAAAAATTAAATTGGCGCCAATTTTTGTGTCAAAATAAAACAGTGGCCATGACATTGAGTTGTAAACAAAAACTAAAGTGATTTCTTTTGTCATAGACAAAAACAGGCGGTAGAAACTCGAAATCGTTAATCGATTCGGTTGACAATTTGACATTAGTGTTGTTTTGTGAGGTCTAAGGCGACATTATGCCCCAAATTTTCTTCAAAAAAGTAATGGTGGTAAGGGATCGAGCCGACTTCGAGGTGAGCTACTTTCACTTTCTGCGCCGGTCCGTGGCGTATGCCCCTTGCCGGCTACTGTGTAGCTAAAAATATTTGGTATTTAATTGTAGGTTTCAGGTAGAGAAAACCTTTTAAATTAATTTTATTGCAACGTAATTTTTTGTAGAATTTTTTCAGTAGGTACCAACTTAGTAAGTAGCAATTTGGTTTAATTTCTTTAACTTTATTCTATCTATTTTTAACGTAAGTACACGATATTTTATATAAAAATCTTAAGGTATTGACCAGAACTTAAGGTTACGAACTTCTTCAATAAAAAAAAAAATAGCTCCTAAAACATGTGTGTGTCTATGTATCGTATAGATGGTACAACTTTGATAGTTTAAATTAATACACCTGTTTTAACTATATCTTGGAATGCGATTATGCAACACATAAAAACATCAATTTATATTCATTCGAACTAAATTCATCACGTTTTCTAATACATAACTTAAACTACTAGCTAGGTATGTAAATATATACCTACATATGTGGACAGGTACAAGATAGCTACTTATATGAGAACTTCATTGCTTAACATGGTAATTGCCTGATTTAGCAATTTTGCTTGGGGCGAACGAAATCCTTAATGACTGCAAAATCGTAGACATATTATCTATTCAAACTAGCATTTATAGTAATTACCTAGTGTCGAAGTACCACTTCACAATTTGAACAAACACTTTCGGCTTCGTTAAGGGTACGGACCCTTAACGAAGCCGAAAGGCACTTGTTCTACCCATCATTGCGAACATTTTTTTGCTGTAGAGTATACCTGGGAACCTTCTAGTTACGGAGATATTGGGGGTCAAAGTCCCAACTTTTTCACACCTTTTTCTTAAAATACATGTTTTTAACGTAAGTTTTTTACTTTAAACACCTCCAAGACCCCCTACTATTCAATCCATCCATCAGCAAAATGTTTTGAGTGCGTTACATTGAGTCCTACCAAAAAACGTGATTTTTCAACCCAAAAAAATAACATTTCCCGGCTAAGTAACTTTACGCAAAAATTATTTGCGGAAAGTTACTTAGTTTGATGTACATACTGCTTGGTTGACGGCTTTGTTCACCCTATTTATAGGTACCTTTTATCTTAGTACCTATACTTAATCTTCATGCACAGTCACCAGCGCATTAAGTTACCAAACTGTCAAATTTTCTTATTCGATTTTGAACTTAACTCTCAACAATTATGGTCTAAAATCATTTGCAGAAACTTGACAGTGTGTGGTAACCTGCTATGCTGGCGACTGTACTATTATTTGTACCTATTCTGTGTCTCCATTAAATATTTCTACTGCTGTAACTCCCTTACACATCTCTCCCCCCAGTGGGCCAGTGAGAAGGAGACGCAACAATTGTAATTTAGGCCCTTTTTATATGGACCGTACAAGTTGAAAACAATTGAAAAAAGAAATGTAACATATTTATCGTATTCGGGGTTCTCCGGGACGGGGGCATCGGAGATCGGGGTACTTAGGGAGTAACCCGCCCTTTTTCGCAATGCTAAGAAGATTGCCTTAGAATAAGCTTCAATTGTTACGATCACTTCTCCTTTAAATTGGCTACAGTTTAAACTCCAATATCAATACAATAATGCACTAACCTATGAATATATCTTCCTGCCCTAGTCTCATGTTACTTAGGGTCGGCGCAACATTATTTTTCTTCCAATCAACAACATTATTATTTTTCTGTCAATCGTCACATTAAAACATTTACTCCTTTTTCTTTCAATAATGTTACCAACGAATATTCAACAATATTAACTACCCAACATGTTTTTTTGATACATAGAGCAATAAAGTTAGTAACATTATCATTATCACTGAAAATCGGATGTTACCATGTTTACTGTTTATTTTGAGTTCCCGATATTTCAGCGCTGTTGCATCACAATATAAATACTGTGGTTGCATGCACCTTGATCGGATAAACCCAAAGTAATAAATAATAAAGTTACTATTTCAATACAAAATGTTGACGACCTCTGGGTACACCATAAATTATAACAGTTTTGCTCAGATTATATCTACAGCATTTAAATATTGCCTATGGTTTGATCATAGACAATATTCTTATGTGCAGGTCAGGTATAGCTTCTGCTATCTGTTTTAGGAAATCTAAAATAAATACAAACTACAGATTAATTGCATGCTGATCTTATGACAGATTTCTTTGCTGAAAGGAAAGCGGGAGAATGGTAGAAGTTTTAGTGAATGGAAAACATTTTATAGAATAGGTGCCTACTCTTTAATGCAATGGGTCATTTTTTTCTGATTATGCTTGCAATGAATAAATATCAAATGAAAGTCAGCGCGAAAAAAAAGAAAAACCGCAATGGATAATAAGCTCATAAAGTAGTCCCTGTCATCTACAAATTAAAGGGTTAGGCTTTCAGACGTGTACCTTCAGTACCAGTATATATAAGATGCTCTGTGTTCAGTACACCCACAACAGTCACACGGAGTCACACCTCTCTATTTATGTTTTCTAAGTCTCATGAAATGGAGGCGGACCTATTACTAATGTTTTTAATACCTAATGAAGAAAACAAATCATTAATCACGATTACTGTACTACCTATTTGTTTTGATTTCAATGCCCAAGAACAAAATGAAGACGCAACAAAGCCCACAACCCACAATGTCGCAATCCGAAGCTAATGCCAAGTTGGATCCCCGTCAGTAAGCGATGACGGTGAGGCTTCTATAATCCGACAAACAATACGTACATACTCATTGGAGAACTTACAATGATTCTCAACGTTTTATTATTCCTTATTTTGTAGTAGACAATAAAAGAAGCCTAATAAAAGCCTATTTTTTGCGTCTAATAACGCGTTTTTGCCTCATCATTTTCCTGCCCTTGTTCCATGTTACTTGAGGTCGGCAACACGTCTTTTTTGTCTATTCTCGTCTGTCAACCGTCACGCTATCATTTACTCCTTTATCTTTAATATCATTCCTCACACAATCCATCCATCGTTTCCTTGGTCTCCATCTCCCTCTCCATCCATCAACATTTATATTCATCACTCTTTTAGTATGTTATTACTTAGTAGGTACTAGGTATCATCTATTTTTGCGACTAATTTTGGTTTGTTATTGTAGTAAAAAATGAGAAGAAAGGTCGAAAGGACCTATTTGACTAAAGGTTAACTTCTCACATTAGAAATCGTTGTTACTTTAACAATCTGTCAGTTATTAAACAGGCAGAAGACGTTTAAAAGTCTGGCGCTTATATTTTGCAATCGAAGCTCATATTACGCTAGAGATGAGGCATAGGTTAACAATCAATACCTAATATGCCTAATTGAAAAATAAAAAAATACGCCTAATTGAAGGCCTTTTCAGTCAAAGGTTCTCAAACTTTCACACCTTTACCAGCTACCAACTTACAAATACTTTTAAAACTTTGTGCCAACAATCTGTCAAATAAAATGTCCAGTTTTATATTGGAAAGCTGCTATTGAAAAGCTTACACTACACGTAACTATAACACGTAAATCACGTTCCCACTGCTGGGATACAGGCCACGTCTGCGAGAGGGGGTGGGCCATAATCAACCATGTGGGCCCAAATGCGGGTTGATGGTGTCACATGTCTTCAAATTAGTGGTTCTATGACATTCCCCACAGTATTTCATCCATTCATTCGTGAAAAGTCAAACAATGGGCTTACATTAAAAATGAAAACATTTTTATTACGGCCATCATTTGATTTAACATGGACTTACACCTACTTCCAGGCGACATTAATGTCTGTAAGTTGGCACTTACAGCGAAGGTCGATGACTCGCATCGTATTTTGCAATCAGTGCCAAGTAAGGATCCCAGGCCGACAATGTAGACTTCCTTTAACAACAAGCAAATGGTCAACCTACGGGGTCTCTGGCTGCCAAATTGTATGACTTGCTGCGCCTCTTTTTAAAGTAATTCGAAGATTTTACCCACAAAAATTGCACTACCGCCGAGTTCACTGACGGTCTACCACTTTTCACTCTTATGCTACAAGTAATAAGGTTGAAAAGACGAGTACGGCCGTCGGTCGGTGAACTCGGTAGTACCTAGTACCTACTCTTAACCTCATAACACGTTCATGAGCTGTCAGTACATCATTGTTGTGTAATACAGGGTAGAAGGGACACCGACGCACAAAGGGTAACGTACCACGTATTCAGTACATCAATCTGAATTTCGAATCACCCCACATATAAATTTTTCATCGGTACCCACCTACACGGTCAAAATGTATGTATGCAACATACGATCTATTTTTAAATTACTGATGAAAATTTTCTATGTGAGGTTCAGAATTATGTACTGAATACGTGGTAAAGGAACCTACTCATACAACGTGACCCACTTTTTTAAATTTTGTACCTCCCTCCCCCCCTCGGTGACCACCCGTAGTATGTTTATGCCACAAATGCCAAGACCTCCCCCGTCTAGTTTTCACGTAGTAAATCATAAATATGGTTTTAAATCAATTTTTGCAAATGTAAAGTTAAAAGCAAAATAATTTGGCTCTTAATTGTCTTTAATAATAAATACGGCACTTGCCGCGTGACCTCAAGAGCGCGTGCATACCTTTACAAGTAAAACCAATATTATCAAGTGGTCCATAATACGATGTGCGTCAGTGCAACCTGTGAGTTCATAAGCACTAAACGCTGCGCGCCATTTTTTAAATAGCTCGAAAAAACGCAAGATTTCTCTAGAGGATATTGACTACGTGACGAAACCCAAAGCCCCCCCCCCTCACGTGAACGTGAACGTGTCACGTGGTACGTTCCCTAACTGTTTGTTTGTCGGTGTGCTGAATACTGACAGCTCTTGAACGTAGTTTTTCTGTTTCGATCGTGCATAGTTTTATTTGTGATAGGTAAGTAGAAGTAGGAAGGTAACATAGTACTCTAATCATAGTAAAATTCGAAGAACGTAGTATGCGCGTAAATCACGTAATGCCAATTTTACGGTGTATTTCACGTTTATCGAAATTATAATTAAAATACTTAATGCCATCGTTTTTTTTTTCAAGGGCAGGGTGTTGTGTAATCTTGTAATTATTTCTTTCTTTACCTTTAGGTACTAAAACAATTTACTAAGTAGGTCGGTACACTAGGAACCTAAGCCTGTCTGATCCAGCTCTTCGTATTTCTGTCTGAAGTTTTACCACACTAGGCAGCTAGATTGTAACAGTTAAAATAATTTTCAAAAGAAATATCTTTATCAAAAATTCATAATTTTTTATTTCTTCTATTTATCATTGAAGAAAACATCAACGCAACTATACTAATTAAATAATTACTATATATATATCATCAGTGCCCATCTCTCACGTCTACATTAATTATAGAAGCGTAGTATAATATTGAGTAACACTGACTTTGCCCCTACTACGACGCTCAATACACAATAGTACTGAGAGGACTTGCTCTTTCTTTGCCCAAAATTAGCATTGCCATTCAACGTGGCAATGCTGCCAGTCTTCTGGGCACGATGACAGCGATGCGGAGGAGTACTTTGACGCCTGAGTGTCTTAAATAATTGTCGTCGTTGTTTAAATGTAGGTACTTATTTTGAGTCTTCTTTTTAGCATTATTTTAGTTCTATTTGTAGTCTGTAAATAATAATAATATTATGATGACATGATTTAAATAATTTAATAATATAATTTTATTACATATTACTATAATTATTCGACATTATATACTTTCATTTTCGTTGCCAGCCTTGTAATTTGAATATAGACCTTCAATAAAACTCTTTTTATGATTTCCACAGTCAGCAATCACACATGCTCTTTAGTGTTTTTGAGTTTCAAATATAGACCGATACCACATGCTACATCATTCTTCTAATCTTGTGTCGACAGTATTATAAGAAAATTGCTTGTAGTGGTTAAAATATGAATCAGACAGCAAGAAAGTACGAGTAGCTCTCAGAACACTTGAAGGAAAACATCGTGAGGATAACGACACGTCCTAAAACCAAGAAATCGAAGAGCCTGGACACACGTGGAAGATGAGGGTTCATTTATTCTCACCGAGAACAAAAAACAGCGTAGGCATTACCACCGCTGGTATACAACCCAGCAGTAGAAATGCCTACGCTATTTACTTCCACAGAAAAAGTTTCAGCTTTTGGAAAATGGCGTAGGTCTGGTGTCTATAGAATCTTGGTCCGGTAGTTCACATTTAAGTATCAACATTCGTAGTGGCATTTTTTTTGGATATCATACCTCGAATCGAGTCGTCATCCTTTAGTACGGACCGTCAGTAGACAATGGTCACGTACCATTAGCTGGTGAATCAGAGCGCGACAGCCCCGTTGCGTAACTCGCCTTGAGTGACCGCTGATGGGTGGCTCCCAATCGTTGGGCGCTAGGTATGGTCACGGTTGATTAGGTCGCGAGGTTGCCTGCGATTAATGATTTGTGGGTGTAATTGGTTAATTTGTTTTGCTTTACAAACTTTTACACCTACTGCATATCATAACATTACGTCCGAATTTTCCCAGAGATTAGTTAGACAGAGGGGTATTTAGAGAGCACCCAAATTTCGTCAATTGTGTTTTTGATTCTCGCAATAAGAAGAGAAGAAGCCTATAGCTATGAACTGGGCACTCCAGGCTGCTGCTGAGAAATTCCTGATGGAAAATCCTACTACTTCTATCTACTGGATCTAGAAGATAGATATCTCTAAGATAATTTTATCTGGTACTAGCTGTTGCCCGCGGCTTCGCTGGCGTTTTGGCCAGAAAGTATGCCACGGACAGTTGTAAATTTAGCTTTGAGCACTCGGGAATAATGTAGCTTCCTATTAGTGAAAGAATTTTCAAAATCGGTTCAGTAGACCCAGAGTTTACCGCCTACAACCTCACAAACTCACAAACTTTATAATTTCTGCACTGCTTAAAAAAGAATCTATACATTAGTATAGATTCTAGTAGGTTTTTTAGTTGTAGTGCAGAATCTCTGCTCATTTCAGGGGATCATCATCATCAACATTGCAGCCGAAAGTCCACTGCTGGGCATAAGCCTCCCCCAAGTGTCACCACATTAACCGGTCCCGTGGGACTTGTATCGGTCCACCAGTGGGAGGCCTTCCAACGCAATGTCTTCCGGTTCGCGGTTGCCATTCCAGAGCTTTTCGGCCCCATCGGCCATCCTTTCTACGAGCAATGTGCCCTGCCCACTCTGGTTTTCAGGGGATGGTTCTAACCAACTCAGAATGAAATCTAAACCCCGTGTCGCTGCTGTGACATCCCTGATGAAGAAACTTACTACTGTTACGAAATGGATCTAACACAATTTTTTTTTTGTATTCGTTGTCAAGCAGTGCCATATCCCTTCTCCATTCAGGAGTCAGTTTCGAGAAAATCTCTTTTTTGAGTCAATTGTCTCTCTTTACGTGACTAAAAGGGAACCAGTCTCAATATCTGTCTAGCCTTTTCTCATCCATGTAGTGATCAGCTTCCATCTAACCGGATGCAGCTGAATACCTGTTTTTTACTTGGAGCGACTGCCTATCTGACCTGGTTAGTACTAGGTTATACGATACCTCTTGGTAAGACTGGTTGTCAGACTTTTGGGTCACTGACAACCTGTAACGATTGTCAAAGATCTACAATTGACAACCGGGACCAAAGGCTTGACGTGCTTTCCGATGCACGGTGAAAATTGGGTATGTAATGGGTGGTCACCCATCCACGGACCAACCCAGGCAAGTTATTATTTAGCCAGGAGCTCCTTCATAAAAGGGAACCAATCTGATTCTCTTATAATTAACGGTGCGAATCCGGAAACCATAAATTACCTTCACCGGGCACGTAAAATCGAGAGTAATTCAAGTTTTTGTATCGATCGTTACGATCTAGCTGGATAGTGTTGTACATCCTGCCTGACGAGTTTCGTAGAAAGTCCTTTACGGTACGTTACGGTAATACTTGATACTCCTGGATTTACTTCTTCACACCTTTTATGGGAACCCAGCTGTAAGACTAGTGTATGGTGTGTATACTGAGTACTATAATCAATATACAATACTGCCTTTTCCCATGACTTCCAATTCGTTCGATCCAGGGCTGGGCCTCTGGTCTGGTCGTTGGTCGAGGTTCGGGGCTCGAGTTATGCCTCGTCGCCTTCTGACTGTATCAAGGCGGCACTTAGTATTTATTTTAGCCCACAGCTCTAGGACTCATTATTTATATCCGTTTCATCGATACTTAGCAGTCTTCTGAACAGCCGGCAATCTGAAAAAAATTGTTCCTTTAAATTCAAATTACAGAAAGGAGAACGTTTTCTGATATACTTTTTATACGAGCATGTGTGATGGCTGAATCACATTCCGGTACCGAAAATGTGATGCTCTCCAACCAGAGGGTCTAGATAAAGTGATATTTATCAACGAAAACGTTTAAAAGGAAAGGCAAGAATGCATGAGCAGGGGGTCTAAACTCGCCGCTTTATCAGAATCATAATACGAATCACGTTAAAAATTTAAAACTCTTAAAATTGACTTTGTGGCAATAAACATAAAGACCATTTTAAGAATTTTAAATTTTTAACGTGATTCATATTATGATTCTGATAAAGCTTCGATTTTAGGCCCACAGGACTACGCATGCCGAAAAGCTTAACCATGTCAGTTTTGTCTCTGGCAAAAGTTGTTGTAGAAATATGAAACGATTTGTAAGTGATTGCTGCAAACAAAAACACGGAGCAACTCACTCCTTTTGTTTGTTATGCAAGAACAGGGGGCCTAAAATGGCTGCTTTATCAGAATCATAATACGAATCACGATAAAAATTTAAAACTCTTAAAATGAACTTTGTGGTCATAACATAAAGACCATTTTAAGAATTTTAACGTGATTCATATTATGATTCTGTTAAAGATTCCATTTTAGGCTTCCAGGGGGGTTACTATGACGTCTTAAAGCAGGAGTAATTGATTGTGGGAAAGAGACAGAGCTTCACAGGTCGTTTAGCGCCATTGCTTTCCCACTCTGGAATTACTCCTGCTTAAAGACGTCATAATAGGCCACCAGACAATTAAACTGCAAAATAACAAGCTAACCGATATCCGTTTTACCAAAGCTTAAACTTACGTAGGCTAACAATAAATCAATTACTCCTGCAACTGCGCCAACACAGAATTTAAATCCGTTGGCGTCTTAATTACATAGTATCAAAGAGTTAAACGCGCCTCTATCATTTGTAGACGACCTACGCCACCTACTGAACATTAAGTTAAACTGACAGGTGAATTGGGGAACTGACAGGTTTAGGAAATTAATGTTTTTCTACTTGGTAAAGGATGGCCTTTCAAGGACAAAGTAGCGTCACAAGTTTATTTGAACTCTGGTTGCATAATATTTTTTTTTTTCGTGATTTAGAAATTTATTTTGATTGGATTGTAGAATGATACCTACTACATATTAAGAATAGTCTAGTACACTAGACTCTAGTTTTCAAGACTCTATAGTGGTCGACTGCTGGGCAATGAGATCCTGGGTTCGATTAGACAAAGCTTTATTGAGATATTCTATCAGGCGTTCCTCCGTAGCAGCCTCAGAGTCTGGATTTGTGCCAGGTTGATGGCAATGGGCACGCCCCGTATTATTACTGACATAGCTGGCGAAATGTGAGTACCAATATCTAATTAGGTACATACACCTATGTCTAACCCTTCGGTGATTGCAGGCCTGCAGTTATGTAAGAATAACTGACCAGTAATAGTCATCGGTCGGTGGTGATCAACGTTCCTTCTCTGTGTGTACAATCTAAGAAAAGGCAAAATCGCCGCAGCTTCATTTGTTGCAGTTGATATTAAAGAAGGCGCTGTCGTCATTCGTAAATGTAACACAAATCTTAAATACAAATAAGTAAAATTGGAGTGTCTGTTTGTAATTTCAAAATAACACATCTTTTTACTGAATGCATATGAATGTATGTGTATACGGTACTTATTACAAAACACATTTTATTTTGACGGGACTTTTACTGGCAGATAGGTGATGTTATAAGAAATAAATCGTAGTACATTTATTTTAGGAAAAGGATTAGGGTTCCATGCAAAAAAAAACTTGAAATTGTTAACAAAATCTGATTCAAATAGGGAAGTAATCATTTTTTTTATAATAATTTCACGCGGACGGAGGTCGCGGGTAACAACTAGTTTAAACCGTGTCCATGGAATTTAAGTAACAGACTAAAATCCCTTTAATCATTAGCATAACATAACAATCAAAGAACACCTAATTGAATGGTAAAAGTACTTATCCAAAAGCATTAACAAGACGCTTAACTTCACTTAAAATACACGTCAATCTACAAATCATTCAAACAAACTACAAACGGGATTCGAACATCGGAATTTAGTCCTCCCTGCTCAAAGGTGCCTACTAAAATAAGTCCCTCCCAATTAGGGTTCCCAGATGCCTAAATAAGATTTCCAAATAAAATTCTGGACTTTTTTTCTTCTTTGAATGTGCATGTTAATTTTATTAAAACAATCTCATTTTTGTAAATTCCAAACGTTTTAGAATTCCCCCCGCATTCCAAGCACTGAGCTAAAATTCCGGATGAATGGCAACCCTAGCTCAAAGGTACTAAAATTAGTGCCTCCCGATCCGTCTTAATAAGTACTATATGAGTACAGTGAGAAACTATATTTAGGAACATTCTGAACTCCCTTCAGGGACACGGTTGGACAAAGGACGAGTATATTTCAGTTGCTAGGGACTTGTGAGAGTAAAATAAGAGTGATTTATGTTTTGCGACACTTTTGTGTGTGTGTTTCTGTCGTGTGAAAAGGAATGGGAGAAGTTCCACTAGATTAAACTATTTTTGCAGTTGGTATATACGTCCTTCTAGAAACTTCTAGAAATAATTGTAATTTTAAGAAGTCTACCTGTTACACTACTATGAGTGTTGATCCAAGAGGCTTCCTCTGCAATTGCTTGCCGAGACAATTATCGATCTAGCCCTGCTCTACACCTGTGATATTAAAGAACTTATTTAAGACTGCATCAGTAAGTGGAGTTCGCGTAACTGAATTTTAGGCCAAACATTCTATTTAAACCCACACACAAACACAGGTACGCTAACGTCTTTTAACCTGTTGCCAATTCCTAAGTTTCATTGCTGACATTAAAATCCAGAAAAAAACTGAAACTACTGTTGATTCTTTCTCGTGCCACCCCAAGTTAACTTAACTCACATAATTAACAAGCTTATTTCAATGCTCACATTTTACAAGCCAATCTAAATCCAATTCTATACCTCACAAGTAAGTTCCACAGTCTTTTGATTTGAAAACAAAAAGGGTCTTGTAGTGACGTCAAGCGGCGCCAACAGATGGCGCTAGCAGTGCATTGCGCATGCGTCACTTGGTGATGGATTTTGTGATTCTGTTGGACTTTTTAGATGCCAGGAGCATTAGTGTTTGCATTTAAATACTTTTTCTTTATGTTATTGTCTTGGAAATTCCATTTTATTCTTATAGTAGGTAAGTAGTATACCAATTATTTTGGGTTAGTTTAGGTAGAGGAAAATAAATTGGCAACTGTGAAACTAATGGCGCTAACATAGCTGGTTCCAAGCATCGTCATTGGTTGAAAATCGAGTTATGTCATTTTATAATATTTTTCAAAATAGCTTGGCCTCATTGGTCAGATTGAGACCTACTCGTATCTATGGTCGCGCCATCTACAATTAGTGTTTTACGGTCTTACTCATTCTGTGGAAAGTCCTGCATGACACGATGTTCTAAAGCCCGTAATTTGTTTCTATTCTCTAATTCGATATTTGAACTTCTTAAAGTAAAAGACAATCTTCTAACTCCATACCAAACAAGGAAACAAGAGGAAAATAACCATTCATGAAAGAAAGCCACGAAGTGCAAAACTCCCACACTAAAATACCAAGTAAATATCATAATTAACATTAAGTAAGTTATCATTAATTTAACTTTTTAATAATTATTATTATTGCCGTGAAAGTCTCTGTCACTCTCCGTATTAAACATTTTAAAGATGCATCACTTGTCAGCTGTCATATTTACCAAACTAACTTTACACTCGAAATTCACAGAAGCATTTGAATATCAACCTTATCTTTCTAAGGCTAGGGTTATTATGAAATGTTTTGAAGAGTAAATACAGGTTGTAAGTGGCAGGTACTTTGGTCGAGAGGTTGTGAGAAAGGTGTGTTTGGTTATGCAATTGAAGGTGGTGGTCCAAAGCATAGGATATAAGCGTGTTAGGATTGAGAACATGAACAGCTTTTGACTGCGTGTAATCTAGACTTAACAAAAATGGAAAGATAGAAAGTACCCTGCTTTTATTTTCATCTTTTATTTAAAAAATGTAATTAGTTAAAAAATATCTAACTAAATGCTAAGGACTAGGACTTCAGGGTCTTTAAACTGCTCCTCACTACAGTACTAAAGTACTTTGCAGGCCTGTTTTTGTCTAGAATTAGCACACACACGAATGTAACTGTCATTAACTTAGACTAAGAATAGAAAAGTGTGCGACGAGTATGATTATTGCTAAATAATCTTCATCGCATACTGGAAGTATTCGGAATGTAACTAAAATAACTTCCATTAAAAAGAAGGAATCCAGCTGCCGCCAAAGAAAAATCTCAGGACGCTCCATATTTCTGAAATCTTAATAGCTTTCCCTTCACAATTAAATCATTCACAATTTCACCATCACCCACTACAATATTAATCGCTTATCGCTCCGCTCATACCTTACCCCACACTTGAGGTCGAAATACTATCACGTTTAGATAAGACAACTTATAAAATAATGGAGATTTTCTCTTTTTGCACACGTGACATAGCAATATTGTGCTATTGTCTGACCTCTGATGAATATTACGGAGATCTATGATAGGGTATTATGTCTTCTTTAGCTTTCTTACGAGAGAATTATGCAAAGGTTAGGAATGGAATTATTAGTTTGAGACTATGTCATTCATATTCAGACATGGGTAGTTGTAGTTTGATTACTTAAGTTAGGGTTTTACTGAGTTTAAACGAGACTTAAACAAGAACTCAAAAATATTATTTTCATGTTCAGTTCATTTTGAGGGCCAACGAGAGCTTTGATAAAGTAACATTCTATAGCGATAACACGATGATGGAAGAGTACGTTGGAATGATGAGGTATTAACATGCAATGAAAAGCTTACGTCAACCCTGTTTAGAGTCTCGAAATACGGAACACATTCTAGGTGATTGTCATTTGTTTAAGCCCACCTGATAGACTCCTACAATCTACATCCAGGCAGACTAGCAGATTGAGGTCGATTTCACAGGCCGAATACAGGGTGTAACAGGACCCTTCACGAAGCCGTCAACCAAGCATTATGTACATCAAACTAAGTAACTTTACGCAAAAATTATTGCTGGGAAACGACTTTTTTTGTTGGGGGTAAAAAATCACGTTTTACGGAAGGACTCAAAGTAACGCACTCAAAACATTGTTTTGATGAATGGATTGAATAGTACGGGGGTCGTGGTAGTCTTTAAAGTAAAAATCTTACATTAAAAACGTGTATTTTTAGAAAAACTTGTGAAAAAGTTGGAACTTTGACCCCCAATATCTCCGTAACTAGAAGGTTCCCAGGTATGGTCTAGAACAAAAAGAATGATCGCAAAGACGGGGAGAACAAGTGCCTTTCGGCTTCGTTAAGGGTCTTGTTACACCCTTTATATCTCTAATCTCTAGGTCGTATTGAATAGTCGTCTGGTCCTAACCTACTTTGATAGATTTGGTATGATTTCATAATCATTACTATCAACCGTAACTGGGTTCACTTTTTAGGGTACGGAACCAGAAGGCTAACCAACTCCAAAATTACTCCTAGTTACCCAAATTTTTCATTACGAATTGACCTTTTTTCTTCACGAATTGTTTTTAACATGTGGCAGATTTGGACTTTTATTTCGCTACAAAATGCCCTATTACTAAACTTCCGCTGTCCGTCCGTCCGTCCGTCCGTCGGTCTATCAGCGAGCTGTATCTCATGATCCGAAATAGGTAGTCAGTTGAAATTTTCACAGAATGTGTATTTTTGATGCCGCTATAACAACAAATAAACTAAAAATTAACCTTTTGACCGTCATAATATTATATTATAATCACACATACGTGACAAGCAAGCGCGTGCACTGTACGCCAAACGACACAAATATGTGACAAAATGGTAGGTGAAATTCTGGCTTGGCGTGGAGGGCACGCGCGTGCGTTTTTGCTCTGGAAGTCAAAAGGTTTAAGGTTGCCTCGCTACTACGAAACCATTCTGCGCGACTCCGACTCACACTTGGCCAGTTTTATGTAAGATGTTTTGGTCCTACACCACACCTATAATACCCTTCCATCTTACTCTACACATAAACAAAATCTCTAAACTACACTTTCATGCAGGAGGTCACCTTGAATCCGGTTGTCGACCAGCCAGTTGCCTAACAACTGATTGTAACTGTGTTAATACACTTAATTACCTAAGGACAGGTCCAGTGGATAAACAACTATCTTTATAAAACTAACTGTTTCGTAAGAACCGCTCTGTATATTAAAATTAAACTTGCCTTGAAGTGTGGGCAGCCGGATGGGCACGCGACAACGACGTATTTATGAGATACGGTAGTGGTTTCAGAAATATTCATGATTGTGATCTTGAACGGTGGTTTCTGGAGTGAACAAGTGGTTCAGGATTAGATCATCACTTAAAAAATTTGATCAGTTAGCGGCCGTTGCCTCAGCGCTGGCCTGGATGATACTAAACGGTAAAAGTTGAGATCTCAAGTCAATCACGAAAAATGCAGCCTGGAACCTCCATGTGACTCAAATGATTTGAAAAGAGTAACCATGGAGTTTCTTGCCGGTTCTTCTCCATAGGAAACGACCAACCCGAACCGTGCACATTTTTGTCGACGTTTTCTAAGTGCCCATCTAGGCCTATGTGAAATAAAAATATTTAAAAAAAAACTCAGAACTTATACTGCAAAATATCGTACAGATCTTTCATTTCACAAATTTTATCGGCAAGTTAGAATTTTGTCAGACCGTGCCTTTTTGTTGGATTGAAACTCCAACGAAGTTGTGCAAGAAATGTTTCTTTCATCATTAGCCTATATGTATAGTAGTGCACTTCTAGGCCTAGACCTTTTCATATCATACGCATTTTCACTAGATCCTCGGCAACTCTCAAGCTCAGCTGCTATCCATCATACCATTATTATTACCATCATTATTTCCTTTATTCATCTATACACATATTATTTACATTTTTAAATATTCTAATAAAAAAACATTTAAAAATATAGCTACCGATGGTCAGGGCTCTTGAGAGAGGAACCTCCTAACAATACGCGCCGTGTCCAGAAGTACTGCTTTCTGAATCAAGCCCTTGATCCAGCTGCCTAGCGAGAGCTTCCTCGGATGTATTAATATAATATTATTATATTAATATAATAATATTAATTATTACATCATTATTATTCTTATGTTAACAATTTCTTTGTTTGGTTTTTAGTGTTAGCAGCAAAATTTTGTTTTTTGTTGTGTAACTTAGAAACACGCTTATTGTTTGTTTCACTTAGGTATCGTGTTTTGAAATAAGCATCTTATTCATTAAAGTATGCATGCCAATTTTATGGCGAAATGTGTCGTTGCACTACATATTATTTTTACCATCATCATATGACTTTGACTACCAGTATAGAAACTATGCTCCTTAATAAATGGGTCTAACGTTTGATAAATATGAATGTTGATGGATGGAGAGGATGAGAAAGACCAAAGAAATGATTATGTGAGAAATGTTAAGAATGAAAAAGGAGTTAATGATAGCGTAACGACTGACAAGGAAGAATGGAAGAAAAACACGTGTTGCGCCGACTACAAGTAAGGAAGACAAGGGCAGGAAAATGAGAGGAAGGTGAAGAGGAGAAGAGAAGATAGAAGGTGGGAGGGGAGGTACGGAGACATACCTACCAAATTAGAAAACATTTTTCAATACTGCAATCGAATTTCAAAATAGCAAATGTTCAATTTCGCGCCACTACTGAACGGAGCTAACAAGATGGCGTAGCAAACAGAACGGATCGGTCACCTCTCATTGGCGTTAAATTTAAAACAATGGCAGTGAGAGCGGCAGAAATTTCTCTGACACTTGCACTGATGACGATTTTGTTACTGGGTATTGTTTGTTTATGTCTAAATTGGATGAATGCTAATTGGACTGCCTCGTTGGTCTAGTAATTGCAAGCGCGACTGTTGAGCATGAGGTCCTGGGTTCGATGCCCGAGTTGGGCAAAGTGTTATTGGCAGCCACAGGGTCTGAATTTGTGCCCGGTTATTACATGGGACTTAAACATAATTGGCGAAATGTGGGTGTACTATTAGGTACATCTCTGCCTAACCCTTCGGGCATTACAGGCGTCGTGTTATGGTATATTTTATGTTTAATTGGATGACTTTTCTTTTCCTTGGAGTTCTTTTTTGGGTGCTTCGTCTTTGCTTGGTGTTCCAGAGAAATGTGATTGATGTGCAAATAATATCATGTCTTCCTTATGCTCAGAGTTTTCTTGAGCAACATGTTCGTTTTAATTCAAATCAAAGGCCTTATCTGTTCAGAATCCTTAAATGTCTTTAAGTCCTATCAATACTACTTATATCTCAGTCATAACTCATAATCAAACTAAACATTATACTCAGCCCTCAGATTCTCAATTTAAGTCAACTGTATCGAGCTCTGGGATACATTCATCTCATTATGCAATATTATTTACATATGGGTTAGGATTTCTTGTGCACCTACACAACAAGACTTTACTTAAAAATATATTAAAACCAATGATGACTAATTAAACCTACATTACAATGATTCACACGGCAAAGAGAGAGTACTTGTGTTAACAAGCCAAAATTACTACCCGTTATATCAATATGTCCTTTCGTAATCAGTAAAAGTAAGAAACATTTAACGAAAATCCGACAGAACTTTATTATTTTTGCAAACATACCAACTCATATATGCAGACCAAAAAAGTTTCTTATCTTTATCTCAGCCTTATGGGCAACGATTTAAGAATCATTAAATGGATTTCATGTGCAAAAATAACTTTGTCAGCGCTTCTTGACATATTTTGTACTGTAAAACAGCAAAGATTGCTCACGTAACAATATTACGTATTTTCTTGTCAATTATGAAGTAAATAAAACTTTCTTTAGTCGTAAAGAATTTACTGTCGTAAACAATTAAACACCTGTTTCATATAATCAGTGCTATATTATTGATCCATCTTCACACCCTGTTTACTTTATAGTGGGATGTATAAATATTTATTAGGAGTCTAGTGCACATTTTAATTACTAACAATTGTTTTCATAACTCCTCGCTAAACATCATCTGCTTTTAACTGTCTCTCCTGTATTACAATCGATTGAATTGTGGTCTTATTATCCAATTATGCATTGTTTATGACATTTAACTATCTGATGTCAAAGTAGCATTAGCCTTAATGAAAATCCAGAAAGAGATAGCGTTGATCCCATTTCTTCATAATAGCGTGTCGATTGCAATCTGTTTTGAGCCGGCTCCTTAGTTGACGCTTAGAATAACTTTCGATTCCTGCGGCGTGCGCCTGCATTGGGCACGGAGTACATGATACCAAGAGTCCCATCATTAGTGAGACAACACCTCATTTGCACTCTCGGCTGAATGTGTCTATAAACAAACCCACCTGAGTAGATTTTCCATGATTAGACCATCCTGGATCCGGTGTCCGAATTAACAGTCTTCCAAATAAGTCAAAGGAACTCATGTCCAGCTGGAAAATTTTTAGCAGATATAACGATCTAATGGGTAAGGTAAGGAGGCACTATCTATAGCTTTAGTCTTTCTTTAATCCGTTCCCGAGTGAAACAAATATTAAAAGCTTCTGAATTAGTTCGAGAAAATTCTACACAAACTGACAAAGTAATTAACCAAGCACTGCCTAGTCTCCCCGAACTTATTAACCGTGGAAGGTAATTACGCCCGTTCATGTGCATTCGTCACAGATGGTGATAACTTCAACGCCTTAGAACAATAGAACATTAAGTACCAAGAGTTTTAGAAGAAATATGACTACAAGTAGGCTAAATCAACAAAAAGGCTTTATATACTGTCGATGTTGAATGGAAAACGTCAATCAGAAATGTGGAAATGAGTGCAGAGAAAATTGTACTCAATGTTTTGCAAATTCTCCTTAATCGAAACAAGTTATGGGCTGAGAGCTCAATGTTTTTAGAATTCTCCTTAGCCTAGAGAAATTATAGGCTGGGATTTAGAGCCCCCTTCCTATCGGGTCTCATGACATGGGTGTCATGTTATTCAAGACTATGCATGACATCTAGACGTGTAATATTTGTAATTTACTTCAGCAAGAAGTTTAGAATTGACAAATTATGGAACAGACCTAGGATAGATCCTTGAGAAATTCTTGCAATTTAGTTTTATTAGTAAAAGTACTTTTTTTTAAATGAATTTCTTTTAGTCCAGTTTTTTGTGTTATTCAATGTTTCACAATTAGTCTTTTAACGCATTTCTTCAGTTTTATCCGATTTTGTAAGAACTTGAACTTCAACCTCATTCCCCACCGCGACCAATGGAAAACAATACGTAAATATATTGCTAGTACTTAATCCGGCCTATCTGTGTATAATAATAAGTATTATCTCTTGATACCAATCGTTCATTTATAGGTGCTTACACAATTAATAATTAAACATCAATAAATTGTTGCCTGTTAAAACAAAAATGTATCACATGAATCGTGAATTTGACATTGGCCATTAATATTTCGGTTTAGTCCCATCTCGGCACCCATGTTCACGGGTTCGTAAATTTTAATTACATTACGTGTGAAAGTATGTGTAAAAGTTGTTTTATAAGCTTCCTAAACCGGTTGTCTCTCTCTTTCTTTCCAGGATTTATTTATACCGTCATCTCTCTCGCACAGTGCAATGTCGTAGTACCGTTGCGAGTAGTGTTGCGAATGTAGTATGTATCGAGTAATTTAATCGGTTGTTACAATCGATTTCAGTGTTATATTTGCTTAATAACTATCACGAACTTAGATGAATATCCAGACTCTGAGTAACAGCAGGTGGTTTCTCTTAGTAAACCATATATCCGTTGTTTGATTTCTAAACGCTATTCGTATTTATGAATAGAGATTAGAGATTAGCTTCTTTTTACTTATTATCTTCTCCTTCTTTTTTATGATCTTGCTACACCAACAGTTTGTGACTGATACCATCAAGTCCTAGTGGCCTACCATGACGTCTTAACGCAATAGTAAATCCAGTGTGGGAAAGAGATGGTGCTAGACGACCTTTACAGCTCTGTCTTTTTCCCACACTGAAAAACTCCTGCTTTAAGACGTCATAGTAACCCTCTTGGTCCACTCTATTTAGGGTTTCGTCCCTCAAAAAGAAAAACGGAATCTTTACAAGATAATTTCGTTGTCCGGTTCTTTGTTTATCTTATGACCCTGGTTCCAGGACCCAAGTTGAAATTCCTATTGGTTTCAAATCATTTCACGAAACAGACTACACGTAATTTAAATTAAATTCGTTAGCAGTTCCACAGTCACTGCTTTACCACTGATGCAATTCCCAACATCCGATTATTTAATTCGATTAGGAAGTTCCCTCACTAGTTCATAACACGAAACATGTTTTTGCCGTATGATCATGATTACTGTAACACTTTGCTGGTATTCAGCGTTAGCATATATTTCTAATAAGCTTGCGGTTTTTTTGAGGTCACCCGTCGCGCAGCTGTTATGAAACTCTGATTCTATCGTAGACTGCTATGTTGTTTGTTTGCTAGATAATATGTTTTGTTAGGTTTTTCTCTACATTGCATTTTGTATCCGCCTCAGTTCTTGGGTTCCTTGGCATTTCGGAAGTTCCTTTACCCATGTAATTGAAATAAATACTGCAAGTTTGAATTTGCAGTACAGTTTTCTGTCCAATATCATTAAACTGCACCCACGGTAATTATAGGATGTTGATTGCAAAAAAAGACCTGCCTTATCTTATTTGTTTCTCTCATTAAATGATATCAAATCTAGACAGTGCAGAGTGCTTCCAATCCACATAATATTGAGGAAATTATTTACTAACTAG
Source organism: Eugnorisma glareosa (assembly GCA_947578425.1). Classification (NCBI taxonomy): domain Eukaryota; kingdom Metazoa; phylum Arthropoda; class Insecta; order Lepidoptera; family Noctuidae; genus Eugnorisma; species Eugnorisma glareosa. Next base: position 2,515,228 of record OX387971.1, on the reverse strand, counting down.
ACATCTCAGTTCTTCATTTTTATTAGAATACTTCTGTGAGTCTAGATTATAATTTTAGTTATTAATCCTCATTATCATCGTAAACTTGATGAGCGTCCAATCAAATTTTAATTGCTCATTTAATACTAAATAGTATCAGTCTGGTCACGACTTTAATATTCTAGATTTTATAGGTCTGTAAATCAACTATTAACTGTTACGAATACTATTATGTGTATAACATTTATCGTTATTTCAAAGAATGCATTGATGTAAAATATTATGGTTTACAATAATTATCCATACATCAACTTCGCCATTTTTACTCATGAGGCTTTTTATGCAATTTTCTTTTGCTGGTCTGATGGCAGTCGCTCCATGTAAATACTGGTATTCAGCTGCATCCGGTTAGACTGGAAGACGACCCCAACATAGTTGGGAATAGGCAGATGATGGTCTTCATCTTCAGTACCTACTCGTACTTGCCTCTAATTTGAGAGAACTTTTGGTTATGGCAGCTTCTGTAAAATATTCCTTGACTAATGTTTCATCTATGTTTTCTTCGTCTTTAAGTTTGATTTCGCCAAATTCAAGCTTTGCAGGAAACCAGAACCCCTTTGATGGCTTCTATTCTCAACTAAAGTTAGGCTTACTATGGGGGCTTTAATTTCCCAATATTCCTCCCCAAATATTTCTAGCTCCATCAGTTGATCCTTTATTAATTATATATTAACCAACGCAGGCTTAAAGTCACCCAAAGGGCAATAGAGAGGGCTATGCTCGGAGTTTCCTTGCGTGATCGAATCAGAAATGAAGACATCCGCAAGAGAACCAAGGTTACCGACGTAGCCCGAAGAATTACCAAACTGAAGTGGCAGTGGGCAGGACACATTGCTCGCAGAACGGATGGCCGATGGGGCCGAAAAGTTCTGGAGTGGCGACCGCGGACCGGAAGACGTTGCGTTGGAAGGCCTGCCACTAGGTGGACCGATGACCTGGTGAAGGTTGTGGGGAACCGCTGGATGTGAGTCCCACGGGACCGGTCAGTGTGGCGACACTTGGGGGAGGCTTATGTCCAGCAGTGGACGTCTTTCGGCTGAAATGATGATGATGAACCAACGGATATAGATACAAACCTGGTTATAAAAGGGCCAACAATCTCATAACCTTGATTGGATTATCACTATGGTTACCGACAAGGATGTAATTATGCAACAACGACAGTGAACGTTGAATTTAATAAGAAACCAATAGAAGCCGACCTTAGACTAATTAAACTGAATGGTGCGGAATTGCCATAAAGACATTATGTTATTATATTTTACACCTCAACGAATGTCTGAGTTATTTGTCAATATATTTAGTCTTACAGTAGTTCTGACAGATTTGTGGCAAGGTCTTCCAATCGTTTTGTGATTTCGAAATCGTTTTAATGGTGTGATTTCTGTCTCGGTATGTTTAGATGGGAATCTTAGTGATGTGTTGGGCCTTGAGACAGTTTTATAAGAAGGATCTTTGACCAGCAGAATTCAGCCGTGAATTGATAGCTCTTCAAACGTAAAAACTACTGCTTTCTGCAAGTGCAATGACGATAACAGCCATAATATTAAAAATTTGGTATTAATATTGATCTCATCGCACATTTTTTTATCATCCACCGCAGTCGCTAAATAGCTACTTAAATAAATCACACGTTTTTCATTCCTAATCAACTTTGAAAATCAGACTGCCCTAGATGTCCATAAATACTAATTTTATATAAGAATTAGGATATCTAGCAGCCATAGATTCATCTAGAACCATGCAGGTATCACGTCTGTGATTTCTTGCATCATGTCTAGTTTGAACAGTCTTTACAGATTTTGCGTTATTGTCAAATTCGTCTTAATTTTCGTAGTGATAAGGTTACTGTTGGGTTACTACTACTGATATGTTAGTCAAAATCACAGTGATCTTTATTCCAGTTTCAATAAGGTCGCGGTTAGCTTGCTGCTGTCATAACTGTGAAAGGACTGTACTTGCGTCGATTGCCGACAGACCTTGGTGTATGTTTCCTATACAAGTTAGCTGCTTGGCGCCGCTTATGTACTTAGCAACTGCTTGAGACTTCGCTAATTGCTTTGACTTTATATAAAGCTGGGTTATGCAATGTTGTTACCTAGTGTTTAGAGGTCTGGTTTGCAAAGGTATTGGATTCTAGTCGGTTTCCTGTTTCAATTTAATTGACCAGTCCTAGTAGATATAAATAGTTGGTGAATCTAGGTAATAGATACATGTATATTTTTGACCGTATCCAATGATGCATCATTCGTTTCTTTTGCCTGTTCTACTTTTTAAAAATGACCTAGGTACAAACAAGGTGTTTAACCCCGAAACTAGCACCAAATTATATTACCTTCCCATTTAGACAAACTAAGAAGTTAACACTTGAAACGTGTTTCAGGCAAAACTCACAACATGAACGGCCATTGAGAATTTTACGACAGAAAAAAGTTTAATGAAAACTTTTTTCCCGCGCTCTTGTAGTCGTCCATGCAGAATAACATATAATCAAGAAATAAGCCAGGTAAAACAATGATGAATATAATCATATCTTCCTTGAGAAAGGAACCGGTGATATAACCTTTAGTGATGCACTGCATTTCCTATGTGCCGGTCCGCCAGTGTTCCTCCGCGCTTCGGTGGCGCGAGACGTGCAGACGCCATTTTTTAAAAAACCAAAACGTCATCGTCATTTTGTTTACAGTTCGAAGCTATCGAGATTCGAACACAGTTCAAAAACATAAAAAAGGTTTTAGTTAAAAAGTTTATTGTGATTTGTGAATTGTTTGTAGTTTCGTCGCATTGTTTAAGGATTTGTAAAACGCATTGTTTTGCGGGTAAGTTTATAATTATAATGTCGTATTTAAATGTTGTTAGTGTTTTTATATCAAACAATGCCGTATGGTTATTATTCGTGATATATATGAATTAACACGTATAAGCGATAGTACCTACCTATGTCGCTAATTAGGAGGGTAGATTGATCATTATAAAAGATCCGAGTGTAGATGTTAAAAAAATATTGTAGTGACCCCAATTGGTTTGAAACATCTCCCTGCCCTTGAAAGAGCTCGAAGCTAAATAATAACAGCTGCTCGGGTCGATCTTCAGGTTAAGCCGCGCTTGTCTAGGTTGGTCCGTCGATGGGTGACCAGTGTGACCACCCATAATATACTAAGTTTCCTCCGTGCCTCGGAAAGCACGTTAAGCTGTTGGCCCCGGCTGTCATCTGTAGATCTTTGACATTCTTTTAGTAGTCAGTGGCCTGAAAGTATTACCAAGGCGTATCGTATTACCCAGAAGTGCCCAGAACTAAATGGGTTGTGAAGGTTAGATAGGCAGTCGCTCCATGTAAAATGCTTGTGTGCAGCTGCATCCGGTTAGACTGGAAGTCTACCCCAACAGAGTTGGAAAACGGCCAGGCGGGTGATGAACTGATGAAGTTATGACTCTTGACGAAATTGTTATTTTTTTAGGGTAGCTATAGGTGCTTTAAAATATCTACTAACGGCACGAAAAACCCCATAGTACCTAATAAACCAAAACACCATTGAATACGTAGAGAGCTATATTTACCTCAGAAAACAGCTATCTTTTAAAAACACAAGACACGCAGATGAACTAGACAGACGAATTAACATGACCTGGAAAAAATACTGGAGTTGCAAATAAATATTTAAATCAAAACTTTCATTAAGTCTAAAGAAAAAAGTAATGGACTCAAGCTTACTACCTTGTCTAACGTACGGCGCTCAAACCTGGATTTTAATAAAAACAATATGTCCAAAATACGTTCGTGCCAGCGAACTATGGAGAGGAGCTTCCTTGGCATCAAGCTAATCGACAATCAAAATAGTAACAAAATCAGACTCAAAACAAAAGTGATAGACGCAGTATCGCACGCTCGGCGATTGAAGTGGAAATGGGCCGGACACATTGCCCGCTATCCACAAGAAAGATGGTCCAAACGAATAACAAAGTGGAGAGGCCCTGAAAGTAAAAGAGAAAAAGGCAGACCACAAGCTCTCTGGATCGACGACATAATAAAAATAGCAGGAAGTGACTGGTTGGAAGCGGCGAACACCAGAAACAAATGGAAGCAATTGGAGGAGGCCTATAACCGTAAGGGGCCATGACAGAAATTTGACGTTTTTTGAAAATTTATTTCTTGTACAAACTTTATTTAATTTTCTTGTCTTGAAATTAAAAAGGCTTATTATTATTATTTAGACTTTGCATGTAGGTACGTTTTGAAATACCTACCTGAATCCTTCATCATCTTGTTATGGCAAATTTTATCTTTATCTCAACGCAAACTTGTTGTTTCTTCAATCTGAACGGAATGTGCGCTTATCATAAAGGACACAATCAGTTCCTTGACACATTCAAACATTTTGACACTGTTTTAAAAGAAATCTGCAACACGAACCCGGATATTAAATAAGATCTTAGCTCAACGGAGTTTTTAAATGACTCGATGTATGAAAATTCAGTCACTATATTCCCAAAACCAATGAGATTATAAAACAGTTCATTTCATAACCTCATGACAGGTCAATCACAGAAGTGAGTAGCTGCATCGCGCAGAGTTCCAAATAACTCTGTCACATTTTTGCAAATTTTGTGACTGGGAACCCTATAATATACTATAACCCTATAGCCCTATAGCCCTAAAGCCGTAGAGCCCTATAGCCCTATTAATCTGTTCCATGACACAGTTAGTTAGAAAGACCCAAGAAAGTGTGAGATACAAAATGAAAATATTTTATTTCACATAGGCCTACATGGGCACTTATAAAACATAAAGAAAAGGTAAGGTGCAAGGATCCGGTTGGTCGTTTCCGAATCGGCAAGAAACTCCATGGTTTCTCTTTGGTTTTACAATATTATTATGTTACAGCATTAGTATAGATTAGGTGTGTATGGAGAGACAGCGTAGGCCCGACCATAAGTCGTTGCTCACTACACAAAAAACGTTAAACAAGATCAAAGTTAACAAGCATCTAGGAATATAGAAGGCCTACAATGTTCACACATTCACAAACAATCGGTAAAAAGAATCCAAACAAAGATAAGAAAATAAAAAGACTAAAGTAAACAAGTAGGTAGCACAAATCTTGTCATCAGTGCTGTGCTGAAGCAAATTTAAAGAAAAGGTGCATAAATGATTTGAAAACCTATAGTTAAAATCTGATTAAAAAGAAAAGTAAATACGATATTAAACATCCAGTTTACTCTTCAGAAGTAGTCATTAATAACATATTAACTAAACAATCAATTTGTTAGTATTATAATTTAAAATAGTTTCTATAATATTTCCAAAACATTCTATTGATCATTTTCATTCATGAACTCTAGTCATTATGTTTTGTAAACAAACTAAGAATGTTTTAGATTAATATAACAGTCACCTGTGTTTGTTATATTGAAGGGGTATTGTGTGTTTAATTTAAATAACGCGAACGTTATTAACATGATAAAACGAATTTTTAGTTGCAAAATGTTATTATACAATTAACGATTATTTAAATGACAGATTCTAGATCTGCTGCATCCGATTTATTAGGTATATTAGTAAAAACTTGACTTTGAATTAAATTATACATATTATATTATTAAAATCTAATTTTAATACCCGTATAATTATGTGACATGTGCTTTGTGCTTAGTGTAATAGTTTAATTTTTTTAGCAATTTTATATTTATTATTGTTCAACATTGTGTGCTCTTTTGTTGTTTATTGTTAATTGATTGTACGAGTAAGTATTGCATTCGATTTGTACGCTTCATCGAAAGACATGGATGAACTTGCTATATTGTATTGTTTGTAACACCCCTGATAAACTCATGTCCACAAATAAAGATTTCATTTTCATTTCCAACAGTTTTGTGAGGACTACGGCCTCGGCTAGCTATTGTTATCATCAGCATTTTTGTTTGATGTGAGGGTTTCTGAACAGGTTGCTTGCCTCATGGGCTTGCCGTATTTTTGGCCACTAGCCACGCCAATGATTCTAAATCGTCACAGGCCTGGTATTAATTAGGGTAAAAAGTAACAAATAAAAAATACCTGGGTTCTTTTTTTCATTTTTTTACCATTTAAAAATTAATTACATTTGTACTGAAGGAATGTAGGGAGGCCTTTGCCCAGCTGTGGGACAATATGGGTTAGCTACAATAATAATAATAATTGTACTACCATATCCACCACTGAAATTAATCAGTCGTTGTCATTTGTTATGTCAGGTTAATTCATCAAATCAAATTCACCTACAGGAATCGGTCTATATTCCCAAAAAACCCGCGAAAAAATTTGCCCATTTTTTAGCACCAAACGTTACCGATAGGTGCTTTAATAACACTTTACCCTACCTGGGAATAGATACCTACCAGAACGTTATACTCAGCATTAGCGATTGCGAAGTTGCGACTACTAAACTAAAGAGACTGTCAATTACTTTTCCAACAATGTAATCAACAAAAATCGACACACATAACTCACACGATAACAAGGCACTGTCAGAAGCATACCGTCTGACATTCGAAGGTCTAAGCAGTCTAGCATCACCTACAGTCATCACTGTTGCAATATTCGTTGCAGACAGTGCACATGACGAAAACGCAGCGATTTCCATGTCTGCTGTTGTAAGATCCAATACGGTACTGTTCCATTGTCTTACGTGTGGGGTTGTGGCGTAACAATGGTCTTTTGGCCATCTTTTTTTAGCGAGTGATGGTAGGCTTCATGGTGTGTCCATCTACTTAGTAAAAATCTTTCCACCGCAATAGAAGAAATATTTTTCCAAAATGCCCCTTCATTTTGGAAAAATATTTCTTCTATTGCGGTTAAATGAGGAATGAGGAAAAGTTTGTATGGAAATTCGTAATTATCTTGTCTTTTGAAAGCTAGGAAAACAAAGAGATGTTAAGAAAGTTATTTGCTAAACAATTAAAGATAGACAGAATATTCTTTATTATTTACTAACGATCCGCCCCGGCTTCGCACGGGTGCATTGTTTACATATAAACCTTCCTCTTGAATCACTATCTATTAAAAAAAACGCATCAAAATCCGTTGCGTAGTTTTAAAGATAGATCTTTAAAACTACGCAACCGCAAGTCGCTTCCCTCTGTCTGTCCCTATGTGTCCATGTACTGTAGTGTAGTGATTTATTTATTAAATTGTATGCACACAATGTACAAATGTGGACTTGTAATGCCTTTATGCCTGTCTATTATTTACTACACACTTTCAATTTATATGTACCTATATAAGAAAATATTTCACATAGAGTGTCACAAAGGGCGGTCTTATCGCTAGAAACAATCTTTTCAATCCATCCTTTGTATGAGGAAGAGGGAGAAAAAATGCCAATAATAGAGATTCCTCATTATATGTAGCATACCGATCCATTCTTGCTTCCTCCCATTCATCAGCCATTGATTTCCATCAGATGAGTCGAGGTCGAGAGTAGGCCCATCCTGAAATATCGTCTTGATGTAGTGTAGACTAAAACGACAAACAGGAAACTAAATACAAATTCAACAATAATGAAAGATTCGAGTTTAACAAACGAACTATCGTGCTAACTAACAATTAACAGACATCTTAACACACAATACGCTACCGCATTTCAAATCAAACACTTAGAAATCTGCTCACCCCAGAAAAGAAACGAGCGTAACAGCGTAACGTTAAATATTGATGTTGAAGTTTCATTTATTTGGTCTCATTTATCAAGAAAAGATCTAGATACAAAAAGCAATCAAAGAATAAGAAGTGACTAGGATTGATCTAGAAATTTTTCAAGATCTTAAAAATAAATCACGACAGGCAGAACGCTTAGTAATGAATCATGACGTAACAGAAAAATCAATGCAGCTATGCACACAGGCATATTTGCATATTCATTACAATATGGATAAACTTTCGCACGCAGCTCATAATCTACCCTCATAATATTTGCAAATAAGATGCTGTTTTCTTTGTTAATTAAATTAATGAATATGGATATCATTATCTAATACTTCCTCAAGGCATTTGTAAAACGGATCTTCTAATTTATTATTTTTACGAATGGCTCACTCTCACGCAAAACCTCAAATGTTTCGTCAACATTGATTTATTGGCACTTTTATTGTGAATTATTGCAACCGTATTCTTTTTCTTTCCTTGTTTCTATAACTTCCTAATTAATACCATTTTTACCTTTCCTTTTGGCTGTATCTTCACAATCAACATTGTTTATTGCATTGGCAAAGTTCACCATTGATACTTTATCGAGAACATTTATTATATTGCCAGGGACTGCTTCCTTGTCAAAATTAAGCAGTGCTCGAATAACACTATTCTGACTAGTTCAATTGCTTTATCTTTGATTAGTCTAATTGGCAAATCAAAAATGTTAGGTAACAAACAACAGGTGCATACTGAAGGAATAGGGATGAATGTACATTCAATGCAATTAATTTAACCAAAACTGACCATACAAAACGTAGACTTAAGAACGCTGCCAATAATTCACCATACTATTCCATACATATAGCATAAGCAGCAGATGATGATAACGAACCACAATAAACACTTATCTTAACCGATTCCTCATTGAGACCGTCTGACTTCTAAGAAACACATAAATACGCATGAAGTATTGCGCTTTGATGAGCTCACAGTAATCGATGCAATAGAGCGTCTGTTCTACCGTGAACAAGGGGGTGTTTCGTCGTTTCGCACCACGAGTGGTTCGGACCGCGGTGTGAAACGCCGAAGAGCTCTTAGGGATAGGCTGTTTCGGACCGCGGTGTGAATCGACCATAGAAGAATTTGAATGGGTTTATTCGAACCGCGAATGGAACAAAATTTTTTTTTAGTAATAATGCTTAAAGTACAGCCAGGCACAAAATAAAATAGTGAAAATAAAATAAAACCAACTTAAAAAAAACACAAACAAAACGAAAAACAAAAAAGTGAAAAATAACTTTAGCTTCAGAAGCCGGTGACAAAAACACCAAATCTATCAAACATTAAAAATAAAAAATACGTACGTTGTTTCGAACAGTTGTTTTAATCAGTAGTAAATACTTAATTATTATTTGTAAGTAAAGTTTTGTTATGTAGATACGCCATCGAAATTTCAATCAGTTACTTTTAAGTCAGAATGTGTACCTAATGTTTCAACTGTGATTTAAACTAGTTCTCAATTACTAATCAAACCGTGATTTTAATTTAACCACTTTTCCTCAATTTTAGTAAGCGATCGTGAATTTGAAATATGATTACAAAATATCAAGTCGTAACTGTATATTTTCATGAAACACTTTTCTACTCGACTGTACATACAAACTTTGAAATTAGCTTGTACCTAAACATAGTGGTTCGAATCGCCCCATTCCTAAGAGCTATTGGTCGATTCATACCGCTCGGCGCTCCAAGGACCGCCGCGGTGCGAAACAGCCCATTCTTAAGAGCTCTTCTGCGTTTCACACCGCGGTCCGAACCGCTCGTGGTCCGAAACGACGAAAAACCCGAACAAGGTGGAGAACTCACGGGTTGTACAGTACTTGTAAACTGTGTATTGAAGAAACATGCGGATAATATAGTACACCGAGTAAGACCTGGGATCATAAACAAACTGACAGCGATAACGAAAAGCGAAACAGATGATGGAAATATCGACCGGGAGTCTTATTTCAATTCTGTTAAATGTCAACTTGAAATTGGAAACGCTTTTGTAACCGATTGTCACCTGCCTAGGTCTATGAGCAAGGAAGCAAGGATGGCTATTGATGATGTCAAATCGTTCGTTGAATAAAAACGGTCTTGCGTCGAAGGATAACCGCAATCTAGAAAACGGTAAAGCAATTGTGACAAGCCTAAAAAAAACTGACACTAATTAGCTGGTCATGCATCGCAGTATCCAAAAATATACTAAGTCAAACTCGGTCATTAACTCATAATGAGATTATTGCGCTTACAGAAGCAGAAACTTAAAATAATCGATGTAACCATCGCCATTCTAGCGAGACTAAAGCTCAGCATAGTGTACACGTGCTGAATTGTAAACAACAACACAACACAATGAACACAGGGAAAAATCAGGTCGATGAGTCTTGTAGATTTTGGCAAGGATCCGCCTCGAAGATCTATTGCCTGGCGATTATGTCAGTAAACATAATACTCGGAACATATTAAAACACGCTGTTCTGATCAAGAAAATATCAGATATTTTAAAAAATCAATGGGAATTTAAATAAAATGGGAAACAGCAGTTGAGGAGCTCGTGGCAAAATATTAACAGCCGCTCGGTCTTTAGGTTAAGCTATGCTTGCCTAGCTGGGCCTGTGGATGGGTCCGCTGGGCCCATTACATACTGAGTTGCCTCTGAAAGTACGCTAAGCCGTTTGTCCCAACAGTCATCTGTAGATCTTTGACAGTCGTTACAGGTAGTCAGTGGCCCAAAAAGTCCTGGCAACCAGTCTTATCAAGGGGTATTGTATTACCCAGTACTAACTGGGTTGTGGAGGTCAGATAAGCAGTCGCTCCTTGTAAAATACTGGTATTCACCTGCATCCGGTTAGACCGGAAGCCGACCCCAACATATTTGGGAAAAGGCTGGGCAGACGACGAGTTGTTGCTCCCGCCGTTCATAGCCACTATAACAACTTATGCTAGAACAGAGCGATGGAACAGCTACAGATTTTGTAGTGATAATGACAACAATTTTATTGTTGTGGAGCTATGCAAAGGTGAATGGAAAGTTAATAACGTAATTTAAGTATAATGGTGACCATTCGTCACTTATATTAGACTAGCTTTTGCCCGCGGCTTCACCTGCGGCTTCACTTGGTAGGAAATTATCGCATGGGCACGTTGTAAATATAGCCTGTGGCACTCGGGGATAACGTAGCTTCCTATTAGTGAAAGAATTTTCAAAATCGGTTCAGTAGATCCAGAGATTTCCCCTACAACATTACAAACTCACAAGATCACAATCTTTTCCTCTTTATATTATCAGTATAGATTTCCACCAGGTAGTCAGCGGAATTAGTGAAACCAACATTACACGCAAAAGTACTGTTCAGTTTTCATGATTCCGCAAGAAAAAAAAAAAAAACTGCAATAATTCAAATTGTAAACAAAGTTGTTGAGTCGTAGGAATGATAACGAAAACCTGTGAAGGGTGTATACCTGAGAAAAACTATAAAGAGAAAAAGTCACAGCATTGAAATAGAACCAGCGAACCCTAACTAAGTCACCTAGTAAAAGTTTTTAATTCTCTGGCATGTAAGTTAGCCAATATTCTATACCAAGCTACTTCTGTATTAAATTCCACCAAAGTTGGAATAGTTAGGTTGGATAGTTTGCCTAATTGCCTGTTAAAAACTCAAGAACAAATAGAAAAGCTAACTTTGGTCATCATCTGAGTTCCCCCTACATACAAACTTACAAACAAATATTACCTCTTTATAATATTATAGTATAGACTAGCTTGTGCCCGCGGCTTCGCTTGCGTTAATTAAGAATTTGACAATCAATTCGGGTTTTACCCTGCTTGTAATAATAGAACTCAATCATGATTCAGAAGACACGTGGCGACATCTATTATCATAAGAACGTTATTGTTGTTTTCCTCGGGAACAGTACTTTTTTCGGGATGAAAGGTAACCTATGTCCGTTTCTGTACACCTGACAACTTATTTGCAAAACTTCAGGATGATCGGTTCAGTGGTTTAGGCTTTTTTTTTTTTACCGATGGGAAATCATCAAATCAATCTGCTCTGGGCTGAGCAGGAGGGAGTGTCAGACTTTTACTGACTGAAACCCATCCATGTTCCTTCCTTTGCCCTATGTGTTCCAGGGCCGCGGTATCTCTTTCGAACAGTCCCGCAACCCTGGCAGGCGTCGGTCCTTACGGACCCCTTCCTGTTTGCTGACTCTCTTTGAGGCGCGCGCCGTCGACACGGGCTGTCGTCATAAGACGGACGGACGGCGAGCTAGCCCATAGCTCACCGTCCACAGGCCCGCAGTGGTTTAGGCTTGAAAATGTAACAAAGAAACAAACAAACTTACTTTCGTATTTATAATATTAGGATAGGATGGAAGGAGAAGGATATTATGAAAGTATTAGCAATCGATTTGGGAGCATTGTCACTTGGATTATATGGAAAACTACGTATAATCATTGTATGCTATGTTGGAAAATGCGTCTTATACGTATGGAATAGGATCACGTGATCGTCAAAGAGATCATACAATCTTGTTTGACTTAAAACATATAAATTTATTGCGTGCCCCGGTGATTAAAATAACCTAACTATACCTATAACAGTTATTGAGAAGCCTACACTTGTAGGGTTTTCATAGCAAATGTAGAAGCATCTAACGTGGCTTTAAAATTTCTAGAATTTATTAGAATACTGTTTATACTAGAGACAACTTCAACATGACATTTTGCTACTTTCTTTATTTTAAATACTTGCTTTCAGTTGTAATTTCTTTACCATGTAACATACTTTCAACATGAGTTTCTGTCGTTGCCCATATTACTTGGGGTCGACGCAACACGTATTTACCTTCCATTGTATCATGTCAGCTGTCACGCTATCGTACATTAATCATCTGCCGAGCCTTTTCCAAAATTAATTGTAGTTGGCTTCCAGTCTTACCGGATGTAGCTGAATACCAGTATTTCACATAGAGCGACTGCCTATCTGATCTCCACAAGACCCTTTGGTAAGGCTGGTTGTCAGTCTTTCGGGCCACTACCTGTAACGACTCTCAAAGATCAACAAATGACAGCCGGAACAAACGCCTTAATGTGCTTTCCGAGGCCCGGAAAAATCTCGGTATGTAATGATGGTCACCCATCCACAGACCAACGTTGGCAAGCGCGGCTTAACCTTGAAGATCGGCCCATGCGGCTGTTCTTTAGCCACGAACTCCCCTCACGCTATCATAACTTAATTAATTCAGAGTCTAGGCCCTCTGGATACCCATAAGTAATCAAATTTCAACACAGACACCGCATACCGCGGTCAATCTCCAGCCATGTGGGTCATGTGTGGTTCACAACGGTACTTTAACCAGTTCTAATGATTATCCTAATGCACGGCCATTGCTGTTGCATACTCTGGCTTGGATAACTTACAAATTGAATGTGTAAAGCTACAAATTGCAATTTATAAGGCGAGGAGTGAACTGAAAATTGATTTTGATACTTAATCATGTATAGCCGCAATAACGAATCTTAGTGAGTTGGTTTGTGAATGTGTTTTAGCATATTGCATATTAGCTACGAGTATGTTCCATTCCAAAGGCTTTTTCCTAGTACCACCCTGTAGTAGAATTCTACCTGGACATTCGATTATATCTGCTGCCAAAATGTGAAACAGCAGCTAAAATGAGATTCCTTTTATGACATCGAGGATCCTTCTTGTATTAGCTTCAGTAACATGACAAAATCCATCAACACCATCATTTTTATATGTTTTTAAGCTGGCATGGTCACTAACACTATCATTAACACTAAAACCAGGATATTTACCATGTTTAGGTACAATTTGTTATGAATTCCCGATATTTCGGGACACCCACCCGCAATTACTTCATCATTAGTATCATCAATCAATGCAAAAACGTCCATCATCATCATCCACAGCCGGAATTCACCCACTCTGTCTTTCTTCTCTTGTGCCAGCCTCAAAACATCCACTCCAAAAAATAATCCATCATGTTCCATTTCAATTACAAAAGGACTATAGACTCCATCTAAGACACCAACATTTTCATCAGCACCATCATTCTCGGCGTCTTCCAACACAATCAGCATCTATTATGCACTCCGCCTAACTCTATAGGTATTTAGGCCACTAGTATGGCCCACAAACGGTACTATTCTAACCAGTAGATTATCCTAATGCCTGGTCATTGCTATTGCACATTCAGCCGTTTTAATGGCAGACATTCCGAGTCTTAATAGGTAACATGATGCTGCGAGAAAAATCGCAGTAATGTTAGTTCTAGTTAGTAGGGGTCATTGGTTCATTAAACTGCACTTATCTAAGTACTGTATGTATGCCTGTTTTGCCGAAGACGACTACAATTTTCTCGGAAAATTTACCATTTCATTGACATTTCAAAACGCTTAGTTGACACTTCCCGTGACCCAAGGGCTTGCCTTTAAAACCTTGGCCAAAGGCTTAGCGTTGCCATACAACGTGGCAACGTAGCAAGAAGCTACTCGTAATGAATGTATTTCATTGACTGACAAGGGCTTACTCGGATTTTAGAACCAGTAACTGCTTTCTTTATTGAAGTCCTCTGAACACAAGTCGGTAGTAGAGTTAGTCCATGCACCTAATAACCATATTCATACTTCGTACAGTTAGCTTAAGCAAAGCATATCTAAGCGACTCGTGAGCCGATTATCGTGATTGTGCGTTATGGTGTCTCAGATAATTGCGGCTTGGCGAGAAAGCAGTGTGGCACAGTTGCCTCTTTACTCCATGCTCCATGACACTGAGATATTTATTCAAGGCAAACATGTGGAAGGGTATTTTTGCATCCATATTATCACAGTATGTAGTCCCACATTTTGCCAGTTATGTTTAAGTCCCATGTCCCACTATAAGGAATGGGCAACAGTACTTTCTCAGTTTTTATGCCTTGTGACTGGGACTGTAGCTACATTTCGATATTATCTTTGTTTCGACAATTTAAAAGTGCCTGTAACTGGCCTACTTGAAATAAATGCTTTGATTTTGGTTTTGAAGGCGAGCCTATTGCCACCAATTGGGCACGAATCCAGACTCCGTGGCTGCTACTAAGAAATTACCGATGGAAAAACCCAACAACACTTTGCCCGACCTGGGCATCGAACCCAGGACCTCTTGCTCAGCGGTCGCGCTTGCGATCACTAGACTAGCTGACATTCAGTAGAGGAAAGTGCCGTGGTAGTATTTTTTACCATTTTTGTTACTGTATTGTACGTATACGTATAAAAATACTGCAGTTAGCGTTTTATTGGCAATATCTTGCCGCCACATGTATTGAAACGTGTTACTCGCACTAGGAAAGAAAACACTCTGTAACAGTGCAGTCAGTCATTCATATACTTAGGTACAGTCAGTAAGATAAATTTCCTGACCGTTCTCCTCTATCTTTTCTCTGGTAAGATTGGTCAGGAAATGCAGGGCACTGACTGTACTAACTTATTTGCTTACCTGTCTATGTTTACTGCTCTTCTTAGCGAGACTCGGAAAACAAGATGGGTATTTCGTATCGTGGGTCAATTTTAAGCATCAAACTCGTTTCCTATTAAATGATTTCAAAAGCCTTTGCAAACTGCAATTCTGTAATTTATAATGAACCTCAAAAGAAATTTACATGAATCCTTCAATATCTCAACATCAAATTGACCTCAATACTTTCCGGTCGTACGGTCACTTATGTGACGAATTCATCATAAAAGGTGTCTAATGTCGCGGTCAAGATCAACCTAGAACATACATAACATAATGATGTTATATGACATTACACCCACCTCATGCCATTCAAAGTCATGTGCTATACAATCATATTATGAACGAACAAAGCCGAGCACACAATAGAACAGATTCATCTACGATTCTATACGGTGAAGATATAATAATATATGGTGAAGATATATTTTAAGAGGCTGATAATAACAGCGGTACTGGACGATTTTCAAGGTTGAACAGTGCTTGCCGAGGTCTGTCCGTGGATGGGTGACCATCTTTATATACTCAGTTCCTCACGTTAAGCCGTTGATCCCGGTCGTCATTTTGTAGATGTTTGACATTCGTTAACCCTTAACGACTTAACGACCCTGTCATGTTATTCAGACTTTCGAGCTTTTGACTACCCAGTCAAAAGCTCGAAAGTCTGAATAACATTCTTGCCAAGGGGTATCGTATTACCCCTAGTTGCTAGGTTGTGGATACATGTCAAATACTCGCATTCAGGTGCATCCATTTGACTGGAAGCTGATCCCAGTGTAGTTGGGGAGAGGCTCAGCAGATGATGGTGAAGATAATATGATGTAATATTAATGATTTGTCGGTCTTGCCGCACTGATTTGATAAGGAAGATATACATCATAATTATCGTCATTGACGCTTTTATCATTCCATCGATTGTGGATATTATAAACACAAGTTCTGTTGTTTTTACAAAAACGTGGGACTGGGGAATCTGTTATATCAGATGGTAGAAGATCTAGCAACTTTTTTATTAAACGTTGCCACCCAGCAGGAATTTCTCCTATATTCGCAGGTGCGTTTACGAACATTTAAACCCACACACACCAACAGCCAGACCCGGAACAATTACCTACCATTGCCATTGGTCATGCAAATATTGGTTCCGTGCGGGGATCGAAGCCGCGACACGCGGCGTAGCAGCCAATCGCTTAGCCACTGCGCCAACCGTACCATCTTATTCTTATTCTTTATTGCACACACAAAATTTAAAAGTACGAACATACAAAATTACATTAAATAGCTTATGTAAAACGGCGAGCTTAACCCAGAATTGGGTGTTCTTACAGCAAACCTTTTTTGATTGTGAAATTTGCGGATGAGAATAAACTTACCATCATTTGGAATACAATTTTATTTTAAAGTGTCCTAAAATCTACCTTAAATCAACGATGAGGAAAGTAAACAAACCAAAAGATTGTAATGTGTGCAAAAGAGTGTGGATATTGGATCGTCAAAATTAAATTGCATGAATTGCATAAACAACTCATTTGGCAATGTTTGTGAGGCTTCAATTGAGGAATGGTCTAGTGCCAACTATGATAGATAATGGGATATTATTAAACGAGCAATATTTGTATGTACATAATAAATATATTTGTAACCACGGTGACCACGGTCTCGAAAACGGCGCCAACGATTTTGATGAAAGTTGCAATATATGGAGGTTTACGGGGAAAAAAAACGATCTAGCTAGGTATCATATCTGAGAAAGTTTAAAAAGAAATGAAAGAAAGAAAGAAAAATATTTATTTGGGACAAGCACAGGAACAACAGAAATAATAATAAAAAAAGAAACTAAAACTAAATAATAAAAAAAACATGTGCTAGGCCAAAAAGGCTCCTAT
The DNA here is from genome assembly GCA_947578425.1 of Eugnorisma glareosa. Lineage (NCBI taxonomy): Eukaryota > Metazoa > Arthropoda > Insecta > Lepidoptera > Noctuidae > Eugnorisma > Eugnorisma glareosa. The sequence continues at coordinate 2,498,081 of OX387971.1, read as the reverse complement.
CTCAGCATGATGCTGTGTTTTCATTTTTAGTCGAGCAGAGCTCGGCGCGCCCAGCGATTATACCATTACACTATAAGCGAAAATGGCTAAAACCTCAAAGCCATCATTCGCGAACCCACAACAAACAGCAAAGCAACTAGGAGCAAGAACGATAACAACACAAGGCTAAGGTTACAACTACATAATAATACTTACAAAGGATGTTACGAACATACGCATCCGTTAGCCTTAGCCTACGCGATGACCACATAATGCACAACGGTTATAAGGGCTAACCCACCAGCGGATTTGCGGTCGAAATCGCGTGATGATTTGGCAGCCCCGGGCGTAACTTCGGTTTGCGTGTTTTTATTTTGATTTGAGGTTCGTGCATCATTTTTTTTAACTAATTCTACGTTATTTGCAGTGTTTTGTTTATATTTTGTTGGTGAGATATTCAAATTATCATATTTAGATTGCATGCTCGCATTAACATACTTAACGTTCTTAAAAAACGTTGGTAGAAAACATGCGAGGTAACCTGGACTTCTGATAATTCTGAAATTTCCAATCCACTTTGAGCAAGCATGGTGATCCATGTTCGTGCATTATAGGCATGAGAAGCCTTTGCTCTACAGTCCGACAGTATAAGCCTTAAAATATGGTCTATTGTTAAATTGGGATGGCACTTAGAAGAATAATATTTTCAGAAGAAAATAAAGCAATACTTTATCATCAATAATCTTGACAGTTACAATTTCTCAGACACAAACAATTGGTATACCTTTTCAAAAATAAGAGAAACTAAAAATAGTCCCTAGCATTACAATGGCAGATCTCAGAACTCAGACAATACTAACATGACGAATAAGAAATCTTAATGAACTGTGAAGGAATGCTAACTAATATGAATGAACTGAAACAAAAAGCAAGTATTAGTAGTGTAGCGAGCGAGGCGCTTATCGAATTCCTTGTGTGGAATAAGAAATGAAAGCAGGTCTCTTAGAAAGTTCACCTTAAGGCCTGTCCATGCAAAAGTGGCAATAGCTACATTTTTCAATAGAATTGAAGTTTTGAGTAGTTTATAAATCAATACAATATTTTTTTGAGGTTTCCATTTTATTTATCACTTTTACAATGTCACTTTGTCCAGGTAGGCTTCAATGTTAGGAGGTTAAATATGAAAATGAAATATTTTAGAAGACTCAGAAGCTGATAAATATTATAATGCTGGCGACATGTCCTGTATGTATGTATATCTTCTTAGTAGATAACTTTGAAAATAAACGGTGAAAAATACGGAAAACGCAAAGAAAGTAGCCATAAATCAGTCCATTTTAGCAATTTTACGAAGACGATCCACAGAGTAAGTAGACGAGTAGTTCTATTGAGTACAATAGTTCTACATTACGTTTTCGGAAATCTAACGTAAACACGCAATATCTCGCAAAGATAAGGAGAAATAGATATTTCCGACATTATCGGACACGTCAAATCTTATCGCAGATGTGAGGAACAACTGAAGTCTTTCTTCAGAGGTACTTGGAGATATGGATTTTCGTAATAGTGTATCTATCTATGAGAAAATTTGAGTGAATTACACAATCATACTTTTACCAGGAAATGAGGTTTGGTTGATAAAATTGGTAAAGTAAAACGTAATGATAAAGGTATACGTTGTTTTGTATGATTCGTTAAACAGAAAAATTGATTCAAACATGAAGGGATCCAAACCCTCCTCGTCATGACCCCAGAGGGTCTAGACCAAGACATTATATCAGTGATAAAGACAATGGGGAAGCCAAAACTGATTTGGAATGTCCTAACCTAATTTTAATTCTGTTGAAAGTAGTTATAGAAATTCGAAAAAGTTTGAAAGCGACCAAATACGTAGCAAGTATTTGATCCTCAACCAGGTTTTATTTAAATCGACACTGTTTTCTATCTATTCATTTTTAAATAATATCCTGCCTAATATATTTTGGTCATTCGCCTAAAAAAACATCATACTATTATCCAGTTTGATTAAGTTATGTTTGTTACAACAAAGTTAAATGTTAAATGCTGCAACAGTAACTACATAATTCCTAAGTATTTATTGTCAGCCGTAGTCACAAGAGTCAACTGAGGGTAACGAACAACTAACGGTTACCTTTGACAACTATAAGCACTGCAGTCTGATTAACATCGCATTGTCTATCTTGATCACCTGTTATCTGTATGAATATTTATCAGTAAGGACGGATTTATAGTTATCTACCGCCACAGGTTACTATTAATATCTACTGGTTTCGTCTTTTTTAATTGATATTTATTATATCTGCCCATTATATCCCACAGCTGCACAAAGGCCCTCCGCCTCTTCCATTTCTAACTGCTCTGTTTAGGCCCAACCTCTCAAGAAGTCGCGTATGTTGTCTTGCCATCTTATCATCTGGGTCTTCCGCTTAGTTAAGGTCTTTCCAAATCGTGTACGTACCTAAATTGTATGATGTTGCTTCATCTCTCCAATGTCTATCACTGATGCTTCACCCATATTTACCAGTTTAAATAATCATCTCAACTCATCCACTAACTTCTTAAAGAAGATCCACCTTTATGGTATTCTCTTCCTTTAAATTTATATTTTACTAGTTTTGGACAGTCTCATTCCTTCCTGCATGATTATACTACCTTGACGATGTCACAGGATTACATTGAAGTGATTGTGTACATCAGCATTAAGTACGTTACGTGGGAACTTATTTGTTCATAAAGTGCCGCTAAACGTCGATTTAGCACTAAGATTGTGGTTCCAGTGGCGTGGGAGATGCGTACTGTGCTTTATGTTAAGAGTTATGAGCGTTTCAAGAATTTACTTCATATTGTTTAGCTTGTTTTATTTGTTTTCTTGCATTCAGTTTAGTTTTTCTATCAACTACTTCACAGGTTTTGTGTTCCATAGCGTGGCTTCCAGTGTTAACAAATGTTTGACTTTAGTGTACTTACATACATAAATTACAATTTAACTTCTACTTCTTCACTAGGATCAGTTTGGTTTCTTATCTCTGCTTTCAATATTTTATCTCTTCGTTTACTTTGCTTTACTTTGACCTGAAAGATTAATAAAATTAGCACTTCGACTGTAAAAAGATCAAAAACAGACTAACATTTTTTTTCATAGTGTCATTGTCTACAATTCTAGATGACCAAGACCGCTGTTGTCTGTTATACACGACGCTTTGCTAAACAGGAGAGATAAACACCGTATCATAGCACTGTTCCTTAACATGGCTTCGTCTTTACCATATCTAAGTACATCGCCTAGATTAATAGTATTATCAAAAACCATTAAGTCATGTTTTAAATAAATTATCTTCTTTCCAATAACCCTCAATCACGAACAGCTGATAATCTCTCGCCTCAAATCTGTATTAGATTACCTGTAATCAAGTAATTAGATTAACATAACTGAATAGCCAACGGTCCTTTCCAATACAGTTTACACTGTCAGCCCAATTTAATGGGTGAAATCTCCTGAGTGCATCACTCGGGCCCACGAAGCACTTGCGTGCAAGTTAAGAGTTTCTACCCTTATCCGTTGAGCATTTGAGTTAGATGTATCAACAAGACTCTTATGATGTGGAATATGCTTTATCGTTGACTTGGGGAGAATAAACATCGTATTACCCAGTACTAACTGGGTTGTGGAGGTCAGATAGGCAGTTGCTCCAAGTAAAATACTGGTGTTCAGCTGCATTCGGTTAGACTGGAAGCCGACCCCAAAATAGTTGGGAAAAGGCTTTGTAGATGATGATGAATGATGGGTAGAATGTTGAATGATGAATAGAATCTGTCTCTGATTTATGGTAAAATGTGGTGGTACTCGTAGATATATTTATTTTATATTTATTTATCACTTCAAGCAGAAAGTACAGAGGCGGACTTAATGCCATATATAGGCATTTTCTACCAGTCAACCTTTTGGTGATGCAAAGACAAGCACGGGCAGTGACAGCATATAAGAGGTGGTTGTAGTATTTCTCTTTGAAAGGCTTGTTTATGCTTACTGGTATGTATTGTTTATGTTTACAGTGCACACAATTATTACAATTATCTTTGTGAAGACTTTCTTCTTTTATTCTACGATTAGGTTTGTGAATGAGATGAGTTAATGATGTACACATTAACCTCGTTGGTCTAGTGGTCGATTCGCGACTGCTGAACATGAGATCCTGGGTTCGATTCCTGGGTCGGGCAAAATGTTATTGGATTTTTCCACACGGCATTTCTCAGTATCAGCCACGAAGGTTGATGGCTATAGGCTCGCCCACTATTACAGTCATGGGACTTAAACATAAACGAAATGGGGGTCCTTGTTAGCAAGATCTCTGCCAAACCTTTCGCGGATTACAAAGCGTGATGTTATACGTTATGAAACCTTCAGAAGTCAATTCTCCTAAATTATAACGAAAACCTCATCAGAATCGATTATGAAGTTTAAAAGAACTGGATGGTCACACGGAGAAGATACATACATATGTTTACATTATTGTATTCACTGATTATCACAATAGTTTCATGGTATCTTATTTGTTTTTAAACGAATCGTTTTTGTCTACCAATTCATCAATTGTCCCACAACCAACAATGCAATCAATTAGTTAAACAAATAACACTAAATTGACGAACTCCTTCGCAAACCAAATTAGGCCTAAAGTTCAAACGTAGGCGAATAACTGAAAGGATGCCACTTTGACGTGGGTTAGTTTAATACTTACACAATAAAGTTAATTAACGTAACCATTAACGTGTCTAGCAAGAAATAAATCATCTAAATGCCAAACTCAAAAGCTTTCAGATTGATTTTACAAGGCTGTATTTTAGACGCCTCCAGAACTGAATCTTCAGTTTTAAGTTGCGTAAGCGCACTCTTGGATTTAAATCACACTATTACTGCCAGCATTGACGAGTTGTCTTACTCGGTAGATAGGTTTAACCGCAACAAAAGATAATCTGATAGGAACGAAACGATACATACAGGGTGTAACAGAACCTTTCACGAAACTGTCCACCAAGCATATGTACATCAACCTAAGTAACTTTACGCAAAAATTATTGCTGGAAAACGACTTTTTTTTTTGGGGTAAAAAAATACGTTTTACGGTAGGACTCAATATAACGCACTCAAAACATTGTGCTCATGGATGGATTTAATAGTACGGGGGTCGTGGAGATTTTTAAATAAAAATCTTACATTAAAAACATGTATATCGCCTGCGCTTGAACAATTCAGTGACGAAGAGATTAATAACATGACAATACTGATAGTGATACTGATACTATTAACCTGCATCATCCCACAGCTGGGCAAAGGCCTCTCCCCATGATTTCCAGTTGTTTTCATCCAAGCCCAATGTGGACCACTGGTCAATGGTCTTGTCCAGATCATCCCGCCATCTTCTATGAGCTCTGCCGCGACGCCTTCTGAATGAGTCTGGGCTCAAGAAAGTGTATATTATTATGACAGACGGATGCGGCAGACGCCTAGACGTTGCGGGCTTTTAGGTCCGAAGTTCATTAGAAACTATCATAATCTTCCAGCCCTTGTTCCATGAATACTTGAAGTCATGCCACATATATTCTTCTTCCATTCTCCCTCGGCAACAATACGCCATTCAACAACCCAGTCATATACTACATAACAGCCATTATTTACATAGCAACAGCTATCTAATATCTAACAATGCCTCCCAATCGTGACTCCAAATTAGTTTAGCTCCGCTATTAGAAAAAAAACAAATGACGGTGCGTTGAAAATAAAATAATGTTTACGACCGAACGGAATTGTAGTCCGTAAAAAGTAAGGAGATGGATTAGTTACAGCTTCTTTTAATAGCAACGGAAGAATGTCAGTGTTAGGTGACGGGGGAAATGGTTGACATGACTTTGAACCTTGTTGAAGTCGTTAAGTCTTGTTAAAATTTAATGCTTTACGGTCGAAATTGCTGTTTAGGGGCTTAAATATCTACTACAAAGTATCAATTTATATCCGGCTTTTATATCTAGCTTACTTATCTATGTCTAGCTTTTGCAAGTAGTTTAGTTCCTGTTATGTACGGAAATTTCCCTCGGGTGCGTTTTAAAAGTAGCCTATGGCCCACGCTCGGGGACAATGTAGCTTTCCATTATTTTCGGAATCGGATCAGTAGTTCCGAAAATAACCCCCCACATACAAACTTACAATCAAATTTTACCTCTTTACTATAGATTTCATTATAGATGTATACTCAAGTGGATACGGATACATATGCAATTAATACAGTACCTACTTTATCCGATACATTTTGCAGGAGTCTTATGAAAGACTGCAGTCAACCATTTGGTCCAACAAAGCTCTTGTCCTATGTGATCGACGCAACACGTATTTCGTCACGCTATCATTTTAATCCTTTTTCTTTCATATTACGTATTTACATATACGTATATACGTACGTACATATACGTAATGTATTATATTACCTTTTTCAAATTTAAACCAAAGTAAAAAAAAAACGGAAGGAACTATAAAGTTTCACTATGTGGACACACGTCAAAATCTTGGCGTGTCCAGATGACGAAATAATAAGCGATAATAATTTTGAGTTTCACCAACTGGACACACGTGTGTCCAGTCTCTCGTGTCCAGTTGGTGACTAACCCAAAATAACTACATAATAACTAACAAAAGTAGCTCCAAGTTCTTTTCAGTAATAATTTATGGCCATAATTATAAAACCGTGTTCGGATCCAAAATTATCTTCACGTACTTACATAGAAATCGCTGCAAGAAGCAATTTAGATACAGCGGTAAATAGAAACGACTATTTGTCTTGAATCTATTAACAGATCCGTTCAGTTAAAGTGAGTTTCAACTTTCTAATTTAGATAAACCTCTGCTTAACTTCAAATCTTCTGCTTACTGAGGTAGTTAGGGGTATAGGCGAGTAAGAGGGTTGTATAAAAATAACGTGACATAAGAATTCAGGTGTAAATAAACAGTTGGATTTACTCGTATATAAGTCCTTTTACACAGGATAGGTATAATTATGGAAACCCTTGTAACCAAAACGGGTATCATTTTGAAAAATACTTCCTACGAAGTTATATTCTACGAGTGATGACGATGACAGAAAAGAAAAAAAAAGAATATAAAGAAATATATAAAAAAATCTATTTTTTAATACATACATACATACATATTATAGATTTGTAGTTTGTAAATAAATAAATTAACCATACCTAATAAAATCAGTTTTTGTAACAGTTCACTAAAACACACGGTTTTATTAAAAGTGTTGCATGGACTATTCTATTAATAAAAACTAACTATACAAATAACAACAATCGCTTTATTCATTAATCATAATAAAAACACTCAAATGGATGTAGCTCTAATTGATCACTTCCCCAATACTGATAACACTTGTGAAGAAGAACAGATGTTTGACAAACAAACAAGTATGGCCATCTATGAAGTGAACTTGCATGTTACTGCCTATTAAACTGTTGATAACGAGGTAGGTAATCCAAACATTTTGTATTTGTTAGAGGGCAGGGGTCATACCACTGAACATTATCTATATACATCTATACAAATGAAAAATATTGAGGTGTCTGTTTGTTATATTAAAATAACAGCTTTTTACTGAATGCATATGAGAATACATACGGCACTCATAAACAAAAACACATTTTTTTAATTTTTGTCTGTCCGTCTCTATGTCTGTTTGTTCCAGCTAATCTCTGAAAGGACTGGACGGTTTTTTACGGGCCTTTGACTGACAAATAGCTGATGTTATAAGGTCTAGCATAGGCTACTTTTATTTTAGAAAAAAAAATAGGGATCCGTGAAAAAAAAAAACGCTTGAAATTGTTAACTAAATCTGATTCAAAGCGAAGTAATACTTTCACGCGAACGAAGGTCGCGGGCAGCAGCTAGTACTAAATATAACATCACGCTAGTAATCCCCGAAAGTCAGGCAGGGGTGTACCTGTACCTACAGTACAACCACATTTTGTCAGTATGTTTAAGTCCCATATCAGCGAGCCTATTGACACGGGATGCTAACTAGAAATTCTTGTTGGAAAAGCCAATAAACACTGCATGACCCAAGATCTTATACTAAGCATGTAGATATGCAGAGTATAAGATCTTGGGTCTACTTGAAATATATTCAATGACAAAAATAGGGCCATTTTTTTAACAATAGTATTCAATAGAATCATCTAAGATATATAAGAAAGATAATTCTACCACAAAAAAGAAGCATTCTTATTCTTTATTAATCACGCATAATATCGTTACATAAGAAAAAAAAAGAAAAAAGGGGGAGGGCCCCCTTTTTTTCATTTGCAGGCGCAATTTTCAAAATTTATAGCCTATGTCACTACCACAATTCTGACAAACTCAACGACATCTCATATGCCAAAAACCGTCCCGTCGTTTGGACTATAGGGCGTGCCAAAGAAATGAACATACATCCATAATAAAAATGGCTATATCTAACAGGGGCTTCTTAATGACCGACGCTTTAAATGCAATGTTACCACACTTTGATGTCTTATTAACATTAATAACAATAAAACCCATTATAAAATTAAGGCAGTTCCGGATTAACGGACTCCATGTGAAGAAGAACAGATGTTTAACAAACAAATGAATGAGACTAATTAAGAGAACGCTAAGATCAATGGACGCCGCAGTAAGCTTAATGGAAATATAAGGGGCGACGGTTGAGCCGGTCTTGATGCAAATATTTAAAACCAATATAGGATCACTAAGCATTCACCTTGGTGTTAATTTGTTCATATTTGACTTTCGCAAAATTGCATAAGTGTTCCGAAAACTTAGTATTTGTAAAGGTTGTGATTGTGTAGCTGTCATCCTAAAGCCTCGAATTATATATTCTTGTGCTTGATAAACCCAGCTCAAATTCTTTTACCGAATCCTCCAGATACACAGTACAGATACAGCCTTTTTTTACTTTGTTTCTTGGCTTTGATCCTTCATTCTCATTCTTCTTTCGCACTAGAATTCTTCATTCATTTTATCTCCATTACGCTTTGTTTTTCTATTTTAACAGAAGCTGTAATCATAGAACGGTCGCGTTCGGGAATCCTTACCCTAAGTTCTCCATTCCCTACTGTTTTTTGTTTTTCTTTTATTTCTCTCGCTCCTCCGTATAAATAAATGGTACAAACTCACGAAGGGTGATCGGTAAGCTGTAATAAACGTTTATTATCCGTTGAGAATTTGATCCAGAATCTTCATACTTTATAGTTTACTTGTTCAGTTTTTTATATTGTTGTTCTAAGTCGGTATCCTAGTATAATTTGGATAGAAACAATTATGTAGTCTGCCTGACAATATGGACTTTTGATTCGTTGTTCGGAAATCATCCCGTTTACTTTGTTTTCTATAAAAATATCGATATCGTATATCGGTTTTACTGTGTGTAGATACAATCATATAAAATAAACAGTAAATAAATATCAATTTCTTCACTAGCTAGATTCTGACTCAGACACCTAAGTATCTGAGTCAGAATCTTCATTTATATTATTAACGTTACCGTAATTCTTTGGCAAACACTTCTCGTCCAGCAATTTCAAAATATCTTTCTTGCCTTTCATGATAATCTACCAGCATATAACTCACCAAGTCACCACTATCAACTTAAACTTCAACCGAAATAATCTTGAACGATCAAAACGATACAATCTCGGAGGCGCAAGCGCAAGTAAATGGTAAGCCGTTTGTAGGCGAAGGACTATTCACCTGTCTCCGCAGTTACGCGCAACTGACCTTTACTGCTACAGAGCTTAATATTCAATACTGCTACACGTGTCTCTGATGTTACTGCGATAAGTATTTGCCTTGTTAGTAAAATGGAACGCGATATACGAAGTGCATAATGTGTTTTTGTTTATAAACTGGGTAGCAACTATGAGGCAGTAGGACTAAGTGCGATTATTTATTATAATTATATTATACCTTCTTTGGTTAGAAGACTATAGCCAAAAGAGACAGGCTTGACGTAGAAATAATAAATAAAAATCTTCCTGCCCTTGTTCCATGTTATTTGGAGTCGGCGCAACACGTTTTTTCTTCCATTCTCCCTTGTCAATCGTCACGTTAGCATTGACTCCTATTTCCTTCATATCATTCCAGATTCCTCACACAATCCATGCATAATTTCTTTGGTCTTTCTCAGGAAAGGATCATTAAAATGAAAATAAAAACAGACCTGTTGTTTGGTTTTGCCTGTAGTTATGAGTTCAAGGTAAAGACACTTTTATAAAAAGACTCTTTCAATCAAGATAAACTCGTAACTGAATCCTTTAACGAAAATACTCGATGAGTCAGTCGATCAAGGCTAGGGCTTGAATAAAACTCATTATTATTAAAGTAAGCTCAATGCAACTTAATGTAAAGAAAACATTGGCTCATGAAGCAAATATCCTCCCTGCACTCAATAATATTAAACATGACCAAAGCAAACAGCCAGTAAATGGTATCCTGCGTACACCCCGAATGCAGCTCAGTGATGTGGAACATATAGGGGAACTTCTTACAAACATTTCTATTGTATCGTTAAAAGCTTTTTGGGACTGGGCCCAAGCAACACCCACGATTGATAGAAATACTGTTGGAATATTCAGGGAAGCAGCCGAGTGAAAAACTTGAAGATACGGACAATAAGGTACTTAAAAATACCAAAACTTAAAGTTTTTAAATCGAAATAAAAAAGAAGAAATAAATAAGGATTAGAATAAAGCACCGATACCTTTTTTTTTTTTTTTTTTTTTTTTTATTTTTTTTTTTACCGATGGGAAATCATCAAATAACCCCTCCCGCTCTGGGCTGAGCAGGAGGGAGTGTCAGACTTTTACTGACTAAAACCCATCCATGTTCCTTCTTTTGCCCTTTGTGTTCCAGGGCCGCGGTATCTCTTTCGAACAGTCCCGCAACCCTGGCAGGCGTCGGTCCTTACGGACCCCTCCCTGTTTGCTGACTCTCCTTGAGGCGCGCGTGGAACACGAACGCGCCGTCGACACGGCCTGTCGTCATAAGACGGACGGACGGCGAGCTAGCCCATAGCTCACCGTCCACAGGCCCGCGCCTACGGTGGCCGGGGGCCACCACGTGGCCCCCGACGCCCGGTGCGTCTCCCGCGGCGGCTGGGACGTGAGGTTCTCTCCCTCTCACGTTCCGCCACCTCCTTCGCTAGCATGACTGCTTCGCAGAAGGAGGTGACGGCGTCCCATTCCGTCTCGCTCCGGACCATGGATTGAACCAAGGCCGGAAGCGAGAGGTCGCCGCCGCCGATCGCCGCTACGAGGACACGGCGGTGCTCCGCCCACGCGGGGCAGATCTCCACCGTGTGCTCCACCGTGTCCTCCGGTCGATCCTCACAATGGTAGCACCCGGGCGTTTCCTCCCGCCCGATTCGGTGCAGGAACCTCCCGAAACAACCGTGTCCGGTGAGGACCTGCGTCAGGCGGAAGGTGAGGGCGCCGTGGCGCCTCTCTAGCCACTCCTCAAAGAGGGGACTTATCGCCACTATTGTGGCGTGCCCTGCACGGGGTTGCGATAGTCGCTCTCTCCATGTCGCCATGAGATCGCGCCGGAGGTCTGTCCGCTGAGCGACAATTTGCCGCGGTAGCAGAGTTACCCCCCGGCGTAGTGCCTCCACGCGCCATTCGTGTAGGCGCGCGAGGACTATCGCCTCCAGATCCCATGGCGGCAATCCGGCAAGGAGGCTCGCCGCCTCGCCGGAGATCGTGCGGTATCCCCGGACCAGCCTTACGGCTACCACCTTTTGGGGCGCGTTCAGGTAGTGGGCGGCTCGCCGCCTCAAGGAACGCGCCCACACCGGGGCCCCGTAAAGGGCCATGGACCGCACGACCCCCGCGTAGAGCCTCCGGCAGGAGGCGTTTGGACCCCCCAGGTTGGGCAGGAGCCGCTTGAAGGCAGCCCCGGCCCGTTCCAGTTTGGGGGCCAAACGTCGGAAGTGCTCCACGAAGTTCCACCGGCTGTCGAGGACGAGACCCAGGTACTTCAACGTCGGCTCGACGCCGATGGAAACCCCTCCTACCGTGAGCATGGATCCCGACGGTGGCGCATTCCTAGGCCCATGAAAGCACATGGCCTCGGACTTGTGCAATGCCACCTCGAGACCCAATTGCCGGATCCTCTCCACGACCATCGCAACCCCGCGTGTCATTAGCTCGGCCGCCGCCTCGTGCGACCTCCCTTGTGCCAGCACCAGCGTGTCGTCTGCGTAGCAAACTACGCTGACGCCGTCAGGGAGGTCGGCGCGCAGCACCCAGTCGTACCCGATGTTCCACAAGGGCGGCACTAGAACCGATCCCTGTGGAACACCGCACGACATCTCTCGCCGGTTCCATTCTCCGCTGTGACCAGGGTAAATGACAAACCTGTCCGACAGGTAGTCCCCGACCACACGACGAAGGTAGGTCGGCACCCGGTGATACCGGAGTGCCTCCCTGATGCAGCTCCAGGGCATGGAGTTGAAGGCGTTGGCGATGTCGAGAGACACCGCCAAGACCACCCCACCCCGGGACACCGCATCCCCCGTCGTGAGGGCTCTCACGCGCATGATGGCGTCCACCGTCGAGCGCCCCCTGCGGAAACCAAACTGGTGTTCCGCAAGATCCGGCCCCATCTCCGCCAGGTGCCCGGCGAGGCGGTTGGCAATGACTCTTTCAAAGAGTTTGCCCACCTCGTCGAGCAACACGATGGGCCGGTATGCGGACGGAGAGTCCGCAGGGCGCCCCGGCTTCCGTATGAGGACCAGCTTCCCCGTCTTCCAACGAAGCGGGAACTGGCCTCTCTCCAAGCATGCGCTTAGGAGCCCCTCCAGTCGGGGCCCGAGAGCCTCCAAGGCCAGGACCCAGGCTTTGCCAGGTAAGCCATCGGGTCCCGGGGCGGCAGTTTTGGCCTTAAGCCTGCCTACCGCCACTCTCAGGTCTACCCCGGTCACTTCCGGAATGTCGTCATCGTCCTCTGGGTGGTCCGCTTCCAGCACCGCAAGCGGCGGAGCCATAGGCGGGGGAGTGTGCTCCCCTCGCGAAGGGAACAGAGCGCTCACCACGTCCTCCACGAGCTCAGGCCGGAGACTCTGCGTCAGCGGAGGGGCCCTGGTGCGGAGTTTATCCCGCACCATCTTATAAGGGCGCCCCCACGGATCTCTGTCGAGAGTCTCCAGCATCTCCTCGCGGGCCACATCCTTGGCCCGCAGGACAGCCTCTTGGAGGGCGGTCTTCGCCGCTCTGTATCCCTCATACAGCTCCGCCTCAATGGCCGCCGCATCCGGAGGGCGGATGCGGAGCCTGCGATGCCTGGCGTACAGGTGCCGCGCATCGACGCACGCCTCGCGCAGAGACGTCAGCTCTCGCGACCACCAGTACACCTGACGCCGGGCGCTTTCTGACCGAACCCGGGGCATAGCCACGTCACATATATCGGACATGGCCTCCTGGAACCAACCCGCCTCATTGTTGACGTCGGCAGGCCTGACCGGTGATGTCACCCAGGCCTGCACGATCGAGGCTTCCAGGAGGAGCTCCCGGTCCAGCTGTTTCAGCGCCCAACGCGGACCACTCGGGGCCTGTAGGACCGGCGCGCTTGGGGTCTGGGCGGAGACGTCAAACCGGATATACCGGTGGTCGGAATAGGTCTCCACCCCCTCCATGACGCGCCAGTCAACGACACGCGGTGACAGAGCGGGGCTAGCGAACGAGATGTCCACCACCGACTCGCCCCGCATCCGCACACACGTGGGAACAGAACCCCTATTTAGGACGACCAGGCCTGCCTCCAGAGCCCAGTCCTCCACCATCCTTCCCCGCACGTCTGTACAACGAGAACCCCAAGCCAAGTTCTTGGCATTGAAGTCCCCGAGCACAAGCACGGGGAGGGAATGGCTTCCGATGACGACACTCAACTCCCTGAGGGAGTTGTGGAACTCGGCGAGAGTATGGTTCGGGGAGAAGTAGACTCCCGCTACAACGATCTCCCCGAACCGTGCTGCTACGCACCCCCGACCCTTCCTGACACTTTCATGGGTCGGGGTACCGGCGGCGGCCGACGAAATTATGGCCACTGAGCCGCTAAGGTCCTCCACCCAGTCGTCCCTGGGCGGGAGAAAAGCACCGATACCTACATGGAAGTCTTAACTACTCAAAAATAATTATTTTTAGTATTAAAACTTTTTTCACATCTTCACAACCAATTCTAATAGGTAGTATTACTGCGAAAAAGTTTCTCCAAGGTAAGACTAAATTAATTTAATAAGCTTCAAACTCCTTTATTATTACTTTCAAGGTTAGACTCCAATCCATTATCAATGAATAGGTACCTTCTACTGGCTAGGAATTCGACACATTCCCCAAATGCAGCGCACTGAAGCATGGCACAAGGAGTGGCTTCTCAACATTTCTTATGCGCAGGAGTCAGCCAAGCGTGATCTTACACACGACCGCCTCTCCCACGGGAGTCGAGACGCAGGACATCCGTGAATTAATTACTGGGCAGCTCCTTAAAGTGTGGTCTCATTGGATGAAGTTAATGATGAAATTATATGGATTTTGGATTGAAGAAGACACGGCAATTATTGAAATTGATAGGTTTGGTCAAAGTCATATTTTTAGTAAGATACATGGTGACGCCGTTGATTTCATTTCTGAGAGTTTTACAAACGAAATTGAAGAGACGAGACACATGGATGAAAGTAGTGATATTAAAGTTCATTTGGTTGCAATTAATGTCTATCCTGTGAGTAGGTATGGAAGACGTGTATCATTCGGGACCGATGTTATGAATGGAGGGATATCTTTACGCGGCTCTGATACACAACATGCTGGTTAGAGTAATAATATAATAAATATAAGTGTAGAAGAAGGTGTTGACAATGTAACAAGAAACCATCATACACAAAATGAAAACATTTAAATTAGAAAAACCAATAAAATGACACTAACTAATCTTAGCAACATAGTGCTTTCTACGTCCCGCATCCGGGACTAAACTTGTTATTAAAAGTGCTAGAGCGGGACAACAATAGTGTGAGAGGGAGAGGGCCGGGTTCGTCGCACTGTACCTGTTCCACAGGCCAATAGGCTATAAAACATAAGAAGCCGATGTGTTTCGTAATATCTAAGTGTACAAATGCTGTGATTTTTGAGGGATGAGCGGTAGCGATTTTGGGTGGTAACGTTAGATACTAAAAATGTCTTAAAACTGCTGGAAGGAAATAAATTACATAATTGTCTTTGCCTAATACAATGAAGAAGCTAAGACTTTAGGAGGTTTTGCTATAAGATTAATTCTGAGGGCTGACTTTAGAGCCAGTGAACTTGTTAAAGTGGATGTTAACGCAAAACGTCCAAAAATAATTACGAATAGTGAAGTCCCAATATAACAAAGACGTTCAATATCATGTGTTTTATTAAGGCCAGCTATGATCTAGCGTAAAACAGAGCTGATGATTGACTTTTGATCGGCACAAGCAAAGAAATTTCATCATTCTCCTCCCCTTATCTTACCCCAATTTATTTACGATCTGCGCAGTATCTGTTCCTCTTCTATGTTTCGATACGTTACATACATAATACATAATTGTATCGAAATAGTCACTATGACTATTCTGATACAATTAAGACCAAAGAAATGATGGAAGATCGATGGATTGTATAAATAATGAAATGGCAAGAAAGGAGGTGTCTGATGAGAAGACAAGTAATAGAGAAGTATGGAAGAAGAATACATGCTGCACCGACCTTAAATGAATTGGGATACGGGCAAGAGAATGATGAGTAGTCACTTATCGTCTATTCTAACTCTCAGTGCAGCTAAAACTACATTCTTACATAATATAGTTCCGGTATGATCTAGGTGCATAGATCATGATGCAGTTATTAGTCACCAACCACAGGGACGTGACGATAATATAATGAGTGTTACCGGAGTATATTGTGTTACTATTGTTGTAGTAATTTATCAGAAAATTGTTGTTAGTCATGTTAACCTTGGGTGTGGCTCATAGTCTGCTGGTGGAATATTATTATTGCTTAAAAGCTATTCAGGTAACTCTTGATTGAAGGTCTTCAAGTACTACCTAAATTCTTAGATGATGACACTAACTAGCATGTATTGCCCCACTCCCTCTCAAATTATCTCAATTTTGCTACTGCCAACTAGTCTTTTAATTGAAATAAGTTCGTCGCGCTATCTTTGCCTTGGTCTACAACAATTTCATCATGGCGTTAAAACGTTTGAGAATTATTGTCGACTTTTATAATTAATATTGCCTCGTGACGGCTCATGGTGTTAGAGTAGGTTCTTGATTTCACGTCTTCGACCACTTAAAATACTTAATTCCGCCTCTCGCTTCTGTTAAGACCACGCTCTTTTCTCAAACCCAAAAAGAATGTGCATTTGTCTTCAGACCAAGTCCGGCTCTTAAACTTTATTCCTACTGTCTCTGAATTTATAAACAACTGCGTCAAGTAAGACACGTCAGACAATATACGAGGCATTGTCCAAAAACAATTTCAAAGTTTCTGAGAACTGACATTGGTCTCAAAATACACCTAAGTCAAATGTCCTTGAGGAACTCTTTTCATGACTGCATTTAGGACTTTTAGGACCTAGCAGGTGTATCGTATTAGCCATATAACTGGGTTATGGAGGTCAGATAGTCAGCCGCTCCATGTACAGGTATTCAACTGCATCCGATTAGACTGGAAGAGTGGAAGACGACTGCAACATAGTTGGAAAAAGTGTGAGCAGATGATGATGACTCATTTAAGACTTTAGGTCCTATAAGAAATTAAACCTGATAATGAAGTTATGGTAGAACATCCTCGGTCGGGTCATCGGCAAACCGACCTGCAGATTAGGTGAGACGACGATCTTCGCAGGATAGCTGGTAGCAGCTGAATACGAGTAGCCGAGGATCAATAGACACGTCCAGTGTCCAATAATGAACTGCTATTAATAGGCTATGTATGATACAATGGAGTAATAGAGGAGTGTGGAAGAAGATGACATGCTGCGCTGACTCCAAATGAATTGGGATAAGGGCAAGAGAATAATGTTAATGATGACGGAATGGATGATTCCTGAAAGCTTTAACAAGAATTTCTACGACCAATAAGTCCGGGAGATACCTAAGTAAATGCTGTTAGCAACTAAACTGTTACACACGATTACCGTAAGACCGACAAAAACCATTTTATCTCACGAGACGAAATCTTGCAGCAGTAGGACCAAGTACTGAGATCGTATCAAAGTAGCTTTGATTAAACAACGGTACGGATTATAAACAATAACTTTGTAGGTATATACCGTATTGTTATGGGAATAAGAGTAATTACTTACAAACATACCAAAACCACCCTGAGAAATACTTCGGCTATCAAAATATCAACACTATTGTAAAGTCTTAAGATTGTTTTTTGCTCTGCAAATATTATGGGAGTTAAGTTTTGGGCAGCAAAGGTCACGAAGAAAGCGAATTGTTTTGAGTTCCGTTTTCTCTGAGAAGATTTCCTTATGAAATGTTTACGGAGAAACAGTTCTCATACATCTCACACATATTTATACATCTCAAAGTAAATTGAGTTTTTCACATGATCATGGATATCATGATAAAAAATAGAGCGTGTTTCTGAAAAGTGTGGTCAAAGGGCTATGTATTTTGTTTGACCTTTAAAAATATGTAAATGGCAGCAGTTAGTTCCGCCATTTTATATTAGGTACATATTTTTAAAATGGCGGCGATTGATAAAACTTGTATGAAATGATAGCTGTATAAAATTCGTTTTATTATATTGATTGCATTAGTGACTTAAAAAATCAAAGTTCTCCTGATGGTGCCGTCAGTGAATAGATTCTAACTTTGCAAGCTCATATGTCGGAAATGTGACGCTTTAGTATTGATACCAGCCATTGATTTATATGGGTTTTAAAAGTGGCCGCCATTTAAAAAAAAATGGTTGTAATTCTAGTTAGGCAGGCCACGCTTCATGCAAAAACCTTCCAACCCCTTTTAAGGTGTGGTACAGCCCATCAAACTAAATAATTTCCTCCAGGGAGCCAACATTGGGATCGCGAAAAAATAATCAACTGTCCATTGAAAACTTCAAAACCTACACCACCGAAAATATGTGTGTACTTAATGACTGCCTTAGAATTCCGTGTATTTCCACAAAATATGAATATGTGGCCCTGTGGACTTCTGATGCAAGTTTGAAAGTAACTGTCAATGTTGGACACAGATTCAAAGTGTCAAGTCAATAACAGTGTCAGAGTGACTCAGTGAGAGAGACTATCGGAAGGAGGACGGAGGAACTCTGTCTTTCTACTGAAGTAGAACCCATTCCTGCAGTATTTTTGCTTTGATTACTATTATTGTCGAAAAAGAGGCTTTTACTACTTAGTATTATGTTATTTGTATAGAATAAGCACTTTTTCTTTCTCTTTTCTATATTTTTTTAAAACAAGGTACTCTAAAGTCAAAAAAACCGTATCCATCTGCAAATAACAAATCATCTAGACTGCATAACATCCTACATAAAAACTATTGTGTCGCAGACGATGATCTAACCAACACTATTTATATACAACTGTAATAACTGAACATACACATGTCATTATATCTAGGTATACTGCACGTGCCCTAAGTGCACACATAACGTTACAAGGACTGAAGTAGACAAGGTTTATAAAGTGTGTAACAAGACCCTTAACGAAGCCGAAAGGTATTTGTTCTCCCCGTCATTGCGATCATTTTTTTGTTCTAGACCATACCTGGGAACCTTCTAGTTACCAATCTAGTTTGATATTAGGGGTCAAAGTTCCAACATTTTCACAACTTTTTTTTTTAATGCATTTTTTTAACGTAAGATTTTTACTGTAAAAACCTCCACCATCCCCGTACTATTCAATCCATCCATCAGCACAATGGTTTGACTGCGTTACATTGAGTCCTACCATAAAACGTGATTTTTCATCCTAAAAAAAGTCGTTTCCCAGCAATAATTTTTGCGTAAAATTATTTAATTAAGTTAAATAATGCTTGGTTGACGGTCTTGGTACATCCTGTATATAGGTTTGGTCTAGAACAAAAAAAATATCGCAATGATTGATAGAACAAGTGCCTTTTGGCTTCGTTAAGGGTCTTGTTACACTATTTATTTCCTTAATTATAATTTCCCAGGCTTCTAATTGCGACTACTGTGTTAGAAGAAGCACTAGACAATAGTGTAGCTTACAGTAACATTTTTTTAAGTTGTCACTTCCAACCGTTTTCAAAGAAACAAATAGTTTTAACTCAAACTCAAAGCATTTATTTCAAACAGACTCGTGACAGGCACTTTTGCATAGTCAAAAATAAGCTAACTACAGTCTAGCTACAGGCATAATAACTGTGAATAGACGTAGTTGCCCATTCCAAAATCGCCTCTCATTGACCTCTTTATGATACAAGTTAACAAGATAAGTTTACATCAAGCCAGGCGGCCCACCCCAGCATGGCACATGGATTTGCGATAATTATGTCAAAATGTAGCGATTGATTTTTGTGCTATCATGATCAACATCATTGACGACCCGAATGGCGCAGCGGTAGTCTGGCTGCCTTACGTTCTTAGGGTCCTGGGTTCGAATCCCGGTAGGAGCAAGTGTTTGTGTGATGAGCATGGACATTTGTTTCCGAGTCATGGATGTTTATATGTATAATAAGTATGTATTTACAAACAAAAAGTATCTATGTAATAGTATCAACTATCTGGTGTCCACGACACAAGCCTCGTTGCTTAGTGTGGCACCTAGATGGCGCTGTGTGTAATGTCCAGCGATATTTATTTATTATTATTTATTTATCATCATCATTAATCTCCTGCCCTTATCCTAATTCATTTGGGGTCGCCCCAACATGTCTTCTTCTTCTATACTTCTCTATTACTCATCATCACAACAGTCAGCTACTAAGTATTTTTTTTATATTGTACACACAATCCTTGCGGAAGAAATGCTCTAAATCCTGTTGAAAACGACATAAAAATCTCGTTGTTAATAAGAATTAAGCCGACAAACAGACAGACACAAAAAACGACTAAGTTTATACCTACCATAAAGGGGCACACTATTTAACGCCATTATCAAAGTACTTATCATTTACTGGAAATCAAGTAGCAACAAGTTCTCACTCATAAATTCCTACAGATACTTCAGGTATTTCAGCTGCTAGCTGCTAGCTTAGGTAGGTATCTTCACTGTTATTTCTTCACACGAGGCCCCTAAAAACTTCAATTAACTTTAGATGTTCAGTCAATACTCACAAACGGTTAGCAATCAATTAAATATAATTTATCTCCCACTCGCTCTTAATAAAACTGGGAAACGTTAAATTATAACTAATAGGTAACAGTTAACCGCTTCCTAGTGTTTGTTAACTGCAGTTTACACGATCTGTTTCTATACTCATCTCTTTGGTTAGACAGACTTAGTTTACGTTACAAGACGGTTATGACATCATTTCTTTACGTCTTACAACCTTACCAAAACAAATTTCTTAAAAGCAGCTTCAAAAATTAACGCCCTGTCTACATTCGGTTGTTGACTGTGAATAATTGCTATTAAAAATATCCATAAGTTTTGACAACACGTTAAATTCAGTAGGCTTTCAGAAAATTTGGGATACTTGTTAGAGTTAATACTTTACGTTACGTACGAAGTTTTAAAAATATACTCGAAACAGGTGTGCAAATTGAAGGCGTTTTTAATACATATTTCAAAATAAATAGGCACTTTCTCGAAATTAATAGCTGTATTCTTTTAGATGACAGTGACATATGAACATTTTTAGGAAAAGTTTTAGGCCGTCATTTTGTTTACACAACAAAACTTATTTATCTCTTTCGCTATTTCTATGATGATGTTGTACTACATAAGATTATAAATTAAAATTCTTAGGAAATATGCTAACCAATGCGCTGTGAATGTCATCACATAGCATAGCGTTAGCTAAACATATTCTATCATGATCTATATCATTCAGTCACGATTTACCTTATTTATACCATGAATTAAACGAATTGCTACCTTAAACTCTCTTATTTAAGTTTGAAAATTTTTAAGAGTGCCCAAGTAACACAGAAAGCATTCTAACAAACGAATAGCAAACTTGTGTAGAACTTAAGGTCCTTATAAACTCATAAATAAGTTCACCGAGCATCTTGACGCTTTATATTGGTATTTCAAAACCATTATGATGCTTTACACTGTATAACGGTTGGATAATAGCAAATCAAAATGCTTTTGTAAACCCTTTAGTTATAGTGCAGCAAACCACAACGCAGCTGTACGGCTTTCAGCAGTTTTTAGTGCATTTGGAATTACAATAGCATTTTAAGTAGTAAATAAATGCTTAATGCCGTTTAACAGCACAAATATGAACCATTATAATGCCACGTAAATCCGCTATACAACTTTCAGCTGTTTTTAGTGCCTTAGGGTCTACAATAGCATTTTTAAGTAGTAAGATAATGCCTAATGCCGTTTAAAAGCTTAAACTTTTACCGTTATAATGCACCGTAAAACCGTTATACAGCTTTGAGCTGTCTTAAGTGCCCTTTGTTGTGTAATAGCACTTTTGAGTGGTAAGTAAAAGCCTAGTATTGCTGAACAGCATAAACGTGAATCAATGTAATGCTTGCATTTTTTAAGATCAACTTAACTGTGTGGTACAGCTAGCAGCTCTTTAATCAAATATACGTGAGTTATTATAATGCGTAAAGCTGTATATACATTCATTTTACTGTAATCGTAGAACCTTTTGTCGGACATATTGGGGAAAATCACATATTAAATGATCAATAAAACAACAGCAATTTTTATGGTGGATTTTTATTTTCATTACTTCTTGATTTTGAACTATTGTCGTCCAGGGTACAAACGTGCCTGTGTCTGAATGTTCTTCCATTATTGATAATTCAGCTCCGGCAAGTTCATATGTTCAAATATTGTTCATTTTAAAATAGCACTCCTATAATGTCCATTCTTTTTATCGGGCTTGGATTGCTCATCTTTCATTAATTTGTACTGTGTCTTTTTAGGCGGCCACCACAATTTACCATTTTCGTCCCACAAAGACTACCTCGTATTGTTTTTCCTTTCTCTCTATCGTCTGTTCCATTTTGTACGGCATTGTATGGTTGGTATAAAAATCACTGAAAATAAGAAAACAAATGTTTTTAAAAGCATCACTGATAAAAAAGATATTATTGCGTTTTCTGAAAAGTTTGGCCATTTTAAAGTGTACAGGTATATTTGATAGCTACTGTACCTGACTACGTACTACACTACACCGGCTATGAAATAAATAACGGTCCTTTCTATAAAATAGTTACGGAAAAATATCTTAATGACGCCTTTTTATCTACTTGGCAAACGAATCAAATTGTATAAATTCTGAAATGAGTTTTATTGTTTTGCTCACGGATCCCCAAAATTGCGTTCAAGTAATGGCATTACTTCGGTCTACATCAAATCTACTGGTATACCTGTGAACCCATATAGAACTACTTTATAGACAATGCCACTACAGTGGTTCATCAAAAGCCTTCTCTCTTGCCTCTAGCTTAATAATGGTTCACGTGTGAGTATTTATACAGCTGGCAGCATTAATTAGCCTTGTTAAAGGCTCACCAGGCTGCTATACCCCGACACCATTTTGTAAGTATTTTATAACCAAAAAAAAATTATCATTCGGACCTATTTATGAAAGCAAAAGACCTTTAACATAATGATATAACTTGATTTAATACTGCCCAACCAATACTATTATTTTAATTAAGCAAAATTCGTTCTATACTAGGAATAAACAATATTTTTGGTGATTTCACACATATTTTAATATAAAATTTTGTATCAAAACCACAAAATATCGAAGGCGCGTGAAAATTTTCAATGAAACTTATATAGACATTTACAGTAAACTACATTGCGAATAATATTTGAGGGCATGAAGTCACAAAAGAGTCAAAAACTTACCCAGTATTATAAATTTTGTTTTGATGCAAACAAATATGGTGTCACTCACTCAGTTTTGACAGTCTTCGTCCATATTATATTCCACGTTAATTGTATTATGACATTTGTACCATGGTATTAGAGATGTTTTTGCAATGATGTAGAGTTTATTTAAGTTCTAACTGTGAACACTTAAATAGCTCCAATCATTCTTTTACTTGATTCTAATGCTACTCTAATGCTTTTGTAATGCAAACAACATCTTCATTATCAATAATATTGCTAGTATAATGCTTCTGTAATGCGATTGGTAACTTCATTGACCGTAATATAGCTTCTGTAATGCGGTTGGTACCTTCTTTGGCCACAATAATGCTAATATAATGCGCCTGTAATGCAACTAAACAACTATTGTGAACCTATTGAGGATCTAAAGCCGTATAATTTGTGCCCAAATAAGCATTACAGTAGCCGTATAAACGTTTGTAATGCTACTATAGAACTAACTCAAAATGCGAAAACGATACAGAAATGCTGTAAGTCGGCCGTTATACTGCTTTGATGTGTTACTTGGGTGTCTAATTGGCTAATTAAACTGCGAGGTCTATTTCATTTGATTAATGGTTTATTTTTTCTTTTACAGGTAAGTGATGGTGTTTGGAACAGATTACGGTAAATTGCAAAATAGTTAAAAAGGCTAAAAAACTTTCAATTAAAGCTGAATGCAGTTATTTAGGAAGTTATATTATACTGATTGGATTTAAAATCTGGCAACCAACGAGTTAGGTAAATTATACGAAATAAGCTCTAACTCTCTATAAGCTTTACATCTACAATTGTTCAGCTTTAAAGATAAACAAGGATCTATTGCTAACATCGTTATTTAGCTTTTGGTCAAAGAATCATTGCAATCTAACGTGGCATTGCTGCCAGTCTCCTGGGCACTATTCCTGTTAAAAGCTATGTGGACGAATGTTTTGAAGCCCTTAAATGCTTTCTTCTTTTTAATATGTAGATACAAATTTTTATTTTAAGTTTGGTTATAGATAATTATGTTTCGGTAATACATTTAAAAAATATTACTAAAACCATCCACTGCCGACGTCTCTAAAGAGCCAATAAACCATAAATTTCTTAAGAAAGCCAAGTTACAAAACCCATTATTTTTGTAATTTACTTATCTCGTGTAATCTTATCATCAAACTTTAATTTAAGTACCTGTAACAAACATAATACCACAAATAAAAAAATAAAATTAATTTGGATATATCAAAAGCTATCTAATTAATATTTAAATTAAATCAAGTCCGTTATAAATAACCGGAATCGACGATGTTACGTCACGCAGACACCGGACCCAGTCGTGCTATTGACCGGAAATGTTCAACTAAATTAACTATCTACTTTTTTTTCAGCTGTTAATTTTATTAAAGTACTAGTGATATTTTTAAAAAGGATATCGGAATCACTTTTACACATTGTAATCACTTTGAACATAATATTAATAAGCTAGATAACATAACATCATCATAACAGCACGCCTGTAAACCCCGAAGGGTTAGGCAGAGATGTACGTAATAGGGTGCGAGCCTATTGCCATCAACCAAGCCCAAATCTAGACCCCGTGGCTGCTACTGAGAAATTCCATATGGAAAAACCCAATAACACTTCGACCGACTCGGGAATCGAACCCAGGACCTTATGCTCCGCTAGTCGCGCTGGCGACTCGCCCAACGAGGCAGTAAGCTAGAAGTAGGTAGTCAACACAACAACACGTATGAATACATATACTGACGCCTCTTTCCAATGGTCGTAGGCAGACACTATAGACCCACATGCTAGGAACCACGTTCATACATCATATCGTACAAACTCCCTGAAAAGAAATGGCGAAACCAGCTCAGTTAGCAAATATTAATAAGTATACCTAGAAGTTATATGAATTAACAGTTTTGGGCTAAATTTTCTCACATAATTAAGCTTAATATGAGAAACATTTCACAATGTATTAAAATTAAAAGTAATGTGCTTGGAGTTTCTCTGAAGAGAAATTGGAGCCCTTGCTAAGTTTCATCATTCTGTACCAACTTAAAGTTCTGTAAAAAACCGGTACGTGAAATTCCCGAACTTGTTGCGGACATTTGACACTGACAGATACACCAGTACTTATAGCTCAGTTCAGAGTCCGGTGTCCGGAAAGCAATTTGTCCGGACCTGGTTTGACAGTACATTTACAGTATTTTCGTAATAGGCGACTGAGATGATACGCAAAGAGGATACGCACCAGCATCCTCCTATTGAGATAACAAATTGAGAAGCAAATTCCAATGTGATCAATAATTGTAACGGTTCAATTGAAAGACTTGTTCAGCAAGTAATGTAGCATGATCAGTCTCTATAAATGACACAGGCGGCAGTCCTCTTCTCTGTAAGAGAGAGTGTAACGTAATCCACCACGCAGGCCTAGTGCGGATTGGTGGGTGTCACGTGTCTTCGATTTTTTGGTTCTAGAACATGCTGGTTTCCCACGATGTATTCCGGTTTGAGAACAGTGGTGAAGAAAATCACATTATTTTTCTTCACCGAAAAATCGTACTCTGATTTCTCAATCAAAAACACTACGAAACGAGATAGTTACCATGTTTACCATTTGTTTTGTGTTCCCGATATTTCGGCGCAATATCCAGCACCATGATCACGGATAAACTGAAGTTATTGCGGGTGGGTGTCTATGGGCAGACAAATCGCGGTCTACCCTCTTTCTTGTTCATTTTTTGCGCTCGGTACCGCTACCACTGTCACTCACAACTCGATTCAGTTCCCGACACACGAAACTCACTGTGTCCGCTCGCGAACTTTTTCGGTTTTTAACATATCAGTTTAAAAACATAAATATGTCAATCGAATCTTAAGGAAATAGTATTTGAAGTAAAAAATGGAACACATCCTACTTCAAGTTGCTGTTAGGAATGCCACCTCTAAGAAAAAATGAGGTGATTCAAATTACGTTCCATAATACACCAAAAAATAATATTTGGCCGTATCAAATCGGATGGCAGTCTCTCAAATAATAGTTACGCAATGCAAATAAATGATTTCGTAATATTGGACGACCGGAACGGACTCCACTGTGATCTCATTAGTTTTTGAGGTTAGAGAAAGTCGCGAGTTGCTATGCGAAATAAATTAAAAATGTACAATAGTAGCTATACCGGTCTGCGTTCGGTTAAAAGGACATAATTGAGGACATTTGTGATTTTCCAAGATGTTTTTCATCAGCACCATCCATTCAAAAGAAAGACATCTGAAAATAGGTCTCCTCAAGCATTCCCACAACGAGCAGTCCTGTGTTTTATAGACCCAGCGGGAGAAGATACATAGAAAATGCTTTAAGGTACCACTAATATTTTACTAATGCTCATTTACGAAGCCATAATATTCAGAATACAACGGGGGTCTTATGCAAATAGTGACTACCAGACAACCTTTCTATGGACAGAAAGACAATTAATTAAGTGGCAATCAATTAACACACCTACAGGTATAACGAATATAAAAACGTCCGAAAGAAGAAGATATTTACTTCACTAAATATTCAAATCTCACTATAAACTGAATAGTGTTAAAATTCACCATATAGGATCCACGAAGGACATTCAAGGTCAACATATACGAATACCAGCGCTTTGACGTTTTCTTAAATGTTAATTGCCTTTTGGCTTCATACAGGACTAATTTCGTTGTTCTTTTTTTTTATTTTTGTTTTTTTTTTACTTTTATAATTTTGTTCTACCTACTGTAAATGTAAACATTTATTTATGTTTTGTGCGGGCTAATAAATACTTTTTCTTTCTTTCTTTCAACATTGAATGGCATGTGAAACACGAAAAACAGGCGTGATCATTTCCAAGACATCCCTTTAGTTAGTCAATAAGACTTTCTTCAAATCGAGGGCATGAATGACGTGTAATTCGTCACCCACACGTCATGCCCGTACAACAATATTTTGAAACAGTGCCAATCTTACTCATTCATTCGCTCATTCATGCTGGAAGCACGGTGAACCGATGTTTCTGAGAACTTTTGTTATCAAACAATAATTTTAATCAATGGTTCTTTGTTTGTTATCGGTTGGTTTTATTAAGAGGAAGTTTTGGGACAAGATACAGTGTGTAACAAACATTGTAACACTAACATAATAACAAATCACCCTATCATGATCAGTACATGATTCTACACTAATTTAAATACTGTTTATTTTATTTTTCTTGTAATAACATTTATTCTATTTTTGCTTGTCTCTGTATTTATTTATTGTATCCAGTATTACTTTTGAACACGTTAAAATACTTATTACCTACTCACATTTTTATCCTAACTCACTCCTACATACACATTTCATAAATTAAGTCGATATCTATTTATTGTACTTAATCATTTATTCATATACTTGAAATTCTTTTCTGTATGTCACTTACCCCCTCAAGGTTCATTAGAAGACCTGCGTCAGACAGCTTCACCTGTCTGGCATAAATGCTGAAATAGACCTTTTTGGCGCAGCCGTGAGGCACACAGTAAAAGTCATAGGAACTATGTATTTTCTCTTTTTTGTAACTTTTTTAATATTATTGTGTGTGTGCCTAATGTACTGACGTCGAATAAACATTTTTCTTTCTTTCTTTACACCCCTAGAATTGAAATTTACGTAGCTGTGTTTGACAAATGTCACCAGCTATCGTCGTCAGAATAATCACTATCTATGCTATCAAAAAATCCAAGCGGATGACAAAATGACAACCGGTCTACACTGAGGAAATTGGTGACATATTGGGTTGTCACAATGATAGCTCTTAATATGCATAGTGCATTCTGCATTTTGTGACATGGTTCCTTGTCCTTGTTCCAATTCCAACATATCTATCGACAGACCTCACATTTCATTTAAAGACCTATCAAACATATTTCAGTTTATTTATTTTTTTAAAGTACGCCAACAGTACATACATCAAACATTCAACAATAAAAATATATAGGTTAATGTTCTTAGGTAGGTACCAATTGCAGGTGTGCACAACATTCTCGTAAGTACAATACAGCATCGTAAAGTTAAATGCAATTAACTACATGTAGAAATAAAATGAAATAACTAACAAAATTACCTTCTAAATACTACACTACTACTACAGTTTTCTTTTCATTACAAAATAAAGTAACAAGTCAACAACATGTATGACAACTGTCCTTAGTCTTTACAAAAAAAGATCCACTAATTTGTTCTCAAAACCAGCATCTCGCCAGCCCAGTCCGATTACATCCGGCTTTCCCGTTACACTCGAAGTCTCGACAGTATTATATTATCTGTGTTCTCTTGCTGCGCCCGCGCTTCCACTAAAAATATCGGCTCGGCTGATGAACCCGCGGCCGATAAACATTAAATAACGCTAAATGTATGGATGTGTCTGATTCCGTTCTACTTATCGATGGCATTTCCCTTTTGAGGTAGAATTCTTATGACTTCCAATGCGTTTGGGAAGGAAACTGTTCCATTTCCTGTGGCCTGTTAATATTGCATATTGAAGCAGTTGTATAATATAAACCCACGGAAATCGTAGCTAATAAAGTTGA
Source organism: Eugnorisma glareosa (assembly GCA_947578425.1). Taxonomy (NCBI): domain Eukaryota; kingdom Metazoa; phylum Arthropoda; class Insecta; order Lepidoptera; family Noctuidae; genus Eugnorisma; species Eugnorisma glareosa. The sequence goes on along the minus strand of OX387971.1, from coordinate 2,469,394 downwards.
CTCGGAACTCTTCCTGGATGTAAATATAAGACCCCGTAAACTTGTCTTATTTAATTTGCTGTTGTTGTAAAGAAAGCTCGATAGAAATCAAAGTAGTTGATTAATTTATTCAACCATACCAAGGATATGATGCATGGGAATAAAAGAAGCGGAGAACAGAAGACAAGAAGCATAATATTGTGTGAAAAAATGGCTTGACTGAGAAATATACAGAGTCGAAGGGACACCTAATCGCACAAATGGTTGCTTTGTATTCAGTACATCATTCTAAGCCCACCCGTATAGAAAACTTTCGTGGGTGCTTTAAAAAAATATCAGCTGTTCTATACGTTTTGACGTGTAGTAGTACTTTTTTTTTTAATTACCGTTTCTGCGTCGGTGTCCCATCCTTTAGAGACACAGTATTTGAAGTCGTAAACTAATTATTCGTCAAATAAATTGAGGAAAGGAAAACTGGCCATGAGGATGACACTACTTCTAATAGAAAGCCCACGATTTAGGTCGGCATCCTACTAAAAACAAATCTATGTCAAAACCGAAAAGATCACATCTATCTGATTCATACTTTTGAGAACAGAAGCCAATGATACACGCGATAGTTTCTTTAATTTGATATCAACTGAGTAAGTTTACCCTATGACTAATCATCGACAGTCAGTCAGTCAGTCGAGTGCGGATTAATCATTGATCTTTGAACTATGAGCTGTCAGTCTTTTGCAATCATCGGAGGCGCCAGTATACTTCTGTTGGTAGGAATTGCATTTGCATAGGAACTGAAACGAATTTTCGTCATGAATTATTGTTTTCATTCTTTAGTATTCAGATAAACCAACCAGTTATGAAAATAGTGGTTGCTAAGCGGTCAGTTTGTCACTTCATGCAATCCATATAACTTTGTCGATTTCGCTTATTCGAAGTATCCAATAAAATCTTCAAAGAAGGGTAAACAATTCTTGCACACATCAATGATGAAGCCTAATAAACACCCCATATTTGATGCTAAAAGCAACGCAGCAGAAACATCACTGCACAGCAAAGTACCAAAATGATCTCTGTTTGAAGTTATAACTGCTTATGCAGACATTTTCAAGCATTCAATAAAAGATGGTAAACACCACATCATAACGGCTTAAAAGATACAAGCATCATTGACCACATTAAAGGATTAGCAATAAAAACATTTAGATTTCCGAAATGAGACTAACCAGAATTAATATGTTTATATGTCTACCACCAAAATAGCCTTAGCTTTTGTTTCAACTGTAAACTGAAGTTTTCCCACAATTTATGCAACAATTACATTTTTTTTCACCGCCATCTTGTTTTTTGGCAATATAATAATACGGACAGAATTTATGCCACGACCCTAACATTCAGTTTTTCGTTCGACATAAAATAGTGGAGCTTTCAACAATTTATAAGTTCGTTTAAATTTTTCTCTAGTATTCAAAAACATGATAATTTTGCATATGAAATCATGTGAATTGTCATACAATACAATTGGTTACGATCAAATTTAGCTGATAGTTCCTTACTTGCGCTTTTATTTGTCAACCTTGCGTTCATGGCCGCTGTATAATTTACTTTGCTTTGTTGGTCATGTGGCACAGGTGTCACTGCTCAATGATTATAAATTGTATCTTTTTGTAGTAAATACAACGTTAAATTATTAAGGAAAATTACATGTGTAACAGAAACGTGGGATAAACTTTCTGGCTGCATTCATTTTTAGCACGTAATCGTTCCACATAAAGTACTAAATGAAACATTTCTAAGAAGAAGCTAGTGTTAATATGGTAATTGATAATGATGATAAATGCAGTAACCACATGAGGTCTTAATAAGGACGCATATTCTGAACTGAAGGGAAATCGACTGGCATGGTATGTGATGAGGAGGGACGAATCGCATTTGACTAAAAGAGTGATGAATATAAATGGTGATGGATGGAGGAGAGGAAAAAACCACGGAAACTAGGGATAGATTGTGTGAGGAATGATAAGAAAGAAGAAGGAGTAAATGATAGCGTGACGGTTGACAAAGGAGACTCGAAGAATAAAACGTGTTGCGTCGACCCCAAGTAAAATGGGACAGGGGCTGGAAGATGATGACGATGGTTCCAAACCATGTGGTCACGAAATCCCTAAAAGGTGACTATTTGGCTTCTACAACAATACAACAAAAACGACACAATACAGTTACAACAACAACAATTACAACAACAATACACAACGACTCACACACAACACAATACAACACAATTGTAGTTCCCTAATTGAGTTTATTGCTTTAGTAGATAAGATGAAGATTGTCTTCTTTTATGAAAAACTCAAATAATGAGCGGATGCATTTTCATTAATTACAGAACACATTTGAATTCCAAAGATCTTCCTTTATGTCAAAATAAAACTTCAGAGCCTTACTCACAACATCAAAACTAAATTATCTTTTCGCATTCACAACACTTGGCAGGTCAAAAAAAGCAAAAGTAATGACTAAAGCCATTACAGTTCAATGTTCAGGTTACCTGGTTTATTTAAAAAGAATAGTTTAGATATGAAAGCACAAAAACTTGCATCCTTATGCTTGCTATTTGTCACTTTGACATGTCAATTTTATGTAGAGGTCATAAGTTGGCTATTTCTTTCTCTCTTGATTGGCAGATTTTAGGTCGTTAGTTTTTTCTAAACAGAATTTGTCATTGCAAATTCAACCTTAGCGTTCGTGGTTAAATAAGTTTATGTAATAATGATGACGAGACTATATGAATCAGTCCACCTTATAAAATCTAAATATTCATTTGAAGTTACTTCATCTAAATCAAAATACTGCAGCAGATTAAACGAAAAGTCTAAATTGGAATAGTGTAGTGCAAGGTTAAGATTTTTATATCGAAACTTGTCGACTCATCCATTTCAATGAGGTCTAACTACAGAAGCCACGACCAGATTCAGACCAAGAAGTTCTTGGAAACACAACAGAAAGTCACACGCAAGAACATTTGAAATCGTTGAACCCACCTGTCTAATGACTAATATAATAGTCGTGCCATACAGTCAAAACAAAACATACCTCAACCGTGACCACGAGTCTTCAAAACAAAAAACAATTATTCTGAAAGCGAAAACACATTAGCTAAAGATGCAACCGTATCTTAACGGTTTGTGCTCTCGACATACTTTGAAACTGTGAAGTTTGTCCAAAATATTAGACATATTATGAAAATGTAGGCTAAAAGAAGAAGTGGTTTTCCGATTGCTATAACAGGCCTTCAAGTCGGAAAAATAGGTTACTTGAAGCATATTCCCACATCGACCTCTTCATTGCTTACTCAGGATATACACTAGTAAAACGCGAGTCCATCATCGTCTTCCCGTCCTTGTTACAGCAACACTTTTTCTACTTCCATTCTCTCCTGTTGTACGTCGCGCTAATCATTTACTCCCTTTTCTTTCTTAGCATTCCTTACAATCCATTTACCTCTTCTTCGGCCATCTTCTCCCTCTCCATCCGTCTATATTTACATTCACCACCGTATAGTTACATGCGTGTCATCCCTCTTCATCACATGCGCATACCAAACCAAATGATCTCCTTTTAACTTTTGAACGCGAGTCCATCAGTATAAAAAGAGTTTGATGATACACCACATTCGGTCCATTAATCTGTTCTTTCCTAGAAACCAAGTTTCCTCGATGCCAACAGAACGATCATCATCTTTTTCTTGCCTACTAACAAACTACACTAAATAGATCAGTAAAGACTTTAGCAAGTCATCAGATTCGTCATTTAAATTGGCTTGACCCTGAAAGTCTCACTTTCGCATTTGTGTTTGATTACTCACAATAATAACGCCAGCTTCGAACGCCTGGCACATGAAACAAAACCCTGAATATTCATTGAGGAATTTTGTATGCGGCAGATTTTTTTAAATTCGTTTTCGGTCCCTTAAGTAGAATTGAAAACTTGTTTGCTGATTGGGAAAACTAAGACTTCTTAATATTTTTGAATTGGTTTGTCAGAACAGAACGTTCAGATGAAACGTTATCCAATGAGGCTGCGGCATATAAAATCATTGCAACATTTGTAGGTACCATCGCATCAAAATGAATCTGCTCACTTTTAAAACAAAATCCAATTCCACATCTGTTCACCACCCTTACTACTATTGGTCAGCACAAAGAGAGTACGGACCAATAGTAGAAAAACAATAAAAAATATGCGACCTTTTTACATCATCTTTTGTTTTACAAAAAATCTCAGGCTCTGTTAATGATCACAGATGTTTGACCACCCTTTTTTGACTAATAGGAATAACACAAAAAAGGACCAATGAAAAGAAAGTTTTAAACTAGGCGCTTCTATAGCGGCCGGATGCTGCAAGCAAAAATAGTCCGTAAGGTGATGATGATGAAGGAGATTCATTTTGAGTCGATTGTACGTATTTGGGCTCAAATATAAGTACTCAAGACCATCAGTATTCTAGATTATCTTTACACTTAGTAAGCATGAAATGTGTACAAAATCTCAGCCATGTCGTGACTCGTCAGTAAACCATAAAAAGATTTCCTTACCTAATTGGCCTGCTCGAAATAAACACATGTTTTCAGTTACTTTGCCCTAAATGTGTTTTTATTTTGCCCTAATTGATTTCGTGGTCTGAATGTTTGGTTAATGTTTTCGTTCTGTGGCAGTGTTTAACTGAGCTGTAACTCTGATGTTATTTGCTGGTTTTAGTCAAATTTTAGTAGGTTTTTTAAGATCAATGTTGAAATTAAGCCCTCTATTATAGTGGGTAGTCTCGTAACATAGGTACCTAGAGGAAGACCAAAGAAAAGATTGATGGATTGTGTGAGGAATGATATGAAGGAAAAAGGAGTAAATGATAGCGTGACGACTGACAGGTGAGAATGGAAGAAAAACAACGAGATGCGTCAACTCGATGATGATGAGTCTCTTAAGGTACCTGTGTACTTGATGTCTAGACAGTATTTTCGATATCTTCGTATTTGTCTTCAATAATATGTATAGGTATAGCGTACCAGATGCGTAGCGTGCCTTATCATAAAGAGACATACAATTCTTACAAGTTTGCCAGCTTCAAACGTTAAATACTCATAATTGAGACGTCCAGCTAAATAATCCAACTGGTTAACAAGAACAGGAGTTAACTCTGACTAGTCCCTTCGAACAAGCAAAGAATTAACAACAAAAGGGCATTCACTTCGTCAATTGAGCAACATGTGGCTATCCGAAGGGACCCCAACAGCGTGACAAATTGACGGCTGACCCTTTAGCTCCTTAATTGGAAGTTAATACTTTAATTCTCAGTTAACAGTTTAACTGACGTTTTCTACAGTCAATTCTGTGATAAAAGTAACTGTTCGTGGAATGTTTTCTAACGGATCTGCGGTGTTATGGCGAATAACACTTGTAATTACTTAGTTTATTGCTTTACCGACGTTTGTAGCTTACAAACTGTATTTTTCTAGTTTGCTGTTGGCAACAGGTTTATTGATGACTGCAGATTTGTAAGTTAGCTATTCAGCGGGTTTACGGGAATATTTTATGTAGCTAGTGTGCACGGGCCATGTTATAATATTGATAGTGCTCTAGAATGACCCGTAGCGGGATTACAGGACTGTCTACTGCCAAAGTACGGCAGACATTATTAAATATTTATGGTGCTCCAGAAGGATCCTTTAATTAACCCCAGAGAGAATAATCTACACATAAAATCTCATTTCACCCCATAACCGAAAAAGCGCGAAATGATAAGAAAAATCGTAAATATTTAAGGAAGGCTTTTGACCAAGTGACCCACTGTACCACCCAATTATACAGAAATATCAGTTTCAGATGGGCCTGACGCTCCCAACGCCCGTGTTTAAAACCCTAACCTCGTAGAAGACAGGAGAACACCTCAAATCGCGTGACAGTAAGTAAGGTGAAATCTTGTCACCCGAAACCGTGTCACAGAATTACATAGTTCCTAATTTATCTGTCGTGTCGTGTTGTGCCGGAAGCATAGTCTAAATGTTTCGCGACACGGATGCTACTTTTTGCGTGCTCAAGGCATTTTTTTATATAGTACAAGGCCTTAGTTGATCTTAAGTGACAGTGGCATTATTGTTGATTTTATCGATATGTTTAAAAGGCCTGTTGACTATCTGTGTCATCGGTAAATCCTTATATGGATGAGTCCTCCGCCTAAATAAAGACCCCATAATATTTCTTCTGCTACCCATGAGTGTGGAGTCTGAAATTTTCGATAGCTCTACGATTTCAATAGGGGCCAGTGATCTTCTTCTTCTTCCTTCTAGGTAGACTGTGTGTCCTATTTACTTGGCTTTGGTCTTCCTTAACCTTCTTTTGCACTGTGCTTGATTTTGTGCAGTGTCGGCTGTAGTTGAGTTGATAGGTCTTTTTCAACCATCGTCACCGAAGTGATATGTACCTGGTAAACTATCACTCAAAAGATTGTTCGATCATCTCATCTAAAATAGATGGGATGATAGAGCATTCCTTTTAAAAGTCATAGGTACGTACAAAATATTATCAAGGGATCGACCAAGAGTGAGTTCATTCACATACGTTTAGGTACTACTAATGTCAATAGCACTTATCGATACTGATATGATAATGATGATATCGTTCTAGGAATAATATATTTCACGTTATTGGTTGCGGAAGTCAGGAATTAGTCACTTCAAACACTTGCATCCTCAAATACCTTCCTGCTGACCTAGCATATCATTTTTATTTATATCTGTCGAATTGTTTTTCATTGTTATCTTAACTCTAGCTTAGACCAAGTCACAATCACTTTTTCTTATATTTTTAACAGGATAACATAAGTTTTAGTTAGTAGTTTACTTAAATCTTAAATACAATATTGAATTTGCAGCACGACTGCTGAGCATGAGGGCCTGGTTTCACACTCTACCCAACCCGGGGTTACAGAGTGATGTTATGTGTTAATTTTGAATGTAACATCATCATAATAGCTGTTGCCAGGCACTATCTATCTTAGAAAACTACAGCAGTATTGATTTCTATCAATCTTCTTCTTTCACTATTACCAAAATCACAATCATTTTCAAGTTTAAACAGCTTGAAATTCAAACAGATTTACTCCAAAAAATAGACAGGCATATCGACTATTTCAATGTCACCTGTTGGTGTCGTGTTTTCTATTCGCCAGTACAAATATCCGTCGCTTGAAATCCGACACTTTTATTGAATATCGCGTGACTACGTCAATGTTGTGTTTTTGTTAGTATACTTTGCTGTTCTTGCCTCTGATTAGTGTTTTTAATACTTTTTGTCTATCTTTACAAATTAATGAAACTGTAGCGGTTTTTATTTGGGATACTTAATGAAAATCTTTGCGATATTGATGGTCACAAGGGGGATCTATCTATACAATTTTGAAGGAAGTTTTTGGTGTAGTTCATCCTCAAGAAAATCCAGGGCAAACAAATAAACGATGTTCAACAGGTCATCCCATTATAATACTTTGTTTTTTTTTTTTATAATCTCATTAGAGATGTTCACGGCTGTCAAAGCATTATAATCAAAGAGATCCAACATCATTCACCTCGCATTTTTTTCCAGTCAGTCAGCAAATTATTGTACGTCAACAGCTCGTAAACACGACTAATCATCTGTCTATTAAATACCGTAGCGTGAGTAAATGGATAAGATCTTGCAACCGAATATGAATCAGCATTGATCTCAATAATTGTTGACGTTTTCAGACCAGTCAGTCTAAGTTTCTTCACCAATAACAACATCATTATCATTTAAGTCGAAACATGTAGGTATATTCTGGATATAGGCAATTAGGCATCCCCAAAATGACGCCACATCGACTGGCCCTATGCTTCCTCACATCGTCAGCCTAAAGCCATCCATTGCTAGACACAATGACGCGAAGGGTTGGCGTTTAGGGCTACTGTGCTATTTAAGTGACGTTCAAAAATGCAGATTTTCAGCTTAATTTAAATAAATGACTTTTGATTTTAACATAGGTCTCCAGCAAGACTTGCCATAACGGCCAGTCATCGATCTACCTTGTAAGTTTCTTCACGAAAAAGTAGACCATGTGTAACATATTCCATAACATTCAATTACCAAATCACCCTTCAGCCCAAACTTTCTTCGGAAGCTATCATTTCATAAATTGTAACTGTTACATTAAATTGCGTATCAATCGACCTCTACGATATATATTCCTATCTCTCATTAATGTATGTAGGTAAGTAGGTAACACAACATTTGACAGGCAATTAAAATCTTGCCCGACATGTGAAGGACGGCGATACGATCTACTCTTGTATTTAGATAGAGTATTGTGATATTATGCAAATGTACTGCTAATATAAGGTCCCATTAAAATAGGTGAACAAATTTTAACACAGCGTTCAGTAGTACGTCTAACCAAAGATAACCAAGCAAAAAAACACTGATTATAGTGATTTTATTTTGAACTTAAATAATAAATTGCCGGCGGCACTATAGAATAAACACATCCATTAGGTCAAAATAAAATCACGTTAATTAGTGTTTTTTATTGCTTTGATATCTTTGGTTAGACGTACTGAACGCTGTGTTAAAGTTCAAGTGTTAAAGTTTGTCCACCTATTTTAATGGGACCTTATATGTATATGTAATTTCCATGTCAGTACGACGAAGACTAAATAGCTAAAGAAATTAAGCATCAAGACACATTTATGGAAGAAGAAGACCCATTGACACGGCCACTCACTGCCACTAATAAATAAGGATGAAAGGGTAGAATAAAAAAAAGGTATAAGAACAGGATAGGTGGTAGTGGCCAGAGCTCATCTACTAATAAACCTTTCTGAAGGCCGAAAGAATGAACTACTTTATTTAGTAGCTGAAGTCAAAATAACCTCTGGTCGTAGTGACCAGGAAAGATGAAATAAAGAATAGATAGATAAGAAGAAGAGAAGAAAGTAGAAAACAGAACAAGAAAACAGGGAGAAGAGAGGAGAAGAGTAGTCTTAGATTCCATAGAATTAGATCAATTTTTATTCGCTTGATTACTTGTTTTTGTGAGGGTTGTACTATTATTTTACAAATAACTCACAATGCAAATGAAACCTTAAGAACATTTCTTTAATTTTTGACATCTTTAACAACGTGAAAACACGATTTGGACATGTCATTTGATATTTATTTACCATTCTTCTATTCAACAAAGAACTCCATCATTATCTGTGCACAATACACTTTGTTGATCTACCTTTTAGTCGCATTTAAATAATCCTAAGAATTATAAGCTACTGTTGTATTTCTCTATGCAGTCCCACACCGACTAGGACTAGGACTGCAACAATCTTAAGGAAGATTGTTGCAGTCCTAGAAATTATTGTATTGTCTATTCTTGTATCTTCATCGTTGGTATCACAAAACTGATTTTGAGTTTAAAGAGTATTTGTCATTACATTTGTCTGATCAATCTGACATTACCTTTGACATTTGAACTAGTTGGGACAAGTGATACAATTTACGCAGGCCCAGATTTGAGGGACCTAGAATGGGTGTGGATATATTTTAAAATGAAGGTCTTATCTAAATTCTGTTCAGAAAACCACACCTTCAAAATGTGAGAGGATAACAATGAATAGATAATCCCGTATAATTACCAGATAAGCGTAGCAACAATGAGAACTGAAACAAAGTAGCTATAACTTTGTTCCAAATAGAAGATTCATCCGCCATAGGATGCCGACTTTGCGCGCATGTGCAACTTCCTTCGTTTTGTTTGCGCAAATGTACCAGAACTTAGATTACGATCGATCGTTAGCGTTTCTTAGTACATTGCTTTTATGTTCTCTTGGGTTTTAATACTTACCTTTAACTCTTCAAATTGTGGCTGCTGTTAATCCAGTTATAGATCAAGTTTTAGTTCTGGTTCGTTTTGAAATCCTTGCTGGGCTGTTTGACTTGGGAGATGATGATTTAAAACCTATTCAATTATTCATAGTATCTATGGAAATATTGGGGAAGCTACCAGCATTTGGAATGCACAGGAATGAGGAAATATCCCAGATGTCTTTTAAATATCTGATCAGAACATAAATGAGCATTTCAAAAGCATTTCGAATTCGTTTGTAAATAGATTACATTCTAGGGGAAAATATTTCACACTTATCAGAATCTTATTGACTCCAGCTCAAACGCTCCTTTGAGTTGGAATGCTTTTCATCTGTAAGTATCGTAACGGTATCAAAATCGTGACTCGTCGTTTAACTTGCGCTAACATCTTGTTCAGCCAAGAATTTGCTTCATTGTAACTGATTACTAAAGCAAAATGATCAAAGCAACCGCTTAACAAAACAAATTAAAAGAGTACCGAAGGAAATATAAACTGGTGAACGACAAAAGGTCAAAACAGTAAACAATAAACCGTCCGAGGGACTGGGATCGGCAAAAAGGGCAAAAAGACCAGCATACGAAGTTATTGGGCACAACTGCATAGCATAACAACCATTCATAACGGCGAGTAAACGAGACGAACGGGCGTATAGGAGAAAACGCGCGCATGCCTGAGAGAGCGAGGGAGATTGCATTCCAAATACAAGCGCAAAGTCCGGCGCCCGCGCACCCGCGCCGCTCACTCCTCACTGACTCCCGCGCAGCGCTGCGACGCGGCCGCGCGCGTACTTCTAACCCGCCCGCTCTCGTGACATCTCGCCATAATTTCGACAATCTCGTAACCGAATTGAAGATCAGTTCCGGTGATGTCATTATAAATAAAAGTATAGTGTTATGTTCCAATGATCAATGGTGTTCCCATAGTGAAGTTTTTAGTGAATTGAGTGCACCAGACTGTAAATGAGAAGACGCCGAGGATACTTTCACTGGACTGAAAGTTTTAAAACATTCTTACGGAGAACTTCTTAAAAAGGGACTTGACCTCAACTTGATGAAAAGGTAAATACTGATGACGATTACGATGGCTTGGACGCAAAACCTGTTACTGACCAGTCAATAGATAAACATAACGGTAGCTTAGAAGCAGATTTAATTTTCAAAACTTTTAAAGGGCCTTACAAGACTTTCGAAACACTAGTAAAATTAACATTACAGTGAAATTTACCAGTAGAGAAAAGGTTTTTATAAAAAAAACTCCAACAGATAGTTCAATACAGAATAATTATAAATTCAATAAAACAAAAAGCCAATTAAGGCAAAATTGGCATTGTTAATCACGTGAAAATGTTTTCTCTGCATTATAGCATTATAAGCTGAAGCATATCATTATCTCGCAAAGATATCTCAGTTTGTGCCATCTCCGGCGTGCATCTATTAGATTATTCTAGGAACGTCATGGAATTTATTTTTTGTTTGCACCGAGATTTTGTAATCTCAGAAATGCATGACCTCATGAAATGGTTTTTCAAATATGTATTTGGATGTGTTTTTAAATCTTCATTGCGAAAATCAGTTTTCAAAAAACTCTTCTCAATATTTTAGATTGCGATTATTCTTTAGAATAAAACTAATATTCATTTTCAGATAAGGCTTAGTTTTAAAATGAAAGGATACTTAGAATAAGTTTATTAACTTGACTTGCTAACTTTGATTCTAATTTATATAAACGCACCCAAATTCTACAAAAAACAAAAACAGGTTTAAAGATTAAATTAAACTTGACTCACTACTAACTTGAAATATTAAAAGACACATACTTATGTCTGAATATCTTATTTTGATATCTACCACCTAAATAAGAACTAAAAACTTAATAATAAAGGAATTCTAAGTTCCCAAACGTATTATTGATGTCTTTGCTCGAACACTAACCGATTTAAGTAAAGCTTTTGATACCTACTCTTACACAATGTGCTACAAAGGTTATTGAATCTTCTATCGTGTTTTCGTGTATCATGTTTTAACTGTTGATGGGTCCGCAATTATTTAATAGTTAGACTGTAGCCCTCTTATTAATAAACACGGAATAAAATTACACCAGGAATAACAAAGGAATAACCATACATTTTCAAAGGTTTAAACTTGGAATAACTTTAGTCTGTGTTTATTAATAGGAGGGTTTGAGTTTGCGTGATTACACTAAACGCACGTTTACCCAGTTATTTTCTACTATTAACGTTTAATTCCTCATTAATCACTTTTATTTTCAAAGCGATTGTCCAAAATCCATTATGTCATTCTTCATAAGCATCAAGTTTTGATTAATACGGGTTCAAACTATTGGGAACATTATTTTCTTCAGGTTTAGTTCTATGCGTGTGAATAAGTGTTGTAGTTAGTAGAAAAACGACTTTTTGTTTATTTATTGCAGCAAGTTCTGTAGTGGTATTACATATTTTTCAACAACATTAAACTTATCATTACCAATCAAATCATTATGCAGTTTTTTCGTGTCTACGAGTACATTTTAATGCGTCGTCTATTTAACTAGTGCTATAATCTTGTCTTCTTTTGGTTTGACTATAACAGTATTTGATTATAATTAGAAAGGAACGTTTGAAATGCTCAGACGAAGCCGCGGGACCTTTTAAATTATGGTAATTAAGTTAAATCATCATCAAAAATAGTAATGTGTGAATTTTGTGATCAAATAAAGATAGCTAGGTACAGTAGAATTCGATGGAATTTCACAGTAGGTTTATGTAATATTTCACTTTTACCAAATCAAATCAATTTTCCTGTACCGAATATTTTTACCGTAGTTTCTACGGTAAATATTTTTATACCAATGCCTATATCAGAAATTTTACGAGATTTGAAACTTGTTTTTCTCAAATTCGAACATCAGAAATGATTGAGAATGCAAATACCTATTTCATCTTGAATTGTTACGGCATCAACACCAATTACTATAAGAGATCAGCCGATTGCAGAGACATAATTATCATAACATAATATTAACCAGTACTATAACTTAAATTAAAATAACACCAAAACTACGTTCACTTTTCCGCGTACGTGATAATATGGCAACCTAAAACCCAACTCGGCAAAATCGAATTGAATCATTCGATATCAGCAAACGTTTTCCGGCTGACGAGTGACAATATGGCATTTTCGTTGACTTGGAAAGGTCAAATGGATGGCTAGCGAAAACATGTAGTCATTACAATTCTGACACAGTTAAGAGTACTTCGTGGTTACCTCAAAACTTTCGTTCATAGCCTCACAGTGACTATAACTTTAGTCTATAATGGACCTTATGCAGTTTATGAGACATTAGGCTATTTAGGTTTGTGTTGTGTTCAACGGTTTAGTGTCTACATGAAGTATATAAGTGCCATTAATTTTCAGCTTAGTTGGTTTTAATTGTGCTGTTTCTGCCTTTCCTGGTTTAGTATTGTTTATTATGCTAGCTGTGTTATTATTATCAGTTCGTTCTTGTTTAGGGTCGTCTTTAGACTTTTGTGCATTATATTGAATCCTAGGCATGGCATTTGAATGACATATTTATAATTTGACATTACCGAATATGTGGTGTCTTGTTTTTATTAAAAGAGTGGTGTCCCAAAAGGTAATTAATCTTTCAGAAATATTGAATGCAGTGCAGATAATACTTAAACGCAACTTACTACCACTACTACTGTCAATCTTCACCTTTTTTCTTTCTTCTTCATCCTTTAACCCGTAAAGTAGATCTACGCGAGACACAATAGGTTTTTATATACTCGGCATACGAAAGGTTAAACTGGTAATTTTTACAAAGAAATATTATGACTTGTACGACTACTACGAAAGCTCCCAGATATTTCCGATCGATTAAGCATAAGCATTGGTAACTGTTCAAACATTGATTACATATGTCTGAGGTCACTCAGGAAGTGGCGCAGGCGCACACATCCGTTCCTAGTTTTGATAAGTGCACTTGATACTTCGCAGAGTTTTAAGTTGTTATTTGGAGATTATTTCTTTATGTAGTGATATGTTTAAGTGGTTTATTGACTACTTTGCTATTGTTTGCAACTTTGTCTACATGTATTTGCGCCTTTTATTTTTTTTTACACATATTTAGGATGTAAAGTAGCCCACGTTCTTAGATACTCGTACAAATACAGATCTCAGGCTAACAATATTAACGAGCGATTCAGTGATTAAGGCTTGACGAAACAGTTGAATATAAAATTAGTTTTATTTATAATATTAATATGGGTAGAGCTTCTGACATCATGTACAGTGTTTTGGCGATAATGTCAATGATGCCTGTTAGTAAAGTTGCTAAGTACATATTTGTATTTGATGTCGTGGGTTAGATTTCCTACATTAAGCATCATTTATATGGTCCACAGATATCTTACTTGGCTTCGTGCCATAAGGCATTTGTGATTATCAACGAGTCCTCGGTACAGTTGCTTTACCGTCAGGTGTTCTTTACAAGAATTTTATATCAATAAGGTTTACCAACGTTTCAAACGAAGAGAGGTATCAATTTGAACTTCTTCATCACTTCTTCTTCATCTGTACGATGACAGGTATCAATTTGAATTTCTACATCATTTCTTCTTCATTTGTACTGACACTCTTGGTCTAATCCCAATGCTGTTCTTCTTACTTTTCTTGTACAACTACACTATCGATTACATTGTTATTAGTCAGATACGTAAGTTTCTAATTTCAACCGTAGCCTTTTATTATTGCGATCTATTTAAAAGTTTTGCTCTTTTGACCTTTTTACTAAATGTTTGATGTGTTCACTATCTGTTTCTTTATTATCTGCTCTTCTATATGGCATGTTTCTCATTTCACCCGTAGCCTATCTGACCTTTCCCTTTGCTCTCGAACGGAAATGAGATTTGTTTCAAGAGAAATGGGTGTCCTATTCTTAGAAGACATTTCGAAACATTTACATGATGGGTTTGTTCTGGCGTATTATATTTTAGTTTGAGTAGTTTTCAGTTTTTTTAGGTTCCACCTTTTCTGTTGGAAACCATAAATAAGATCATTGTATCTAGCCGACCCATTGATCTATCGATAGTATTGACGTAGATGACCTAAACAATTGTCAATCGCCCACAAGGCATCTCCGTTTTCTACAGTTACTTTCGACAGAATTCACATGGTTTTCGGTAGCTTTGGTCAATCCAATACATTTTTTACTCGTGCGCCATCGTAGGTCCTCTGTTTAACTTAAACTTTCTATAGAATCAAAAGTCAATGAATTGCTTCAGCCTATTGCACTCCATTGCTGGACATACGCCTCTCCTAAGCTGTGCCACAAAATCCTGTCCAACGCTTTCTGGCCTTCACTCCAGGGTCTCCAGGTCTCGTTTAGGATTAGGAACAAAAGCGGTACTTACAAAAGACCATCACCTACCGTTCAATGTAGTAATTAATTAACTTGTCTAAACGATGTTTTTATAGGTACAGGCACCGATAACTTAATTAAGCAAAGAAACTCCACCAGATTTGCAGTAGGTACTACGAAAAAACTTTCTTAAAATATCCGCATAAAAACATTATTATCGCGACATTACTGATTGCGTAACTAATGGACGCTCGGGAGAAAGCCAGTGCTGCGCCCGCGCACCGAATATCGATGACTGATGGAGGATCGTTTATCAATTTTATTTATATACTTAGTTTTTCCCGCGACTTCGCCCACAGAGGTTGGAAATTATACCCGCGTTATAAGCGTCTTACTGCATCTTTTTTTTTTCCTAATCTGCTTTGCCCACTGCTGGGCGAAGGCCTCCCTCCACTCCTCCCACTACTCGCGAACCCGCGCGTCCTCCTTCCAGTTCGGCCGGAACTTAACATACTGCATAAAAATGAAAAACCAAAGAAGATGCCAAATCCTAATCCAGGTCATGATCTATCTGTATGCCAAATTTCATCGAAATCTATGCAGCCGTTACGGCGTGAAGGCGAAATAAACAAACAAACTCACTTTCATATTTAGTTTATAATACTAGTAATAAGGATTATAAATGTACAGGTTTTTTTTTTATGTTGCATAATATTTGTATGTAGGTAGGTAGCGGTTGGAGGCTTGAAGGTGTAATAGTTATTAATCACGATTGAGTGAGGTATATTAATTAAAACGTCTATGAATAGAGACGGTTGAGTTGGTAGTTAATATGTTGCCTTAAATCACGGTTGAATTCATTAGGTACCTTTAGGTTAAGCCGCGCTTGCCTAGGTTGATCCGTAGATAGGTCATCAGTGATCACCCATTACATACCGAGTTTCCTCCGTGCCTCGGAAAGCACGTTAAGCCGTTGGTTCCGGCTATCATTTGTAGATCTTTGACAGACGTTAAGTAGTCAGTGGCCCGAAAGTCTGACAACCAGTCTTACCAAGGTATATCTTATTACCCAGTAATAACTGGGTTGTGGAGGTCAGATAGGCAGTCGCTCCATGTAAAATATTGGTATTCAGCTGCATCCGGTTAGACTGCAAGCCGATCCTAACATAGTTGGGAAAAGGCTTGGCAGATGATGACCTTCCTATATTTTTAATTTAATATTGTAGAAGTGACCATGTTTGAAGAGCTGTCTTACAATTTTTGCATCATCTTGTCCGCCCATACATAGGGTCGTCAACACATGTTTTGTGCTCAGAAGAATATTTCTTTCGACTGAAATTTTGATGAATTTTATTTTTATTCTGCATCTTTAATAAAGGATGTAAAAGATTAACGAAGCCGAAAGGCACTTGTTCTCCCCGTCATTGCGATAATTTTGATAACCATCTCTTTAAACCTTCTAGTTAAGGAGTTCTTTTAGGTCAAAATTCTAATTTTCTCAAAAGTTTTGTTTTAAATACTTGTTTTTAAGGTTACAACTTTAAATACCTCCATAACCAGTTTACTATTCAATGCATCCATCAGCACAAGTTTTGAGTCCTACCGTAAAACATGGTTTTCACCAAAAAAAAACTTGTTTCTTATTTTTACGTAATGGTTTCACTGTACGTAGTACGTACCAACCTAACATAATTATGTTTTTCTTTTTGTGTAACATTATTAATAATTTAAATATTTGAATAGTTAAGTAGGTACTTATTATTATTACTTTTTTAATTGAATTTATGTTTATAACTTACTTTAATTGTTAACTTAGTTTTCATAAAACAATTTAAATGCCAATTTTTTGTACAATGCACAATATGTGAGTTTTTACCCTTTAAGCCCAGCTGTAATATCACTTCATATTATAAATATTATAATAGGTACTTATTATTATTTTTTAGTTGAATTTGTAACAATTGCTTGTCTAACTACTACTTCTACTTTTATAACTACTAACTAATTGTTAAAGTTTTATTTTATAATATTTGCATGCTGAATTTTAGTAAGCGGGATATGTAGAACCTATTTATCGTTAACACCTCAATGTACCATATTTCACGCAAATAAAGATTATTATTATTAAAAAGGCGCCAACCTAGCATTCTGTACATCACAGAATGCTTGGTTGGCGCCTTCGTGAAGTGGCCGGTTACACCTTGTATTTAATACTCGTAAACCTGACAAGATTTTCAATATTCTACGTGAGTTCTTTCGCCATTGCAACTTTAATTAACCCTATTTGACCTGCTCAAGGATTGGATTTCAAGATTTTTCTTAAGTTTACTTCCGGATGTTTCGTTACGTCTGAGGCAGTGGCTCCGTAGATGATTAACTTACATTCACATACACACAACAATTTATCTTAAGATTCGCCTCAAGCGTAAAAAGTGTAAGTGGCACACAAATTACCATTCATCCATTATCTTCTCTTATAATAAACTAATGATCTTGTACTGTCTGAAACACAAACCCACATGCTCGCCTGTGTGATTAATATTATCGATAGCAGCCGGATTCACATTGTGAATCGATTCACGAATTAATCGAGACGTTAATTTTGTATCGATGTGGTATCGCAAACACTGGATCTTTTCTAAATGATCGTTATGTACCGCTCAGTTAACGCTAGTTAAAGAGGGATTAAACTGCACGGTGTAAATGGATTTTGAATAATTTGATTTTCTCTTTGCTGTTTTTTACGGTTTAGGTTAAATATTAAAGAGAGAAGAACTATTATCATTAACACTAATATCCCGTTTCTAGTGTTAGTGATCATGACAGTTTAAAAACCATATTGAGAAGAACTATATTGATTATTTATGATAGAAATCCAAATTGAATCTAATCTATTAAACTATTCATTCAACAGTTTTTCCGTCGTCGTTAGAATTGAGATTCGTGTCCTGGGTGTCCTGTTGTTTGTTCACTACCAGGAACTGATGGACGCTACTGAAAGCGCCAAACTAGTAGCTCAGTTCTGAGCCGACACAATTTAGATTGCCATCGACACGCTAAGAAGAACAAATCTGATTGGAGTCTTGTGACTCCAATCACAATTGTGTTTGAAACTCATGGTGCTTGGAAGATTATTAAAAAAAAAACAATTGAAAGTCATAAACAATCGTTCATGCCAATCATTCAATTTTTTTTTTGTGGCACTTCTAAAAGAAATGGTTTATACTCTTGACTCACCCACAACCCGCAAACTAAGTGTGAAATGTGGAACTAACTAAGCATTTTCCTGAGAATGCCCAACATTACTTTTCAAGTGCCCAATTTTTAACAGACTACAAATCGGTTGTTTTTTATGTTTTTGGTACTGAAACTTTTTATGTTTCGGTTGTACTTCATAACTCCGTCATTTATGAACCGATTTGAGAAAATCTTTTTATGTGAAACGATATCTTTCCGATTGGTCCCATAAATATTTCATCAAAATCGGTTCTGTAATTTGTTTTATTTTTTCTGGGATTACGTCGATATGATGTTCCTTAATAACTTCTAGTTACAATGTAAAATTGATTCATGACAAGAATTTGTGTGGTATTCTACAACTAAAATGAATACCTAAAATAAAAAAACTTTTTTCAACAAAAAAAAAAACAGACTTCCAAAAAACACTAAAATAACGTTATTATTGAACCGTCTTTAGCTTAAACGAACCACTAACAGTTATATATAAGTACTAACACTTAAGGAAGTGTAAAATGAGGAAGTGTCAGTAAGTTATTTCGGTAGAACATTAATCTTTCGTCAAGTTAACGCGTCGCTAACATTCCTTAAGCTGGCTCTTTGAAAATTCTCACCATGTGCTCCAATGTTCAACATATGTTTTAGTTTCGAAGCTTTGTTAGGCAGATATTGTTTTTATTTTATAAATAACGATTTAGTATAATGGGTGCTGTAATTTTAGAGTATTTTAATTGCATTGCTCATTAATATTTCACTGCTTCATTGCTCTTGTGGTTGCGAGCGCTTCTGTTGAGCTTGAGGTCTTGGGTTCGACGTTCGTGACGTTCTTTCCAGGCTGGGTAAAGTGTTCTTGGGATTTTCTATCTGGAATTTCTTAGTAGCAGTCCCAAAGCCGAATTTGGCCCGGTTGATGGCAATAGGCTCGCCTCCTATTGCATAGGGCTTAAACATAACTGGCATAAGCACACTATTACCACACCTATCTACCGAACCCTTCGGGGTTACTTACGGGTGATTACACCTTTTGTGTATTATTACGCGTTTTGTGTATTATCTCATTTGCTTTAAGACTATTTTAAAGATACATATTAAGATCATGCATAATCTTGAATTTAATGATTATTGAAATGTAATCTTTAACATTATTCACTTACCAATAAAATTAATATTCCATTATTTTTTATTGTATGTACTTACATGATTATGGTTATTGAAAATTGTTTATTAACATGTTCTTGGCAATAATTATTTTGCTAGCTGCATTAACACTAAAATACCACATGAAAGGTCACGGACTTACGGCATCAATTAATGATAAATGGTTTACAAAAATTGATTAAAACAATCTATCTTATTGGTTTGAGATGAGGGCTCATTATTCAGTAAACAATCAAGACAAAAGAAACGAGACGCACGGGATCGGTCAATGTGGCGAAACTTGATAGAGGCCTATGTCCAGCAGTGGACGTCTTGAGGCTGAAATGATGATCGTGATGAATCAAGACTAAAGTTCAAAGTCGGTTCACTTAAAAAAGCATACTCTTTTGTTACAACAATCAAGCTCATGATAGATAAATCCTTCATAAAACGGACTACATCGATGGAAATACAAAAGCCAATGATGTAGTTACAGTCATTTTGTTAGAAAATGAAGTCCGTCACAATTGAGGACACGAAAACTACACGACAAACGAACAAACACTCCCATTTCCCACATTACGCGGCATCAATAAAGCGCCAGAAAGCTGCATTCCATCGACATCCGTGCCATTGTTGGCCCTAACATTTGTCAGTGACTACCAACACGGCCTGATTAGCACGTGCGTTTCACATTCATTGTCTGGACCAATGTTTGGCATTGTGGCCAACTTGGCCCAATTGGCACGTGCTTTTTCGCTGCGGCCATTGTCTTCTCGTCGTGATCGAAGATCGCACGCTTCACGACCATGATTTATTAAACAATTGTTTAAAGTTCAAGAACGAAAGATTAAGTTGGAAGCTGTGGCTCTGAAATGATTAATTTGTGACTTAGGTACCTCATTTTAAAGGGCCGGACACTATTTCTGCAGATTTACAGGACGTTGAGTCCTGTAAATCTGCAGAAATAGTGTAGTGTAGTGCAAAATGATTTACTAAATTGCATTAATTGCAGTGTGGCTGGGACGGTAAAATAAATGTAAATGTATGTTTTAAATGTATTCACAAATTCCAATTTTATTGTTACTCACCACTATGGAACATTATTATCTGAATTTAAAATTAAATTAAATTCTACCTGATGTCAAACTCTGCTAAAAATTAAGTAGGATGCTTGTTCAATTCAAATGCCTGTTGTCAAATTTAATTAACCAACAGCGAATCTAATCTCAACCCATCACATCACATGATGATGGATTATTTGGGTTCCATAAAAAGAAACTAAAGCTGTCAAAAGTTCAATACTCTCTCCAAGTTTAATTCTGTAGGTATTCATTTAAACAGCCTGTAGTTTCCCACAAGTTGTGACGTACTCGACATGATCTTTCTCTTCATTTGTCGGCCATGTATCGATGTCTGCGTCATTAATAATGTTAATTAATGTCACTAGACAGCAGAGTGCAGTACAGTCACGAGCATAAATACAGGGACAAACCAGACCCATAACGAAGCCATCAACCAAGTATTTTATTACGTTCATCAAACTAAGTAACTACGCAAAACTTTTTGCTGGGAAACGACTTCTATTTTGGAGTGAAAAATCACCTTTTACGGTAGGACTCAGAACATTGTTCTGTTCGTGGAGGTGTTTAAAGTAAAAATCTTGCATTAAAAATATATCTCCGTAACTAGAAGGTTCCCAGGTGTGGTCCAGAACAAAAAAAAATACGGAGAGAACAAGTGCCTTTCAGCTTCGATAAGGGTATAAAACTTGCGTAAATTCAAAAGCGATCTTCTCGTCGATTGTAACTCTGGGATAGAACCTGTTTCATGATAACTTTGGTTATGTTAATAAATAAACTTACACTTTTTTCCTATGGGGGTAGGCAGGAACTACAGAGCGCCACCTGCTACGAAGCTTACATACTCCTTTCGTGTATACGCGGACATAATATTTTATAGATGTATGTACTATGTACGTCTTCTTCTGGTTAGTGCCTAACCTGGTGTCAGAGTTTTTTTGCCGCCCATGGGCCTCTGACTTGACTTTACATGCCGTCGAGAAATTTCTCTCAGGCATGCTGGTCTCCTCACGATGTTTTCCTTCACCGAAGCAAGTGATAATTATACAAAACGCTCATGAATCCGAATAATCAGAGGTGTATGTCTAGGGTTCGAACCTGAGAAGTTGAGACCTATGACTTGGTAGTCCGACGGTCACACCATTTTGTTTACTTACTATGTTCGTAACAACATGAGATTGTAATCAATACAATGGGAGAAAAAATAAAAGGTGCTAAGTGTATAGATACTGGTGTTCGTGACTGTACGGGTGAGCGAAAGCATTCCGCTGGTCGTCCACACGGATATGACCACATGTGTTTGTTCCACAATATTCAATGTGGTCCTGTCAGCTCGGAGATATTGAAAAGGATGTTTGTACATGTTCAATTTGTGTATGTGATGTTGCATTTATAATGTAGGAGGAATTGTTGTGTTGGGCAGTTAAATAAGTTATAAATTATTAGCTACATTTTTATCTTGCCCGTATCCCAATTTATTTGAATTTTGTCTTTGCTCGTCTACTCAGGTTTCACTTGTAGGTAATAGAAGAACCTACTGAAACTCTATTATATTACCAACTTTTGATTGATCAAATAAATGTTTATATATATAAAACGTATTACTTCTTTAGACTTCGTCAAAGACCGCATCATAATTCACTCAGCAGTTTTTGAGTTTCACCTGAACGAAGCATAATTATGCAAACAAACATTGATAGGAAACTCAATTCAAGTTTTGTTTCGTCCCTTTTGCTTCCCATTTCAATAAATCATAAATAAGGGTTTATGTTACTGTACCAATGTACTAATAATAATACGGTAGGTAAATTGTATGTACCTTAATGTTATTATCCCAAAATAAATATCATCTGGAAAAAGAAGTCGTCTTTGGTTTTATTATTTTTTATTTAATTAATTAATAAGTTACATGCATGGGTTTCCGTGACTATAAAATATTTTTTATTTAATTAATTAATAAGTTACATGCATGGGTTTCCGTGACTATAAAATATTTTTTATTTAATTAATTAATAAGTTACATGCATGGGTTTCCGTGACTATAAAATATTATTTCTTTCGTGATCTTTCTTTTACGTCCTCATTAAATTACCATGCAACGAAACTTATAACTATTAGCATAGCGTTAAAATTACATAACTCAATAAAACAGCACTAAAAATAACAATTTCGTGCGGCGGAAGCGTAAATCAATAACATAACAACCCCGCATGGCGCATTATAAAGTGCATACAATAAGAAAATGATGAGAAGTACCAGTCATCATTTGCCTAGCCTTTTCCTAACTATTTTGAGGTTGACGTCCAGTTTAACTGGATGCAGTTAAATATCAGTATTTTACATGCAGCGATGGCCTATCTGCCCTCTATAACCCAATTAGGTACTGGGTAACCAGATACCCTTTAGCAAGACTGGTATGAGAAGTACCAGTAAGAATTATTTCAGAGAGTTTGGCTCACTGGATGCTTGTTTTGTCCAATCTATTATGTTGCCGTGGCCTAACCGGGTTTCATGGTGGAACTTACTTATTATGTAACAACTGAATGTACACATGAATGCAATAAAGAGTTTCGAGTTTATTAGTTTTCTATTATTTCAGTAAGGAGTACTTAGTCGAACTGGAGAATAGGTTAAAATGAATACGAAACGTGCAAAAATGTTCACCATTTTTTTTTTTAATTACTTTTTTATGCCAATAATTTTTTTTTTTTTTTTTATTATTTACAACCCGACGTCCTTCCTGTGCCAGCCTTTTTAGCTTTCCGATAGTTTATGTTAATTCAGTTTAATGAATCATGTCGGGGTCACCAATAAAAGAATATGAAGAACCGGGCGTAAAGTTCTTCGGAGAAGACGGTGCGGATGCTCCGTCCAGACGGGTGCTGTGTCTGTTGGGCTAATGCCCGACAGTTGTAGTCAAGTTTTTCTATATGGTCTTAAGTCGCGAATAAATTTATTAATAGCGCGATTTAGAATTTTGATGTTAGTTCTTTATTTAATTTGTGTCATAGATGGCGCTGCAGTAATTTTTCTATTACCGCTTACCGCTACAATAGAATATCACTTTGCCCTCTTTGGGCAAACCTAGAATCCGGTCCTGAAAATAACTTTGAATAACTGTATTATTTCGTTACCGGCTGACAGCGTTGAGGAGTTTTTGATGCCCTTAGTTTGTTGTTATTTTTTTTGTAGTTTTTAATTAATAATGTTTATAGTTATTTGTTTGGTAAAAAACTGTTATTCAGTATTTAAACTTGAAATATTAAAATATTTAGGATTCAATCAATCACCTTACACCTACAATCTGACAAGCTTCATTCGATATCGCCCTTTGTCGGAACAAATCTTCTGACATTATCTGTCCTTTGTCAGCCGTTACTCTGATAGCGAGAGGGTCAGTTAACTCAGCTAATAATAACCTAGTGATGTGCTTATATTTACCGTTTACCCGATAGGGGACGAATTACTTACTTTGCCCTTTGAAATACGAGATACTTCTGGAATAATATTTATTTTGTAAGACTGCGGGTATGCTGTAATTTAAGTAGATACAGCTGCTAATCGGTCTTGGGTTTGGAGATCGTATAAAGCCATAATGTACAGGTTTTCAAGTACAATAAAATATTCTCAAAGATACTGAAATATTTGTTTCCATTAACACAAGGCGAGACCTGGATAAAAACGCGTCGTTGAATTTTCAACCCTCGGCTTAGCGTTGAAAGTTGTCAATCTAATGTGTTTTTTAATCCAATAGGTATGTCTATCAGCTTACACTATTATGTTGGTTTCTTTGCGGCGCTTAGAGACCAAACGCGTGGGCCGATTTCAATGATTCTTACGTCAATCGGTTTGTCTCAATCTTGATGTCACTAAAGACAAGGCAGTAATCAAAATTCAATATGGCGACAACCAGACGCCATATTAAGAATAATAAAAAAAATTAAGTCAACGTATCATTGAATGAATAGGTATTATGCGCAAGGGTAGCCCGCGAAATTTAAATTTACTAACGTTTATTGTATGTTGATGAAAATATGAATCGCGCCAGTAACACGTATGGAGTTACAGAATTATAATCATTCAAATCATCAATACAGCTCTCCAAGTTCATATAACCCCATTCAACAGCTATTTCATGAAAAGTCACTCTTTGGGATTAAACGCGGGCTATCCTTGCGCATTCACCTCATCTTTTTATTTTGTTAGTTTCGTCTGGGCACAGATATGTCTGGGGTAAAAAATCGGGCGTAAAGCTTCGCAAAATTACGTGTGTTATTACTAATAAAATTGTAGGTCGTTTTATATAGATAAACCGCATTGTTGAAGGAAACTGTTGTTTATAATTGTATGATTCAACTAAATTAGTTGTAAATGAATGCTCAATTTAGGTTTTTATACGAACAATAGGTAGGTACCTATCTTTATTTACCTCTTTATGTTTACAAACAAAACTGCTGCGAGAGTGCATCAGGAAAATTATCAAGTTTGACTATTGCATTTATGATGAAAATTATGTTGAACTATTTTGATAAGTAGGTACATAACGCTATCCCAGAAAACGCAGAAAAATCAGCGGTTCTGGCTCAACAGTTTGTCTAGTTACGCCAACGTATATTAGCAGCTGATGTTTTTAGCGATTCCAAATTAGTTCGGTAGTAAACATCATCTGCCTAGCCTTTTCCTAACTACGCAGTTGGGGTCGGCTTCCAGTCTAAACGGATGCAGTTGAATATCAGTATTTTACATGGAGCGACTGCCTATCTGACCTCTACAACCCAGTTAGTAATAGGTTTTACGATACCCCTTGGTAAAAAGACTGGTTGTCACTTATTGGGCCACTGATTAATTATCTGTAACGACTGTCAAAGATCTGCAAATGACAGCCGGGCCTTTCCGAGGTACGGGGGAAACTCGGTATGTAGTGGGTGGTCACCCATCCACAGACCAACTTAGGCAAGCACGGCTTAACCTAAAGATCGACCCGAGTGGTTGGTGTTATTTAGCCACGAGCGTTGTTCATAATGATGAGCCCAAAGTCCTTGTATCACACCGATTCTACAAATAAATAAATTCAGTCACTGAATCCCAAAATGCCAACCAAAATTACTTCCTTTTACTCTTATCTCATCAAAATTACCATTCAAATGATATAACCATGATAAAATAGATGACGTACCTGATACTTGATAAAAACATTAATTAAACATTTCATCGATATCACAGTAAACAAAACAAAAGGCTCGAAACGTGGTGATTTCATAAAAACATTATCGTTTAGTCTATGCCTTGCGTTTGTTGTAACAGCTTGCTAGTCGTGACAATTTTTATTTAAATGTTGTTATTTTAATAAGTGTTCTAAGTGGAGTGAAAATGTTTAAGGATTTCTTTAGCAAATATGTTGGGCAGGTATGTGCTTAGTTCTAAGTTGTTTTAGGTCTATATTAGTTTGTCTTAGCTAAAAGTTGATCGTTTAGATTCGGAAACATTCAAAGGCAAATCATCACTTCTAATGGAAACCATAGAGACAAACTGCTTAGTATAATTGTTATATGTATGGATGAGTAAAATGAAGTCTACATAAAATCCGACCTCGCTTTATGTTTAGACGTTTAATTTCTATGCCACTCTGAGTAATTCAGTTGCTAAATGAAATAAGTTATGACTACATGGGTCGTGGCTTCAGTCAAAGCAATGTCGATTTGCGGTCGTTCAATAACAAATGGTGTCTCTTTATTTTCCACTTGAATAGGTTATTTTGTTAAGCACATTTCATATTGAAAGAGTCCAAACACACCCTGAATTCTGAACATTCCCATTATAATATATAACTCATTATCTATATACACATCCTCTGCCAAGCATTTTTAACCACCCGACGCAAATAGAAGTGTGTTGTAGGTAAGTTTAACGTGTCTGTCTGTGGCATCGTAGCTCCTAAACTGATGATTTTCAGCTCATTGCCTGTAAACCCTTTTTAGAACTCGCAAGTCCAACTGTAGGCCTACTGATCAAACATTCCGATGAGAAATAAATTGCTTATTCAAGAACCAAAGCCTTAATCAATGCATGATCAATCACAATGCCCAATAAAGTGTGTACACAATGTAGTTCAGAGAAAGTTTACATAAAAACAGTTCTCGTACACGCTGAGCTACTACAAGTAGTATGTAAGTGGATCGTTATGTGGTATTTAGCTCTATGAATGTCGTTTGTGATATTCGTAACTGTATTTTGAGAGACGTGAAATGTAAACTGGTTTAAATTCCGATTCAGAGTCTTGATGCTGACCGTTTTGGTTCTTCAGACAACCTTTGGGTAATCGTCTTTGGGTTAGTGGAAGTCTAGTCTTTGAATTTTTGGACAAGCCAGTTTCCTCACGATGTTTTCCTTCACCGTTTTGAGAGCAGTGGTAGTGAAATAAATTACACAAAGGAATAACCTTGACCTTTTTTTTTCGGATGGGAAATCATCAAATAACTCCTCCCCTCTGGGCTGAGCAGGAGGGAGTGTCAGACTTTTACTGACTAAAACCCATCCATGTTCCTTCATTTCCCTTTGCGTTCCGGGCCACGGTATCTGCCTGGGTTCGAACCTCCGACCTGAACTCGTCGGAACTTTCCCACTGGGTCACCAGTAGGTACTCAGGAATTCAGGAATTTCACAGCCACGGAGTCTGGTTTTGTGCTCGGTTGATGGCAATATAGGCTCGCCCTCTACCTGTGCTTGGGACTTGAAACATATCGCGAAAAGTGAGTGTACTATATTAGGGATACCTCTGCCTAGCCCTTCGGGAATTACAGGCGTTATGTTATGTGTTCTAAGTAGAATAAAATTATAAGGCGTTTACATCGGAATCGTTTCATGGCCAATATTCCATCAGGAATAAATGTAATCAGACGAAAAAAATACAGAAAGTTGTCCCAAAATAAGTTAAAATAATCAAGACGGATGACGATGACAGTATTTGGTCTAAACAAGGTAAAAAGTATAATTTATTATCATTGGTTCCGGTAATATTTACAAATATTACCAAATCTAAACTAATCAATGGAATGAATCATTTTCATTTTTGTGATTCATTATTTTTTATCGGGTATCTGCCTGCAGTCGGCGCTAACACCCCGATTGCGTTTTACTTTTAGATACTATAGGACATGAATGGTTCCTATCAGAACTATTTGTAATTAGCTTATCACTAGATTAACCTGTCGAAATATGTATTCTCATTTGATTGAACAGATAATATGACATCACTTAGACCACGTGATTTGCTCAGAACCTCCCTTCTATAATATACGTTTTTAGTTATTAGGCAACATAGGCTTAGATTATTATCCATTACTTTATTATCATAATGTCGTGATGGCCCAGAGGTTAAGGCTTCACCTCTCATGCAAGAGGTTGTGCGTTCAAATCCGGGCAAGTAGGTACCAATGTGACTTTTTCAATTCATATGTACTTTCTTAGTTTATCTTGGACATCACAGACATCGGTGAAGGAAAAACATCGTGAGGAAAGCTGGACTTATAAAAAAAAAGTCTGAAATCGCCAACCCGTCTTGAGAAAGCATGGAGATCAATGCTCGCGCCTTCTTTGTTGAGAAGAGGCCTTTGCCCAGCAGTGGGACAGTAATAGGCTGGTGTTATTATTATATTTACTTTATTATCAAGCTAGCTAACAAGCTCTCGACAACCTCCCTAGAAAGCCATCGAATGCAGTCGCCGTGGCCGAAATCGGCTAGATGGCATCATCATCATCAAGCAGATCAAAATATAAGTACACAGAGCAATCTTATGCTGCCCTCGTAACTAACTCTAAGTTACTGCGTGTTCAGTTACAAAGTCATTATAAAGTTTATTGCAAAAAAAAAAAACTAAAATATGAAATTATAGAAATCCAAGTACATATACCTATCTTTAAAACCTGCTAGACCACGATCGAAAATTTCTTCCGTAGGTACTATCCCCAGTTCAATGTCAACCCGCATTAGAAAGAAAAACAATCTCATTGAATACCTCAGAAGCTATACGACCTCAAACATCAAATCTTGCGTACCAATCTAGTACAAGTGGTCACCATTGACGATCACGTGCAGTGCTAACAAGAAGACAATGAACAGTAAACAGTGGCCACTCGTCTAGTCTAAGTCACTTTTATGACAAGCGCATGATGCTTGTTTTGACCTGAAATCAGCAGAGTCGCTCGATTGATACATCCTTCTGTGTTTTCACCCCTTAGTTTCAGTGTAGACTATTCTCAAACTATCTATACAAGGTGTAGACCCTTCACGAAGCCGTCAACCAAGCATTCTGTACATCAAACTAAGTAACTAAACAAAAAATATTGCTGGGAATCATTTATTTCAGACGTACGTAGTCCATATACTGTTAGTAACACAAAATCCTTATAAAGCTATTGTTACAATATACAAAAATAAAGCAACATAAGAAAACAACAATGTAACGCACTAAAAACATTATGCTTCGTGGACGTATTTAAAGTAAATTTACAACATTACAAAACCGCTATTTAAAAAAAAAAATTCTTGTGGAAATGTTGGAACTTTGACCCCCAATATCTCCGTAACTAGAAGGTTACAACAGATATAGACTATAACCGATATAGAACCCCAGGTATAGTCTATATCTGGAATCCTCAAATCAATCTTCTGGGTTATCTTCTAGTTACGGAGGTTAGAACAAAAAAATGATCGCAATGGCGGGGATAAAAAGTGCCTTTCGCCTTCCGTAAGGGTTATTTTACACCCATTATATGTGTAAGTGATTGATATAAACTACCGAAAACCTTAAGTATATTTGTCAACCCAGTTGAAAAACGTAGCAATATCGAACGCTAAGCTATCGTATCGATAGTTGTCTAGACCCTCAGCTCAATCAGGATGCGGGCATTCTTGGAGATTTGAATTAAGTTAGACTAGTGTTGCATTGTCAGCTACGGTATTATTTGTAACTACTTTCATAAATACAGCGCCGTAACTAACAGTTTTGCTTCTCTACAAGAGACTTTTAAGTTAATCAAATCAAAATGATAGATAAAATAATACTCTTATTCGCTTTACTCTATAGTAGCTTATGCCCGCGGCTTCGCCCACGTCAAGTTCGGTAACTGTCCCACGGGTACATACTACCGGGATAAAAAGTATCCTATATGTTAATCCAGGTTATAATCTATCTATGTGCCAAATTTCATCCAAATCCGTTCAGTAGTTTTCGCGTGAGAGAGTAACTAACGTCCATCCATCCATCCTCACAAACTTTCGCATTTAATATTAGTAAGTGATTCCTAAAACCGTATCCTGATAATAATTACTGCACAGTGTAATGTACACCAGTATAGAAACTAAAACAGATTTGCTTCCCTTCAGCGCCACGCAACAGTCTCGTTATTCTGTCTACGATACAATAATTAGACATACTTGTGTCCCAATCCATTCCAACTAACTAAAAAAGCTGTACGCCATTAAATATATCAATAGATAGATCAGTTGCGCAAGCGCCGACGCCGTTACAGCGCAGTTCCGTTAGAGCATCCTCTCCCACGATATCTGAGACAGGCTTATGAAACTGTTACTTCATGTTCAATGCTCATTTATTAACTGTATCAAGTTTTAGTTCACGGGAAACGTTAAAGCTTATCCGGTATTTTTTCTGCGATTTCTAAAGCCTTATCTAGTATCCTATTAGTTTAATTAATTATATAAGTCTTCATGGGTAGCTATTCAGAAGTTCGAGAAACTGACAATAAAACCAAGACTTTCGTGTTACTGGGAGGTACGGTACTTGCGGAGGTTAGATAGGCAGTCGCTCCATTACAATACTGGTATTCAGCTCAGCTGCATCCGGTTAGACTGAAAGCCGACTTAAAAATAGTTGGGAAAAGGCTTGGCAGATTTATTCAGGCCCTGAATTTTCTCTTACCAAGAGAGGATTCATAAGAGGCACTTTTAACCCAGTGAATAAGGCGTTGGAAAGAAGACACGAGCTTGAACTGCCTCGTTGGTCTAGTGGCCGCAATCGCGACTGCTGAGCATGAGATCCTGGGTTCGATTCCCGGGACGAGCAAATTGTTATTAGGTTTTTCCATCTGGAATTTCTCAGTAGTATCCACGGAGGCTGGATTTGTGCCCGCTTTATGGCAATAGGCTCGCCCCCTATACTTAGACATAACTGGGGAAATCTAGGTGTACTATATCAGGTACACCTCTGCCTAAACCTTCGGGATTGCACGCGTTATGTTATGTACCTATGTACTTAATTATTTTAACTGGTAACATTCTAGATTTCTCTGTTATTGTCATAGCGACTTATTCTAATTCATGGACCTTTTACTGTAGAACATTATTACAACATTATTCTTCATTTACATGTCCAGCAGTAACAGGCAATGTTACTGAATACTAAAATATTGGTTTTTCATCGAACTGTCACGCGATATGCTCTTACATTTGTATGACTGTTAAAATCGTAACAATGATTGCCGTCACGGATTGATTAACGAAGGGTTATGCAGACGGTTGATTGTCAATTGACATTCAAGCTTTGGTTGTGTCTGTATTTGGTTACAATTGGTGGGGAGGAATCATTACCAGGCACGCTTTATTAATAAAAAACCAGACAAGTACGAGTTCGACTCGCTTGGAGAGGGGTACGTGCGGAACGTTAATTATCTAAATTCCGTAAGTTGTTTTAAATCTGACCATAGATTTCTTTTAGGTTTTCCTGTAACCTATAGGCAAAGAACTGTTTCTTTTTAAAATTTTCGTATTTGTAGTTTCGGAGGGAAGGAGGGGGAATGGTAAATTTTCGCCTATTTTGTAATTTACCCCCAAAAGTGGCCACCTTATTTTAAATTCATTAATTTACGTTACACGTCCTTCTTTGGGTCCCCGACTTACATATGTGTACTAAATTTCAACTGAATCGGTCCAGTAGTTTCGGAGTAAATTGGTTGTGACAGACGGACAGACAGACAAACAGATACGCGAGTTCCGTTTTTCCTTTTGAGGTACGGAACCCCGAAAACCGGCCGAGCGTGAGTCGATCTTGCGCACACAGGAATTTGCACTCAACAGCAATACTAAATTAGTCTTTCATAGTATGGTAATGAAAAACAATGTTACTGCTAACAGTTTTACGAAAAACTCCAAAAAGTATATCAATCATTTTATATCGAATCTTTATTCAAACTTATTTTTGTTGAAAGTTCTTTTACGTTCTACAAATCCATTTTTATTCAAAATTTAAAACATAAATTCAACATCATATTTCTGTACCAGTAGAAGGCACCCAATCTCCAACTTTCAACTATGTGGTGCCAACAGTCTAGGAGCTAAGGAGCTGAGACATACGGACCGACAGACAGACGGACAGGAGGAATCTACATAATTAGAAAGGTTTCGTTTTTGTCATTTGGCAACGAAACCCTAAAAACTACGGTCGTACCCAGACGCACTATAGCATCTAAGATGCATATAAATGTAGGTACTGTTTAGACTATCACGGCCGACTGAATTTCAGAAAGCATTTAAAGCATACAAGGACCAAATCTCTTATATCTGTATAAAGTCCAATCTCTTATATATGCACGAGTTTTAAATAACAAAATTATGTTTATCAGCGTGTTTTCAAGATGACATCACGGAGACAAGGTATATTATCAAGGTGATGCAGTTTTTATCGGCTGTCCCCCAAGCTGTCGTGGTTGGTACAGCTTTGTACAGATATTATGAGGTATGCACACGGATGTAGATAGTTAAATGTTAGGGCGTTGATGAGACAAAAAATGTATACCTACCAGTATGTGTGAGGTTTTACACTGGAACATAACACTTGGAGATAGATGTAGACCTTCATAAAATAAGCATAAACCATATACCTAATAATAGAAGTCAATAAATAGTTATAGTTCTAAATACAGAAAAAGTAAAGAAATCGCTTTTTTTTGTAGACTTTTATATAACGTGCCTAGTTTCAAATTTGTTGTCAAATCTTGCAACTGAATTTCAAACTAGTTCCCCTCAACCGCACTAATACGAAACTTTCTGTGCATTCAATTTTGATAGATAAACCTAATTTTCATCTTTTTATTTTAATTAAAGCTTGTTTCTTTAAAAAACAAAAACAAAGTTTATTATTTTGTATTTGTCTTGAATTTGATTACAGCTACTGTTTTCTCTATTAAAGAAACTGACTTATTCATTAATTATCATTTTGAAAATGAGGACTGCGTTCTAATATCTTTTATTTTTATTTTTTGTAAGAAACTATAATGAATAAGCCACACATTGAAACCTACGCGTGCCCTTTGCAAAAAACAAACATCCCCTCATTGCCTCAGCTGCTTTTCAAACTTCAGCTAACCTATAATTTTATATTGGTAACGGCTATACAACAATAACAACCAAACAGCTGACAAAATTCTGCAGTTATACAAAAACAGTACCCTTGGCCTTGATACCACAGTTTTTGTGCATTGATGTCACTATCAGAAACAGCTGTAGCGAATCGGATGCGGTTTCAACTATAGCTTTCAATGTAGATCGCTTTTTTGTGATAACATTTGTCAACCTTCGGGACAATAATGAACTATCTTAGTCTGATATAGTAAGGACTGAGTGACAAAGAGCTAAGGAAATAGATATTTTGTTATGATTATAATTTGGACGTGCTTCCGGATCGCTTAGTTGGAGTGAATATATTGAACTCCTGACAGTAAAAGAACAGCCTAAACGCGGCTATATTTTAGAAACATGAAGTTTTCTACAAAAGCAAAGGTGATCCCTAAGGAAGGATTTATTATAAAATCATCCACTAAGGGTGTTAAATAGGGGTTGAAAATTTGTATAAAAGTTAGGATTTTTTATAGATTGGAAATCACATTAGCATTATTAAATAAATAATTTATTAATATTACTAGGTATTAATGTTGACTTGAGTAGAGGCACTATAAGTTACTTTTCTAAAAGATAATAATCACTGAACTGAAAGATTGTCACATTATTGCAGGGTTCGAAAATATCCGATATTTATTATAAATATCAAAATATCGGATATTTATCCGAAATATATCAAAAGTTTATGTATGAAAGCCATATTATTATTTTATTGTATTATTTATGAATACTATTTGCATATGTGTTACTTAAACATAATAAATAAATAAATTCATCATTTAATAAACAGTTATATTCTATAAATAAAAAAAGTTATTTAATGCTTCTTAAATACCCAATAATGAAGTAAAATCTTTTCTGCACTTTGTTAGTTAGTTTCTTTGTAAAAATAATAAACACAAAAATACTTACTTTTTCGTAACGAAATTTTTCTGACACGACTGACGCCATTAATGCCGGCAGAAGTGTTGCCATTTATGGATTAGAAATTACTAATAGGGAGTATGTTTTAAGTCTACCCCAATTCCATCAACATTTGGGAAGAAGACATACAGTAACAAACGCCAAAAATGACTTAATAATATATTTATTTAATCAATTTTTGTATTGATATATATCACAAAAAATCATTTGATATATATCGGATATATGTATATCGTATATATATCGGATATATATCGTATATATATATCGGATATATATCATGATATATATCCATTGATATATATCCTCGAACCCTGCATTATTGACCTTTCAAATGATTTTGAAAATCCTTTCTTAAATAATAAATAAATTCAACAACCTATTCAGTAGTAATAATCTTACCTAATACCTACATGTTATTTTACAAAGTTTTTTTGTAAATAACAGCTGCATTTTATGCACCAGCGACCATTATACATAAATACATAGGTACTATAAATAAGTTAAATGTCACAAAAGCCATTCACATTCCTTTAGAAACAGGTGACTAATAAAGGAACAAGTTAGAACGAACATTATATATATGTAATTGGTTTCGACGAATTAAAAGGTTGTTGCCTGTGTGTATAAGAATCATTGATATTGAAAACTTGAAAGCAATTAAAAGACCTTCGGTTCCTAAAAGCCTCATTAATTTTAGTCGACGTCATGAAATTTGAGAGCAAATTCATCTACCTGACACAGTTTTTATTATACAACTAGCTGTTGCCCGCGGCTTCGCTCGCGTTTTGGTCGGAAATTATCCCACGGGCACGTTGTAAACATAGCATATGGTACTCGGGGATAATGTAGCTTCCTATTAGTGAAAGAATTTTCAAAATCGATTCAGTAAATCCAGAGATTACCCCCACATACAAACTTACAAATTTTACCTCTTTATAATATTATAGTACCTATAGATTTTAAATATTAGTTAGCGTATTAGTCATTCATTTTTGAAAATTCACGCTGTATATATTTATGGACCTCTTCATATCTATTTTGTACATAAACGTCGAATATGTGTTTAGGAACCTACCAAAGCCACTTTAACTATAGTCTGTTTTTTAAACTCTGAGACTAATTGACACATGCAAATGCCAAACTTACAAATAATGCTGCCAGCTCTTTTGTGTAGTATCGTATCAACGATACCGGTTTGTTGAATCGTAACTTTTTATATATAATAGATGATTAATAAAAAAAGACAGATGCTGGTGGCGCGCTGGCCTAATTAGTGGACTGTATGGTGCGAAGCTGAACAAACTATTGACAAACGCGTGGGGTAGATGATTCGAGTTGCGGTGGGTGTGGGGTGTGGGACAATAGAATGCAACCCGAAAATTAGGGAGGGAAAGCACAAACCTTTTACTCCAGCCACGTGCTCTCGCCTTCGCCGGTGCACCGGGTCACTTATTCAGGTTCAGGAGTTATACAGGCTTCGAATTACTGTCCTCACACTCTTGGGCACAAACACAAACTTGATTAATAGTCTTAATAGATGCGTAATTGCGGAGATTCCAAAATTGTCACTATTCTTCAGCAGAGCGGAACGTCGCCATGCGTATGCGGCGCGGTTCAATCCGGAAGTAGTCTCTTCGCGACAAAAATGGCGAGCGAATCGTCGCGAGGTATGTGCGGGAAAGGGATGGGTATAGGGGATAGCGGATGTCAATCAAATTTTTGCCTATCGGCGCAACCATTCCCCCCGGGTTTGAAGGGTTACCTTCAAAAACAGTAAGCGAACCTAAACAAATAACTAAATTCTAGTGTAACCTCTAACTGCTAACCTATTCCTAAACTATATATAAAGCGTTGCTATTACTACTAAACTAATTTGAAACCTGCTGCTGATTAGGCAGAGGACAGAGGCGAATAACCGGACGTAAATACGAACCGGTTGCGGTTTTAACTCTTACTATACGCGCTACTCCCTTTGAATCAGGGAAGACTTCCTCCACTACACCTAGAGGCCAGTGTAGAGGGGGCGCACTCTCGGTCATTAAAACTACCACAGTACCAACGGTGACTGGATTCGATGGAGTATTCCATTTTTGACGCGACTGCAGCGTGTGCAAATAATCTGTCCTCCAACGCCTCCAAAATGATTGAACTAGTCTATCCAAAAGAGTGTGACGCTTTAGGAGATGCAGTCTGTCTTCATCAACATCCATAGCGGGCAAATACTTAAGAGGAGTCGTAGTTAAGAAGTGAGCCGGCGTTAAAGCCAAAGACTCCGACGGGTCACTAGATAGAGTTCGACACAGTGGACGAGTATTCATCACTGCCTCTATCTGAGCGAGCACAGTACTCAGCTCCTCATAAGAGAGAATCTGTACGCCTACAACGCGGAACAGATGCGACTTGAGGCTCTTAATATTAGTCTCCCAATTACCACCAAAGTGACTAGCAGCGGGCGTATTAAAATGCCATTCAATACGATTTTCGGCCAAAACATGAGCGAATTCACTATGATAATACTTCGACCGCAAGAATGCGTGTAACTCCGAGATACTACGGCGAGCTCCAACATAATTAGTGCCGTTATCCGAATATAAACGTTTGACAGGACCACGGCGCGACAAAAAACGCTTAAACGCGGACATAAAGCTTTGCGTACTCAAATCACCGGTCAATTCTATGTGAACCGCACGAGTTGTCATACAAATAAATAGACAAACGTAGGCTTTTGTAGAGCGTATACCACGACCCCGAGCAATAGTTACTCTAAACGGGCCGGCGAAGTCCGTACCGGTGTGTACGAAAGGTTTTGCGGATTGAATCACACGGCACGCGCGATGATCAGCCATTTCAGGCGCGATAAAACGCGGGCGAAGCTTAAAACAGGGCACACATTTGTGCACTCTAGCGCGAATCAAATTGCGAGCGGAAAGTATCCAATACCTTTGTCTAAGGATAGACATCAACAAGTCCGGACCTGCGTGACAATTCACCTTATGATGGTAATCTACAATCAAATCTAAAATATGGTCCTTGCGGGGTAGAACTACTGGATGCTTTTGTTCAAATCCTAAATCGGAATTTCTCAAACGACCACCTACTCGAATTAGTCCATCCTGCAAAAAAGGTTTCAAATGTTGAAAAGCGCGACTACAAGTTTTGTTGGACTCTAAACTACTAAATTCTGATGCGAAATAAAATCTCTGCAATTCACGAAGCACGACTAACTCAGCTTTATCCAGATCAGCGGCGGTTACATTACCGCGTGTGGGTAACAGTTTTAGAAAACGACAGACATACACC
Source organism: Eugnorisma glareosa (assembly GCA_947578425.1). NCBI lineage: Eukaryota > Metazoa > Arthropoda > Insecta > Lepidoptera > Noctuidae > Eugnorisma > Eugnorisma glareosa. The sequence goes on along the minus strand of OX387971.1, from coordinate 2,432,031 downwards.
ACACATCGCAAAAGTCTTGACCAAGACGAGACGCGATTGGACAACAATAAAATAATCGAATCTTCGCGTGGAACCGAAACTACAAGCGAATGCTTCTTCTCCTCGGGCGGTTCTGAAACGGCAGCTGGGTTAAAGGGCTTAACCGGCCATTCCTCAAGCACACTATGAATCCAAGGCGGAGCGCAGAACCACAGTGCATGATCTAAAATTTGCGAAGGGAGCAATCCGCGGGAGAGACAATCAGCAGGATTATCTGTGCCAGCAACGTGAAAGAGATTTTGTGGTGGTAATTCGGACTGAATTTTAGCCACCCTATTGGCGACGAATGTGTCCCAGCGATGGGGCGAAGAATGAGCCCAACACAAAGCTACAGTGGAGTCAGAAAAAGCCATAATACTATTAATAATAATGCGGTGCCTACAGGCATTGACAATAGAGCTGATTAATTGCACTACCAAAAGTATAGCGCACAGCTCCAGGCGCGCCAGAGAAACGACCTTGCGAGGGGAGACTTTGGATTTAGCGCTTATAAGACTAACCGAGACCTTATCAGCATTCAAAACGTGAAAATAAACTACACCCCCGTAGGCCTTTTCACTGGCGTCTGCGAAGCCTACAACAGTAACTATACTGTCTGACAATATACCAACATGGCGTGGAATTTTTATTTGATTGAGCAATGGAAGCTCTTTGCGAAAGCGAGCCCACAATTTAACAATATTGTCGGGCGCGGGGTCGTCCCAATCACTATTGGAAAGCCAAAGTTCCTTTATAAGTAACTTGGCATATAAAACGACGGGAGCTACAAATCCCATAACATCCCATATACGTGCTACACACGACAGGATAATGCGCTTAGTACAAATTTGCGGAGTCGAACTAACTTTAAGACTGAACACGTCAGACGCGGGTGACCAACTTAAGCCCAGAACCTTGTGCGTATCATCACCATCAAATTCCTTCACCGAAGATAATTGATGTGATAGTGGAATCGAATCTAGAGCGGCTTGCGAGTTACTTGTCCACTTCACAAGATCGAACTGACCGGCTTTCATAAGACTTATTACTTGAGCGGCGGTCTCAACGGCCTCTGCCTCGCTGGCTACACTATAAACAAAATCATCCATGTATAGCCCAGTCTCAATTGTATCTTTCGCTTTCGGGAATCTTTCACCCTCATCAGCGGCTAATTGCTTGATAGTGCGAAGCGCATGGAAAGGACTCGACTTAAGCCCAAAACAAACACGATTAAACTCGTAAACTCTCAAAGGTTCTTGAGGCGAAAATCTATACAAAAAACGTTGAAATCTGCGGTCGCATTCGCGAATACCAATAGAAAGAAACATTTGCCTTATATCGGCGGAAAGCGCGACAGCAAACAACCGGAAATTTACAATAATGTCAAATAAGTTACCTTGAAGGTTTTGACCACAATACAAAATATCATTGAGCGATACAGAAGTGCTAGTCTTAGCACTGCCGTCCAAAACCACACGAAGCTTAGTAGTAACCTTGTCTTCTCTAACAACTCCGTGGTGCGGGATAATGTAAGATGGATGATCGCGAGTCTCGTCAGTCTCGGCGGTGGGCGCAGGTGAGATGTATCCTTTATCTAAGTATTCGATAACAACCTCATCATAGGCTTGCTTCAACTTCGGAGATGCTTGCATCTTACGTTCTAAACAAGAAAAGCGTTTTCCAGCGGAAGCGTAGGAGTCACCGAGCGAAAATATATCTCCCTTGAATGGGAGAGCGACAACATAACGACCATCATTACTTCGAGTAGTCGTGCGACAATAAATCTCCTCAGCCACCTTGTCATCAGGGCTCAGGATAGGCGGGACATTGACCTCTTCAATTTCCCAGAACCTGCGGATGGTAGACTCCAGCGGCGGCTCAACAGTGCAGCAGTGTGACACAGTCGAGTAACTATCTAAATGTGCGGGTGCGGAACCAACAATAACAAAACCTAGAACTGTTTCTAGGGCGTGCGGTGCGGGATACGACGAATGACCTTGAACCTTACGCGGTAACTGGAGGTGCGGGAGAATCGATGCGCCGATCAACATATCGACGTCTCCAGGGACACCATAAGATTCATCTGCTAACGGTAGGTCTTTAAATTTGGTCAATAAAGACGTGTCAACCGGGACAGTAGGTAATTGTTCCGTAATTTTATCTACGACAAGCGAATCCATATCAAAACAAATATCGGAATTAAATCGCGATGCAAATTTAATTTTAATCGAACCATGAATGGTTGATTTTAAACCACCGAACCCCTTAACTACTGAGCGGGCTGGCCGGTTATTAATACTAAACCCAAGGCGTTGACAACAATTTTGAGTTAAGAAATTACTCTGCGAAGCGCAATCTAACAACGCTCGAACAAGACACGGATTACCTAAAGCAGGGATCCCCAAACTATTTTGGACAAGTGACCCCTTTTCCAAAATGAACTGTTACCTCAGACCCCCATGGCCAAATTACCTACTTTTAAGATCAACCCCCTTATTCATAATGGTCCGCTAACTTAAAACAGCTGCTACAGTGTGTTATTTTTCATTCTGACTTAGGTCAATAGAAGAAGACAGAGTGAGAATTAGCAATGCTTTAAGTTAGCAGACTATTATGAATAAGGGGGCCTATCTTTAGTTTTTTCCTATTGACACAAAATACCTAGGTACTAAGGTACCAATTGGAAAACTTTGCACTTGGTTAAGTGAGTAAAATTGACTTCATTTTCGTATCAAAATTTAACAAAATAAAAAGACATACAATTCAGTAAATATCAAGTTTAATTTATAACGATTATTACAAATTAGGTACTTAAAGAATTTTAAGTAGGTAGGAAATTATATTTAAAAAAGTATTAATTCGCAAAGAGAAAATAAAACATTCAGTGTGATGGATGAACCTGGTGACTATCTACCAATCTAGCTACATCCGGTTCAATATTGGTGAGTTGCAGCCTTAAATCTCCACGTTCGTTGATTTTCAAACGGTTTCTTTGTTTCGTCAAAATGTTTGTTACCACACTGAAGCTTTTTTCAACTAGGTATGATGATGGAAAAGCGATAAGGTATTTTTCAGCAATGTTCCACAATGTAGGATACTGTGTTTCAATGTTGCGTTGCAACCAGAACTTCTGATAGCCTTGGTTGAACTTCTGCTTAAGCTCTTCGTCTGTGCTGATGGTAATCAACTCTTCTTGCATTATCACATTGGCTTCTTCTATGGCTGTGGTATTGTACGGATTTATTATCCATTGAGGAATTTGTAAATTTAAAAGATCCTCAAACCTCTCCGTAAAATCCTTGTGTAATGCGTCCAAGTGAGTGACATATAATAAAATGTCATCATCTTGAAGCGTTTCTGGTAATTTTGACAAATGCAGAAACTGCGAATATTCTTTTCTGCCTAAATTTTGTTTATAAAGGATTAGTTTACCCACGAAGGCCGATATTATTGATTTTGTTTTAATCAAGTTAAGATCGTCACCCTGCAGCTGCAAATTAACTTTGTTGAACATTCCAAAGATATCAGTCAAGTAATAAATATCTGTTTTACAATTGTTCAGATTTTCTTTCAAATTCGGATCTTTTTCTTGTAAAAACTCCAACACAGATTCAAAAACGGCTGAAAATCTTTCTAAGCAAGAGCCTCTTGATAGCCAGTGAACTTCAGTGTGAAGAAGTAATCGAGTAAAGACTTCGTCGTTTTCCTCACATAGCTGAGCAAATAACCGAGAGTTCAAAGAATTGCTTCGAATCTTGTTGATAGCATTTATTACATATTGTAAAGACTTATGCAATCTAGGACTCAGCTTTTTTGCTACTAAATGCTGCCTGTGAATCACGCAGTGAATGACCAGTACATCAGGCAGTTGTCGCTTTAAGTGAGCTATAAAACCACGATGACGACCAACCATAGACGGTGCACCATCAGTCGCAACAGAAACAATGTTCTTCCATGGAATAGCTTTGTCAGTAAAAAAATGTTCCACGGCCTGAAAAATTGATTCTCCTCTGGTATCAGTCTCTAAATATGTAGCAAAAAGCAGTTCTTGGCACATATTTTTATCTTTGATATATCGAACATATCCTAACAACAGAGCTTCATTGCCGGGTAATGTAGACTCGTCCAACTGGAGAGAGAATCTGTTGGTCTGTAAGAACTTGCATAAAATGTTTTCCACATCGCGTCCCATCTCGTCTATGCGTCTCTGAACGGTGTTATTGCTCAAAGGTATTCTCTTTAAAAGTTAAGGACCTCCGCAATGGCTGGTAAGATAAGCTGCTCTCCAATTGTGTGGGGTTTCCCCCGACTTCGCTATTAGTAAAGATAATATATCTTTACTTACTTACTATAGGACGCTCGTAAACCATCATCGTCTTTAATAGATGATGACGCAAACATCGATCTTATGGATGGCCTTTTGTCTAGTTTTTCTTTAAGTGCTTGAAAAAATGTCAAGGGCTTACTTTTTTTGTCAGCATGTACTCTCGATAAGTGGTCATCCATTTTTGAAGGCTTCATGGCATCGTTACTGAATACTTTTTCACATATGAGACACATCGGCAAGTGTTGATTTGATGGAGATGCAATAAATCCGAACTTCAAGTAGTCCAAACTGTATTGTCTGCATTTTTTTTTTCGTGTCCGCCATCATAAAACTCTCAGTAATCCTGCAAATAAAAAAATAAGAAACTAAGTACCTAAATTAAAAACAATACCTAATAAACTGTTAAATTTACTGGTAAATTTTTACAATTGAAACAACTGAGGCAACTGCAAACTGTTGCAAACAATCTACAGATAGCTCAACTGATCACTATCACACAGTGTGCAGTGGGGCAATGCTGATGCGCTGTGCCGGATAAAAACTGTTTGGTACTTACCCTGTTATTTTTTCATAAACTGCAGATATTGTGTGGTTACGCTATTAACTCGCGTAGGGAGCTCAGCATTTTGTAAATTCTTTTTCAGTCACTTTACTTCACTTAATTTAGCTATGTAATAACTTTGTAATCTCTTGAAATAAATGAGTACTTATATGAGTTATTATCGTTCAAGCTCCAACGAATTTCAAAACGCAAATGAACTTTCAACCTAAGTGCAACCTCGTTAAATAGTAAAATATCAGGAACATGTTTGGACTTGCAACTTGATCATGAATTCGTTCGTGTTAAATCGCGCAAGCGTCAAATAGAGAGCAAGTCAAAACGCGCCTGAAAGACGTACGCTCGAACTCATTATCTTGCACAAACTTGTCCACACTGACTTGCCGAGTTTTTCATCTTGTACGAACTTGAGGCTTTATATTACTACAACAATGCTATTTCCTACATAAATATTAATTATTCTTAGTACACGTAACACAACATAAACAATACAGTACCTACCTACCTATCTTGAAAGTTTTAAATAAGAACTTGTGTTAATTTAATAGGGGTCGATTTTTAGACCTCGTCGACCCCCATAATCAGTTTTCGTTTATGTCGACCCCTAGGAAACCGATATCGACCCCAAGGGGTCGATATCGACCACTTTGGGAATCCCTGACCTAAAGCATCATCAACAACAACGTGAGCGGTCGCGAGCACCACGGTGGTACACGCACTGCTCGCGGACATCGAACACAACGTGACGTCGCTCACGGCGTTCTGCGAGCGGGCAACGTCGCGCGCTGGCTGCGGCTGCGAAGCGGCCGCCGAGTTTGCACTGACTGTCTGCGACGACGTGTCACCGCTTGATAAACTAACTGTGCTCACATTGGATGCGGCATTATTTTTGTCCATGTGAAGTAAAGTGTGGTGCTTTGAAGAGCACTTACGACAACTTTGATTACTATTACAAGACGTAACCCGATGCTTGTCACTTAGGCAGTTAAAACACAAATTGTTGTCGCGAACAAACTTATAACGTTCATAAGGCGTAAATTTCAAGAAACCAGAACACTTGTACAATTGCGAATGTTGACTATTACACAAAGAACAAATAGATTGTACAGGTGCAGGTGCGGTATTCACATAAGTATGTGTCGGCTTTTGTGACTTCAAAGGCGCATCCGTTCGTCGGTCGGGCTTAGTAGTCACTTTCTTCGTAACTTCCTGGTTGCACGAAGTGCGCTGTAATATTTTAATATGATCGCGAACAAAACATTCAAGATCATTGAATTTCGGCAGTTTACTACTGCGATGATTCATTTCAAATAAACGAACAGTTTCACTATCTAATTTCTTTAAACCCAAATACAAAAACAAATAGTCGCAGAGGTCATCGACCTTTAGGTTCTTTACCGCGCGAACAGATGATGCAAAAGTTTCTAAAAACTTCTCTAAATTATGTTCGTTACAAACTGTAATATTTTTCAATTCGAATAACTGATCTAAATATGCGGTAGCTACTAATCTTTTGTCTTCGTATTTCGACTTTAAAGTTTTTAAAATTAATGAATAATTATCGGCACTAAAAGTAATGCCGGCACAAACAGTTTTAGCTTTACCAGTTAACTTTTCAACCAGATAGTGTAATTTTTCGTGATCTGTCAAAGAGACGTTCCTATCTATAGTGTTTTCAAAACTATCTATAAACAGATTCCAATTGCGAATATCACCATTAAATTCAGGTATCTGAATAGGTGGTAATTTAGGTCGATCGCGAGTGTGATTTGCCTGGCTCTGATGGACAGACGGCATCTCCAAGCTTCTCGCGACGCGTTTGACGCGACAGAATAAATCATCAAATGACGCCAAAGCTTGGTAACTCACAGCGTGTTCTGGATTTAATTCTAACTCTAAAACGTTAATATCATGAATTACGGAATCAAATTCCGCGCGCAAACTATCTAAGTTTTCTACAGAACATAAGAACAAATCTCTAATGGCTAGATCACCTGTTTTAAGTGCATTATCACAAATAGATTGCACGCGGGAAAATAGCATGTCTCTTTTAGCATACAAAAGTTTCAATTGAACTTTAATGTCCTTTGGAGGCATCGTGAACAATTATTACACACTATCAATGCGATAAACAAACAAAATAAAGTTATTAAGTCGAATAAGCGATGAAGATCAGTGACGCGGATAATAAGTAATTACCTAAAGTGGGTAGGCAGTTATAAACGAACTGCGCGTGAAATAAACGAACTGTAGGTACTTTTAAATCAATCCTAATTTACTCACTAGGTTGTGTCTCTGTCTCTGTTATAAAACTACTTTTAAACTTCCGAATGAATTTAACTAATATGAGCGATCTATAGCTACATAAGTACGTTACTAATATGTACCATATTACTAACGTACGTAGGCAATAAATGAACAATTTGCGAAACGAACAACGAATTGCGTTAGGTATAGGACTGCGGTGCGGTGCGTTTATTCCATATGGAATAAATACTAATGCGATAGCTACAACAAATATGTTCCTAATTCAAATACCTAACTATCCGACTCGGTGGACCAAAGAAAATGGTGGCGCGCTGGCCTAATTAGTGGACTGTATGGTGCGAAGCTGAACAAACTATTGACAAACGCGTGGGGTAGATGATTCGAGTTGCGGTGGGTGTGGGGTGTGGGACAATAGAATGCAACCCGAAAATTAGGGAGGGAAAGCACAAACCTTTTACTCCAGCCACGTGCTCTCGCCTTCGCCGGTGCACCGGGTCACTTATTCAGGTTCAGGAGTTATACAGGCTTCGAATTACTGTCCTCACACTCTTGGGCACAAACACAAACTTGATTAATAGTCTTAATAGATGCGTAATTGCGGAGATTCCAAAATTGTCACTATTCTTCAGCAGAGCGGAACGTCGCCATGCGTATGCGGCGCGGTTCAATCCGGAAGTAGTCTCTTCGCGACAAAAATGGCGAGCGAATCGTCGCGAGGTATGTGCGGGAAAGGGATGGGTATAGGGGATAGCGGATGTCAATCAAATTTTTGCCTATCGGCGCAACCAGATGCCATCAGTGTTGTGTAAGTACACAGTAAAACGGATATATTATAAACCCTTTTCTCTTAGAAAACGGTAGGTCTTTTAAAAATTACAGCAATTATTGGCACTTGACACCATACAAACAATTAAAATTTTAAAAATAATTAACTTAGTAGGGGAGTTAGTGTGTGATTTTGAAAACCGCAACCCTAGATTTAACAGGAACAACACTGAACGCCGTTTTATTTCCCTAAAACAACGATACTACTGATTACATTAACAGATAGTTACGGTAGTGGCACATCACTATTTAAGAAGTGCAAAAAACGCAACTTAATGCCAGTTTATTCTCTGAGATTAAAAAACGGACTTTAACTCATTTTCGCGCCAGATGCAATGCTAATCAACTCTGAGACTAATTATAAAACAAATTCATTATCTCGTCCATGCCGCAATACCCTGTTCTCTGCCTTCCGTATCTACCTTAACCACCTTGAAAATGTCGTTGAACTCTTGTAATAAAAGAACTATCTGCAACATCATCTAACTATTGAATAAGTACATTTAAATTAATCTTGAGTCTCTCTTTCAAAGAGATTAAATCTATACCTGAGTCCAGAGTCTACAAAAAAAAAAACAATGCCTAGGAGCAAAGATATTCGAATATAGAAATTAACATTAAGTTTCACGTTAATGTCACTTACACGACACTGTAGTTTAAGTCTTAAGCTTTTAGAATAAGGCTAAAAACTGTACATATGGTGTTAATAAAAAGCTTACCCACGCTTTTTCAATCGAAATGGATGAAGTTGTCCATAAAAATGCTTATAAATGCTCATTAAAACATACAAACGTGGCTAAATTAGAGATTTAAACGTGTCCTCCTGTGTTTCAAAGATATACATACTATTAAATTGGTAAACAGTCATTAATAATACTTATATTTATTTTTTCTAAAACCTCAAATGAATTGAATTCAGTTGGCCACACTAGTCACATTGCTAAGGTTAGAAATTTTAAAATTCCATGTACAAAGAATTCACCAATCTGCACTGGGCCCGCGTGGTGGATTAAATAAAGACTGATTATGCTAAGTACCAGTGGCGAAGGTCCCACACAACTCGATTCCTACCTGACCCTTCGTTACTGCTAAGTACGAAAGCTGTCAGCACTGGGTCAACAAATCCGACGTAAAAAGTGGAAAATAAGAAAGTTCGTCAACAAACTTGACTTTTCCAAGAAAACTAGTCAGGACCTGCTTCACAGGTACCTACTTTTATTAAATATTGGGTTTCTAGTTTCTACTTTACACGCAAAGGAGATTACAGTTATCCGTTCTTTGGAAAGCGTTAATAAGTACCTGGGGACATAGGTTTTACTTTCAAAAATAATTCTTAGACTTACATAAAGAAAAATATCTAAGAAATTCTAGTACAGTATAGTCCTCATCATCATCTACAGCCCGACTTCACCCACTGGGTATAGGCCTCTCTTTGCTTGTGCCAAGCTCCACGTACTTGTGACAGTCTCATCCAGGATATTTCCACAATGGCAACAATGACGTCTGCCCAGAGGTGTGCTTTTGTGAAATTACTAGAGGTTTGTGATGATAGTACCAAGGTTCCTCCTCTGTATGCAGAAATATCTTTTCCTGTATTGGAGTAGGTACCTATTGCTAAAATGATCATGTGTTAGTCAGATTAAAATTAACAACTGCATAATCTCAATAAAGCTGTAAGGAAATAACTCGTAAAAAACATTTTCTTTTAAGAACATAATTATTATAATGGTCTCATTTTATCTTTACGACAAGATCTAGACACGTTTTAAGACTAAATTAATCATCTAATCACAAAGGACATTCTCATAGAACATAAACACATTGTCATTTGAAATAATAATTATCATAAATATGAAAGTAGGTACGTATGTTGGTTTTACTTTCTCAGTTCTACTGTCGAAGGCATCGCATGAAATTTTGCATACATATGTTGTTTGGGTCATGCATATACACGCACATGATAATCAAGTAACTTCATCAAATGAAATTGAAAGTTAATGTCGTTGGAAAACGGCTTGATTATTGTTTTGACAGTTGAGAATATTTTTCAGAAGATCGAAAGGTCTATACAAAATGATACAGCGATACCGATGATCGAAAACTCAAAAACTTGCACTGACAGCTGCCGAAAAGTTGGTGTCAGTCTTGTTGAAAGTCATTGTGATACGAAATATGAAACTCTTTGAAAGCGATTAACTTGTTTAGGCCATTAGTCTTTTTGCATGAGGATTTGTGTGTTTAGCCATTACAAGTCATACAGATAAATTATGTATTATGGAAAGAATGAATAAGTATTTATTTGACTCGCACAGGACAAAGTAAATAATAAAAATAAAACAACCAAAAAAAAAAAACTTAAACTAAACTGGTCCTGTACAAAAGTAGTTATTGTAAGTACTTAGTGCATAGTATTTTGTTTCAAACAATATTACATGGTACTACAATAATAAAACAAACTGTTTAACTAGTAACCTTGAATTTTGCAACCAGTAAATTAGTGTAATTTTTAAGACAACCAAGTAAACGCGAAGAACGTAATAACATGAAATGTGAGCCGAGTCGTATCAAGGTCACATTAGTGTTGCCGCTCACGGTCCCAGATAAATCATGGCACATCAACGATGGAGATCGTTAGAAAAAGCTTAAGAATGCATAAGGTTGATGCAAATCTTGCTGTTCTATCTGGTACTGAAAGTTGGGGTTTTTTTAAATAAAATATTTAGTGTTGGTTTTGGAAAAAAACGTATTGTGCGCCAAATAATATGGAACAGGGGCAGGAAGATTGTGAGTGCTTTTACTTGATTTTCGTTTAAAATTATAAAAAAAAAAGTAATAACAGGGAAAACAAATAAGTGTTTAACTGAAGACAGCTTAATATTAATACTATTTTTTTTCTGTTATAATAATGCAATGTAATGTCATACATAATTTGTTATAATGCATGTAATTAACACTCTATTAAAATAATTTAAAGAAAACAATTAATCACTCGTTATTTATAATCTTCAATTTGTGTTACATGACAAACAATTCATTAAGCACTGATTACGTGACATTAAAGCAATTCAATAATGAATAATAAATTTATTGTTTTCTCACTCTACGACTTAACAATGCAATTTCTTACGGAATAAAAATAACTAACAGATGCGTATACTCACTACTCAACAATAACTCATTCGTAGATGAGCCAATGTTAGCTGAAGAAGAATAGAAACAGCAGGGTAACAATGCCAAAAGCATGTATAATATACAGACCTTTCATTTTGACAGTTCAACATCATTCATTGCGTCATTTACTCTTTCGGCCATACGAATTTTTCGAACATATGAAGCAATGAAGTGGGAATCTCTTTCAAAATCCTTTGGATCGTGATGGGAAGTGTGTCATGGAATTGATTCAAATTCCTAATGTAAATACAATTCTTCGTATTCTTCTTTCAAGTACTTTGCCAAGCTGTTAGCGAACCTCTAAACATCTCACACTATCAACTTCGTGCATCTTTGATCGTTCACATTGCTCCAGTCATGTCATTTGCCAACGATAACATAGTTGGCGCGCATTTCTGTTTTCACAACGTCCGGTCAATGCCCTTTGGCTTTGCCTGTTAATGAATTATTAGTTCTACTACTCTTATCTTTGTTAAAGATAATAGTCTAGCCAGACCATTTATATGGGTACTATTTTCATAAATGTGTAGGTACTAACTGACCAACATTTTCTTACATAATTATATGATTGTAGGCAGGTGGACGTAGGTCATAAGTTCATAACACAAGGTGGATTGTGTAACTGCCCGTTAGTCATTACGGTTGATTCATACATGTATTTATGGCTAGACTGAACTTATATGGGTTAGTTAATGAGGAAATGGGTAAATAAATAATGGATTTTAAGGCAATTCACGATTTTGCACGCGGTGTTTGTATTGATGACTCATTTCTGTTTTATTCAAAGTTTATTATATTATGAACCGCCGTAATTGGACCATAACAGTAAAAATCTCAAATGTTAGTCAGGTAGGTAGGTGCACTAGACGACACAAAAATTAATGCCTAAATCAAACTGGTAAATTTTTAACGTTCGCCGCCTCGGCCCTGTGAATAGAAATTTCAACAGAGCAATAATATTTAGCCATTCTTTTAGGTGTTGCTTAGCATTAGTGGAAACGGACATAAATCTGTTAAGTCTAACAATTGCAGGCTCACTTTCTTGTCTTCATAATAGATTATTTGTCTAGACAATGATTTAACATCGTAACTAATATTTTAATTACTAATTCTCTTGGCTATTGGTCACTTCACTTTCCACTTTAAGTCGCCAAACAAAACTAGCATAGGGTTGCTATATTCTCTTTATTTATCTCTGCCTTCCATATTCGGCAAAACAAATTGAATGGCTGAACTGTCTGGTCATCTGAAGGGTAATCATCATTCTTCATTCTCTTGCTCTAATCCCAATTCATTGAGGTCAGCGTAGAATGTCATCTTCTTCCATACTTCTCTAATACTTGTCATCTCATCAGACACCTCCTTTCTTGCCATATCATCCTTTACACAGTCCATCCATAGTTCTTTGGTAATATAGACATAAAAACATACATAGGAACTTCTTGGTTTGTGTGCTTAGTAAAAGTTTCTAAGATTTGCTACCCACATACGGAGTTGTCACATGAGCATATACTTAATGCTAATCTTTTCTATTATTACTTTTAAGTCGTGAAGCTAGAAAGTTGTAAGTGAAAATATCATAGCAAAGCAACTTAGTTTTCTAACCTGTCAAACGCCTGGGTTTTTCTTTTCAATACGAAACTGACGGGTTGAGTTTTCTATATGGTATCGAAGCTTCTAGTGGACGATTTTTTTTTGTAGCTAGAAACTTTTACTTTTAGGAAACTGTAACCAGATCAAGAAACGTTACAACAAGTAATACTTGGACTGCATTAAATCTAATATTATAAAGAGGTAAAGTTTGTGAGGTTGTAGGGGGTAATCTATGGATCAACTGAACCGATTTTGAAAATTCTTTCACTAATAGGAAGCCACATTATCCCCGAGTATTTACAACGTGCCCGTAGGATAATTTCTAAACAAAACGCGAGCGAAGCCGCGGGCAAGAGCTAAATCAATCAATAAATTGATAAATCAATCTGTCGATGGATGTTGAGCCCAGAATCTCTAATAAAAAACTTCTCAAGTAACAAAAGTTATGCTGTATATGAAATTTCACTTGTAAAAGACATACACGATAAGATACAAGAGATAGAGAGAGAGGAAGGCCAAAGAACAGATGTATGGATTGTGTGATGAATGGTTATTACGAGTATTAAAGGAATAGAGAGAAGAATAAGAATGGAATATCGAGTTTCATATTAATTGCGCCTCGTAAACATGGGACAAGGCCAGAAAGATGGGCCGACAAGAAACGTAAAAATACGAGACATGTTCAAAAATAAAATCTCAATTTCCAAAACAATTCAAAATCAACGCAACGAATGGTGAGACCTCCAAAAGCAACAACATAATTCATAAAAAGAACTACTTTTAAACTAATTACCAACATACAGCCGCATAAGTAGATTAAAATTCCTTTAAAATAGTTTAATAGCTCGCTTAATACCTCTGCTTCTAATATAGCCTGGTTCGGTGGGAACATGCAACCACGGCCCGCGGCTTGCAAGCAATTACGGTTCGTGGAAAGGGCCTTTCACATTAAAAAAAACGTTAACGATGTCGACACGTGTTTTTTAGAGAAGGTTAATAAATAAAGAAGAGTTGGGCTTGTGAGGGAAGTGTTCTGGGGGCCTAAAATGGAAGCTTTATCAGAATCATAATATGAATCACGTTAAAAATTTAAAATTCTTAAAATGGTCTGTATGGTTATGACCACAAAGTCCATATTAAGAGTTTTAAATTTTTAGCGGTAAATTTATTAGCCAAGTTTATTTCGTCAAAAACTGACATATTCATCATCATCAGTCTACAGCAGTCCACTGCTGGACATGGTACTCTTTAATTGCACATTCAACTCTATTCTCGACAACTCTTCTGACAAAATACTCTATGATAAATTAATATTAGTTAAGTATCTCGACTTCATAAAGTTCCATTTTCTTTCTTGCAATATGAATGTAGATCCTATTATTGTGGGAAATAAGAATAACTATCTGACAAGTGTTCAAATCTTTAATTTTCTTTATCCTGTGGGCCTAAAATGGCCGCTTTATCAGAATCATAATACGAATCACGTTAATAATTTAAAACTCTTAAAATTGACTTTGTGCTCATAACCATAAACACCATTTTAATAATTTTAAATTTTTAACGTGCTTCATATTATGATTCTGATAAAGCGGCCATTTTAGGCCCCCTGGTCTCAGGCATGCTAATGTTTTTAAATCTTTAATAAAAAAGTGTCGTGATGGCCCAGAGGTTAAGGCCTCGCCTCTCATGCAAGGCAGGACAAGTACCAACGTGACTTTTTCAATACATATGTACTTTCCAAGTTTATCTTGGACATCACAGACATCGGTGAAGGAAACCATCGTGAGGAAACCTGGACTTATAAAAGTCTGAAATCGCAAACCCGTCTTAAGCAAGCGTGGTGATCAATGCTCGTGCCTTCTCTGTTGAGAAGAGGCCTTTGACCAGCAGTGGGACAGTAATAGGCTGGTATTATTATTTATTATTACAATAAAAAAGTTGCAAATAATCTTCAATTTTGTATGACCCGTCTACCCGACACTAATCGGCCTTTCTACTAACCGAGAGTTAGAATCTAAATTAACCTCTTCTTGAAAATCACACGAATCGGTAGGTGTATCTATTCAAAATTACAGTGTTTAAGCTGTCAAGAAACTAAAATTTATTTAAGTCAGGGATCGATTCTAATCGATATTTAGATTATAATCGATGCTAAGTTCCTTGCTACTACTTTCACTTCCAGTAGTTCAAACAGAGCATTAATCTTCCATCGACAATACCACCCAATAATTATATGTTTTGGATTATTTATACTTCCTCTGTTGATATTACTGCCTTGGTTTCTCAAGTAGCTATCTGCTAGAACCTGTTATACGGAGTAGAAGGGACACCGACAAACAAACAGCTACCTCGTATGCAGTAAGTACATCATTCTGAACCACATACCATGTTGGACATAGAAAGTAATCATCGGTAATTAAAAAAAAGAGCTGCTTCTAACATTACCAGTTGACAGCGTTGAGGAGGAGTTTTTGGACGCCATTTTTTAAATTTGTTGTTAATAGTATTTTACTTTAGGTTATTTTAATTAATACATGTAACATTAAAATTCGTTCTAACATAAATGATCAAACCTACATGATCAAACTGTATTGCATAAGCATAATCAGTCTATAATGTCCCCACTGCTGGGACACACGGCCTCCTCTCTATGAGAGGGAATGGGCCGGAGCGGGTTGGTAGATTTCACATGTCTTCTATCACTATGTTTTCTACCACCGTTTTGAGAGCAGTGGTGATGAAATAAATCTGCCTGGGTTTGAACCTATGACTTACTGTTCGAAATTCGGAGCCAGCGGAGAGCCACCTTGGCACCGTTGCTCTCCGCTGGTCAAAATGTATGGAACTGCTGTTTTTTTAAGTGGGCTGTTAATCTACTACCTAACTAAGTATAACCACTCTAGAAGTGGCTTCCGACTTTTTGGGACATGCCCCTCCCCCATAAAATTAAAATTAAAATCACTATACACAGTTACATCTCATTCCTTTTAGGTAAAACTACAAGGAACTAATAACGTTTGCCGAATACATGCAACAATTACGTCAAATAACTAAAACAGAAATGTAACCCAACATAAACCACAAACAACGTAACTAAATAAATCCATAAAATACGCAATTAGGAAAACCATTAAATTTTTCTTTACAATTTGATTTACTGTATACTTTCCTCAATTATTCACTTCACTGAAGTCACAGTAGATAATGTGCATCAGGTATTTGTCAATCCTAATTTATACGTCATACCAAATTAGGAAGTGTGAACTGTAAACCTAGTCCTAATTATTTGACAATCATTTACGAAATCAATTTGGTATTTAACGTGTTGGCTGCATTTGCTGTGTTAGGTATAATTTGTACACACATCATTTAGTGAGTTTTGTAACATGGAGTTCATAGGTGACGAATAAAGCCACTGGGAAAGGCAGTAACGTTATACAATGTACGTCAATAATAATCATGCAATAATTTGTATAGTCGACTGCCTCGTTAGTCTAGTGGTCGCAAGCACGACTGCTGAGCTTGAGATCCTGGGGTCGATGCGCAGGACGGGCAGAGTTATTGGATTTTTCGAACAGGAACTGCTCAGTAGCAACCACGAAGTCTGGCTTTGTGCCCGGTTGATAGCAAAACATGGCGTGAAAAAAATAACTGGCGTAATGTGGGTGCTGCTTCTAAAAAGGTACACCACTGCCTAACCCTTCGCGGATTACAGGCGTAATGTTATATAATGTTATGTTATGTAGTTTGAATAACCCAAAGCAACTGACTAGTAATTCAGAGTACATTGTGATACGAGTGACAATCACTTTCGAAGCGTCTACGACGACTGTCAACAATTTTGACATAAGCTTTTCGAGAGCTTATGTCAACAATCCATCGTCGATTTATCACTGATCCAATGTCATTTTATCTAGGCCCTTTGGTTCTACAGGTGTAGGACATTTGTTGTTCCCAAGTTATATCAGAAACATGAAATGGTACCCATTGGTATTCCCCGGTAATTTCGTTCCTTTGCGGAAATCCAAGTATCCAATGGCATTTACTACTTAATCTATTTAAAAACTCACTCACTAACTTCGCTTTTTGGAAAAAATCTGCTAGTCAACTTTTATAAGTACTGTTTTACAAATGAAAGTCGCCATATAAAACAAAAGCAACCAAAAAATCTCCATGTTGTATTCCAATTCTCTCAACACTTATTATTTACAAATCGTATTGTTTCAATATAACCGGCCAATCATGACATAACCAGGTGAGATCATCAGCACATTAATACAGACTATTTAAGGCATTGCTGAGTTCGACCGGTATTCAGGAGCCCAAGGTGACACGGAGACACGGGCGAGAGAAATGTTCGGCATACGTAAACACGCTTTAGTAGGACAGTATTGAATATCGGTTGAGAAACTGGCTACTTAATCGCTGTGTACCAATGTTGGTGAATCATTGTGGTTTTCTCTTGTGGTATGGAATGTTTTAGATCCTCATTTAGGTGAAGGATTCATTGTTAAAGTGTTAGGCAGACTTGTACACACGGCTACACATCAAGCTATACATTTCCGGTATAAGCTGACCTCCCATTGTACGGAAATCCTATACAATGCGAGATCAGCATAAACTGGAAATATATAGCTTGATGTGTAGCCCTGTGTACCTAATAGTACACCCATATTTCGGCAAAATTCCATGTAATAGGGGGCGAGCCTATTGCCATCAACCGGTCACACAACTTGACTTCGTGGCTGCTACTGAGAAATTTCTAATGGATAACCCAATAACACTTTGCCCGACCTGGGAATCGAACCCAGGACCTCATGCTCAGCAGCCGCGCCTGCGACCACTAAACCAACGAGGCAGTCAACCAGATGCTATACAGCGTGTAACAGAAAGGGTATAATCATATGGAATACTGTGGTACGGACCATCAAACTGAACAACTTTCTCTATGGGACCACCATCGAAATCGTAAAAAAATAATCAGCTGTCCTATACAAAATTTCAATACCTACTCGACCCAAATGTATGGGACAGCTGATTATTTTTTTACGATTTCGATGGTGGTCCCATAGAGAAAGTTGTTCAGTTTGATGGTCCGTACCACAGTATTCCATATGATTATACCCTTTCTGTTACAGGCTGTATAAATAATTGACTAAATATTTAATACTCATAGCAAAGACCATGGTAATTACAAACACATACAAAATCATCACCATTTCCTTCTCAAATTAAGGACAACTCAACTAATATTAGATAACAACAATATCCATCAACGCCGAACTACTTCCGTAGCGGGCTCAAACACCGCCGCTCATGAGCCATAAGTTTCAAAATAGTATACAATATAGTTTGTAGACTGGCCATAATTAGCTTTAGATAACATGCTATTTACAGTCCATTGTGAACCGATAATTAGTTACAGTGTCTCATGTATTGTGGTCAGCTCCCGATATAGACCGGCTTCAAGTCTATATTTGCTTAGACAGTGAATTATCTTACTGAGACCAATTCGGAACTTAGTTTGGTAGGCCCTCTGGAGAGTGCAGTAAAATTGTAACAGGCGTCAACTAATATACCTATTTGTAGGGCTGAGAGATCCCCAAGATTCCATCTTCTCTATACACCCAAAAAACACAAAAAAAACACGAGACACGATGACATCGTGAGGAAACCAGCATGCCTGAGAGATACTCGTATTTCTTGACGGCATGTAAAGCCATGTCAGAGGCCCATGGGCGGCATAAAAACTCTGACACCAGGTTAGGCACTAACCACACGAAAGCGAAAGATACAAAAAAAATCTTTTTCCATTTCTTTAGCTAAGTAATGTCTGTATGACTTCAGGAACCTAATCATGACCAAGTGCATATACTGAGAAGGGAAAACCACATATAAAATTCTTCTGAGGAAACCATGCGTTGGCAAACTCAGTTGATGAAATTTTATGCATTCCAAAATAATACTTTCATGACTGACATAAGTTGAACAGCAGTTAGTTGGTTTAAGGTGGATGCGCAAGGGTAGCCCGCGAAACTTAAATTTTCTTATGTTTATTGCAATTTGCAGATCAGTGTCAGGTTGTATGTTGATGAAAATATGAATCGCGCCAGTAACACGTATGGAGTTACAGAATTATAATCATTTAAATCAACACAACCCTCAAAGTTCATTTAACCCCATTGCGTGACTTTTTCGTGAAATAGCTATTGAATGGGGTTAAATGAACTTTACAAAATATGATTCGCGACCGTAACACGTATGTATTTACAGAATCATCAATACAACCCTCCAAGTTCATTTAATCCTATTGAATGATTTTTCATGAAATATTGAATTGAATTTCGCGGGCAAAATTATGACAAAGTCGGACGCCCCAAACAGACACCCACTTACGGAAACAAAAAACAAACTTATTAATATTTTCACGGCATCCGAAACCCTGAAACATTGTCACGCTGAAAACACCTGCATTCATGTATCTAGGCCAGTCATATTCTCATATACAATAACAATATAGCTAACTATGTTTGCGAAGGTGCTACGTGCCATTTTCACCTCGACTTGAACCGGTTACCAAGTATTCTGGCCTGGATTCTTAGTGATACTGTTTTTGATGCGTTTCAAATCATAGGTTAATTTTTTTAAGAATGTATTTTGAAACTAGACAAGTGACAATAGCTTTCAACGGGTTTCGTATTCAAAAGGATGATTTTCGATAGCTTATGTCATTTGAATACGTTTTGGACTTTTCCATCACCTGTGTCATCATCATTGTCGCTGGTAAATGTCATTTTTTCTAGGCCGTCTTTATGGTTTCGTAGAATAAGACTGTAATTAGGAAGGAATATGCTCAAACCAGCAAATATTGTAAGTGAATACTGAACCACGAAAAGTTACTTTTTTCTACTATCTGTAATTCTGTAGATAAATTATTGAGAGATCCATTGAAAATCCTCATGAAATGCTTTGAACGGAACTTAGAATACTGGTTACTGGAATCACTGGCTATCGATAACAATTGCAGAGATATCCTTACGTTCATTAATTTAAATAACTACACCAATTTCAGTCACTTCAACCAATTTTAAATATTAAAACCTTATTGCTTCGTAATTATACATAATTAACATCAACATCACTAATATATAACTCGTATATCTATCATTTATTGTAAAACCATTCATCACTGTTCAAATATACTTAAGAAATATCGGGCCAAGGGAACTGAAATTATCTTTTCTACACAACACCTAAAGAATGGCAATATATTCGCACTACACACTACTTACGTTTACTTTATTTTATAAGATAAACTAGATCGCAAAGATAAAATGTTTAAAAATAATCACGTGCTTCGGCATACTTTTATAACGTCAACATTCCACAATCAGAGCAATTTTCTTGAGTGAAGATATACCTATTAATCTTAAGATCTAATAAAACAACGTGAACAATGATAAGTGATCAAAAACTTAGATATCCACACTTAATGAATTAATCGACCATTTGACGCTTTCGAAAAGGCTTTCATCTATATATTTAGTTTGATAACTGAACTCAAAATTCTATTCATACCCGAAAATGCAATATGTTTGCCCACAAGAGGATCTTAAACAACTTCAATGATAATATGTTGATCAAAGCTATAAATCATCCACCAACTCAACCAACTAAACCAACTCAACTTAATCATCAACTCTAATGAGTTTATGTTGGCACCAACTTAATTGTATAAAATGTATGTACCTACTACTGAATAGATAAATAAAATAAATAAATCCAAGTTTCCAAATTGAAATTAAATTTTCAATAATGTGGAACTCCACACAAAGGTAAAGAGCATATCATTTAATGCGTCAGTCTCATTTACTTTTCCAAACAAGGCTTACCCTGACCTGACTGGCTCAAACAATCCATTAAACAATACGTAATAATAACTATCCAATAAAACAAACATTATAAAGTAGAGCAGTAAACAAACAATAATGTACCACTTTCAGGCTGTGTTGAAGGACGCAGTTGGTGACCTCGCAAGACATACCGCACCTACTGTTATAGAAAGATCCAGAAGTACAGCTTTTAATAATTCGAACATTATCATAATCAATCGTCTACCCTTTTCCCCGTATATTTAATTTTAGGGTAAACTATTTAATTTATCAGGGGTTTCATTTATCTCTTCAACAGCTTTAGTAATTATTTTCTTTTCTTTTATGCCATCATCATCATTACCTTATATCTTTGTATCCCACGTAGATCGTGTCTTCTTATTTGATATAGGCTAGCCAATGAGGCTAAAAAGTTTAATTTGAATATCACTTCAGTTTTTCTGCCAGTAGCATTTTGCATGAAATATATATATTTTTTTTTTTTCGTCCCGGACCTTGCTTTATGCAGCAAACCTCATTTCATGTAGAACTTTTGCATCAAGTTTTTGTAGTGTAGTTACGCCCACTTACATACATAATGAAGTATTGTTTAATGATGATCTCGATTGATACTGGCGTACGATCACAGATATAAGTTTATTAGCACCACTTTTATAAGAAAATGCGTGAGATACAGGTACGTTATTTTCTATCACTAGTCTAGGTTACTTTTCGATCAGATCAGCATGCGATGTACCGTTACTAACCGTTGGAACGTGAGCTTGAGGTCATTTAAAGAGCCTCAATCGACATAAGTTAGTCTGACAGCACTTATCGTTACTCTTTAGTGGCGGCACTTTCATTCAAGCCTAAAAGTGTGGCTTGTCCTTAAAATCTAGTCTTCATATGTTATGGTTTCTGATCATCAGCCCTGATGAGCTTTCTGTATTGTTGGCCCCTAGGCACGCCACTTTGCTTGCTAATCTTTTCACTGTATCTTTAACTATTCTTGTACAGAGGGCCTTAACAAAGTAACGGTAACGATCAGGCAAAAGTAAAACTGTAAGGGATCTTGGTCACTCAATAGAAGCCTTATTTGCGCGAAAAAAAAAACGGGAGATAAAGACGTTGAATAAATGGAACTGGCATGAACTAAAAAGCTTGCCATGGATCATGGATGTATCAGAAAAGTCACCTAACATTGATTTTAGCCGATTGCTTTTACTTCAAAACTGATCGGCCTAGGGTGTACCGCTGACCTAGAAGAAACCGATTCACTTAAACTTTGAAGAGAGGTACGACCAAATAGTCGTTTGGGACCTCAACCAAAATCGAAAAAATATTGATCGACATCAATCGATAAATCGAATTGATTTTTTCCAAAATCATTATCACAACATGCTGCAGTCGCTAAAACACCATCTTCAACTTCAATCGTTTACAAAACCATGTTAATATTATGTAAAAATCACTCCACTTATCTTCATGCTCTGTTTGCTGCGGTGGTAAGCACAAGTTGGCGTATCTAGTCGTTACATCAGGGCCATGAGCACGTAATGTATCGGAATCAGGTTCGCACATAAATATTGATGGGCTCTTACTATTCTTACGTGCACTGCAATTATTTAGAAACCATGTTGTAGGTAAGTAGTAAAGCGTGATTATCACATAGAGAGCGGGTGCGGGTCGGGCGCGTGTCGGGTCGGGAGTACGGCGGGTATTATTCCGTGTAGTTATTGAAGGTGGAAACGCAAGAGTAGCTCGTGAAATTCAAATTTTCTTAAAAAAGGTTAAGACTCTATACATGGAACTGAAAGTAAAAAATATTTTTTTCATCAAACCTACACGTGCGGAGTGTCTATACATAGATATGTCTAAAATGGCAAAGATGGCATTAAGGTTCTTAAAACCATTTTTTCTAAAGTCAATTGTTTGTAAGACAGACACTTCTAAAGTTCGTAAATATTAAAAAAAAACACTTATATTTATTTGAAACCCTGACTAGTATACGTCACCAGGACAAAATTCACGCTGTGCCTCATAAAACAGCATTATACGCAAAAAGTTTTCTGGGCATGGCTACAAAAATTTATAATATGATACCCTCAACTATAAGACTTGAGAAGGACGTTAACAAATTCAAAAGAATGTTAACAGACCATATGGTTAAAAAAGCGTACTATTCCATTGGTGAATTCTTATCAGACAAGTTAAATAAATAATAAGTAGAGATGTCAGGTGTCCGATTTATTTAAGCTTAATTCTATCTAAGTGCAATTATATAATGTAATTTGAATGATCATTAAAGTATATATTTTTAATTATAATTATAATAATACAATGCATTATAAATTATAAATTGGTAAATTCATTAATTAATTTGACATTATTTATTCTGACATTACTTTTAATTTGAACGATGACAATATTTACTTAATAATTTGAATGTATATTATTGCACAAAGTATTACTATTTTTGGAATCATATAACCGATTAATTGGATTTTATGAAATTGTCTAACTATAATTTTGAATTTTGCATGCCTAAATTGGTGACAATACAGTGGACTGCGCATTCACTCGACATCTGGAAATGCATATATGTACTGTGTTTAGCAATAAATATTTGAATTTGAATTTGAAAGTGGTAAAATGTGCCCCCCCCCCTATTTTTTAAAGCAAGAAGAGGAAAATTCTGAAAAAAATTAGGATTGTAGAACGTTAATAAAACCTTCAACCAAAATTAGTTAATTAAATTAGATTTGACGGTCAGTGGGTCGTCTTAGGGGCGGGGCTTTCAAATCGACGTTTAGTTTTTGAGATACTTTTAGACTTTTTCATCAAACTGCAGCAGTAACTTTGTTTTTCATTAACATACTATGAAAAACAAATTTTGATTTGCTGTTGAATGTAAAAACCTTCAAAATATTTTTATTATATTGTTTGGTGCTACGGAACCCTGAATCCGTGTGAGTACGACTCGTACTTGGCTGGTTTTTTTATAAACCACACCTAACTTTTTACTGAACGGTTCGATTGTCAAAAACTTGCAAATTATATTAAGTAGTTCATTGTTGTCAATGACTCAGAATTTCCGTAGGTAGGTACCTACTGTGTCACACTCCACATGCAACGTTTACAGCTCGCGTCGATGCAGCCGTAGTAATGCTAGGTTTTAAATCTCAAAGACACGTTGTACGCTTTGTAAATAATCCTAATAAGGTGCATACGTGCGTCAGAGTATTCATGCACAGACAGACGGCATTACAACTGCAGAATGTAGTTTCAAAATGACAACCACATTAAGTTTCAAGGCTTGAACAGAATATGATAAAATTAAGGAGAAATCGAGAGCAGCTGTGGCCCAGTGGTGGCGGCCCCGACTTTCGAACAGTAAGTCGTGGGTTCGAACCCAAGCAAGTGCATTACATTGTGTAATTTATTTCATCACCACTGCTCTCAAAACGGTGAAGGAAAACATAGTGAGGAAACGGCATGTCCTAGAACCAAAAAAAAATTAAGAAATCTGACATCTACCAACCCGCACTAGGCCCGTGTGGTGGATTATAGCCCATTCCCTCTCATTGAGAGGAGGCCGTGTGTCCCAGCAGTGGGAACATTATAGGCTAATTATGCTAAGGAGAAATCCGCCCACATTTCGCGAGCTATGTTAGTCCGGAAGAATCGGGGTGAATAAAACGGATAAACGGGTGGGGGGCCATTAAGGCTTTATCCGGGTACAAATCGAGGTACCTGCATTGATCGACAGTCCCATGGATAACATACACTAATGGAAAAACCTTTTAACACTTTGTTTGACCGCAGCAACCACGATAAATAAAGAAACACCCAAATAAACAATCCAACAACAATGTATTAAAGATAAAACACAACAAAACTACTTTCCCGTAATATGTATTCATCTATTCGCGTTAGGTACTGAAAATGTTCCATCTCATAAAATTATATCTAGCCTTGTACGTAGACCGATCAAACACGATCAGCTGACAGCATTGAACGAATCCATATTGATTTTATTGCATGATTGATACGGCCGTCAAACGCCATTGTCTTTTACTTGATAGTTTCCAACATGAATGTGAATATTGTCACGCTATTTTAATAATAATTAAGGAGCAATAAACACGACACTTATGCAATTGAACTTGTAGATAAATGACATTGAAAATTTCTCACTTCTGGGCTTATAATCATTTTTTACTAATCACGTCAACCTGGAGACTCGCTCTAAATTGTCGACTGCTAAAAACCATTCGATAAGACGACCCGAATGGCGCAGCGGTAGTGAGGCTGCCTTACGTTCTTAGGGTCCCGGGTTCGAATCCCGGTAGGAGCAGATGTTTGTGTGATGAGCATGGACATTTGTTTCCGAGTCATGCATGTTTATATATATAATAAGTATGTATTTACAAACAAAAAGTATCTATGTAGTATTATCAACTATCTGGTGTCCACGACACAAGCCTCGTTGCTTAGTGTGGCACCTAGCATATCCATAGCAGATCCTTTTGATTTGTCAGTTACTCTGAAAAATAACCCTACATGCCCATTCCTAAGCGCACAAGGCAGATGATGTGTCATAATAATTACTTGCACTTGCATTAGTTGCATTAGGTATCTTAAACATCTACTTGACACAACAACCATGATAACAGAGGCTCAATCTGATCCTTAAAAGAAACAAATTCTTTGGAACGCTCATCATTTCTTACTCCGAACCTCAATTAACATCAGACATGAAATAAATCAACGATAAGGAGATGTTCCAGAAATGTATGGAGCCTGGGCCAGCACTATGTACACTGTATGTAAATATCGCTATGTATTACAGTAACCGTTTTTTATTGTTAATATTCTTTAATTTCATTTCATTTCAAAGTAAATTCAAATTAACTTAGCCAAAGATAGCAACACAACATAAAATTAAACATGATGGATCAGATCAGCAGCATGCGAAAATAGTATATTTCATTACAAGTGCGGAAAGGCTGTCATTGCAAAGAGTTCCGACAAATGTCTACCCGAGCCGAGGCGCAGCCGAAGGCGAGGGTTGACAGTCGGAACAAGTTGCAATGACGGTTCCGCAGGTGTACTGAACGACTATTTTTAATACAGTTGCGAAAAAATGAAGCAATTTAATAAAATAATAAAAACACAATAAACTCAACTAACTAATCATTTATTTCTTATAAAATTTATACTACACATGTACATTGAAATTGGTACAGTTTTTGTAACGACTTTTTGACTTTTCGGTAAAATATTCTCCGAAGCATTTTGTGCAATTATACTGAGTTCCGGTAGTGTTAATTAAAAAAAAATAGGGTAGAAATTACCCATTTGTGCAACAAACAACTAAACTCGCAAAGAAAATTTCTGGAAAATGGCGCCAACCGTAGAATATAAAAGCAGAGTTTTTTTTTTCACCCATTTTGGTAGGCAAAGGAAACTATCCATACAGCTTAGTCTTCAGTAGATTTTTTTTATTGATATGAAATGAAAATGAAATTTAATGAGATGAAATGAAATTAAACCTAACCTAACTCATTCAATTAAATCATTAAATCTGATATTGAAATAAATTAGTAGCTTCCTTTTAGAAATATACGTATTTGTATGAATCACAAAAACTCTTTAGTAAAAACTTCATGGTTGGTTTTTCTTTTTAATAGACATTATTTTGACAGTTGGGAAATAGAACGCACGAGTTCGGGAAAGGTAAAAAAATGCACTAGTATGTAATAGCCCACATCCCGAACGCTATACGTCCCTGCAATTCACCACTTTTTGAGCAACTGTATTAAAAATGCCATTTTGACAATGACATTTGATTGACGAAACGACGAAACGATTGATTGATTGAAAACAATACGTATTTCGAAAATCTTGGGTTTCGGTTTCGATAAAATAAGACTACAGAGTATTCTATTCGACTGCGGCAGCACATCTTCTATCACCTATTCGAGCAGTTAGAGATTTGTTAAAATAACACACGACGGAATCCAAATCACAGTCGAATCAGAAACCATATAACAAAGCCGGGGTCAACAGAGAAGCAATCAATCAATATCCGTAGTAGTAAACTGCGTCGCAAAACAGAAACAATCACTAAAAACTCCGAAACACGTCCAATCCAAACTCAAAGCAAGGAAAGACTCAAAAACGTCACTTCTTAAAACTGTCAAAGTCGTCCAACGTCTTGTCAAACACAACTGTCATGTCTAAAAATAGGGTTATCTTATTAAAAAACTTTTCAAATGATCATTTTTGTACCCCTGTACCCACCCTTCTTCAATATATTTTTTTAGTATTTTTATGAAATTCCCCTTTTTTTTCCTATTTATCTATGTAGTGTACGGAGTGGTGGCCCAAATCAAACATCTCCTTTAGAATTGAAATGCCATATCCACCGATGTCAACATAATCCACTCTCTCCATCACTAAAATCTACATTATCTTTAATATACAGTACACATTACAATGTACATAGACAGTTTCCAGTTCTTCAATCGCGTCAATGTATGAATATTTGATCAGCACAGTATGGCGACATCCATACTCGGTGTTTGCAGAGAAAGCACATACTTGCCACTGTTACGCATATTACTTACTCAAGTTGTGAGCGAAAGCGGTTAATGTAATAACTTAAGTTTCTTGAATGTTAAATTGGTAGTAATTTAATAAGTGAAGTTAGATTTTTTTCACGTTTGCTGTAAAATAATAATTTCCCTGCTGCAAGGCCAAGGGTTTTACAGAAGAAGGATGGAGCATTGAACGCTTGCTTAATCACATACAATGGTCCACTTTAGAGACTAAGTGCGGAAACCAAACCCTTACCTAACATAGAACACAGAACGCTAGCTTTCTGCATTTTGGTCCGGAAGTCTTGTTCATGATTCCTCACAGTGTTTTCCTAGGCAGTTATTTTTTTGTATTTTAATTTATTAATGGGGTTGCATAATTCTTGTAAACCCGGTTATAAATCACATCAATAGAGCACCTGGTAGAATTATAAATTCGCGAGATCTCTTGAATATCTAATGATTACATAATTATTATACTATTGCTCTAAATAATTTACATTATTATTATTTTATTTTTATTTAACGGCAAGAGCAAGACTATAGACTATCTTGTATTTCTTGTAATCACAGATTGAGTAATTGGTAGAGACCTCCTTTACGCACGTTTCGTTAATTTATTTAAACAAAGCAGATTCTTACAAAAGACCACGAAAAAACAAAGTTACGCAGCAGTGACGAGATCGAGAGAATGTTTAAAAATATCCGGAAAACAAACGAAGATACTACAATTAAACCAAATAAAGGTACTTTAGAAAGTCAATAGCGATTAAGAAAACAAAACAATCACATATTTACAAAACAAAAAGATTTTAATAATACGTAAATCAATTCAATACTGATTGATCTCAAGAGAAAGTGATGCTTATAATTAAACATAGTTTTTGTTATTTTAACAACCTAAAATTCCAATTTGAATTTCAAAACGCAACTAATAACCAAATTCGTGTTATGTCATGATGTCCACTTCCGTATTAACCCCGATTGGATACAATATATTATCTAAGGGGTGTTTATATAAACTTATAACCTAAGACACCGTATTAAAATTACCTTATTAACCATACTTATCTTATGTAAAGGGGACATAGTCCTCATCAATCAGTCGGCTTAACCATTGAGGTTATTTTTTTTGTAAATGATAATATTTTAGAATTAACAGCCGCTTCATCTTCTATGCAAAGTTTTACGTAATTACACAAATGCTTACTCATTAAAAAAAAACTAAGAACGCGTTTCTTGTTAATCTAGGTTAAAAATAAATACGCTTTGATCCTATCCTGATGATATTAAAGTGTAAAATTGAAAATAATCTAAGTATGAAGTTTGTTAAATTTAAACAAACTAGGAAAGGCCTTAAAAAAATGTATTGCAACTTATGCTAGGGTAAAATTCAAGGCCATTTCGTTTCATCAGAGTCTAATAATTAAATGACATCATCTAAATAAACGGTCGATAAAAGACATCTTGAAAAAATGAATGACCTCTCTTATAGTAACTTTGCTCTATACTCCATCTTCTCTCAACTTGCACCGAGCCCCAGAACGTCCACCAGGGATTTATTCCACTCTTCGTATTCCAATTCGATAACCAAACGTGACTCGTTAAAGAATCGCTAATCGAGTCCGAACAGGTAACGATTATTATTCGATTCCCGAAGAAATCGAGTGTTTACGTAAGATCAATCAATTAGTTAAAGCACGCACCATGATTATTATGTAAAAACTAGATGGATATGTAACTGTGGTAGATGGTGGTATTTCCTTCTTTGTTTATTTAGTTAAATACTTCTTTGTAATCAGGTTAAATCCGCCTTCTAAATGCGGGTCATGCTGCGAATTGAGTTGAGTAGGTTTTTTCCGTAACCCGTGAAGACGAATACTTTTTATTGCTTATTGGATTACTCTAGTATTGCACAATTACTACAACAAACAACAGAGGATTAAAGGTCAATTTAACAAAACTGAAAACTATTTACATCTGATTTACATCTCTTTAATAACTGTCATGATTCTTAAATGATATCTCTAAAAAACACAACATTTCAACCACAACATTGTATGGTTAGTTGCTTGCGACCTTTACACAAATGGTTCCACGAATTGACTGCAAGCAACGACCAACGGCACTTTTGGGCCGAAATCGTGAATGTTCTATTCTAGAAAAATGTGTAGGCAGATTGTTAGCACAAAAATTAGCACTTTATTATAAACTAACTCCCGTTAGATCAACAACGGCATAAATATTTCTATCGCAGTCTGTCTGACACAGAGATTGTGTTTAAAACAAAGAAATGATTAGTTTTTCTTCTCGTTGTATTGTATGTATGACATTTGAATGGGAAACTTCCGCAATAACACCTGTGATCTTTCGCATGCTGTTACTATTATTTCCCATACTTTACTTGATTTTATGTTTTAAATAAAGTGAACTGCAGATTTTGATTTGCAGTTCACAATTTGTGCAAAGTTTACACGAATGTAATCGTGCATTTTTTTTTTGTAGACGGAATATCAAAAATGATTCTGGTTGAAGTAAATGCATAAAGTGAAACATATACCAATTATCTTCCTTCAAATGTATGATAAAGCTACCGATAGCAAAATAGTCTAAAACATTGTGAATTTTGAAATAGTTTTAGTAAAGAACCCTGGGACCTTTCGAAATATGTTGCGTTTGAGAAATACTAACGTTATATTCTCTCTCTTTCCAGAATGCCAGTTACGTGATCAACAGACGATACTCGAAAGACAAGATGTCACCGGTGTGTCACAACTTCGTGCAGAACGCGTGGAAGAAGGATTTCTGCTCCAATTGCTTCAAGTCGCGCGAGGAACACGTCAAGCAAGAGCGGGCGACCGACGGCGGCAAGTACCTCACCACCCCCTTCCAAAACAGAAGTACCTACTTCAAGAAAACGCCGCCAAGCATACTAAAAATACACCCAAAGAAGAAAAATAAACGAAACGTCACATTCCCCGAAGAAGTATGCAGTGTTATAGGCTTCGGAGGTGACGATTGGTCCGATGGAGAGGAATTCGAAATGTCAGAGGAAACAGAAGAAGATGACCCATTCCCAGATACAGAGGATGAAAGAGAACTCCATAAAATCACGAAATCTAACACAGATTTCAATACAGTCAAAGCTAACTTGTTAGTAGATTCAGCAGCCAAGTCGTACACCTCTCTGTTACTGGGCAAGGTGCAGACAGACTCAGATGGCAAAAAGAAGACTCTTTTAGTATCTGTCACGCCTTTCGGCTCGGAGAATAAGCCTAATCCTAAGTCACATGTCCGAAAACCCGCCGTAATACACGTATCGGAAGCATCCGTCGAAGAAACGTGTAATAGTTATAAAACGAATATAATTCTATCTTCATATAAAGAAACAGAAACAATCATAAGTGCAGACAATACCAGTGGAACTATTTGCACAGAAAAGACATTGCTAGAAGAGATATCAGAAACGTTAGAACAAAATCGAATGTCTAACGGTACTGATAATCATATGTCTCAAAAAGATAGCAACAAACCCACCGTGGTTGATGAAAAGATGAAAGAAAGTATGCAAGATGAACCAGACAAGAAAGAAATGTGTGAAATAAAAAAGAACGGTATTGTAAGACAATTGCCATTACAAAAGACTCATGAAAGGCCAAAAGTAAACTTAGGCCGGTCGGAGTTTAAATTCTGTAAGATTAATATTGAGAGCAGCAGTGTTGATTCAGCTGTTAGCACTTTGAACTCAACCGCTAATAACTCGCTAGCCTCAGACGACGAGAGCTTTAGTGGGCGGACAGACTCGGACAATGACGACAGTGGGCACTTTTCGGAAACCCATAAATGCGAGGAAACCGTTAAGATTAAAGTATTCAGCGAATGCGATAAAAACATTAAAATGTCTCCAATTGGGCAACTTAGAAAAGTAGACGGGCAAGCTAACAGTGGCTATTCTACATTCCAAAGTCCGATCATTGACATGCCTCCTATACTACCTAAACAACCAGATAATATATTTTCCGCAGATGCCAGTCGCGAACTGGCGGGCGAGCCAGACGGTAGAGCCGACCCGGACGATGCCTCGGAAGCACCAGCCTTGCCAAAAAGTCCTATCCCCACTCTAGACCCACGACCGTCTTTCTTGCATGGAATGATAACTGACATATTGCCCGCACATAAACCGGCTTTACCAGAAAAACCCAAGCTACCAGTCAAGCCAGTTATCAAACAGACAACAAAAAAAAGTGTTATCACAACAAGCCAGCAGCAATTAAATATGTACATGCATCCCAAAAAAGATGAGGATGAGAAAATTATTGGAGCGTTGAGTGAAGAAAAAAATAATGAGATAACAGAAGTGCATGAAGACAAAGCTGAACCGATTTATTATGCTCAACCGGTATTGACTAAAGAGGACAGTGACACGTCGCTCAGTAGTCTCGGCAAACGGAAAGCGCCAACACCGCCGTCTTCGCCCACGATAGAGGAATATCCGAATATTTACCAAAGAAACTCGGCTGGGTTCTTGAAGTCAGATGCACCGATCGTGAGGGAATTGGAAAAAAGGGAAAGGGCCACTGGATCCACAACAAGTAAACCACGACCTGCGGAAGAACCAATTGAGATCAAGAAAGTAGACGTAACTCCCGAACCAGCGCCACGGAGAAACATATCGCTATCCCACGACAACTTACTCTTGGATGACAAACGGAAAGGAAAGCTAAAATTCTCAATCAAGAAACTGCTTCGGATAGGCTCATCAAAGGACCTCGACAAAAAGGAGCTCACAGTTCCCGCCGTAACAAAGATGTCAAGCAAAAGTGAGGAGATATACGATTTGACCCCGAAACCTAAACCGCGCCTTGTGATCATCCACCCTTTAGACATGAATGGGTCGAATGGAGTAGAGGTCGTGAAGTCGAACTGTGAAATCTCGGGAAGTCTGCGCCGATTGAGTCACGATGACGTGTCTTCAATATACAGTTCGTCAAGTACTGTTACGGAGCCTGAGGCTCCTAAGGTAGTGAACAAGCCGCCACCACCTCCAAGGCAGTCGAGTGAGGAACATAAGACCGTGTCGAGTGTACCGAAACCTGCGCGACCACCGCCACCAAAGTCAGCTGCTTTGCAGAAGAAGCAAAAACAGCAGGCGTGGGCTAATGCACCCAAACAAAGTGACAGTATATATGCTAACTTAGGTGAGTAATCAAGATATTTTTATACATATTGTTGACATTAATATTATTGCAAGTTTTGATCGTTTTTCTCTGCTCATATTTATTTAACCAATGTTTTTTTTTATAAACTAACTACACACACATTATAACAATTAAAAACGATTGTTTAAATTAAAATAACTAAAGTAACAACAAATTATAAAAGGACATAAAAAACTCTTCTCTTTTCTCAACGCTGTCAGCTGGTAATGTGCCTCAGAGGCTGGCGGCGTGTGTTTAATTTATGTTTAACTATGACGAAATGAAAGTACTTACTGAAAACGTCATAATGTTATTATTAATTATTGAATCTTTAGAAGTTTTATGACAAAAGGAACCGTTCATAATGCTCCAAAAGACATAACATTATTTTCACTTTCTAAACAAAAATTAGAATTTTAATTAACTTGATTTAACTAACAAAAATATTCAATTTCGTAGGAGAAATCAGATCTGCTCTAGCGCCGCGAAAACCGGAACGGACGGCGAGTATGCGCGAGAGAGAAGCGCGTTTGGAGCTACCCAAACGTAGGAACCAGATTGACGACGACAAAGACGAAATAGACGACGGACCACAGGAGCTGGTGCAAGCCACCAACGACCCTGTCATAAACAGCTACGACGACGTCTACAACTCCGCTAAATACGACGAAGAACATTGTGATTCGGCTAAAAATAGCGACAGTGATTACGAATACGTCCACCACGCCAGATCAAGCTCCCCTGAATGCGACTCAGCCATAAAACCAAGAGAAACAAACTCCCAAGTCGAATCCAGAAAAAGCGAAGAAAGCAACACCGAATATCCGAAATACAACAACGGAGTATTCAACAGATCATCTCTTCCTTACTGCGGCAGCGAAACAGAATCTGAAATCTATTCTCCGTACAGTTTCTACAGTTCCAACGACAACATGGACAGTCCTGGGAACGAGGATTATCAGAATGAGATGACTCCGAAAAATACAACAAATAAACTTCGAGTAAGGAAAGGACGGAGCGTAGTACATCGAAACCTAGAAGACAATTACGGAGCCGTCGTTATTGCGAATCACGAAGCGCTCGCGCAAGTTTTAGAACAGGTAATTTGTTTGGCTTACCTTAGAGTTAGTACCGAGATTGCATAAAGTGGTAAATCATTTTGCATTTCGTTCGCAATTTAAGTACGAACGGTTTAATTTATGGAACGGTCAAAGTGAAGTAAATCCTTGTAGGTATTCGTGATCTAAGATCTTGTTTGGTTAAGTGCTCTGTTTAATTAAATACCTAACTGCAGACTATACAGCAATTCTATTACACCTAAACTTTGTTGCTTCAATTGTGAATTTTCTATCGATAAAATACCTTGTTTCTTCCTTCTGGTATTCTGTTGCATCCTGTTAGACTGGAAGCCGACCCCAACATAGTAGGTTAGACAGATGATAGGTCTTTCTTGACACTCGAATGAAATTCGCCTTCAGAAACTGAGCAATCCCTTTATGTATCGCTCAAAATGGGATCTTAATTCTTCGTCTAAGTATAATTATGTCGTCCCACCCCAACTTCATTAGTATTCACATAGTTACCTTAAAAATCAGTCATTTAAATCTAAATATTACCTCGTTTTCAGGTTCAACAAAGTGCAACAATGCAACCATCTCTACGAGGTCTGAAGGCATGTACCAACTTAAGGTGGAACGACTTTGCAATCCAGCAACCCAAGCCGAGCTCTGTGAAAGCTGGGAAGCGGTTCTTCTACCCAGCGGTCTGGAACTCTAACCAGGGACCTGTGAATGTCACGCTGATGGTGTATAAGGAGCAGATGGCCTCGCAGATGGTGTGCCAGCAGTCCGTGCAGCCACAGACCTTGAGTTTGAATGCTATTACGGAGTTCTGTGACTTAGTGCCTCTTCAGCAGTTTGGGGAGGAGGGCGAGGATTTGGTACAAGGTAATTATTGTCAATTCATTTTCTGTGACAGTCAGTGCCCTATTCGTACATTAGCACACCCCAAAACTAGACTATTTCGAGACTAGTTCATTATGAGGGGGGAGTAATGCAAGTTACAGACTGTATATACAGTACCTAAAAAATCAAAACTGCAATTAACCGAATCGATGAGCTCAACAACACTACTTCCAAGTTTTTAACATCTATATACCTACCTACCAAACATTCGTTTAAAGATTTTAGAACTAAACGCAATTGAATGGCCGCAATATTTTAAAACGACTGATGCCATTCCATTTTAACGCGTCTTTGGTTTTCTTCCACTTATAAATAAATATGCACCTTTAATTTGCGTGGGCCCATGGTAATCTAAGTTATTTAGGCCGGCACGGACAAAGTAAATATGTAGTTCCTCTAAATTAAATAAGTTTATTGAAACCAATATTTAATAAAACTAGTTTACTATCTGAAGTTGTTCGACCACACTTATTAGTTATTTGACATGAATTCCTTTCGTAACCCAGATGTTGAGACGCCATTATTGACGAGCCCCGGAGCTAAAGTTGTGTTGAAATCTTGTGTTTTTATTGTGGCCTTATTTAGTTTAATTTTAACCATAGTAGGTAAGTAGATACGGTAATATTACCTACCTAATATCTCTTATGTCTCCATGTCTCGATAGCCGAAAGCCAACAGACTGAAAGTCTGACTATGGGACAGATTCAATTTTTTTGAATAAGTATTTTATGGGGAGGTTTTTGCCCAGTAGTGGGACAATATGAGCTAAAGAAAAAATACGTAGGTAGAAAGTATAACACAGCTTTGAACACTTCAAACTGATATCAAAGACAGAAACTAAGTTGAAATAGTAATAATCTTCGACTATTTTCCGTAGCCACTGCTACCTATACACTGGCTACTACGAGTAGTATATCATGATCTGCCTAGCCTTTTCCCAACTTCAGCTTCGTCGGCTTCCAATCAAACTAGATGCATCTAAATATCAGTATTAAACTCAAACTCAAAGGATTTATTTCAGTTAGACCATAACAGGCACTTTTGAATGTCAAAAAAACAAAGAAGGCGAAGATGCAGTCACAGACGCAACGCATATTAACTTGTGAAAGTACTGTAGTTACCCATTCCAAAGCGTAAATCTCTATACACTTGCAACGACTGTAAAAGGACTAAGTAGGTATCCAGGTACATCTGGTTAGACTGCAAGCCGACCCTAACATATTTAATAGGTGAGGCAGATAACGATATGGAGCGGCTGGTAACTAAAATACATACCCCTGTAATCACTGCCAAAAACAATGCACCAGAAACTAACCACCATTTGTCTTTCTGTTCCAGCCACAATAGTAGTACTAGCCCACGCCCAGGTGGACACCATACGCTCCTACGGCGAAAGCCTCCACTCATCCGAAGGCCTGACCACTAAGGAACACCAACTGGTCCAGACCGAACAGATCCATGAGGCCATCTTCATGGTGCTGCAAATGATAAACGGCCTCAAGTGCTTGCAAGCGCGAGGGGTGGAAGAAATCTCGGATTCCCTGACATCTTTCATTGCCCTGAAGGAGTTGCAGCCCCTGCAGTCTCATGGAAGCACCTTGAACCTGCCGTCGTCGCCGGATGACAGGTTGAATTCTCTATGGGCGCCGAAAACGAATTCTTATGGAAGACTCTGCATATTACAGGGGTGAGTTCATTAGGTTTATGAATTTTCTTACAATTTACGATAGGGAACAAGTACCTACAACAGCATAGAAAATTTCTTTGTCCATTCTGTTTCTATAAATGAAATAGACAACCACAATGGCTTTGAACCTATCACCAGATGCTACTTTTGCCATAATATGTCCGTTTTAAATTGGCGATATACCATAAAAGTATTGAACACTTGAAATTTTAATTCTCAGCACTGACACTAGTGTTGAAACTTTTTTGCATTCGTGAGCATTAGCTTTATTTAAAATGTTATCTTAAAAATTTCTAACGAGTGTCCTTTTCTTTTTCCAGATTGAGCGACGAAATAAACAGCAAACCGACAGACGAGGGCCATCTCAATTCTCTCTGTAAATGTGCTATCAAAGCGAGCGAAATCTTTCTCCCAGGGGAGAAGCTAACACCCCTTCTGAAGGAAATACTGCATGAGGAGCGAGCTGTGTCTTTGAACCAAGCGAAATCTGTGCTTGAGTTCATGCTGTGGGGACCTTTGGATGTGGTTCAAGGTGTCCCTGTGGAAGAACGGGAGCTGTCTCTGCAAAGGTGGTTGGACCTCGAAAGAGCGACGGTGCTGCACGGACTAGTACGGACAAGAGTCCAACTAAACGTGTTCGAACAGCTCCATCTGATGTTCTTAGTCCGCTCAACAGCAAAAGCCATGTGTGATGCCTCAGTGCTCCTTGAAAAAGCCAATGTTTATTAATTTTATTTGTACATTTTTAAGCTTACTTTTAATCGATGACCTCTTTCTTTAATATGATCCAGTTTTGACTTGTATTTAAACGGTAATTTTTAAAAGATTAATTTTGTAATTATTGCTAAATAATTTCGGATTTTTTCGTTTGTTTTTTTTTTGCATAGTTTACGTAAGAGGCATCTATCTTTAATGTAAAACTTAGTTTAGTTAGGCACCTGAAGACTTGATATTTTATTTTTAGAATGATGAATTATTATATTATGTTGGGTATGGGACATGATTGGAAATATTAATAATTTTAATATTATATTATTATAAAATAATCTGCAACATCATTATGATGTTTATTATTCAGATTTTATGTTAAATTAAAATTTAATATAAACAGCTTACTGCCATTATATGGGACCAAACTGCTGAAGACCTTTGGTCGAAATAAAACTAACACTGTGTATATTTAAAACGACCAATAAGGCCAAAATATACTGATCATAAAGACATATTAGTAAAATAAATATGAATGCAAGACCACCATCAAATAACATAAAAACGAAGGGCAATTTTCAACAAAATGGCCAATAAAATAGTCTTAATTTATTTTTTCGCTCAATTCGATCAGTGTTTGGCCAATCGTGCATTTTTTTATCCAATCAATGTCTAGCAAGGTGCCAATACATAGAACTGAAGGTATATACTCATGTACTAACTCCGGTGCCTTATATTGTATTATACGTAAGTGCTGTATCATATCGAATGTAATTTAAGTATACCTTATATTTCGAACTCTTAAAGGATATCGAGTTCAAATGATTAATTTTACCCTTTGTAAGTATTCATCGAATATAAAAATGTATTTCTTACTATATTTTTTGTTGTTTTATTCGTATCTCAAAGCTTTTCACAAACACATCAACAACTCTCACAAAAAAGTGACCAACATGATTATACACGATCCACTAGATGCGATCACCAATCAGTTTATTGCGGTCACAGATGTCGTTTCCGGACGCGCGCCTCATCTTTGACCCTCCTAGCATTTGAGGGTTGTGTTTACGAAAACGGTTAATGAATTAGAGTCTAAACTCTACTATTAAATTTTTTGGCTATTTTTATGTTTTTAATTTGTGCTGGTGGCCCGCCATTAGTTCATCAGTTGCCCAAGTGGCCCATGGACTCAATAAGCCTGTGCATCCATGGTTTAGACATTCAAACTGATAAATCAATCCACCAGATAAAGTCACAGATAGGGATAATGGCTATTCAAATTAATTTTACAAATTAAGGACAAAAACACCTAACAGAATAAATTATGTATACACTTGGAATCCACTTTCTGAACTTTTCGCAAATATCTCAAAAACTGGACGTCCTATCTCTAACTAGCGAAATTCTGGAATATTAATGTTCTGTGCAGTGCAGTCGCACTTATCGCATGTCGTCCACGTGCGATCTTATGTTGTCGCGAGTTGACACCAGTGGTGATCAGCGTGGCAAACAATTCGAGATGACCGGCTGGCGCCCACGGAACTACATGCAGAGGGTCGACGGCGTGAAAAAAAACTCAGCCGTAGACTTTTGCAGAAAAACTCAAATAGATTGAGATTTTTATCCTGAAAAGAACATTTCACCATCATCACCAACAGCCCGACTTCACCCACCGCCGAGTATAGGCCTCTCTTTAATTGTTGTCTGATTTTTTTTTTTACAGATCCGAGTTCATCAAATGAGGGTCCCACTCTGGGCGGACCGGAAGGGAGTGTCAGACTTGTACTGACTAAAACCCATCCATGTTCCTTCTTTTGCCCTTTGTGTTCCAGGGCCGCGGTATCTCTTTCGAACAGTCCCGTAACCCTGGCAGGCATCGCTCCTTTCCGACCCCTTCCTGTTTGCTGACTCTCCTTGAGGCGCGCGTGGAACACTCGCGCGCCGTCGACACGGCCTGTCGTCATAAGACGGACGGACGGCGAGCTAGCCCATAGCTCACCGTCCACAGGCCCGCGAAGAATTGATTGATGATTTGCTTAGGGTTAATAATAGTGATATCTGGTATTATTTTCTAATTAAACCTGAGAAAAGTATCAAGAAAACACATAAAATCAATTCCTAATACTTTATTGTCTCTGCATTGTAACACATACTCCACTAAGTAGGTTCTACAACTAAAATAAAATACTACACAATATCATGGAAGTTTTAACAATAAGTAAATAATACTACAAATAACAGTGCTTCAAAATGGCACAAATTAAGAAAAGCTTTGAAAATGCCTAAATAAATTAAATGTCATATCTACTGCCTTTTATTACAGTAATAGTTCACTACACTAAGCGTTAATTAACTTGTGTATTAGACATGTTCCCGTCTCTTTCTTGCACTTGAAGTTTGACAGGTGTGCGACAGTGACAAAAACCGGTTAGCCAAAGTATGTACAGTTGCCAGCGCATCAAGTTACCACAAACTGACATATTTCTTCAAATTATTTTAAACCATAAAATATGACAGTTAAGTTCAAAATCGAATGAGATAATTTGACAGTTTGTGGTTACTACTAAGTACTTACTAAATTTTAAAGATCTCGGTGTTATAATTATAATACAACAACAACGCAATTTAATAGTTATATTTTAAGGTAGAAGCGCCAAGGTAGCCTGCGAAATTCAAAATTTCTTACGTTTTTTGCATTTTGCAGATGTTGATGAAAATATGATTCGCGACCGTAACAATTACGGCTTTACTGTTATAATAATTAAAATCATCAATACAACCCGCTAAGTTCATTTAATCCCATTGAATGACAATTTCATGAAGAAGTCATTCATCGCGGGCAACCGTGGCGCTTCCACATGAATATCTTAGCCTTTATATTTATTGCCCATCTGGCCGGGCAGAAAATCATACTGAAATCTATTGACACAAAAATGGGACACAACAATACAAAAAAAAAAAACAATAATATTAATGTTTATCTTAATCAAATCAAATAAATTTGAGCGTAAATAATATCGCTGTAAGTTTCAAACTTATAATAAGTATTACATGTCACCCGTCGTCGCTTAGGATCACACTCTCGAAGTCTCGACGCGTAATCGGTGATTATTCCGATGCGAATCGGTGAATAGTCCGAAGCGGTTTGGAGAATAGTCCGACGCGGATTGGAGAATAGTCCGACGCGGATTGGAGAATAGTCTGACGCGGATTGGAGAATAGTCCGACGCGGATCGCAGGATAGTCCGACGCGTGTCGGCGAGTTGTCCGACGCGGGTCGGTGAACAGTCCGACCCGTTGTCGAGTGTGTATGGATATAAAGTTCGTTATGACCGTGTCGAGCCGATTACGCCTCAATTAGTGTGGTAACTCCATAACATGATAAAAAATATATATTTTAATGATATTGTTATTGAGCTTAAGTAAACTAATATCAAGAGATTTGAGGCAATGGCAAAGTATGTTTTTTTCGAGACATGATATGTTAAAGTATTGAAAATTAGTCTTTTGCTTTAGATATGCGAGTAGCTTCGGGCTCAATCGGAGCATTTCGTGATCAGGGAATATAGAATAGTACAATGCTCGAGCAGTTTTTAATTGATAATTAACTAGATCACACCCAAAGTAGAGCTTAAAATAGCGTGGATGAGATGATTCTCTGATATGATGGTTCGTGCATGCTCAAGCATTTTAGTATTCTCTCTGCATTAACTCTTAAACACATTGCGGCGAAACCAGCGCGGGAAACGGGATGTTACTCCGTGCGGCCATTTTTTTTATAATTAGGCCGACACGAGATTATTCTTGCCAGTTTGAACACCTCCATACAAGTTAGTCAACACAATCGGCGCGAGCGAAGTTCGGGCAACCCGCGCGGGACTAGCTCGCAGTTTGGTCAGAGTGTTATGCTATTGCCACTACCCCAAACTCAGACCACATACAGGACTAGAAATTAACATTCAAAATTATACCTTAAATGTAACGCAAAAAGCAACAAAATAATAAAGATCAAGCGAATCCGGAATGTATACAGCACTAAAAAAAAGAAAAAAAAAATTATAGTCGTTGCAAATCACGAGTGCTCGTCGTGACTCTTGTGTCAATTGTTTTATGGTTTAAATTACACCGAGAGACGCTCATTAAATGCAAAAACTATTCTAAAACATTCCAAAAGAAAACAGATCTCAATGTTTCATAGTAGAGAAGCTTAAAGTTGTGAATAAATAAAAATAATAGAGATAGAAAATGTAAAGCATTCGATTTCAAACAATGATAGATGAACTTTGTGTGTGAGTAAATTTATAAGAAATAATACGTGTAATAGAAGAAAATTAATACTTGAAGTGTGTGAAGCCGGCTCAAACTGGACCAGTTTTTTTTATACAGCGTGTTACAGAAAGGATATAAAAAAATAATCAGCTGTCCTATACAAAATTTCAATACCTACTCGACCCAAATGTATGGGACAGCTGATTATTTTTTTACGATTTCGATGGTGGTCTCATAGAGAAAGTTGTTCAGTATGATGGTTCGTACCACAGTATTCCATATGATTATACCCTTTTTGTTACACGCTGTATAAAGGAGGATGCACTAAAGCGGTCTGTGAAAATATTGGCATGACCTTGTTTTCATATAATACTGATATGAGAATATTTTGATTGATTATCTCATCAAATACAAAGTTCATATATAGTCATTGGTTACGAAAACAAAAAGCATTAAAAATATCATTCACACGTCTATGTCGAGACTCGAATTGAAAATAATAATACAAAAACAATAATGAATAATGATCGATAAAAAAATAAAAATATGATTGTTTCCTTCCAGTGAGCTGTGTCTTTGAACCAAGCGAAATCTGTGCTTGAGTTCATGCTGTGGGGACCTTTGGATGTGGTTCAAGGTGTCCCTGTGGAAGAACGGGAGCTGTCTCTGCAAAGGTGGTTGGACCTCGAAAGAGCGACGGTGCTGCACGGACTAGTACGGACAAGAGTCCAACTAAACGTGTTCGAACAGCTCCATCTGATGTTCTTAGTCCGCTCAACAGCAAAAGCCATGTGTGATGCCTCAGTGCTCCTTGAAAAAGCCAATGTTTATTAATTTTATTTGTACATTTTTAAGCTTACTTTTAATCGATGACCTCTTTCTTTAATATGATCCAGTTTTGACTTGTATTTAAACGGTAATTTTTAAAAGATTAATTTTGTAATTATTGCTAAATAATTTCGGATTTTTTCGTTTGTTTTTTTTTTGCATAGTTTACGTAAGAGGCATCTATCTTTAATGTAAAACTTAGTTTAGTTAGGCACCTGAAGACTTGATATTTTATTTTTAGAATGATGAATTATTATATTATGTTGGGTATGGGACATGATTGGAAATATTAATAATTTTAATATTATATTATTATAAAATAATCTGCAACATCATTATGATGTTTATTATTCAGATTTTATGTTAAATTAAAATTTAATATAAACAGCTTACTGCCATTATATGGGACCAAACTGCTGAAGACCTTTGGTCGAAATAAAACTAACACTGTGTATATTTAAAACGACCAATAAGGCCAAAATATACTGATCATAAAGACATATTAGTAAAATAAATATGAATGCAAGACCACCATCAAATAACATAAAAACGAAGGGCAATTTTCAACAAAATGGCCAATAAAATAGTCTTAATTTATTTTTTCGCTCAATTCGATCAGTGTTTGGCCAATCGTGCATTTTTTTATCCAATCAATGTCTAGCAAGGTGCCAATACATAGAACTGAAGGTATATACTCATGTACTAACTCCGGTGCCTTATATTGTATTATACGTAAGTGCTGTATCATATCGAATGTAATTTAAGTATACCTTATATTTCGAACTCTTAAAGGATATCGAGTTCAAATGATTAATTTTACCCTTTGTAAGTATTCATCGAATATAAAAATGTATTTCTTACTATATTTTTTGTTGTTTTATTCGTATCTCAAAGCTTTTCACAAACACATCAACAACTCTCACAAAAAAGTGACCAACATGATTATACACGATCCACTAGATGCGATCACCAATCAGTTTATTGCGGTCACAGATGTCGTTTCCGGACGCGCGCCTCATCTTTGACCCTCCTAGCATTTGAGGGTTGTGTTTACGAAAACGGTTAATGAATTAGAGTCTAAACTCTACTATTAAATTTTTTGGCTATTTTTATGTTTTTAATTTGTGCTGGTGGCCCGCCATTAGTTCATCAGTTGCCCAAGTGGCCCATGGACTCAATAAGCCTGTGCATCCATGGTTTAGACATTCAAACTGATAAATCAATCCACCAGATAAAGTCACAGATAGGGATAATGGCTATTCAAATTAATTTTACAAATTAAGGACAAAAACACCTAACAGAATAAATTATGTATACACTTGGAATCCACTTTCTGAACTTTTCGCAAATATCTCAAAAACTGGACGTCCTATCTCTAACTAGCGAAATTCTGGAATATTAATGTTCTGTGCAGTGCAGTCGCACTTATCGCATGTCGTCCACGTGCGATCTTATGTTGTCGCGAGTTGACACCAG
This sequence comes from Eugnorisma glareosa, assembly GCA_947578425.1. Classification (NCBI taxonomy): domain Eukaryota; kingdom Metazoa; phylum Arthropoda; class Insecta; order Lepidoptera; family Noctuidae; genus Eugnorisma; species Eugnorisma glareosa. The sequence continues at coordinate 2,388,667 of OX387971.1, read as the reverse complement.
TGGTGATCAGCGTGGCAAACAATTCGAGATGACCGGCTGGCGCCCACGGAACTACATGCAGAGGGTCGACGGCGTGAAAAAAAACTCAGCCGTAGACTTTTGCAGAAAAACTCAAATAGATTGAGATTTTTATCCTGAAAAGAACATTTCACCATCATCACCAACAGCCCGACTTCACCCACCGCCGAGTATAGGCCTCTCTTTAATTGTTGTCTGATTTTTTTTTTTACAGATCCGAGTTCATCAAATGAGGGTCCCACTCTGGGCGGACCGGAAGGGAGTGTCAGACTTGTACTGACTAAAACCCATCCATGTTCCTTCTTTTGCCCTTTGTGTTCCAGGGCCGCGGTATCTCTTTCGAACAGTCCCGTAACCCTGGCAGGCATCGCTCCTTTCCGACCCCTTCCTGTTTGCTGACTCTCCTTGAGGCGCGCGTGGAACACTCGCGCGCCGTCGACACGGCCTGTCGTCATAAGACGGACGGACGGCGAGCTAGCCCATAGCTCACCGTCCACAGGCCCGCGAAGAATTGATTGATGATTTGCTTAGGGTTAATAATAGTGATATCTGGTATTATTTTCTAATTAAACCTGAGAAAAGTATCAAGAAAACACATAAAATCAATTCCTAATACTTTATTGTCTCTGCATTGTAACACATACTCCACTAAGTAGGTTCTACAACTAAAATAAAATACTACACAATATCATGGAAGTTTTAACAATAAGTAAATAATACTACAAATAACAGTGCTTCAAAATGGCACAAATTAAGAAAAGCTTTGAAAATGCCTAAATAAATTAAATGTCATATCTACTGCCTTTTATTACAGTAATAGTTCACTACACTAAGCGTTAATTAACTTGTGTATTAGACATGTTCCCGTCTCTTTCTTGCACTTGAAGTTTGACAGGTGTGCGACAGTGACAAAAACCGGTTAGCCAAAGTATGTACAGTTGCCAGCGCATCAAGTTACCACAAACTGACATATTTCTTCAAATTATTTTAAACCATAAAATATGACAGTTAAGTTCAAAATCGAATGAGATAATTTGACAGTTTGTGGTTACTACTAAGTACTTACTAAATTTTAAAGATCTCGGTGTTATAATTATAATACAACAACAACGCAATTTAATAGTTATATTTTAAGGTAGAAGCGCCAAGGTAGCCTGCGAAATTCAAAATTTCTTACGTTTTTTGCATTTTGCAGATGTTGATGAAAATATGATTCGCGACCGTAACAATTACGGCTTTACTGTTATAATAATTAAAATCATCAATACAACCCGCTAAGTTCATTTAATCCCATTGAATGACAATTTCATGAAGAAGTCATTCATCGCGGGCAACCGTGGCGCTTCCACATGAATATCTTAGCCTTTATATTTATTGCCCATCTGGCCGGGCAGAAAATCATACTGAAATCTATTGACACAAAAATGGGACACAACAATACAAAAAAAAAAAACAATAATATTAATGTTTATCTTAATCAAATCAAATAAATTTGAGCGTAAATAATATCGCTGTAAGTTTCAAACTTATAATAAGTATTACATGTCACCCGTCGTCGCTTAGGATCACACTCTCGAAGTCTCGACGCGTAATCGGTGATTATTCCGATGCGAATCGGTGAATAGTCCGAAGCGGTTTGGAGAATTGTCCGACGCGGATTGGAGAATAGTCCGACGCGGATTGGAGAATAGTCTGACGCGGATTGGAGAATAGTCCGACGCGGATCGCAGGATAGTCCGACGCGTGTCGGCGAGTTGTCCGACGCGGGTCGGTGAACAGTCCGACCCGTTGTCGAGTGTGTATGGATATAAAGTTCGTTATGACCGTGTCGAGCCGATTACGCCTCAATTAGTGTGGTAACTCCATAACATGATAAAAAATATATATTTTAATGATATTGTTATTGAGCTTAAGTAAACTAATATCAAGAGATTTGAGGCAATGGCAAAGTATGTTTTTTTCGAGACATGATATGTTAAAGTATTGAAAATTAGTCTTTTGCTTTAGATATGCGAGTAGCTTCGGGCTCAATCGGAGCATTTCGTGATCAGGGAATATAGAATAGTACAATGCTCGAGCAGTTTTTAATTGATAATTAACTAGATCACACCCAAAGTAGAGCTTAAAATAGCGTGGATGAGATGATTCTCTGATATGATGGTTCGTGCATGCTCAAGCATTTTAGTATTCTCTCTGCATTAACTCTTAAACACATTGCGGCGAAACCAGCGCGGGAAACGGGATGTTACTCCGTGCGGCCATTTTTTTTATAATTAGGCCGACACGAGATTATTCTTGCCAGTTTGAACACCTCCATACAAGTTAGTCAACACAATCGGCGCGAGCGAAGTTCGGGCAACCCGCGCGGGACTAGCTCGCAGTTTGGTCAGAGTGTTATGCTATTGCCACTACCCCAAACTCAGACCACATACAGGACTAGAAATTAACATTCAAAATTATACCTTAAATGTAACGCAAAAAGCAACAAAATAATAAAGATCAAGCGAATCCGGAATGTATACAGCACTAAAAAAAAGAAAAAAAAAATTATAGTCGTTGCAAATCACGAGTGCTCGTCGTGACTCTTGTGTCAATTGTTTTATGGTTTAAATTACACCGAGAGACGCTCATTAAATGCAAAAACTATTCTAAAACATTCCAAAAGAAAACAGATCTCAATGTTTCATAGTAGAGAAGCTTAAAGTTGTGAATAAATAAAAATAATAGAGATAGAAAATGTAAAGCATTCGATTTCAAACAATGATAGATGAACTTTGTGTGTGAGTAAATTTATAAGAAATAATACGTGTAATAGAAGAAAATTAATACTTGAAGTGTGTGAAGCCGGCTCAAACTGGACCAGTTTTTTTTATACAGCGTGTTACAGAAAGGATATAAAAAAATAATCAGCTGTCCTATACAAAATTTCAATACCTACTCGACCCAAATGTATGGGACAGCTGATTATTTTTTTACGATTTCGATGGTGGTCTCATAGAGAAAGTTGTTCAGTATGATGGTTCGTACCACAGTATTCCATATGATTATACCCTTTTTGTTACACGCTGTATAAAGGAGGATGCACTAAAGCGGTCTGTGAAAATATTGGCATGACCTTGTTTTCATATAATACTGATATGAGAATATTTTGATTGATTATCTCATCAAATACAAAGTTCATATATAGTCATTGGTTACGAAAACAAAAAGCATTAAAAATATCATTCACACGTCTATGTCGAGACTCGAATTGAAAATAATAATACAAAAACAATAATGAATAATGATCGATAAAAAAATAAAAATATGATTGTTTCCTTCCAGTGCTTTTATAAATTGACTCGATACAATGCAGTAAAATGGTCAAGAATAATACAATTCAGTAATAATCTTTTTGTCAAATGACAATCCCACTGTAATAATGTACAATCAATCGAGCTTTAAAATGTTCTACGCATTTCATTCTGCGTTGCGTCGCGCGTCGTGTGTCGTGCCGTGTAGCGCCGCGTGTAGCGCCGCGTGTAGCGCCGCGTGTAGCGCCGCGTGTAGCGCCGCGTGTAGCGCCGCGTGTAGCGCCGCGTGTAGCGCCGCGTGTAGCGCCGCGTGTAGCGCCGCGTGTAGCGCCGCGTGTAGCGCCGCGTGTAGCGCCGCGTGTAGCGCCGCGTGTAGCGCCGCGTGTAGCGCCGCGTGTAGCGCCGCGTGTAGCGTCGCGTGTAGCACCGCGTGTAGCGCCGCGTGTAGCGCCGCGTGTAGCGCCGCGTGTAGCGCCGCGTGTAGCGCCGCGTGTAGCGTCGCGTGTAGCACCGCGTGTAGCGCCGCGTGTAGCGGCCCACGTAGCCCCGCGCGCTTGCACAAGCATGTCACGCACTACCACGTTATTTACCTGCGTGTGCACGCCGGTAGCCCCCCCCCCCCCCCTCCGCTGCAGCATGTCGCGTACGTAACATCGCTTCTCCGTAAACGCTCTCATACCTGCTACCACACCAATCGATCGATGGTGAAATGGATCAGTCGAAAGAGAGAAACTAGCTAGCGAGATCGACTAAACCCTGATGATGATGGTAGAAACCATCGGTCGACTATCGGTCAATTGGTGTGGCAACATCCATACATCGCCATATGCTTGTACTTACTGCGGGCCGCGCCGCACAACGCGCCGCGCTACGCACCGCGTCTCTATAACTTAACCCTTATTAACAAACGAGAGTAAACGTTACACCAGTATTATAACACAGGATCAACCATATATTTTTCAAGGATTACTAAGATTATCGATTAAAGGGTAATTTAGTGAAATGGAACTCTTTGATAATGCCTGACGGTTTTTGAAGAGCATCAAAACTCGTTGCGTCGAAATAAATGAGGATGCTGTCTACTTCACTAATCTGTTTGTAGGAAAACCCGTATCTATAGTCAAATTAAAGTTATTACTTTAGTTTAAATAATTACTTATGCAATCCTTTTTATTTACGCAATAGTTAAGAATTTCAACGAAGTATAAACCGTCACAGAAAGCTAAAAAAATCTATGAAAATTTGAACTTCAAGCAACACAGCAAACAACAGAATAATAATAGTATCCTAAATAATGACTTTTACACAGGTAATTACTTTGACTTGTTTATACATAAGGGTGTTAGGTACACGAATCCGTTTTGCAATTACCGTTGTTTTCATTGCTGGACTTAAAACTCCACAATACAGCTAGAAAATTATTCTTGACCATGCCACTCACTCACTGGGTATTATCCTTTATTATCCTTACTGCCACGTCCTAATATCTTTATCTTCTCGCGAAGAGAGTATTGCGCTTACAAACTAATAGTTTACAATCCCTTGTTGAAGTATACGTATTCTGGCGGCTTGCCGTCCGTGTTCTTTAAGATTTGTTCGTAGTTGTCCTTCTCGAAACGCTTAATTGTGTCTATGGAGAGTTTGCTGCGGAGGAAAGAAATTATGTTTTACTAGCTGTTGCCCGCGGCTTCGCGCGCTTTTTGGTCGGAAATTATCCCACGGGCACGTTGTTAATATACCATATGGCACTCGGGGATAATGTAGCTTCCTATTAGTGAAAGAATTTTCTAAATCGGTTCAGTAGATCCAGAGATTACCCCTACAACCACACAAACTTTACCTCTTTATAATATTAGTATAGTTAAATTGCTGGTGGGACATGTCGGGTGTCCGATGGGCTTTCTCATTGGCAAAACCCATATTATGTAGAACCAGTCTACAGTTCTTATTAGACTACAGGAACCATGAAATGTTGCCAACGCGGTTTCTAGGATCTAGACAAGCAGTTCGAGTTCTCATTGTCTGTCCGTAAATTTTATTTTAATGTTAAGTCGATAGATTTTTTTTCAGCAAAAACAATCAGTTCTTGAAATTAAAGTTTGTAAGACTAGAGATATACATACCATCTCTGAGGGAAGATTGCACAGGCAGTCGGCACCATAAATGTTAGGCTGAAATGAAAAAGATTACAATTTAGTTTCAAAGCGGCTAAAACTTTACATCGCTTGTCGAAATTTTGTCAATCATAGTTATCAGGCGAATTAGTTATGGCGAAGGTTCCATAAAACTCTATTCCTACCGGCTTCCCTTTGAAAAATGGCACAGTCAGTATTTTATAGACAAATAATAAATCACATAAAAGATATGTACTCCGGCTTACCTCTTACAAATATTGACCCTTCGCTACTGATAGTTATTATTTATTATGGTTAATTTCCGTACGGAGCAAAACACGTCAAGTTAGGCCTAAAGTCCTTTTACTGTTAAACCTGACAACATCAATCCCAGAGCGACCTCCTTGTAATGAGAATATTATATATAGTTTAAAAAAAAAAAAAAAGCTCGCTTTAGGCCCATTGGTGGCACGGCATTTTTTTTTATTTTTTTTTACCGGTGGGAATACATCAAATAACCCCTCCCGCTCTGGGCTGAGCAGGACGGAGTGTCAGGTTTTTACTGACTAAAACCCATCCATGTTCCTTCCTTTGCCCTTTGTGTTCCAGGGCCGCGGTATCTCTTTCGAACAGTCCCGCAACCCTGGCAGGCGTCGGCCCTTACGGACCCCTTCCTATTGCTGACTCTCTTTGAGGCGCGCGTGGAACACTCGCGCGCCGTCGACACGGCCTGTCGTCATAAGACGGACGGACGGCGAGCTAGCCCATAGCTCACCGTCCACAGGCCCGCGCCTACGGTGGCCGGCGCCGACGCCCGGTGCGTCCCCCGCGGCGTCTGAGACGTGAGGCTCTCTCCCTCTCACGTCCCGTCACCTCCTTCGCTAGCATGACTGCTTCGCAGAAGGAGGTGACGGCGTCCCATTCCGTCTCGCTCCGGACCATGGATTGAACCAGGGCCGGACGCGAGAGGTCGCCGCCGCCGATCGCCGCTACGAGGACACGGCGTTGCTCCGCCCAAGCGGAGCAGACCTGCACAGTGTGCTCCACCGTGTCCTCCGGTCGATCCTCCTAGTGGTGACACCCGGGCGTTTCCTCCCGCCCGATCCGGTGCAGGAACCTCCCGAAACAACCATGTCCGGTGAGGACCTGCGTCAGGCGGAAGGTGAGGGCGCCGTGGCGCCTCTCCAGCCACTCCTCAAAGAGGGGACTTACCGCCACTATTGTGGCGTGCCCTGCACGGGGTTGCGACAGTCGCGGCAACGTACTTTTAGGCGACAAATAAAAATATAACTTAATTATATGGAAATAAAGTTAAAATTTCAATGTTAAGGCTGCCGACACGGCATGCCTAAGTATACCGCGGTATTGTTTTTGTACGACAGTTAAGATTACCTGCGCAGGCACACGTGCACTCAGTCCACAAAGAGACACTCGCGGAGAGAGGTTAGGCGCAGAACTAACGGCTTAACGTGCGCACCGAGGCACGGAGGTATCATACCAAACAAACCCAAAACACTTTTTGCCCGACTCGGGAATCCAACCCACGCTCAGCAGTCGTGCTTGCGAGCGCGAGACCAACAGGGCAATTAATTACAAAGTACATGAAAGTAAATACTCACAACATGCCGACGATAGCAGTCTGTATGCCGATGTGCGCCCACCGGATCCTCTTCATCCAGGGTTTGGGCTCCAGGCGCTCCATGATGACTGGTAACAGCAACATACCAGGAGCGCACATCACGATTCTGGAATGTTGAAGTAAAGTATGAGGAAAATCGTCGATCTAAGGCTAAATACATAATTTACAGATTTGGGTGGGTCGCGCTCCATTACCAAAATGTTCCTCCTGATTTTATGTGAACCATAGCACACCACAGATGGGCCGCGCCATATTTTTATTTTATTTACTATTATCTACAATCTTCCGTCACAGTCAAACGAATCGAAGCGAACAAAATAACTTTAATTGACATTCTCTCATTTAATACATGACATTTTAATTTTTAATATTATTCTAGTGACATTTTTATTTATGAAGGTTCTCATTATTAATTGCCACGGTGAAATTATTGTGTTGTTAAATAAATATCATTGTAATAATAATGTTGTGATACAGTCAAAGCTTGAGATTTGCATGCCTCAAGGCGTAATATGGTTGAACTATACTTTATTTTTAACAACTTCATGTAATTACCCATATTAGCAAATAAATTAATTTGAGTTCTCATAGACCTATTGTGGGTAAGCCATGTCGACGAAAAACAAAAACAATAGAGCTATTTCTTTAAAGGGTTATCGAACCGGCAAACCATCACCATTGATCATAACCTCATGATGATGATGATGATGAAAACATAGAAATTAATCAAATTTATATCATAATCTGCCTTCCCAAGCTCTTCTAGGTTGGGGTTGGCTTCCAGTCTTACCAGATGCAGCTGAATACCAGTATTTTACATTGGCGGACTGACCTCCACAACCCAGTTAGTAACTATATGGGGTGGAAAAGACACCGCCGCGAAAACAATCACTACGTATACATTATTCTGACTTTGACAGCATAGTAGTAGAGTACCATGTAGACTTTCTATTATGGTTAGTAGGGCTTATCTTTAAGGTTTTAATTTTTTTTTTCTATCTCTACATTGTGCTCACATATAGAAGCAACAATATTGTACCCAGGACTATGTAATATCTAACTTGATTTGAAAAGAGTGTCCATGGAGTTGCTTGCCCATCCTTCAAACTCAAACTCAAAGCATTAATTTCAATTACCATAACAGGCACTTTTGAATGTCAGAAAAACAAAGGCGTAGCTACAGTCACAGATGTAAGGCAAAATATCTTGTGAAAGTACTGTAGTTGCCCATTCCAAAGCGTAGATCTATATGGAGAAGAATGGACACTCTTTTCAATTAAAATATTGTTACAAGATCTTGGTTACATCATTCGTGTTGAGATTATACATATATGTGAGAACACACATACACATTAAGAGCGTCCAGAGTAAAAGATTATAATAATCAACAATTTCAAAATAAAGTAATTAAAATAAACCGTGGCAGCTAAGTGATGACCAGTCCCAACTGATAGCAATCGCAACATAAAATCTTAGTCAACTCCTCACAGCGCATCATATAGAGAATGCTAAATAATGCAGTAAAGAATATTAACTGAGGGTGTATAACTTCTCCATGAGATCTACTATTTTCGAATAGACAACTACAGTCCATTCACAGTTATTATGCCTGTGGCTGGACTGTAGGTTGCTTATTTTTGACTATGCAAAAGTGCCTGTCACGGGCCTATTTGAAATAAATGGTTTTAGTTTGACTTCTGAGCTGAAAATTTTCTATGTGTGGGCTCATAGAAATGTTTCATCGCTTATTAAAAAAAACAACTGTTTCCTACTAAAGTGCAATACCTACACAGTCAAAATGTATGGAACAGCTGTTTTTTTTTTAATAACCGATGAATTTTTTTAGAAGGGCCCCACCCCTTAAAAAAATTTTTAAGAATCTACTGAATACGTGGTAACCATTTTCGCGTTGGTGTCCCTTCCACCATGTATAATAAATACCACATCCCTTGGTAAGACTGGTTGTTAGACTTTCGGGCCATTGACTACCTGAAACGACTGTCAAATATTTACAAATGACAGCCAAGACCAACGGCTTAACGTACTATCCGAGGCACGGGGGACACTCGGTATGTAATGGGTGGTCACCCATCCATGGACCAACCTAGGCAAGCGCGGCTTAACCTGGAGACCGACCCGAGCGGCTGTAAAACACCACAAGCTCGTCGAATTAATAGCTGTACAAAAATGAATTACAGTGTCGTTCTTACCTTGAAGTGACGACTTGAGAGATGCCCTTCGCAGGCGCGATCTGAGACTTGCCTATCACTTTTCCGTTCTCATCAGTTACGTCCAAACCTGAAAAAATAAAATTATTTTATCACTTGGTCTTTGACAAACATTCAAAAGTCTAAACTCAAGGCCTGCCAACGTGCAACGGAGCGCAGCATTCTAGATGTCAAACTAACCGAGCATGAACGCATCACCACATTGCGCTCCAAAACACAAATTACTGACGTTGCTCAAAAGCCCCTAAACTGAAGTGGGACTGGACCGCCCACGTCTGCCGCATGCCCAATAGCTGTGGGCCAAAATAGCCACTTTCTGGAGCCCTGACACAGCCAGAAGGCGTCGCGGCAGACCTCGAAGATGGCGGGACGAGCTGGATAAAACCAACGACCAGTGGCCCACATTAGCCCTGGATCAAAACAACTGGAAGTTGTGGGGAGAGGCCTTCGCCCAGCTGTGGGATGACGCAGGCTAACAGTATCAGTAATTGTAAAATTAATTAATAAACTAGAAAGAAAACCATACTTCATCCAAACACAAACACAAATATGTTAGGACAGATTTTATTTCGTTGTGCTTGACTGGAATAGACTGTAAATATATGTCAAATTAAATATGTAGTTACAATCCTCATGAAGTCATGTCTGCAACTGTATGGCATATTTTTGGCGGTCGGCTTACACAACCAACCAAGGAGTATTTCAGTAGATCGGTAGTATACCACCAGCACCTCATAATAAACAGGTGGGTCACAAATTGTTAATATTTATTTTTTTGGACCCAAAATAATTCTATAGTACGTAATATCACGCCTGTAATCCCCGACGAGTTAGGCAGAGGTGTACCTAATAGTACACCCATATTTCGCCAGTTGTGTTTAAGTCCCATGTAATAGCGGGCGAGCCTATTGCCATCAACCGGGCGCAATTTCAGACACCATGGCTGCTACTGAGAAATTCCTGATGGAAACCCAATAACACTTAGCCCGACCTGGGATGCGAACCCAGGACCTCTTGCTCAGCAGTTGCACTTGCGACCACTAGACTAACGAGGCACTCATACATACAAACACATTTAAGTATACAGACACGGTCTTATAAATAGTTTTAATAAAATACTGCATTCAAGACATGTTTTTTTATCATTGACGAATGAAACAGGAGACGCATCTCTATCATTGATTGTAACATGAGACCCATCACAATGCCTCTTTCAATGCACATAAGTACACGTTTGTCTGATTAAAAGTAATTAAAGATTGTATGAATAACATCAATAATAAAGACCTATGGGTACTTACCTAACACTATTTCATTCTGCCTCATTAACGGAATGTTTACCCAGTTCGCCGCCGCCACTGCTACGAAAGGTACGAAACGCTGGAACCAAATAAAATATTATATTCATTGATACTTAAATTATGTTTCTTTAAAATGATCCGTACAAACAATTCTACACATCTGAATTTTCACTGACAGCGCATGGCCTGAGGGCGCCTTTCCACCAGAGATGTGCTATGCAGCTATGCTGCGAGAATGTAAAAGCTAAGCTACAAAACTATGTGACCGTTTCCACTGATGCTAAGCTATGTAGCGGAGCGAGTAAGATGTGTTATGAAAATGCGCCTCCGCAAGATAACTGTGAGGGAAGATGCACAGCTCAAACTATGCTACATATCGGTAATAGAGAAGGCACGGGCCTAGCTCGCATCCATAGCTCGCAACGAGCACGCATCCTTCCATATAAAAAACGTAGCTTAGTTGAATTAGTTTCCACCAGTGCATGCTATATGGACCAATGAATATGATTGGTGGATATGAAACGCATCCATAGCAACGTTGCATAGCACATCTCTGGTGGAAAAGCAGCCGTAACCTTTGAATGAAGCATGCATTTCTCTTCATTTCTGCCGATGGAAAATCCCACCAGGCACACGCCTTATTTTATGAGATAAAAACCAATTTTGTACTTGAAAAACAAAACCAATTATTTTTTAATTATTTCTTCGTCGTCGCCGTCACGACCCAGAGTGAAAAGATGTATGTGTTGTCACAATCTTACATTGTAAGATATGTCTCAATGAAAAGAAGAATGAGCCCCAGTTGGTTATTTTTTCTAAACCACTGAAAATAAGAACGTGGTCCTAGAAATTAATCGAGGAACAAAACATAGTTTATTCAGCAAAGATGACGCATTTTTGTGCACAAAAATGATGTTTAGTGAGGTAATTTCTTTTCAACGGAAAGGTGAATAAAAATCAATCTTTTTCCAAAAAAACATGACAAGTCTAACTGATTTGATCAAGATTTGATTAACAATAAAGGTGATTGATAAAACCCAGACTGATTCATTGTAACAATGACCGATCGTATAACTAACCTTGATACTTCAGACATGGACGTTGGAAATTTGAAATACCGTAAGGGAAATAACTCCAGCGCCAAAAGTTGAAAATCCCAGAGCAAGCTCACAACATTTTTGTCCCTTTCAACATTCCAAACTCTCACTGTCGTCATGTCAGATGTTTCAAACAAGGAAATTAAAATAAAATGTGTTCCCCTTTTTTCTTCCTGAATAATGCCTATAGAGCAATCATTTTTTTTTCATAAAATCACGGTCTGCTATACACACGTCCCTGTCATTTCCTTTTTTTTCAGAACTATGTAAAGAAAATGTGACCCTCCAAAAATGACAATAATGACCCATTTTTTACGGCCGTGTTTCGACCACCAGACAAATTCGAAAAGTATTTAACAAAAAAGAAAAAAAAATGAATCGGCCCAGTTTTCGAGGAGAAAAAAGAGAAATACCAAACGTCGATTTCGTCAATTTTTTGTGATATAATCGGTCAGAGCTGTAGCTGCCCCTATCGCACTATAAGGCATCAGGCTTAACGCAGCGCGACGGCAATAGTTTCTTCGAACACCCCTCGAAGGCCTTGTTCCCCCTTAAGGGTCAGTTCAGACAGAACAAAAATGTCCGAGCATGCAGCATGCTGCATTGAGAATAGGATCGTATTACCATTACTTAAAGTAGACAATTGTATCAGCGTTACTCGTCATAAAGAATAACTTGATTATTTATCGTACTTTGGATCATCCCGTCAGCAATAACAAGGGATTCAAAAGATTTTCTTGCAGATAAAGTAATACTCGTACATACATAACTATTACTACAAATATTGCTGTATAATTATGATTATACATTTGTCTTATCAATAGTTTTATAGTATTTAATCGGCTATAAAGATTATCGGATAAAAGATATTGAAACATGTTTACATAACTCTTTGCCGATACTATTACAAAATGTCAAAAGATTACTAAAAAAATTGAACTTCGAAATATTCAGGTGTGTTTCAAGATCATTCGACAAATATTCTATATATTGGGCGTATTCTACTTCGACTTTTTAACCTATAGCCTACCCATAAGAAAAAAAATCTGTACCATAAGATACTAACATGATACCTGGAATCCCTGAAGGGTTAGAATACGATCAGAAACAGGTTACTCGGGTTAACCCTTAGAAATTATAATACATGTATGGGTAAACCATTTAAATATCGGTGATTTTTAATGAAAGAGACAAAACACCGAACGTGGGCTAACGCCGCGCGCCACCACTTTCTTTCTTTTTAGAGTTCCGAATCCGAAGAATAACCAATCCTATAACTAAGCCTCCGCTGTCCGCCCGTCTGTCTGTTAGCGACATAGCTCATGATACATAATAGGTAGACAGTTGAAATTTTCACAGAATGTGTATTTCTGTTGCCGCTACGTACCACTATCGTACGGCACCCTTCATGCGCGAGCCCAACTCGCACTTGCCCGTATTTTTTTTATAATGTACAAACATGAATTTTGTGCGTGAACCGGTTATTATAGACTGATATCTGAAACTCTAAAGATTTACCCGTAATATAGGGTTATATTACGGGTAAATCTTTACGGTCTTATTACAAAAAACGACATAAACCTTGGTTTAAACTTGGACTATCAAGTCCAGGCTTATCTGCAGAACCATGGTCTAAATTTGTTCGTATTACAAAACATAAAATAAACCGCGGTCTTGTTAGTACAGTCATTTGAACCATTGTTTAAATATCAACCATAGATTAATACAAATATCATTCGTTCAACATTCTAACATTCTATTGCAACTTTCCGTGTGCCCAGAAAAAACACGTTTTGATAATACGCTAAGGATTCGATGATGTTTATGAGTGTTAAACATATTGAAACCCGGTTATTTAGTTATTTTGTCGGTTGTAGTTTTGTTTAGGTTTAAGCATAAACCTAACCTAACCAAACCCTATTAAAACCACTATACTATAAGGGTAACCTTTTCAGTACCTGAATATTACGATAAACGCAGTTACTATACACAATGCACATGCATCTGCGCAATGCATCGAGGATAATATAAACACTACATCTGTAGTCCGTATTTACCTACAGATAGAACTTGATGTAGGTGTGTGTCTTTAAATAACCTGACTCGCAATAAAGGAGACATCTTAATTTAGGACCAAGTCAACACGTGTTGTGTTATTGACTTTGTTTAAGCCAACAATCAATTCATGTGTCTTTTATAGGAAAAGGAGTCTTTCAAAAAAATACAAATCTTAGGAGCGTTTACGATTTACAGCATTTCATACAAAATTTCAAGCCCTTTTTTTTTCGAAATGAATGAACCGATGTTAATGAAACTTCATACGCATATGCAGGATACATAGCTCTAAAAAGAATTTTCTAGACGATTTCGAGACCATTTTCTAAAAATAGTGTTACAGCTAAATTAGATCGATTTTAAATTTTCCATAGAAATTTCCAATAATCTTTTTTTTTTAAAGACGGTTCGAAAATGTTCTGTATAAACTTTGTATCCTATTTATGCATATGAAGTTTCATTAAAATCGGTTCAGTCAATTCGAAAAAAAGGACTTGAAAGTTTGTATGTAATTCCTTAAGTCGTAAAAGTCGCAGTTTGTATGTAGTTTCTCACTTATTTTGTCCTACTCCTAAGTAAAGGCATTTCTCCCCAAGCGATGGAAGAAATCTTTTGTAGACCCTGCGCTTTCGTCATTAAAATTTTGGAGCAATCTGACCAATTCTTCCCGCCATTTTCCCCATGGTCTTCCACTACCCCCTCTTCCTTGCGAAAATGTCTGGAAGAGCCATTTATCCATGAAGGTTCTATTAAAAAATGAGTTGTCTATGGCCCGCTAATGCCAGCTCATAGACATCTATTTTTCCTGTCTTTTCCTATAGTACACAGACATGCAGTTGAAATAAAAATTAAAATAAAAAGAACTTACAGCAAGAATGGGGTTCTTCGCACGTTTTTGCACGCTGAACTTGAAGATCAGTGCAGTAGCCATAGCCGCTGACGTAGCAGACACATAGGCCACCCCCATCTGAGTGGTCGTGAGGGGCGAGTTCGCATTACGGTTGGTGTAGTTCACCAACGCGTTGAACGACTGGTTCACCCATTGCCAGAAGACAACTGCTACTGGAGTTCTGAAGGTAAACGAAACAGGTTTTTAAGCAAAAAGGTTCCAACTTAAAATGAGAGAAGAAAATAAGTTTGTATGTTTTTAACCTCCGACAAAAAAGAGGGTGTCATTAGTGTAATGTGAGTATCTGTGTGTCCGACTGCAACATCGTAGCTCCTAAACGGCACATCCGATTTTAATTTCGTTTTTTTTTTGTTTGTTATTTGACAGGTGACTTTTACGAGTATCGTCTGAAGATCATCAGCTCATTTATTTGTACTGTTTTTAAACGTTACTTTTGACAGGTTTTTTCTTCTTCAACCGAGTGAAAAGACATACATTGTATGATGGATTACATCATCCATCCATCTTTGTAAAATTGCCATACAGTTTAAGATACAGGGAAGCACATTAGATTAGATTATTTTCACAGCAAAATACGGGTTTTTGGAGTGAACTGATAAACTAACATTTTGAAGGATTTCCTGCCATTCTCAGTAAATCTTCTACTAAATGTGAAATTGAATGGTTCATGCCGTCAAAGTGTATTATTTAGGCATAGCCTTCAGAACTACATAAAGACAACTGAGTAAGCGAATATAAAGGGAAACGATCTTTTACATCACAGTGTTGTGTTTGTAACTCAACAACCTGTAATGTTATCCTCATTATATGCAGTTTAGAGTTACCATATATTTTATTTAAAAACATTGCTTTTGTCTATGACTACCTTACCTACCTTTGTTCATGAGCGCGGTTATTTTGTATTTTGTTGTTGATCTGTGAGTAAGGTTGATCGGTGGCATTTCATGACACATTTTTAAGGGAAAATGACTGAAATTAAACAATGGCCTAGACTGGGCACACTTATTGTAGAAATACCACAAGTAGTTCCATTTGCCGTATATAGTTAGTCTTTGAACCTAGACTATCTGACAAACCGCATGTTGGCGTTATCAAAGACCCACCCAGTCAGAAACTAGCTAAAGAAGACGAAGTATAAGATTACTGTCTCGATTCACTAACAGGAGACGGCACCTCATCAATGACCAAATAAAATTTGGATCATTCAACTTTCGGCGCTGAGCCGAGCGCGAGCTTTGAAAGTGAAACTTGACGCTCTTATTAAGATAGAACAGGCCCTGCGATGAATTTGAAAAATAGCTATTTGAAGGAACTATTGCTGTCGCGCTGCGTCAAGCCTGCCCCCGTAGAGTGCGATGGAGACAGCTGCAGCTCTCGACCGATTATATCACAAAAAACGAAAATTTGTTCTAGCGAGATCGATGTTTCGTATTCTCCTTTTTTCTCCTCGAAAACTGAGCCGATTCAATTATTTTTGACATTAACTCTTTGTATGCTGGAACGTAGATCTACGCGAGACACAATAGGTTTTTAATTGTGTCTATATACTCGACATACAAGTGGTTAAAATTTTAAGAAGAGAAAGAGTATGTCTAGGTTTCTATCAATTTCTTTTATGTTTAAAACCTTTCGAATTTGTCGGGTAGTCCACTAATCACGGCCGTAAAAATGTTTTTTTTTTTTCATTTTTGGAGGTTCATAATTTCTTTAATTAATAATTGCTAAAAAAAGGAAATGACAGGGACGTGTCTACAGCCGACCTTGATATTATGAAAAAAATGATTGCTCTAGAGGTAGGTATTATTCAGGAAGAAAAACTATGGGAAATTGTTAATAGTTGAATAATATTAGCTATTGGAAAAAAGGGGAATACATTTATATGAAGAAATGCAGCCCCTTTTCCCTCTTAAGGAATCAATATTTAAGAAATCAATTATAACGGAGTTCCTGTGGCCTCCATTGGTTACCATTTAGGACTAAAGTACTTGTCAAGACGAATCAAACGAGTCCAAACTTGACGGCGTTGCGTCGTTTTATTACAGAGTTCCTATGGCCCCCTTCCAACTCCATCATCAGATCAGCTCCATGTCATCATAATATTGCATTGTCTCGCAATATACACATGCGTGCAAAATTTCAGCTCAATCAGAAATCGGGAAGTGCGACAAATTTAACTAGCAAGTACCTATCACGCAACGCGATGAAATTTCTATGGGACCAATCGGGGAGCATATCCTTTCAGATGAAAAAATATTTTTTCAAATCGGTTTACAAATGACGGAATTGTGGGGAAACAAAAAAAAAATACAACCGAATTGAGAACCTCCTCCTTTTTGAAGAAAGTCGGTTTAAAAGAGATGACGAGAAGATTAATCATGATAAGCAAATCTTGCATATTGAGCAAAATCGCACATTGTTGACAAAATTCCTCACCACTTGGCAACACAATGCTTGACATTGGCCGTAAAAGCCATTATTCGGTCTCTATGTACCTAATGAAGTTATTTGAGTTTTGACCTGTATTGGACGGTTGCCATTGCAACTGCATTTTAAATGCACTCAAGTCCTTCAAATTAATGGAGGATTTAAATAAACATGTTTACATTTAATGCAGATGGTCCAGCAGTGCGATATTAATGTATTATCTATGCAAGCTAGAATCCAATTTATACATATTTTATAAATTAGGTTCTAACTCTTTTTGTTTATTTTTAATGAAAATGATGGGTGTAACAAGACCCTTAACGAAGCCGAAAGGCACTTGTTCTCCCCGTCATTGCGATATTTTTTTTTGTTCTAGACCATACCTGGGAACCTTCTAGTTACGGAGATATTGGGGGTCAAAGTTCCAACTATTTCACAAGTTTTTTTTTTAATACAAGTTTTTAATGTAAGATTTTACTTTAAACACCTCCACGACTTCCATAGGTAGTATTCAATCCGTCCATCAGCGCAATGTTTTGGGTGCTTTACATTGAGTTCTACCGTATAACGTGATTTTTCACTCCAAAAATAAAGTCGTTTCCCAGCAATAATTTTTGCGTAAAGTTACTTAGTTTCATATACATAATGCTTGGTTGACGGCTTCGTTAAGGGTCTTGTTACACCCTGTAGATTAATGATCCTGGAAAATCTAAGGATATAACTTCCAAAGAACTTGCCACACATGACCTACATTCAGTTTATTGAATTCCTGGTTATACATTCCAAAAATCACGAATATTTTTTTCAAGCACAGGATTGTGTTACATTGTCAAAATAAAGGTAGGTGCGGTGTGTAAGGTAGGTAAGTGTAGATCCTATACAATAAGTGTGCATGGCTTATTTTACTGAAAGGTTTGCCTGTCTCATAGTTTACTAGTCTTGGAAATTAGTTGGAACATCATAGAGAATTCTACAGACACTAAATACTGACTCTAAAATAAAACAAAGACCTTTATAATATGACTTTTGTTTGGGTCTGTACTCCATTGCAGTTTACAAATTATTACTTCACACTTACCTATACCACTGCAACATAGCTCCAGTGATAAGACAGCCTCCAGGCATCTGGAAGGACATTCTGCCAAACACATTCTGGAGCTCCCCACTGTCAGGATGGAAAGCCGATTCATATAGCTGCTTGGCCCTTACTAGCTGCTCGTATTTCGTGCCTGCTGGCTCTTGGCCTATTCTAGAGACACAAAAATATTGTTTAACATTTTGATCAGGATAAGTTTAGAAATAGTCTTACTAAGAATGTATTGATTTGATGTTACATAGCCGTAACCTTTTTCATTTATAATTTTTGTAAGCAACTCTCGTGTCCCTTAGCAAGTAAAAATTGATAGTCTGAGGGTTTTATAATCAAGGAGAGCACATCATTTAGATATTTCTCTAGACTATATATTTCATAGACAAAGCTAATAATTATTGAATTTTTCCTGTAGGAATTTCAAGTTTCTGAAAAAAGTTGTGCGTTAATATTATATACTCAGAGACACTTAACAACAAAACAGAGTCTGGATTTGTTTCTGGTTTGAGGCAATAGGGTTACCTCCTATTACCACAAATAACATAATTTCTGGACTGTTTCGTCCCAATTTTGGGCAAAGGCCTCTTTGTCTTCCTTCTACTTCCCTCCGTCCAGACCTGCCAAGGACTTTTTCAAGATCTTTGTCAAAGGGGTCCAGGTCATCTCCTCACATACTTTTGTTATATGGAACCTAAATTATATATGTAACAAAAACAGGTGTGATGTTGTGATAGACTTACTTATACTTCAAATACAGATCCTTAGCTGCATGCAGTTCATTTTCCGAAGCCAGTGACAGAAGAGGATTTGAGATGAATGCAAAATGTTTGAATCTACCCACAAATGTGCTTTGGTCCCAGAGGGGCTGGGTTATGTCTAACCTTTCTGTAGCCATTACCTGGTAAGAGAAAATGATATAAATTGAAATTAAATTAAGTCATATACAGGATAAAAACTTTGAAGCATGGTTTCTTTTGTCCATGGATTAAAATCATTGGTTTATAATGGATATTGAATATTTTACAAATGTCATTTGCATAACTTGAGATAAAATAGTAAACAGATTGGATAATAAAAATGTAGGTACAAATGAATACTAATATTTTCACTGGCTTATAATATTACAATTTATTTTAAGCTCTCAAGGACTTTCGTAAAGAATGTAACGAGTCCCGTTACCTGCCCAATTTTCTGCCGAAGTAATTAATATCTCCACATAATTATGTAGTCCGTGTAAAATTATTAAATAAGAGTAGTCAATCAACTTGAGACAACAACAAAATTACATTCCATGGCCTTGACTAAACGACAGTCAAATAAAACCATGGCAAAAACTGCCGTTTTGCAAACAAGAAAATAAAAACTGAATAATTCCGAATAGATTATGTAAGGCCGCGTTTAAAAAATAAATAAGTACAAAACATTGATACGTTTAACGTGAAATTATACTGTATTTTACTTACTGTAGAATGTTTTATCCTCTGAAGAGCGAAATGCAATTTCAAGTAAATTCTAATGATACAAAATAATTAAAAAGATGTGCGTGTTTTGCGAACTCGATAGAACAACTGGAAAAGAATAGCATTCACGACCTCGCGATAGTAAACTGGGAATGCCATCTGTAATTCTGTCAACAGTGGCAACCCTGTCAAATGTCAGTGGAAAGTTGGCGGAAAGCAGTGAAAAGCGGAAGTAACTAGTGACACAATACAAAAAAAAAGTAAGAAACAAAACATACATAAAAAAGAAACTAGTCGAATAAATAAACCACTTCCTTTAATAGTAAAAATAAAAAGTTTTTTTTTTTACAATCGTGTCGAATAGCGAGCGACACGAATCAGAATGAACGTGTTTTTGGTGAAAACAAAAATAATGTGGAAGTAAAAAATTACCAATGCCTGTATCGAGCGAGTGAAGGTTTCAGTTTTCAACTTTATCTAGTCTATGCTATGATTTAACAAAATATGGCGGCTGTCTTAGCAACAGCCGATATGACGATTCAAAAGAATTCCCAGATTTTAGTAAACGTAGAAGAAGCCCTAGCTGATTTAATTGTTGTGTCGTATTGCACTGACGATAAAAAGTTCCAAGGTGTGCTTCTGGACTCCAACAAAGGGTAGGTAACAGAGTCATAACCGAGTGTGTTTTTATCGATTATTGGAAAAACTTGATATATTTACATTAATATGGCCATATTTTTGCAGTAATTTGCCTTTTGGAGTTTATAGCCTCAACCCAGCATTCTCTAAACAGGCTGTGTCTACAAGTGAAAGCGATAAGTTACATTCCGTTAGTCAAAGGTTCACATACCAAGAGCCTCAGTATGAGGGAGAAAACTCACAAAGATCGAAGAAGCCTGCTCCTAAGGGTAAACAGCAGCAAAAGATGACCGTCCGTCTAAGACCTCGGAAAGTCTTATGTTCTAATTGCCAAGGGATTTGTAATGAGAACAATGAAAACGTAGACGTGTCGAAAAAACGTAAGTTAGAACCAGATGACGATACACCACACTTCTCTGACTCATCAAGGACAGAGAAAAAGTATTTAATGGGCAGCATGCTGATACCCAAGCTGTCCAGGCTGCAACCCAGCGAAATCTCAAGTGCTGTAAGGGGTGTAGCGAAAAATTCCAATAAGGCTAGTGAAAAAGAAATTAAAAGTGAGAAATGTAGTAACGAGACTGTGACACAGGAAATGGCTTTCGTCAGTGTTTCTGATGACATGGACGGCGATAAGGAAGAAGACACGAAAGAAGAAAATGACATTTCTTTTAGTTCAATGTTTTCAAGTGCAAAAACTCTGAAAATATGTTTCGGGGAAGGTGAGGGAACAGTTGTGAAAATACCACCACTCACGGGAGATTTTAATGAAGATTCAGGTGTTTCCTGTGACATGGGAAAGCCAACAAAACCAGACTCGAAAGCAGCTAAAAAGGCATTAAAGAAAGCTAAAAAGCAGGCAAAGAAAAGTAGTTCAGTAGAACTAAGTCAAAGTATGCAGTCACCAAAACATGTTGGAGCGTTATCACCGCACAATAATGTATTCAGTCCAACACTAGACCCTTTAGAAAAGAAACACAAACACAAGGTCAAACATAAAAAGAAATACAAGAACCAGAAGAAGCGTGATGAAAACACAAGTAAAAGTACTGAAAGTGAATCAGTGGACTATTTTAGTGATATTAAAGAGCACTGTTTGAACCAGAAGCTTTCAATAAGCTTACGAAGACTAAGTAGTAATTCCCATGAGAAACAAATTGAGAATGATGGTATAGAAAGTGGTTCTGAGGACTGGGAAAATGAAGTAGTGCCAGATTTCCCAGCTGATGGTACCGAGGGTGTTGGTGGTAGGTTATTACGGCTTTTGCCTGGGGATGTGGTGTGGGGCAAGGTGGTAGGATTTCCATGGTGGCCGGGGAAGGTCCTCAGTGTCACAGCAATGTCTAAGGCACATGTGGCATGGTATGCTTCAACCACATCATCACTGATGCCATGTGATAGCTTGAGTCCATTCTTAGAAGATTTCAAGGTGAGTTTTCATTGCTTTTCTATAGTTTCAGCTTATTAACATCACATAACATACTAACAGTACATACCTACCCCCACATTTTTGCCGTTATATTATAGTCGACTTGGTATTTATACTAATGTTATAAAGAGGTAAACTTTGTATGTCGGGGGTATTCTTGGAACTGCTGATCCGATTCCGGAAATTCTTTCACTAACGGGAAGCTACATTATCCCCAAATGTCGTAGGCTATATTTAAAACGTTTCTATGGGGTTAGTTTCTGTACAAAACGGATGTGAAGCCAGGAGCAAAAGCTAGTCATGATATAATAGAGTGAAGTTCCTAAGCATAGAATATCTTTACATCATCATATGTGTGAATCTTCAACATTCATGCTTCTTGTTTCCAAGTTTTATCTAGCAAATCTGACCTTTGATCTGAGCAATATTGAATGTGTTTGCCACCAATTCCATAACAAATTAACAATAGGTATTAATATTAACATAACATGCGTTTTTTTACTAAGTTTTCCTCATAGTCTGCCTAGTAAACGTTGTCAACATGATAATATACAATATGGACAGGTTATAGTATTTCTTAGGAAAATGAATAAAAACCAAATAGGACCATAACAATAAAAACACATTTTACGAACAGTGTTTTTTCAAACATTGTGTTTAAATAAAAATTTAATTTCCATAATTGATACGTAACAATTATCAAGTCTTCACAAATTATAACATGCATTCAGAAAGACAAAAGCTGTACCAATCAATAAAGCCTACTATTTGCATTTTCCAGATACGCTTTCTGAAGAAAAAGCGGGGACCATACAAAGAAGCTGTAAAACAGGCGACAATTGAAGCCAAAAGGAGCGAATCTCACGTAAGCGATCCACTTGCCAGCCCAACGCACAACCTGGCAACGGTTTCACCCCGCCCCATTGATGTGTTCTCATAGACTTAAGGTGCATCCGAATTTATTCAAAGTCTTGTGATATTTAATAATTACTTGAGTTTTCTGCACAAATAGTTTTTAATTCCTGATTAGTTGTAACACTGTAAATGTGTATAAAAGTTTCTGGTATTTTAGGAAAACAAATGAAACAAAAACAAATGTTATGATTCTTCGAAACACTTCAGGTACCTAAATCAGTAAGGTTCAAAAACCATTTCATCATCATGTCGGCTGTAGAATATAGGTCCCTCCAATCCACACCATAAAACTGGATTTTTGACAATCCAACTGTTACCAGTCACCCATGCACCATCAAGTGCTCTACCTCCGATTTGCCTATTTGCTTTCATCGGTTCTACAGCAAATATGGCCAGCCCATTACTGCCAAGACATCTTTATTCCATTTTCAGTGTAACAGCTATTTAAATAAATGTAAACCAACAGTCTCATTGTGTTGGTATCAAGATAAAGGCTGTTTTCTGCAACCACGTTTTGACCTTGTTGATCGTAAAAAAGAATGCCACGTTGAAATCGCGACTCGTGTTTGCGAATTTATCACCTGATACAGACGTAATAAAAACTTAAAGAACTGCAAAGATAACATTCTCTTGTTTTGCTTTCAATGTAAAGAATTAAATGATACTATGATATTTCGGTGGGTATTTAAATTTTTTTAAGGTTGACGGTATTTGGTTTGATATTTTTTACTCTCTGTCTTGGATTCTGCATGGGACCTTGAAAAATATTATTCTTACGTACAAAAGTTAGCCAATAAAATCAACCTAGTAATTTTGTGGTCGTCAAACAATAACATCAATTAAAACAACTTTGTATGTGATTGTGATAAGTATATAAATTATAATACGCTTGACAAATTACTCCTCAATTTTAATTGAGGAGTAATTTGTTAAGCATACTTATTACTTATTTGTGATTCTAATCAAATTATACATAGACTACTTGAAGGTACAGTTCCGAAATCGACCGTAACTGCAAACTGCAGCTGCAACCGCAGGAGATTTAATCCAGTTTCATATTGGTCGTAAGCGCGACTGCTGAGCAAGAAGTCCCGGGTTCGATTCTCGGGTCTAGCGAAGTGTTATTGGAGTTTTCCACCAGAAAATTCTCAGTAGCATCCACGAAGTCTGGATTTGTGCCCGGTTGATGGCAATAGGCTCGTTCTCTGTTACATGGGACATGAAGATAACTGGTGAAATGTGGGTATACTAAATATTAGGTACGCCACTGCCTAACCCTTTGGGGATTGCAGTTTACGGTTGCTGTCGTCTTCGGTACATGACCTAACTTTTCCATATGAAAATCAATATAATGGGTGGTCTCCTTTACTATCTTTATTGTACTTAATAGGATTTTTTGAGAATGTTAAATAAATATCTATTTACTGTCCACGCTTTTTACACTGTAGTAACACTGGTGTATTGTATACGTATCTAATTAAAAAAAAAAAAAACTTTTTTTGTAAAGTCAACCGAAAATAGAGCCTAATATTATTACCAAAAGTCTTTTTTTGTGGAATTTGACTTTCCCATTTAACTTATACATTTAGTGTTCAATAATTTAACTTACGACCAAATGCTATGAAACAATTCAGACTAAAATAGTTTCAAATCTAGTAACCGAGGTGACAAGTTATTGTATGTGTATGTTGTAGTGTTCATTACTAAAAATGGTCAAAAACATTACAGTCATTTTGGGCTCTTTCGCAATCGGGTAAAAAAGGTTTTATTATTCTGGGGGATGATGCAGCAATCGAAATATTTGCGAATAGTGCCATAGACAAATTAATAAAAGTGATACTTAAATGAAATGATTCATCAAAAGATTTTCAAATATGGTTGACCTTTTTCTACTTTGTTGGTGTTTACTTGGAAAATATTTAAGCTTATTCAGACATCAACGGTAGAAAGATATGTAATAGTTTTATTATATTTTGTTTAAATTTTTATGTTTCCTGTTTATATTGATAAAAGAATTAGGTACTTATGGCAAATCATTTTTTATGTTACAAACTTGCAGCCATTCCTTTTATTGTCTAACTCTTGGTTTTGAATTTCATTGTAACATATACTTGTATATTCTTTTGAACTAGAAAACTTTTTTAAAACCAAGAGGAAGATTTTGTTATTTACTTTTTAAGAAGTATTATAAATATTTTAATTCAGTTGGAAAGATTATGTGCATTATTATTGGTTGCTATATTGATATTTTAATTTAGAACCAAAAGGGTTGAACCTCATCTGGCAGCACGGAATCGTCATTTACTAGAGCGGGAATGCTTTCACACGCGGCAGTATCGACGGTGTGGTCGGCAGTACTCTGTTTTTCGTTCTAACAAACGACGGTTCCATGGAAAAGTGCGATTCCATGCTGCCAGATGAGGTTTAACCCCTAAAGTATACTTCCGAAGGCCGCAAGCGACAATCCGGAACGCGACTGCCGGCAGCGACATTTCGTTTCGCAAGTCATTTGTGTCGTGTCATTGTCTACAAAAAAAAGTCTTGTCGCTCTGTTTACTCTGTTAGTGACAGACACTCATGATTTGCGGTCAGCGGTCGAAGCTAGACCGCAACGTCAGGCGGCAATTGGCGTAAATAAAGTTACGTACAAACCAGTTGTGCCACTAAGGTCTGCCGCTGCAGTTAACGCTTGCTTCAGGAAGTGTACCTTTAATGAAACAGTTCAAATTAATGCTGTTTGATTTTGTAGTTGATCTTTATCTTGTTGCATTATTATTTTTTGGGAACAAGCTATACCTAATTTGTTTAATTTTTGTGATTAGGCTTTGGATTTATACTTAAACAAACGTTATACATAGCTGTTTTTTGTTATTCGTTGCAGGTATATACTTAGAAATTGTAAAATTAACCGTTTTGTGCAAAAAATGCTTGTTTTTACCTTAAAAATATAGAAGGTCCCATTAAAATAGATGGACAATTTTTAAATCTAAACAAAGATATCCAAGCAAAAAAAAAAACACTGATCCTATTTTGACCTAATGGATGTGTTTGTTCTAGACTGCCGCCTGCAATTTATTATTTAAGGTCAAAATAAAATCACTTTAATCAGTGTTTTTTGCTTGAATATCTTTGCTTAGACGTGCTGAACGCTGTGTTAAAATTGGTTCCTCTATTTTAATGGGGCATTATATTGATGACACAGGCTGTTCTAAAAGTTGTGTATTTTTATATATTCAAGCTTAACCAAGATGTGGTAGTCAGAGGCACTTGTAAAAGAAAGGAATTCTGCCAAAGATTAATGATCTTTGCCCAACTTGTGGTGATTTAATTATAATTGTTCATAATTATAATATTAATGTGTAAATATTCAGAATAAAGCCGTATTTTATTAGTGTAGTCTGCTACAGTGTATCATCTTATCATTACAGGAAATGTATTTTTTAAATATAAAGTCTTCACAAATCATGTCTTTTTCTGTTTTCAATATTCCGCTTATTTCCCCTAAAAATGACGTTCAATCTCGATCAAGAAATCAATGGAAACTATCTACAGTGTATGCGGCAATTTAGGGCTCCGCTAAAATATGCGAGTGTGGCGGATTTTGTCATGGTATTTTGAAAAAAGGCATCCGCGCCAAATTTTTGCAGACGCCCTTAGTGGCAATGCGCAAGCATATGGTTTTGCAAGCGTAGGTTCAGACGTCAGCATAGCAAACTACCCGAAACTGTCCAATTTTCCCAATCAACCTTGAACCTAAAGCTTTATGGATAAAGTTGGAAATCTATTAATTTTGACAGATTGTAGTAGCTTATGGTAAAACACCCGGTGTGTCACTCTGTAGTGACTTCACCGCGAGCGGCACCGGCATGGCGGCGCGTCACAACCGAGAGTCCGCTGAAACGCGCTCGGTGTGTTTATGCAAATGTACCACCAGTGCGGCGAAACAGAATTACATTTATGTAAACGTGCAACTTGGTTAAAACCCTTTGGTCCCAGTTCTAACCTAACCTACCCACCTCACAGCCTAGCCCCGTTCACAAACACTAAGGGATACCTAAGTGAATGCCTTATGCCCGTTTTCACCAACGCTAAGTGGCACCTAAGTGAATTCCTAATTCCCGTTTCACCAACACACTTTAAAGTGTCACTCAGTGTCAGTGTTGGTGAAAATGGACATTAGGCATTGAATTACATGTCACTAAGTGTTGGTGAAAACAGCCATTAGGTATTGTCTGCTAAAATCTTTGCCGTACACAGCAGGGAGATCAAGAGAACGCTCGTACAGCTTTCCTTTCGGAGTTCTTTCATTCTTCTCGGCCTAAAAACAGGAGACAGCGACGAGGGCCCCACATGTTTTTAAAATCAGTCTATGTCAAAGAATAGTAATAAAAAGAATCTTGGCTAGGTCCGATGTGCTTTAGGTAGGTACTTAGACTATTTGACATTATTTCGTTTATTTACAAAATATTTAAAAAAAATTGTCAACAAAAATTACCTATATAAAACATTTAAAATTTTAAAAATGTAGCCCACTGGTATCGGGAACAGGGTCCAAGCTCAGGGTCAGGGCTTCAGGAACCTCCTAACAATACGAGCTGTGTCCAGGGGTAGCGCTTTCTGAATCAAGCCCTTGATCCAGCTGCCTAAAGATACTTGATTTGCTTATTTTTCTCAGCTTTCACGAGGTTCTCGTCATGCGGGACTGTTATGTCAACAATCATTGCGCGTCACTCTGATCGATCCACCACCATTTTATCAAACTATTTTTGGCTACAATAGTCCAACGTTGTTTTTATTAAGTATTCTTATTAATTTATTCATGATCAAGTAACATGATTAATTGGCACAAAATTTCAATAGCAACACAAACATACAAGACATACAGCGAAATTTTAATTTTCTTACGTTTATTGCAATTTTCAGGTCAGCGTCAGGTTTTATGTTGATGAAAATATAAAACGCGCCAGTAATACGTATGGAATTACAGAATTATAATCATTGAAATCATCAATATAGATCTCCAAGTTCATATAACCCCATTCAATAGCTATTTCATGAAAAAGTCACTCAATGGGATTATAAATGAACTTGGAGGGTTGTATTAATGATTTGAATGATTATAATTCTGTAACTCCATACTTGTTACTGGCGTGATTCATATTTTCATCAACAGTTAACCTGACACTGACCTGCAAATTGCAATAAACGTAAAAAAAAAAAAAAATCGCGGGCTACCCTTGCGCATCCACCTTAATCTACTTATTAATTTGGTGACAAGAAATGTTTCTACCCCCAAATGTCAAAATAGAGAAAAAATTGTCATCATGCTTGACGTTGTTGACTTTTGTCGACTGAAGAATAGAAACATTTTTCTTTTCTAAACGCACTCTAAAAATAATGTTGCACACCTTAAAATTAATTGAATGAACTATAAAAATAATGGATGGCAATGTTACTAGGAGAACTTAGGATGCAAGAGCGAGCGAAGCGAGCTCTGGACTAAATTACTTACTGTAAATTTTTAGACAGAAATAGGAGCCCCGCGTAGCAGAGGAGAGGACGGAGGAGACGCCTAGGAGACTACGCCTTCGACGAAGGCGCTTTTTACACGACTACGGCGAAGCCTTATCGAATTTAGGTTATGATTTTAGCAGTCTATGTATGTATTTACGTAATGTTCCTCCGTAGTGCCTAAACTATTCATCCGATTTAAATGATTAGGGTGTCAATCGATTTGTTACCAAGGCCCGGGTAACTTATATTACAAACCGAAAAAAAAACCGATTTTAATTAGGGTGGGACGTTTCTTGTAACGTAATCAGGTTAAAGTTTTTTTAACTCTTTTTTTTTTTTTTGTAGAAACGAAACGTCAAGTTGAACCAAAGAGCCAACCAAAGAAAGATGTACCTAAATGTAAATATTTGAATGTCAAAGTCGAACGTTTTTCAGTTTGTCATTTCGAAAGTTTTGAAAAGATGTGTGTCTAATTTAGCCAAACACTTGGTTAATTTATTTTTTAAGTAGTGAATTAGCGTGTAGAAATAATGAGACGAACGTATAAGTCTAAAAAAGACACCGGGGGTGTTCTTGACCGCAGAGACTTATTGCAAAACTTGGACGAAAAGAGCTCAGCTTACGATGCATTTTTCATCCAAAATATCAAACAAACTAAGCGTGAATTATCTTGTATTGGATCTTCTAACGCTCATGGAGTGGCATCTAACCGAGTACGCAAGAGGAAACATGTAAAAAGGATTGTAAAAGAAGTAGAAACTCCTTGCCGAGAAAGCTTGTCCCGGTCGGCGTATTTGACACCAGATAAATCTATTCGTGTGAACAAACCCTTGGATCCGTTCGATATGCTTTTAAATACGTCAAATGCTTGTACAGTACAAGTTCAACCCAAGACTGAGTCTGTGACCAGCAAGGTGGATGTGTTTGATAAACTTGTGCACAAAAAGTAAGTAAATCTAAGCTTTCATGTAACAATGCGAACGGCACTTCAGCAAAGTAGCCTTAGATGAACCTTCCGCATACACAAAGTTTTAATGAAATATAATAAAAAGCATTTAATTATGATTTTGAATGAATAATAAAAAAATCATAAAGTTTCTGTATTAGAAACGTAATATTGCTGTCAGTACCTAATATAATTCACAATAAACATATAAACACTAATTTCCCTGGTAATCTATCACATATTTTTATTTTATTTTAATTTTTTGTAGAATAATACTCACATGAGCAATTTATTGATTGTTTCAGAGAAGGAAAAACATATACTAGAAGAAAACCAGCAAAACCCAAAAAGGTTAACTATTCAGACTGCAGCAGTTCTGGTAAGCTAAACATTTGTATGGTAGTAGTAAAAGCACTAAACACCATTATTCTGCTTCGTTTAAAATGAAATTAAAATCATGCTTGCCCCAAGAGCCAGGTAAGACCGAGGACAAGAGCCAATTATGTTTTAAGTGTAGTGTAGGGAGTGAGCCTAGTGCCATTAACAGAACACAAATCCAGACCGGCTACTACTGAAACATCAATATTGGGGAAAACCTAAAATACCTGATTAATCGTTTCCTGACCTGCGACTTGAACCCAGGACCTCATGCTGAGTAATAGCACTTGCAAGTGTATGTAAAAATAATTGGAGGCTAAACTATATCTTCTTTCGATTCCAGATTCTGACAAGGAAAATTCTGATGAAAAAGTAAACATTACAAGAAACACATCAGATATAAAAGCGTACCAACTCCTTATAGAAAATGAAGCCAATACCACTCCAAAAAGGTTCAATGACTCTATAAATAAAATAGTCAACAACTTATCACTACTAAATAAACTAAAACATAAGAACAGCTTCAATGATTCTATGAAAAAACCTTTAAGTTACTATAAACATAGACTGACTAGGAATATACAATCTCCGATTTTACAAAAGTCACCATTATGCAGTACTCCATTCAAAGTAAAATATAGAGGGGAATCTATATTTAAATTTTCACCTATTTCTGTTACAAATGATGATGATAATAGTCCAAAGTATACAACTATAACAGAAGATAATGATGATAGCAATAATAGTATAGTATTCTTAGGTAATAATAAAACACGAGGTTCTAAATATTCAAAGGGAAATACTCCAACATCCCCTGTAGAAGCGGCTCAGATATCTGCAGGACTTATTCCTAATAACAGTATAAACTGTGATAAAGAAGAACTGATGCCTGAAATAAATACCAATGCTGAAGAAGTCTTCCATAGAAATAATACAAAAGAAGAAAAGGAATGTACTGAAATAGTTGAGAAAAGCAGTGCAACTTCTAGTGTTGAAATAAGTTCCTTACAAACCACAGAGCTTGAACCATTTATAGGCTTTTCCAATGATGTTAATAAAGAAATCTTTACTGATGATGTTAGTTTACACAGAATCTCAGTTTTAGATGATACTGTACCTAGAAATGATATAACTAAAATTGGAGTGGAAGAAAAAAATGGAAATATATCAGAAGACTGTCAATCTAATTTGAGTACTGAGACTAATAATATGAAAAAAGATTATAATACATCAATAGAATCTGAAAATGATGACAGAGATTCCTTGTATGACACATGCAATAGTGACCAAGGTTCTTTTGAAGAAGAAGTAATAAAAATACCTATGGTAAAGATTCGGAGAATGAATGATTCCTCATTCATGAGATATTATGAGAAAATGTATGATTTTGACTATGAAGGTGATGAAACTCATGAAAGTCTGAAGGACAAAAACACAGGTGATTGTAATAATTGTCTGAAAGATCAAAAAAATGGTAAAAATAATATAAGTAGAGACAACAAAATTGATAAAAATTATTTGAGTGAAGATGAGGAACAAATTCCCGAAAATGATGTTAGTCAAGAAGATGAAATTCTTTCTCAAGATGAAGAGTTTGCTAGTTTTGAAGACAGCAATGCTTCAAATGAATCTTCATCTGAAAATAGTTCTAGTACTGATGTCAATGCAGATAATAACTTATTAGAAAATGAGGCTAGCGAATATATTGATATTGTTTCTTCTAATGATGATGATGGAGAATCTTATGAAGAAGAGAAATGTGTCAGTTTTGTCACAACAAGGAGGAGGAATGAAGTTACAAATAACTCTATGATGTCTATTTTTAATGATTCCTATGAATCTTCTAGTACTGATTGTGATAAGACTGTGCTTAGCAATAAAAAAGATCCTGATTGTGAAATAAATAAAGAAAACATAGATGAAAATGAAACTTTAATGAACTTAAATGAATATAAACAAGTTAGTAGTGATGAAGAAGGATTAGAATTAAGAAAAGATGTTGATCATCCAGAAAAATCTCCACCTACTTTGCCTATTTGTAAAGAAAAAGAAGATAACAGAATCTCATTTGTAACTACTAGGAACAGCAATATCACTGACCGAAAAAGCTCCATAAGAAACAGGAAGAGTTCGATTAAACCAAGAAGAACTACAGTCTCTGATCGAAAAAGCTCTAGCTTGCCTAGAGAAAGTATGACACATAGTCCAGAATCTACCAGAAAGACGTGCTTCGAGAAACCAGGCATAGTGCTCCAGCCTGGTAAGAAATGGGAGAGATCACTGAGTATATTCAGAAGAATGACTATGATTACGGATCATTTTGATCAGTCTATTCTTGAAGATGAACCTACAGAGAAGAAAGGAAGGAAATATAGACAAAGTGTAATTGAGACTATGGAAAGGCAAGAGTTAAATGGTAGGTACATTTGAATTCTTTATCATCATCATCTGCCCAAGGGGCAGCCCTCCACTAACTTACAGGGTGCATTCGGCTCCTTATTTTTAATCATATTCCACATGAATTTTTCTCCGGAAATTTTTATTTTTTTTGTTTTTTTCAGTTCAGTTACTATCCATTCCTTTATTTCAATTTAAAATTACATGTAAATAATACGACTAAAATTAAAAATCCAACAATGGATGTTGAAATACTCTAACGAACGACGCGTGAAATCAGCTGTTCACTTCCTGCCTAGCTACAGAGTTCATCGAACTCGTCGTCGCGCTTGCCATTCGCTACGTGCGTTTTGCCACGGTAACGATGCATTGCGTATGAGGAAATCAAACAAATCAATTTTATTGGATTCCTTATCATTCCTAAAATAATTTCTTGTACCGGTCATCTTAGTATGTTACTTCTCAAGAAGTAGGTACTATGCTGAGTTCGTATTTTGCAAGTCTAATTAAACTAAAAGTTTGCGTGGGTGTGTTAAAATCAGTACCTATGTTAAAAACACAAAGCTTTTTACCTATCTACAGCACTCTCTATCACTTCAGCAGAAAATTATTCGTAACTGATGTTCACTCCTAGTTTAAACTCAAAAAAAAAACTTTTCTAACATTAAACTGAATTCACGCCATCAGTCTGTGGAGGGCTGTCCTTTACACCCTGTATTGGATATACAGCTTCTAGTATTACTGCAGTGCTTATCTGACCTCACAAACCCGAAATAATTTGGTAAGACTGGTTCTGGACTTGTAGATTCCAACTTTTATTTTAATTCTTTACCAGATAAATGGTACGAGAAACTTAGTTATGTCATTCCTATTGCACAATCTCATTTCGCCATTTCTACGCCCCTTTTTTCGCTTCGCGGATGTCGGATAAATGTTTACATTTCTACTATTTATCCAGAACAGTTCTGGAATCGAACCTAGAACTCATGACCCAGTACGTTGTTTTCGATCAATTTATTTAAATAACCACAGAGTATTTAACAAATTTTACATTTCCATTACAATTAAATATAAAGCAATATGCATTCTCTTTTGTCGTAAGTAATTACTGGCATTAAGGAAATAAAATAAAAAAATACAAAAAATGGAACAAACTTGACACTTCCATCCAAAGTTTCAGTGTAATGTCAGGTTTGTGTTTTTTTTCCTAGAAAAACAAATAAAAGTTGTAAATCTTTATTCAAAGTATTGAACTATTTCAGGTTCCCTACACAATGAATCAATCAATAGTCGCAGAAGTACCTTTGTATCTAAACCGTGCCGATCTACAATTAGAATTGTGAAAGTGAGTAAAATAAATAAATGGGTAATATAACTAGAAAATGGTGGTTTTCGAACTGATAAACACGCACATTTCTTTTCAGGATCCTGATATTTCAAGATTAAGTCTATGCAACACAAGTATATTTGATGACTTGAAAGGTAAATTGTTTTTCTTCTATTTATTATTTAGTTTTATGCATTTACTTACTAAAACTGTATTTTCAGTAAGTTAGCCAATAGAATTATTTCATAGTTCAAACTCGGGCTTGAAATAACACAGTACGATAACGGTAGAATTTTGTAGGAAACCGCAACGCAAACCATCGCGGAAATACCGCCCAATCGCGACGACAGACCGTAGCAAAACGGGCGGCAACTCGAATAAAGAAGCATTTTCACGAGTGAGGGCCATTTAGATGGAGAGAGTTTCTCCAACATTTCTTGGCGAGAAATCGTACGCTATTATCGCAAGCAATAAAGATTATCATAATGTTTACATACAGGCAAGAACTAAATTCTCGCCTAAGATTATGTCATAAGAGTGTTTACACAGCGTAAAATAAAGGAAGAACATTCTTGCTTACGAGTTCTAGACTTGTTTTTACACGATTTCGTATGACATTTTTTCAAGTTCATACGAGTATCGTACAAATCGGTTTGATTCGTGTTTGAGTGCGAGATTTGCCATTCGAGTTCAGTGATTACTACGGTATTGTTCTCAAAATGACACAAAAATCATTCATTTTTTTTTCAAAGTGGGCTTTCGTAACTCTTTCTTCTCGCTATCCATATTTTAACCGAACATCTTTTCTCCGTTTTCGTTTTTATTAATTCTTGTCTTAGAAGAGTAGTTAAAACACCCTCGCGCACTGCAGTCATGGTAGCGACTGGCACGAAACCTCGAAATACAATTCTCGCTTTGTAGTTCTGTTTAGACGGAGACAGAAATATTCTATTGCGAGGCAATTGTCTCCCAAGGAGATGGGCGACAATCGTGAATGTTTACACGAAGAAACTTTTTTAATAAAAAATAAATAATAATATATCATTTATTTCGGACAACAGTGATCCATATTTTGTTGACATAAAAATTATATTATTAAAACAAAGGACGACCAAGCAGAGGGACATGTTTCCTACCTAATCAATCTCCGCACAAAATGCCAATATTTGGAGTATAGCTCTCCGCCACAGCTCTCAGGATATAGTTGCGACTACTCCGCACTCTGCACAGCAATGAAGTCGTTTTTTTGCGTATCATGGCATGAAAGCCATCTGTGTGGGTCTCTGCAAACATTTCTGAAGCGCTACAGAAACGGGGCAGTCGCAACAACATCCCGAAAACATTATTATATTGAACGCGCAAGACATCCAGCGATCTCTTAGTGTAGTTGACCCATAGATTGCTCGTGTAAAAGCTCTGACAGTAGGCCTTAAAAAGAGTAATTTTTACTAGGTCAGAACATCGGTGTATTCCCGTTGACCCCACCGCCCGTGGCCCCACTGGTGGGGTCAGCGGGAATTAATTAAAATAATTAAAAATGGTTCCCGTTGACCCCAACATATTTAAAATTACTCAAAAACATTGGTTCAAAAACATTAGTTGTGCTAGTTATGGGCACTAACCTTACGAACAGTACTAGGCGAGCATAAATTCAGGAAGGTATTTATTACTAGAAGATCGTACTTATACCCAGAATTATAAAAATTCATACCACCTTGAGCTCATGCCAGCCTGGTACTTTTTGGGGAACATATGTGTCATATTATATGCCTCACTGGCAACAAACGGGAACTTTTTTCCAGTTGGTCGCCAGGGAAAATATACAAGACCGTGATCCGAGCTGTCGTTCTGTATGGATCGGAAAATTCGGAATGTCTATTAATTCCCGGTGACATCATTGAGGTTTATTTAATTCCTTATCTCAAGGAAATAGGGCAGGGTAGTGGGGCCAACGAAACGACGGTTTTGATTTTTCCCGTTGACCCCACCAGTGGGGCAATGCCAGTGGGGTCAACGGGAATACACCAGAACATCGAGCAAATCTACGGGCCAGCATGTTACTTCAATGTTAATGTTCTTTCGATAATCGTATCTTCGAGTCGAGAAACTCTAGATCTAAATGGCCCTTTACAGAATAGAATAGAAACCAGTGTTATCACTCCGATATGTAATTGCGATTGGTCGTCTTTGCCGTTACGGTTTGCAGTCTTTTTTATAATATAAAAAAATACATTCTCAAGTATGACATTTTTTTTAAATATTATGCCATTACATGCCTTTCGAGTGATTGGCTATCCTTTTTGAGCTCATCAGATGGCGCCAATATCGCTTAAGGTCATGTCAATAATTCTATTAGAGTACACACGGCTACACATCAAGCTATACATTTCCAGTTTATGCTGATCTAGCATTGTATAGGATTTCCGTACAATGCGAGGTCAGCTTATACCGGAAATGCATAGCTTGATGTGTGGCCGTGTGTACCAATAAGTTCATAAAAAGTTTATTCTAATAAGTAGCATACTAACAACATAGTATAAACTTCAGATCATTTATTTACAAAATCCTCCCTAAAATTAGCAAGCATGAAACATTTAAAAATCATTTTACTTCCAAGTACTAACAAATAAGATCCTAAGTTGCTACTTAAAATCTTCAAGTCATATTTAATCAGGAATAGCAATCTAGACCACAATGAACATTAGTAAAAATACGTGGTAAAAAAGTACGCACGCGCTACACTAGCGCCTCTTGTGGTGAATTCACACGCGATAGCCCCCCATTGCCCTTAGCTGAATGCTAACAAACATTATTCAATTTTTAATACCTACAATGTTTCCAAAGATGACCATAAATTGACAACACTGTAGTAGATTCTGTTGTATTATTATGGTAACACTGTAAATCTCAAATTAAAATTTCTTGATTATCTGTGGCGGTGTGGCCGTTCTGTGCATTTCGTGGAAGAAGACGCTTCGTGTGGTCTTTGTCCATAATAATTTTTATTTTATTTTTATTTGTAACTACGTGTTTCAAATTTGATAGTAGTGAACTTAATATTTAATACTATTACAAAGTAATAGTAGAAAAACATTTTTTGAAGAGTGACCATTTGTGTTTGAACGCTAAACGAAATAATTGTGTCTGGTGTCTGCCATTGCGTATCCGTAACGGGATATCAGCTTGGTTCTACGCCCTTTGTTCTAATAAAGTGTTAAATCAGCCAAGTGCATGCATCTTTCCCTGCAATACACAGGTTAGTTCTAAAATCGTGGTGCTTTTCGATCCTTTTATTTTGTCGTAGCGTGATTCGTTGCGTCAACGAGACGATTACGCACGGGGGGAAAGTATGTTCAAGTACTTCCTACTTTGTGTAATGAATGTCTTTTGCCGTGGATTCGTGTATGACGCTTTGTATTTTTCAGGATTTTTGAACGAGGAGTGTGATGATACGATTATCGAATTATCCAAACTCTCGATCGCTGATCAGACGCACGAGGTCACTGTACTAGACACCTTCCATGATACTTCGAGCCGTATAGCTACAGCAAGGGATTACGTGTTGCGTCGATGCAATCAACCGGACGCGATACTATTTGATGAATGCTATCCGGACACGTGAGTACCATATTTATTTACCCTCACAATAATATAAAAAAAGAACAATACAAAATTGGCGGTTAAATAGGTCACTCAAATAC
Source organism: Eugnorisma glareosa (assembly GCA_947578425.1). NCBI lineage: Eukaryota > Metazoa > Arthropoda > Insecta > Lepidoptera > Noctuidae > Eugnorisma > Eugnorisma glareosa. The sequence goes on along the minus strand of OX387971.1, from coordinate 2,351,792 downwards.
AAGATGGTGGCTTTGTTATTAAACATCTGTAACTCGTGGTCTATGGGTAGTAGGCGTCGAGAAAGATAAGTGGTTTGAATGGCTATGTTCTACATCTTAATACATAAATATTCAATGACATACCAATATGAGTAATAGGTTCAAACTGATCAACTGCTCTACTTTTGAGCTATCAATAGACCAAATTAAAAATATTATAATTTGGTCCATTACACAATTTGATGTCATTGGATGTAATAATGCCAATCTGTAAATATTGTCCGAGGTTGTCGCAAAAAAATGTTTGACTTCCTTTTTCATTACACAATTTGATGTAAGCATAAAATAAAAGAAGTATTTATTCAGTTGCTTTTATGTTGTTCAAGATAATGTTACTTACAGATTAATAGAATTTAGTCAAGAAAACCAGAAATAAGTCCAACAGCCAAATAATAATTTGATTCCCAAGAAATGAACCTATAACATTATACAGTACATGATCGAATGAGTCACAGACTGAATGTCTTTTCAATTGACCTTTCCAAGGTACACCAGGGTTCATTGTCTTTTACATTTCACATGTTTGCTTCATTTAACTACTACATATACCAACATACATCAGTTTGTTATTGTTTGTTCATTACTTACAAACTGCGAAGTAAGCTTGAAGGATGTTTTTTGTTTTTCCTCCAAAGAGGAAAGACAAAGGCATATTTATACATAGCCAGGGTTAATCCATACATGTGTGTATTTTTTGATAAATATTTGCTCATCATATATTTGCAATTTTATTATTCTTAAGTCAAGGAAAAATATCTTATTGTCTTATTTTTAAAGATTCTTTAACTAAAATGTTCTATAATTCTATGCTGTCTTATTTTATGACAATGGTAGGTAAGATTTGTTTGTTGTATAAATATGTTTAATAAAGGTTTATATAAAATACATTTTCCATCACACAATGCATGAATTTAATACCTATCAAGTTTTTAGTCATAGGCATGAAAATTGTATCCTCAATGAATCAGACATTTTGTATTAGTCAATATTTAAACCTAAACAATCTATAATGAGTCTGCTGACCTATTTTCATTATCTCCAACAAGAATCAACTTTCATGTATCCTTCAGCATGTAGTTGAAAAACTAATTTTCATTGAAAACTCGAATAAGTGTTGGTTCTGATTCAAGGTTTCAAGTGTCACAAAACATAACCTTGTCAATTATTCAACATTGAGAATCATATCATGTTCAATTTACCAATAACATTACCAAGAATAAATTGTAAACAGATTCTTTGAATCATACTCAATTTGTTTATACAATGCAGGGAGTGAAAGTTGAAGAGTTGAAGATATCTTTGAATAATAATCATGTGGTCAAATCTCTGTAAAAGAAACCACAGACTAAGAATTCAAATTGAGAGAGTATGAGTGAATTTATAAGATTTATTTTGTTTGTCTTATAATGTACTTAGTGATAATACAGCTACCATCTTGATTTTCTGTGTCACATAACTGACAATTTCATAACACTTTGTAACTGATGTAACACAGTTTATGCATGAATATCAATGTTGCAGTGTTAATTTAATGCCATATTAACACCAATAAAATTTTGCAAGCATTGTTTCTATGCAAAATCTTGCAGCCTCTTGTACAAAGCCTTTTGCAAAGTTATGGTACTGCAACAAAAACCACTTTTTTTAAGAATGTTTGAGCCGCATGGCTATTAATATCATAAAGGGTATTAGTAGGAATTTGCCCTGTTTATCACAAAAACTGACAAAAATCAAGAGTTTTATAATTATGAAGTGTTTGGGCTTCATTATTACAAACCCTTTAATGTTTCTCATTTTACAAAAGGGGCTGGATTGTTATCAGTATCACACTATCACCATTATTATTTAAATAAACACACCTTCTAACTAAGGTTTAATTTTAATCTAATCAGGAAATATGAGTGTGTAGTGTATTCTGTCTCATTTGTTTACATAAGACAATGCTTATCAACTAGCACAGTATAAATGGCAATGGATGTTCTAGTAACATTTAAAGTGATATTTAGCTTAACATTTTAGATTCAGTATTGCTTGAAATTTTGAGATTTGATTGCAATATTTGTCTGTATATGTTCAGTACCACCATTTTAATTTAGTAGACAGATATGCTTGACTTGTATGATCAATACTTTGATTATATAATGTCTAGATGGCGCGTCGCCCACAATCAAAACAAATAAAACGAGCCAATAATTTCAAACATGTGTGCGTGCGGCAGCGTGCGGCCGGTGTACAGAGACAATAGACGCACAGTGATGCGAACTTATAAGCCAACAGTTGGCTGATATTTTTGACACGTTTGCGCACATTTGATGCTATAACTAGACATTATAATAATAATCAAAGGATCAATATTGTTAAACCTATGACCAAACTGGTGTTAGTTTGAAGCGTTTGTCTTTGTGGCGTTGTAGCTCCTAAAATATGTAGCGATTTCAATGCTGCTCTATTTTTTTATGAATACTGATTTATGGCAGAGGGCTATAAAAAAGTTCAGTGAATTACCCCATGAAGTTCTGCTACAACAGTTTTCTTATAAAAACCAACAAGGGAGTTACCACACCTATAGACATGGAATCAGCTTGACCCAACAGAAAAAGATTTTATGACCATACAATAAAATCGAAAAAGACTTCGTTCGTCTAGTTTCGGTTCAAACGACGCGATTCGACACCACGCCAGAATATTTATTGCATAGAAAATTCTTTCTGACAGGCTCAATACAATTCCGCGTCTGTAAGTGTAGTCAGTACCTAAAAGTCCAGCATATCTGGCAAGCTACGTTCTATGTCTCTCTACCTGTGTCTATAACAGTGTACCTAATTATAGGTTGTTGAAGAACTGCCACAAGATTGGCGAAGGGGTGTACGGCGAAGTGTTTCTGTGGCGCGCCAGAGATGGTCGGGCTCGCGTACTGAAGATTGTGCCCATCGCCGGCACGCTCAAGGTCAATGGGGAGAGTCAGAAGGACTTCCACGAGATCATATCTGAAATTGTGATTGCTATGTAAGTACCTATAAACTTTTTATTATGTTGATTGGTATATGGCCGCACGACTTCTTGGCTTCTTCTCCAGTTAAAGCCCGAGGGAGTGGCGAAGGGTGAGTGTTGGTGACCATCTTGTGTAATTTTTAAAGTTGTGCTTCATTTTAATGACTTTGATTTTGAATGGTAACAAAAGCAGTATAAGCTCACTTGTGACTCCATGAAACTCCATACTAGGCCAGAGTGTGGTCGACTGTACGTGATAGTACATGTTAATTTAATAAAGCTTTAATCTTGGGATTTACTTGGCCAGAAAACAGAGTAACATCTGATAAGGAAAAAAGTCGTTTAACGATATTCACCCAGTTGGTTATGCTAAAAAAAAAAATAGATATCTACAAACACTCCAATCCGAAATCTAGTTCATAGTAGGTACTCTAAACTAGGTCGCGCAAACTGTAAAGCCATAACTTTTAATAGGACAATAGATTTATGGAGTTGCGACGTTCAAAATCGTCTGTTTTGCGCCAAAACTACCGCTGTGACCTTAGTCATAACAGTTTGTTAAAAGTAATTCATATTTTATGACCAGCACACTAAACATCCAGACCTTGCAACATCCCTAACCGGCTATTGTATGGACATTTGGCACTCAAACCAAGGCTCTCACCGTCTACACCGAATAAGGGTGACGCGGTCCTGTTTCGTGTTATTTCAATTCAGGTTTTGAGTTCAATGTCAACGTAAAATCGAACAGAATATGGTACAATTTTCACGAATACAACATTCGTTCAGTCGGTAAAAAGTAATTTTCGGCACACAGACCACTTTCACTTTCAAAATTCTACGGATTTGAATGTTGCAGCGTAATTATTATGTAACCGTTCGTTAGTCCGAAAGTCTGACTACCAGTCTAACTTACCAAGGGTTGTCCTTTTCCCCAAGCAATACCCGTTCCATGTTATATAGTGATATTCAGCTGCATCCGGTTAGACTGGAAGCTGACCACAACATGATTGGGAGATGACTAACCGGATTGCTTTAATGATTACAAAACCATTCGAAAATCTTTCCTGGCAAATGACTAACTTTAAGTATTATTACGGGAAATAGAGATTTAAATAATTGAATTTATCAACTACCAAATAAGCTTATCTAGTCAGCCGACTATTTATGTAATCTACTGCTATCATAAATCGATTATTTTCGACCATAATATTAAAGATGGTGATGTCCTTGTGTGTTTATTTCGCGCAAACTTAAATTTAGATATCAATCATAAAATATTTGTGTACTAACCACAGACATCTTTGTAAAATTAACTAATAATATTTCTTTGTCAAATTATGTAAAATTTAATACAGTATCATTCCATATCGCAACACTAATTTATCTAGGTCAATGTATCAGTTCCATTAACAGACTTTTAAATTACAGTAACAGCCTATAAGCATAAATTACGCCAAACAAATATCTGCCTTAATATGCCGTGTAACCAAGTACTGAAGTGACCCATTTTCCTTGAAAACAAAACACACTGCCGCTAATCTATACGCCGCGATCTTGAGCGAATCGGGTCACTTCCGCAAGCAAACGATGCGCTAGCGTACACGTTTTAATTTCTTCTGCTCCTTATGTAGTGATTTATTGTATTTGCTGCTGACTGTCTCTTACTGTGACTGCCTCATTGGTCTTGTGGTCATAAGCACTACTGCCCGCGTAGCATGACTCGTAGAAACGGGTTTTGTCGACGAAGAATCGAAAAAAATGACAGATTGTGGAAAGATTTCTATCGTCGCAAGCATGGCGATGTTAAAAATGTATGACAGACATGTCAAGTTGTATAAAAAGAGCTTTGTCGATTCTTAGTAGAATAGAGATAGCATTGCCATGCTACGGGGGCTGATGAGCAAAGGTTCGAATCCCAGGTCGGGATTATTGAGGTTTCTATTAGGAATTCCCAGTAGCAGCCCCAAGTCTGTTTGTGCCCGGTTGATGGCAATAAGCTTGCCCCTACAACTTTTGTACTATAGTTAGTCCTTTGCTTAACTCTCTGTGTAGAAGAATTTTAACAATATAATTGTTCTCACAAAGTTTGGTTTTCCTCAAAACATATAGGTTAAGAAAATTACGTAACGCCTTTACTAAGTATAATTTTCCTCAAAGCTTTTGTTTGAGCAAGAAAATTGCGTAACTAGCTTTGAAAGGTCTCAAGAAAACGTGAACACAGCTTTTGTTATGGAAATTCTCTGGAAATGAAGAGAAACAATTTAGAAATAAACTCGCCTCCTATATTAAACTTCACAATACTACAATAGTGGTACATAGACGGACTTAATGCCATAAGGCATTCCCTATTAGTCAACCTTTGGGTTAAATAAGAAAATATCCAAACATTTCATATCCCTACATGAAACTTAAACATAAGCGGCGTAGCGAGGGTGTGCTTAATGGTACCCCATCTATCGTTGTTTAGTCAAAAAATTCAGTTTTAACCAATGTTTTTTTTTTCGCAGGGAATTGAGCGCACTACGCGCTCCCATAGCCGAAATTAATCGCCACTTTGATGAAGGGAAGGACGTCGAGGCGTTGGATCTACATGCTGTAGAAAATGCAACTGACATATTCAATGAGGTTAGTTAAAATAACTTTAATATCATCCATCATCAGCCTATAGCAAACCAAAGACGTCACTGGTAAAAAAAACTGTTTAAATTGGCATCGCATTTTATTTGAACTCTGTACTACACTAGGCCGGCTCAAGGTCTAAAGTCACCACCGAAGGTCCACTGTAGAACTACGAACTTCTCTAACTAATCTTGAACTTTTGAACGCCAGAGCATAAATGCACTCACGTGCCCTCCACGCTACAATTCCACCTACCATTTTTTCACATATTTGTGTCGTTTGGCGTACTGGGCGGTCAAAAGCTTAAACTAAGTATTTCAGGTTGTTGTAATAATAATTTTAGGATTCATAAAAAGACCACTAGCTTCTGCTAGACAAAGGTCTCTCCAATCAAACGCAATTCAACACATATCGTCGGCAATTCTCATTTAGCTTTTCCCATCCAGAACAAACTACTATGATTCATATAGATAGTTGCAAGCTTGAAGGTTCTATCTATGTTATATCCGCAGTCCACACCACAATCGATACTCAAACCTTGACACTAGAGAGAAGAAGGTTTTCGTCGGTAGGGAAAGTCTCTTTGACGTAACCCAAGGATTGTGTAACCTTAGTTTTCTCCGAAGCGGAGGGCGGGTTATTATATCCATGACCGATTTTCTAAGAATAAATCCCTAGTAAGATACTGTTATGTGACTAGACGGGGAGAAACTTAATGTTTTCATCAACATTGTTCAAGACCAAAGTTCAAGAGTAATTTGTCTTGAATGAATGAATATAACACGCAGATATTTAGGTCTTACATCAGTCAATCCTGCATTCAAACTCTTTAGTTAGTTAATAAGTGCTACTCAATGACGTAGGCTGTGCGAAAAATGATACGCGACACAATGGGCACTTACGTAATGTTATTGTGTCCGAGATGTGAATTATTGGAAACTGATAAATATGACGCGACCCGACTTATGCTTAGTAACAGAACTTGATGCATTCTTGCTAAGATAGAACTGTCCCGCACTAGGCCCGCGTGGTGGGTGATGGATGGCCGACTCCTTTGCAGAGGCCTGTGTTCCAGCATTGGAACGCAAGACTTTAATCTTTACGATAAAAAAATACGTTCTTTGGTAAGTTCTTGATAAAAGTAGACTGGAACAAATCACGTACGAAAACATCTCGATCTCAAGTATCGATAGGTCAAACAAATATTCGTGCCGATGAGAATGAACACTATCGGAATATAGGCGCCGTTCGATTTAGGTCAAATTAGTCGATACTTCGAAAGGTTACGAGTACAAACTCTATTCAATTTCCTCTAATGTCTAACAGACTGCTCTCAATTGCGTCGATACAATTTTCTTGTATAGCCTAAGCCCCTGCTTCGCAGTTTCACACGGTTGTTAGTTTACGGCTTGACGAAACATGGAGTTTTTTTTATTGTATGCAAGTTTAACATTATTGTATTATCTTCTTGTACCTTCCGGGATTCATTCTCTAAATGATTGTGAGAAACTAAGCAAAATCCGGTGCGTAGTTTATAAGAGCAACGTGTTCACGCAGATACGATTCAAAAAGCGACTTTATTATGGATCAATACATTAGTTACGTACATACGTTCCCACTGAAGGTGAAATGAAAAACATAACACCACCCAGTATATAAAGTCTACCACATGTAACACATGATAATATGTGGCGTAGTAATTGTGATAGTCGTATGAACAGAGCAAAACATTGCAGGCACTAATTGAACTGTCATATCTTATTATTTTACGACTGACGTGTACGTTGATGTCATGAACCCGGCCATGCCCCCGGGTTTCTGAGAATAATACATATGAAACAACAGGGAAAATAACGCATTATCCAGATGTATTTTCCTGGGAATTATTGGTTTTTCCTCCCGTTTTATTCTCTATTATCAGGAGGATACCCATTCTCAATAATTAATGTTGGAAGCCGCTAGGGTTAGCCGCATTTTTCTATACGCTCTCATACTAGATTCAGTAGGTTAATCATTTCATGCACGCTTGACAAAAACAATCAAGGACGGATCCAGGTTTTGTTTCTGGGATGGGCACAAGCGGCAGTTGGGCAAAAATATACAACAATAACTGTAAAAAAGTAGTATTTATATGTATAAAGCTTTATTCATGTATGAAAACAATAGAAAAAAATACATCAATATTAATAAATGTTATAAAGAGGTAAAGTTTGTGTGGTTGGAGGGGGTAATCTCTGGATCTACTGAATTAATTTTGAACATTCTTTCACTAATAGAAAGTTTCATTATCCCACGTGCCCCTGTGCCTCCCCCCTAAATCCGCCCTGGATAGCAACGTCGTCCTTCGTTAGGCATTGTTGATCGTTCGTAAATATAATTAGTATTCAAGTCTAACGATCCAATATTTTCGGAATCCTATCGGCATTCCAACCATTTTTGAAATTCTGTAACTAACTGATACCTTCTTGGTATCAGTTAGTTACAGAATATGATAGTCATCCACTTTACAAAATGACGTCGACTCGACTTTCAATTCTGTATCCTTTCTTTATTTTGTTCACGGTATGCGGGACCTTTCTGAACTACCTGTCAAAAGGCCCCCCTGATTCGTCCAACTAACAGCTTGGGATTTATTTTACCTGCGCTACGTCGAATTACGTCATCTTTGCCCTTTCAGCTAATTATGTTACAAATTGAAGTAGGCGGGTTATTCATCATATTTTTTATCGGCCAAGAATCGTCTAGTAATTTTGTTGTACTTTAGAAATATGCTTTATCTACGTTTCCACGATTAATTGTAAAAAGCCAACAGAGTACAAGTACAACGGATAATCTTTCATCACGTTTGTCGATAAGCTTAGAAACTACAACGTTTATGCATGCAATGTTTCTACTTAATATTATGCTGTTGCTATACGGAGTTCTTGTACCGATAATTTTCCTTAAACGATTCTGTAAAATAATTAGCAACCTTATCCTTATGGTTATAGGGCATGTATCGCAAATAATAACATAATACCGCATTCGTCATAGATGCATTTAGCATAACGCATTAAACCAATAGCCATACAAAATGAGGTCATTACGATGCGCGTCACGGACCGCTTCTAGGACAATGAATCACCGTTTCCACGGTACGGCAGAGAACACGTAAAATTTTACTTTCGTATAAATGTGTGAATCATTGTACTCACGAAAACGAACAGCGTTTTGTTTGTTTGATAAAGTAACCAGGCTGCACTGTTATCGGAATAAGACATGTATCTTCTTGTCTGTCTATCTTCTTGGCATAGCTGGCAGCCTGGTACATAACTTGCCTTTGTTAAAACTTAAAACCAATTACCATCCATCGTGAACAACCATCTGAATATGTCGTCTTTCAGATGCCATGTATGGGTTTAATATAAAAATGTTTAAAGAATAATGTTCAATCATTCTGTTCAAATTATAAATTATGATTAAACTGTCGGAATTTATTTATTTCTTTCACAATTACTCATTGTTGTCTTCATTCATTATTTGTGTGCGGTAGGTAATCCTTTGAGTCTTTAGCATCATTTGTTGTATGAATGTGTAATTAGTTCTTATCTCTTGACAGATTTTTCGATTATGCCTCCTGAAGTTTTAAAGGTCATTTTAACGATTATTTCAGTAATTTTGATTTTTGTAGTTTTGAAGCTTTGAAGAACCATTCTTGTTTGGATTTGAAGGCCATTTTATGATAACGCTGACCTTTTGGCTTTGATACCGCCAATCGATAGTCTCACTGTAGCGGAGGATAAATAGTCCTTTTACATATATAAATACCCCCAGTACCTACTGTTATTATGTTATTACATTTCTATATTCCTGTCAGTTGTCATCTGACATTTTACCCCCATACAGGATATCTATCTATTATTTAAAGTTCCTCATGGCAACAGGTTGCAACAGTTGCAAGATCACAAGATGGCACATGCTACTTCCTTTCGTATCTCTAAACTCGATAAAACGACAAATGCGAGCAGCTGCTGCATATTTTTTATTGTGGCAAGTGGTCTTTAACGTTTATTGGCAGCCATCGGCCATTGCCTTTGCGTTTAATGAATAGCTTTTAATTCTACGCTTTGCGTCTGCCGTTTGACCACTGGAACTGAGACGCATATTTTTGAGAATCCATATTTAAAACGACAGGTAATTTCTATTGGCGTACACAGATGAGTTCTATTGCGTCATGGAAATCCCAGATTCCTCGTACGAATTGCCAGAGAAACAAAATGAGCTAGAGTCGTGTATTTTTATAAACTTCGCTCATTTTAGAGCTTTCTGTTATTTGTTGATTTGATCATTAGAGTTGCTGATGTTGACATTAAACTAAGTTTTTTAAAATGAATGGAAGTCAGATGTTTAAGGATTTCTGTGAAATCCATTAGACGATAATATTTTGACAGCTCTGCTCAAAATTAGACTGACACTGCAATAAAGGCGCAAACCCACCGCGGCGCACATTGGTTCAAGGGCGGAAAAAAATCCTTTGTTTCAACCTTATTTAAAATGTCTACAATTTGGTACACACATACTAGAATGTTAGTAGAAACAAGTCCTAAAATTAATACGGATAAATAATTATACAGTATTTAATTATATGATGCCAAAGTAGGGTGATCGAGAATTTACAAATTTCGTGCAAAAAATATTGTTATTTCAAGTATGAATAGAACCAAAATACTATAATTATCAACTTTCATTTTTAGTTTAGTCATAAGTTTATTGTGTGTATTAATAAAATAGTAAACATAATGTTATAATATAATGAATAATTACTTGCTATTACATTTTTAGTGAAGAAGGTCATTTGGAACCTTTTGTTTTCAATCATGAGATCATAACTAATCTCCGTTATCGACCGATACGTAATAATATACTTTCGGAGATTAATTAGACCCTATAGATTAAGAATACATTAGTTTTGGCTGCGATAACCTGCGATCTTGGAAATACCAGGTCCTTAACTAATGACGCTCTGTAATTAAGAAAAAGTGCATTATATTAATAAGTGTTTCTAATGAGGGTAATTAACATTTTATCATATCGTGTAAGTATAAATAGCATTGAATGGTAGTTTTAACTTCACTTACAATTATTTTCTCTTACGATAACAGTGTTATTATAGTGATGGATAGCTTTACTATTGTCTATGCCGATTTAGTGGAAATCATAATATCAAGTAATCGTGAGATACATAAATGCCTCGAAAATTTAAAACTTATGTATCCACAGCTTACAGAAAGTGTTTGGAATCAAGTTTATGAAAAGTTAAGCCGTAATTTTCTACCCGTATTTACAAAAAAGTGGCAAACTGCAGCGAGAAATAAAAATGCTTTTATGGCAAAAAATGAACAGTGGCTGAAAAATATTTTTACCGTTGAGACATCTTCGGTGCAGACTGATGTGGTGAATTGTGACAGTAATGTTCCAGGGCCATCAAAACGCTCTCATAGAGGACGACCAGAAAAATCATTTGATGAATGTTGCGATCGAACAAAGCGATATAAAGTTAAAAGATTGTGTGAAAGCGTTCCTGAAGAAATGATTAAGAAAGCTGCCTCTAAGGTACTCGTACAAGAAGAATCATCGGATACTATCAAGTTTACTCCAGAAAAAGCGTTGGCATTATTACTTGATGCATCACTTTCGAAACATCAATATCAAGTACTGAGAAATGCAGCAAAAAGTATTGGTTGTGATATTTTTCCCGATTATCATAAAGTACTTGAAGTAAAAAGGCAATGCTACCCCACGGATATTGATGTAACGGAAAGCTACGCTTGTGTAAGTTTGCAGTCATTACTGGATCACACAACCAGAAGATTATTTGAAGTAATGTCTGAAGACGACCTTACACAGATTAGTGTAAATTCAACGTTTTTACACAAGTGGGGATGTGACGGATCATCAGGTCATGCTGAGTACAAACAGTCATTTATCGACGAAAATGTGTCAGATTCATATATGTTTTTGACATCATTAGTTCCACTGCGTCTGTATGAAAAGGAAAATAAATCTGTTGTGTATTGGACAAATGCAACTCCTTCTTCTACAAGGTGTTGTCGCCCGGTACAATTCCAATTTCAAAAAGAAACTACAGAATCTACGAAAAATGAAATTGCTAGAATGGAGTCTGAAATAGCAAACTTAAATGAAACTGTTATTAGTTTAAAGGAAAAGACTTACAAAGTCTACCATAAACTTGTGTTCACAATGATAGATGGCAAAATAGCGCAGACAGTTACGGACACATCATCATGTGCAGTGTGTTTTATATGCAAGTCAAAGCCATCAGAAATGAATAACCTTGACCAAGTGCGAAATAAAACTGTGGATACGGAGGCTCTCAAGGTCGGTTTATCCCCGCTTCACGCACGGATTAAATTTATGGAATGCATATTACATATTGCGTACAATATGTCATTTACCAGTTGGAGAACGAACGCAACTACCAAACAACAAAAAGATGAAGAGAAGAAAAGAATCCAAAGTGAGCTGTTTCAACGTTTAGGTCTAAAAGTGGATTTTGTAAAGCAAGGAATGGGAACATCTAACGATGGAAATACGTCTAGAAGATTTTTCAATAATGCAGACATTGTAGCTGAAGTCACAAGAGTCGATAAAGAACTTATTCATCGGTTTGGTATAATATTGCAAACAATTAATTCTAGTGCATTAGTTGATTCGGATAAGTTTGGTAGTTATTGTTACGAGACTGCTGAACTATACGTAAGCCTGTACAGCTGGTATAATATGCCAAATACTGTGCATAAAATCTTGCTGCATGGCAAAGAAATAATAAGTGTTGCTGCCTTACCTATTGGGATGTTATCTGAGGAAGCTCAAGAAGCGCGAAATAAAGATTACCGCAATTATAGGTTAGGTCATTCAAGAAAATGTTCTCGTCTATCATGTAATGAAGATGTTATGAATATGCTCTTAGCTACCTCAGATCCCCTTATCAACAGTTTACGTGCAGTACCGAATAAAAAATACTATCCTCTTCACGATGATGCCAAAACTTTATTAGTGGATAGCACCCATCTCTCAATCAATGTCTTCTCTATTTAATATTTAGTTTATTAATATTTATTTATTTAAAAATGCTGATTTAATTATATGAAATTCATGTGAAAAAATTTGATGAATATTTTCATATTAATAAAAAAAAATACGTGTTATATCTTTCTCTTTGTAAACTGGTACATCCATTATATCATTTTAATAAAGTATTATGAAGAAACGCAACGTCTTTTCATTTAAAAATAATATTTTCCGCATGCCCGTACTACCTGCACCACTGTGCGGCGCATGCTGTGCATGCACGCGGCGCATTTTAGCTGCGTGGATTTATATGTTTGACAAAGTTGGTCTACGTTTCCACTGCAGCACACTCTACACATCCACAACTATGTACAACTCCATCGTATGTGGCCCACCGCGGCATAGTCGTGGGTTAATATTCGTGTATAATGTGTACCGCTTACCGCATGCACAGTGTGCATGGCGTTGACAGCATTGAGTTATGTGAGCGCCTTATTCCAGCAAGCCACGCATGTACTAATGACGTCAATTGATGCATAGCGTGTTCGTGGTTTGCAGTGGACAATCACATACATTTTCCTTGCAAAGCGAAGCTTAACACGTGCGTGTGACCTATCCGTGCGCCGCTTTGGGTATGCGCCTTTATGCGAGATAAGTTATCTCGTGACTCGGGACCACCCTGGGATATAACGTCTCACTTATATCGGCACTCACTAGAATATTATTAATTTATTAAAACTTTTATGTACAAATAAAAATAACCGTACGAAGACAGATTTAATAGACATTTTCTACCAGTGTCTACCTTGGGTGATTCAGTGACAAATATAGTAGGTGCAACATAATAGAAAGTAAATAATAAAACACATGCCAGGTCAACATTTTGCAAAATTATAGTGGCATCGGGGCTGAATAACCAGGCTGCACCTAAAATGTGTGTTTATCACCACTTGTGGCTATTTAATGAATTCTTAGGGGTTAATGGGATAATATAAATAGGTAATTGGGATGATATCGTGTCCTGCTGGCCTTGATGCCTGCACATAACAGAAATTGATGGACGGTAGTGATAACGCTAAACTCGTAGCTAAGTTCTGGGCCGACCGAAGAATTGTAACCTTTTGACGTATGCCGTCGCTATGGCAATGTTTCTTTTATTTGAGCCTCCAGCCCTAAATAAACAAATATCCTCTTTGTCCTTAGGTACTTGCAGTAAGGTGTGTATACGGCAGCTACCCAGCTCGCTTGCTCGATTTGTGGGACCTCTATGACGAGTGCAAAGGCTCGGAGAACGATAACCCAGCGATATTACCAGCTGATCAGCAGTTCATAGTGCTAGAGCTCGCCAACGCGGGCCAGGACTTGGAGAGCTATCAGTTCAATAACGCTGAACAGGCGTATGCCCTGTTTATGCAGGTTTGTTGATTAAACTTCGTTTTTTTTAACCTGTGGCATGTTTTTTTTTTTGATTTTGTGTGTATTTGCTAGTTGACCAAGATTCCTAGTCGGCCCTCCTTAAGGTGGATGCGCAAGGGTCCATTCAATAGCTATTTTATGAAAGAGTCTCTCTTAGGGATTATATGAACTTCGAGGGTTGTATTGATGATTTTAATGATTTTAATTCTGTAACTCCATACAATGTTACTGGCGCGATTTATATTTTCATCAACATATAACCTGACACTGACCTGCAAATTGCAATAAACGTAAGAAACTTTAAATTTCGCGGGCTACCCTTGCACATCCTTTCGTCTACCTTTGAAATCCCTCAAATATTTGCGGATATCATTCACTTCTAACCGACGCGTTGGGTCAGGAACTTGGTCGGCTAGTAAACATAAAATGTGTAAACATATTGATGTGATGTATTTGAGTTGCTAATTTTTTTCCGAGTAACATTTGTGATTAAAAGTTAAGTGCATTTTTTTGTTGTTGACATGATAGAAACCGACTTTCGTGAAATGATTGATGGTTTTATAAATAGAAAGTCGCTTTCGTACATTAGCGAAACATTTATTTTATGTTGCAATCTCGAAAAAGTATAATAATGAGAGTTGCAATTACCTGATGATGGCTTCTTTACGTAACAACCATTGACCAAGTTTTCTTTTACCTATGACGTGAAACACGTCATAGGTAAAAGAAAACTTGGTCACATTCTTCAAACTTGGTCAACTTGGACACATTCGTGTCGGCTTGATCCGACACGATTCGGCATTTTCGCCCGGCATGTGCTCAACCAGGCCGACTCTAACAAACAGGGTGTACGGGACAGCCCTCCACAAACTGTGATGGGGTGAATTCATTATAAGTACCATACTAAGATGACCACCTTGACCGGTACAAGATATGGAATGTTATGGGAATCCAATAAATTTGATTTGTTTTATTTCCTTATACGGAATGTATCGTTACCGTGGCAAAACGTACGTAGCGAACGGCAAGCGCGACGACTAGTTCGATGAACTCGGTAGCTAGGCAGGAAGTGAACAGCTGATTTCACGCTACGTTAGTTAGAGTATTTCAAATTTCATTGTTGGATTTTTGATTTTAGCCGTATTATTTACATAAATGAGTGCTGCGAGGACAGGGAATGTAATTTTACATTGAAATAAAGGAATATTAACTGAAATAAAAAATAAAAAACCGGTGAAAAATTCCGTCATCTGTCAGCTTGTGGATGGCTGTCCCTTACACCCTGTATATTATGTGTAACACCCCAAGTTATCAAATCTAATTTTTGATAGTTTGTAAAGGCGTTCCCTCAACGACGGGACCGTTCCCCTGAAATGTAACAATCCAAGATTCGATTTTGTATAGAAGCAAGTGAATCTGAACTGTTATACTACAGGCGAATGCTCCAGGTGAGGGAGCGCCGTAATATGCATGGACGATGGTACGGTAAACCTAATTATAGGAGCCATACCTTATCGCATTTTATGTTTAATTTTGTTTTTTTTTCAGCAGCTCTCACCTGCATGCAACAGCCATCGCGGAAGATAAGCGATATTCTAGTATCAAGTTGATCACGTATCTTGACTAGATTATCACTTATCCTCTGAGGTCGCTTTCGCGCGCTTTTCATGTGTTACCAGTGTGTGGATTCTTTTTTTTAACTGTTTTTTTTTTAAATTTTTATAATTTGTAGCTTGTTTTGCATTTTTTTTTTGTATGATTGTAGATAGTTTGATTTTTTAGATTGTGTAGAAGAATTTAAATGTGTTTTTATCTGACTTTGTTTTGATTGTTGTTCAATAACAATTTTATTGATTGAAATTTTCTAACATATTATTTGTATTACCAGGTTGCGTATGGTCTGGCAGTTGCAGAGGAGGCCTTCCAGTTTGAGCACAGAGATTTACATTGGGGTAATGTGCTGATTGCACCTACTGAGCAGAAGGTATGTTGAAAAAATCATGTACACTTGGAACTTAGTATATTTAAAAAAAAAAACACTTCTGTCAGTCATCATAATCGTTTGGCTTTTCGGTTCCTTGCAGTCCTTGTCATGTGGTGGCAATCAACATATTATTACAGTTCATTTTCTTGGGGAAATCTTACAAGAAAGACGTAATAATTCATTGCATGGTCGTCCACTCTCAATTTAGAGACCTTATATAAACTCGGCAAGCCTGCTAATCAAACCTTTTATTTGAAAATTGCTCGAGTTACTTTAGAAATTGTCTTTGTCGGTGAAAACAAAACCACTAAGCGAAAAGTTGGATGCTATCCATGACAACGCCACCATTGTCTGTCTGTCTATACGATCGCGATGGCGCTCATTCTGGCGCGACGGCTCAGTTATCGAGTGCCATCGCCGGGCCCACTAATGTGGCGCTGTCACGGCGATCAATATTGTCTTGAGTGGTATCTCGGTATCTGATGTTTTAGCCTGTCGTCAAGATAAGTGGAGTAAGAAAGAGTTTTGACCCACTTGGGCCCGGTTTAAACTAAAGCGGAGAGTAGTCGTGTCAATAAGCCCCCTAAAATGACTAAATATAAATACGTTTCGCGTATTTAAAACGAAGACAGGGCACAAGGAGTATGTAAGGATCGTAGCAGGTGGCGTTTTGTAGTTTCTGCCTATACCCCATGGGAAAAGACGTGAGGTATGTATTTAAAACATCTTTGTTTTTCCATCAGAATTTGAAGATGAAAATTATGCTTTCTATTTTTAGCTTATACGCATTTATTAAGTCAAGGTGCAATTTGACCTAAGTTTACGAAGCACCTCTAGTAAACACCATAAGTATTAATAATGTTATGAATATTAAATTAAATCATGCCTTTAGTAGACAACTATTACGCAATGCCTCATTAGTCAAAACAGCTGTCTTCATAATTCAAAACAGGCTGTTCAAAACTGCAAAGTTTATTTGATCAAATGATTAGACAATAACAAAAGTTGCCAAGATATTTAAATTATAATTTAGTGATTGTCTTCTCTCTGTACAATATTTCGCGAGCCTGTGCCAAATATTCCATTCTGAATTTACCTAGAAGTTCTAGAATTCTTTGTTCAAATGCGTAGTTGCATCTGGTCTAGGTATTTTCACAAACACTATTATTAATTACACATTTATTAATTAAATGGGTTTTCTACAACAATTTAGATTTTTCGGCGTCAACATTGTTTAATTATTATACTATCGTACCACAACACCAAACCAATGCCAGATAATATTGCCAAGAATGTAAACTAGAGAAAACAAAAGAGTTGGATTTCCGTCAGTAACCGGCTAATTCGCCCGAAAAAGAAAAAAAACCCATTCGTTCGAATTACAAATTATGCACCAAAACAGCTGCTGCATTACGTAACATAAATTGTATAACCGCCATTGTACTTTGCACCCAATATTTCTAAAACAGTCTTATCCTTGTCGAAAGACCAGTCACCCCATAAGGTGGATGACTTTGCGGACAAATGTCTCGTCTACTCGAGGTTACGTCCTGGGGTGACGGGTCAACGAACTCTGCAAGATAGCCCGGGCGAAAATGTAAACGATAACAATATTTAATTTGTATAAAATCTTTCACGATTAAATATTAGTGTTTGAGAACAATAGAGATACTGTGTGTAAGATAACTCTAGTGCGCGTCTAGTCTTTGCAGACATGTCATCAGAGCAGTGCATTTATAAAAACAAAGAAAATTAAAATGAAAAATATCGGGCACTTTTTTTTTCCTGTGTTCAATTCTACTTAAAGCTCTGGCAGCGTTATTATTCAAAATCTTATATAAAATAATTTAGAAAAAAAACGACCATTCAACTAAGAGGCTAAGCAGATATGAATTAAATTGATTAATAGCTAATCGTCTTGAAAAATTATCCTAATAAAAGTAAATATTATTAATTTATCTCTTCGGCTGACACAATTTATCGTAAATCCAGATATATATAAGTCATGACCTTGCGCTGTTTTTGTTTGTATTATCGCTAAACATGAAGCAGCGAAATTATGCGGCAGATTTAATCGAAATTATTTCAGCTGATTATTATCTGTATCATCACCTGTCTAGCATTTTATCGCCGACGCCATGTTGCGATTTATTGCTATCAATCAATAAATACCAAAACAGTATAAAATAATTCAATTCGTAATCAAAATATCGGCCTGTCATATGACATTTTGATAACCTATATTCTACAAGGACGTTTTGTCAGTTTTTCGAAACATGATTTGAATTTTAATAACGTCATACCTGAAAACAAAATATTTTCTTTTTATTAAACACTTCGCGGCTCTATTCAACAAACAGACGCAGACGATTTTAGCGCAATTCTCCTAGAGATCCGACCTCTGAAAGGGTAGGCCTAAAGGTGAAAGGTCTTACAGGTTCAAGTACTAACCTCAAATGCAAGGTTATTTCACTTAACATTTGGGGGTCGAAAGGAATTGTGAGGGATATGATAAATATATTTATCAATAAATGACTGGCAGAAGTGTTTTAACTGTTTATTGGTTAGAACTAGAAAGGTTTATTTCAATACTGTGAATACAAGAATTATTGGGAAACGGGAACTAAAGCAGGAACCATCCTCCAGCTATATTAGGTTTAAAACTCCCAAATTGAATAAGTAAGTTAAATAAGCATTACAATTCCAAACTGAGGAAGCTTTTAAACGCTGTCAAAGCTGTTAAAGCTGTCAATGTGTATACAGAGATTTAATGTCTAAGCACACACAATAAAGAAACTAATATGCAATCTTCTTCCGCAGTACTCAACCTTCGTCCTCCGCGGCCGTTCTCACAGAGTCCCGCGCTGCGGGGTCGCGGCAACGATTATCGACTACTCGTTATCTCGCGTGTCACTACCGCTGGCTGGCGGCGAGTGTGCGGCTCTGTACAACGACCTCGCCACTGACGAGTCCCTGTTCGAAGCCGTCGGGGACTACCAGTTCGAGGTGTACCGCCTCATGAGAGACAAGTTGGGGTAAGGATCTACTCGTATTAGGCCACCTTTGTATCTAAGGGTGGGTAAGTAGCGGCGGCGACCTCTCGCGTCCGGCCTTGGTTCAATCCATGGTCCGGAGCGAGACGGAATGGGACGCCGTTGCCTCCTTCTACGGAGCAGTCATGCTAGCGAAGGAGGCGGCGGAACGTGAGAGGGAGAGAGCCTCACGTCCCAGCCGCCGCGGGAGCCGCATCGGGCGTCGGCCACCGTAGGCGCGGGCCTGTGGACGGTGAGCTATGGGCTAGCTCGCCGTCCGTCCGTCTTATGACGACAGGCCGTGTCGACGGCGCGCGAGTGTTCCACGCGCGCCTCAAAGAGATGTCAGCAATAGGAAGGGGTCCAAGGGGGCAAGGGCCGATGCCTGCCGGGGCTGCGGGACTGTTCGAAAGAGATATCGTGGCCCCGGAACACAAAGGGCGATGAAGGAACATGGATGGGTTTTAGTCAGTAAAAGTCTGACACTCCCTCCTGCTCCGCCCAGAGCGGGAGGTGTTATTTGACGATTCCCCATCGGAAAAAACTACTTACTATACTTACCCACTATTTTTATAGTGGGTAAGTATAAGATACTAGCTGTTGCCCCTATATAATGTTAAGTATAGAAGTATATACTAGCTGTTGCCCGCGGCTTCCCCCGCGTTTTGGTCGGAAATTATTCCACGGGCACGATGTAAATATAGCCTCGGGGATAATCTAGCATCCTATTAGTGAAAGAATTGTCAAAATCGGTTCAGTAGATCCAGATATTACCCCCTACATACAAAATTAAAAACAAATTTTACCTCTTTATAATATTAGTATAGATAAATAATATAATCAAGTCACAGTGTACAGAAAAATCGGGAGCGTAAAACCTGCATCTTCATGCTATCACCGGCGAGAGTACCTTAATGATCGTTAGTCTTTAAATTCTAAAGAAAATATATGCTGATTCAATAAATCAGCAGCTCTTATAGGTTTAACAGGAGTTATTTTATCTAATTCTTCAATTGACATTACTCTTCATGATACTTACTATGTGGTTGCACACTTTCATTATGTATTATAGAGCGTTAACGTCGTACGGCATTTCATACAAACGTTCAAGTATTTTTTTTTTTTTCGAAATGCCTTAACCGATTTTAATTAAACTTCATACATATATAGGCAGTATACATATGTCTAAAAATGAAATCTATGAAAAAAAATGACTTGAAAGTTTGTATGAAATGACGTACGACGTTAACGCTCATAAGTCTCATGTAAAATTGTCAAACCAATGTAACAAACAAGATTTGACCAACAGGTTGCTTAGGTTTTAAACACCTGGTCCCTAGACTTTAGAACTAATGATCTAACTGCTGCATAACTTCCTCGACATTAACAAACAGTCGTTTGCTAAATAGATAACATTTTACAACATTAGCAATACGATTCCCA
Source organism: Eugnorisma glareosa (assembly GCA_947578425.1). Classification (NCBI taxonomy): domain Eukaryota; kingdom Metazoa; phylum Arthropoda; class Insecta; order Lepidoptera; family Noctuidae; genus Eugnorisma; species Eugnorisma glareosa. The sequence goes on along the minus strand of OX387971.1, from coordinate 2,331,194 downwards.
CGACCCAGTCACCTGCCATTGATATCTGGCACTATGCCAAACAGACAATTTTCAATCAACAATAAAGTGCTCCACTTTAAATTTTGATGCTAAAAACAGTAATGAAAAACGACATTGACAAATACATGTTCTTGACGCCAATCTCGCAAGGTCAATCAATGTCTGGGGAATGCCCCCCTAGTGGCCATGGTTATGTATTATCAGTGTTCCTCCTCGTTTTCCCCCACGAGACAACGCGCCTGTAGCTATGAATAAAACATAGGTATGATAGCACAAGCCACGTGGAGCAAAGAATTAATGAGACACGTCACACAAATGACGCAGGGAATGATAAACTAACATCTAATAATATTGACTAGAAATCTTTGCACCGGATAAATATTTGTAGACGTCGTAGATTAATATTCGTAATTGTAGTAATGATTTATCAAAATAAATGCCTGGTGCCCTTTAATGCCTAAATATTGTTGCACATTTTGAATTTCAATTCGCGGGCTCGACCCAAGTATTGGAAATCTAACAAGAGTGCTATTATTTAGACATTTACTGATTTTATGCGAATAAAACTCCTCCTATGTTTCTTAAGCTGCGTCTATGCTAGGCGACCCGAACACGAGCAGAGCACAAGCGGAGCACAAATTCCCTTGGCGGGAGTGCTAGGTCGAGGTTTCTAAGTCCCGTCTACGCTAAGCGAATTCGTGCTCCGATCGTGTTCGGCTCGCCTAGCATAGACGCCTAGCATAGACGCAGCTTTATGTAATCAATTCTCAGGTACTAATTTTTATCTATCTTCTTTACAGAAATGATTGGAAGAACTTCGCGCCCTACACAAACATCCTGTGGCTGCATTACACTGTTGATAAAATGATAACGGCCCTCCGCTACAAGAGGACAAACACGAAGATTCACAAGCACTATATTGACAAGCTGAAGGGAATCAAGATTAGAATACTAGACTACGGCAGCGCGGCGCTGTTCGTCCTAACAGACAACGAAATATAAACGAACAAATTATGATAATATACAAAACAATTTCATATGTAAATTAATCCAAACTAGTCATAACAATGGTTTTAATAAACTGCTGCTATTTCTATAAATCTGACATGACAATGAATTGCATAAATTATAATAATGTAAATAAAGTTTGCTTTGATAAATCCGTTGAAATGGTCGACGCTAAACGAGTTATTTACAAAGTTGTCGCATTATTAGAACAGTATCAGAAAGGTGCCTTTTTAGATAAGGTAGTGCCTTTGTTCACATTAATAAATTCATATAATATTGTGTTCCGAAATCTTTGTTTTATTTCGATTTTCCCAATACTACCATACCTAGTCACCCATTTCCTGTATACCAGATACCAGCCCCACAGGAAGTTTCTGTGTGACTGACACTGGCAGAGCCACCATCAGGGATTTTAATTTTGATAACACAAAAATTTAGTCGCTAATTAGTCGAAATTAGTCGCCAAATATCAGATTTGGTCGGTCACTGGTTCAAAAGTTATAAGGGTTTATAGGTGGCCGATCTGCCAGGGTTGCGGGACTGTTCGAAAGAGATACCGCGGCCCTGGAACATAAAGGGCAAAGGAAGGAACATGGATGGCTTTTAGTCAGTAGAAGTCTGACACTCCCTCCTGCTCAGCCCAGAGCGGGAGGGGTTATTTGATGATTTCCCATCGGTAAAAAAAAAAAAAAAAAAGTTGGCCGATCTGGAGAGAGCCTACCCCAGCAGAGCCACATTAATATCTCAAAAACTAGAGCACCTAGCGAAGACCTGTTTTCTCCCATATTTACTCGCTAACTAGTCGCCAAATATCAGAATTGGTGGGTCAAGGGTTCAAAAGATATAAGGGTTTATAGGTGGCCGATCTGGAGAGAGCCTACCCCAGCAGGGCCACATTTATATCTCAAAAACTAGGGCACCTAGCGAAGATCTGTTTTCTCCCATATTTAGTCGAAATTAGCCGCCAAGTTACAGAATTAATCGGGTCCTAGTTCAGAAGATATAATGAGTTCAATTGTTAAGGTGTAGTCCAAGAGCTAGATCGAAGAGTTCACGAAAAATTGCCAAGAAAAAGTATATTTCTATTAATATGTGTAGTATAGTATATTGTGTAGTATATTTCTATAAATACATATTATTTTAATGTTTTTAACTACTAGGTTAGAGTGTCTTAAACATCATTGAAACCATTAAACCTTGCTCTTGGTCTATTTAGTGTCAAGATGTACAGTCGCATGCAACTGTTTTACTAATTTACAATGTTGAGCTATAATTAACGTTAGAATAATAAATACGTTAAAATTATGGTACCTTTAGAAAAATGTAATACTTAAACGTTGAAAACGTATTGTAAGTATCAACCCATTGCTTGAAATACACTACAAAAAAATACATACTTAATTAATAATCTTAAATCAAAATTGTAAATACTTAGCATACCTAATATGAGCATTAACGGCTCCAATTAAAGTTTAATAGGTAAGTTTATTTACTGTTCCATAGAAATACAACATGTTGAATTGTATCTAAATGCCGGAAATAATTGTAATTGTTCTTTTATTTTTTTACAACAAACCTTCTCGCTGTACTCCCAGTGGATGACTAAAGAAAAAATCCTTTAGAGCAAGTTTGTTTATTTACCTATTTTTTTTAATACCTTGAGCGGCGCGAATACCGCCGACCGACGCGCAGGTGCTCGCTCTTTTCCCCGTTTTTGTATTTGCGGAATACCTAGAGAACTTTAAACTGGCTGACTTTAACTGACGTCACGGGCAACTCGTTCTAAGTAGCTCGTCTGTACACGCGCATCTATCTCTTTCTTACTTACCGTGTAAATGAAACGGAGTGCAGCGATCTATCTGCCAGCGACTAAATGCACACATTTTGTTCGATACCTAAATAATAACATATTTATTGTAGATCTTGTTTATAGGTAATGAATACAGCTTTCCTTTGGTGAGTTGAAGTTATAGAATTCCTCCAGACGTCGTAGATACATCTGTCTAGAAACTACTTTAAGTATTTTGTACTTGCTTGTACCACTGCATGGGGAAATTGAATTCTTTAATATCTTTTTAATGACACACCGACTGAATCTGTAACTTGGCGACTAATTTCGACTAATTAGCGACTCAATATGGGAGAAAACAGATCTTCGCTAGGTGCCCTAGTTTTTGAGATATAAATGTGGCCCTGCTGGGGTAGGCTCTCTCCAGATCGGCCACCTATAAACCCTTATATCTTTTGAACCCTTGACCCACCAATTCTGATATTTGGCGACTAGTTTCGACTAATTAGCGAGTAAATATGGGAGAAAACAGGTCTTCGCTAGGTGCTCTAGTTTTTGAGATATTAAAGTGGCTCTGCTGGGGTAGGCTTTCTCCAGATCGGCCACCTATAAACCCTTATAACTTTTGAACCAGTGACTGACCAAATCTGATATTTGGCGACTAATTTCGACTAATTAGCGACTAAATTTTTATGTTATCAAAATTAAAATCCCTGGTGGTGGCTCAGCCAGTGTCAGTCACACGAAGTTTCTAGCCCATTTTATACAATATTGGTACATATAGCAATCATTTCTAGAAAAAATTGTTGGTTTTCTATTATCTGCGTGGGCGCAGCTTGGAGGGTCTAATTTTAGACACGGTTTGTGTAAAATTACTACATTTTCGTAGGTCGTTTTCAAGCTCATTATGTATGGCATTTATGGGGGCTGGATTTGCATTACAGGGTGGCTTTTTATTGAAAAACAAAATGCCGAGTTTGTTCCGACTGGCCACAATAGCCAAAAAACCCACACCCACCCCAGTTTGACCAGTTGGACCCAGTCACAGAGCATCTTATATATACTGGGACCCAGTTTTGTTTTTACTAAACACGTCACTGTAGTAACTACATCGAAACAGCCAACTGAGTCTGCGTACGAATGGAGTTTAAAGCCCGGACTCCACCAAAGCGAAGGACAGGAAATGCTTAGGAGTAAGTGTGTATCCAGACTATCCACCGAAGCTGTGCGGAGATGCGTGCTGGCTAGATCGGAGCAGAAATATGTGAACAGGCTCACAACCAGTTTAGCGACCGCCGCACGCCGTCTCTTCTTGTCTCCACTGTGCGTTGCTGTCAAGTTTAAGCTGTCGTAAACAAATATGAGACATCTCTCTTCTTCGTTCAAAGATTTCCACTAAAGCTAAGCACTATGCAGAGACGAGAAGTGTAAATAACGAAATTCTATTAGTGGTTTAAAAGACATTTCCTCTCCGGACTTCGGTGGAGTCCGGGCCTAAATGTGCAGTTGGCATGCACAACTCACTGCTTTTGCTATATTGCAGGCAGTTTAAATGCACACCACCACCACCTGACTGAATATACCCTTACAAAAAAGGCCGAGGGCATTTTAGGAAAGGAGATGATTAAATGATAGACGACGATCATTAATTTTCTACTATATTGATCTTCACTGCTGATCAAAGATATCTATACCTTCATGAAGATACGGCAGGGTAGAATTATTGTTGTTTCTGCCGGTGCCGACAAATTATGGTAGCCGTAGAGTGTGGCAAGGGCACCACCTACTTCCAATGTACTGCGGCATTGCTACCAGTACCACCTAATAACACTCCTAGAACTATTTTATCTGTGTACGTACCTAATTTCTGAACTGGATTAATTTTTAATCTATCGGATTTACTGATTAGTTTGAATTTCCGAACGACGTATAAAACTGTCGTAATTGTCTGTCAATCGCAGATTGCAGTCAATCGTTATCAGTTTTCCATTTCTTTTGCTTCACTATCCACAAAAATGTGCAAAAATAGCAAGAACACAACTAAAACCAAATAAATACGAATTTACATCGTTTCGTTTTATATGACTCTCGATATCTAAAGCTGATTCGATTAGTTTTGAGTGTTTATTCAACCTAGTTTAAATATTCATTCTCGGGACCTTATTCATGAAGTTTTATTCAAGCTGGTGATAAATAGACTAAATGAAAAGTATATTTAGTGTAAAAATGGAGGCAAGCAACGATTCTTTGTCTGGTAAGTGGCGTACAATGGTTGAAAACAGTTATGTAAAGTTGTTGTGTTAAATCGCGTGTTTTGGTGTAATTCAGTGTTATCTCCGCCGTTGACTGGTTCCCCTGCGGTTCTTCTGACTCCAGGTCGGACGAGGAACATCGCGCAGGACATGGAAGCCTTGAGACTGTCGCGGCAAGACAACCCTTATCTCCAGGTAAGGCCTTTATCATTTCAATAGATAATTACGTCTTGTTACGGAAATGTTTCTAATGAGATGCGTCTTCCGCGTAGATTACATGTAAACATTGTTGTAAAATTGCAAGGAAGTGTTTGTGAGACATGTTTTCTAATGTTCTCAGTGTTTGGATATACATATGATTGGTGGGATTATGGATGTTTGTTTTATTGTATGGGGTTTAAAGGCAATCACTGGCAGTTGTGTAATGAATAAACAAGAATTTCTAGTTTTATATAATAGTAAATAGTTTACATAATGTTTTAGAACATGGATGCCAGCAATTGTATTCTTTAATGAGTTTTCAATTTTATTTTGCACAATGTTTTCAAAGAAATTACTTTCCTTGCTTTATCTAGATATACATAATAATATTTAAATGTCCCATTCATAACTCAGTAATAGTAATAAGAATGTTGACGATAGCACTGAGGGTTTTGGTTCATAAATCTTTGTAGTTATTGAAATGAAATAATGACAACATAGAAGACTACCCTTTGAGCAAATTTGTTAGTGATCCTTTATAACAACCATAGACCATAGGCACAGTCTTGACCTTTCCCAAAATATGCCTAAAATGTCTACCAGAAGCAAAAGTATAGTTGATGAATTTTTCCAGCAGGTTATGGCAAGCAGAGAGAGTCTCATTGAAAGTCATGCTGAGGAATGTGGATCAGATGACACCATACTTATGTCACAGGTAAATATTAATAGGTAGTTCAGTTTTTGTCCTTCATCATTTTTTTACGTATACAAGTCATCATGCCTAGCCTTCTCCCTACCATGTTGGGGTCGGCTTCCAGTCTAACCAGATGCAGCTGAATACCAGTATTTTACATGGAGCGACGGCCTATCTGACCTCCACAACCTAGTCAGTACTGGGTGATATGATACCCCTTGGTACGTCTGGTTGTCAGACTTTTGGGGCTATTGACTACCCGTAACGACTGTCAAAGATCCATAAATGACAACCTGGACCAGCGGCCCATTTTTATATTTATACAAGTTGCAAAATTATAACAATCTGATTTCGTAGACACTTCTTTATGGGCATTTTCGACTGTAAACTGCAGACCACAACTAGTTTCTGTTTAAATCTATGAAAATCCTTCCCTAGGATGACATTCCCACCTGTCACAGTTTTCATAGGGTTACGTAAAAGTGAGTTGTGTTGCTGCAAGGGACTATCGGTTTCATAGATTATTTTTAGAATAACCATAGCTGTCTAGCAGAGTGCACTGGGAGATGGTATTGGATACTACATTGTAGATTCAGTGTCACAAATACTAATTGGTTTATGATGAACATGGACAAAATAAAAGGAGAATCAAATACTTGCAATTTGCATGCATACAATAGCTTAAGCCATAGTGTAGTTTCTGTTTATACCACTGTAAAGTGCTTACTATTTTTGAAACCCCATTTATCTATTGTATATCTGATCACATCTATTTCAGCTAAACAAGAATTTAAAGCACCTAATCTTATGGTTATCTATTTTGAATCATAAAAGTTAATACAGTAACTAAGTTAAATTAAATATACTGCATGGAATACCATTGAATGATAGATTAAGGTTTATGCCCCTCTCTCAAAGTGGTATCACAGATTTGTTTGGCACATCACTTTACAATGAAAAAAAAAACAATGGTTTGTCAAGCCGTAAAAACCGACGCAGTAGCGAGTCGCCGAAACCATAGCTAACATCCTTTTTTATTTAATTTCAGGAATTTGGAAGCACTGCCTTAGACTTCATAGAGGATGATCCGTTGACCTTAAAAGAGGTCCACGAACATATGATAAGGTCTCCACCACCCACCAGTTGCTGGCCACACGGTAAACCAACACATTCGAAATTTAAAAACAATAATATCTGTCCCTTAGAAATAGTTGTTGCATTATTGCGTAAATTAAAAAGATATATTGTGCTAACGATTTCGAACTTTTTTGAATGCTACATTGGTAAATGTAGCAATTTTAACCATGTTTAATTTGCTTTTATTAATAATAACATTTTAATGATGATATTGATGATACTTTTCTACATTACAACCTGTAATATTTTTAAAAATAAATGGTTGAAAAAAGTAATGATAACAATTTTCTTTTTTGTAAAGTAGACTAGTAAAATTCAATTCTTTTTTTTAAATAGAAAAGTGTAAAAATTTCTACATTTTTATAATCAACATTGATTTCTTCCTAGAGTTATCTATTTAAGCCATTTATAGATGCCTTGTAGTGATCGCATATAAAATGTAACTTCTTTATCTACAAACATATTAGTATGTAGGTCAGACCAGGTGAATGACTGATACGACAGATCACCAGGTTCACTCAGTGTGATACTATGTATTTTGTTATCAAATAATATTGTTTAGATAACTTAATCATTCTTTCAAGTCTGGACGCGAAATTATTACTGAGAACAAATAAAAATTACATTATTTATATTTGGTATTTGATGACTATAATAATGGTGACTGGGAACGCAACGGTGAATCAAGAAACTTTGAAAGGGTTGTTCAGGATCTGTTTTCACCAATACTAAGCAATATCTGAGTGCCTAAATATACAAAAATGAGTGTCTAAATATTGAAATTTCAACTCTCAGCGGTGAGCCGCTACGAACAGTATGCTTTTATATAAGCTCATATAAATGTCGTATTTTGTGAAGCCTTACAACAAATAACTACGAAATCTTTTATCGAATTAGTGTCTAAAAGCAATGAAGACACAAAACTGCTAAGTACGATTTGTTTTTCTTTTGTAATTGCTCCAGTATTGATAGCGATTAGCCAATTTGTAACCCGACCCAAGTAACATTCAGGGTTGTCAAAGAATTACATAACATCATATCATCACGCCTGCATTCCCGAAAGGATAAGGCAGAGGTGTACCTAATACCTACCTATAACTAAACCCATATTTCGACAGTTATGTTTAAGTCCCATGTAATAAGTGGCGAGCCTATTGCCATCGACCGGGCGCAAATTCAGGTTCTGTGGCTACTACGAAGAAATTCCTGAAGAAATAATCCTTTTTACGGAATACTTAATTTAAAAAACAACGTCTATGCGTTATTGCGCTTTCATAATTCGACAACCACGTATGGATACGTGGTTGTTTAACTCATAGATCTATTATCTGGCTAGGATTTAGTACCTTCATTGATATATAAGATATGAATTGAGGTGTAACATTTAGCACAATGGCTAAATGTTACACCTCAATTCATATCTTATATCTTAGTAACAATTTCAGGAAATGTACACAAAGATAAGATTCCGCTTGTAGAACATTCAGCAACATGAGATTTCTACAATTTTCCCATTAATGAATTGTAGCAATAATGAAATTCTGAAATTATCATCGATTTCTGTACTAACTTTAATTATATACGCCAACGTTCCTAGCAAGTGCAGTCATAAAACGTGGAAGCGAGACGACAAGAGACACTTTTCAGAGTTACCTAGTACAAAATATTCACCGTCCTACTTGCATGTTTTATGACCGCGACCGTCACCAGTATTTTCTAACCTCTATAATAATATGTTTGCCATTTCCCGCTTTCCATGAAGACTCACTGTCGTATCGTGCGGCGAGCGCGTTCGACTTCGCCGCCGACAGTCCGGTGTCGTACAGCGCTTACTCTGTCAATTCCCAGGAAAAGGTTACTAACATTACTTTTTAAGCGTGCCGTCCTTTGTGTCTGTGTGTCACCATTGTTGCTTTTTGCACTGATTTTGTGTTTTTTTTTACAGATATTTAATTTTTTCGTTTTATTATTTATGATATTTAAATCTGTGGTTAGGTTTAGTGAAGAAGTCAAAGTAGTTTAGTTTAGTAACATTGTTGATAAATCAAAAATAAAAAATAAAAATAGTTTATTTCTGTAACTTTCTTGTAATATATTATTCTGTGGCTAGAACCTCCCAGGAAGCATGTAGTAATGCTAATATAAATATTTCACTGTTTTTGATTAATTTGTCTATGTTACTAAATTAAATGATGAAATATCGCTCCATAGTACTGTAAAATTTAAACTTAATTTTTTAAGCAATATCTTGTTGTTGCAATTTGTATTTTCGTTAAAGGTTTATTTATTTTAATTTGTCAATAGTTTCAAGCCCATATAAATAATTTAATTATATGATCAAAATAAATACACGGTGCATTAAATACTTAGGATTATTTTTCATATACAGGGTGTATATTTTTTTTTGTATAAATTTATTATAATTCTGATGATTATTTGATAAACCACAACAAATCACACAACCACAACAACGATTTGTGCCTAAACCACAACAATCTACCCTTCTACATCCCCTACACTAACATTGCAGGAGCTCATAAGCGGTCGCTCCCCGCGTCGCAACACCAGATGCGATGAGTCTCGTAACAACAACACCTCGAGCCGACCGCGCTCGTCACGCTCCGCGTCTCCAAGGTCACATGATCTCACCCTCTGTGGACGACCGTTGTCGTTACCAGGTAATTAAAACATCATTAGGGGTTTGGTTTTATTTGTGTCTCTTATTTGGGGCTGCTTAAATGAACAAGTAATTAGAAGTTGTCGGTTTGGCTATTAAACTATCCATATTAGCATAAGCAGACCCTTACGGGTTTTTTGTATTTATAATGTTTCTGGGCTCACTGGGGAGATACTACCGAGTTCACAGACGGTCGGCCACAAATACAAATAATTTATTTGCATAAAACAGGTTCGCAGGAGGTCACAAAAAGTTCTTAGTACACTATTATAACCATGCGAGGTGTGCAAATATATTAGAATTATTCAGTATAGTATAGTTATTAATATTCAGTAGCTTTATTAAATTACAACGTTATTCAGGATATATAAGGTTTTTTTTAATTTTGACCTAACGGATGTGTTTATTCTATAGTGCCGGCGGCAATTTATTATTTTAGGTCAAAATAAAATCACTTTAATCAGTGTTTTTTTGCTTGGTTATCTTTGGTTAGACGTACTGAACGCTGTGTTAAAATTTGTCCACTTATTTTAATGGGACCTTATTTCACCTTAAAGATGGTCAATTTCATTACACATAATTCAATCTGAATTAGTAAGTTATAATAATAATGTCATAGGTCATAGTAATAATATCCACTTTTCACCCTTGTATCCTGAGTAATAAAGTTGAAAAATGATCGCCCGTCAGTGAGCGCGGTAGTACACTGCGCACAATGTCAGTGATTCCGAAAGTTAAAAGAAAATACAAGGTATAATTTCTAAGGGATATTGACGCGCAAACTGCAATCATGAATACAGCTCATGACATCAGCTGAAGTTTAATACAAAAATGTAATACCTAAACTGTCAAAACGTTTGGAATAGCTGAGTTTATTCCCCTGACATACAATTTGATAAGTAAGCAATATTTGCAGTTCTTAGCTGAACACTGAGCACAGATTATTCATAGAACGTCAAGTTCTGATTCTGATACGTGTGAGTGGACACTCTTACCGTAATTTTTTTAAATCGTGAAATTTTTTGCCTCTCAAATGTAATTTGTTTTAATTATTTTTAAAGTGACTTCTCGAAATCTTATGGTCTTCAAAGAGTTTCCACGAGTGTGCAAGAGTGATAAAACTAAGGTACGTCTGACGTATCGTATCCGGTATCTAAGCAGCCAGTTCCGCTAATATTTTCTCCACGACTTCAGCTATTATATTTTAGAACCAAACTAGGTACCTTCACAAAAACTTATTAAACCGTCCCGTAATAGGCAAAATTCTTTTCTAAAATTCTTAAATTCTTAAGCGTAAATTCCTTTATTAATACCGAGAAGGTATGAGCGTTAATTACTTTTCACTGCGTGTTGGCTATTTCAGATATTATTAAGCTTAGATGTATTTACGACTAGCGATCCGTCCCAGCTTCGCTCGGCTATTTATCCATGTGGCGTTGTGAGTGTATTGTAAAGATAAACGTTCCTAGTATTGTTGAGATAGTTTGCCATCGTAAATAAATGCCACTCCAGACATCGGTCCTTTCATAGTTATTATTTTACCTCCGATATCAGCAACCCATTAGCGACCTTATTGTAACGAGGATAAAGATGAGACCATGATTATGACAGACTTGTCATTGGCAGCAGCTCAGTAGCAACTTTATTGTTACGCGGATAAAGAGCTCTTTGATTTTCACAGTGATGCTAAATCAAAATCACAAAATCTGTGAAAAGACTTTCACCATCTTAACCAGACAAAATATACATAAAATGTTAATTATCAATTACAGGAGAAAGTCACCTCCGGAATGCGCTAAGCAAAAAGCAGAGCGGCAACCAAAGCGAGAGGTTCTCCCTCCTACAACACCCTCGACCTCTACGGAGGCCCCATTGCAACAGACGGGATGAAGACAGCGTCCAACTCGTGCCAGATTGCGATAAGTAATACCACAAGATATTATCTGTAGTTTCTGTATTTTTATACAGAAACTAAGGTTTAATCGATGATAAAAGCAAAGCCTGTAAATCAGGCATTTACAAGCGAATTTTTTCGATGACCTTGACCTTGAAACTGAAAGTCATACTCATAACGAATTTAAAATTTCTCGGCTCCAACTAAAAATACTTTCCCAAGGTATTTGGAAAATATTTGCTTGTAATACGATAAGTGCTCGGTGACCTTGGATAGAGATTGCTGTTTAACTGCCAAGGTCAATGTTTAATAGTCCGGTGTTATTTAAAATGTGTACGGAATTGAACGTGGAATGTTAATGGGTGGCAGTTCGGCTATTTGCGTGATAAAGGTTAACGCACACTTATAAGCAAAGAATGTTCTATGCCTTATTTTTGGGTAGTACGTGTTTTTGGTATATGCCAAAACTTATAAGTCTGCATTCACCTTTATAAGTAAAATAAATGTGATCTTTTTACGGCGCGATCTCTTTCAAATCTACAATTATTTAAATGTTACTAAATTCTATACTGATTGTAAAATTCTATCACGAAAAACTTAAAATTTTAACTTAGAAAAAAAGTATTGATTTATATTTAAGAGAAAAGAAGTGTTTTGGAAAATGAGAGAAAATAGCAGACTTTATTGTCTTGTGAAACAAATTAAGGAATAAAAAAAAAGCACACAAAATAGAAAATATACATAGGAAAATAAAAGCACAATGTTTGAAACACAGATTTTTAGGGTACCGTAGCCCTCTTAATAATCTCTTAAAGAAATAGCTAGAATTGTAGCCTGTTTTACTTAGAAACACTGTTGAAGTAATCTAAAAACATACTACAAATTCCACATAGCAAATATGTTGAAATTGCATCAAGACGTAAAAAGCTTATTAGTTTGAATCATTGTAATATTGCTAAATAAAATTGCCAATCACTACTAAATTGCCCAATATTACCACAAAATTGCCAAGTATTGTACACTTCGGCACATGGGCAGCTAAAATTGTGCAATTCTTTGCAATAACAATCTTGATAATTTGGAAATTATTCGGCGTTAGTTACGTCATTATACTTAAATTGAAGAATTTCGCAATTAATCGCCGATGCATAAAACACTAAAGCGAAGTTAAACGCATCTTAACTTTGCCCAGTTTTATTACCATGATATTGACAAGTATACGATGGTCATATCTGATTATTACCACGATATTGCCAAGTGTACCACGGTATTACCCGACTATTACCACGATATTACCCGATTATTAGCGTGGTATTGCCGAAATTTTACCGCGATATTGCCGAAATTTTACCGCAATATTGCCGAACTTTGCCGCGACCGGTAAACGAACACCACATAAATTCCTATAAAATGCTCACTATAGTTATAATTGCTGTCCTAAATTAGGTGGATTTAGACGATTAGTTACTAGATTATAGTATTATTGTTACAACTAAATAAGCTTTATTAGTTGAATTATAGATTAGTGCGAATCGCTGAAGTAGATTTAAAAAAAAACTGAGGACAATTTTTAGTTCCGAAACATAATTAAGCAAAAAAAAACATTTTTAAATCATGATATTTTTCAAACATTTTAACGAAATTTTTGCGTCGGATAGTTTGTTTGTTCGTCGATATATTGCATGTGTTTTTAGACTTAGATTATAAAAAATATATAGGAAAGTAGATATTGAGTTACCGAATTATTATGTTAGTTCAAAATATGTCCCACCATTTTTGTTTTTTATTTTTTATCCAAATCAGTACAGTCAGCATCAAATATTGGTGCAATAATAAGAATTTCTGTCGTGCATGGAGAATAATGATAGTTAAGGAATGAAGATAGAAAATAAGCTGATTGTAGTAGTAAGCGTTTGAAACACATTGCCGGTAAAAAAATGTAAATTCATTTTTTTACCCGACTTCGGCAGAACCCAAAAGGAGAGTAATGTTTTTGAAATATTTCGGATTCGCAATTGCAAAAAAAATGAAACTGGTAGTAAGTAAACAGTAAAATAAGTATTGTATAAAATGAAACGCTAATAATATTAGAAACTGTTTTAGTAGATGATCCATTGTCAAGATCAGAAAATTGTGAAAATAAACTTTTAGTAAAATCTACCCATATTTAAAAATTTGCCACAATGTATAATTAAGTGTATGTATATTATTATGACTATACAGGTCTTTAGTAAAATCTACGTGTATTATAATGTCCATATTGTGTGTCTAGTAAAATATAATTTTTGTTTCAATTGAGAGGTTTATTTTTACAAGTGTTTTAAAAATAAATTATAAAATTATTATTATTTTGTGGTGTTGTTTGTACTTATTATATTATAATATTGTTTTTAAGATTAAATCCCTATGTATGTGGTGGTTAGGGTATATAGGGTGACTGGTAATTAGTGACCGATACTTAAACACGTGATTGTACTCATGTCAACAAAAGACTTTCCCAAAGAAACATTTTTTTTTATACGCATTCACTTTTTTCACAATAAGACAAAACCAGTATGCAATTCGCCGCGCGGGTGTTCTGTCTACCTACAGTTGCACGAATGCATGGTACGATAGTAATGAGACAGAACGGTGTCACGCAGCTAACAGCTGACAGGTCACAGGCGCGACCGCGCGACTTTCACATGGCTGTTGTATTATTGTGATAAAAGTGAATATTTATTGGTACAAAAAAAATGTTTCTTTGGGAAAGTTGTTTGTTATCATTAGTACAATCACGTGTTGTCGGTCACTAATTACCAGTCACCCTATAATATATAATTTTGATGTTTAATTCTGAAAATGTTTATTAGTTATTATTGTAATGAGTCAAACCCTGAAAAATATTGTTAGTTTCTAAAGAAGTCGTAAAAATCTAGTCCTACGTTGTCTCCTGTAATATAAGAAGGAAATATTTCCAAGTTTCTTGGGTTTGTCTGTCGGAGAGGGATTTGTTAGGATAAGCAAGAGATCCTTCGCTTTGTGGGTGTACAAATGTACACCTTTGCCTAATCCATTGAGGTTCGTAGGCAAATCGTTCATGTCGGTTATTCTTATGCAGTTCAGCAAAATGATTTTATCGTAAAGCGCTGGTCAAACTCAGCCGAATACCGTACGGAATGTGGGATAAGAAATTCGCTTGCACCTATTGTATCAACTAATTTGAATGAAGGTGTATAAACTGGCGTGAATAGAAGCGTGATTTCCTAACAACCGGCTCGTGGAGTCACGTACCGCATACCGCGCGGGATTTGCCTCGGCTTGACCAGGACTTAATTCGATATCTATTACCCGTCTTAGAAAAGACTTGTCCTCGATAATTGCCGTTTAAACTAAGAAAACCATGTTTATTAAAAAATATAATTTAGGGAAAAGACCATTATTAAAATGTAATTTGTAAGATTATACAATAATGTATGTAAAAATAATTATTTAAAAATAAGTATTATTGGGAATTCTTTGTTACCGCTGAAATTTGATTTTGGCTTACGTCTGTTGTCTTCTATTTTATTAGATAATTATTTTTAACCGACGAGAGAAAGCGGAGGTTCTCAAGTCGACGTGTAATTTGTAGTAGAACATTTTCATCGATGCTCTATATTATTTATTTATTGATATTATTTGATGAGACAATTATTTAGTCGTTTTTTCTCCATTTGTTGATTATTATTATTAACTGGCGAAATGCGGGTGTACTATACTTCTACTTAACTAGTTGGAGAATACAGGCTATGTTATTCAGGTTATGTTATGATATTTTATTCTGTAGTCGAGCTTACGTGTCATAATTATTAAATAAATCAATTACATATTGTTTATTAATATACTGTTATACCTATTTATTATGCATGGTTTTGTTTTATTGTCCATGCCTCGGCAAACTTACGTTATTACACAAGGTCAAATTGAATCAGGTAGCGAAACTCCGAGACCCAGTTTATGTGGAAAGATAAAATCTAAGCAGACATAATTATTTTGAGTTATTTTAGATATCAGATATGCTCATTTATGGAGAATGCGCTAAGGTGGCCCGCAAAATTCAAATTTTCTTACGTTTTTTGCAATTTGTAGGTCATTGTCAGGTTGTATGTTGAATTGGTTTTTTTGTTTGTCGGTTGATTGTTGTTGTTGAATATGATTCGCGCCCTTAACAAATATAGCTTTACAGAGTTATAATCATTAAAATAACCAATACAACGCTCTTAAGTTAATTTGATCCCCTCTTAAGTTCATTGAGTGACTTTTTCATGAAATAGTCGAAATAAAATTTCGCGGGCTGTCGTGGCGCATCCCTTACCACCTTACGCTTGTTTGAGACATGATTTAGTCCTGGTAAATATCCTGTGTTTGTTAAATTATTTTATTTTTATCCTCGGAGGAATATGCAGCGATACTCAGTGAAAGTTATGATTAATGTTACTCACGCATATCAGCTCGGATACGGATCAGCATTACCAAAACGCCGATCCGGTGACAAGCTGATAAGTGTTCGTTGACCTTAGAAATCTATGATCTTCTGTATATTATGGTTATTTTATGATTACCTCAAGAACATATTTAGAACTGGTGGTATAAAATATTAAAAGTTACAGAGGCCATGATTCGATTCTTATTGTTGTTATAAGGTCAGAAAAGCCATCATTTAAAGAACACAATATAATGGGGTTAATTTTATCTACCTTCACTCATTTATGCTGTATTTTTTTCAAGGACAAATGTTAGTATTCCTAAGTTTTTATTGAATGACATTCCAAAGTAAATACTCCTTTAGCATTAGATTGTGGTCAATTTATATTTGTATGTTTTCTAGACAATGTGTTGTTTACGAAACTAGAATTTACTGGCGATTATTTTAAGTGAAAATTCTAATTATCTCTTTTGAAAGAAAGAAAGAAAAATCATTTATTTTGCACCGACTACAAACGCGCTATAATAAAACATAACCATAAAAAATAGAAAAACAACATCAAAGCAAAAAACAAAAAAAATAAAATAAAATCTAATATTACCTTCGCAGAGAATACTATTCCTATTATATTTTTTATTATTATTACTATTTTGAAAAATGTTCCTAAGTGTATACCTGTAATCAAAAAAATCATACTATGTTATGTGATCATTCTAAATAGCAATTTGAAAACACTATGAAGCTGGTTATCTGATCAAAAGCCTAGTTCCCACTACTGGGGTATAGACCTACTCTCTTTGAGAGGGAGTGGGCTATGATCCATCACGCTGACCCTATTCGGTTGGCAGATGGCACAACATCTTCGACTTAGCCGGGTTTTTCACGATCTTTTCCTTCACCGTTTCACCGACAGGCAGTCGCTCCATGTAAAATACCGGTATTCAGCTGCATCTGTTTAGACTGGAAGCTGACTCCATATAGTTGGGAAAAGGCTAGGAAGATGCTGATGTTTTCCTCCACCGTTGTTATAGCTGGACCTTTTTACCTAGCTATTTGACTGTTTTAGTTAATTTTTTTAACTAATTTTAACATTTTTACATCTTAGCTCTTGGTCTACAACTAGCTTTTAAAACTCCATCCAGTCCATAATAAGTAGTTCTTAATCTTAAAGCCAAAGTTTACCTTATTGCCAGTCAATTTTAGGTTCCAAATAATTCCTATAAACATTTTTCTCTGTATAGATTGT
The DNA here is from genome assembly GCA_947578425.1 of Eugnorisma glareosa. Classification (NCBI taxonomy): domain Eukaryota; kingdom Metazoa; phylum Arthropoda; class Insecta; order Lepidoptera; family Noctuidae; genus Eugnorisma; species Eugnorisma glareosa. Next base: position 2,313,849 of record OX387971.1, on the reverse strand, counting down.
ACCTCAACCAAAGAGTAGGCCAATGTTTTATATTAGTGTGGTTATGTTTTGTATCATAATATTGTAATCTCTGGTCATTCGCTGGTCGATATTACCGGATTGTCTGTAGATTAATAAAGACATATTTGATCCTGATTATGTGATTTTATTTATTAAACTAACTGTTGCCTGCGCGACCTTCGTTCCCGTAATTTTTTTTATAAAAAAATATGACTTTCATTTTTTAATCGGATTTTGTTACCAAGTCAAGGGTTGTCAAGGGTTTTAATTATTTTGCAGGGACGCCTAATTCCCCTTCTAAAAGTAGCTTAAGTTAGACCTTATAATATAAGCAATAAGGTCTAACTTAAGCTACTTTTATTTACTCCGTCCAAAACGGTCCAGCCGTTACGGAGATTAGCCGAAACAAACAGACAGACAAAAAAATAGTTTTATGTGCCGTATGTATTTTCATATGCATTCAGTAAAAAGCTTGGTATTACAAACAGAGACTTTAATTTTATTTATTTGTATAGATGAGCTTTCAACTTAGCGACCCTTGCTTCGCACGCTCATAGATATCAAAAATTAATGTTTTCGATTTCTGATTATACAGCGTGTAACAGAAAGGGTATAATCATATGGAATACTGTGGTACGGACCATCAATCTGAACAACTTTCTCTATGGGACCACCATCGAAATCGTAAAAAAATAATCAGCTGTCCCATACATTTGTGTCGAGTAGGTATTGGAATTTTGTATAGGACAGCTGATTATTTTTTTACGATTTCGATGGTGGTCCCATAGAGAAAGTTGTTCAGATTGATGGTCCGTACCACAGTATTCCATATAATTATACCCTTTCTGTTACACACTGTATACACTTACACTTCCGTAATAATTCTCTAACGGCTGTTTTCTATAACTTACTTACGTGTATCGGTTAGATATTAGTTAACTATTAGTAAGTTATTTAAAACAGCCGTTAATGATTATGAGTATCGGTTATAACTAACTAGAGGTAATGCGAGCAAAAGATCAGCTCACAATAAAGTGTAAGACCCTCCGCTGACCTATGGATGCGCCGATTTGCATACTTTTCTTTATCATTACTGTCGTAACAGAAAGGACAGGCTGTAGCGATGCTCTCGTTTCGCGTCGTAGCGTACGCTTAGTCACTAGTACCTCGCTCCCCTCACTCTGGCCGCACTTGATGGTGACTTGTCTACAAAGTCTTTAGTAGAAAGGCCAGGCCGGAAGCCAGATTGTTCAGGAGGTTGCTGCTTATTTAACTCACCGGATAGGTTTTTCTGTAATTTTGTATCAAGAGTTTGAACATTCAAAATGGCTTCGAATATTGATGAACATCAAGATGACGGAACCCCGCCAGTTTTTTCAAATATCATGTGAATAGGATTTAGTACAATATTTCTACTATTTCATGCTTTCGTTGTAAAATTCTACTGTTACAACATTTTCTATAAAGAAAGTGGTCCCGCTATTTTGATATCAAAATGGCGGGACCACTATTCGGTTAATGAAAAACACATGGTGTGATCTTAAAGTGATTTTTATTTTATTTAGATCTTTGCTATATCACAATTCTATAGTTTTAACACTGACTCAAAATGAAGGCGATCGTTATTCTTGTAAGAAAATAAATGTATTTGTTTCAGTATTATTCGACTGCCTCGTTGGTCTAGTGTTCGCTATCACGACTGCTGAGTATGAGGTCCTGGGTTCTGTTCCCGGGTCGGGCAAAGTGTTATTGGGTTTTTCCATCAGGAATTTGTCAGTAACAGCCACGGAGTCTGGGTTTGTGCCTGGTTGATAATAGGCTCGCCCCTCTACTATTATACAGGGTGTAACAGATAGGGTATAATCATATGGAATACTGTGGTACGGACCATCAAACTGAACAACTTTCTCTATGGAACCACCATCGAAATCACAAAAAAATAATCAGCTGTCCTATACAAAATTTCAATACCTACTCGACCCAAATGAATGGGACAGCTGATTATTTTTTTACGATTTCGATGGTGGTTCCATAGAGAAAGTTGTTCAGTTTGATGGTCCGTATCACAGTATTCCATATGATTATACCCTTTCTGTTACATGCTGTATATGGGACTTAAACGTATCTGGCGAAACTTGAGTATAGGTGTATTATTGGGTAGACTGATTGACATCTATAATAAACCAACTATTGGTCTAAGGTCGATATTGGATAAAGTTAAAAAATAATACGAATGAAAATTTTATTTATAATTTTATTAAATTAATTATTTCTATAACTTTTTACATATAGTAAATTATATGTGCCACGTTTCGTCAATTATATTGAATAATGCTGCCATGTCACATCAGCATAGTCACAATAGTACCTAATGTTTGCCTCTACGATCCGACAACGATTGGCTGCCCGCGACGACACATAGCATCGGACATTCGACGCTCCCGAGTACAACGCATTCGGGGGAATCATGACGTTATTGACGAACGCAGCCTCTTTAGACAGTGACAGCTGCGCTCGTCACACGTCAGAGACGGAGAGCGCGGCAGCCGGCTCGCGACACGACTCGCCCCCGCACACAACTTGGTCCAAGAATATATTTATGAAATAATTTGTATAAAAATTTTGGCTCCAATATTTACAAATGCACTGATATTTTTTTTTACAACGCCGGACTAATTTTTACAGCGACTAAGTTGAGTAAAGGGTCGCGGAGGCGATCCGAGACGCGGGCGAAAAACGAGTTTTTATTGCAATTCATTTCTAATAACACATTTCTTATCTAATAAGAGTGCGCGCGTATAGTGCGCGAACATTTGTATACCCTATCGTTACAGTGGTAGACCTCTTAACTTAGAGCGCTCTGGGCGCGTACTACGAGCGAAGAGACACGGAAGATACAGCAACTAAACGCACTGTAGCAATAGAGTACAGACACAACGTAATAATGAAGAGACAACATCAAAGGCAGAGCTGACTGGTTCCGTGGCCTGACGTCGCCCGCGCTAACTATTCGTATTCTGACGATACCTTCTCCCTGTTTCGTGTTTTAAAATTAATATTTAGAATTAACACACAAGTTGAGGGGCTTATACAGAATTTGTACTCTTAAAGCGTCCCGTCGCCGCTTGCACCCATGTGACACTCGTACGCGGAACAACTGTACAACACTACACTAGTGTCTCACGACCGCGCGACCGCACGGCCAGCCGCCCGCAGACCGCGAGACCGCACGACCGCACGGCCGCCCAGGAGACGGCGTGACTTGATCGAAGCGAAACACTGGTACGATTTAAAACGACAAAGCACTGTTCTAACAATAAATTAAATATTTTTTTTTGATACATAAATAATAACCAAATTATAAATATAGTGGTTGTTGATATAAATATTCTGACAGAGGTGTAAGTGTGAGCGTGGGTAGCTGACGTGGACATCGGGCGCTCGGCTCACGGCGCTTACGTCGTCGACACAACAGCAACACTAACATTACGTAGGTAGTTGAACATTTGAACTAACGGATGGATGGAATCGTTCAATACAACAGAGTCAGTCAATCGAGAGTCGTGAGATATCCTTAATAATGTAACACTTAAACACTTCAACAAATGTGATGTACGAAAACATAGTTATAACTGTATCAACAGAGATTGACACAGTAAGCTAGCGAGTGTTCGCCCGACGGCAACGCCGCCATTTTACCGTAAGAGATCAAACTGTCATTAAAACAAACATTAAACTTACAAATGATAATACGTTTACAACTATCCTTATTATAAACATCCATACCTAAAACAATTTACAATAATATTTTATGCAAATTATATCAAGTTAAACATAACTCATTCAGTCGGGCAAAGAGGAAGTTAGGAGATTGACTCGAACCAAGCCCCACCGAATGCCAATAGATATTTACTGAAAATTATTATAATACAATGAAAGTTCAGTCGTTCATTTCAGAAATGAATCAACAATTTATTACAAGATATAGTCATAACAAAAATATATGTGTACTCATTAAGGTGTTATTCTGTGCAAATTTTGTAACACATTGTATTGTCCAGCTCTAGTCGTGTATAGGTAATATATTACTTTTTTTGGTACATGAATGTCCACATAAATTAAAACCGCAACTAAATAATTGTGTCATCACGCCTGGCATGTGATGTCATCACGCCTCGCATGCGACGTCATCACGTCTCGCATGCAAAGTCATCACATGTCGTGGAGTTGAGAAGCGCGATAGTCAAGAAATAAAATAGTAACAAGTGTTCTGTACAGGTCAGGTGATAAAAAAAGTTTAGTGCAATATTTAATTACATAACATTGGGAAATATTTATTATACAACATGTATAAGAAAGGTGTGGTTAGATTAAAGGATGGGGCATAGACTATCATTTAGTATAACTTCAATGGGACGAACATCATATTAGCAAAAAAAAACACCTGTCCCATACATTTGGGTCGAATTTTGTGTGGGACAGCTGAATATTTTATCGCGATTATGATGATGGTCCCATAGAGAAAGTTTTGTATCATGGTCTGTACCCCATCAAATCTAACCAATCCTTTCTGATACATGCTTTAGGTATTTTACGGGTAGATAGATATCCGAATTGTTATTTTTCTGTTCAAACATGTTCTGTATCAGTAAGTAGGTGTATGACACATTTACTCAGCCGATATTGTGTGACAATGAAGTGAGATCATTAATTATAATTCAATATTAATACTTAACAATACGATGGTTAGTGGGTGATTTATTACGAGCAGTTGGGTGTTATGTGATTTTGAACTGTATCTCTAAACGATATAGAGTCAAAAATAACATAATATCGTATTGTCTACAACTACCGCGTATTTAATTAAAAAATAAGAAGTATATATGAGTAAGTGAATATGGTGATAACACTAACGCAGCCTTTCACTCGGGTGATCAGAACGGGGATTACATCATGCCAATCAGACGTGCTTCTAGACGAGAAATATGGCATTATATTCGCCGATTTACATGATATTAATAACGTCACGAATCACCCAGGATTTCAGGCATAACCTGTATTACATATGGCGAATTTGTATAGGTACGTGAAAAGGTTGCCAACAAAAAAACTTAATGATTTAAATAAAAAAAAGGAAAATAATGTTGCCACAGCCAGGTCACGCTCATGTCGATCAACGCGATTATAAAACTAATTCTCATAGCCGAATTTGTTAGTACTTGAGTTTAGATGGAAATCCTCGTTAGAAATTGACTTAAAAATATTAAAAACAATATATTTTTTGGTGGGTTCCCTTTGTTTTGTGTTCGACCCAATTATATAAACTTTTCTTCAAATCGGCGCAACATTCACAGATCTAATTCTATTTGATTAATTTTTACAAGAAAAATAATTATATACAAAATATCAAATTGATACATCTATACAACATACACTATAATAGCAACTTTTTTTTTTTGTGGAAATCAATAACAATAAGTACCTAGAGAGTTTTTCGAAAACGATTTTTTGTAAGACCGTTAAAATTTATATTTGAAATGTCCGATAGAAAAATTGAATAAAAATTACAAAAATAACATGGTCATTTGATAAGAAAGGCGTACTGAGGGCACTCTACATTTGTAAAGTTGTTATAAAACGCGATGACCGCCCCCCGAGGCATACATATTACAATAAACGTGTGATATAAAATATTTAAATTATAGTGACATTATGTAGGTAGATAAAGATTTGCACACATTGCGTGTTTTCAACACAGTGGAATATGTGACGGTGATGTAAAATCGTAATGGAATACACATCGCGTCACGAGACTACACAATATTGCAACTCATCCAATTGAGCCAGGCTCTGTACAATAAAATAGAAAGAAAATAAAGAAAAAAAAAATACAAATTCGTCTGAAATGTGAAAAATAAACTTTGAATATAAATTTTTGGCAATTTTGTACTTAGTGATGGTTCGCAGAGGTGTGTAGTGTGTTCACGTGTACAGTGTGTTGTGTTGTGTGTGTGGGTGAGTGCGGCGCGGGCGCAGGTGTCGTCGCCGAGTCACTCTGTCGCGTGGAACGGTCGCGGTGTCGCCGCCGTCGAGTTCAGTCACAATAAACAACATTCGCCTTAGTACATGTATCAACAAAATGTCCTACGATTGTTTACGTTATGTTATAACGTCAGCCGGGCCGACGTGGCCACAGCTCGCCCCGCACCGCGCTTCGTACACCTGTAACATAATGACACGGACGATTACAATTTAAAGTGGTATTACAATTTTAAAATAGGAAGTTCTGATGGGTACCCACGGAACAAGAAGAACAGACCACAAAAATAACGGTCCAATCCAGCCTATCCATCCTGTCCCTTGCTGCCCTCCCCGCAATAACACCCTAAGCCTCTTGGTCTTTTAGCGTGTACACGCCTAGTTTTTAAGACCTTGGCTGGAGACCCTAGTTTCCACAATGCGAGATTAAGCAGCGGATAACCTATGTACCGCGAGATGCCCTTGAAAAAAAAGGAACACCCACCTAGACAAGTTTGGTGAGGCGAGCAGTGCGTCGTGTCCGCGGCACGTTGGCGGCGCGCGTCTGCAGCGGGGTCCGCGCCCGCCGCCGCGCGTCGCCGCCCACCCCGCTGTCGGCGCTGTGCCCGGACACCAGCGACTCACTGTCGCTCTGGTTCGACGTGTAGCCGATCACGTCCACCTCATCTGGAATTGAGAAATGGTTGCGTTAGTTAGTGTTGGGAAGGCAATTCAGTATATCACTAGGTATAGCCAAAATCATGCACTTCATTTTTCGTATTTTTTTACTTGTCCTCTTTCGCCAAGCAAAACGTCTGACCACGGAATAAATCAAAATTAAGAGTGGCCTCTTTGTTCGAGTGAAGCGCCTGGTTTCAGTTCACACAGCGTCTCATAAAGACGTGATAGACGTAGAAATCGAGCTGGGTAGCTTTGGGGTCTACACAGCCTAGTCTCCTATGATAGGTAAAACAGTTGTATTTTAGTAGTCCCAAATAGTTAAAGTCACAAAAGAGACTTTTCTAGTCACGAACCTGACCTTACACCGTATGAACATGAGGGTGCAATTAGGGCTGCGGGACTGTTCGAAAGAGATACCGCGGCCCTGGAACGCAAAGGGCAAAAGAAAGAATATGGATGGGTTTTAGTTAGTAGAAGTCTGATACTCCCTTCCGCTCCGCCCAGAGTAGGAGAGGTCATTTGATGATTTCCCATCCGAAAAAAAAAGGGTGCAGTTAGGAAAAGCTCTAAAAATGCCCTGTATTTTGGACTTTGTTTAAGACAGTACAGAAAAGAATCTTTAAATCCAGTGTATTTGTTAATTCCGACTAAAACCACCAAGTATCTAAAACACTTATCAAAGGAGACGTCAAAATATAAACAAGGTATAAATATCACAATAAAATAAAGGCATTATATTACAGTTTCAATTTAAAGAACTCTTATACAAGTTTAACATTGCTCATCACTCAAAAGAAACCTACAAAGACAAGGTTCCTTTACTCCAGCAACACATTAAAACCCTCAGCTTCAACCCGGTCAGTTTCACAACTAGCAACCTTGCAGGTCTCCCAATTCCGGAACCCTCGTGTTTTACACTGAGATCCAACGAACGAAATCCAGCTAGCTATGCTTTACACCGTTTTAAATTGTATCTTTAATTAAATGCTGGAATTTCTCGGATTTCTAAGTAGTCTTTTAAGTTTTAGATTTGAAATGTCTGAGTATTTTTATATTCCGTTTTTACTTGGATAAACTTTGGTCAATATTTTCCTTCCTTAAGTGTTTTCATGAAGATGACGTTGTCTTTTAGGGTTCTGTACGCGAAGGGTAACCAACGGGACCCTATTTCTAAGTCTTCGCTGTCCTCCCGTCCGTCCGGCGGCCGTCTGTCTGTCTTTGGGCTGTATCTCATGATCCGTAATAGGTAGACAGTTGAAATGTTCACAGAATATGTTGCCGCTATAACAACAAATAATAAAAATAAATTAAACATTGAAGGTGGCTCCCCTATTACGAGTACGGAACCCTTCATGCGCGAATTCGACTCGAACTTGGGCGGTTACTTTGAGTATGAGGTCTTAGGTCCGATTCACAAGTCATACTTACTTAGTTTTATTAAGTTTTCCATTAGCATATGATTTCTCCGTAGACCATAATGACTGCTCTTTGGCTATTGCTCTATTAAGTTAACGCTTGAGCTATTCTCTTTTACACATTCTCGTATGTCCCAGAACTTGTCTTAAAGCTTCTTCAGACAATATTGCATCTAATATGTATGTTAGCGACATCGACTCGTGTTTCCACAACTCAAATTTACTATGTTTCGCTGATGATATGAAGATGTTCTCTGCAGTATCATCGGATGACAACATGGATGCTCTTCAGTGTGACCAGGCGCGATTGGATGATTATTGTCTAATTAATCAACTAGATTTGAACCCTGCTAAATGTTCAGTAATCTCTTTTAGCAGGAAACGCGTTCCTCTCGCGTCTTCATCGTGCTTGTTGTTTACTGATCCTAAGATTTCTACTACCTTCTCTGTATCTACTCGTGAGAACCTGTAATTGGCTCTGTGTTAACCTTACAATTGTTATTCATCTTTTATAGCTGTTGGTCCTCCTGTTGGGTATAAATAAATAAATTTTCCTTTGAAATTTTCTAACAAAGACATTTCGTACATTTTCAAGGCTTATATTTTCTTCTCGACAGTATAAAGTGTGAAGAGGGATCTTGTTGTCGCTCACTGCTTCCAAGAAAACTAGTTTACTAAGATGAAAGCTTACTTTTCCTAGAATTTCATTAAGAATTTTGTAATTTATTATTATAGTTCTATCTGAAGACGCTGCAGTTCAGGGCAAAGATTTGAACGAATACCGAACCAAATTTTCCTTTTTTTTTTAAGATTTTAAAACATTTTTTTCAACCTACAATATTTCTATCATCACCTTCTTGCCCTTTTCTCATTCTATTTGTGGTCGGCGCGGGCGCAACACGTTTTCTTTTTCTAGTCTCCCCTGTCAGATGTCAGGGCATCATTTATTCCTTTCTCTTTCATATCGTTCCTCACACAATCCATCCATCATTTCTTTGGCCTTCCTCTGCCTCTCCATCCATCAACATTCATGTCCATCATTCTTTTATTCACATGTTTTTCATGTTCATCCCTCCTCATTACACGTCCATACCAAGACAAACGACTTCCTTGATTTTTTTCTGTAACAGGCGCCACCTTCAAACTTCCTCTAATATACTCATTCCTTACTTTATCCATTCTTGTCACTCCACACATCCACCTCAACATTCTCATCTCCGTTACATGCAACTGTTATTCACTATCCATCTTTTTCGCTGCCCAGCATTCTGATCAATACAGTACGACAGGTCTAATCACGGACTTGTATATTTTCCCCTTTAACTTGAGGGGCACCCGTGGGTTGCAAGTGGCAAGCAACCTACACTATTTCTGTTCTGTTTAATATTACACCAAAGCAAAAAATATTTATTCCGACCAAAGATTCTCTTTTAAAATTTAAAATGTAAATCCGCATCTGAAGCGTAGTTGTTCGTTATACGTCCTTCAAACTTAAGCTCTTTTGTGTTCCTAGTAATACCTACTTACTAAAAAACAAATGCTGTATAAAATGTGTTAGTTGATAAATATTCTCTATTCCGTAGCTACCAGTCTGCTACAAAGAGGTTTACATTTTGAACTGCTTTGCACCTTGCCGTTTCGTCGCTCCGGTATTCGTTGATAAGCTTCAAAATTGGGACTTCTAACGATGTTTACTGATATTAGATTTATTATTCTATTTTGGTATCTAGGTGTTTACCGAAAGAAGGAAAATAAGTGCAGTGTATAATCAAATGATGCTCAGTTCTGCACCTCGATTTTAAATCAGGCTTGAGTAGAGATTAGGACGAAATCCGTAAAGAGTTAATAGAGATTTATGTCTGAGAGTGAGTCTTCAAAGAAAAATAAAGTAGTGAATTTTGGTAATGCGAGTGAGACTCTCGTTTGCAATAGATTAAAAAGAAACCTATTTTATTTTTTAATTTGTTTGAAATAATATTCTAGAAAAATCCTGCAGATTTTACTAGATTACAACTGTAACACTTAATTGTAATACTTAATACGTACTTACGTTAACTGTAATACTTAATTAGACAATACGCAAAAATGAGGCTATTCAATTTTTCGGTTGGTATTATAAACTGGATTCTACTTTTTGCGGTCTGTCGGTATTCTACAGTCGGTCATCGATCGAAAAATGAAGAAAGAAAAAATCTGTTATACCTACTTTGAAGTTTCTTACTCTGTTTATCAAGGTAAGAAAGATACATAAATAAAAGATTTTGAAGGAAAAAGTTATAGCGATGTTACTAAGAAGGGACACGTTAAAATTAAGGGACTTTTAACCTCTCAAAAGGGATATAATTTATTTTTCAAAGAGAGCAAATATTTGAAGAACAAAAGATCGAAAATGTGATATTAAAAATTGTAGCCTAGCTTTATAAACATAGGTATTTAGACGTGAATTGTATTCATATTAAAACTTACTTCTTTCTAGGTAAGAACTATTAATTTTGAGGCTTTTCATAGAAATCTGGAACTCGACTAGAACTTGGTCTTTGAATTTGCAAACGTTTTTGAAAAACAGAGTTCTCAGTATTAGAGATATTGTTGTTCCCAAGAAACATAGACTAGTTGCTCTCCACTTGTTAAAAGTATTAAAATATAAATAACTAAATATTTGTAAGCAGCTTTATTTCTCCCGAGAAAATATCAGAGGCACTTGCACAAAGTATTACATTCAATTATACCGAGAAATACTTTATGCCCTGTGCACTCAGAATAACACAATATTCTTGATACCTCTTGTGTGTGTTAGGTTAGGTCAGGAATATTCAAAGTAACCGTGTTCGAGAAAATTCTAACGAGCTGTGTTAGAATTCCAAATGCATTCGAAAGGTGTGTGACAAGACCCTTAACGAAGCGAAACGCACTTGTTCTCCCCGTCATTGCGATCATTTTTTTGTTCGAGACCATACCTGGGAACCTTCTAGTTATAGGAGATATCGGGGGTCAAAGTTCCAACTTTTACAAGTTTTTTTTTTAAATACATGTTTTTAATGAAAGAGTTTTACTTTAAACACCACGACTTTAAACTCCACGACCCCCGTACTATTCAATCCAATCATCAGCACAATGTTTTGAGTGAGAAAACAACAACACCAAAAAAAAAGTCGTTTCCCAGCAATATTGTTTGCGTAAAATGACTTAGTTTCATGTACAGAATGCTTGGTTGACGGCTTCGTGAAGGGTCTTGTTACACCCTGTAGATTGTTTACTTTCAGCGGTCCCTAAGCGACTTCGATTTGTTTAAAGTTATGAGTAAGTGAGTATGGCTGTATGGCCGACCACACTGTGAGTTTGGCCGCATTTTAGAGTTTTTGTGAAAAGCTGGAAACGCGTTCATCAGCCAAGGGCTTGTTTAACAATCAATAGGGTATTTATTTTACGCTAGTTAACAAATATGACAAACAAATACACGTCTTTACGCATGGAGGTTGGCAGAAACGACATATTGTCACGAGCTTTTGACATACACATAGTCTGACTCGCATTTGGCCGGATTTATCGACAAATACTTTCAACTGGATTGGCAAAAGCTTTTCGGTAGCCTGTGTCAAACCAATAGACCAGGGGTTCTCAAAGTGTGCGCTGCGGCGGGCGCCCTGGTGCGCCGTGGAGAGTAAAGACGCGCCGTGAGGCGCTCCTTTTTGCTATTATCCGGGACCCTTTAATGGTTAACCCGTAATGGTTTTTTAAATTCTTTTCGGCAAAGTCGATGACGATGTCGAAATATTTTCGTGAAGAAGAAGAGAGTCTCATCGAACTCTCTTCCGACAGCAGTCTTGACACAAGAATCACGTGTTCCAGTTTGTTGGAGTTCTGGATATCGGTCCAAAATAGAATATCAAACTTTAAATTCAAAACCTCTAAGAAGTCTCATTCCCAACGTCTTATTTATGTGAAACCATTTTCAAATTTACCCTTGTGTGTCAATATAATTATAAAACTTAACTTTTTCGACTAGCTAGAGCGCCAAGACAAAATATTAAACCTGTTAGTGCGCCGCGAACTGAAAAAGTTTGGGAGCCCCTGTAATAGACTTTATTTTGACTTATTCAGCATGGTTGTCGCTAGGTCTGGGTCCTATTAATCATGGTTTATGCCTCTATACCTATTTCGAATCCAGCTTCCAAAATAATGCCTTCAAAATTCAGCAAGCAAATCACATTCACAGGTGGGTACAACCAGGCAGTATGTTTGCGACTAACTATTAACAGGTATTCCGCTTTAAACTCGCAAATTACTAAACAAACAAGTTTGCCGTGGTACGTCGCTAATTCTACATAGCCATTCATATTAACTTATTCAGTGAGGGTAGTTCGTTTGTGAGTTTCAAATCACGGGTAGAAGGAATTTGGTTTAACGTGTTTTTAAGATTATTTTCGAGGTTATAATGGCTCACCTGCTTGACAAACTGCACGTGATCAATACCCCCTGAACTGCGTTCATAAGCTGTCAGTGGCATAATGAGGGCTATCGTTTTTGAGCTCACCAGATGGCGCCACTGTCGAGTAAGGTCATGTCAATAATTCTATTTTATACTTTAAAGTACCTATTGGTACTTTAAATTTACTTACGTACTTCATAAAAAGTTTATTTTATTACGTATAACAACATAGTGTGAACTTCAGATACATATTTACAATATTTGCCATGAAATTAGCAAGCAGGAAACATTTAAAAATATTTTTGTCTCCAAGTACTAACAAATTAGATCCCAAGTTGCTACTTAAAATCTTCAAGTCATAATTAATCAGGAATGGCTCAATCTAGACCACAATCGTGAATATTAGTACAATACGTGATAAAAAAGCAAGCAACGCACGAACACTATGACATCTGACATTCCGGTGCCCTCGCGCTACACTAGGGCCTCCGAAAAAAAAAAAGCGGCGAATTCATACGCGATAGCCCCCATTGCTATGGAATATTGACACTGGACAGTTTTTAAAGGCCGTTTACCTGGTTTGATCGTGTTTTTTGTCATTGGTGAAATTCGCTGTAAATTAATGAATACTTAAAACAAACAACAATTTAAGGTCTACAAAGAAAGATGGAGTAGAATTTCAGAGGACTTTTTGTAGAATACCGTGATAGTTTTACGAGTACACAGCAAATGAAACCGTGAGATATTTTCTCAGGGATTCATTTCCTGTTTAAAGTCCTTGTTAATAAGAAGCGTCTTTACAAAAATCAGTTTTTTGGCAAACTAAAGTGTTCTCAGTAACACTAGAACACATATTAGCCATATTAAATTTGTCACGTGGCATCCCTAACATCCCAGCACTAAGTTTGTTGAGACTAATTATAATACAAACGGCACCAAGCGAGCGGATCGCACTGGCGGCGCGCGCCAATTTCCTGCAATACATGTTAAATGGCAGCCAATCGTGCGCCAGTCACCGACCGAGCAACACGCCCCTTCCGGGAGCTCTGCTTGAAAATTAAACTAGAAACTCCAGAAAGTATAATGTGCTATTAATTTTGTGTGTTACTTGACACTTTACTGTTGAACTTATTTTGAAGCGATTTAAGTTGTTTTTTCTATTGTTACTTTGTATTTTGGTTTAAGTCAACAATCTACAATCTATATTAATGTATTAAAGTTAGTCCTATGATGACTAAGATTACTTATGTGTTTGGTTCAGCATTACATTAATATTCCCACAGCATGAACCATCTACTTTATAGTCTAAATCCTCACGCTAAAACAGTTTAGTGCTCATTACTAGCAAAATTTAATTTCGCTCCAACAACACAATTTTAATCAACAAACTGAAATTAGATTTTCAATTCCACCCAACATGCTTTAATATCCGAATCTATTATTAATGTAAATCCGATAATACAGTTTTAATTATACACTGAAACACAAAGGGTCGGAAACGGTAATGGCGCCCAGCACGGGCCGCAGACTGACATCATAATAGCGGCTTGTAGACTTAATACGTAATCAATACGAACACTGAACATCGTGCTAGTTAAAGCGCAATGAATAAAGCTCAGACACGACAGGAGCCCTTGTCTGCCACACCTTTGATCATGGCCCGTGAAACTGAGGGTAGATATAAATAATTGGATTAATGGAATTTTTCGGAGGTGGAACGAAGGTTTGTTAAATGGTGGAGTGATCCATGAAAGTTTAGCAAATATTTTGAATATCTACCAACCTGCACTGGGCCAGCGTTTACGACCCACTCTTTCCGAAAAAGAGGAGGCGTGTGTCCCAGATGTGAGAAAACTATAGGCTGATTATGAGATATGTTTAATGTAATGTATGCTTTAAAGATTCTAAATACAATACAATAACTCCGTATTGTTATATGCAGTTAGGAACACCATTTGCAAGCACACTAGAGCTTAATCAGTTCATATAAAGGTCAAACGTACATGCCTCACACAACACTCATAACCACGAAGTTCCACCCACACGCCATTCATAACTTACAAAAGCCAAGGCTCATGTGCATAGAAGCAGACACCTCAATAGACCGCAAAATAAATCCCACCAAGTTATTACCAACACATACAGAACATGCATCACTCCACGATTCACGCATACAAAAGCACGGAGCCTGCAAGCCCTGCAGCGCAATATTTCGTCACAAGAATTTATTTCCGGCAGAAATTGAATAGGATGGTATAGCGGCCGAACTGTGTTAACGGGCTACACTTCACTGCTATGTGATGCTGGCTGGATTCGTTTTTAGTTTCAGGCTGTTGTTGCTTGCAGCTACGAAAAATATAGGAAGTATGACATTTTGTTTTAAACGATAGCGTCAATTTCAATGGCCAGCCATTTTGTGCCAAAAAAAAAACGTTGGTATGAAACCTTTTCAAAGACCACACGAATGAAATAATGGACATTTTTGCCAGTAGTAGCAAAAATGTCCGTGATTTTTGTTTCAAACTAGTTTTTAAACATACACAAAACATTATTATTTTCGCTTTGCTACCCAAAATGCAACAATGTAACTGATGATCGCACTATTACAGTCTCAGGTGCGGAACTGCGGGCTCTAAACCACGCTATTTGTTATCAACATACAATTCGGAGGGTAGATACGTATTTAGCAGTTGTTTTGATGTTGCGTAACAATTAACTTAGTGAAGGTTTTCGGTGGAAGGTATTACAGTTTGCTTTGTTAGATTTTAACCAAGGTAATGTTAATGGCAATTGCCATACGGAGAAAGTATATTTTGGTATTGATTTTGTATTACGTAAAGTGTTTTATTTCGAGGAATATTGCCGTGGTTATTGGTGATTATGTCGAATGGTTTTCGTGCAATAAAATTATGAGAGTAAAGTCTAAATTACTCATCAACATGCCTTTTGTCCATGTCTACAAAATTATAATAATGAACTTCACGCAGACAATTTTAATGGCGCCCACGTGGGAACATGAGTTGATAATGACTAATGCCAATTAATCAGTGTCAGCCGACAGACAATATATCAACATTAAATTCTTAATGCGATTACACCAAACATAATTAGTTTCAACACGTTCAACACGTTATAACTTATTTAGGTTCCACATCATACCTCTAAAGAATGACGTCACGTAATGGCTGAGTTTAGTATTACTTCGGACTTTTTAACTTTTCTGTGGAAACGTTGAAGTTTGGCTGTAATTTGGTTACAGTTGAATGTTATCTGTCACATAAATAGTAAAAGCCTCGTTACGTCGAGACCTAACACTAATTGGCGAAAAGTGGGTAGACGAAAGTTAAAATCTGCCTACCCGCTGGGGAACGGGGATTGGATGACGGTTGGCTCTGTAATGGGCCACCAGCTTCATTACGCACGAAATCCGAATATCCATCGCACTTTGATATTACATACGCACTTAGACACAGCCATTAAACTCCGTCCCGAGTCTGTTAATCTATTAGTTGATGTCTTCATGAATACTTAATGGTGTTTGGTATTTAGGTATTGTGTGTAGAGCATTGCTTTTGTATTGGGTATTAGTGCAGGGTTACATTGTGAGGCCGAATTGGTGTTTAAAGATTTGGTTCAAGTGCTATATTTAGTTTGCGAGTTGCTTTTTATATGTGTTTTCTTTGACTTAAGAATTGAATCTAGGATTGTAGTGGATGTTCGACATTCGATGTTTGACTGTAGAAAATCAGTTTTATTTTCACAATCTTTCAGGTAGGCAAAAGGTTTCCAGTATTTAGCCGTGTATTGTATCAAACCATCCGTACTTTCAAAGAAAACAAAGTTGTGAAAGAAAATCATAATTTAGGAACCCAACGCAAAATTAATAGGCCCCCATCTAACACTTCAGCATCAAATAGAACATGTTTAATGAATGAATTATTTATAGCTATATTATACGAGACTAAGACACCTGTCCCCTTCGAGAGCATCGATAAATCTCTTGCCGATAATTTACTGATTGTTTGTCTCGGCACATAAATTCTTCGCTGACGTCACAGACCCTGGCGTTTGCACCTCCGCAACTTTAAGTTATTTATTTGTTTTGCTTCGGGAATTTATCGGAAGATTTCCGAGTAGGAAGGTCGATGTAGAGTGACGGGTGTGAGAAAGGTTCATTGTAAAAAAAGAAATTGGGAGCTGAATAATAAAATTCTAATTAAATATTAACAGCAATCTTTTTGAGTTTGAAGTTCCAAGCTGGGCGCCATTAACGGTTGAAAACATTTTTAATTAATTGGGAATTTGTTCATTCGGTATGTTGGTTTCCGCATTATTTGCTTCGTCAACATTTTGTGAACAATGTTCCGTATCAGTGATCACTTATCATTCTCATTATCTCTCGTCGTTTGAAAATAAACGCTTTTATGAATACATGTCCCTGATATATCAAAAGATTGTTTACAATTTCCAACAAAAAACCCGGTTGATGCATGAAAAAATACAGAATGCTATTTTCGCAAAATTAGGATTTTATAACACATTTGACGCGTAAGAAAATTGGATTCTATTCAAATTGAAGGGCGAATTAGATCTTATACAGCAGGTTACGAGTCTCTAGCCAAGTGGGGTAGATACTAAAACATTCAGAAAATCGTACTATCCAATTTAGTTAATTTGGCCCCTGAATTGTATACTGATTTCTTAGAACGTTAATATTAGAGCTTGCCCTTTCTCTTAAATTAGTTTTCCGACTATTCTAACTTAGTTCATTAATTGTCGTACTTGAATAGCTAATAAACAGATATTCAGTCTTGTTGTTTAGTGTAAAGGTGGGTAGTATAATTTAATTAACGTTGGTATAATCAATTTTGTCTATGGGAGCTCAACTCTGAACTCTTGACAGTAGGAAGTAGATTAAGTTATAGATCTACCTAGTCACATCACCTAAGGATTAAGTATACGTCATCAAATATTCCCTGAACCCCATCAACATTAAATCTGAGCATAATAATCCAGTCCCAAGTTTCATCCATCTTAATGAAAGCCCCTAAGATAGCGCTACAAAATAGATTTCACCCGCTAACATTTTCATCTCAACAGAATTAACGCTATGCCGTGATTACATCACATTATGTGTCCCTAAGTCGTGTATCTTGTTATACTCCCGACGAGATACCGACCATTATCTTAACTAGATTCCTACTGTATTACTCATAGTTTAGGATCTTTATTTGAGTTATTTTTTGTTGGAGTTCAGTAGTCCCTGCTGGGTGCCAACAGTGAAGTACTTTTCATAATGTCGTCAATGTAAACATATTTTTACTTTATTAAAATTTTCTGGATCATTACTCGTATCTGGAATTTGTTAATTTGTTGTTAAAGAAGAAAAAATAAAAGCTCGTATATTTTCTATTCATAAAAAAGCCAAATCATCTTGATATTTAATCAAAATTCTCCATCTACCCTCCTATCCACATATCAAATTGGCAGTGCATACGAAGTGTCCCAGAACTACCCGCAACATAAACAAGTGTGTTGCGACCTAATTAAAGTTGGATAGTTAGGGTAATTAGCGACCGAGCGCCTCCCGCGAACCCTCGGGCCACTGATAATACCGGAACACGGAAGGCTTATCAGTGTAAGGGTGCTTCGAAGCAGGCTACATGATATTTGGACACGCAAAGTGTGAAACTTGCCTCTGTTTTGGAAGTTATCGGGTGATGTGAATCGGGGGTAGTCGTGTTTTTCTTTTAAGTTAAAGAAAGTAGGTTTTTATTTTAGGAAATGTGGCTTTTTCTTTCAAATATTGTCGTTCTTGAGTTCCATTTCTATAATAAATATCTCTTTAAGTATGCAACAAAGGGTATTGTAATGTAATTCTTTGACAAAGCCGTCGACGGTTATATAACTTATCCCTTTCTGAAAATATCCAACCGGAAGGTCCATGCATAATTGAATACTCCTTAACGTTTCGACTACCTATCAGTTAAGTTCAATAAAAGAAATCCAATAAGCGGGATCACCGTCGAACGAAGGTTTATACTCAGAATTGGGAATAAAATAAATTCTACCTAAACTGAAAAATCAGTATCAATTATGTTCGGACTTTGACAAGGGACGGGGTGATGTGAATATCGTATATTTTGAGGCCCGCTTAATAATTCAGTGTACGTATAAATATCCAAAATGGCGGCTATAAATTGAATCATGTGTAATATAAAGTGCACAGGAGATCATAAATATATTGAATTTGTTTATTCAAAACAAGGAAAAGGCTTCCTAGTTCTACTGTGTGATATATTATGTTCATAAAAACGGGAATAAACCAATTTTCCGTTTACGGTCTTCCTCGTTTGTCTCCTTTTAGTTTGTGTGAAGGTGTATAGTGGCGTCCCTTTCTTACGTCGATATTCGCATAGTTATTATCTATGTTGCTCTTTGTCTGAAATATTGCTGTAATTTTTTTGCTGGCCTTCTATCGGCAAGACAGAGATCTGATAATTTCGCCTTAGGTAAGGATAATCCGGGCATTTTTCTTAAATGATGATAAGGGATGATATTTTTCGGTAGACGAACCATTTTTCCTGGCTGTCTTCCACGACTTTCAGAGTTTCATGATTTATTCGTTGTTTTAAGGTTTATGTATTTATTTTAGGCAGGAAGAGACGAGTTTAATGCTACAGCAACACGATAATTTAAGGGCCTCTCTCTTAAATTATCTATCTAAGCTATCTATCAAGCCATCTATATTTCTGGCCGTCAACCAAGCATTGTGTACATCAATCTAAGTAACTTTACGCAAAAAATATTGCTGGGAAACGACTTTTTTTGTGGTAAAAATCACGTATTACGGTAGGACTCAAAGTAACGCTCTCAAAACATTGTGCTGATGGATGTATTGAATAGTACGTGGGTCGTAGAGGTGTGTAAAGTAAAAATCTTACATTAAAACATGCATTAAAAAAAAACTGTGAAAATGTTGGAAATTTGACCCCCAATATCTCCGTAAATAGAAGGTAAGGTAAGGTAAGATGAGAAAAAAAAAGTACAAAAAAATATCGCAATGACGAGGAGACCAAGTGCCTTTCGGCTTCGTTAAGGGTCTTGTTACACCCTTTATAAAGTTCAGGTGCGTAGTACTCGCAACCGGCGTGCATGTATCATCGGATGAATGACGTGGACGGGAGTATGTAAGGATCGTAACAGGTGGCGTTCTGCAGATTCTGCCTAGCCCCCATGGGAGATAGGCGAGAATTTACGAATGTGTCCAGTGTGTATTTCTTGTACTTTTACCTCCCATCCTCAAATCTAAGGACCATATTACCTGATAGTCACTTGCTGGCCCTTCGAGGCGAGCGTTCTTTGGTGTAATTAATAAGCGACGCGCTAGAGAGAGCGAAGGCGATAAGCGGTGCGCTAGTGAGAGTGAGAGAAAGGAAGAGAGAGCGATAAGCCAACCGCCTCTCGTAAATCACCCGCGCTAATGACGCTCCATGCGACGTGGATGTAGAACTAGAAGTGACTTCCAGGTTAGGTTTTGGGCATGGAACAGCTGAATATTTTTTAGGGATTACGATCTTTCTTCAGTCTGATGGTCTGCAATCCTAACCCTTCGCGTGCAATCCGGGTGGTCGCCACCAAAACAGGCAACCTGACACCCGATCAGCTGATTCCCACGTACTACTACAGAACTGTAGTTATGCACTGTACGGACATCCTTTTGTTTTTGTGTGTAAAGGTATGACGTTGCCACGAATACGGGGCGATTGTTGAAAAGTTGCTTTTGTTTAAAATATATTGGTACCTATGAGGCTTATATCCTGGCCGCATATTTCTTATACACGCTTTATAAGTCTATTCTATATAGTTCCGTGCTCATCTGTTCTTTGCACTGCTTTGAAGGTTGTTAAAACAACCATTGTAATGATATGAGCATAACTTGGCAAGTTCTGAATCATGTTTTTATTATTCTATAGTCATGCTTTTTTTAGACTTTTGTAGTGATCTTGGAGGATTTATTTTTGTGTCTTAGCAGAATGAAAAAGGAATCAATGATGATGACATTTCAATGCTATCCGAGATATACAAATAAAATCCTCGAATTCATTACAAAACAAAATCATAATCTACTATTACACCGCATTCAACACAACTCAACTACACATAATAATTCTATACTACCACTTCAACTACAAACATTCATTCGACCATCACCGGATTTCGTTATATTCAACGGATTTCACCGTAATTCAGAGTAATTCACCGTTGATTTAAAACGCCAGGAAAGCACATAATTCAAAATGTTTACCGGTTTTAATTCGTAAAGTTTGGTAATGAATAGAGGGTTCGTTCATTACCTTTGCTGCGGATCGCACTTTTGTATAACCTTTGATTAATACCTGCTTGTTATGTTATAATGGTTTCGTTTTAAATGTAAATTTAATATATTTCCAAAGTTTTTGTAGGAGCTTGTCAAAGAAAATATGTATAACAAGCAGTATAAGGACCTTGTGATAAGGTTTTATCATAAATATAAATAATTTATTGTTTGTACATTTTTTCAATAAGTTCAATCACAAAATCAGTGAATCATCAATTGTGTGTTACGTAGGATTTTAGCGCTCGAATGCTTAAACGACATACATAAACCATCTATCATCTATACCACACGCTTTTTTAACGAAGAAAAGATACCTACATTTTGACATTCATTTACTATATAATACTAGCGACCCGCCCCGGCTTCGCTCGGGTGCAATGTTATACATATAAACCATCCTTTTGAATCACTCTATTTATTAAAAAAATACCGCATCTAAATCCATTGCGTAGTTTAAAAAATCTAAGCATACATAGGGACAGACAGAGGGAAGCGACTTTGTGATTAGCAATCGCAGCACACATTCATATGTTTCTAAATAAACCCTCCATATAAAACTAAGGCCACTTCTATTCCCTATACGTTCTTGTCAAGTCTCAACACTTTCTCGAAGCGCAAACAAACAACACTCCACACACACACACCCATACACACACTCCCATACACACACATACACAAACGTATTTATAAATCATTCGCTTTCAATTTATTCTGCGGTAAGTAGTTTTTAATTTATCGTGAGTGAATTTAAAGCGAGATTTAAATTCAGAATCAATGCTGGCTGGATATGTAAGTGAAAGGAGTACATAAGGTAAAGGCCTTGCATGTTGTCGACTGGTTTGTTAGTTAGTGGTCGCTGGCGCAACTGCTGAGCATAAGGTCCTCGATCCGATTCCCGGGTCGGGCAAAGTGCTATTGGGTTTTTCAATCAGGAATTTCTCAGTAGTAGCTACGGAGTTTGAATTTGTACCCGATTGATGGCAACAGGCTCACCTCCTATTACATAACGTAACTGGCGAAATCTGGGTGTACGGTCATTAACAGAAGTAGCTTAACAATTCTGAATTTTAATTATTTGCTGTACAGGACTACAGCTATTATTTCTAATGTTTCAGAAGATTATTCTTTACAATATTTCTTACTCTTCAATATCTAGTTAGTAACGAGTAATATCTAACAAGTTAAAAAAAACCTGCTTTGAAACTTTGAGTAGTGTTAATCTACTTCTGATGCTGACTGTACAATTAGGTACACCCCCTTAGGGAATTACAGGCGTGGTGTTATGTTATGTATATTGTATAATGGATGGTCATGATCACGCATCCGCGGACCGACCTTGGCAAGGTTTGCTTGACCTTGAAGGTCGACCCGTGCCGTTGTTGTTGCATGTCGGGTACCCATGAAGTATGAACCCAAATCTGATAACATATCACATGCAAAAAAAATCGGCCAAGTGTGAGGTGGACTTGCGCACGAAGAGTTCCGTACCATCGTAGTGAGAGAGCCCCGTTTAATTTTTAATTTATTTTTATTATTATAGCGGCAACAGATATACACATTCTGAGAAAATCTCCACTGTCTACCTATTACGGATCATGAGATACAGCCCGTTGACAGACAGACGGACGGATAGCGGATGCTTAATAGTGGGCTCCCGTTAGTTACCCTTCGGGTATCTACGGATCCCTAAAAACCAAAAAGATGTCGTCACCCAAAAATATTTTCCCTTAACAATTTTTGCCCAAATTGTTTAGTTTAGGACGCATATAGCCTCATAACGCGATATATGTCCAACCGGTTGCCTCGCCTCACTTCACATACACGATTACCGTAATGTGATTGCGCTAGCCGTCGGCAATCTGCGCATGCCCTTAATTAGCCCAGCTGCCCAACGAAATTTCAACTTTAAGCTTTAAAGTTTAGGGTTAAATTTTACAGTGAGACTTTAGTTCCATCGAAGGCAGAGTTAATTATGTGATCGCAAAATCACATTAATCGGTATCGGAAATCGTTAAATGGGTGCGTGTTTTCATCACGGAATTTTAATTAATAGGGTTATTAGGTTGTTAGGAAAAATTCCATTAAAACCAACACATTAGCTATTGAAATATTTTTAAAGGGAAAGTGTTGCTAAATAAAAAATGGCTTACTATCCTTGAAAGTATCTTATATGGAAGGTTAAAAAATGTTCGTAAAGACTAGACTTGTCAGATGTGTAGTACTCGCATCCGGCTTCTGCCTACACCCATTTGAAAAAGCATGAGTTTATGTATGTATAGACCAGCATGCAGTTTTCACTGCCTAATGTCACTACTATGAATAAGATACGGTCCCCAATATTGTACATTTAAATTTAAAACCCATTCTACTCACCGTAGCATATTTTGCTACATTCAAAGCTACGTCGTAGCGCTACGGCGCCTACGACGTAGGTGATGTGCTACGAACTCTGCACTACTCTTAATGTCCTACGCCACGAATTTATCTGGTCTTTTTGTTTTGGTCCTATGATACGTTGTGACGGTTAGGTTTTAGACCTTACAGTAACTGTAATATAGAGTTAAAAATTCTAGGTAACGATTTGTTAGGTGTCTAATACTATATCGTTCGTAGCACATCACCTACGTCGTAGGCGCCGTAGCGCTACGACGTAGGTGATGTGCTACGAACTCTGTACTACTCTTTATGTCCTACGCCACGAATTTATCTGGTCTTTTTGTTTTGGTCCTATGATACGTTGTGACGGTTAGGTTTTAGACCTTACAGTTACTGTAATATAGAGTTAAAAATTCTAGGTAACGATTTGTTAGGTGTCTAATACTAATTCTTTAGCATAAACCACGCTAAATTACGTTTTACTCCCGAAAACAGATGTACGCAATCGTTAAGCCATAATGAAACGATTAATAGACTCGAAATGACTATTTATACGGTATATAAAACCCGTTTATTTACCATATCAATTCGATACGAATAAAAACGTAATAAAGGCCTCTGTTCCGAAGACTGGGGAAGTTTTTTAAGATGGGGACCGACAATGGATTACGAATTTATGTGGGGAACCCCCGCCTTAAGAATAAGTGTGGTGGCGACAGTTATATTGCTTAAGTTAATGCATAAATAAAAGGTAACAATATAGACTGGTTTTAAGGGCTGGGAAGTGGAGTAGAAGAAGGTCATTATGTTGTATAAAAATAGGGATAAGTTGAGATTTATTCTCTTCAACCCATTGCTCAAGAAAGACAAGATTTCGACTTGATGACGACAATGTCTTAAGTAGGCTGTGGATAACTGCAGAGTCCACTCTGAAATATGAATGGCGGCTTCACGTCTTTCCCACAGACTAAATATAAAAAGGCTACAGCTCTGGTAGTTACGAGGAAAAGAAAAAAATACTAATGGCCTGTCATTCTTCATATCCATAGCTAAAATATTTCAAATTCCGTAGAATTCCATTAAATTCACGAATTCAGCAAACAACACTACACCAGTCTACAAGTACTGCAGTTTTGGACCTAAGCTCTCACATAGCTCGCGGTTCCCTTCAGCGATGCGCATCAGCTTACAGCGCTTTCAGGTATTATCGCAATTTTGGAAAAAAAGTCGTCCTTGGTGAAATTTTGGGGAATTAAATCCTGGGGTAAAGGAAAATCAATGAACGTGCACTGAATTAGAACCCATTTATTAACTTTTGCAAAAATGATTAAGTCAATGTGATAATTTTGAATGAGGACGAAGTGTAGGGAGTTTTGAATATCATCCGCAATTTAGTTTAAATATCCATACATCTACATATTTTGCGCATACAATTGGTTTTTATTTTTTTTACATTTGCTTTCCAATTTTTTTTTAAACCAGGAATATATTTGCAAAAAATATCTATGTTTAGAAAATTATTTGAATATGTAAAATGTGAAAATTATTTGTAGTCTGTAAATAAAGTACATAGTAGATATACTTTTACTATTAACGTAGATATCTTTAGAGTTAAATTAATGGGCAAATACATTTTAAATATTGGAAAAAAACAAATACTTGATCTAGCAACTCTGCATTGCAGTCATGTTAGCTAGTACTAGACAGTGAAGGCTTACCGGTTTTTCATTAGGACCTCAGTAATCAGCTTTGTGTTCCTGCCGCTGTTTTTAATTTTCCAAAAATCCCGCTCTTTTGTTCTCCTGTAATGACTGCGAGCCTTTTAGCGGTGTTTATTGTGCTTAGCTGCTTTTTTTACACAGGGATGTGCTTAAGAGGTCGTAAAGGTGGTTTAGAGTAATGAACCTTTATGTATTGTCTATGGAGCAGGAAACTCTGTGGTTGCTCATCTTAAAATCAATTAGCAATCATTTTAGATATGTTAATTGAAAAAAAATACATTAACAACATAAAAGACCCTTGAAAGTCTAGGGAAAGGTCTAGGTAGGCTAGCTCGATAGACTTTATGACACCGGGAAACATTAAGATATAAGATATATTTTTAAGGTAAATTATTAATTAGGCGAATAGCAATTTAATTAGCAACTAATATACTGAATGAGCGACTATTATACCAAGAAAGTAACAATTTCTCCGGTCGTTGCGGCAAGGACAAAATAGGAAGCAAGAGCGAGCGAAGCGATCTCGGGACTTGTGGCGCCCCAACTCGGTCAGGTTAGGTCCGAATGGGATGGGGGGGTCTAGTGAGTGGGCGAAGCGCGCGATCTAAGACCCCGGCCGGTCGGCCGGCCGGTTACTTTAAACCCTGCAAACAGAAACAGGAACCACGCGCAGCGGGGCTAAGTCGACTTCGCTTTATCTACAATCTAGTAGTTAAACTTGTTATAGTTTTTTTTCTGAATTATCACACTGATCGTATTGAACAACTAGTAACTCGTATTTCCAAGTCGCTGTTTAAGACATTTGTATTTGCCCAATGTTTGTCGCCCACTAAGTATTTTAGTAGCCCATATTATTCAGTATTTTTGAAACCTTTAATTTGAATTTATTTTGCCCGTTTAAATACTACCCTATTTTTAATATACCCAGGACCAAAACCTTTTAAAACTTGATACACACAGAACGTTTAATCTAAACGAATAAACTATTACAAAAAGATAAAATCATATTTATTGTCTCGCATAAGTCTGAATACGCTAAGGAAGCAGGTTATAACTTAACCGGGCTCATAAAATGCTCGCTTTTATTGTGAGCAACAGTAGTTTATCAGACACTTCATTAAAATTTTATTTTACTTTTACGTGGCATAGGAGCCATCAATTAGACGCCTTGCTAAAGTTTGTTTCGTCATTAGTAAATAATTCGTAAATAATTTTCTCCACTTTGTTTTTGACTTTGAAATCTACAAATGTGTCTTTGTAGTGATTTGGCTAGAATTCATATTTTATAAACTATCATTTTATTTACGTATCAGACATTTTTGCCTTTTATTTCTTCTTCCTGTATCTGAGGTCGTGAAGAAGTAACAATAGCTAACAAAGCAATTCGTTTTTCTTTTCTAACAAGATTGACATAAACTTTTTGGGTAACTTATGTCGATCCAATATATTTTTGACAGTTTCATCAACTTTATCGCTGATAGTATGTCATTTCTTTGGATATAGAGTATTTTTAGTTTTATAATTCCGTGTAATTCTTCGAGTGTTAAAAATCATCAAGCTTTTTCTCTTCGGAACTACATGAAGTATCTCAACTTCTTAAGACTCTCCCAATTTATTGTCGACTCCAGTTAAAAGAAACCTAATACAATAAGATAACAAACAAAAACTCACCACTTTCCGAGACTGATGAGGGCGACCGTTCCGCCGTGGACACACCCGACGACGACGACTCTAGCGACGACAGCGAGTCAGCCCTCGTCGAGTGCGTGTGGGTCATCGAACTTTCCGATAGTCTTGAGTCTCGGGGCGCATCGCTGAGCTGGTTCAGCCGCCGCTGCAGGTAGCGCTGTTCTCGCGCCAGCTGCTCCTTGTGACTGACGTGCCTCTTCTCTCGCTCTTCCAGACTCTGTAACAAGAGAATGTGGGGTTAGAAGTCTGCAGACTCAGAATGGAAAGAACACGGAAGTAAAATTCTGCAGGGTGAGAATTGGTAGTCATGGTGTTATACTCGTAGTTAGACTGGACACGGAGGGTGGAGAACAGAGTGTTGGGACCCCTTAGAAGAGGCCTATGTCTAGCACAGTATTGAGATAGGATAAGTTGATATAAGTCGAAAAGGTGTAGTTGGTTTAAAATTCTGCTGTACAAGATTCTCCAATGATTCAAAAACTGAAATGTCAATAAACTAACCGTAGCATTGCTATTTAAAAGTAAAGTTTCTTTCGACACTGATTCCTATGACGAAGTGTTCATATTGGATGTACTCATGACTGCAGATTCAGGAATGGTTTGAGCACCAAACTCTGCACTTCCAGAATGTTATTAATTTCCTATTTTTATGAACGCAACTTTTACCGTTCACAAAAAAAACTGTTCCAGTTACAGTTACCTATCAACGGAAACAAATATGTAGTAATTTACTGTTAAACTTCTACCCATATTAGCAGTACTCAGGCACGTCGGACAAACAGTTCCGAAAGAGATTAATAGTATCAATAACAAGAAACTATTAGGTAATTAGACGCACATAATGCGCTTCTCGAAACACATTAATCACTAGCTGCTGATTTATTAACTTAGGCGTTTGTCGTTTAGCTTTAGTCTTGGTCATAACTGGGGTTGAATGTGGTTTGGGTTGTATAGTAGGACTAGCTGTTACCCGCGACCTTCGTCCGCGTGAAATTACTATTTTCCACGTTTTTGCAACATTTTTCGATGCTCCGCTCCTTTTGATACAGCCTAAAGCCTTCCTGGATAAATGGGCTTTCCAACACTAAAATCATTTTTCAATTCGGATCAGTAGTTCCTGAGATTAACGCGTTCAACCAAACCAACTCTTTAGCTATAATATATAAATACTCTTGCTCCTCTATATTATTACTTAAAATGTTTCAATTAGAGTAACGTATAGGAGGAAAACATTATTCATAAAATACAATATAATACCGTAGTTCAAACATTTGTGTCTTCAAACGATAATGTTCTTACAGTTAAGAACATTAGCCTCTTATTTCATCGTTTCCGGGGATCAAAAAGGATATAAACGCAACACAATATTCCACCAAGTTCTATCAATAAATACTTAATGACGGCACACAAAACATTTATAAACTTCAGCTGGCTTGGCGTGTGTTCAGTCGCCCCTACACAGCGCCGTCAGACTCTGCACATCGCAGTTTTTTTGTGAGGCTCTTAAGAAAATGGCTTTTTCTAGAGCCCTATACACCAGGGACCGACCCGCGGAAAAAAATGAGGATTATGTACGAATAAGTTCGGGCAACTTCCAACACTGCGGGTAGTCGATGAATTTAACGTCTTTTGTTTTTCTCTCATTGTGTTCATAGGTTTATACTACGTACTTAAATGGGAGTTGCCGAGTTTCTTCGCGAGTTTAGAATTAATAGCCCTAATGTTGAATAATTCAGGTTATTTTCAGTACGGGTTAGTATAATTTTCGGAATGTTACCATTAGCTGTTTGTGCTGATGTATTTTTGGGGAGAAATGAAGCAGGTAATGAGTCGGTAATCAAAATAGATTGAGGGTTATTACTTGACGAATCTAATTTCGCTGCTGAAATTACGTCTGATTACACAACTGTTGAATAGTCCCCTAATGTACTAATTGAATTGCCGAACCGTAGCTAAAGGCATCAACGAGACTCACTAATAACCTTTTCTGTCAAAACAATGCAAGAGCCACCAAAAGCCACGTATTCTTTTTTTAATTTTTCCAAAGCCGGGTGGTGGCCACCCTTAGGCATTACAGCCGACCCGGGAAGGCCTGAGATGATATATCTGATCATAAATCTCCGACAAGTCAGCGGACGATGCAGTCCTGTCCTTATTTTGCAGTCCAAATGTTAAATGCTTTTGGGGGAGATTTTAAATTTTCACTGCTTTTGCGAGTGATTAAATTATGGATGGAGAGAAATGGCCGTGGAAATTGTTTGTGGATGATGGATATGACGCTCTGTGATTTTTTGTGAAAAATTGTGGGGATATTTAAAAACTGGGAGCTGCAGCAGCGTATAGATTGAGGAGATGAAAAGTATATTGGTGACTCCTACAATATTTACTCGTACCTCTACATATTATATAGAAAGGAGGACTTTAAAAGATAGCGTTCTACAGACAGATATTTTTAAAAGTACGTTCTTATATATTTGGAACATAAAACTGTAGGATTAATTCAATTCATCAAAAGATACTTCAGAGAAATGTAGTACCTTTCCTAATACTGTTTATAACGTAGTCAATCATACGAATTGCTAGTTAAACCCATCACTCAATAAATAACGAACGTGTACAAGCAGAAATTATCCAATTTATACGTCTGAATGGACAGATTTCCAATACACTCGCACATAGGCACAAACCACAACCTTTGCTTTATCGATTTCCTGTCAGAGTATTTGAGCGTCGAGCGATTCCGAATTATGTCATATCGCTATACGTATACTATGTCATATAGCTATATATTATGGATTACTGGTGCCATCCTACCCTCGTGTTATTGCACGCTATTTATTTTTTACGACCACCGCCCCGTTTAATATGAGTAGATTTGGCCTCTCCAAATAATCCACTCGGATTGCATAACCCGGTGATGCTGAATAATCTCTGCACTCTGCAGTCTCGAAATATTGATGCTTTTTGAAGGATTTTCGAGGGAATCGGGAATAAAATGTTAAGTGACGCCTGTTTCCAATGTAGGGTGAATATAAATGGGCGCAAAAATGAATGCTTCGCTCTTAATGATGCGGTAGTAAATGACAATCAAGATGGTCGATTTAATGCCGTTCACGCTAAAAGCCGTATTTAAAACACCACTGACCTATTTTAACATAACCACACCAGAATAAAAAGAGCTTCGTATTAAATTAAAACAAGCTCATTATAGAAAGAACAATGCCGAAGGAAAATGTGGAACATTACCCTTAAATCATGTAAATTTTGAGGCTGATGAATTTTAAACAACACTTCGGAGTATCACTTATAACTTAATTGGTTATTAGAAAAGTTTTCCAATCTGCATGAGGAATTGCTCGGTGGTCGGAATTTTTAGCCGCTGTAAAATATAACCGACATTGTTTATTTAGGCAGCCTTGATGGAAAGGGCCTGAGGAGGTCGCTCGGCAATTTGACCGGTTTTTGACCTTTCGCAGGGTAAGTTATTTGATTCTGTCTATCTTGGAATTTTTGAAGCTCGGAATAAATGTTGCGTAACAAAGGCTGGTCGGTACGAAACACGATCAATTTCGTTTCGAAATCCCGTGAATTTCTTTGATATGCTCTATTTTTTCTTTCAATCATAGTCGACAGGTGATCAGAGGGTGGAAAATTAGATGGACCGCTGACCTGGAAACGTTTGCGAGGATCTGTTGGATACGGCGCCGTGTATTAGGGTGAAGTGTTATGTAAGCCTCCATTCAATAGTATGGACGTCTTCTAACACACTGATATATTCTATAAATATACTCAGTCTATCTGATTGTCACAATATTACTTATGGTTAAGACTTACAAAGATAGTTTTATAGATAAAAATAATCTTAGTTTATTAATGTGTGAGGGATGATATGGCAGGTTGCGGGACTGTTCGAAAGAGATACCTCGGCCCTGGAACACAAAGGGCAAAAGAAGGAACATGGATGGGTTTTAGTCAGTAAAAGTCTGACACTCCCTGCCGCTCCGCCCAGAGTGGAAGGGGTTATTTGATGATTTCCCATCCGTAAAAAAGGGATGATATGGCAAGAAAGGAGGTATCTGATGAGATGACGAGTTATAGAGAAGTAAGGAAGAATATGAGCTGCATCGACCCCAAATACATAAGGAAAAGGGCAGGAGAATGATGATGAAGAATCTTACATCTACAACGCCCGTTTCCTTTAACGTCAGGCAAATCAACTTCTAGTTAGGTAATGGCATACGTAAGCGGTTCCATAAGCAAGCATATCCATAAATTATTTTGTTATCTTCTTTAGATTGTGAATGGAAATGATGACCAATTAATTGTTCTTACCCTATACTATATTTAATCATGACAGTTACGTAAAAACATGTTAAAATTAGAATTTTTGTTTTAGCACAGTGCAGTGGTTTGTTTATTATTGTGACACTGTAGCACTTTAAACTTATTTATATTGCTGTGCCGTAGCAGGGTGCCGGAACGTAGATCTACGCGAGACACAATAGGTTTTTAATTGTGTCTATAAACATGACATACAAAAGGTTAAAAATCCCGTTTTACGGTAGGACTCAAATCATTCATCAGACCCTTAGCGAAGCCGTCAGCCAAGCACTACGTACATCAAACTAAGTAACTTTACGAAAAATTCTAGCAGGAAAACGATTTTTTGGGGGTGAAAAATCACGGTTTACGGTAGGACTCGATGTAACGCACTCAAAACATTGTGCTGATGGATGGATTGAATAGTACGGGGGTCGTGGAGGTGTTTACAGTAAAAATCGATTAGTAAAAACATGTAAATATTAAAAAAAAAAAGCTTGTGACAAAGTTGGAACTTTGACCCCAAATATCTCCGTAACTAGAAGGTTCCCAGGTATGGTCTAGAACAAAAATAATGATCGCAATGACGGGGAAAACAAGTAGCTTTCGGCTTCGTTAAGGGTCTTGTTACACCCTTTATATTTGTGTGAAATTGTTAACACTGTTGTTAACAGCATGAATGGAATACAATAAATGATGATTATGATTATATAAGAACTCGAGTTTCACCATTCGTATCTCATTAAGCAATTCATAAGCTTCGAAATCTATGTTTTTTATAAACACTACTTATTCTCAATGTCCTAGCGATCATTATTGGCTAAACCGAGCACCGTCGAGTCTCAGTCAATATCAAAGCGTAGAACATTTTCATAGCGTAGGGGGACCCCTTTCAACCTTTACAAGCGTTTACAGGTAAAATTGCTTTGAGAATCTTTTCAAAGGGCACTTGTCATTTGAAAAGATTTAGATGCTTTAAGAAAACGACTCGTTTTAAGTCAAGTACGAAGACATACATGGCTAAATCAAAGGAATGTACTATGGATCTTGTCAACGTCATTATCATGTTATGTGTTATGTCAATGGATAACCCATTTACATAACACATGGAGGGAAGATAGACAGTCGCTTCATGTAAAATTAACCATGCATGGCAACCTTGAACTATTAAATGTTTCAGAACTATTTCATATTATTTCTGTTCTTAAAATTTTGTATACCTTACTGACCACTTAAGTTGGTGCTGCCAGATGTTTCTCGTTTGTCCTTAATTTTCCTACATACGAGGCACAAGAACATTGGCTATAATAATGAGGGTGGGCGCTGATGCCTAAAAGTACCAGATATTAAGTTATCTTAAGTTAGTTATTGGCTGTAACTCTAACATACAACTTGCACTAGTCGGTCCTACTTCCATAAAAAGCAAAGAAACGTAGTATAGCGATTACGCCACAGTGGAGTTTTCGCCGTACTACCTTTGTATGGAAGTATGACAGGCTAGTGGCCTTTGTTTTTTTTTTTTTTACCGATTGGAAATCATCAAATAACCCCTCCCGCTCTGGGCTGAGCAGGAGGATATCAGACTTTTACTGACTAAAACCCATCCATGTTCCTTCCTTTGAACTTTGTGTTCCAGGGCCGCGGTATCTCTTTCGAACAGTCCCGCAACCCTGGCAGGCATCGGTCCTTACGGACCCCTTCTTGTTTGCTGACTCTCTGACCGGGTCCAAAACTATCCTATCTTTCAAGCTAGAACCAACCATACACATTCACTAAATGTCATTGTCAGTTTCGGAGATTAGCGTCTGCGGAAATAGTGACTAGGCTTTTTATTCATGGATTTTAAGGCTTTCAAATCTAATTTCTCTTAACACATAAATCTGGAGTACAATCCAAAAACCTGTATTTATGGCTTCACAAAATGATAGACGGTATTTTGAGAGAGCAATTTTGTGAAACTTTGCGACTGTATGTAAGTTGTATCTATGTTGGTGTTGTCTCAAGTTGCTGGCAATTCGCTAGCTTATCGCCTCGCAAGGGGAAGCGGCGGAGGGTTGTCGAGAAAATGGGGGCATTTTTTTAAGTATTTCATTTCATTTTAAAATTCTCACAACAGAATTGTTTGAATTGACGAAACTGTTGGTGTATTTTAAGTATAGTGCACCAATATTGAACCAGCAATGTTTAAATCCCATGTAATAAGGGGCAAGACGACAATTTCTGCTTGAAAAACCCAAAAACCCGACCGCGCTGGACCTAAAAGGCAGTTGGTCTAGGAATCAGAAAAGTTACAGCAAAGGTTTTAACGAGAAGCCAATTCTATATGCAAAGGAAATATATTTGTAAATCTAATTATTCATGGGCCAACGTCAATCAAGGGACTTTGAGGTCCATACTAATTGAAAGCAATGATCTAAATGGAGCAGGCAATCAATTAGAAATATATTTTGTGCTTTAGACAGTACTGTACAGGTATATATTAATTAACAATTTTAATGAACGTATTCATTGAATAATTTGTGTTGATATTATTTTTGGTAAAAGCATTCGATTCAGATTGATAAATTTAATTATTTATAACTACCTTTTAAATCTTTTGCACACAAAATTCACTTTTACACACATCTGCTCATTTCTTTCTTACCTTTTTTTCTAATTCTTCTATGTAGATTTATATTTGCACTATCTCCACTTGCAAATAACCTTGAAATCTTTTGGTTACAATCACTCTGTTCAAACACATTTTCATAAATATCTCTTTTTTTTCATCTACCTCTTGAACTACCAACCCTCCTTTACGTAGGTATATCTAGTCTTACATTCGCAGTATCTCCACTTGCAGCAACCCTAGGGTTCCGTACGGCTCATTAAAACGTTCACGCGGGGCACGTAATCGTGGATTTACGAGTCGCGAGCCTCCATGTGCCGTATCACTCGCGAATTCATCTTAATTATTTCACTGGGCTTGTGGAGTGTAGACCAACGATGATGAGGGTCTGATAATGTTGATAATCATTGTGTTTTGGGTCTCTGGAGAGGAGAGTCTAGTATATTGACGTAGGCTGTTAGGTAGGATATTGGTAGGATGTGTGTAGGTGATATTGAAGCTTTATTTGCAATATCTCAAGATTCATATCTAGCATTTGATGATAACTCATCATCATAATCTATCTAGCTTTTGCCAGATTATGTTAAGATCAGCTCCCAACTTAACCAGATG
Source organism: Eugnorisma glareosa (assembly GCA_947578425.1). Taxonomy (NCBI): domain Eukaryota; kingdom Metazoa; phylum Arthropoda; class Insecta; order Lepidoptera; family Noctuidae; genus Eugnorisma; species Eugnorisma glareosa. The sequence continues at coordinate 2,279,600 of OX387971.1, read as the reverse complement.
CAGCTGAATACCAGTATTTTACTGGAGAGACTGCTCAACTAAACTTTACAACCCAGTTATCAACTACCGCTTGGTAAGACTGACTGTCAGACTTTCGAAAATCCAAATCAGAGTCCCAATCGTAACGCAGCTGATGAATCCAATAAATGTGAGAGCCAATCAACATACAACCAAGCAACGAAGAACACAATAGAAATCTACACATCAAAATATATTCACTACCAACCACTCAACCGTCTCCCAAAAGATTTCTAACTGCCACAAAGAATTCCAACATCCGACATGTTTCGTTGTAATGACATTTCCTATTCGAGCCATCACTACGATTCTCCTAAGCTCTGAATGTTTTCCGCGAAACGCAAATGAAAAGTGGCGTTGCCTTCGGTAGCGATGTGCTCGCTTTCCTACGATGCCTTTTAATTAGTCCTGCATATTAATCAGACTAACGGTCTGAGTCTGAAAATGTATTGGTTAGCGGTTGGGACAGACGAGTTTTATTTAGTTTCACTGTAGAATTGAGAAGCGACGTTCATGTTGACAATTGGTAGGAAAAAATGGCTAAGTTATGTGTGAGCCAAAACATATTGTTATTGGTTTCGACTGAAGTCATCATCATCTGCCTAGCCTTTTCCCAACTATATTGGGGTCGGCTTCCAGTCTAACCGAATGCGGCGGAATACCAGTATTATACATGAAGCGACTGCCTATTTGATCTCCACAACCCAGTTAGCACTGGTTAATACGATACCCTTGGTAAGACTAGTTGTCAGAATTTCTGTAACGGCTGAAGTATTTAAAGGCAAATAATGAAATGAATATGAATATCTAGCACTAGCTAGGTTTTCATATCTTAATTATACTTAGTAAAGATGAGGGACCGGTGCCCATTTGATAACCAAGATGATTTGATTTCATGAATTTGGAAATGAACCTGTAAAATGCAACATTACACAAATTAGCGCATTGACACCTGAAAGTATACCCAAGATACACATTTTGAGATTCACGTGTTTAATAAAGAAGGACAATAATATAAATCCAAAACTAAAAGACGTCACTGTCACTGTCGATACGCTAATAGCCGTATGTTTTCACACTGACAATAAATTGGCTAAACTAAACAAAGTGTGCGACCATTAACATATTAGATTCGTTCAGACGAGAGCCTATTAACGGCGCGGTTTTAATTACTTATGCGTTGTGAAAATTCCAAATGAATTTCGGCAATTTAAGAAACTAGTTAATTAATGATGTCTGGGAAAATGGCTGATTTATATTCTATTTAAGTGAATAAATATAAGAGTCAAGTACTACTTTGTCGCAACTATATATACAGTAGAAAAACTAAGGATAATAAAATCAGTTTGCAAACTAAACTGATTGTTACAAGAAATTCCTCTTTGGTTTCAACGTCAAGTCTAAACCAATTTTCAAAGGAAATAACTTTAACAATAAGTAAGTTTATATTATACTCAATGAAAATTCATATAATAATAAAACGCTTTCCATAATCCCTGTCACATTTCAGTGAACTCAATCTTATTTACCAGACGTAAAGTTGAAATTCCTTCAGAGGTTTGGTAAATAATATTTTGTGAAGCGAGTTTGGAATAATAACGCATCGCTTCATTGACAGCGGTTTACTTTACGCTCAATTAGTGGAATGACACACGTGTCGTCCCTGAGCCTTACACCCCCTCCACCTCACACCCCTTTAAGTGTCTGGTCCCAGTTTGGGTGTGATGAATTTTGTACTACTGTTTTAAACGTACTCCCTTAAATGCAAATTTTGTGGGACAACAAGAATGAAGGACATTTGAAGGGATAGTTGTTCGAGGTCCTTTAATAATTAATTTGTTTTTACTGTTGAACGATGACTGGGTATTTACGGTATATGCTGTAAGAGTATACAGAGACAACTCTCTAAGTCTAACATAATAACAGAAGCTCAACTTCAGCATCCTCCAACATAAACAAACAAATAAATTAATTTCGACACGAAAATGTGTCATCAAACATTTACTCAACATAAACTTGGGCTAAGAATCGTACCTTGCGGTACCCTTACACCTACCGCCACTAATATTGCCTGATAACGCAATAAAGCGAAGTTACAACCCAGACAGCGGTCGAAACACCTTGATAAACCATCCTGTGAACATCCCGTACCTCTCGCCACCCGATTTCGCATTGTTTCACCCGAGCGATATTGTCGAATGCCACCTGCCGTTCCTTTTCACCAATGTTCCTCAGTTATCTCAATTTAACGATAGGTAGGTGTGTTATAGCAGGAAGTGAGGGCTTTAAAGCAGTTAGCTTACTGTCTGAAGTAGGGATATATCTTCCCTTATGTATTATGTAGTCTACTCAAGTTATACATATACTTAATAAAACAAACCAAGTCATAACCAAAAATATACCTTTAATATATCACAATAAAGACCCTCCACTAATCCACAAGGTGTACAACGTAATATTCAAACTGGGGTCACAAAACGTGACTACTAACAATATACTCAGTGGTTCTACTGTGAATTATAAATAACAGAAGATTAGGAGACTTGTAATTGGGCAGATTCCGGCTACTGATAACACATCTGACATTCGGTCACGTTCGGGAAAAACGGCAAACGGTTCACTGTTCAAGGGGACTTATTTGCCATCGTTAAACAGAAGTTGTAATTTGTAGCCCTTTTTAGTCGAATTATGTATTATTTTTGTTTCAGCAAATACGAAATGACTGTCATTTTCTAGTTCCATTTTTCTAAACTCAAAGTAAAACCGCGCAATGTTGTAAAGTTCATTATTTTTATCTTCTGCCATAGACTTATTAAATTTCATTACGCTAGAAAATGCTCTAAGTGTACAAATGAATTCTTCAAGTCCAGCATTTCTGTTGGCTAAATAAATAATACTTTCCTAGAACTTTTATTCTCAGCGAGCAAAAAAGTTTAAATTATACTACCACCGAAGGTTTTTTCCAACTTGGCTATGAAGATATAATTTGTTTAACGTTCTGAATACTAACTTAAAATGGCTAATGAGAGTTTCTCTTAGTCAAACGGCTTATTATTCTCTTTTCAAGAAAATGTTCAAAGCACAATAATGTTCGTTAGTAATACTCATATTGTTTGCTGCTTAGAAACGCATGTTATACCTATTTCAAAGAAAGAAAAGAATATTCTACATGATACCGTTAACAAAATAAACATGTTTATGTTTGATGTATCAATAAACAAATATTGTCGATTCTAAAAGCTCAATCGGCACCTGCCCGACCAATTTCACACGGCGTTACACCTACATAAAAACAATTATATATTTTTTTCAGAGGGCAGCAGGTAATTTTTAAAATAAATACTACCCTACGGCGCGGCATGGGTGAGTCATTATAGGTTTTATGGGCCATAACGCGGTCCCAACCTTATAATTCCGACTTATATACAACTACGTGTAAACAAAAATAAATCACGCCATCGATATACTGGAGGGAATGATGGCAGCGGAAGGCGGAAACTGTTGCGTAAATGTATAGTACGAGTATGCTGCGGCCGCGAGCTCATGTGACGGCACACGGCAAAATGTCGGAGAATTTTGATTACATTGTTTGGATTTCCGATTTTTGTAGGCATTCTAGCAATGTTTCCTTCCCATCTTTATTGTTCTTGTTATCTTCCCTTTCTGTAATTGTATTGTTTCAAGATATTTCAGTAAGGTTTGTTGTGTTAATCAGGAAAAGGTAAGAAATAATTTCCATCTTATTTTAACAAGAAAATCATTATCGCTTCGAGAAAGCGGACATTTAAGATTTGAATATTTCTTTTTATTTGAATTTCCCTTTGTAGGTATTGTACTAATTTTCTTTGTAATCATTACGTTCGTAATTTCATTGAGCCATCCGTGTTAATTAGAACAATTTTCCCTCAATCTGTTCTTAAACGACAGAGGGTTCACAAATGCTTTGTCTATCTCCCGAAGATTCGTACATAATTTAGGTACATAATTTGGTCGTTTCGACAAGGGTCTTATTTCGAGTATTGTGTACGACATCCTAAGTACCTATCACTGATATAATATACGGAGGTATCTGAGAAAACAGTAAACACTCGTTATATGTGATTATTGAAGCGATTTTTTTTTGTTCTGCCATTTCTTTTTGGTTTCTTTTGTATGTAACGACCAATGATACAATTTTTTGATATCGTTACAAGGAGAATGATTTTATGAGTAGATGTCTTTTGAAATTGTTAGAGCGTGAAAAGTTTAAAGAGTATTTATTTTGGTTGGGATTGTGATTGATGTATGAATGTCGTTATTTTATCTTTTTGGAACGAGAGCACCATATTGGAAGAGTATTGATTTTGAACTGTGCTCATTGAGAAGTTAAAATCTGACTCCCGAACGGGCATTCAACTCCCTAAGCCCAAATGACGGGTAGAAATACATTAATTAGTTTGCTATTGACTGTCCGATCACTTTCCCTTCAAAAAAGGACATTAATGCTACTGTTTTTAATCAACGGCATTAAAAATTTCGAACATCTATTTTTGATTCCCGTCAATGAAAACCGTCAATCATCTATTTATTCAATCTTCACAGTAAATTAAGAAATTATATTAAACTTAAACAAAAGCCCATCCATTTTTATAGCACGCCGTCAGTTTTTGAGTAATGCGACGAGAAGAATATCCCGGGTCTTATAGCGCTCCCTTCTCATTGATGCCACGGCGCTTATTAAATTTCCCATGAAAAAGTGTCAAGGGGACACAAAATGAATTGCCCTATAAGATAGTTAAAATTAGCTAAATTTTTCCCTCTTACTTTAGGAGGAAGGTTATTGTTATTAATGTATGGTGTTCTAGTTCAAATCGTCATTATCTGCCTAGCCTCTCTCCAACTATGTTAGGGTCGGCTTCCAGACTCACCGGATGCAGCTGAATACCAGTATTTTACACTAGCTGTTTCCCGCGACTTCGCTCACGTTTTTGTCGGAAATTATCCCACGGGCACGTTGTAAATATAGCCTATGGCACTCGGGGATAATGTAGCTTCCTATTGGTGAAAGAACTTTTAAAATCGGTTCAGTAGATCCAGAGATTACCCCGTACATACAAACTCACAAACTTACAAATTTTACCTCTTTAATATTAGTATAGATAGATGGAGCGACTGCCTATCTGACCTCCACAACCGAGTTAGTACTGGGTAATATGACACCCCGTAGTAAGAATGACATGACGACGACGGACGGACAAGTACGGACAATGACGAATGACGGCCTGGACTAACGGCTTAACGTGCTTCCCGAGGCACGGAGGAAACTTGGTATGTAATGGGTGGTCACCCATCCACGGACCAACTTAGGCAAGCGCGGCTTAACATGAAGATTGATCCGAGCGGCTGTTATTATGTAGCAACGAGCTCTTCGTCTTTTTTTGGTAGTCTTAGGTTGATTTTCACTAAAGAGACTGAACACGCTCAGCACATCTAGATTGCTTTCAAAGAGCTGATAGAGTTATAATTGCTATGATATGTTGACACTAACAGCTTGGATAGAGACATTTAAATAAGCCTTAAAAGCGAATCATATTTCAAATTAACCATCCTACAGTACCACAAAAACGATAAAAATACGCAGATTCTAAAATCAAAAGCTTCAACCGTCAATATCAGACGCGAGTGACGTAATGCCACGTCAGCGGAACGGCGGACGCTGATTGGCGTTCGAATTTGATACGACGTTGAAATCGAACTGCAGGCTGACGTCCCGCTGTCACGTGATGCGCCGCTGACGTGGCGATGTACTGACGTTTATTGGTTTAGAGTTCCGGAGATTTTATTAGGAGGTTTGGGGGATGCTGATATGAGAGAAACGGGTAGTAAGTGATGAATAAGGTAATGGTTCGTTTTCTGGTAGAATGCTTTAACAACTTTTAGTTATTGAAGAAAGAGGAAGTGCATGAGGTTGTGGGTTCAAATCCAGGCAAGTACCAATGTGACTTTTCAATTCATATGTACTTTCTTTGTTTATCTTGGACATCACAGACATCGATGAAGGAAAACATCGTGAGGAAACCTAGACTCATACTAAGTCTGAAATTGCCAATCCGTCTTGAGCAAGCGTGGTGATCAATGCTCGTGCATTCTCTGTTGAGGAGAGGCCTTTGCTCAGCGGTGGGACAGTAATAATCTGGTATTATTATTAATGTATTAAGTAGGAGTGGAATAAAGCAAAAGCATTGATGTTTCTTTTAGTCAAATACATACATATTGTAGTTGATGATGACAACATACTACCACAGACACATGAAAACTGGTACTGAATATAGCAGGCCCCTCGAACTTAAGGATGAGCCAACAAAACAAAGACTAAAATTACAGTCGACATACTAGTAGAAACATGCATCATCTTAGTGCCACCATGTTGACTAATGCATAGTAACAATATAATATACAAGGTAACAGAATACATAAACGCAAGACCTCCCGTGTGGTCTCTTAGACCATGAAACTGAAGGACTTTTGTTCTACGAGTTCTTGATTTCGCAAAAAAAGAAATACTGAAACAATTAGCTGATTAACTGTGTGTGATAAAACTAAAAAAAAAGTTATGAATTTCCAAAAGGCATAGAACAAAAGTTGTTTAGTTTTATGGTCTGAGTCACGATACGAGAGGTCTTGGGTTTATTATGTTACACCCTTTATATTAACATGAATATAGTACATTGAATAAAAACAAAGCTCATAATTCCTCCATAACAGATAATAATAGGTCGTCTAGACTTAAGGCAGACTCTTACATCATCGCCTACGTTAGGTGTAAGTCTAATGAAAATGTTTACCTATCATATTTCACTTGATACGATAATTTTTTCGACAAATTGAGAAAAGTATCGTTTTCTTAGGAAATGGTTAAAAAACAAAAGATTGACATCGTTTGATTTGCCATCACCGCACTAATCCTTCTAACTTGTACCAAAAAATACGTAATGGTAAAAATATTATAATAAATGTGACAGTTTGTCGGAATGGGTGGAATGATGGGTGGTTGTTACTCTTTCACGCAAAAACTACTGAGCGGATTTAGATAAAATTTGGCGCACAGATAGTTTATATAATCTAGATTAACAGAGGATACTTTTTATCCCGGTAGGTAAGGAGCTCGTGGCAAAATAATAACAGCCAGGTCGATCTTTAGGTTAAGCCGTGCTTGCCTAGGTTGGTCTGTGGATGGGTGACCGCCCATTACATACCGAATTTCCTCCGTGCCTCGGAAAGCACGTAAAGCCGTTGGTCCCGGCTGTCATCTGTAGATCTTTGACAGTCGTTACAGGTAGTCAGTGCCCCAAAAAGTCTGACAACCAGTCTTACCAAGGGGTATCGTATTACCCAGTACTAACTGGGTTGTGGAGGTCAGATAGGCAGTCGCTCCATGTAATATACTGGTATTCAGCTGCATCCGGTTAGACTGGAAGCCGACCCCAACTGCATAGTTGGGAAAAAGCTAGGCAGATGATGACTTTTATCGTGGTAGTACGACCCCGTGGGACAATTTCTTAACTCCACGCGGTCGAAGCCACAGGCATAAACTAGTGTAACATAAACAACATTAGATAACGCCATCTGCCGAGCCTTTTCCCAACATAGTTGGGGTGGGCTTCCTGTCTAACCGGATGCAGCTGAATACCCGCATTTTGAATGAAGCGACTGCTTAAATGACCTCCACAACTTAAGATAACATAAGAAGTAATGCAACAGCGTACTACAGTATTAATAATGACAAGAGTGAACTCACACATCTTATATACGGCGTTTCCATGGCAACTGCGACACGTGTGTGTCAGAAGGGAAAAAAAAAATAAAGAATCGCGACCATTTTTGACGCACCAAGGTAAATCTACAAACAATCTTTGTAGTTATAGTAGATCATGAAAATACTGAGATAATTCTAGGAAGACAAGAAGGAATTCAACAACAGAGAGAAAAGATATATTATTAAACGTTCAATGGGAAGTAGAATCACAATTATCTCTGGCAGACAACCTGAGGATGAACGCAATTATACTGTGGAGGTTATACGGTCCAGCGATCAACAGGAAACTTTTATACTTGAAACAAAAAGAAAGGAATTGAATACTGAAATTATTCTCTCTCATATAGCCTGATAAAATGGATTGTATTCTGTGAAAGATGAAATGGCTCATGGCTGCTATAGTAAAGTAGTGAATTTCAGAGATGCGGACGGTACATGATGCAAGAAATGATTCGGAAAACAATTCAAATAAATTAGGATAGCCCCTGTAATAGGGGCGAGCGTACTGCCATCAAACGGGCACAAATCCAGGCTCCGTGGCTGACCCTGATGGTGGAAAAACCCACTAAAATTGCCCGACTTGGAAATGCTAAATGTTACTATTATATATTATGTTTAGATAATGTCGGTGTCTTTTTACCCGACTGCGGCGAAGCCCAAAAGGAGGGTTATGTGTTTGACATGTATGTATGTCCGTTTCTTTGTTCCCTCGTAACTCCTAAACGGATGTAGGGATTTGGATAAATTATACTTCGTTAGATTCGTCTTGGTGGCGCGTGTCAATGGCTACATTAAAGTTAAAAATAAATAAAATGGTGGATTTGGGGTGCCATATTTTGGAGTTCGTTTTTTTTCCACTAATACCATTAAGTGGGATATCAAAATAAAGGGTTTTAAAGGTGCTTACAAAAATAAATGAAACTTATATGTTTAAAAGTAATTCGAAGTGACAAATCATATAAAAAGGAAAAATACCGTATGTAATAAAAAAGTAAAATTGTCTACGAAATATTTCACGTTACTAAACTAAAAAGCTGGAAAAAAAAAAAGTAGTTGAAAAAAACAAAAAAACCCGACTATAAAAACTGGAAAGCAAAAAAACAAGCACATTTTAAATTAAACAAAAGTTGGAAGCAGGCGGGGCCCATTCCATTTTCATATTTTTAAATTCAGATGGGTTCATTTTATTCAGATTTTTCAACTACTTTTTATTATGCCATATTTTATATATTGAAAGCCATTGCCAAAATAGTTCATAAGATAAAAATAATAGTCCTAACGTTCACACCCTTTACCCCAAACACATATAGGCAGAACACTGCACCCTTAAAGGCTACCATGAATAATGTAAGTGCAGGCCGACCTATTCTCTGAGCGATACAATGTTGATTTACGACAACTCGTAAACTCTCGACTGATAGTAACGTTTAAATGGAGCGATTCTCCTGCCTTTGTTGTTTCATTTCCGATGTTCTGTCGTAAAGATTATCTTTGTTATGAATTGATTGAAGTATCTGAATGTGAATGACAATTGGCTGATTGCATGGCGGCGGTGTGGGTTTAAGGTCTTCGATAAATGGGGAAATGCGAGTTTTATTGGTGGCAGTAAAGTAGGGGTGATTTAGTTGTTGATGGATGTGTAATTAGAATTTACATTTTGTTTGGTATTACTCGAAATATGTTGCCGCAACGCCAGCTAGTATTTTGACATACTTAGCCAGTTGATGAAAGGAATCGTAAGATCTTGATTCATTACCTTAAGCAGAAGCAAGACCTATCCTTGAATCCATATTAGACACAGAAGGCAAGCTTTGGCATGGGAGAATTCGCAATGAACGCGATCAGCGCATCCAAATGCTATCAGTGACATCATTGCTATAGAATATCGATAGGGTCTGCTCCAAAACGAGGTTCACATGTATATGTGCGCAGTTTAGTTTCAATGTTGTCGCCCTCAGAACGACACAGCGACTCAATTCCTTTCTTACTTCTTACCCAACAATAAAAAAGAAGCGTCAATTTTAAACTCATTCCCAACAAAGTCCACAGTTTCGAATATCGCCATCGAAAGTCGTTTCACACGCGACGTTTCCGAGACGAAACCGATCGATCCTAACTATTTACGACAAATAAACGGCCCGTTATTCTGACGCTTCCCCACTGAACTGACGTTTACTGTCGATAGATATTAGCTATCGTGTTACAGTGTAAAGATTTAATTATGAGAATAGGTATCTCGTTGCCCTTTACGATGTTTTGGCTGTTAAGTTTCTATTTATGTGGTATGAAACTAAATATCTTGAGTATTATTGTGGTATTTAACGGAGATTGATTAAATAGCAGCAGATAAATTGGAAAAAGGACCAAATATTTTGTAGCTGTAGAAATTATCATCATCATAAAAAATATTAGTTCAGTGCCAAAGATTATCGATATTAAATTTTAAATCGTTTTCATTTACACTTAACGATACTTAAGATAATTCTTAAATAATGCATAAACAAGACAAAGACAAAGACTTTTATTCGTAGGATACGGTAGGCACAAAGTTGTTAAATAGAAATAGCATGGTTCAGGACATATCCGCCGCTAGACGCGGCATACGAATATTTACATTTGAAAACACTAAAATATTAAACACTAGAACATACATTTTATTATTCGAATTTCGACTCTTTTAGGCAGTCATTTAGATGTTGCCTAGTGTAACTGAAAATGAGCATTAAAGTATCAATTAAATTCACTCCTGATGTCGATTAACATAAAATATACCTACCTCATGTACTTAGGTACTTACATTGCATATTTACCCAAAAGGTCACAGTACACTATTAATAACACCAACTCGTGTTAATATACGTGTACGACAATGATGTTGAAAGAGCGGGGCCTTCTAATACAGGCATTGTTTGCTTAAATGAGGGCTCCAAACACATTAACATGTAGTGTAATGTCTAATTAATCCAATAAACTATTTTGTATTTTTGTATCTCATGAATCAGAATCAGAAGTTAAATTTCACAATGATATTAAAGTAAAAGCACCAATATCTGCAGTCGATAAAGCCGAACACTCAAACAACATTGTAAGACACACTACCGACTATTCCAATGTTAAACTTGGAATAAGAGTTAAGCTTAATCTCGAGAGCCAATATTTAAACTGCAGCGAACTTGCTACTAGGGTTACCATTTTGAAGTATGAACATTCCTGACAAAAAGCCGGACGTTTGAAAACAAAAAACAGGATATTTTGCTTGTCAATTCTACGAGTACTTAGTTAACTAAAACTAACTTTTACCCGCGGCTTCGCTCGTGTTATGGCCGGAAATTATCCCATGGGAACGTATTAAATGTATGACGTACGGGGATAATGGAGCTTTCCAATCAAGAATTTTCGGAATCGGATCAGTATTTCCGAAGTATACCCACTACATCGAAACATACAAACTTTACCTTTTTATAATATGAGTATAGAAAAATCTTTAATTCAAAAAAGTCCGGACAAATGACATTAGCACGACAAACTCCACACAAGACCCAGAAAGCCGGGCATGTCCAGAACAAATCTGCACGGATGGTAAGCGTACTTGCAAGCCAATAACCACGTTCAGATCTAGTTTGCACTTTGTCGATAGAACTTGGTATACAACGTTTGTGTTCATGAATATGTGTGTAGCAATCATGGCGAGGTTCGTCTTGGTCTTGTGCAAAGTTTTTTGCGTTGACAACGGGGTGGAAGTCGGGGCAAGAAGTCTGTTTAATTTAGTACTACTTTGATTATTACAGCTGCTGGTTTGTGAGGCGTTTATTTTTAGCCATTTTGAGTTTTTTTTAATGTGTCGAATTGTCAGGATTTATTCCGTTAGGCTCGTACATCATGTGGCAGATGTTGGGTTTCGTACAATATAAACACACTGGGTGCGATACTCTGTTCCTAAGAATCTAACAAATTACTTGAAATTACAATTTAACACAATAACACGGGGCATAATGAATCGAGTACAGTTCCAGGACGTCTCAACTCCGCTGCGATCAGACATTGAATGTCGTCCTCGCTGCGAGCTCAAAACATCAGGGCTCTGTAGAAGCACGCTGGTGGTCGGTAGACTTGTAAGTAGGTCGCGTGATGTCACCACTGGCGTACTTACGATTCATTTCATGTCCGTACCAATGACCGGATCCGACGAATATGTATTGTGATAAGTCTATTTCAATTCGTCACTTTTTTCTGTTTAACTTTTAAAATAAATCACCGTGTGGCAGCCACTTTAATGTATTTATTTCCTTCTTAAGTCCAAAGCCTTATTTATTTCATTATAATTAACAAAACATAGCCTTACAAAGCGCTCCTTCCAAATTATTATCCCCGAAAACGGGGGAAAATTCTCCAAAGATTTAATTACCACATTTTTATTAGTAGCTAAAGGCCGCTCCTTGCTATCATTCATAAGTTGTGTAATAAAGAAAATTTGGGCAATAAAGCGAAGATACGGGCCGCAGGGGAACATGGCTGCCATTAACCACGATTTTGGCATTGTGGCCAAATTAATATGTGCCAGGGTACGCACAATACAGATAACATGCCATAGATCATATTCGCACAAGATCGCTACATTTATTTTGTAAGAGGTTTGAGCGCGTAGAATTATTGCCGTACGAGGTCCTATCACCTAGAACATTTTCATTAAAAAAATGTACTTTTAATGTAAATGTAAGTAAGGTAGGTGACAGTTAATTTTTTTCACGACAAATTGCCGTTTATGGAGTCATCTATGAATTTTTGGGCTGAAATGATCATTTGGCAATCCTCATTCTAAAAAAATGCACCTTTACCGAAGGATGCATTGACATCTAGGACTGGAATGGATTCTAGATAATAGACCTGGGTCTGGGTTCTAGGCTAGCTTAACACACATAATATCACGTTTGTAGTATCTGAAAAAATTGCAAAAGGTGTACATAGGGTGACTGGTAATTAGTGACCGATACTTATACACGTAATTGTACTCATTATAACAAAAAAAAACCCAAAGAATTGCTTTTTGGTCATTAACTTTTCTCACAATAACACAACAGCCGTTTGAAATTCGCGCGCGCGTGCATATGACCTATCAGCTGTTCACCGCGTGACTCTGCCTACCCACTGTTGCACAGTACGATAGTAATGAGACAGAACGGCGGCGTCACGCAGTTAACCAAGCCACTCAGCTTTTACCAACAGCTCGCAAATTTCTTACTGGCTGAAAAACTTAACAACCATTAAAATATGTGCCTTCCTCTGCGAATAAACCTCATTTCTAAGTCTTCTTGTCTTCAAAATGAGAACGTTCGACTTCCTTATTGAAACTCTGCTATTCATCAAGCATTAGACTACGTTACAATTATCAGTAATGCCGTCAACATCCCCATAGTAATTCTGGAGGGGAATGAAATGTTTACAGCCGGGGTTGATTAAAGACCGCGACGTAAAGGATGCAATTTGAATACATTCGGCCTTTTGTTTCACGATCGTTTTATGTAGGGTAGATGGAAATTAATTACGTTAATACACGAGTATATTGAAGGTTATATATGAAACGTGTGTGAGTGAATTAATGGTGACACGCTAATTTTAGTAGATGGCTCGATTGATACTGAAGTTGGTGTGGAAATTAATATTGATCAAGTAAAAGCTGACATTGTCAAACGTTAACTGACTTGTCGATCTCGTTGCAAATAGAATGATAGTCATCCTACTAGTACATATAATCAACCTATACTATCCCCACGGCTGGGATTCAGACCACGTCTGGGAGTGGAAACCCATGGGTAAAAATAACTAGCGAAATATGGGTGTACTATTAGGTACACCTCTGCCTAACCGTTCGGGGATTGGAGGCGTAATGTTACGCTATAATTGATTTTGCGACACTTCTCGTAAAATTACATTCAAGTAAAGCCCAATAGCTACTCGAAGTTCTAGGTTTTTTCGTGCATAATTCAGTAATAAAACTTAAAATTCTAAGACCTTTTATAGAACTTTAGATTAATTTTACCTTCTTCTCACTAATTCCATTGTTCTTATTTCAATATTTCACAAAAGGGAAACTTGAATTTAAACATTTCAGTTCAATTCATGGAAACAGTAGTCGTACTTTAATATTTAAATGCGAAGGTGAGTCTTTCCGTCTGTTACCTTTCCTCGCCTTCACGGCTGGATAAATTTCGATGAAATGGCACAACGAAGAATACGACCTAGGTCTTATATAAGGTACTTTTATCCCAGTAGTACGTCTCGTGCGTTAAATTCTAACCTCCATGCGGGCGAAGCCGCGGACAGAAGCAAGTTAAGCATATTTTTTCGAATTGATTGAGTACTTTCGCGACCATGTTTAAAGTTAATCAAAGTTGGCCAATGTCAAAAGTTGATATGTATTTCTTATTCTTAATACCAACTCAAGTTGATATTTTGTATACAAAACTTCTTGTAATACATCATTTCGGGTCCGTTTTTATTGCTGTAACTCAAGATTTATGGCTTCCGAGTGTCCTTTTGAATAATCTTTTCATAAAAAATGTTTTAAAAAGTTTTTTATAATGAACTCTGTTTTTGTTGCCGGTCTCTTTCAATAGGTTGCGACGACGCCATGTTTATTCTTTGCCGAGAGATATAAATTGTATTCAGTGAATTTCAGTGTTGTAGTAGTCTTTTCATAATGAAAGTAAAGAGAGTACCTACTTACAAACAGGCAGAATGTGTCTATGTGGCGATCTGGGCCAGCGGTGGCCCAGTGATGGCGGCCCCGACTTACGGACAGTAAGCCGTAGGTTCAAACCCAGGCAGGTGCATTACTTTGTATAATTTATTTCATCACGACTACACTCAAAAATGATGAAAGAAAACATCGGAAACCGGCATTTCCTAGAACGAAAACTTCGAAGACATGTGACATCTACCAACACGCACTGGGCCTGCGTGGTGGAGTATAGCCCATTCCCTCTCATAGAGAGGAGGCCGTGTGTCCCAGCATTGGGAACATTATAGGCTGATTATGCAATCCCGGCTAGCTTAGCATGTTTTTTAAAACTTGATTAATTATAGATACAGATTTCTTCAAAATGATTCATTGAGGAATGAGGCTATACGAGAACGTTACGGTTTAAAAGAAGATGTACTGACAAAAATTGAAAAGAGTATGGTTACGAGTAGATGGTTTGGTCATGTTGAGATGATGAGTGAAAGACGACTAACAAACGGTATTTACAAGGCAGTGTAGCCAAGAGTGGCAACGCCGGGAGGGGACGCCCTCTAGAAAGACGTACACTGACTATATTGTTGAAGTTCTTCAGAAAGCTCAGGTGCGTAGTATTCGCAACCAGCGTGAATGTGTGACCAGATGTATGAACGTGGACGAGGCAAAAGGAGTATGTACGCTCTGTGGTTTCTGCCTACACCCATGGGAAAAAGGTGTGAGTTTATGTATGTATTTCTTTATTATATGTGATTGTGATTTTAATATTAATGTATGACACATTCACCTTCCGGAATAAATGACAAAAGGGCCACACACAAACACAAAAAGCGAGTTTAATTTAAAGTAAACAAAATCAGAAACTATAAAAAATAAGACCCCACCCAAGTCTCCATTCATCCCCTTTGCCTACAAAAACTAAGAACAAAATATTATTCATTTTAATATTTGAAAGACTAAACAATTTGCTCGGTTCATTGGTTCGAGCCGTCGAATCAAATTATTTTAAAGCGTTTTTTATTTCGTACGTAATGGACGGAAAACTGCTTATAGATGTTCCCAGCGTTTGTTTTTATATTCTATTATAAAAATTCTTGGAAATGAAAACTAAAGAAACTGAGGAATATTTTTTATCTGAATAAGATAAGCAGCTTACACGATAAATTATGTTTCAAAGAGATTCAAGCAGTTCTTAGAATCAGGTCTAAACGGATGCAGCTGAATACCAGTATTTTAAATGGAGTGACCGCCTATCTGACCTCCACAGCCCAGTTAGTACTGGGTAATACGCTACCCCTTGGTAAGACTAGTTGTCAGACTTTCGAGCCACTGACTACCAGGCAGTACATGATATGCTGCCTAATAACATGATAAAGTTTTAATGATGACTAGTTTGATAGTTCTAAACTTCCTTCTTCGTCTTCCTTGTTTTACCAAACAGCAATGTTTTAAAGTTTTAATAATGAACGATGAAAACAAGTGCTTTGCTGCGCAGAGGATGAAGAATCGGCTTAGAAATATGTGTAAAGATAGATAGTTTTCTTTAAGCCTGAAAGGCATAGCCCATCCAAAGGTTGTTAGGGAAATCGCTATCAGCGATAAGATCCCCGTTGTATGTACCTACTGAATCTATACTAATATTATGGGGAGGTAAAGTTTGTGAGGTTGTGGTGGGTAATCTCTGGATCTACTGAACCGATTTTGAAAATTATTTCACTAATAGGAAGCTACATTATCCCCGAGGGCCATAGGCTATATTTAAGACCCCCGTTGTATGTACCCACAGAATCTATACTAACATTATGAAGAGGTAAAGTGTGTGAGGTTGTGGTGGGTAATCTCTGGATCTCTGAACCGATTTTGAAAATTATTTCACTAATACGAAGCTACATTATCCCCGAGTGCCATAGGCTATATTTAAGACCCCCGTTGTATGTACCCACAGAATCTATACTAACATTATGAAAAGGTAAAGTGTGTGAGGTTGTGGTGGGTAATCTCTGGATCTCTGAACCGATTTTGAAAATTATTTCACTAATACGAAGCTACATTATCCCCGAGTGAAGCGCGGGCAACAGCTAGTTATCAATATTGTAAAAGAGCTGTGTATCATTTTTGGTGTACAATAAACTAAGCTCTACCCATCTATCTACATATTAAGGCACACTAAATATATGGTAAATTCCTAGTGTGAGACAAAAATTCTATAAACACAATATTTTTTTTACAACTTTTTCTTCAGAGGTCTAAAAATGGACCACTGATCTACATAACAAAGGAGTATTACTAAAAGGTTTGCAGCCATCCAGACTACGGGGCCATCGTCATCTAATTAGCCAGTGTCAGCTGATATTTATGTGCGTGCAAAGATCCCAACCACATTGTAACCGTACGTAGCAGGGAGCGGTCGAATAGGTGTTGTCACAGTATAAAAAGTTCAGTAGTTTAACGGCAACAACTACATCATTTTACTAATCAGACTTAAACAGGCAATTTTAAACGATGATAAAGGAGATTTTTTTTTTTTTTTTTAGGTGTGACCACTCGCTGCGCAACAACTCTACTGAGGTTGAAGCTGCTTAACCGGGCTATCCTGTGGTGGCCGAAAATTACTTTACGGCCCCCAGCCAGGGCTTACAAACTAAGGATATTACACATTAAATGAACAGACACTAAGGGCACCCCCTGCGGGGTTCGGGCCTAGGCTTAGTGCGTCATTGAGGGGGGGGCAACTAGAGTTTGGTTGGGTCGGATTATTTAATGGGGAATTTAACGTTACATGCTCAGCGGCGCGGGCTGGCTCGTCGAGCAAGGGTCGGTCGGTGGATGATAAAGGAGACCTGTGATTCACCTTATATAGCTGCTTAGCATTCGAAGCGTTGTCAAGCAGTCAACAAATTTTGACGGCACGGTTGGTGCAGTGGCTAAGCAAATGACTACTACGTGTTGCGGGTTCGATCCCCGCACGGAACAAATATTTGTATGGCCTACAGGTAGTTGTTCCGGGTCTGCCTGTTTGTATATGTGAGTTTAAATGTTTATATACAGGAGAAGTGTAGGGCAACGTTTAAAAAAAAAAAAAAATTAGTGCATTTTGGTTAGAGATTATTAAAAAACGCTGTCAACAGTTAAATCATGATTAACGTCTGTTTAACCATGCATCTCGTATCGTTTAAACATCTATTAACATTAAGCACTATTTATGACTAAACCCCAATATATATCTTTTTAAACTACAGATAAAGTATTATTACACATTAATACTGTTTGTACTACAACGAAACCGTTTCTATGCCAGACCATATTCAGGGATTATCGAAATGAAACTTCTCCACCTATCCTGCCTAGTGGAGTTAATTATGTTGGTGATTAATACGGCTGCCCCTGGATTAGGATGCGGCGAGCTCCAGCACTTATTAATGGAGAATGGCTTGTTCGACGATTTGTTACGTTTTTCCTATATATACATAGGTGTAGGTAGTGTGTTGATGAGGTCACACGTCTCATGAAGTAGATCCTCTCCTTCTCACTGATTCAGAAAATGTGAATGAATAATCGTTGCAATTAACGTGGAAATGTTTTGTATTATCCTACTAATAGACCGTTAACGAAGCCGTCAACCAAGCATTATGCATTTCAAACTAAGTAACTTTACGCAAAAATTATTGCTGGGAAACGCTTTTTTTTCTGGGGTGAAAAATCACGTTTTACGGTAGAACTCAATATAACAGACCCAAAATATTGTGCTGGCGGATGGATTGAATATTACGGGGGTCGTGGAGGTGTTTAAAATCTTACATTAAGGTGAAAGCGCAAGGGTAGACCGCGATATTAAAATTTTCTTAAGTTTTTTGCAATTTGCAGGTCAGTGTCAGGTTATATGTTAATGAAGATATCAATCGCGCCAGTAACACGTATGGAGTTACAGAATTATAATCATCAGCCCTCCAAGTTCATATAATCCCATTCAATAGCAATTTCATGAAAAAGTCACTCAATGGGATTAAATTAACTTGGAGGGTTGTATTGATGATTTCAATGATTATAATTCTGTAACTCCATACGTGTTACTGGCGCGATTCATATTTTCATCAACATACTACCTGACACTGACCTGCAAATTGCAATAAACGTAAGAAAATTTAAATTTTGCGGGCTATCCTTGCGCATCCACCATAAAAACAAACTACTCAAAAAAAAAAAACTTGTGAAGAAGTTGGAACTTTGACTCCCAATATTGTAAGGTTCCCAGGTAGGATGATAGCAATGACGGGGAGAACAAGTGCCTTTTGGCTTCTTTATGGGTCTTGTTACATCCTTTAGATGTATAGATGTTTGTTATTCTTTCACGCAAAAACCACTGAACGGATTGGATGAAATTTAGCACACATATAAGATCGTAACCTGGATTAACACATAAAGTACTTTTTATCCCAGTAGTACGATCTCGTGGGACAATTATCGAACTCCATGCGGGTGAAGCCGCGGACATAAGCTAGTGATATATAAGTGTAGAAAGTAGGTAACAAGAAATTGCTGTAAACAATATGAGTTCTTGAAGAGGGTCTAGAAGAGAATTATGACAAAGAAGATTACTATTGTTGAGGCTGAAAAATTAAAACATAAAACACGAAAATAGGTTCCGTCTAAAACCTTGACGGCTAAAATAAAAACCTCATCACATTTTAGCATCTAAAAAAGCTCGTTACTAGACCTAAAAGTTCTCCAAAGCGATGTAACAATGTTTGAGGGGGGTGCTACACTTTAGGGTTGGCAATATTCTATTCAGTAGTATAGATTGAACAACAAAACCGACCCGAAGCCTGCACACATATTAGTAAGCCAGTATACATATTTAGCTTAGATCGATTGGCAAATTCCGTTCGGCATTTAATATCGCTGAATCATCTTCAGCTCGGCACAATGGAAAAGGTTGACTTGTAGAAAATGCCTAAGGTATTAAGTCCGCCACTGTACTTTGTGCTTGAAGTTGAGTTGAGTAAACGCAAAACCTCTTAAGGGTGTCCCCTTAAGAGGTTTTGCGTTTACTCAACTCATTGTACTCAACTCATTGTACTCATCATTATGAACAACTTTCACTATGGGACCAACACTGAAATCGCGAAAAAAAATCGACTGCCCCATACATTTCTGTCCGCATAACTCGACAAAATGTACTGAACAGCTGATTTCAGTCGAATTTTTTTTCGCGATTTCAGTGTTGGTCCCATAGTGAAAGTTGTTCTTAATGATGAGTACAATGAAGAGGTTTTACGTTTATTCTGTTACAAGTGTATAAATAAATAATTGACACAGACAGAATTGGACGTTTTTATCTTTAAATCCGTCTTATGTTACTGCTGAAATTAAAGTAGTTTAAGTTTCCTAGTAAGTACCTACTTATCTACCTTCTGTTGTAAATTGACGTCACTTTACCCCATTGCAAGCTCAACTTTAAAGTCTAACCATTACAATATCTCTAGAAATTAAAAGGTTATAATCTTTTCACTTCTAGAGATGTTTTAATGATTCATTCACAGTTTTCTCTCTTCTTATTTAAATAATTAAACTTCATAAAAAAAATGGAAACTTGTCCATTCGAGTTATGAGAGACACATTTTCTCGAAGGCTGAAGACACGGTGGTGGATTACCTTACGGCCCACTCATAGAGAGGAGGCCTGTTTCCCAGTAATGGGAACATTATAGACTGATTATACTTTCGATCCTAACATGTATGTAGCATCCCTGATACGAAATAACCTCTCCAAGGTGTTTTATCAAACTCAGGATGATAAACACATGACGTACCTGTATATGTTCAGGGTACATTACGTTTGGTAGCTGGCGTAATAAACGGGTAACTCGTGAGAGCCTATTTTATATAAGAGCAGAGAGAAATTGCTTATTTCTAGAATATAATGTCATATACTCTTTCCTTTGTCTACAATCCTTATGTTTTTGGAATAGGTAAAGAACCGGCCAAATGCGACTCGGAGTTCCGTACCATTATCTAAAAAGACACCTTTGTTGTATGGGAGCCCCCCTTGAATATTTATTTTATTCTGTTTTTTTTTTAGTATTTGTTGTTATAGGGGCAACAGAAATACATCATCTGTGAAAATTTCAACTATCTTACTATAACGGTTCATGAGATACAGCCTGGTGACAGACAGCCAGACAGACAGACGGACAGTGGAGTCTCACTAATAGGGTCTCCTTTTAACCCCTTGGGTACGGGACCCTAAAAAATATATTATATTTATCTTAAATATTTATTGCTAATTTGTACTTCATGGTGTTGTTTTGTAAAACGAAGAAAAAATATATTATTTTATTACAATTAATCTGCTTCTACGCCCCAATATCATAAAGGTATGGGTGGTTAGCATTGGAGAAATAAGGATCAGTTGATGCTCATTTATTTAAGTATTTACAATACGCAGGTCAACAGCGTATTTTTATATTTATCTTTGGTATGTTTACCATCCATATGAATAGAGAATAATGGAGAAGTATAGAAAAAGAAGACATGCTCCAGTGACCCCAAAAAATTGCCCACCCATTTATAGTTGAGTACGTAACGCACTCTAAAAACAAAAAAAAGCCTTCAAAGCATTTTTTTTGCGACACACCTCGTCGTTCAGATACACGATATTTTAGGTTATAAAGCAGGCTTCCTACCTACCTAGGCACTGTAGGAGAACACTCTAGAAAATTGCCCGTGACGTCATCAGGGCTGCTCAAATTGACACTGACAGTCTCATTTTACGCAGCTAAATTGAGTTGTCGGAAAAAATAAGGGAGACTGGGGAAGGGAATAAGTTTACAGTTTTTTTTTAGCTTCGGGTATTATGGGGTGAACGAGATGTGGACTGTGAGGGGTGAGCAGTAATCTAAGCGTTTATTAGAATTTAAGAAGTGAGATTTAAAATGGAAAATTGTTTTTATTTTGTTGCGATTTGGGTATTGTGGTGTGGCTTACGGAATTTTCGGTTTTTTGTTTATATTGCGAAGTGTATGTACGGCTTAAGCTTGTTAAAAAAACTCCATCCAGTAAATAAAATTTTACCTATTTGATGGAAAGTTCGTATTGCCGCCTATAAACACTGGCATTACAATTGTTTTAACGTCCCATACGGAATTTATTCAGTATCTGTAAATTTATACCGATTCTCTGGAAAGTGTCATTAATGGTACGTGTCATTTCAATTTATTTATATTCAATATTTAAAGTTATTAGGAATAGAGTCAGGGTGACACTGGTCCCTCACTGGTCAGTTTATTTAATTCGACAGTTTCGTTGATTAGTCAGTTTCGCTGATTGGACAGTTGTGTGGATTCGACAGTTTCGTCAACTCGACAGTTTCCATAATTTGCCAGTTTCTTCGATTCGTCAGTTAGGTACAAGTGTTACGCGGACTCAAAACAGCTTAGAATTAAAAAATATTATTGACCCTGTCAGGGCTAGCACATATTTCATACATATGAGAAGGTATGGCGCCATAACACGGTCGAAAAACATCCAAACCAACTCTTTCACAAGTTTCACTAAGATACGATACTTACCTACTAATAAATATCAAATGAGACATTAATACCGCTCGTTCCGTACGAAAACACACAAAAAGCAAACATTCTTATTCAGCCACAGAAACTAAGTCACGCACGAAACCTACACAACTGTGACATGCCAGTAAATCTTCTGTATCCGATACTATTGGGTACAAGTGATACAACTGATTCAAACGATACGAAGGCCAGGACACGGAGTAGATAGGTACCAGAAGGCTTGCTCTACACAATGAGCGAAAACAGACACAGATCTCAAAAGACGGAACCTCACAAGCTACCTTCGCTTGGTGGCACGTTTGGTGAGTTACGTGTAGATCTGCAAGGATCGTTTGAGCACGAATGACGTTGGAAGACGAGAGGAGAGCTTTTGCCATTTATTAATTTCTTTTGTTAAATGCATTAAAAATACAAGATGGCGATTTTAGTTCCTGTCATTGCCATACGCAAACATCATTTTACAGCTGTAGCGCATTAGTTATGCAACGTGGCACCATGCGTCAGTTTAGCCATAGCAATAGAAAAACCATGCGCCACATAAAACAAAGTGAGGCATTACACTAAGCGAAGTACTTAGCCCGCACTTACACTTTTAGTATCTGTGTACGTGCGTATTCATTCGTTGTAAGGACACAACCTTCTGTATTTATCTATTCCGTGACCCTACCTCCGCGGATGAATGAGGACCATCAGTCAATGTCGGCACAAATCGAGGACACATATAACTTATTCTTTACTTAAGAAAGTCAGCGGTGACATATTATTGAGAATTGTGACGATGTATTGATGGTGAATGCTATTGAGATTTGACTGAATTGAGGATGGGCAGAATTGTGAGGGTGTAGATGGAAATGTTGAAAGAAATAGTAATTACAGATATTGTGCCTCTTATTAGGATGTCAATAACATAGAAGGTTATTGGTTTTATAAATATATTCCGTGGATATTTTTGCTCAGAATTTGGTCCAGTTGAAGAAATGAATAAACAATTTGAGGCTTTTCTTCCACTAAGATAGTTAAGAACTGTTTAAATACCAGGTTTAGTTTAGTCTTTACGAAATGTTCGTTCTACTATCAGCAATATTCGGCAATGGACGTTTTAATTTTAAACAAATTAACGTAAATCAGACACAATAAGCCAAATCAGTGAAGGTACAAAATACATTTCACAAAAATAAATGTGTAAACTTTAGCAAAATCTCAATTAGCTATTCGACTAATGGGTCCAATTATAAACATTCCATTTATTCATTCGACTGTAATAAATATATTTTATTTTACGTAATTATCTGTACCTATTCATTTAATTATTTACGTATATTATTTGCATTTATTTAATTATACACGAATAGGTCAATGGTCGTTATTTCTCTGGATGAGGCCTTTCAAAGATACTATCTGATGATGATTTATACAAAAAATCTTTATTTTTTAACAAAAAAGTTTTACATTAGTTGGTGATTGGAGTCTCCTTTTAAGCAAGTAATGCCTGTGTTAGGAGACTCCGCTCTTCCACTGTAATATTCAATTAAACAGTACCTTAGATATAAACAGTATGTACGTGTGTGTGTGTGTGGGTGTTTGTTTGTGTGTGTGCATGTATGTGTTTCATTATGTGTATTGCAATATCTTCTCCAAGATAAATCTTTATCCAATTTGTTAGAATTGTTTTACATTCGTGTAATTGTTTATTGTATACATATATCTTCCTATTTATCCTATTATAAAGTTGACATGATAGTTTATTGTACTGAATGGCAGCAAATTTTGTTTTAGTTTGTGGAACCTGTGCTATGAGACCTTCCCGTCTATTTATATTATCTTAAATCAGGGAAAATCGGTACGAAAAACTTGCTGGTTACAAGAATAACTTCACTCTACAACTTCCTAAAATATTAGTGTGGACACTGATAGGTACTTCAGTAAGACACTGGAGTGTCTGCAACCAGTCAGCAATTAATCGGTACCAGTTTCACAGATCCTTTAATGAAGATCAACCAGACACAAATCCAGACTCCGTGGCTGCTACTGAGAAATTCCTGATGGAAAAACCCAATAACACTTTGCCCGACCCGGGAATCGAACCCAGGACCAGCAGCTCAACAGTCGCGCTTGTGACCACTAGATCAACGCCCAGGCTCGCTTCCTATTACATGGGATTTAAACATAAATAAAAATGTAATATAAATATGTCGCCGACTGGTCGAAATTTCGCGTGACCAGAGGGCTGGCTCTTTTTTGGTCAAAGAATTAGCATTACCATTCAACGTGGCAAAGCTGCCAGTCTTCTGGGCACGTTTCCGGGTGACATCGATGGGGAGGAGTACTTTGACGCCTAAGTGTCCTATTGTCGTCGTTGTAGGAACTTACTTTTAGTCTTTTTTTAGCATTATTTTAGGTCTATTTGTAGTCTGAATATTATAATGTACATAGTTGATTATAGTTGATTTATACAAAGGTTATTTACTATATAATAAAATTTACTAGTGAAATGTGGGTGTACTGTTAGGTACACCTCTGCCTATCCCATCGGGGCTTACAGGCGTGCTGTTATGTATCTGTGTTAAATAAATATTTTACCCAACTGCAGTGGAGCCAAAACGAGTTAATGTTTTGTTTATTCCATAGATAAGGCAGTACTCTTCGTCAAAATCCTCGATAAAGCTAAATTCAACACCATTGCAACGAAACCAACTAAAACCAAATAAAAACGACACATAACCTCATCCGTGACACATGACCAGGCGTCGTAGCGAGACCGCCATACGTCAAACACACTGTTTTGACACAAAAACCTGCCATTTTGTCGTGAACGTTGCATGATACCAGTATGGAGAGACATTTATCACGGCCGAGCTATTAATTTAGTAGACAAGGAATACTAGCATGACATACACGCTATGTTAGGGGTGGCAAACGATGCTTAGATATGTGGAAAATTGTATAGGGTCATTTCCCAACTATTTTTAGCCTTTTGTTATATGAAACTAGCGGCCCGCCCCGGCTTCGCACGGGTGCAATGTTATATATAAGCCTTCCTCTTGAATCACTCTATCTATTAAAAAAAACCATCAAAATCCGTTGCGTAGTTTTAAAGATCTAAGCATACATAGGGACAGACAGCGGGAAGCGACTGTGTTTTATACTATGTAGTGATGGGTCTACTCTTGACCTCAATATTATCTTGAGGACAGAGATGAGGTCGTTGATGGAACGAGCTAACCCAAAAGAAGCCTATTAAATCGCCTTCCGGATTAAACAAGCGGCTGAATTCCAGTATTTAAGCTGTTGATCCCGGCTGTCATTTCTAGATTTATAACCGTCTTTACGAGTAGTCAGAATCCTGAAAATGCCCGTATTACCCAGAAACTGGGCAGTGGAGGTCATATAAAGGGGGAGGTTCAAAATACCGTTGAAAAATTTCTATGTGGTGGGGTTCAGCACTATCGGGGTATGGTGGGGTACTGTATGCGTGGGAATTGTTTGTGGGTCGGTGTCCCCTCCACCCTTTTTTGGTGAAAGGTACACCTCTACCTAACCTTTCGGGGAATGTAACAACCCTGCTTAATCAGCTGTTTTGCAAAAAATGTTAATCGCATACTTTAATTAAAATAAAACGCCTTACCAGCCATTAGTTGTTAACATACTCTAGTAAATACAAAATACATATTACGTTAGTGTTAGTCTTAAATAATGGCTTAATTTTGTTAGTTTTATTAAGGACTATTTGCACGCAAAGGGTATTATCATAACAAGGTAACGTGGACACGTTATGGGATCAAATTAATTTGCTCTGACTGTTTTGTTAATTCAAAAAAAAATAGAATAAGTAAAGTGTGGTCATTAAGTCCTCATCATTTCACCCGGTTGTTGTCCACTGCTGAACATAGGCCTCCCCAACGTCTCCGGTCCAATGCCACCTGCATCCACTTCCTACAGCTTTAGCAAGGTCGTGGCCGTCCCACGCTGCGCTTTACAATGCGTGGTCTCTACTCCAGTATCTGTTTGCCGCATCGGCCGTCCGATCTTCGCGCTATGTGGCGTGCCCATTGCCACTCCAGCTTGCTTATCCGCTGGGATATGTCGACGACCTTAGTTCGTCCACGGATGTCCTCATTTCTGATTCTGATGACTGTGATGACTTACGGATCTGAAACGTGGTCTCTCACAATAGGTCTTATACAGACGCTCAAAGTCGCTCAGCGGGCTATGGAGAGGGCTATGCTCGGCGTTTCTCTACGTGATAGAATCAGAAAAGAGGTCTTTAAGTATTTAAAATTATTTAAGTTCAGTGGGAGGATCTCGTGGCAAAATAATAATAGCCGCTCAGATCGATCTTTAGGTTAAGCCGCGCTTGCCTAGGTTGGTCTGTGGATGGGTGATCGCCCATTACATACCGAGTTTTCTCCGTGCCTCGGAAAGCTCGTAAAGCCGTTAGTCCCGGCTGTCAATTGTAGATCTTTGACCGTCGTTACAGGTAGTCAGTGGCCCAAAAAGTCTGACAACCAGTCTTACCAAGAGGTATCGTATTACCCGGTACTAACTGGGTTGTGGAGGGCAGTTAGGCAGTCGCTCCACGTAAAATACTGGTATTCAGCTGCATCCGGTTAGACTGGAAGCCGACCCCAACATAGTTAGGTAAAGCTGGGCAGATGTGAAGTACTTAAAGTTATTTATCAAGTTACATAAAAACTGACGGGTAAATCTTAGGACTAATAAATGTGAAAGTTTCTGAAGATTTATCGATGTTTGTTCCTCTTTCACGCAAAAACGGTTGAACGGATTCGGGTGAAATTTGGCACATAGATACTTTATAACCTGGATTAATATATAGGATACTTTTTATCCCTGTAGTACGATCCCGTGGGATAATTACCGAACTCGGCGCGGGCGAAGCCGCGGGCATAAGCTAGTGTTACATAAACGTTTAAACGACTAAAATAGCAAAGAAACTGAACGCGATCAGCACATATCACACACACACACATGGCACATATACGTTTTTATAAAGAAAAAAAAAAAATATAAATCGTGTTCAAGTCACTGTCACCGTGAGTGAATCGTGTTCAATTTCATTGGTGTCATCAAATTAGGTTTTGAAAACTAACATTTAAACATAGGTTTTTTTGTTTTTATCGTACCTCTGTGTATCTTAAGTTTTCTACAGAGATCATTCGTATACCTAATACCCCCGTAATGGACTACATCCAACAAACAACAGACACGTATTAACCCCGCTTATCTGCGAGCACATTTGTCTCGTATTCCAGCTATCAGATCGTGTTATTACACAGCTAATTCTTAGCAACGTGGACGTCGACACAATTCACAGTGTGACGACACAGTGTGTGAATATGTGAGAGCACAAAAGGACCAGTCTTAACAACTTTTTATAAAAGTTCCAAAACAGTCAATGATTGTGACACACTATTAACGCAGATTATTCCTACAATGCATCCCTGCATTGTAGGAATAATAAAAACTAAATTAAGAAAACAAAAAAAAAAGGAAATAGGTGACACTATTTGTATGAGAGGTTTTTAAAATCTAATTTAACGAATATTAAGAAAAGTTGTAGGTTCTTACAAAAGAGATGGTACCGATTCTTTGTCGAAAGGCCTTTTTTCACATTTCGCCAGGCTCATTTAATAGGAGGCGAGAGCCACCAATAGGGAACACTCGGGGCTTGTATAGTGGACTATAAAATATGTGTAACAGCCTCTTTGTTCAGACTAGTTACATCACTGACAATATTTGTGTCACATGTTTAATTTACTAATTTTACAATATTTTTTTATGTTCGATTATTTTTAACGATTGTTTTTGAACAGTGTAGGCCTTGTAGATTTCTAGATGCGTGTTAACTTTTGTTAACCTTTCATTTTGTTTTACGTTTTTTGTGTAGTAAGCATACTTAAGTACTAATGCTGTGACATCATAATACTGTAAAACCAAATCAATTTAAAAGAGTATCCACGGAGTTTGTTTCCGGTTCTTCTCCGTAAGAAACGACCAACCCGAACCATGCACCTTTTTGTTGACGTTTTATAAGCGCCCATGTAGGCCTATGTTAAATATAATATTTTGATTTTCATTTTGATTCGCGAGGAAACCAAACCAGCATGCCTGAGAGATATTTTCACTCAGTTCTTCAAGTACAAGCTGCAAGTGACCTTGTGACCACTTATTGATCTTCTGACCTTCATATCACAGTGACTCCGTAATAGTAACACTCGCAAACTTGGTCCAACATTCGGGATAATTATGGTAATGACTTATTCACATGTAGACCAGTAAACGTGTATACTTAATGATTCTTTAATTGTCACTCTGCGTCTGTGCTCGTAACGTAACGTAAAAAGTTACGTTCAGGTCATTTCTATGGTAATTTTTGTGAAAGAATTCCCTTTACCTTTAATTACGTAATTTCATGCGGTTTGGGTAATCGAATATAAAATTGTTGATTGGATGTTGTTCAGTTATTAGTGAATGGGTTTGATGAAGCTTCTTTTACTGAATTAGGAAGTTGGTTATCCTTATTTATTACTAGATCTTGCCGCGACCATCTTCCGCGTGAAATTATTCTAAAAATATCACTACATAGTATAAAACAAAGTCGCTTCCCGCTCTCTGTCCCTATGTATGCTTAGATCTTTAAATCTACGCAACGGATTTTGATGCAGTTTTTTTTAATAGATAGAGTGATTCAAGAGGAAGGTTTATATGTGAAACATTGCACCCGCGCGAAGCCGGGGCGGGTCGCTAGTTACTAATACAATCTGATTTTGTTAAAAATTTCCATGGGGTTACATTTTTCTGCACGGAACGCTACATTTCATTTCTAAAATAAAAATAGGCGAAGTTATGCCTTATAACATAAGCTATCTGCCAGTAAAAGTCCCATCAAAATCAGTTTAGCCCTTTTGGAGATTAGCCGGAACAAACGGCCAGAAAAAAAAGAAAAAATAAATTATGTACCGTATATATTTTCAGAGGCATTCAGTAAAAAGCTGTTAGTTTGACATTAAAAACAGACACTCAATTTTATTTATTTTTTGTACATGATGTATAGATACAAAAGAACGGAGGATTCTTTTTATGTCTACTAGCGATACACGACAAAACATATTCAATTAACATACATAAGCCCACGCCTTTTCTCCATACTCCTCTTTCGTCCACATTCATACATTTAATACTTATATAGGTATTATCTTATGTTACGTAATAAAAGTAGCTACGAAAATATTTTCTCGACGTAAATAAGAAATGAATATAATATCAATGCTGTTTCACTTCTCGAGACTTCTATACATTTCCTCCCATTCAGACGACCTATTCATCTATTCCTTACTAGTTTCTGGGTGAAAACCAAATGATATATTAATAGGGACCTTAGGCTTGGTTTCCACCGAGGCGGACACGAGCGGAGCGGGAATCGACCAATCACATTGTTAGAAATCCGCATCGCGTCTCTCGTAACTCCTGTATCGGTATCGTACTACCCAGTTCCTGAGTTGTGGAGGTCTGATAGACAGTTGAAACAAAGAAAGATAAACATATTTATTTGTCGCAGGGACGCGACGTGCCTAAAAAAAATAATTAACAATAATTACAACATAAATATGCGTTGTATGCATAACAAATAAAACAAAAAAAACGCGCCTGCGCGCGCGCCACCGATCATACGACTTCATCATACTACCGTAACTACGCATATCTCCTCTGCGCCTGTTAGCGCGGTCAGTTGTTCCATGTAAAATACTGGTATACAGATGCATTCAGTTAGATTGGAACCCGATTTGAACATTGTTGGGAAAAGGCTTGGCAGATGATGATGTTTCTCGTCTCTCTTGTTAATGGTCGAACCTTGCTCACCTCTGCACCGCTCCGTTGGTCTCCGTTTTGGTGTGAACAAAGCCTTACACATTTTTGTCTCACAGTCACAAGTCGCATATAAATCATAAGTGGCGAGATACTGTAATCTAACTATAATCTATTAGGAACCGTCGGGGCGTTGAATCTGTAAGTTTTCCGATTAGCAAGCACGCCCCTCTACGTCCGGAATCACCCCCGTTTTCACCCCCTCGCCCCTTCACCAGTACCCCGCGGAAATTGTAAATCTTGGTGTTGGCTTCACAGAAATTTATTAACCATAATGGTTGAAGGGGAAATTGATAATTATTTTCAGTACTTTCCCAAATATAGGTGGTTAATAATAAATATCGTCTTTTGTTCTCATTTCCACTGATTAAAATGAGGCGGAGAGCCTTGTATAATATAAATCAGGGAACAAAGACTGTTGTTATATGCATTGTATGTGGATTTATTTCTGTTGAAACAAATACTGCATTCAATTTTGCAGTTTAAATATTAAAAGGGGTAAAATGAGCAGTCAAATAAATGACACTATCCAAAATATGCGCTATTGAAAGAGAACCGATATGTTGATCTTTTTTTCTTAATACATGTAATATAATTATTTCCCATAGGTGTTATGTGATGACTGCAATAGCTAATCATCAGCAATTATCAACAGTGACAGCCTAGTGTGTAACCGTCGGACTACCAAGTCATAGGTCTCGAGTTTGAACCCAAGACACGCACATCAGATTCTTCGGATTCATTTGCGTATTGTATGCAATTGTCACTTGCTTCGGTGAAGGAAAATAGCGTGAGGAAACCAAGCCCGCATGCCTGAGAGATATTTCTCGACGGTATGTAGGTAAAGCCAAGTTAGAGGTCCATGGGCAGCATAAAAATTCTAGACACCAGGCACTAACCACAAGAAAAAGTTTTACTTAATTCAGCTAGAATCTTTCGACTATTCGAATCATCTAGCGCCAAAGCAAGCCAACCAATCAAATTTACTTGTCAACTAAAATATATCATCTCCAAATTGCGCCAAATTCGAACAAGCTGTTACATACACCGTCTAATGAAAGACCATGTATTCAGGTCTACCAAATAATCATTACAAATGGTGTCCCCAGGCACAGAGGGTTATGGCTATCCTGTAAACCCCATGGCTTCAATTTTCAGCTTAAATCCAATATGTCAACGTACGTCGTGCATAGGGTTGTGATTTCACGGGATTGATATTTTAATAAACGAATATGAAATTGTTATTTTGTAATTAATATTGTCAATTAGCAAATTGAATACTCTCCTATTCTTTGGTTAAATATAATTAAGAGTAAACATACAAAAAACACTTATTTTAAATAGTGACTAAAATAAAAATAAGGCTTCTGGCGTTTTTCTGACATTAATAGATTTTACGATTTCCACGAACCCAATATTTATTTAATTCTGTGCTGCAATACTTTTCTACGAATAGTGCCGGCAACAAAGAGGGATAAATGCTTCGCTGGATCTGTTATACTTTAATGCTTTAACGGAACATTGACAGATAGGATTTACAACGGACCATTACGCTCGCCAAAATATAAAAAAAAAAACCTTTTTCCATCGAACTCGTCCGGGCGAGTCGGTGATTAAGACTAATCCCCAGAATTTTATACAAAAATATTACAATTTTCGGGTGAAAAATCTAGAAATAAAAAAAATTCACGCGTGGTGCTGTCTGTGTAATACATGGAAAAAACTGGGAATAAAGTTGAGTTTTAAGAGATATTTACAGCTGCAAAGCTTAAAACGACATACATATTTACCGCCGATGTATCACCCTATTCTATATTTATATAATTAAAACTGTTAATGTTTATGGTGTACATAATAAAGAGTATTTTACGCTTCGGCTGATTTAATTGACGACCCGAATGGCGCAGCGGTTGTGAGGCTGCCTTACGTTCTTAGGGTCCCGGGTTCGAATCCCGGTAGGAGCAAATGTTTGTGTGATGAGCATGGACATTTGTTTCTGAGTCATGGATGTTTATATGTATAATAAGTATGTATCTACAAACAAAAAAGTATCTATGTAGTAGTATCAACTATCTGGTGTCCACGACACAAGCCTCGTTGCTTAGTGTGGCACCTAGATGGCGCTGTGTGTTATGTCCAGCGATATTTAATATTTATTATTATTTATTACAATTACTTTACTAATGGAAATGAAAATTAATATTTTTTCAAGTTAACCTTTTAATATCAAACCACACTAAAATATCTACAACAAATAACCTTAATTACAACACAAACAAAATCAAGCACAACCAAATAAATAAAAGCCACAGTAATTAAAAAAGTCCTGCATTAAAAATGGAACGGCGCAAAAATTCCCGTGCATCGTCCGACCAAACGTATAATTTAAGCCCGGGAAAGCGTGCAGGTGACAACACTAGGTACTGTAACTACTGTCCGTAATTGAAAGCGACACATCCACGAAGGGATGAAGTGCGTCAAGGCTCGATTGCAATGACATTAACAGGATTGTGCAGGTATGTGGATGTGTGGACTAAGCTCTGTCCTAAGGGGTAATAGGAATTTCATTTGTGTGTTATGTTTTTTACGGAACAGGAAACTTGATTAGGTAGTTTTTTATTTGTGCGCGTGATTGAGATTGGTATTGGATATTTAAACGATAAAATATAAATAATGTATAGAGAATTCTATGTAGATATAAAGAATTCCTAATATGGTATTTGTTGGATTTAATTATGGATATAAAATCTTGTATTTAAAGCTTCCTCTCTCCTACTATATTTTTGTCTTTTGCTGTGCTCGACAGGGACCACAATGATCACATTTTTTAAGTTACCACTAAGCACCTACACATTGTGGAATGCAAATAAAGTATTGAGTATTGGTTTAAAAGCTACGTGAGTGTTATAACATAACATCACGCCTTGTAATCCATGGAGGGTTAGGTAGAGGTGTACCTAATAGTACATCCACATTTCGCCAGTTATGTGAAAGTCCCATGTAATAGGGGGCGAGCCTATTGCCATCAACCGGGCACAAATCCGTGGCTGCTACTGCGAAATTCTTGATGGAAAACTCAATAACACTTTGCCCGACCCGGGAATCGAACCCAGGACCTCATGCTCAGTAATACCGTTTGCGACTACAATACCAACGAAACAATTAAATATACAGGCTGCCGCTTTGTATCCTGGTCAAATTCAAGGACCATAATTATACTGTGGAATAAACGTTTGCGTTTGTGTGTGTGACGGCGTGTTTATAGGGCTAGGAACAGACGGGCTGCGTTTTAATACGGGTGGTTCGCACTTACCAATTCCATAAAAAATAAACCTTTTTATATCGATTCCGGTCTAGAATCATTAGTATAGATACCTCCTCGAATTTGAGCAGGATGGAAAGCGACAGCCCGTATATTATGTACTTAAATATTGCCTCCTTTCTTCTTATGTATAACATCATCACATAACAACCTATGTTCTCTATATTCCTGGAATTAAGTGGCTATTAAGTATATGCTCAGTAAATGGTCCCTTTTTAACCGCACGGCAGTTACAAGGGTAGGCTAGGGGTAATGGGATGTTTTCCTAACTGATGGGGTACTAACCTTGTACTTAGTGTAACCTCATTGCAGTATTAATTGTAAAACGTATCTTTTATTTTAATCTAACTGTTGACCGCGATCTTCGTACGCGTGTAATTTGTATAAAAAATTAACTTTCTTGAATCGGCTTTTTTTAACTTTTTCATAGGTTTTTTTTTTGTACGGAACCCGTATTCTTTTTCTAAAACGAAAGCAAAAGTTCCGTCCGAATCGGTCAAGCCAGTTTCGGAGATTAGCCGGTTCAAACAGCCGACAGACGGACAAATTTATATATTTTTTTTTTGTTATAAGCATTCAGTAAAAAACCGTTATTTTGAAATTACAAACTGACATATCAATTTTGTTTATTTGTATAGCTTAAAGTAACAAGAGGTACCACTAATAACTGCGTTGTAACTGGGTTGCGGAGGTCAGATAGGCAGTCGCTTCATTTAAAATATGGGTATTAAGCTACATCCAGTTAGACTGGAAGCCGAGCCCAACATACTCGTAGTTGGGAAAAGGCTAGGTAGATGATGAATCGACAACTTAAATAGAACTCATAGACCTTATTTTGCGGTCCTTTTCTGTCACCTCTACAACAATAATTAGCACAGAAAAGAAAACAAAAAAATACCCCACATATTTAATTTACTTATCCTAACATCAAAAAACATTAACAAGAAAAATACCACTGCGGTACGGTCAGCAACAACACGTCGCACACTTATATCGTCATATCTGTGTACGGTCAGCAGCGGCGTCATGTTTAATGTGACGTGTAAAACGAATTGTGTCGCGCGGGGTTGGGGTATGGCCGGCCGGTAAGAGGGGGGAGGGTCGAAAGTACCATTGGTCAGTTGTAACATGCATTGTTTGGTGAGATTCGAGTGAGTTTTGGGATGTGGAGGATTTTTTGTTCTTAAAAAAAGGGTGAACAAAGGGAAAGAAAAAGGGAGGGAAATTAAATTATAAGTTTCAAGACGAAAACTGAGTGAAATAGTTATTGCTTCCCAAAGTCTGTTAGTTGTTGTGTTGTCTTCCCAAAGTGTGCCTAAGGTACGACCTCCAGCTCTATAGAATACGGCAAAGAAACATATCCAGTATCTACATGATGTGGACATATTCAGAGAATGAGGGCTATCGTTTTTGAGCTCACCATATGGCGCCACTGTCGCGTAAGGTCATATCAATAATTCTATTTTATACTTTACAGTACCAATAATATCATAAAAAGTTTATTTTATTACGTCTAACAACATAGTGTAAAAGATACATTTATTTACAATATTCTCCCGAAAATTAGCAATCATGAAACATTTAAAAATCATTTTACCCACGCAACGCGGGAACTTTCTATGACATCTGACATTTCGGTGGCCACGCGCTACACTAGTGCCTCTAGCGGCGAATTCAAACGCGACAGCCCACATTCAGGGCTAGTCCTAATCTCTGGTCAAAATAAATTGTTTTCGCATGCTTTCATAACTAACAGATGCAACAACAAACCTAATTATAGCCCATTCCCTCTGATAGAGAGGAGGCCGTGTGGCCCAACAGTGGGAGCATTATAGGCTGATTATGTTTATGCTAAACGTTAAAACAAGCACTCAAATCAACCCTCACGCAGACAAGACCCAATACAGCAGACAATCCAAACCAGATTCCAATTCAGCCCATAGTAGTGTCCCCACACAATGGCGCGGTGACGAATGCGCACAGTGTCCGGTGTTCGGCCATCGCTCACGGCTCCCGGACACGCGGACACCCGGACGCCGTACAACACACCGAAACGCCAGCCTCACAATATATGTGCCTATTCGTAGTCAATGTGCGGACATCGCTCATCTTTGACGTGTTCTGTATTTGAAAATTGTTCGATTGAATAGGCTTTTAATGTTGGCGTGGCTTATTAGTAGAGATTATTAAATAAACCATATCTATCAGCTTAGTAACACATTTAACATATATAACGTCACGCCAGTAATCCCCAACGGTTAAGCAGAAGTATACACAATAGCACACCCACATTTCGGCAGTTATGTTTAAGTCCCATGGTCAATGTGGCGACACTTGGGGGAGGCCTATGTCCAGCAGTGGACGTCTTTCGGCTGAAATGATGATGATGTGGATGAATAGGGGGCGAACCTATTGCCATCAATCGTGCACAAATCTAGACTCTAAATAATTATGTGTCGAAAAATTATTTGTATTAGATGTTTCCATAAGTAGATTCTCAGAAACCCAGAAACAAATGACTTTTTTTTTTTTTTTTTTTTTACCGATGGGAAATCATCAAATAACCCCTCCCGCTCTGGGCTGAGCAGGAGGGAGTGTCAGACATTTACTGACTAAAACCTATCCATGTTCCTTCCTTTGCCCTTTGTGTTCCAGGGCCGCGGTATCTCTTTCGAACAGTCCCGCAACCCTGAGAAACAAATGACTGGTTTCAGGGCGATGGCATTCAAAGCTATCTTTACCTAAGCTTCAGCCCAGTTACGTGATTCTAGTTCAGTGTATCCTTAATTAGCAGAGATCACATGTACAGACATTTTGTATATCAAAGTAACTTTACGCAAAAATTATTGCTGGGTACACCTCTGCCGAACACTTGGTACATTACAGGCGTGATGATACTTTTGGATGAATTTCTCGTAAAAGCTGGGCCAAATTTTCTCATTAGAATAGGATAGAATAGTCTTTATAGTGTGCCACATTTGAATTACAAGGTAAAATGAAATTTCAAATAGGCACAATTTTGCATTAAATGTAGTCATTCATAATTTATTTATTTATTTATTTATTATATTAGGTCTACCAACAATTGTTCACACTGGATACAGCGACATAATTCGTTCTTAAAATTAATTTACAGTGCAACAATTACTTACAGGTAAACACCACATGCACAAAACAATAAATTAGGAAAACAAGCTTAGTAAGTACTAAGCGCCAATATTCAATTAAATAAAATGAAAATTAGAAATAGTGAAAAACAGAATTATGACAAAATTGATTAAAAATAAAATTGATTAATTTATGACAATTGCAAAATTGGTAAATAGATAAAAATTAAATTAAAATTATATTACATTGGTGAATTGATAAAATTGATAAATTATAAATAAAGGTCGACATAAAATTAAAATTCATTGAATAAAATGTGTAAATAAAATCGATAATAAAAATTGATAAATTGGTAAATTTTTGAACATTAAAAAAAAAAGGAAAAAAATTATAACATTGATAAAATTGGTACATTGTTAAACATAAAGAAGAAAAAAATTAAAATATCCATTGAATAATGTCCATTTGGAGTCCCAATTAAAGGGTTTTCTATTACCCTTCTGGCACAGTACCCCAAAAAATAAACTCAACCGACGATGTACCGAGTTTTCTTCCAGTTAAAACGAAAGTTACTTTCGCTCTAATTGAATGTGAAAGTGAACTCAAAGTTTAAAATTCAATTAACTAACAATTAGTTCAACTTAATTTCAACTTCATAAATTGTATAAAAGTTTTAAAATTCGGTCGTTGTCGTGGGGAGTTCAAAATTAGTTGATCAACCGAAAACCGGAGGGAAATGCGATGTGACAGAGGAACAAGGGCTTCGAGAGGATATCTGGTGAAAGAGGTCATGTCGGAACGTATAAACTTTTGGGTTTTAAATAATAGTCAAATAAAAGACTAAATTAATAGTGACATTGATCCAATCAGTACGTTTGTTCACCAGATATCCACTCGAAGATATTTTGACATGGTATGGATTGTTTTTTCAACAGATACAAGACAAGGTACGTGTATAATAGTCTTAATTTTCATAATTTATTATGTTTAGTTTCCACATCGATACCTATCAGTGGCGAAAGTTCTATACAACTCATTTCCTACCGGCTTCCCTTTGAAAAATGGCACAGTCAGTATTCTATAGACAAATAATATAATCACTTTAAAGATATGAACTCCGGCTTACCTCTTACAAAAATTGAACCTTCACTACTGATACCTATCACTTCTATCGCAGTTTGCTAGCTTAAACATGACCATGCATTGTTACAAATGAGTTGCATTTATCTATCCAAAATTTTCTAACATTGCCTATTAAGAGCAAGACATCAATTAAAGATGTCACTCACAAAATATGTACTTTAGTAAGTGCAAAGCTGCACCATCCACCTAATCAACAACACGTAACAAATAAACACACACACCCACACACAAACACACACACACACACACACAAAACCCATCGCATCAAATACATTTCTGTGAACTCCTCACCAAGTTTCTATGACAAAGCACTTACCATTACCACTGGAAAGCATACGTAGTTGAAAAAAAACACGTCGCCGACAAGGGCACAGTACCTCCGGGATCTTTCTGAGAGGAGAGGGGGAGGCAAGGGGAGGGCGGTCCACGGAAGTGACGGGCCGGAAGCGGCGCCGGGCGGAAGCGCGCGAACCCTTTGGCTCGTCTTTTGTTTATAGAGACCGGAGTTAGAGGCAGTAAGCTAAGGCTGCGTTGGCTTTTGGATTGATAGTGAGGTGGAGATTAGCCTTGTATGACTTGTGACTGGGGGGCTTAGATTTTTATGGACATAATCTAGATAGAATAATACACGGATCTGCGTTCGATTGAACTTGATAGAGGGGCGCTGTTGCACATTTTTTTATGATGGTGTTCTGATTTTGGCGACGCGAAAATAATCTCTAGTGCCTACAGCTTATAGCTTGTGTGTTTCTCTATGTATTCAGAAAGATTAATGCTTATAATATAATTATATAATTGGCCATGTACATATTCTAATGGCACCCATGTGATCGATGTTAGAGCGGGCTACTAGTTTATAAGGTACATAAATATAAAACAAAAGCTGGAAAATTGCGAAAGTAAGTTATTTTGGGAATAAATAGTGCTGCGAAGTTAAGACGCAATTATAGTCAAAGGAAATGAGGCTGTTACCTAAGATATAAATCTAGTGTACCAATTTGTTATTATTGCGACGGAAAATAAACGTTTTTTTTTTTAGTTTTATGGCCTTTTATAGGTAAAATCAAACTAAACATACCCCATTTTTCCCTCAAATTATATAATATTTTAAATCTTCCACTATATGATAACAATATAACAAGCGATCTGTCAGCGAAAAACTGCTACGCAATAAAAACGATAATCCCTCAAAAAGATACAGCTAAAAGCTATTTTGACAGTCGTTGTACAACAATATATCCCCAGATGGCGCTGGCGACGCCTCACTTGATATACTGTCCGTATTTCCCCACGACAAAAGGGTTTCTCACAACTATTACGCAGAGCAGGAAACGGAAGTCGTTGCTGCGCTGCGACCGACACCAAGCATCGTCTTTAAGGGCGCCAAATAATCCTGAAATTCGCCCTTTCAGCAAGTCTTTAATGAAAAAAGTTTAAAAGAAAACGCCCGCTGTAAAGTACTTATTTTTGAACATCAAATATTTATACAGCGCCGAGTTTTTGAAGCACTTAATAATGATCATACTTTTGTTCGTGGATATTTTTTGGGGATGACAGCAAAGTAGGGTACTCGTCTTCTTTTGAAGATAATTTCATAACAAAGAATGGTTGTGAGGTGTTTGATTAATTAATCACTAATTTGATTATATTAAATCATTTTAATCACACTTATAGCATTACTAGGCTATCACTGCTAAGTGGTGTGACCGTCGAACTGCCGCGTCATAGATCTTGAGTCCGAACCCAAGGCACGCACCTCTGATTTTTCGTTTTCATGTGCGTATTGTATAATTATCACTTCGCTCCGGTGAACGGAAACATCGTGAGGAAACCAGCATTCCTGAGAGATATTTCTTGACGGTACGTAAAGCCAAGTCAGAGGCCCTAAATACTCTGACACCAGGTTAGGCACTAACCACACGATAAAGAAAAAGAAAGATCACACTTATAGCTTGCATGTAAATAAAAAGTCTAAATTGTACATTTTTAAGCTGTTGACCAATTTAAGGAAAAGACTTTCCAAACATTTGAAATAATACTTCTTATTACCAACTTCTAGATATTAGTCCAATGTCGTAAACACACCTGAATATACATATGTCACACACAACTCAATATAATACCTTTTAAAAGTTCCAATCGCGTCATTGATACCTGACAAGCACTTAGTGTTATTGATACGTAAATGTTAAGTGTCTCAAGAATTAATAAGAGCGCTTTTCAACAATAAAACTGAACGCGATCACATTTAAAGCGCGTTCATGACCTGGCTGTTTCATCATTGCTTTGGAATATTGACACTGGTCGCTCTTGATCGTAGTTTTATTGCTGAAATTCTCACTAAATGACAAGTAACATATATGCCATGTGAAGGCAAAGTTTTATGTCGTCTGCTTACCAACAAAAGTTGGAGAAAAAATAGATGAGGGGGGATTAACTTAATTGTTTTCGCAGATTCTTGCTTGGGGCTGTAAGATGTTGTTCTTAGAATTTCTCTTATTACTCGTATAGAAAAAAGTATCGGAAATTAGAACAGGTCTTAAGAGGGCCCTTCCCGGCCCGTCTATCGTCAACGCGAGCATGGTCAAAAAGCTTGTTGTTTCATCCAGAGCCACAGCGGCGATTTTCTTTCAACTTTCGTCTTACCCCGCCCCGACCCCGCACAACTCGTCTCTTGCACACCTCATACCGCCTAACGCGATGACATTGAACGAAAAATAGTGTTCGAAAATTTCTTAAACTTTTTCCAGGAAATACGTGTTTTTGAATAAGTCTTACAAGTGTGTGAAATAAATATTTTTCATAAAGAATCTCCATTACATGTGCAAGGTTTCTATAGAGATGTTTTCTTTATTTTTACAGTTTATGAGTACATTATGAACGGCCAAAGTTCAGGTAAAATTTGTGCAAAACCGCAATTTTTGGAGGCCTATTCTGAATTTGTTTCTACTTTTTTTATATTTTGCAACCATAGAAACCTAGATATAGTGCACAAAATACATATTAGGTAAAAAAAAAAACAAAAATAGATGTGTAACATCGACATAATCACGTACGAGCGTTTGTATGAAAAGTATGACGGGTTGGCCGCTCTTAACTACCTTATATTAAAATAGGAGTTAAATCCTTTTAATTTATATCTATATCATGGAGGTGCATAAAAAATAACTAGTCCGCCATCTTTGGAATACCGCCATATTGGATTTAGAATGGCGTCACTTAGGTAACCATGCATGTATAAACGGGTATACAAAATTTCAGCTCAATCGGTTTTAAAATTCGGTGGCAAGATCTGACCTAAACAAACAAACATACAAACATTGCAAGTGAAATAAAAGCTTGTAAAAGACAAATGACTATTTCACTGCAGTATTAAAACGCTATTTCATTACGGTGATTGGCAAAGTGAACCTAGCGACAAGGTCCTAAGAACTAAAGTTAATAATTATGAAAGTTTTACTGCGTCAAGTAATTTATCAATTGTCTGCTTCGGTTGGCAAGTTAGCAACCTTGAATGTATTACATAAGTTTGTTTTAATCGTGCCTGTATGCGTATATTTTGTACTTCTGACCTACAGAATATGTCTGAATATATTTAGGAAAACATGGTCGGTTTTATAAAGCTGTGTCGAAGATTTTGTCATTTTTTTTTCTGTTAATTGATCTCGTTGTTCGGTATAAATTCAGAATTACCACGCAAGACTAACTTAACCCCGTTGAATAAATGCATACATACTCACGCTTTTTCCCATGGGGGTAGGCAGAGACTTCAAAACCACATGCTACGATCTCTTCATACTCAATACAAGGTGTAACGTAATAAACGCAAGACCTTCCATGTGGTCTCTCGGACCATGAGGTTGAACAACTTTAGTTCTACGAATTTGCAAAATAAAATTGGACTTTCAAAGAGAACTGACGCGATAAGCTGGTCAACATGTCTGGTAAAACAAAAAAAAGTTAATGAATTTCGAAAAGTCACAGAACAAAAGTTGTTTAGTTTTATGGTCTGAGAGACCACACGGGAGGTCTTGCGTTTATTATGTTACACTCTGTAAATTGCCTCGTCCACGTTCATACATAGTTGTTGAAAAGCCGCTGAATATAACCATCTATTCTTTCTTCTATATAGTATAAAACAAAGTCGCTTCCCGCTGTCTGTCCCTATGTATCCTTAGATCTTTAAAACTCCGCAACGGATTTTGATGCGGTAGAGTGATTCAAGAGGAAGGTTTATAATAATATGTAGAACATTGCACCCGTGCGAAGCCGGGCCGGGTCGCTAGTTTACTATATCATCACTTGAAATAAGCTAGTTTTTCAACACATGCTACCTTATTTTACGTTCATATAAGAACAAAAATACTTAAGACACAATAATCACATTATCACTGAAAACATTATACAATAACAGAAGTGTTGCTATGCAACCGTCTCTAGTTCTAACTCGCCCGACAACTTGGGAATGGATAGCTTAAGTTAATGCAGGCTTAGGTCAAGTTATATTAAGGATGGACGAAATTAGAAACAGTAAGTTTATTTTTTATTTATTTTCTCTCACAATGGTTTTGCAGCACTTAACAGTTTTGAACTAGATAAATTCACATTGTGAGAGCTGGTGCCTGAAGTAGGTTTTAAAAAAACCTGAATTACAGGTCAACAGTATTGGTACAGACAGACTATCTGACTGGGCAATGCAAATAGTACGGATGTAACTTTACCAGTAGTTTGGTTTGCTGAGATCTTAGAGTGAGATGCTTGATAGTAGTGATTCATTAGAAGTTTTCGTGAGTAATTAATAAGAGTAGATGTGTGGACGTGGCCGAAACAAAAGTTGGAGTTTGTAGAAACCTTAGCACGTGACGTTTGGGAGGTTTGTACCATTACATCACGCCTGTAGTGCCCCGAAGGGTTAGGCAGACCTCTGCCTAGGTCCTAGGCCTTAGGTACACCTGTACCTAATAGTACATCCACATTTCGCCAGTTACGTTTAAGTCCCATGTAATAGGGGCGAACCTATTGCCATCAACCGGGCACACATCTATGCTGCTAGCTGCTACTGAGAAATCCCTGATGGAAAACCCCAACAACACTTTGTCTGACCTGGGAATCGAACCCAGGACCTCAGGTTCAGCAGTTACGCTTGCGACCACTAGACCAACGAGGCAATCAGTCAATTTGTATACTCCATAGGAAACGGGCGTGTGTTTATCTACGTATGTAGTTGTTAAGTAAGTACCTGAAAAGTTATAACTAGTACTAACCTTTATAAATCTTTTGGCTTTTGTTAATAATCCTAAAGTAGTGTGTCGTGACGCTTCGGGGCCTAGCGGTACCATGTCCTTTAATTTTTCCAAGCAACTTCTGAGGTGTGCTCTCCTGTAACAAACAAAGAAAACGTTAGTACAAGAACTTACAAAGTTACCGATTAAATAAATATAATTTCATCAAAATATCATATGGCAAGGAAAGATACTCAGTCAATGACAAAATACCTAAGGAAGTTTTCATTTATATTTACGGTAAACTTGGCAAGTTTCGAAGAATTCGATAAAATCACTCCAATTACTTACTTTCGAACTAGCCAAACTACCTAATATCAATAAACAAATATATAGAATATTTAAAGTTTACACAGCAAGTCAAGGATAGACTCAATGAAATGTGTGTCTAGTAAGTTTTAAGCATCGAGAACTAAACTTAACGTTCTCTACGTTAAGTTACAGAGTTTTTATTTTAGCATACCGAAACGACACTAATATCTCAAAACTACATATTACGCTAGGTTAAACGCAGGCTTTAGTCTCCAGCGAATAAAGTCCAAAATCTTTCGTCCTCACACAGTTTTTGACAGCCGATTTGTCGCTACACTCCTTTCAAAATGATTTTCCTCTGATATAAACCTTATGGCAACGAGAATGAAGGTGTAGGTACACCACACTTGTAGTAGTACTGTGTACACTGTACGGCAAAATTAGAGGTAAAATAAAAACGAAAAGACAGTAGCGATGGTAAGATCCTTGTATGCGTTGGTAAAGAATGCAAGTTCGTGTTTACTTTTTTTTTCGGACGGGAAATCATCAAATGAAGGGCGGCACCCAAGCACCACCCACCCACCCATTCTGGGCGGAGTGGAAGGGAGTGTCAGACTTATACTGACTAAAACCCATCCATGTTCCTTCTTTTGCCCTTTGTGTTCCAGGGCCGCGGTATCTCTTTCGAACAGTCCCGCAACCCTGGCAGGCATTGATCCTTTTGGACCCCTTCCCGTTTGCTGACATCTCTTTGAGGCGCGCGTGGAACACTCGCGCGCCGTCGACACGGCCTGTCGTCATAAGACGGACGGACGGCGAGCTAGCCCATTACTCACCGTCCACAGGCCCGAGTTCATGTTTACTTAGTGATATTCTTACGCAACTGATCAGACCAGAATATAATATAAAAAACCCTTGAAAAACTAATAGATGACATACGAGTCGCCATCTTTTTACCTGACTGCAGTGAAGCGCGAACGGAGGGTGATGTTTTTTCACCATCTTCCAACGAAATAATCACACTTTTCCTTCCTAAAAGGAAACTCAATATAACCATATGAACAACACTGACAAACGCCATCAGAGCATTTTTACGAGAAAGATTATTTACCTCCCCCATCCTAATTGCAGTGGCGGCTGGCAAACTGTGAGTATGGCAGCACTGACATAAATAACTAGCACTTACAGTAATAAGGACATCATTTTAGTTTTGGGCTCCTTTTGATGAATGGCTCAATGTATTTGATGAGATGGGAGAAGTATGTTTATTTTTTTTTTTCTGTATGTGTACGCAGATAACTATTTGGAATTGCTGAACATCACTCAAATCATGAATATTATGACAATTATTAGAGAGGGTGCATTCTGACAGTTTCACGTCGCAAATAACTGTCGTATACTACGCTTTTTTGATTAATCCAATAAAACTAAATGAAAGACATAATCAAATATCGCTTTGTACAAAACTTATGAAAATTTCTAGATTTCCCAACCATTTTCGCATTCAAAAAGAGCCCTTAATCATAAGCCATATACACCGAAATCATAAACACAAACGTCTCTCCCAAAACTTACAAAATAAGTATAAAATAATACCTTTCATATCAGATAAAACAGAACACCCAAATTCCGTAGCACTTCTCACATAATTCTCTCTCCGTACTTAATAGTGCTCATACATG
Organism: Eugnorisma glareosa; assembly: GCA_947578425.1. Classification (NCBI taxonomy): domain Eukaryota; kingdom Metazoa; phylum Arthropoda; class Insecta; order Lepidoptera; family Noctuidae; genus Eugnorisma; species Eugnorisma glareosa. The sequence continues at coordinate 2,234,811 of OX387971.1, read as the reverse complement.
ATAATACAATACAGTTATATTTCAGCCACTAAGAGCGTATTATATTACAGTTACGGGCGTTTTCAGCGTCTCAGCGTAAACGTTCTCTTTGGCGAAATGTGCGACTGGGTATAGCTTCTACTAAGGGTTTCAGGAATTTAGTATCTATATTGGTTATTTTTAAGCTGCTATTCGTAATGCAACGGTATAAGTAGTGTTTTTCGGTTATGAAGACGATATAAGTTTTGGGATACCGTGTACCAAATAAAATTTGATTCGTTTGTAGTTAATTCTGGGACCCGTTATATATGTAGATGCAAAAGCACAAAGCGTGAGTGTAAATAATCATTCGATTTCCATTCTAATTCAAGATTATTCAATAATTTAAATAATGTTGCAATGACCTAGTAGGAGACGACACTAAAGAACACTAGATTTTAAGTTTTTAAACGTACAAAACTACTCCGAATGATCGAATTCACATCTCCCGAGTATTTGTGTCAACTCGAAAGTGCTTACGACTACCCCACATTAATGTCGACAACCGGTAGTATGGCCACAAATAAGCTTTGTTACGCGACGTCGGCTAGTCGCGCGTGCCCCCGAACCAACTCCGCTTGGCTTTGAACACTCAGGCTCACTAATTTTGAACCACTGCTCCATTATACGTACTAACAATTATTTGTTGTTATAATGAGCGGTTATTATTGTTGTTTTAGGAGAAATTGGATTTAGCTAGATATTCTGGAACAAGGGCTGTAGAAATTGATGTTTATTCAGGAGCTACATGATTACTGGAGTGCAAGATTTAAACTAACGAAAACGTATAAAATAAAGCTTAGAAGAGATGGTGCTATTACGAACGCGTGACGAAAACGTAAAGTAAAAACATTTTTTGAATAAAAACATATTAACCTATAGCATTTCGGTTTGATATTTTGCAAACAAGTACAGTTAGTTTTAAAACTAAGTTAATGATATGTGTCAAACGAGTATTTTTAACTTTAAAATCACGTTACGTTACGCCGCGACCTCTGAGCCTCTGAACAATAAGTCATATGAAGTCATAATTATAAAGTAATAAGGCTCTTTATGTAATTTATAGCTTGTGATTTTAATTAAATATTTTTCTACATTTGTATCTCAAAAATATTTTAATTATCTTATTAGAAAATACTGATAGCATCACAGAATTCCCCTAACCTTCCAACTTCTTCTCCAGATCAAAACTTATGTGTAGCGAATATCCCCACCGAAGTAGGCGGACTATCTTAAGCAGACCTCCTTCTCCCCAGGGCATGGTATGACGAGTTCCAGGCTTTTCCGGAAAGCAGGCACAGTTTAACCTAGAATCCTTAGGGAGCCTCGTTTCCGCACTTTGTTAGCATTGTACTGCCGAAGTGCCGACCTGCAAATGTAGTGTTCTGGTAGTTTGAACACCCATGGGGAATGTGATCTAATTTTAGAACCACTATTATTCATACATACTAATAAGAGAGGTTTAAGATAATATAAGAGAAAAGAAATGGCTTAGAAAGAATGTGATCCCACGTCTGATGTCATATTGAGCGGTTTCTAAGTTGAACTCTAGAACTCACTTAAGTTTTGAATTTTGAATGTCGAGTGGTACATGACATTGAAGAAAATATCTTAAGTAGCTCTAAAATCAAATACTCATATCAGAATTTTGGTATAAGTGATACCTAGACCCAAATTACAAAATTGCTGATTTGGACACGTTACACTAGAAGAAGACGAGCGAGCGATGCTCAGTTGGCTATTGCTAGTAGATTACGGTTATGTCTTTGATACTAATATTGTAAATCTGAAAGTGAAAAGGTCACAGGCAGAGCAACAAGGCCTTAATTATTGAAGCATTTGGATAACCAAGGAAATCGGATATGTTTTTTATCCCGTTAGAAAGTTATCGATCATTTACGATATAATTACGGCCGAAGCCACGGGGAAAAGCTAGTATAAGATAAATCTTAGCTCCTAAATTGGGTTTCAACAAAACTGCAGGTGGAATGAAAGAAATAGACGTTAATGCAGAGATAAGCGCAAATATCGCCAATTTATGTCCCAAAAATATCTCTATACCGCTGTTTGCTGCCATTAATATTGTCCCCGCCGCTGATTCCGCGATAACACCCGCATACCAACATATACATCTGTATACCTAATTATATCTACCTTTCCTATCTACCCTCATAAAATCTTACGTGGTATTTCTAAGAAAATTGTAAATTTATTGCCATGTTATTCGTTTCGAAGGCAAAAAATAATAACGTTGGTATCTTAACGGAGAAATAAAACTAATACTTGGCAGGTAGCGGTGACAGGACTCGAGGGGGGAGGACCCCCCTCGCGTCCACTAAAATATACAAACAAGTTTTTACGTGTACCTAAGCCGTATTAAAAATACATTAGACTCCGTGAAAATAATCACGGGACACTGAAAATAGGTTTTTGTGTAGTTAGGTAAAAATAAATATAATTATCTTCTGAATAAATTATGGGGATAGTAATTTAGTATGTTATTTAGGTTAACTCTTCAACTATATCGCAGGTCAAGTATGGACAGTGATGTCAACCAACTAACCGTTCCAGTTGTTGTATTTTAAGGTATTGTTATGCATTTATCACTACATAGTATAAAACAAAGTCGCTTCCCGCTGTCTGCCTGTCCCTATGTTTATTTAGATCTTTAAAACTATGCAACAGATTTTGATGCGGTTTTTTTTTAAATAGATAGAGTGAGTCAAGAGGAAGGTTTATATGTCTAACATTGCACCCGTACGAAGCCGGGGCGGGTCGCTAGTTTACAATAAGTCAAACATTTGCCAATCACTGCACATTTTGAAATAAACGATCTTTCTTTCTTTCTGCATTCGATTACAAGTCCGCTAATATAGACATAAATATTTCGTAGTTTTTCTACTTAGGTTGAAGAAGAAAAATTGAAACACTCCTTTATAATTTTATTGCGACTCCAAAAACGAATAAAAATAGTAAAAAAGAAACTATTTCCATTCTTCTGTATTAAAATACTATCACAAACAACAACATTAGCAGTCTTCAAAGTCAAAGAGCAATTCAATAAGGCTAGCTAAATGAATGCAGTTAAGCAGTAAATGCAAATTGCAGGGAGTTGGGACGCGCCATACTCCACTCTTCCTGCCGGATATCGGAGGCTCCGCTTTCACGTGGAAGGTACACTATGGCCTATTATTTTGTGTTGAATTGAAGTTAGTCTAGTAGTTGCAATCGCGACTGCTGAGCATGAGGTCTTGGGTTCGATTCTCAGGTCGGGTAAAGTGTTATTGGGTTTTTCCTACAGGAATTTCTCAGTAGCAGCCACGGAGTCTGGATTTGTGCCCGAGGGATGGCCATAGGCTCGCCCCCTATAACATGGGACTTAAACATAACTGATGAAATGCATGTGTACTATTAGGTACGCCTCTGCCTAAATCTTTTCGGATTAGAGGTGTGATGTTATGAATTGGAGTTATATGTGGTTTATTTGTAGTGTATTGTACAGGGCTTTTATAATTGATTCTTGTTTCCCCGAAAGCGTCAACTCCGCAGGCCAGAGAATAGTGGCGATGGTCTCACCATGCCATCAAATTCTATAGAAATTCTAGGAACCGATCTCCTCCACACGGCGACAACATCGCGGCGATTCTCTCGCCAGAGGAGTTGGCCCGAAAAGGTTACGGAGATGTGTACCTACAGTTCATCCATATTTTGCTAGTAATGTGTAAGTTCTATGAAGTAGATAGCAGTGGCGAAGGTTCCATACAACTCGATTCCTACCGGCTTCCCTTTGAAAAATGGCGCAGTCAGTATTCTATGGACAAATAATAAAATCCCATCAAAGATGTGTACTCCGCCATACCTCTTACAAAAATTGACCCTTCGCTACTGGTAGATAGTAATTATCTAGCCCAAAGCCAGACCCTGGACTGGTACTGAGAAATTCCAGACGGACGACAAAAATACAGTTTGTCTAAACTTGCTACTATTATCATTCGGGCCTTTATCCCAATTTATTTGTGGTCGGCGCAGCATGTCTTCTTCTTCCATGCTTCTCTATTACTCGTCATCTTATCAGACACCTTCTTTCTAGCTATATCATCCTTGACACAGTCCATCCATTGTTTCTTTGGTCTTCCTCTATCTTATAGCCATATACTATAGGGTCGAATATTCTAGTTCATACAAAACAACTCGACTCAATTAAATACAAGAAACAACATAGCAGCATATTTTCACATCAAAACTTAAACAAAATTCCAACAAATATGCATTCTTACCATACTTCCAGCCCCTCGTGAACAAAGGCATCGCGTGGCAATTGACTACAATATCTTAACACATTGTTATCACCACGATATGCCCAAAGTTTACGGCATCGTAAATTACTTTATTTAGGCTACTGGGAACTGGGAACCCAGACCATTTGGGTGGGGAGTGTGGCAGTATGTTAATTTTAAAGGCTTTTGAGGTAGGCTTCTTTGGTGTAGTCGGCTGCCTCGTTAGTGTAGTTGTCGCAATCGCGCAAATTGATCTGGGGCTTTTCCATCAGGAATTTCTCAATAGCAGCCACGGAGTCTGGATTTGTGCCCGGTTGATGGGAATAGGCTCGCCCCCTATTACATGGGACTTAAACATAACTGTCGAAATGTGGGTGTATTAGAAGGTACACCTCTGCCTTAACCTTTGGGGATTCGGGCGTGATGTATTGTTATTGTGTCGTAGATGGTGAACACCAAGGAATGATTAAGAGGAAAATCTCCAAATTCATCCTTTAAATTATTCCTTGTATCAAACTTTGCATAAAGATGATAATATGTAAGGGATCATTTTAATTTTAAATAACAAGTTCTAGAACGCAGTTTTAGTCAAATGTAATGATTCAGATAGCAGATTTTAGATGGGTTTTTCTGATTTTTAACACCGATTAATAAAAACAAAATACCTTAAAAGAGACATACTAAACATGCGTAAACTCATGAATTTTTTTGTGGACGTATGCAGAATCTATAAAACGCCACTTGTAACGATCCTAACATACTATACAGACATGCGACATAAACGTGTCGCAAGAATGACCTTGCTTTTACTTCTAGTTCAGTATTACACAATGCTAGCACTGGATTTCTAGGTTATCATGTTAAAAGTCAACCCCACCTGCTCCCCACAACAAGACACCGCGGAACAATTCACTAAAATATCTTAGTACATTGTTATCTACGCGATATGCCGAGCACGGCAACTTTACGAGCTCGTAAATTACTTAGGAGTCGAAAACTCGTAAAAAAGTCGTCAAGCCGAAATTGGACGTACTCCACTATGATAATGTCGGACAAACGCTGTAATTACGGCAGGCAGCTACCGTAAATGTTTAGTGCTTGGCCACGAGATGCACGATTGAGTGACATGCGTCTTGCGACAGCGGGAAATCAAATAAAAGAAACTGCTTAGAGCCTGCCAAGAGCCAGCGCGACGCGATTTGTATATAGCATATCATAATGTTCCCACTGCTGAGACACAAGCCTCCTTTCTATGACAGAGAATGGGCTGTAATCAACCACGCGGGCCCATTGCCAGTTGGTAGATGTCACATGTCTTCGAACTTTTGATTCTAGGACATCCAGGTTTCATCACGATGTTTTCCTACAACGTTTTGCGAGCAGTGGCGATGAAATGAATTACACAAAGTAACGCGACTGCCTGGGTTCAAACCCTTAAATAAAAACCATTACTACTTGGTCACAACGGCACAAATGAAAGAAAATGCTTATAACATGCCACGAATCACCTTGTACTAATGCGAAGTTACGGTGCTCAGCTCACGCTAAAGAAACAAGAACACACGCACGAGTCGCTTGTCGCTCGCGTCGCAAGCTGCATCACGTGAGGTCGTGCACGAGGCATTAAGGGTGTGTGCAAACGAGGCGGTTTTTTTTCGCGACAACGCACCTGCGACTGTTTTGTTTATGGTTAAAATGGCGGATCATCTGCGAAAGGGGAGGGAAAGGGGGAAATTTGTTTGTGTGTTGTGTATCCGGGTAGGCTGGAATTAATTGGAGCTGTTGATGTATGTTGTTGAGTGGGCTGGCGTTCGTATCGGTCGTGTGTTCAAAACTTTTTACTCATGGTATTAGATTCGACTTCTTTTGTATCCTTGATATCGTGTTTGGTAGATAAATAAAGACTACACGAGGTTAGTTGCTCTCTACAAAATACTGAAATTAACTCCAATTTCTCACCCTGGTACACAGGAACTAGCTTCAAATACACCAGTCTCCTAAAATAGCAACTACTTTTTCGATTTTTTTTTTCCTATTTATACGTAGCTGCTAAATATAGGTGTACTATAGGTGCAACTCTGCATAACCCTCCGGGGATTATTTATTTATTGACTATGGAAGACTTACAGCTAAACAAAACAGAATAAAAATAGTGAGTGAAACTGACAGTCAATTACAAGTCTTTACTTATAAAAAACAGACTGGCAAAGATGGTGTAAACAACACAGCACTGCCCACACAAAAAAAAAACAGGACAACATCAAATGCTTAAACTAGAAACTCGTATTATCTGATATAGTTTAAGCACTAATACTTACATCACACATACCTACAAAATATTTATCAACTATCTAAACTAAAAAAGCTAATCAAGCTAAGCCAATTATAGGCGTGATGTTCGAATGCGTGTTACTAAAGTTGCAGAAATCAAAAAGACAAGTTTATGAGCAAATCGTGCACGTTCAAAGACCTTAGACCTTATACGAACACTGAAAACGGTATATTTATACTCCGTTTCAGTGTTAATGATAATGTTAGTGACCATGTCAGATTAAAAACTTGTACACGAATACCTCCTTTTTTTCAAGCCGGTTAAAAACAACATCATACCAGTTTATAACTCAATGAAGCCACATCCTAACTACAGGCGGAAGCCTTCGCAAATAATTTCGCACCCAACTATTAAACATTAAGGTTAGTGCCGGCTGTTTATTGCGGGGTAACAGATAAAACCAGTACGTATAATGTTAAGTACTGGATTAAGACAATGTACCGACTACCGAGTCGATGGAGAAGTTCTTTTACTATTGTGTTTTTGTAGGTACTCATTTATAAATATGTTTTTGAAAAAAAAGTAAGAAGAAAAAAATTGTCTCAGGGACATGACGTACGTACAAAATGAATCCTTACTATAAATATTATAAATGCGAAAGTAAGTTTGTTTGTTTGTTACCCTTTCACGCCTAAACCACTGAACCAATCATCCTGAAATTGTGCATACACTTTGTCAGGTGTACAGAAACGGACATAGGGTACCATTCATCCCTAAAAAAAGCACTGTTCCCGAGGAAAACAACAATAAAGTTCTTATAATAATAGATGGCGCCACGTGTCTTTCGAATCATGATAGAATTATATTATTATAGAAACTTTAGTAGTGTGCTAGGAGTTTAATTGTCTAATTCTAAGTTAACGCGGGCTAAAGCTAGTAAACAATAAACACACAACGCATAAAGAAACATTTATAAATACAAAAGAACGGAACAAAAAAAAGTTAACAGCTGGCCGTTGTGACTGCATCAAGCAGGTTACCACTCAGCATGGTGCTGTGCTGTGGGGGTTCCACAGCACAGCGCTGGTTTTCAGTTGTCACCCGTGAAAAAACGTACAGACGCCAAGGTAGCGTAAATATTTGATTGAATGAAATAAAAAAACAGTACTTTTTCTACAATTACTCATATTGACTGGCTGTCAAGTTGTAGATCTTTGGCAATCCCTGGAACTACCAGTGGCCTGTAAGTTTGACAACCAGTCTTACTAAAGGGGTATCGTATTACCTAATTCTAACAAGGTTCAGGTCAGATACCTTCGCAGCTGCAATCGGCGGTTATACTGGAATCTTTGTTGGTAATAGGTTAGACAGATGATGATTAGGGTAGGGCAAAAACAAATTGTTCTTTCTGTATCACCAATTGTTGTTTTAGAAGATTGTAAAACTCCAGACGCTGTAAACTTCAAAATAATTCAAATAAAAATGTAATATCTGGTCTAATAAAAGATACCGGAACTAATTCCCGTAGCAATAACTAGAACTCTTAATATTTGTCTTTAACGATACACAAACCTCTTTATACTTATAGCAAATTTCTTTATACTTTCGTCAAAAGTTAACTACCCTCAAGATTATAACATTTTTTTATGATCGCCAACCGCTATTACTAAAGTGTCGAACTCATGTCGTATATCCGTCGTATTCTTGTCGTATATACGTCGTCGTCGTGTTGTAACGTTACAAATGCCCTCGTTATCGTGATTGCTAGCTTCTGTCTGTACATATTTCTTTGTTACAAGACACTACTAAAGAAAACAGATAAAAACTTACTTACAGTATATTTTTTTATTGGTTTTCTGTCAATGTTTTTGTGTTTTTGTTTGTTGTTGTGATGAATGGAATGAGAAGGAGAGTTATTGTTTATCTATAAATAACTTATTCACATTTGAAATTCAAGTAAGAAAGAAAACAGTTTTATTTCATGTTTTTCTACCATCAAAAACTCGTATAATAAGCCAAAATATAGGGTGACAATATGAGGATACCTACACGCAGAAAGCCTAGTATTATCTACCATTAGAGACCCAGTAATTGTAAAAACACCCAGTCCTGCCATTAAATCGGCTACGCGCTACGATTATCGCTACGGCAAACGGCGTAGCAAGCTCGAGCCATATTATTCAATAATTACGTTACCGCCCGCGCCCTGCGTACCACCGGCTACGAGTCGCTACGGAGTTGCTACGCGCTACGTTCGTAGACCCAAATGTTTGCTACAAAAATGTTCATGTTATTTCGGAATAAAATTATATTTATCGCCACATTTCGGGATTTGTATTTTTATTTTATTTACATTGGTGTATTATATTTTACGCCCGCATCCATTACTTTTATATTCAAGAATGTAACGATATTTGTGGAAGGTGCTTAAGTGGAATCACTACAAAATAATATAGATACCTTCGGTACGTCATTTTACTTTACATTTCTGAATCCTAGTTTAATTTCCGCAACAAAATTTCATTGAACACATCGAAAAACAATATCCCACACATCCCTTAAAAAAACAGCAACATCATTCCCTTAAATCATATTATTTATCACTAACAATAAAAAGGAAATGACTCCCCCTCCATGTTACGCGTCGGTGTGATACACGGCCGTAATAGACCGCCCGCGGCTGCATTCACACCGTCACGAATCAATGTTCAATCAATCATGCCCGCTGCGAGCGATAATGTCACCGTGTGAATAATCGCTCGTCACTTACTTTATCGTTTAAAGTTAAGTGATTTTTAAAAGGTTTATACTGGCTTACTGTGTGGGTAGTCAGAGAATTTATTAATTATTTCTACGAAGGAAAGAAGGTTTATAATATGAAAAGTAATTTAATGAATTCCTTGAAGATACCTCAGGATATCGTGTTACCCAGTAATTGTGGAGGTCGAGATTACAGAGACGCGCCATGTAAAGTACTGGTATTTAGTAGCATTCAGTTAAACTGGAAGCCAACCAAAGTAGTTGGGAAAATGCTTGGTAGATTTAAGAAGGCAAACAACTGAACACGACGAGTCTGAGAATGACCGAGGCTCCACAATGGCGTGCGATTGAAGATAAGATAGTTTTTATTTGTCCAAAACATGAATATACACACACATGGTATGCAAGATGTTACTTCAAATTATGTCACAGTCATGTTTTGCCTGAACGGCGTCCACATGCATCAAGTGAGAAGAGGCCAATGGCAGGTTGATGATTATTATGCTTTCTACAATGCACATTTAAATGGTAGTGATTTTGTACGTTTGTGAAGTAAATTGGAGGGTGGCAACTACCCTGCCGAGGCTGCGGAACTGTTCGAAAGAGATACCGTGGACCCGGAACACAAAGGGCGATGAAGGACATGGATGGGTTTTAATCAGTATAAGTCTGACACTCCCTCCTGCTCAGCCCAGAGCGGGAGGAGTCATTTGATGATTTCCCATCCGAAAAAAAAACAAAAAAAGCGTGGCGACTATGCTAAAATATTGCGAATCCTTGCCTAGAAAAAAGTGGAAAACTTTTAACATATTCACTGCCGACATGATTTGACTCGTTATAAAACAAAAGCCTAACGCAATTAGTAATTTTCCATCCCATCGTACATCCCCAACTCGGTGCTGATACGTTAGGTCCCAGGTGATGCGGGGAGTCTACCAATTTATTGGGATCCCATTTTTTTAAACCGACAAAATCCAATTATACTTTCAACCAGCAGGGAATTCGTGGTATACATACTTTATGTTGACTAGATCAAAGGGAAGGCTTTAATCAAGCATGTTTTGAAGGCTAGATGAGATTTGAGTAATTTTGCGTATTTCTAAAATCCGGATGACCGAAAGGGTTTTCGTCGTGGAAAATCTGACGGAAATCAACTTTTCATGCAGTGAAAATTACATTCTGTACAATTTTAGTCACAGTAACGTAGTTCGTTAAACAAAAAATAAAGCAAAAAATATCTAGTCCATTAGTAATTTTTACTAACAAAATTACAAACAATTTTACCCAACAAATTGCGGGCTGAAAAACTAAGTTACAACATACAAGGTTGTCTAACTCCGTCTAAACCCAAGGTTTTCTACCAAAATGTTTTTGTAAGCCAAAAAAAGTTAAAAAGCGAGATACTTGTGTGAACTCCTGTCTAAATTATGTAGATAGGCAAATAGTCCATTTGGAGAGCAACGAGAGCAACAAAGGGAGGGTCAAACGGTAATGGTGCATAAATGACCACGGACCTCTTTTAAACTTTGGGCCACTGTACACCACTGTGTGTAGACAGTGGTATAAATAAAACACGGTATGACTTACTCGTTCGTCAATTTGAATACATAATTATAATAATTCCCGAAGTTCAAAACTTCGCTAGTTATGTATAACTATAATAGTTAGCCAGCGCAGTTAGATCAGCGTCAGAGAGCCTCACCTGTCTGGCATTAATGCTGAAATGGACCTTTTTGGCGCAGCCGTGAGGCACACAGTACAGTCATACTATGTGTTTTCTCTTTTTTGTAACTTTTTTAAATATTATTGTGTGTGTGTGCCTGATGTACTGACGTCGAATAAACATTTTTCTTTCTTTCTTTCTTTTTCTTTCTTTCAGTGTGGTACACGTGGCTTTTTTTTGGAAAAAATCTTTGTCCTATAGTAGAAAAAAACATATTACATCAACTGGACAAATAACTCCCAACTATTTATCATTCACCTGGAACAAAATTCCAACACAACGAAACAAGGCAACTTGCCAAAACCGAATTGACCCACCTTTGCTTTCTCCACTACGTTACCCCCAGAAACACGTATGTCCATATCCAGCGGACTGGCGGTCCAACCCAATCTGTATGCAAAACGTCCCGAGGGGTGGGGATCTCATTTCCTACCCCTTCACCCCCTGGCACGTCCGTCGTCTAACTGACCCACCCCGGCTTGTCAAAAGATGGATGAATTTGAAAGAAACTTGGGCCCTACGGCGGTTGTAGGGTTGTCAAGATGTCCTAGAGGGTTGATATATCGGTGAGATTTTAATAGTACCTACACTTTACTAAGTTCCATAATAATAATTGACAAGGCCAAAATCAAACTTGAAGCTAGTTGAAAGATTCAAAACGTAGATATCTATGGCGAAGAATGGGCAAGAAACTAAATGAAGACTCAGTAGTTTCCACCAAGTGAGGTTTTTTGAAGCCAAAAGTGTCTGTTAATGGTTTGATTGAAATAAATGGCGTGAAGTTTAAGTTAAAAATACTGTTACAAAAACTATACTGAAACGTCATCTCATCGTTTTACCTTGATACCTACTCCAAAGAAGCCTTTTCTGCTGAACAGGTTTTTCTAGATATAATATACGTCCTAATTCCGTAAAGAATAGACCAACCCTAACCATCGGAAGGATCGTCACGTTAGGGTTAAAGCATATCTTAACATTTCTGCACGCCCGACTTCGCTTTGATTTATTTTTTTATATCTTCATTGTGACCCTTTGCATAGCACGTTATCCATTTCCGCAATTCCTCGGTTTGGATGATTTATAATCTGGTACTTTAATTTCAGAAACAGGGTGTTGTTTAAAAATGAGATAGCTTAATTTAAATATTTTGTTTCTGTAAACTTGTAGAGACCGCAAACACTAAACTTTCCCTGTTTTCCTGCATGTGGTTTACAGGTTACATACATTAAACTCACGCCTTGTTTAAAACGGGGGTTGGCAGAAACAAAATAAAAAAACTTCCTAAAAACCTGCTACGAGTCCATCCACACCCTCTTTACTTCGTCCACGTTCTTGCAGTCATACACGTAACGCCGCCGGTTGAGATTACTACGCACTTGAGCTTCCTGAAGAACATCATCAATAAGGACATTGTGTGTCTTTTTAGCACATTATTCTTTCTTCTTGTTTATCGTGTGGTTAGTGCGTAACCTGGTGTCAGAGCTTTACGCCGTCCATGGGCCGTGGTTTTGACATAAAGCTTACCTATAAAATACTACTCAAAATTACATATTAGCATCTGGAAACAGTCAATATCTAAAGTCTTAAGCATCATTCTAAATGCTGAACTTTAGACTTAATTCTTGCCCATGGCCCTCTGACTTGGCTTTACATGTCGTCGAGAAATACTTTCCCGAAGCAAGTGATAATTATACAATACGCACATAAATCCGAAAAATCAGAGGTGCGTGACTTGCGGTCGAACTTGGGACTTAGCAGTCCGACGGTCACACCACTAGGCTATCACTGCTTATACCACATTATTAATACTCACAATTAACAACATATATACAAAGAGATATAATATGTTTAACGAAGAAGCTTTCTGCACGAGTAATGTAACCTATTTCCGCACACAACTTACAAAATAATAAAATAAAGCATTCATCCATTACCAACCTTCTCGCTTCGATTCCTCTCGAAAATAAATAGATTACGTTAAAATATTGAATACAAATTAGTTAGTAGTTAAATTCTCCGCTAACTTCCAGTTAATACGCGAAGTTTAATTTAAACCGGAGTCTATAATAGCTGGTATTCGTACAACGTCTAATGAAATTTGCTATCGATGTAATGAAGTCAGTGTATTGTAGGCGTTAATGGAGATGGCTTTTTATGGCCTCGTACAGGATCAGTTTAGTTTAAATGTGTCTTCATCCTCATCATCATTTCAGCCGAAAGACGTCCACTGCTGGACATAGGCCTCCCCCAAGTGTCGCCACACTGACCGGTCCCGTGCGACTCGCATCCAGCGGATCACCGCAACCTTCACCAGGTCATCGGTCCACCTAGTGGGAAGCCTTCCGACGCAACGTCTTCCGGTTCGCGGTCGCCACTCCAGAACTTTTCGGCCCCATCGGCCATCCGTTCTGCGAGCAATGTGCCCTGCCCACTACCACTTAAGTTTGGAAATTCTTCGGGCTACGTCGGTAAACTTGGTTCTCTTGCGGATGTCTTCATTTCTGATTCGATCACGCAAGGAAACTCCGAGCATAGCCCTCTCCATTGCCCTTTGGGTGACTTTAAGTCTTCGAATGAGGCCCATTGTGACCGACCACGTTTCGGTCCCGTAAATGTGTCTTATTTTTTTAAAATTTTGCTTTGGTTTTTTAAATTTAATTTTCGTACAGTCCTTTGCGAGTTAAATAAATACTTTTTCTTTCTTTATTTATTTTGATGGTTGATAGGAATTTGTAATTTTTAATGGATTTTACATTTTTACATATGTGCGTGTTTTTTCTGAAGCGTTAGCCAGAAGTGGACTTTTAGTAGGATATTAACATTTCGACGTTAACGTTTAATTCCCTCGTAATGGGATTTTTGCTATCAACCGGGTAAGAATCCAAAATCTGGTTATTTTCCATTAGTTTTTACTTGCAACCTACAATGAGGACTATCGTTTTTGAGCTCACCAGATGGCGCCACTGTCGAGTAAGTTCATGTCGATAATTCTATTTTATACTTTAAAGTTCCAATAACTTCATAAAAAACATATATGTATAACAACATAGTGTAAACTTCAGATACATATTTACAATATTCTCCCATAAATTATCAAGCATGAAACATATAAAAAAAAATTTACTTCAAAGCACTAACAAATAAGATCCTAAGTTTCTACTTATAATCTTCAAGTCATAATTATTCAGGAATGGCTCAATCTAGACCACAATCGTGAATATTAGTAAAAATACGTGATAAAAAGGCAAGCAACGCGCGAACACTATGACATCTGACATTTGGGTGACCTCGCGCTACACTAGCGCCTCTTGCGGCGTATTCATACGCGATAGCCCCCATTGGTCCGCATGGTAAACTAGAGTCCGGTATTTCTCACGGAGAGCAGGCCTGGGTCTCAGCAGCTCGAACTTCAAGACATACTGCGGTTTCTTCATTTCATCATATAGAAAAAAAAAACTATCGCGAGAATTGGTTGCCATTTCAAAAGTTCCACACTGACTTTCTTTTCGTCGAGACGATTGAAAGCCATAATGTTGTATTTATACAGCCTTATATAAATAAAAGAAAGATTGAACGAAAAAGCACGTGTTACCCATCAACACAGACGCAACGAAAGCTCTTTTTAAACAAACACAAGTCTGAAAGATCGAATAGGGGGACAGAATAAAAAATTCACATGTAATATTTTTCCGGGAATAAACGTAGCGACATGTGTCAATGTAAACATTTGGGGTCAAAGCACACTGAGACAGAACTGAGTGAACGTGGTGAGTCGCTTGCTCGGGAGAGTGCTTTTGTTTGAGTGCATGTTCGTTTGTACTTCAAAAAACAATAAAGCTCTTTGAGTAAAAATTTACGTTCATATGCTATGCCGGTTCTCATATAGGAAATGTTTACTCAGGGTAATTATTTTACAGCTTGATGGATGGACGACCTTTAAAAGGTGGCTGGAACCGATTGTAATAAATGAAAGACGGGGTACAGGGTGTGTGGCATGCTTGAGAGAGGCCTATATCCTCCCGTGGACTGCGTTGGACTGAGTCAATTGCTGTGAGGGCTCGCATAAATGCTAGCTCGCCGTCCGTCAGTCTTATGACGACAGGCCGTGTCGACGGCGCGTTCGTATTCCACGCGCGCCTCAAAGAGATGTCAGCAATAGGAAGGGATCCGCAAGGGCCGATGCCTGCCGGGGCTGCGGGACTGTTCGAAAGAGATACCGTGGCCCCGGAACACAAAGGGCGATGAAGGAACATGGATGGGTTTAAGTCAGTAGAAGTCTGACACTCCCTCCTGCTCCGCCCAGAGCGGGAGGAGTCATTTGATGATGTCCCATCCGAAACAAAAAAATATTAAAAAAAAGGCTCGCATAAATTAGGTACCGAAATGTTTACCGAGGGATATTAGTTTAACAAGTGTTTTGTTTATTATTAGCCGAGGTGGTAAAAAAACAACGCAAAATTGCAGTAGTCTAATTATTAGTTTAATTGGTTGTTAGGTAGTTGTAATATTGATATATTATAACAAGCCTACCGCCATTAAGCGTGGTTTTGTTAGACTAATAAAAACCACCAAATTGATGTAAAAATATCTGTGAATTTATGAAATGTGAAGAGAGCTGTATACAAATGCAGGAATATTTCTGTGAACGTGTGTATCTTGTCTAAAATTTATTATAATGTTAGGGTTAAAACATCATGAGTTTGATACACTCCAGTGTGCCTGAACATTTACAGTGCCACGTCTGAATGTCCGTCGTATGAAGAAATACGATAGTTTTGACTCCCAGAATATAGGTGGCGCTGTAATACCTTGCGTGATCAGATATCTGATGGCTCACATACATCATTCATGAAGCTTTCGGGTGGGACTTTGAAGTCAGCGGGAAAAACTTTCATAGTGTTGCGTCAACTGAAATTACACGAGGTATTCTTCAATGATTGTAGCTGATTGACTGAAACTTTTAATTTTTCGTAAAATAACATGACGCCTGTAATCCCCAAAGGGTTAGGCAGAGGTGTACCTAATTGTACAACATTTTGCCATTTTGTGTATTAGGGGTTTTCCATCAGGAATTTTTCAGTAGCAGCCACGGAGTCTGGATTTGCGTCCGGTTAGTGGCAATAGCAAGCCTATTACAAGGAACTTAAACCTAACTGGCGAAATGTGGATGGGTTTAATGTTTCAGTTTTTAAGTAATCATAATGAAAACTGAAATATTAAAAGCTTTAATTTGGGTGCAAATTGGCATTAAATTTCATTCTTCAAATAAATGGTTATTGTGTTCTCAAATGTTTTTTTTTATGGTCATTAACATTAATTTAGCTAAAATTTTATTGGTATTTTCTAGGGAAGATCTTTGCCTAGTCGTAAGAAGTCTTTTAGCTGTAATCTGACCATTACTTTGACGTACAATAAACCACTTACCTATGAATGTTAATAGCCTGTATGTAACAAAGAAATATCAATCGCCATTTTCATAGCCACAAACGCCACGGTAAACTAACGCCTGACATTCGGATGCAAACGACAGGGCCCACAAAATATCACCCTTTGTCATATAGATAGCTTCGAACGACAGTTTTATTGTACCTCTGCAAGTGTACTGCCTACCTAAGCAGATGGAAAGGCGTGACCATAAGGTTTCGTAACTGGAGAAATGTTTTTGTACCCGCTTCGCACGTGGCACTGTAGCGACCCGCCCCGGCTTCGCACGTGTGCAATGTTATACATCTAAACCTTCCTCTTGAATCTCTCTAACTATTAAAAAAAACCGCATCAAAATCCGTTGCGTAGTTTTAAAGATTTAAGCATATATAGGGACAGACAGACAGCTGGAAGCGACTTTGATTTATACTATGTAGTGAAGCAATTATGATTGGTTCCTCCGTTTAGCGCCCTACATAACCTAGATACCAGAAAAACAAGAAGTATATTGGTTGAAAACATATTTAATTTATCAACAAATACATTTTTTATTTACTGCGTCTCAGTACACAGGTAATCAAGACTTGGATTAGGGAAAAGTATACCTTTCATTTTGGTAGTGCGTTCCCGAGGGCTATTTTCGAACTTCATGTAGACAAGGCCGGGACCAAAAGCTTGCTCCTTATATACAGGGTATAACAAGACCCTTAACGAAGCCGTCAACCAAGCATTATGTAAATCAAACTAAGTAACTTTACGTAAATTTAATGCTGGGAAACGACTTTTTTTTTGGGGTGAAATATCACGTTTTTCGGTAGGACTCAATGTAACGCACTCAAAATATTGCTGATGGATGGATTGAATAGTACGAGGGTCGTGGAAGTGTTTATAGTAAAAATGTTACCTGTGCATGTTTTGTTAAAAAAAAATATTTAAAAAAAAACTTGTGAAAAAGTTTGGAACTTTGACCCCCAATGTCTCCGTAACTAGAAAGTTCCCAGGAATGGTCTAGAACAAAAAAATGATCGCAATGACAGGGAGAACAAGTGCCTTTCGGCTTCGTTAAGGATCTTGTTACACACTTTATAAGCTTAGCTTACCTCTTGCTAATGGAGCTTTAAAGCAAACTATAGCAAAAACATGATAAGTTCCAGGTAGTTAAAAGTTTACGATTTACATGGCGCTTAGTTTTAGTTTAGCTGTTTATGCTAGTTAGGACTGCGTTCAGAACTAAATACTGTTGCATAACAACTAACTGAGGGGTAGTACATTGTTCGTGTCGGCACTATCGATTCGGCAGTCAGTTCTTGATTTAAAAAAAACGATCTGAAACTAACCTTATACACGTTCATGATAATCGGTAAAATTAAAATGGTTAGTATGAATGTAGATGGCTATAAGAGTAGAGGAAGACCAAAGAAACGATGGATGGATTGTATGAAGGATGATATGGCTAGAAAGGAGGTGACTGCTGAGATGACGAGTAATAGAGAAGTATGAAAGAAGAAGACATGCTGCGCGGACCCCAAATAAATTGGGATTAGGGCAAGAGAATGGTGATAATGATCGGTAAACTCCGCTTGACATCTGACGTCACTAAATCATGTTCGACTGGGCTCGGCATTATTCGAGGCTAAGCCTAGCCGCTGTCTTCCATCAAAGAGGCTATAAAAATCAGCTGTTTCCAGCAGTGGGACAGTGCTGGTACGGATTGTGATTTTTCTTACAAATACAATCTCAAAATTATAATAAACTAGCTTCTGCCAGCGGCTTCGCTCGCGTTTTGGTCGGAAATTATCTCACAGGCACGTTGTAAATATATATATAATAGCCTATGGCACTCAGGGATAATGAAGCTTACTATTAGTGAAAGAATTTTCAAAATCGGTTTAATAGATCCAGAGATTACCCCTACTCATATACTCCCCAAACTCATAACTTTACCTCTTTACAATATTAGTAAAAAAAAAACTACCTACCCGCCCCCGCTTCGCGCGGCGCCTACTGTCGGATCTAAAACTATCCTATATTTCAAATTGAAACCAACCACACACACTAACAAATTTTCATTGAAATCGGTTGTGTGGTTTTGTAGATTATAGCGTGTACGAACATAGTGACACGTAATTTTTGTATAATTATCAAGAAGATATCGGTCACCCATCTATAAACTGCCCCCAGCAAGCGCAGCTTTACATGCCATTCAATTCATTCCACACGATTTCCATTAAAACAGCACCATAAATATAAATCAATGTACGCAAATAAATCATGTACGGAGCGATGATATATCGAAGCTATTTGTTTTGTTGTCAGTCGGTTTTAACATTGTATTGTGTCACAGTCAAAATCATTTACAGGTCATAACCTGTTTTGACTAATGTTATGTAACGTTAGTTATCTAGAATAATTACCAAAAAAAAGATGCGACTGCACCGATGTTGATAAAACATGTCTTATTGCAATAAACACATCATGGGCTTTCATGCTCTTTTTTGACATCCCACTTGGGTATATTTGAAAATATTCGATTTTTCATACCCACTTTCATCCCCCATATGTAGTAAATGGCTGCACCGATTTTGATGAAACATATCTAAGAACCATCGCCAAATAACTAGCTTTCAGATAAAAGAACTGCATCCAAATCGGTTCACTCGTTTTAGAGCTACGGTGCCAGAGACACACACACGTCACACACACATAGCGGTCAAACTTATAACACCCCTCTTTTTGCGTCGGGGGTTAAAAAATACATTGCATCCATGTTATTATCCCTTGATGAGTTTCCTCATGAGCAGACGAACTTGGCTGCAAGGATTTTTTTTGGGTCTTTCCATGAGTTATTTCTTATTAACAGCCTCGTTGGTCTAGTGGTCGCAAGCGCAACTGCTGAGCATGAGGTCCTGGGTTTGATTCTCGGGTCGGGCAAATTGATATTAAGTTTTTCCATCAGGAATTTCTCAGTAGCGGTCATGGAGTCTGGATTTGTGCCCGGTTGATGGTAATAGGATGGCCACCTACTACATGGGGCTTAGAACATAACTGGCGAAATGTGGGTGTACTATTATGTACACCTCTGCCTAACCGCGATTACTAGCGTGATGTTATGTATGTTAGCAATTTGTTAATCCGGTCAATAGTACTTTTGCCTGATTAACAGTATTGACTGTAACATAACAGTACTTACTGAATTTCAATAACCCGGGATGCTCTGAAATAATTTTAATATAATGATATAATGTGGTATTTCGGTAATATGAGCTAAGTGGGTCTGTATTGCATTTCGCAATGACGCACCGATTCTACACAAATTGATATTGGCTTTGTGTTTAATTAGTTATGATTATCGCGGAAACTATTTAATAATGTTTGGGCTGATACTGAAATAATTTCATATTATTAATTTGTCGAATACAAACAGACAGATATTTCAGAGTAATAAATCATAACAACACGCCAGCAATCCCCGAAGAATACACCTCTGTCTGTGTCTGTCTGTGAGGTATATTCTGTGTAAATGTAGGTGTACTATTAGGTACAGTCACGAGAACCAATATGTATACACTTTCCTAAATTTAAAAGCAATTTTCGCGAGGCATAACGATTGTAACTTGGAGTTAGGATTTTTTTCATAAAAATATGAGTTCCAGATTCCATTTCATGTTCTTACGAACATAGTATATGTTCGTAAGAACATGAAATTTTAATCAGAACAGTAGGGAGAAAAACAGTTTTAAGTGTTTACAAATTCGTGCTCGTGACTGTACCTAATAGTACACCCACATTTCACCAGTTATGTTGAAGTCCCATGTAATAACGGGCGAGCCTATTGCCATCACCCGGGCAGAAACCCAGACTCCGTGGCTGCTACTGAGAAATTCATGATGGACAAAACCAATAGCAATTTCCCCGACCCGGGAATCCAACCCAGGAGCTCATGCTCTGCACGCAAATAGTACGCAGTAGTACGTACTATTTAGTCATCATCATCATCTGCATAGTCTTTTCCCAGCTATGATTAATCAGCATCCAGTCCAACGAGGTACAGCAAATACCATCACTTTTATTTCACCTTTGTTTTTTTTTTTTCGGATGGTAAGTCATCAAATATATCTCCTCCCGCTCTGGGCTCTCTGACACTCCCTCCTGCTCGGAGGGAGTGTCAGACCCGGCAGGCATCGGCCCTTGCAATAGGAAGGGGTCCCCCTTCCTATTGCTGAGATCTCTTTGAAGCGCGCGTGGAACACGAACGCGCCGTCGACACGGCCTGTCGTCATAAGACTGCAAGACTCGGGCGGCAAGTTAGCATTTACTTTTTTTCGGACCCCTTCCTGTTTG
The DNA here is from genome assembly GCA_947578425.1 of Eugnorisma glareosa. Classification (NCBI taxonomy): domain Eukaryota; kingdom Metazoa; phylum Arthropoda; class Insecta; order Lepidoptera; family Noctuidae; genus Eugnorisma; species Eugnorisma glareosa. The sequence goes on along the minus strand of OX387971.1, from coordinate 2,213,996 downwards.
CTGACATCTCTTTGAGGCTTTTATTTCATCCCTTTAATCACGAAAACATCGCGAGGAAACCGGAATGTCCTCAAATCAAAAATTCGAAGACGAATCTACCAATCCACACTGCGCCCGTGGTGGACTACCGCATACCCCACTTCCTCTCACAGTCTGGACTTTCTCTCGAGGAATTCTATGTGACCAGCTGTGGAAACATTGAAGGCTGATTATGCTTTGAAGATGGACACTATTGCCACCTGCATCAGATTGAACAAGTTTGCAAACTCTTATCCCTGTTAAATAAATGTTTAAATTCTTTATCTGAATTGGTGAATAGTGATGGTAAATAGGTTTTTTTATTCAGTAATTTTCCTTTTTGTACCTACTAACTTATGACATTAAATATATTAAAGACATTATTCGTTTTTTGCATTTTAGAGTATTCTCTAAAATGCAAAAAACGAATAATGTCTTTCGAATAATAGATTTATACGATTTATTTTTTTATTTTAGTCTTTACATGATAACATTTAAAATAACCTAAATAATAACTATTTACAATCTATTGACATGATATTTATCATATGTTATTGATTTTATTTTTAGTGAAATTGAGTGTTTGATATTCATAATTTGTTATTTTTAGCTTTAATAAATTAATTAATGTACTTCATAATATCAAACACAATGCGAATTGTTATATGAATAAATAAATCTTAGTCTGAATGAAGGTCGATTCGAATCCGTGCAACTTGCACGTGCACTTGTAAGATGACTCTTTAAACACTAGAATACATTCAATATCTTGTTTTGATCAGAAGATCTAGACTTATTTGTACCTTTGAAAGAAAATAAGAGCCATACCAATCTTCTATTACATAAACCTGATACCAATAACAAGAAAAACAATTATTATTGGATACAAAAAAACATTTTCTATCTCACTATTTTCTTATTGTTTTGCGATTATGTTTCCGTTGCTAAGCCCCCCCCCCCCCCTATTCTATTTCTAAGAAAATCTAACGGTACGGTTGATTAATTAATGTATTATAAATATATTATTATTACGTAAGGAAACTGTTATTGAGTTACAGAAAATATTAATTAGTCTATAAGAGATATTATTAGATGGCTGTTATAGCAACGTCGTACAGTGAAACCAGAAAAGGTATGGGCTTCTGTAGTGTTTGTGTTTCCGAATTGGTACGAACGTACCACAGTAACCGCCCACAGATGTAAAGATTCTAAGTTTTGTAGGTACTGCAGTTATGTGGTAGTGCGCGTGTGAAGCATTCTTTCTGTGCGTCAGATATGTGACTTGCTCAAGAATTTTGAAATGATTTTTGAAATTGAAATGGCCTGTTACTCTTCAATTTTGGTATCTATGATAAGACAAAATAAGTACCTAAGTCCTGCCATGGTTGTAACCACGCTGTAACAGCTCTATAATAGATTTCATCGCGTTACGTGTCTCTGAAGTGAGACGATGATTGCTGAAGCGCATTATTTTTCTGGGAGAATTGTAAGTAAAGGCGGCACGTGGCAAGCCATGGAAGTTGGAAAATGTTTATAAGTCGTCGTAATGTTTGTATTTCGAATTATTCTCAAGGAAAACCTTATTAGTATAAGCCAGGAAAAATCGAGGTGGGCAGGAAATAATATATTTTCTTTTATATGTCGTTACTATAGCAGTTATTTTTAACAGACGTTGTTTTTATGTTAGTTAACAAGGAGGTTTGTAAATGTTCAAATGAATAGTAGAAGTTGTGAAGCTTTTTTTCATTGTTTAAGCTCAACATAAGCAAATCGGATGATCACTTTCGTAAAAAAAGACTTGAATACATTGACTTCACAACTGCATCAATTAATTTCATTAAGCACAATATACTCAAAAATTTTTATAAAAATTATTTTAATTAAAATTGTAAATAAAAAATTAATAGAAGCAATAGATTGAGTTAGAAAATATTTTATATTTTGAAAAAACAAAAGGACAAGATATATCAAATAACGTAGATTACAGAAATATTTCAACAAAGGACCGCTCGCGGCTCGCCGTTGTACATAAGCTATAGATTGTAATTTTGTGTGCAATAAAGAATAAGACACGGTTGACATGAGCAATGAAGAACAAGTGGTGTTATCTTACTTACGTCTGAACATAATACATCTCAAAGATCCATATCAGAAAATAGCGCGACCCAATTGTAAATAAGCAAACATTTACCTTTACTTTGCACTCGTCTCAAACAAAACAGTGCATTACCGAACGTGGGAACAAATTCTCTACGGACGTGCCACCTTCTTGCACTTGCACGCAGGGCTGTCGCGGGATAACTAGGATACTCAATACTCAAGTATTTATTGCATTTCATATGTATTACGTAGATGGTGTAACAAGGCAAAAGATCAATATGGACCCTGTCGGGCACAGCAACATTAGGAGAGAGGAAGAGGGCTAAGTAGCAATTCAATAATATTATTATAAATCATCAGGATCATAATGGAAAAAGAATTCGGAATATTAGAACCGCGTTAACAAACTTACAGTCTTATCACAAATCATCACTGCGTTTGAATCACTTTCAAAATATAAAACGAAAGTGAAAGCACAGTGAGTTTTATGATATTTATCGTCATATGATGTTAAGGGGGAAATGCAAGAGAAGCCCGCGAAATTCAATTGTTTTTTACGTTTTTTGCAATTTGTAGATCTGTGTCAGGCTTCATGTTGACCAAAATATGATTCGCGACTATAACACGTATGTGTTTAGAAAATTAGAATCATTAAAATCATAAATACAACCCTCTAAGTTAATTTTATCCCATTGAATGAATTTTTCATGAATAAGTCCTTCAGTGGGATTAAATGACTATCCTGAAGAGTTAAAAAGCTACGGTAAAAGGTCTAGTCGTTTTACTGCGACATTATTTGGGGAGAACGCAGTACTTCTTTCTCGAATTCTAATCATAAAAAACCAGCAGGCTTTCACACAGGTATTGGGGCAGAGCAAGCTAAGAAAAAAAAAAAACAGGAATTTAAAAACACCCGGATTCTGCAGTGCAAAAAAACCTACGCTGTCAACCCTAACCGCGCCACGTACGTCTTCAATTAGACTGGAAGTGTTTTCCTATTGTTACCATACTCTTCAGGTAATGGAACCACTATTGGTCTAGTAAAATTTGTGTGAACTGCGTTCAAATTGGTAGCGTTGTTTGCAGGGTTATAGTTAGATAAAGGAAGATTGAGGATTACAATAAAAGGTAACGAATTATCTTGTTTTCCGACAGTTTTACATATTATATACTTTTAATTTGCACTCATCTCAAATAAAACAGTGAATTACCGAAGGCGGGAACAAATTCTCTATCGTCTATATTAATCAAAAGATCCAAATAATTGTTAAGAGCCCTCTTACACTTCGGCGTTAAGCTAATTTTACAATTTATCTAAGGCATATTTTATAACGAAAATGTATTCTATTATAAAAGTATAGGACATTTGAGAGACGAAAAAATATTTTGATGGTTTATATTCAATAGAATCTACAAATTAGAGGTCCCAAATCAGGTCGCCGTGAGTTTTTGCCTAAACATGCATATGCATGCATGCTTATGTATTGTAATTGTCATTTCAAGCAAAGAACGAAAAACATACAATTTCAACAAGGAAACCTTGTAACAACGCACTTTTTTTGTAATAGCCCTCTTTAAGGGCATGAAGGGCTATTTTTATCCTCCGTTGCAGAAAGTCTTGTTCAAAATAAAACGTCCACCATCAAACAGTGGAGTAATCGCCATAATACGTTTGTTTGTTTTGTATGGAAGTAATACTGACTAGTATACCCTTACACCGGTATTCTTAGTCGTGGATTGAACTTAAGTCGGACTTCGGGCAGAATGTAGGCGTGTCAAGTCCGACTTAAGTTAAATCCACGACTAAGAATACCGGTGTTAATGTCGAATATCGCATTATCCTTTGTGATTGGTTGACTAAACTGCCCAATGACTTGACATAACACTTGACAACCGATTCAATATTATTTGAATTCGACCTTCAAAAACCAGGGCCTACAAGCAGTTGTTAATTTGTTACTTCCAAGCTATTTTTAGCCGTAACATTTGGCCATCATAACTCAAAGTAACCACGTCACATTCACAGCCCATAAACAGGAATAAAACCATAAAAATATAAAACGAAAGCTACTTTCCTTCCGTAATTTCATTGGCAATAAAATTGTATGGCTACACTCGGTTACAAAGTGGTGGAGAACAAAGAGGTAATACCGGTAGCGGATATCAATGTCGAGTTGAATGGAACGCACTGAGTGCAGGCTACGGTGGTGCAGGTAGTGGGGAGTGCAACTAGGTAGACGTGTGTGTAGTCAATCGGAAGGTTTACTTGAAATGAGAGGTGAAGTATTGAATAAATTAGCGGTGAACTTCCGGTGCTTTTCGTAAATATTTTATTTATTTTTAGAAGTATTTTATCGAGGCAAGATTTTTTTATCGAAAAGAGAATTAAGAAAATAAGCTCCCGATTCTTCCAAAACGTTGTTTGAAGAACGTAAGGTTTAAGATCTTTATTTTTTTTAACGAACATTATTCTACTAAGTTAACACAAAGGCAACTCAAATACGAAAATAAAACTTCAAATAGACCCATCTCACGCTAATCAATTAACCAATCTACGAAAAACCCAAAGTAACGTTACAACCGAACGGACTTACAAAAGCAAATTTACTCAAAACGAATCCGCTCGTATTATTTACACTATATTAGTAAAAAGCGAGCGGATCCGTAGGGCGGGGGCGGAAGCGCCCCGCTCGCCGGAAATGAGCTTTCGATATCCGCCCGCCCCTCCCGCGCCCACTTTGTCCAAATCAATTTCTCTTTACAACGCCCGCCGTCCAAAAAATGCATCGCAAATGTTTGAGAGCAATCCGTGTAAATTTAATTATAGCTTTTTTTCGGCGGTTTCTTTTTTTTCGGCCAAATGCCTTTGTGCTTGTCGCATCGGATCCAATTGCAGTTTATTTTTTTCGCGCATTTAATTATGGCGATTTGTTTTATTTGTGAGCCTTTGTTCATTTGCCGGATCGATTATGCTGCGTCATCTTAATCAACAAAAGCAATCCGAACAAAATTATTGCTTTTTCATGAGATTTCTTTACACCATAACGCTTTTGCATTTAGGCGTCGCATTATATTATATGGCAGCAGCATTACATTAAATGAAAATGATTGCTTTTCCGAGCGATCCATATTTCTTTTGTTAAATCGAAGCCTATTGGACCCGCGCCATTGTTTCAATGAATCGAATTTCGGTTGCATTACAACGAAAATCGTAATTTTCTGTGTTGAAATAAAATTGAATACTAGAGCTGGTATGTTTATTTAAAGAGTAAAATAAAAGCTGTGGGCGCACATACGTAGTAATAAATTAGATTTCGCTTGCATTACACGAAACGGGATTGTGCTGGTATGAGGCAGGTATATTTTTGTTGAAACCGAGGTTTAATTATTTTCCTTTTTAACAAAGGGAATGCGTTTGCTTCCGTTCTCTTTGAGTTATTTAAAAAGGTCATTCCATTGCCAATTAGTTACATTCAGAGTTGGTTGTTTTCTGTAGGTTACATGTGGAGTGTTATTAAAACTCCAATCGTGCCGGAAATACGTACAAAAATCACATCGACACACGTTACATTTTCGAAGAAAGAAAGGATCTTCTGAATAAGTTCATAAAACATGAAAGAATATCACGTTATTTTATCTCAATCAAAACCGAAACTTTACACAAAAATCTTATAAAAAAACCCACTGAGTCGACCTGCCGAAGAACGTAGAAAAAAATGAAGTCTCGGAAAAGTCTCGAGTGATCACTTAACTCCAGCAGCTGAACTCTAGTTGAGGTAACTACGGTGACTGCAGTGAACCAACCAACTTTTAAATTCAATCTACCGGTTAGAAAATTTTCTAGAAACAAACATGGTTAGCCTCTCTCGTTTTCTGTCTTTTTCTAAAGTTTTGTAAGGTTTCGTTTTGTGTACTTCGGTGTTACTGTTTAGCCTGTTTGTTAGATTAAATTAGACTGGGTTCAAGTGCTCTGGGTTTAAAAAGTGTTGTAATTAGAATGGGTTAAAATCCAATAGTTTCATACGGAATTAAAAAAAAAAAAAAACTGATGCAAATGGATTGAAAAAGATTTAGATTACAACACAAATTAGATTTTAGATGTTGTCGTAATATGTATAATTGTTTTAATGATTCCAAGCACTATTGCTCATGCCCATTCTACCAAAGTGTATTTTAAAAAGTGAAAGATTTTGATGTTTTTTCTCGGAATAATGTAATATGCTCGACGTAATTAGAGAAGCACAAGCGATTATTTCAAGGCACGGCGATCACAACAGTGATTTTAGATTTAATTCTACTTTTTCCTGACTTAAAAACTTTCCCGTTTTTCTCAAAATCTGCAGTGCGGTGTGCCATTGGCTCGTATCTCCGGTACCTCGGTATTCCCTGCTATTTCACCGTTCACCGTTTTTATTCGCAGAAAAACGTTGAATACTCGGAAAGCCTCAAAGTGTATTCAATTAAGAGTTCGCTGGACATTTTAATTTTTTTTTTTTTATGCATTCTTTTTTCTGGGATATAAGTCGATTTAGAACGCCGGGCGGTCGTCCAATCAAATTATGTGAGTGGTATTGAAATTATGTTTTTAATTAAGGCATAGGATTAAATTATTTAATTCGATGTAAAAGGAAAATTTAATGAATAAAATATTACAATATTTTTAATATTTTATGAAACATTCACGAACCTAGCAACGGTATTGCTCGGTTTTTTGGACAGATTTTCTCCTACATTTTGGCGTAGAGGCCAAATTACCGCGCGTTTCACCCCGAATAGATATTATAACACGAACTGACACTTGACAGCAGCCATTACTACTGATATTCGGGAACAATTGACTGGAAGCCGCCCTTAATGTGCCCGGCTGCGAATTCCAAACTTAGGAAATTAATGAAAATGCGACTTCGTAAGTTCAAGATTGTTATTATTTTAAAGACTAGGTTATATTGAAACTTATAAAAAACAACTGAATCTTGACATAAAAGTCTGCCAATAAAAAATAATGTCGTCTCGTTGTACAGAGTCTTATAGTAAATAGAAAACATTTTAGGTAACATCGAAATAAATTGCGATGCTGAAATTGAGTAGGACCTTACTTTATTTCTTGCAATAAAGACTAGGTTTGTAAGTGAACTAAATAAACCTTGGTAAAATTACCTGTATAAGAAAATATACGACGTTACTTGACTTTTACCTTTAGATTCCGCAAATAAAGTAGTAAAAACTCATATTACTGTCGTAGGCGTACGATCAAATATTAATTGCTTTATAGCAAACATAAGCGAAAGAAAACATTTTCATTTATAACCTAAATAAGCAATGGAGTACTAGGCGCCCAAGCAATCAAGGAGTTGTATTTTTTCTCCAGCAGTAATATATAAAGGTATGTTTACACAGAAAGCCATGTTTTTCGCAGCGTTAGCGTTCCCGGTATAGCTCTCAGGAGAAACATTCGTTGGTAGCTCGTTAAAGTCGCGCCAATTTATTAAATGCGATATACAGCTTGTGTTTGTAGGTAGTGCGGCTATCCTGTCCGACTTTAAGATTTAATGCTACTATTTGCTAACTTTCTCTCTGAGATCATGCTTGCCTGGTGTATATTGTGGCTTCAGATTAATATATCAGGACTACGCTTTGGTCACATTTCCAGGATGAGTCAGGACAGATGGGCCCGAATCGTCACACAGTGGGTGCCTGTAGACGGTCGTCGTCACCGAAGCAGGTCCAAGAAACGCTGGCGTGAGGATTTGGACTCGATCCTACCTGATTAGCCAGAGAAGGCAAAACACAGGGAGAGTTGGAACAGAAGGCCGCTGCCCAGCAGTGGGACAGAATAGGGTAAACAGGTAAAAATAAATACTTTAGTTATAGTCTACAGATATTGAACGTAGACTTATCTTTTCACCATAACCTGTTTTCAGGATCAATCAAAATAGTAAAAGGATAAAGTACTTATGTTTGAATAAAAAGTATTTGTCAGTGTCCGGAGTGGCGTCCGTAATTTGTCCGTACCGGTTGGCCAGAATCTTAATTAGACTAGTCAGAAGCACCGTTTTTATGTGAAATGTTAATTATTATATCTTCAGATTTTTCCTCACGAAGCTCTTACAAAAAATAAACGAAATAACTCATTTCCCTATTCATTTTTGCGCAGAAAAATACCGTCAAACTTCAAGCAGTGACATTCAAACTGAGTGTAAACACGGATCCAACCAAGTTGGATTAAGACTGTAATTAATCGAGAGTGTGCCTTCGCGACAAGATGACCCCCTCACTTCACCCCCTCTCGTTTCACCCGCTCCGGCAGAGGTTTATTTTTACAAGGCGGAGGACCTCCATTTCATTAGAAAGCTACAAAAGACTTGAGAGAATAGTTAGTTATATTAAATGCTCAATTGCGTTGGATTTTTATAGTTTTCTTTATTGTTTGTTTGTAATTCTCTTTATTAAAAGGTTTCATTCTTATTCTTGTTTGTTTTTGCGGATAATGAGACGGTTTCTTGCGAAATCTGCCGGAAACACGTGGCACTTATATCCCTTAAGAAACAAGTATAGTTTTATTAGATCAGTCCAAAATGGGTGGCGTGCTATAACTTCTGCCTGCCTCTGTGAAAAATAGACTGGTAATTAGTGACCGATACTTAAACTCGTGATTGTACTCATGATAATAAACAACTTTCCCAAAGAACCATTTTTTTTTATTACTATCACAATAACACAACAGCCGTATGAAATTCGCGCGCCGCACGGGCTGTCTACTTGCCTACTGTTGCACGGTATGATAGTAATGAGACAGAATGACGTCACGCGACTAACAGCTGATAGGTGAAAGGCGCGCGCGCGTGAATTTCATATGGCTGTTGCTGTTATTGTGATAGTGAATAAGTATTTAAAAAATGTTTCTTTGACAAAGTTGTTTATTATCATGAGTACAATCACGTGTTTAAGTATCGGTCGCTAATTTACGAGTCACACTATATGTGTGTTCATAGTAGGTTTCTAGTAATGTAAGACAATTTAAATGAAGAGAACACGTGCGTTTTCAGCACAACGAAAATTCTAAACACATTTTAAAAGGAAAAAATCTCTTAAATTACACAGTAACATAAAAACCGACTACCAACAAAACGAAACTAACCAAAAACTGCAGCGTCGGTCATAAGCGATGAAGTTTAACGGCACCACCAACCTCACAGCGAAAAACTAATTTCACGAATGTTAGTTAAAATAATCTAATTGGTAAACTGGCGGCGTCAGATAAGAGATGCATCCGACGACCCGACCGTTACTTTTTACTGGGAAAGCGCAGTAAAGATAGACGCGAATAGCGGCTGCCTGTTACACCGAAGGGTCGTGGTTCGACATTGTTTTTTTCGCCTAGTTTAAAGCGCTAGAAGGATGTTTTGGCGGTTGAATGACATTGAAACGGGGCATTGTTGGTAGTTTCAAAATTTTGTGCAAAAGTCTCACGAAATTTTATTTGAAGATGGTGGAGAAATTTTATTTAAATAAAATCAAACGCCTGTCATAAAGGATAATAAATAGAAAGGATTTTCAATATTACAGCAATTTCACTAAAACTAAACTGATCCTTTAGTGAAAGTCATAAAAACGAATGTGTCACTGTTTCACTAAAATTAAACTGATCCTTTAGTTGAAAGTTGTAAAAACTAATGTGTCACTGAATTTCAGACGATTTTATTGAAAACTCGTCGGAACAGTTTCTACTCTTAAATTTAACTATCATTTTTTGAAAAGGATATAATCGTTTTGACAAAGATTCGAATTGCACCTCAAAAGTGAACTATCGCAGAAATAGTATATTACAGGCTATCGATGTGGCTCGAGCTGCCTAGAGTAGAAGCACCCTGCTAAAAACAAAGTATCTTGACTTGGCTCGCGAGGTTGTCGACATGTGGGATGTGAACTCAGCGATCATTGTGCCGATAGTAGATTCAGCCAATAGCTTAATTACCAAGGACCTCCACCAGTACTCTCGTTAGGCAGCTGTATCAAGAGCTTGATTCAGAAAGCGGTACTTTTGGACACGGCTGGTATTGTTAGGATGTTCCTCTCTCTGGAGCCCTGACCGCTGGAAGCTTGGACCTTGTTTGACATACCGTAGGGCGAAAGTAAATGGTATAATAAAATAAAACATTTGAAGTCCGTAAGTTAGAAGGTATTGTCTAAACGATCTATGACAAAATAATCTATCAGTAGAAATCACTAAAATAAGACAGGAAGCCGATCCAAACCCAGATGGGAAAAAGCTAGGCAAATGCGACAGCTGTAAAAAGCACTAAACCATACGTTATAATTCACACCTTGACTCCTAAATTCCTGTCTCGTGAAGCGTCGCGGCTCAGAACATCAATTCGTCAGCTCCACACAAAAGAATGAACATCAACGATGCGCATTTGTACTTGTTTCACAAACTACGTCTCGACAATTTATGAATGTTATTTTTTAAAGGACAACGCAGTATTAGTATTAACAATGCAGTGTTTCAACTTGGACGAGATGGTCGGAATCGGGTCACACACGGCTAAGGGGCGAGCCTATTGTCATCAACCGGGCACAAATCCAGACTGACAGTGAAAAACTCTGGATAGAAAAACCCGATAACACTTTTCGCGACCTGGGAATCGAGTCAGATATCGTCGTCATCGAGTCGAGCCAGGATCTCATGGTCCGCAGTCGCACTTGCGACCAACAAGGCAGTTGGTTTACTGATTATTTTTACACTGTGACAACGAGCTAGATTAGTGTGAAATGTCCCGTTAACAACGACATCTGTAGCGCTTATTAGTTTAGTTTTTTTTTCGTGAGTTATGATAGCAATTATGTGAGTATATTTTGGCAGCGAATGGCTAAGAGAGATAAACGGGCATTGTGCGTAAAATTTCATTCTACTTTTACTTTTGTGTTGAGAGAAATACCTACCTTCTTGTATTTACGTTAGGTATACTCTTAGAAATACGATTATTTGGTTTGATTTAAGGTTATTTGGCAATTTAGGGTAACGATCAAGTAAAAATTTTCAATATCTAGTCTGGCACTAATTAGGATGCTATTATATTATGTCGGATGTGTCCTGCAATAAAATAAGTGTAACATCCTTTTTATTTTAAATATATTATTCAAATTAATATACTTAATAACTTACAAATAATATTATTAAATCAACGTTCTCATTGAACTGCGTAAAAATCGAAATCAAAACCTCTCACAGTAAAACCATACTCGCTCGTTACGGTGTGAACGGCGGCCGCAGTCACCACATGCGGCTAACTACCGATATTGGCGAAACGCGACGATTTATCGCGCGATGTGCGATGCTCGCGCGTTACTTTTACGATTCGCATTCGTCGACGATGGCTGGTTTTTTCGACGATGGGTTATGTTAGTTTTTTTAAAGGGTTTTTCGGTAGAAGGTTTTGTTGTGAACGTAAAAGTTGGCTACAGCCGCCTCAAATAACAAGTAATTTACTTTGAAGATTTATATTTTTAATGGTAAATAGGCGTGCGATTGGCCGCAACTCGCCTGTTGTGAAGCGATGACGCGCTCTAGGGTGAAGCACGCTTGCTTAGAAGAAACCGATTCACTCGAACTTTGAAGAGATCTAGATTATAGGCCTGCGGGACTGTTCGAATGAGATACCGTGGCCCTGGAACACAAAGGGCAAAAGAAGGAACATGGATGGGTTTTAGTCAGTAGAAGTGATTTGTGATTTCACACCAGAAAAAAAAGGAGATCTAGATTATAATGACCGGGAAACCGAGAAAATCATGCATTTTCCCATGCGGGTAGGCAGAAAGACTAATTTACCTGGTACGTTGTTAACGTACTCCATTCGCCTCGACCACGTTCATACATCTGGTCATACAGCACGCACATCATATAATATTAATAATCGCAAAAGCGACTCTGTTCGTCTGTTACCTTTTTACTGCTTAATAATAGTGATGTATAGACATTGATATGTACCTGAAAAAAAAGAAACAGTTAATTAGTATTAAGTTATTATTCACAAAATGTTAAATAGGAAAGCATTACAATAAAATGGGCACACAGGTGGCACCGTGATCTGCGCTAGCACATAGGATACTTTTTATCTATGTAGTTACGTTTTCGTGGGATCATTTTCGACCTTCATACGGATTACGAGCTAACCGCTGGGCAAAACCTAGTAAGCATTCTACCTAGTCAAAATTTTAATGCTCATAAAATGCTTCTCTACGACGCTGTCTCTCTCTCTTTCTTTTGCATTGTCTTGGGGAGGATGACGCTATAAGAACAGCGTGTACTACTTGGATGAGACAAGCGCATAACCGAATACAGTGGAAAACTCTAGGGGAGGCCTATCAGTGCTGGAAAGCAAAACAATCTTCAGTTACCGATGTCAAAAATAACTAAATAGAAACTTATTAAACTTATACTGTCACTTACGGGATATATTCCGTGATTGTTCATTAGTTTGAACTCCCGATATTTCGACGCTGTTGCAAGCGCCATGAATAATGAACAATCACGGAAGATATCGAGAAAGTGACAGTTTAAGTTTAGTTGTAAACCTTGAAAGCTTAAAACAGTTTTAGAAACTTGTAATAGATTAAGTAAAATTATTGTAAGATTGTTCATTATAGGATAACACATATCATAGTATAAAACAAAGTCGCTTCCTTTTGTCTGTCCCTATGTAAGCTTAGATCTTTAAAACTACGTAACGGATATTGATGCGGTTTTTTTTAATAGATACAGTGATTAAAGAGGAAGGTTTTTATGGCTAACATTGCACCCTTGCGAAGCCGGGGCGGGTCGTTAGTAAAGAATATTTGATTTATTCTATGATATGAATATCGCAACAAAAAAAATATTTGTGACAAAAATCAACGATTTAAAATTATTCGAAGTAAGTATTCTGCGTATTGATTATTCTATGAAATGATAATATGAGAATTTTTTTATATGAAATGAAACTACAGTGTACAACCGCTTTAAATAAATAAATAAACATGATTCTTAAATGCTACTTGTTTACCAAGTGTTCGACGAAGTGAGAAATTAAGTAACTATAGCACCAGATTATCAGATTAGTTACTACTTACTAGTCGTTTGTAAGAAGCTTATGGTAGGTTAGTGTCGAATTACGAATACCGGTAGGTTATGAAATATTATGAAGGTACTTATTTTCTTTTAAATAATAACAGACGCTCCGGACGATGTTAAGGCTAAGCCGCAGTTGCCTAGGTTGGTCCGTGGATGGGTGCCACCATACATACCGAGTTTCCTCCGTGCCGCCGAAAGCATGTTAAGCCGTTGGTCCCGGCTGTCATTTGTAGATCTTTGACAATCGTCAATAGCCCGAAAGTCTGACAACCACTCTTTCCAATGGGTGCCGTATTGCCTAGTACTATGGTAGTGGAGGTCAGACAAGCAGTCGCTCCATGAAAAATACTGGTATTCAGCTGCATCCGGTTAGACTGGAAGCCGACCCCATCTTAGTTGGGAAAAGGCTCGGCAGATGATGATGACTACCTCTTCAGCAAACTGATTAATATTTACAGCAGACTGTTATGTAGATATTAAGAGTGTAACAAGACCCTTAACGAAGCCACTTGCAAGCACTTGTTCTCCCCGTCATTGCGATCTATTTTTTCGTTCTATACCATAACTGGGAACCTTCTAGTTACGGAGATATTGGAAGTCAAAGTTACAACATTTTCACAAGTTTTTTTTTAAATACACGTTTTTAATGTTAGATTTTTGAAGACCTCCACGATCCCCGTTTTATTCAATCCATCCATCAGCACAATGTTTTGAGTTCGTTACATTGTGTACTACCGTAAAGAGTGATTTTTCACTCCAAAAAAAAGTCGATCCCAGCAATAATATTTGCATAAAGTTACTTAGTTTGATGTACCTAATGCTTGCTTGACGGCTTCGTGAAGGGTCCTGTTACACCCTGTATTATAGGTCTTGAACCCTTAAATTGACGCTTGATACGCAAGTTTTGAAACCTCAAAACCATCACAATTTATGACTCAACAAAATCCCCAACTGTTTATAGCTGGCAGTATCATAAACAGTAAAGGATAAATATGAATTTAAAAGGTTTTTCCAAACCGCCATCTCCGGTCTGGCTCCACGCCAGGAATCTTCACAATGTGCTCATCGACTTCTTTTAATGTCAAATTAATGTACACTGCCAGGGTAGCTGTTGTAGAGTTTTTTGAGGAACACTGTGATTGCAATGGTGGATTTGAAGTTTAATCTTGAAAATGGTGACTTCGACTGAATGTGATTACTGAGGAATGGATTGGAGTTAGATTGTGATTGTTTTACGTCACTTACACTGAAACTTACGGGGTATCTTCCGTGATTTTCAATTATTCTGAGGTCCCGACATGCTCCCGGTATTTTGACGCTGTTGCAAGCGCCATGATCGCGGGATGACGCATGGCGCTTGCGACAACGTGGAAATATCGGGAGCTCAGAATAATTTAAAATCATGGAAGATATCCCGACAGTAACAGTATAAGCTTAGATACAAACTGTGAAAGCTTAAAACAGTGTTCGTTTTACGTCAACGTAAACGTAAAGGGATGGGACGTCCAATCCTGTTGTTCTAAAAACCTACTGTAATTTCCTGTAGTAGATGGCACCTTACACTTGCACTTGTAAGAAGTGGCAAGTAGGTAAGTACTTCGAGTTAGGTGAGATGACGTAAACACACACAGATTTGGTAAGTCATTCAGTCACTAATTTGTCAACTACCTTAAAATTATATTAAACAATGTTTTAAATACGAAAGGGATAAAAGGTTGCTGCGTTTGCAGCCTGATGGTATGTACGTAAACCGTACACCTACCTATGGCTTTGTCTATGGTCAAATAAATGAAAGAATAAATAAGTGGGTAAATAAAAACCACTTATTTTCTCGTGTATTTCTTGGTAAAAGACAACTTTATCAGAAGTATTTTGCGTTTGAAGCAAAACTTACATGCTGCAATTTGTTCAGAACAATGTTAAATAGTAAAAAACCGTCCATGTGCGCTTCGTACTCACACGCACATAGGGTTCCGTAGCACCAAACAATAATAAAAATATTTTGAAGGCTCATTCATGTTGTATTGTTTTACATTCAACAACAAAACTAGATTTGTAGTAGTATCATAGTGTTTGATGAAAAAGTCCCATATCTCAAAACTAAACATCAAATCTTTTTCAAACCAATTTTTGTTGAAAGTTTTATTTACGTTCTACACTCCTAAATTTTTTCAAAATTTTCCTCCTCTTACTTCAGAAATTAGAGAAAGATAGACACTTCCAAAGTTGTAAAATGTATCCCCCCCACATTTTACAACTTTGGAAGTGTCTATCTTTCAAACGATTGACTTTGAGAAAAAATGGTTTTAGGAACCTCAATGTCATTTTTAAAGACCTATCTAGAGCGTGTAAAAAGACCCTTAACGAAGCCGAAAGGTACTTGTTCTCCCCGTCATTGCGATCATTGTTTTCTTTTAGACCATACCTGGGAACCTTCTAGTTACGGAGATATTGGGGGTCAAAGTTCCAACTTTTTCACAAGGTTTTTTTTTAAATAAAAGTTTTTAATGTAAGATTTTTACTTAAAACACCTCCACGACCCCCATACTATTCAATGTATCCATCAGCACAGTGATTTAAGTGCGTTACATAGAGATTTACGGAAAAACGTGATTTTTGACCCCAAAAAAAAGTCGTTTCCCAGCAATAATTTTTGCGTAAAGTTACTTAGTTTGAAGTACATAATGCTTGGTTGACGGCTTCATGAAGGGTCTTGTTACACCCTGTATAGACACCCGCACGTATAGGTTTGATGAAAAAAAAGTGGCTGTGACATACACAGACAGACAGACAGACAGACATGGCGAATCTATAAGGGTTCCGTTTTTTGCCATTCGGCTACGGGACACTAAAACGTTAGGTACTACCTGCTTTGTGAACTCGGATAACAAATGTAATGCAGATTATCTCAAAGCTACATAATTGAGTTACCCCCTAAAGTTTGCTGAACCAACTCTAGTTATACATCCACTCAAGCATTACAGCTAAAACGCTCAATTCCCAACCAGAACTGCGCACAAACTTCTATTTAACATAGCTTTAAAACAAAGTGAACTAGAACCACAGTTAAACACAAATAGTACTCATGGAACAGTAACAGGTCACGTGTAGTGCATAGCGCAGGCATCGAACCTGCGGCCCGGTGGAGCACGTACGACTAAACTTCGTAACGACCACTTGGGACATGCCTGGAAAATTGGAACTTGGTAGACTGGATTGGAATTATTTTGGATGGTGGATACCTGTTAGCTTGGTGTGTTACATTTTGGGTAAGTAGCACTGGTGCTAAGTAATGTTAATAATTGAATGGTAGGGTATGTTCAGAATGGAGCAGTTTCAATTTTTTTTTAATTAAGAAGAAACAAAATTGTGAATAAAACATTAAAATGTCTCTAGAAATGAAAAAGTCTAGGAAAAGTGATGTCACTTTACCTCATTACGTTATTTATTCTTGATAAGTGACTAACGAAACAAACCCAAGCGATGTCTTTTTCTGTATGGAATAATCATGTATTAACCGATTACCAAGTATATGCATTATTACTTCAGTAAATTACTTCGTAAACCGTAATCCGTACCATTTATCACCCATTATGTATCAATTTAATGGTCCAGCATGACCGTATTATGTAAATGGCCACTGGCCACGTGACCATGACTCTCTCTGTGTTCATTATAGCGATATTACCGCTGAAAGTGGGCTTTAATTGCAATTTCAGCTATTAATTGACGTTCGTCGGGACATTTAAATGATTTATTTTATGTTTTTCGTTGATTTTTCAACTGTTTGCGTCGTTTGGTTCTTGGGGAAATTGAATATGATTTATGCTTTGTGTGTCAACAGGAACTAAATTATTATACTTATCAATTTTCATGATTTTTTATCCGACTGCGGAAGAGCCCGAAAGGAGGGTAATGTTTTTAAATAAGATAAACTTTTGTAACTCGTGTTTAGACCTAAATATTTCTGTTTCTCCTCATTGTAAGCGATGATATAGTCGACGATCGTGTATGCTTGTCTCGAAGCAATAAAACAACCTAATATGTATTTCGTATTCGTACATGAGTATCTCGTATTTCAGTTATTTCTAGAAAATGTACATAAGTTTAAAACTCATATGACCAATCAATTCAAGAAACTAGCAAGCATTTAAAATAATCACATACCCACCCATCAATCGATAGAAATCACCACCAATAAGAGCCGGCCACACGTCGTTAAACCCATTAGAAGGTTCCGTATGTACATATTTAATTGGTCTGCCGAAGGAAATCGCAAGGAAGGCTACATGTGAACAATATAATGAAACAGGTACGATGCAACGTGAGAATGGGGGCAGCTGACAGGCCGGTCTAGTTATATTCTGACTTAGATTTATTGATTGAGGTGGGTTATAAAAGATTTTTAGAGAACAAAGGAAAATTAAATGTTACGTTGTAGTTTTAAGGTTTCGTACCCAAGGGGTAAAAACGGAACCCTAATCTGTATTTAATCCTGTATTTAATTCTGTATTGTTTTTTTCTAGTATGTTATTTAAAAAAATACATAAAACGCTCTTCGGGGATGATAGGTTTGGCCTGTAATCGCCGAAGTGTTAGGCAGAGGTATACCTTACAGTACATTTTGCCAGTTAGGTATGTTTAAGTAACATAGGTATAATAGGGGGCGAGCCTGTTGCCATCAACCGGGCACAAATCCAAACTCCGTGGCTGCTACTGAGAAATTCGTAATGGAAAAACAAAATAAAAATTTGCCCGACCCGGGAATCAGACCCAGGACGTCTTGCTTACTTAAAAAAAATCACTCCAATCAAGTGACTTTTTAGCTTGATTGACGATATCTTGTTTAGATTAATCAAAATCTTAGTTAAGTTGATCATCACGACATGATTGCAGCAATACTAGTTCAAATGATTGAACGCTCAAACAAGTTTCACGATCACCCTTAACATGACATCATTGTAGAAGAGTTAAAAAAGAGACAAGTTAAAAAAATGTTAACTGTAACAAAATAAGTTAGTTGTGTCAATCAAGCATTTTGATTACTTCAATAAAGATCATTGACACTTTATTAAGTTGATTTGACTTGATAGCATCTATCATTGCAATTGATTGTATTAATCATACAACTTGATCAAATCTTGCGCTAAATAAGTTCCTTGGTTGTGTTTATCACTATTTGGTTGTGTTTATTACTATTTGACTTGATTGCTGCAAATAAGTTTTGTGATAACTCCAATCAAGATCCCGTTTCAAATCTCAATCACATAAAAGTAGTAGCTGTGATAATTGTGCTTGATAGGCTCAGATGCAAACAAGTCACTTAGTCAATCTAAACAAAATCTTGATTGTGGCAACTACTTTTTTTTTCAGTAAGTGTAGCAGTTGCGATTGCGACAACTGGACCAAAGAGGCAGTTTTAATTACAAAAGGATGACAATAATGTTGTTATAACTGCTTCAAAAGCTAAGCCCTGCAACCAATCAATCTTTGATAACGTAAATACCAAATCAAGTAGCAACCCCTCCATAATAGACCGCCCATGACACGGTACAGTAACAAAGGGGGCGTGAAAAGGTCACCGTTAAAATAGACCAGCCTAAAATGATCAAAGCTGACATATTGGAATAAATGCGACTGCGATCAACACAGGTCAAAGGTATTAGCGATGTACATGTCTATATATGTTATTGGTTCATTTATTTATGTTTTGTTTTACAGACAAATAATCATTTGATTACAGATATACAATGCATCCCGTCAATTAAAGAATTAATAATGTTAATAAAAACTTCCTTGTCTAGACCTTGCGTTGTTTTTCAGGAAATTAATTAGATATTTATTGAGTAGATAGTTAGTCTATCTCCCTGTAGATAATTATCTACAGCAGGCATAGTAGGGACTTCCGAATGACTACTTCAAAGATGCTATAATAGCCTCGAGTGACTGCAGTTTGCCGTTACAAGCCGAGAAGAAAACGCTATCCATTTTCTTGACCCTTGGAGTAATCTCTTAGTCCGGGAGCTAGCTCAACTTTTTCATTTTAAGGCGAACTAGCTTGGAGTGAAAATGAAGTAGTTTTTTAAGTCCATCACATTTTATATAAGCCTTTTTGCTGTCCTAGCTTTTGGTCGCAGCTTCGCTCGCGTTAATTTAGAATTTGACAATCAATTCGAGTGGTATTCTCTTGTAATAATTCGAAAGATACGTGGCGCCATCTATTATCATAAGAATGTTATTTTTGTTTTCCGCGGGAAAAGTATTTTTTTTCGGAATGAAAGGTACCTTATGTACGGTTGTATATGCAAAATATCAGGATGAGCGGTTCCGTGGTTAAGGCGTGAAAAACAAATAAACAAACTTACTTTCGCATTTATACCTAATGTAAGTATAGTAGGTATAGTATGGATGGAAATACGAATGGATGGAATTCAGAAACTTGAATAATCTTAAAGTCCTTCAATGAATTGAAATGAATTGCGCAGATAATTATTCACACAAATAATAGTTCACCGAAGTGTATCAAATAAACGATAACAAAATTAAGATTAAGTTAGTAAATAAACAGTTTATTTTAAAGTAAAAAACCCGTGTTTACGAACTTTGCACTTTGTCGAAAGTAATTTATCAAAGAGATTTGATCCAGTTTTGCTACAAAAACTCGCAGACTATTTGGCGTCGCCGTATCATTTGAAACTTTGAAATTAAAGTCGGTATGGAATATGAAGTTTTTAACAAAGAATGTTGGAAACAAAGAAGATTGTAAGTACCCGAAACAAAGGGGTCACAAAGGACGATAGGCAAATTAGGTTAGTTTTTGTCCAAAACTGTAAACAACAGAATGAAACGTGAAATGTTTTGGGAATAGTTTAAACTTTGTTTTCAACGTAATATTTTTTTCATAACACATATCTTAGAGAGTATTTCGTATGTTTTTGATATCTTAATGAATTCGAGGCAGTTACTCTAAGCATTCGATTCGGCGGTATTCGTTACTACTGACTCAATACTATCATTGCCACATAGGTATATACCCTTCCGGCTGTGCCGATAAATGTCGAACCGAACAATTATGTACCGCGCCTATGGATTCTGAGGTCTTTAATCAATACCTTCTTAGAAAAATTTCGAGGGTTAAACAATAATAACCTTTGTTATACATAATACTAGGAAATCTCATCACCATCATTCCATATTTGAGGTCGGCGCAGCATGTTTTCTTCTTCCATACTTTTATCTCTATTACTCGTCATCTCATCAGACACCTAGCCATATCCTTCACAGACTTTCGATCGTTTCTTTGGTCTTCCTCTACCCTTACAGCCATCAAACAATTAAAATGCTCAGCCTAAAAGTCGTAATTCTTAGCCCATCCAAAGTTAAAGACCACCCATTACGCCCATAGTACATTAAAAACACAAACGCATACCAAACTCAGTGATTTAAATAAAATCGTGACAAAAATCCATTAATTACAAATCTAAGCCATAATGTTACACTACGGTGTGATAGGATGGCAAAATCCTTAGATTACTGTTTTATAATAAAGATAAATTGGTAGTGGGTAAAGATTTATTATAGTTTTATCTAAATATTTAAATTGCCTGTAACTAATAGTAAATGATTATTCAAATGCTTGAGTGGTTTTAATTTAAAGGTATTATGAAATTAGGGCAAAAAATAAACTGTTTGATTTAAGTTTATTTTTGTCTGAATAAAACTAACACAAAATATAAATATAAAGGTACTTTGATTTGGCTACTAATATACGATATATACCGCGCCTCTTATTACAACCTATTATGTGGCGCGGTTGATTGTGGTATTCCTCAGCTCATCAAATGTGGAAAGAAATGTATGTGAGACGTGATCTTATCAGAAGCACCGCTTGATTCTTTTAAAATACAGCAAGCAAGATTTTGCCTTGAACTACATACACTACATCAACTCCCAGCCAACCACTTGTACAGTACACGTTATTAATTTCAATCTAATCAATATCTGCCTACCCCATAATCACACGGTAACCATAGCGAAGTTAATCACGGTAACTGCACTACACTTTCACCAGACCACAGAGTAGATAGAATCAGAAGGCTTCTTTATACAATACTAGCTTAAGCCCCCGCAGCTACGCCCGCGTGGAACCCGGTAATTGGCCCTCGGGATCGTAGGTACTGAGATAAAAAGTATCCTATGTGTTAATCCAGGTTATAAACTATCTGTGTGCCGAATTAACCCAAACCCGTTCAGTAGCTTTTGCGTAAAAGAGTAACAAACAGCCATACATCCTCACGCACACATAGACAGGTACTATCACATTACGAAAACGTTGAGCATGGGGTCATGCGTTAGTTTTCTAGGTCCAGCAAAGAGTTTTCGAGTTAATCCACTAGGAATTTGTGACCAATTGATGCCAACAGAACCGCCATCTTTTATTTGGGACATAACTGGCTTAATCTGGGTATTTTCTATAGGTAGCCACTAGCTTGCATTTTCCTTCAGGAAATACAGGCATGATTTTAAGTTATGTTTTCAGCACGTTTAAGGTTTTGGTAAACCCCTCCCATACCTACAAACGTCAATATTGCTCTTACTTGCTGTACGTGAAGCATGTCTATGTGTGTGCGTTTGTCGCTCATTATATTGAGCAGGCCTTCTGATCCTATCTCTTCCATGACCACAGTCCGGTCTAGCTACTCTTAAAGTTCTAAGAAGTGCGTAAAAGCGGCGCTCGCGCATGCCATCAAATTGCTTTGAACCTGCGTTTCACTTGGAAAGGGATGTGGGAAGTGATATCGATGTAATTAAATTATGTCTTAGCTATTAAAATAGTGGTCGTAGAAATTAGATTAGTTGTAGATAATCGTGTTTAATTTTATCAAAGACTAGCTGTTGCCTGCGACCTTCGTTCGAGTGAAATTATTATAAAAAAATATTACTTTCCTTTTTTAATCGAATTTTGTTACCAATTTCAAGGGTTTTTTTTTGCACGGAACCCTAATCATTTTTCTAAAATAAAAGTAGCCTATGTTAGACCTTATAATATCAGCTATCTGCCAGTAAATGTCCTGACAAAATCTGTCCTGTATACTTTCATACGCATTCAGTAAAAAGCTATTATTTTGATATTAAAAATAGACACTTCAATTTTATTTATTTGTATAGATGTATAGATTTGTGACTGTAGGTGTTGTGTTAGGCCACAAAAACAAGGTCAGGATAAAAAGCAATTTTTGAATATAATACTTTGTGTAAGTTACTTCATCATCACTATTCTCAAAAGAGTGCAGCAAAAGGGCGGAGGAATCCGGCGTGTGGCACCCACCTACCCGCACTGGATTCGCGTGATGGACTACTACAGCCCACTCCCTCTCATAGAAAAAAGGCCTGTGTACTAGCGCTGGGAACGACAAAGGCAGTATGAAAGTTGTTAATAATATTTTCTATCCTGGATCTCTTTTTGCAGTTTCAAGTTATACAATGTGTAACAGAATAAACGCACAACCTCTTAAGGGGTCATTGTATTCATCATTATGAACAACTTTCACTATGGGAGTAACCTCGAAATCGCGAAAAAAAAAACAGCTGTTCAGTACATTTTGTCGAATTATGCACACAGAAATGTATGGGGCCGTCGATTTTTTTCCCGCGATTTCAGTGTTGGTCCCATAGTGAAAGTTGTTCATAATGATGAGTACAACGACCCCTTAAGAGGTTGTGCGTTTATTCTGTTACACATTGTAGACAATGCTGCTTGCTCATAGAAATAAACACGTATGTAGCATTACAGGCTTCTAATTCCACAAGAAGGTCTATTTCAATAAGCCTTTTATTCAAATCGACGTCTATTTTTACCATTTCTCCCCTATATCTATATATAGCCTCCCCACAAATCCTGCATTTATAATAAAGACAGCGCCGCAACAGTTTCATACTTCCACAATGCATGTCTCAAACACAGACGTCTCTAATCTAATATAAATGAAACGGCAAAACTATAAGTGCATTAGACGTTGTGGCACGTTTATGTGTGTGTGTGATTAGGGTTGGCAGGCTAAGAATAATTGTAAGAAGTAAAAATATTACGGGAGATTTTTTTTACCAATAACCATAAATGAACGCGATTAGAATATCGAAACTGCGTTCAAGAGCAGTTACGTAGTATGACGTTGATAGCGCTTGAACGCAGCTTATAAGGTGCTGGTCGCGGTTATTTTAATTGCTGAAATTTGCCTTAAAGACACTACAGAGAAGAAATGTCATAAAAATATGAACATGATAGCGGTCTCACTGAGAAATGGGTCGCAGTGACGTCTTTGCCAATTTTGACACTATATACTAACACTCTTCGAGAGAGCAATGGCCAGTTCGCTCTCGCAAGCAGATTATGATTTTGTTGGGTCAAGAAGCATACGGCAATATGCAAGCGTATTTCATGGCAATAATTCAAGTTCCTCAACTATCCTCACCAATTCTTCGTCCCCTCTAGATCGCCATGCAACATAATTACTGAGGAGCATTACGTCATTATCCTCTCAAAATCTCATCGCTACCAACCCTACAAGCCTGTAAATAATTAAGACGCTCAATAGGGTTGTCGCGGCATGGTTTCTTAGGCCCTGTTCATGGTTTCGGGCGATGCGACTTGTTTTAAGCAAAACGCTCGCGTCTCTTGTTTTGTTTCCTTCGCGTGACTACCGCCGCGTCGCGGTGACTGGCCGCATGCCCTAGACCTCTTTCTTTTATTTGTTTTCTCCTACTAAATTTGGTATCAATATAGCTTATATTCTGGATTAACTTATAGTCTACTAGGTAGGGTAGGTAGGTAGGTAGGGTAAGTAGATCGGTATGTAGGTATGGTAGGTAGGTAATAGGGGTTCCCCTATTATTGCGTATGCTATTAGTGCATTATATATTTTACAAATACCTTCGATACCACTAGACCAGTAGTGCAGAAGGGAAAAAATACCCACGACACTACCAGTAGTGGGGCTTAGTAGTGTGGAGGAGGGGAGGAGATGCGTAAAAGCTTGGGTGTATCCACCGAAGCTTTCCGAAGATGTGCCAAGCGCAGAAATAAGGAGATTTTCAAAGCGGCACGCCACTTACAGCACACTGCTCATTGCACGCCGTTCATGTCTCTTCTCGTCTCCGCTGGCCTAAACAATTGCTTGACATCGCCTCTCCCCTCTGCTCAACCGTTTCCACTAAAGCTAAGCGTACACGAGAAGTGTAAAAAACTAAATTTGTCTGGCCTCCGATTCGGTGGAGTCTGGCCCTTACTGTCGTAACACGCGCACCGCTTGACCGTGTAGCTCGTGGGCAAGCAGTAATGCCTGTGAATAATTTAGAAGCACAATATAGTTGTCGCCGTATAATTTCTTATGGACAACGCGATCGACTTTACCATTCTTGGAAATGCCCGATTTCTGTGGTTTATTTCATGATATGCACGATGGATAATGATAGGTTTGCGATATAAACGGTGTATGTGGTAATGTTGTCTATAAAGTGCTAACTGTGTTTAGAAAATACATTTTTGATAAGGGATCTGATTGTTGGTGGAGTTTCCTGCCAGGGTTGCGGGACTGTTCGAAAAAGATACCGCGGCCCTGGAACACAAAGGGCAAAAGAGGGAATATGGATGGGTTTTAGTTAGTACAAGTCTGACACTCCCTTCCGCTCCGCCCAGAGTGGGAGGGGCCATTTGATTATATCAAAACCGTAAAAAAAAAACAAGTTACGGTTTTTGAGAGGCTTATTAGTGTTTGACAAAAAAAAAATGGCTGGCTTAGTTGATGAAATATGTTTACTGGGTGGTAATAAAATGAGCCTACAAGGTTTTCAATGCCGGCCACAGCTTCCTCAGGCCTTCTCTCTGTGCGAAGGAGTGGGCAATAATCCACCATGCGGGTTGGTAAATGTCACATGTCTTCGAATTTCTGGTTCAAGAACATGGTTCCTCCCGATGTTTTCTGTCACCGTTTATAGTACAGGAGGCCTAAAATGACCGCTTTAGTAGAAAATTAATAGGATAATAATATGAATTACGTTACAATTCGTAAAATGGTCACAAAGTGACAATTCATAATATTAACTGCGGCTGTGACGTTAACATTCTTATAATAATAAGAATGTTAACGTGATTAATATTATTATCCTATTATGATTTTAGGCCCCCGGTAGTTATGATATAAATTATACAAAAAAAATGCCTAGCTTCGAACCCCAGTCGAACCCACGTGAAAGATCGGGCTGTAACTACTGGGTCACTACTTGTTTTATGTTAGAATAGAACAGCATAGAATATTTATTTATTGTTACTTAGTTGTTCAAATATGATTTCTGGGTGGTGACGTCAAGGAATTTCGAGTGTGTTATCAGATGTTATCAATCAAGAAGATATCTTAGAATATTAATGAATGTTTATGTAATTAGTTTTCGCGTACCTTTTGGGGTTCGTGACGCCCGGTGCGGCGCCATACTTGATATTGAGATTAAGTACCATGTTCCATAGTTACCATGTATGAACGATACATAATTAAAATAGTGATTAAACACTATGTTCCTTTTCAGTGTTCTCTAAGTTGTAAGGATCACGACATACCCCTGTATGTACGGTTGACGGCTTCACGAAGCCGTCAACCAAGCATTATGTACATCAAACTAAACTAAGTAACTTTACGCAAAATTTATTGCTGGCAAACGATTTTTTTTTGGGGTGTAAAATCACTTTTTACGGTAGGACTTGATGTAACGTACTCAAAACATTGTGCTGATGGATGGATTAAATAGTACGGGGGTCGAGGTGTTTAAAGTAAAAATCTGGCACTGTAAACGTGTTTTTTCTAAAAAAAAAACTTGTGAAAAAGTTGGAACTTTGACCCCCCATATCTATGTAACTAGAAGGTCCTCAGGTATAGAAGGTCCTCAGGTATGATCTAGAACAAAAAAATATCGCAATGACGGGGAGAACAAGTGCCTTTGGGCTTCGTTATGGATCTTGTTACATCCTTTATTACTATGTCTAAATATTGTCTGTAAATTCTTGTGATAGAGTGAAAGTCAGAGCACCGGAAGTAGCCTGTGCCGGGCGGTGTACACTGTATGTTTTATAAATACAGTAGTGTATAATGTTCGCTATACGTATAATAGTGTATAATACTCGCTCGAACTGCTTTAAAATGCAATTAGACGAGACACCTGGAACTACCTCGTTGGTGTAATGGTCACAAGCACTACTGCTGATCATGAGGTTTAGGGTTCGATGCCCAGGTCGGGCAAAGGGTTATCGGATTTTAGCAGCCCAATTTTTGATGGCAGTAAGCTCGTCATTAGGTACACCTCTTCCTAAGCCTATGGGGATAAGATGTATTGCGATGGTCTAATTAATTTTAAGGTTTTTGATAAATTAATGGTAGTCTCTGTGCAGTTAAAAAACAAATGTGTTAATAACACAAAATAAAGCATTAATAACAGACCTTCAGAGTAATGAATAGGGAACAAAATATCAACAACAGATAATGACAAGCCACAAACACAAAAGCAAAGGAAATTCATAAAGCTTAATTGATAGCTACCCCTTTGTAATAATAACATAATTTAATTACAATGACAGAGTTTCAAACAAAGGAAGCCATGAAGCATTGAAAGTATTAAAAGTCGCAGTCACAGCATGCAATCGCTGCGATTAAAGGCTATTTGTATTCTCAGTTAATGTAAGCTAATTTGTCGGTAGTCGTCGCAAATTGCAGGCCGTGTGTGAAACACCGCGTGTCCCAGCCCTATCGGACGGCCCGTAGGGTTGCCACGAAACTTTTGACAGAACTATACTTTTGTCGTGTAATGCGACATTGTATAGCGTGAGTAATTTTCCAGATGTTCTTTTTGCATGAATATTTGATTGTTGTTTCGTTTTAATACGCCTGTCATTCCGGAAGAGTAAGGCAAAGAACCTATGGCAGGGATAAGCCTATTGCCATCAACCGAGTGCAAATCGGACAGTTATTGAGAAATTCCATAACTAATCTTCTTTCTTCTTTATCGTGTGGTTAGTGCCCAACCTGGTGTCAGAGTTTTTGTGCCGCTCATGGGTTCTGACTTGGCTTTAGATGCCGAGAAATATCTCTCAGGCATGCTGGTTTTCTCGCTAAAGCAAGTGATAATTATACAATACGCACGTGAATCCGAAAAATCATAGGTGCGTGTGTTGGGTTCGATCTCGAGACCTATGACTTGTCAGTCCGACGGTCACACCACTAGACTATCCCTGCTACATAACTAATAGCCCAATATCACTGACCTTGGGAGTCAGTCCCAGGGTTATTTCAGAGGTATTTCATTCTGAAATTGCTACAAAATATTTGTGCTATTTAAATATAATATCAGTAAGTAACTCGATATTCTTCATTAAGTTTTCTCCGTATACAGTAACGTCGAACACCGAATGCGCTTCGAGAATTTGATACTTCGTATACAAACAAAAGCCGTCAATGTCCGAACGTCAAGCCTTTGTATTCGAAGCAAAATACAAAATTCCAAATATTTTCTTTTATATTAAAGGCGGGCGTAAAAGGGAATTACGGTATTAACGTCAGGGTGAAAGGTAAGCCTTGTCGGATAATAACAAGTGAAGATTATCAAGGCGTCACGAGAGGTGATTCAATTTTGACATTTTGTTAATTGGAAAATGAGCTCAAAGTGGATATTATTAACGACTCATTTTTCATTATCATTTTATCGAGCGTCGTCATTAAGCGCTGTGTCATTTTTAGGGTGCCATACCCAAGGGGTAAAAACGGAAGCCTATAACTAAGACTCCATTGTCTGTCTATCACCAGGCTGTATCTCATGAATCGTGATAGCTAGACAGTTGAAATTTTCACAGATGATGACGTATTTCTGTTGCCGCTATAACAACAAAACCAGAATAAAATAAATATTTAAGGGGGGCTCCCATACAACAACAGTTTTTTTTTTTCAGATAATGGTACAGAACCCTTCGTGCGCGAGTACGACTCGCTCTTGTTTGGTTTTTTAAATGTTACAGGATCATGCTGGACCTTTTGCCGTCGTACAGGACCAATAAAATTTAGTTTAATTATTATTATTATTATTCATTTATTTCAGATACTTCCATCCATATAATTATTAGTAACACAGAAATGCTTATGACAAACTAATGTTAGTAAAACTAAAAACACAATAACAAAATAAAATAACATGACCTTTGGATACTCCCGTTCACGTGCGCGTGTTTACTTGACTGTGTGAAGTCTTGTCCAGCGCTCGAGCATTGGAGAATCCCACCGGTCCGATAATACGCACAGGATGCTGTTGGTACTAGCACACATGCGTGTTAGGACAGAGGTACAACGCTTGCGCATGACTGTAGCGAAGCTGTCTACGTGGGCCTCGGCAAACATGCCCGAGGCACTGCAATACCGCGGCAGCCCCATCAGCATCCTGAATGCATTGTTGTACTGCACTCTCAGATCACTGTATGCCCTCTGCAAATAGTCAACCCACAGGCTGCACGTGTAAAAAGACTGACAGTATGCCCTAAACAACGTCACTTTTACTTTTTTTGTACACCATGCAAACCTGCGAGCTAACATATTACATCGTACAGACAGTGACCTGCGCTCTCTCTCAATGTCAGTACTATCCTTCAAGTCATCGGTGATCCAGTGACCCAAATACTTAAATTTTGTAACTCTTTTTAAAGAGTTACCTTCCAAGAAAACTTCAATGTGTCTTATTTTTTTTCTCATGTTTTTTTAGTGGAAGTTGGAAAATGAGGTTTTTGCCCTATAGTGGAACAGCAATGGCTGATAATATTAACATACGTATATTTTGTTTAAATATTATTTTGGTTTATTGTTTATTTAACCGTTTTGTTTTGTCCTGTGCGAGACAAATAAATACAATTTCTTTCTTTCTTTAAAGCGGCGCCAGAATGACCGGTCCTGTACTTATAGCATCCAACGGATTTCTGGGTCCATCACAAGGTCATCAATCCACCTTGTGGGAGGCCTTAAGACGTGTAGTTTGTTATGTCACAACTGTACTGTTATTTTCACTACATAGTAAAAAACATAGTCGCATCTTTAAAATTAAGCAACGGATTTTGATGCGTTTTTTTTTAAGATGGAGTGATTCAAGAAGAAGGTTTATATGCATAACAGTGCACCCGTGCGAAGCCGGGGCGTGTCGCTAGTAGATTTATAAACTTAATACTATTTACAACAGGTACGTCTTCCCGTACGTGATCCTAATTCCAGAACTTCTCTTCCCCATCAACAATCCGTTCTACGTTTTTTTGCCGTTTCCGCTACCACTTAAGAAAGAAACTAAATGGCATAAACATCCGCATAAGAGAAAGAACGGAACATTGGTCATTACGAAAACTTCGTTCAAACAAAAAACTAAAAAGCACACTCTAATGTGAAAATCGTGTGTAACCACAAGAATAATGATCCAAATAAACAGTAATAAATATTAATCACTGAAAAAACTTTGCCAAAACACATCATAGTAGCAAAAATAAATAAAACTATATAGTTCCGGAACTCGATAAATCAAAGGGGTATTTAAATTATGCAAGCTAGGGTTGGCATGAACACGATACAAAAATTACTATTGGAACTACACTGGTGAAATATGTGAGCCTTTTGTTAAGACCAGGGTACACGATTCGAAAAGATTTGTGTGGGTGAAACTTAAAACGTGGGTGAAAGATATAAACAGATTATAGATATGTGCGTAGTTGAAGGAATAGTTTTGAACGAGTATTTTAGGTCTTCGTTCATAATTACGTTTATTAATCATATCTTGTTGTTGGTAAGATTTGATTAATTTTGGTTTTGTTAGCTTGGTAATTTAATTTGATGTAGAGATGGGTTTGATTGATTAAATTGAGTAGGTAGGTAGCAGGTAATTTCATGAAAACATTATCGTTATAGGTTTATTGACGAGCTATTAATTCAAAGATTTTCTATTTGGGGGCTTAATTTATTTTTGTCCCAAGGCACTCCTTCACTCAGGGTCAATTTTATCATGATGCGGATCATCTTAACGACTTTCAAGCGCTGACACTGACTGATCTGACAGCTGTCAAACGGTGTTTAAATGTACCGATCGTGTTCCGATTCATCGATGAAATTCACTCTCAATGCGTTATCTGACATTTCGAAATGAAGTTACAGATACGTCATGTACAAAGTTTTTCTAATTTTTACACGAGTTCATGCAAGCAGGCCTAAAACAAAACTCAATAAAATTCCACAAGTCCGGTACGCCCCCTTATGCACAAGTGTCGGCTAACCCTAAAAAACCCTTCGCGTGCCATCACTTAATAAATACATTTATGTGAATAACGTTACATACATTGCTAGCGTTTTTTCGGCTTTAATCAAATGGCTTGCAGCGTGTGCTCATGCATAATCGCAGAACGCGAAGCCGACATCAACTCACAACTACTGCACTCTACTAGTTTCTGTAACATTTTGGTTGAACCGTGTTTCGGCGAGTTTTATGGTTTGGGAAAATTGTTGTTTATTATTTGTTTGTGTGTGTTTTTAACAGGTGGTATGGATGGGTTATAAGGGGGCAATTATAGTAAGGGTCTTTGCCAGAGTTTCTCAAACATACACGCATAAACTCACGCTTTTCTCACATGAAGGTAACCACAAAAAGATCTTTGCATCGCCCACGTTCATACACGCACAACGGTTGCGAGTATTACACACCTGACCATTCTGAAGAGCATCATCATCGATAAGGTTAATGAACGACCATTTAGGGCATCTGTCAGTGTACAACAAGGAGAAGTCCAATTCATTGCAATGACAATTTTAAATAAAACACAAAAAAAAAATACAAAGGCGAAACGAAAAAAAAAACACCCTTCCTTCCGTTTAATTTACGCATCCGTTTAATTGGTAGGACAAGAGTCCCCAATCAAGCATAGTACTGAAACTGACGTACAAATAATGAGCTCCGGTTTTGAGCGTCATGCCATAAAACCGGGTTTTATTACGAATTTTACGAGTTTATTTGAAGAGCAAGTGCGGGGTAGGGGAGGCGCGCGCGCCGCGCTTAAGTGATTAAAATCGCGACGGGTGCGCGGAAACAAAGCTGGCGTAATGTTCGGATGAATTTAAATGGAGGAGTGAAACAAAAGAGAACGGCGTGTCTTGTTGGGGCG
The DNA here is from genome assembly GCA_947578425.1 of Eugnorisma glareosa. NCBI lineage: Eukaryota > Metazoa > Arthropoda > Insecta > Lepidoptera > Noctuidae > Eugnorisma > Eugnorisma glareosa. The sequence goes on along the minus strand of OX387971.1, from coordinate 2,182,557 downwards.
AGGTCTGGAGTGATACTGTCTGCGAGCTGTACTTGCAGCTAAGTGCAGTACTGGCCACTATTACACGAATTTTCGTAAATGGAACGACTGAGGAAGATTTGAATTAAGAATATCGTTTGACCCGAGGTTCATATATCAAATTGAAAATTGACGGTTTCATTTGTTTGTCTTCCTTTTTTTTTCTGTTATTACGTTGAACTTTTCCAAAAAGAGAACTAACTTCTAGTAATTCCGTCAATCTATTTAATTATTTTATAAGATACATTAAAATATACTCATGGAAGACGGTTAGTCCTGTCTACGTGAATTTAACAACACCTTAATCAAAACTTACTTACTAGCAACAAACTTGGCAATCCTGTCATAGGCGCCACTAAAACATGGAATCACAGTATTTCTACGTCAATTTTTCTATTAGCCTCTTCTATAGTACTTTTTTAGCCTTTATTGTCCCACGGCCTGGCATAGGCCTCCCCAAAGCTTTCCTTTCATCTCTCCGTGCGATTTTCTCCGGCCAATCTCTCACCAACGCCTCTAAGTCGTCACACCAGCGTTTTCTAGGCCTCCCTCGGCAATGACACCCGTCTTCTGGAACGCACTGCGTGACGACTCACGTTTTAGTACTTGCCCACCTAAAATATCTAAGGTCACATTCCATCGCACATAGCTACCTACCAAGCAAACTACATCACTATATCTTTTACCTCTATCTACACGTGACTGCATACACCCTGTATGTCTGCACAACCTTTCCACCGCGTCGTGTCTGCCCCTATGCACTTTACGGTGCACTTCTGTTTGCCAAACGCGTTCTGAAAACGTTTTTGTCAACAGCATGTGTCGTATATTGTTAGAGGATTTTAGGTCTCTCATATTTTTTTGGACTATTTATTTTCTTGGTAATATACAGTGTGTCCGTGGATAATGTGCACAAACGAAAATAGGAGTAAAAAAATGTAACGACAAAAAAAAAGGAGAAAATGCGCTTCATTAATATTGATGGTTTATTTTTCTTATTACTTACGACATACCCTTTTTCTTTAAAAAAATATATCTTTTAAACAATTGCGACTATTTAGTTGAAATAAAAACAGTCAGTTGGTTAAGATCAGATGATGCTTAGCAAATAAAAAACAGTCATAAAGTTTAAAAAATCTTTTTTTAAATAACATTTTGTATATTTTCAACATTTTTCTCGATAAATTTCGATTTTTATCAAAAAAAAATCCCCATAAACGTATTTTTTCAATGATCATTATGAATCCTTTTCTTATTACCTCTCCATTTCTTTTTTAATTTTTAGATTTTTTTTCCGATATTTTTGTTGAAAAATTTTTGCCTAGTTTCACCCATTTGCGTTAGTACACATTATCCAGGGACACACTGTATTTGAGGATTATAAGTGGAGCGTGCTTTTCTAATAATACTCGGAAAAAATTGGAAAAGGCATAACATATTAGGCGAAGCAAAAGGTTTTCTCGGGGTGGATTTCAAGGTTGGGTAAAAAATTACCTGGTTTCACCGATTGATGGCAATAGGCTAGCCTCCAATTACGTGGCACTTATACGTAACTGGCGTAATGAGGGTGTACAATAGGTAGGCCTCTGCCTAAACCTTCGGGAATTATAGGCGATATGTTATGCTGATTATTTTAGGGCATAGAATCTACATTGCGAAAAGCAACAACAAAATTGAACACATCTAAAATTCCCTATCAAAAACCCAGTCGTCGAACTACTCTACTTTCAAAGTCATTCCTCAGAATGTCATTCAAATAGGCATTGACAGTTGTAGTGTTGTGCACACACGACACATCACAAAGAACTCGGCTTAACATGTCCCCCATCTTGTTAGTGTCGTCCGATTAGCTGTAGCATGCTGATTGGGGTATCGTCTGATAAACTATACCCCAGCTTGGAGAAGCTGTATTGGGGAATTGGGGACATTGTCGTGTTATGTTTTTAGTTAGAAAAGTTAGTGGTTGTTGTTACCCACGATAGTGGAGAATCGCAGATAGAAACTCTGTATGTGGGTAGTATTCAGTTTCAAAATAATTTACATCAGAAATTATGGAAATTCGTAATCCATTGTTTCTTACATTTGAAAGAGTCATCGATAATGCAAATCACGTAATGATAATGGTTAAATTGTCAAAATGAGCTATTGTGAATGTGAGTCTGTTACACATTTAACTTCCCTATGGCGAATGCAATTCCTGTTACATCAAAAAGTACCAAAATGCTTGATTTTACGCAGTCGTGTCAGAAATTTGCACTGAAACTTAGTCACGATCAAGTTGACCTTACTCAACCTTTCCACTCCTATAATAATTGTTAGTTATCCCACAAAATTATTTATTCAACACCAAAAGGTCGACATACCCCCAGGGTTCAAACTACCAGGCACACATAACTATACAGCATACAAATTCAATACGAAGACTGTACCAAGCCGATGGTGGTACATTGGAGGGCAAGCTCAGTTTTGGATACGTATTTTTATGTTGAATATGATTAACTGTGCTTGCTCGCGGGGAGACCGTTAGACCTTCCAAGCATAAAGTGCGTCACTCACCTGCTAGCCTCCTGTGACTCTTCGAGGGAATCTTGTGCTGATGTGGCACGTGGCTGGCGTTGCACGACGACCGGCCGGTCCGACTATCCACTCACAAGTTGGTGCACCAAAGTCTTTAATGCACTATATGAGCCTTCAGGTATCACAGTTAGTCCAGATAGAAGCTGTTTAGCGACGATTAACCCTCATCCAAGGATTTCAACCGGGAGCGCGCACTTAGGCAACTGCAATTGCTGCCATCTTGGATTCGACACGACTCATTCGTTCGCAAGCACAGTGCGCGCATAGATAAAAAATGTATGATTACAGAACATTCCGCCCACCAAAATGCATAGTATTTTCAGTACGTTGAAAGAGCGGAACCCGAGAACAACGGATAAAAACGAATGAAGAGCTGATGTGATCGATTGACATTAACGCTAATTGAAGTTAACACTAAACTAAACTAAACTAGAATCTAATGAATTGAAGTTAGGTAAACGGTCTGTCTAGTCAGTCTGAGTTGGCAGAGGGCACAACTTCACAAGAGGTCTCGTAAGAAATGATCCATTTGCCAAACGCACGGTGGCCACACGTACCACGCCGTCAGGACCCGGATGTAATTCCGTGACCCGAGCTAGAAGCCAATGCAGCGGTATAGTGTTTTCGTTTTTGATGACCACGATTGAATCTACAGCTAACGGTTTGCAATGCTTAGTCCACTTTGCTCGCTGAGTCAACGATTGCAGATATTCGACATTCCAGCGTTTCCAAAAATCTTGTTGGAATCGCTGGATCAGTTGCCATCTTCCTAACCGAGTAAGATTAATGCCTGATAAATCCTCATCAGGGACTGAAGTAAGCGGCTCTAAAGTTAGGAAATGACCCGGAGTCAATACGTTCAAGTCGTTGGGATCTGAGCTCAGCGAATAAAGAGGGCGCGAGTTCAGCATAGATTCGATTTGTACAAACAAAGTTGTCATCTCTTCGAACGTTAATGTCTGATCACCGATAATACGATAAAGATGGGATTTAACTGCCTTAATCTGTATTTCCCATACACCACCAAAATGACTACTAGCCGGAGCATTGAATTTAAATGTAATTTTTTCGATATTGGATGCGTCCTTCATGTACTCATTTAGTTGGTTGCAAGCGCCTACAAAGTTAGTTCCACAATCTGAATGAATAACGCTTATACGACCCCGTCTGCCAACAAACCGGCGAAGCGCTGCTATGAAAGCGTCCGAGGTCAAGTCCGAAGCGACTTCCAAATGGACTGCTTTCGTTGTGAAGCACACAAACAAGCAAAGGTAAGCTTTACTTATTTTAGCTCCTCGATGTCGTCCTAACTTAATGCGAAAAGGTCCGCCATAGTCAACACCGACGATGGAAAATGGCTTGACTTGGTTGATGCGAGTCGCTGGTATATCACTCATGAAAGGCTCAAGCGGTGTAGGGCGTGTACGGAAACATTGTAAGCACTTTGACAAACAATGCCGGATTGCGCGTTTTGGTGATAATATCCAAAATTGCTGTGTCAAAAGATACTGCATTGTATTTATGCCGGAATGACAGTTCTCACGATGAAGTGCTTCGATGATCATGAACGTTAGTTTAGAATCCTTAGGTAGCAGCGCAGGATGCTTATGCTCATACTCGAGCCCAGAACGAGATAGGCGACCGCCCACCCTAAGAATTCCTGATTTATCTAAGAAAGGGTTAAGTTTTTGCATAGGTTTTGAAAGAGGTTTTGAGTCTTTCAAACGAGTTATTTCCTCATCGAAATGCAATGATTGTACTCTGCGTACGAAAATCAATAAAGAGTTATGAAGCTCTGTTCGATTTAAATGATGGTCACAACTTCGTGAAGACCTTTTACGAGCGCATTCTACGAAACGGATACAATACGCGAGTACTCGTTGTGCTTTACGAATTGATGAGAAACTTTCGAGTAGAGAATCAATGACGTTGGTGTCGTTATGAATAAACAGAGAGACCGCGCGCTCTTCAGATAATATATCAGCTTCGTTTACATTGTCACTGTTAATTGGCCAAGTGTTAGAAGGTTGAGAGAGCCAACAAGGCCCCGCCCACCATAACGAATTGTTGACCAGCTCAGCAGGATAAAGACCTCGAGAGGCAATGTCAGCTGGATTATCCGAACTGGATACATGGTTCCAACGAGCTTCCGGAATAGTATCCTGGATATGACTCACTCGGTTGGCGACAAAAGTCTTCCAACGTGACGAGTAAGATCGAATCCACGATAATGCCACCATCGAATCTGACCACGCACAAGTGTCAGATATGGGGAAAAATGATGAATAGGTTTCTCTGACGAACTTCAGAAGATCTGCCAGGAGGACTGCCGCGCACAATTCGAGACGAGGTAATGATATCCTTTTTACAGGTGCTACGCGAGATTTAGAAGACAGAAAGAATACAGATACACTACCATCGACGCAAGTGACACGTAAGTAGATTACAGCTCCATAACCTGACTCGGAACTATCAGCAAAGCCATGGAGTTCAAACGATTTCATATCTTTTACAGAAATGCATCGAGGGATCTCCAAGGACTTTATGGCAGGTAACTGCTTAGTATAACAACGCCATTGTTCGACGATTTCACACGGCGGCAAATCGTCCCAATTAATACCTAACATCCACAATCTCTGAACTAAGCACTTAGCTAAGAAAGTTATTGGAGTTAGGAAACCCAAGGGGTCATAAATGCGGGTGAGTTCACTTAGAATCGTACGTTTTGTGCATTGGCGATCGATAGGTTGGACCTCAAACAAGAATTTGTCTCTCCTGGGACACCACTTCAGGCCCAAGATCTTCAGGGTGCTTGACTTTTCGATGTCCATAGACACAAAGTCAGTGAGACAGTGTTCCGGAGGTATATCAGCCAGCACCTCTGGTTTATTGCTAGCCCACTTACGCAGCTCAAACTGACCTCTCTTTAAGAGTTGAATGACTTGAGTTTTGACTTGGATGGCTGTCTGGATATCAGAACTGCCACTCACGATATCGTCAACGAATGTATTAGAAGTCATCACTTCGCGAGCGAGGGGTAAGTCAGTTTCATCTACTGAAAGTTGTTTAAGAGTGCGGCAAGCAAGAAAAGGAGACGATGATACCCCGTAAGTTATGGTATTTAATCGATACTCTTGAATCGGGTCCGTTGATTTGAATCGCCAAAAAATTCTTTGGAAATCTCGATCGTCAATTGACATAGTAATATTCCTAAACATTTGCCGAATATCGGCTGTAAATACGACAAAATGTGTTCGGAAGCGAAGAAGGATCTCGGCAATGTTACCCTGTAGCTTAGGACCTACTAATAAAGTTTCATTCAACGACACACCACGAGCGTCTTTCGCAGAAGCGTCGAAGACTACTCTTAGCTTTGTCGTTGCGCTGTCAGGTCGCAAAACGCAGTGATGAGGTATGTAATAACAACCCTGGTTGATTTCCTTTGAAGGAACGAGACTCATGTGACCACTTTGTAAATAGTCAGACATGAAGTCGCAGTATTGTTCGCATAAAGCCTCATTTGCCGCTAACTTACGTTCTAGTGATTTAAAACGACGTAAAGCAGATTCTCGCGATCCAGGAAAAGTTAGATTCTTGTCTTTATCTTTGAAAGGCAAGGTAACGGTATACCTCCCTGAAGCATCGCGGGAATGTTCGGTAACGAATTTCTGTTCACAGAGTTCTTCGTCCGGTGTTAACTTTGAAGACTGAGGAATGCTGTCCATTTCCCAGAACTTCTTAACCTGGTCATTGAGAAGATTATCGTTTGAAACGAAGAACGACTTTGGCAGTTCGTGATTATCACTGCAACTGACGTTTCCTAGTAGGATCCAGCCGAACACAGTGTTGATTGCAGATGGTTGCTGCAACCCTCCACTAACACTACCTGGTAACAGGAGTGAAGGGAAGACCTCAGCACCGAGAAGGACATCGATTCGACCAGGTAAGTGACAATCAGGATCCGCTAGGTTAAGATTTCGAATATGATGCCACGCAGATTTGTTCAACTTAACGACTGGCATATTGCCGCAGATCTTAGGTAATGTTAACGCTTCAATACTAAACAAATCGTTGTCGTGGACACCTACGCTTAAGCAGATTGTACCACTAGCGGATGTTGAAGCATGACCTAGGCCGTGAATCCTACGCGTTGACTGCGTCCGTTGGAGACCTAAACGCTCAGCAGCACGTTCAGTTATGAAGTGGGCCTGACTTCCGGAATCAATCAGCGCACGAAAAGTCTGATAACGACCAGATGCATCACGAACTTCGATATTAGCTGTGGAAAGCAGAACCATGGAACGATCACCGATATTGGTAAGTACACTGACCTGCGAGGTAGTGGCCTTTACGGTATCATCGGTTTTCGAAACATCTAGATCTTGATGTAGCAAGGTGTGATGTCGTTGACGACACACTTGACACGTAAACATTGATTTACAGTTTTTGAGGCCATGTGATTGCTTCAAACAGTTGAAGCACCAATGATTGGTCTTCACCAAGTCAAGTCGTTCCTGAACAGATTTGTCAGTAAACGATTTGCACTGATTAATGGAATGGTCTTCCCCACAGAACGGACACTTGTACTTTCGAGGTTCAGTTGGTGGCACAAGAGCAGTTCCTGAAGGACGCGACGATGTTGACGACGATGGTGCAGTTGCGTTCGATGTGGTTAAATTCGATGATGAGGGCGCATCTACAAGAGGTTTGTCAACTACTGTCTTCGATAGAAATGTCGAAGTATGTTTTTTACTTACGACCGCGGCGTTAGAATTTCGTAAACCAGTCGGCTTATGTGGTTTTTCGTTAGCACGGTTATCGCTACCACTTGCGGAGAAGTGTGTGTCGCGAACCGAAGCTTCGCATCTGGTGTACAGAAAATCGTTTAGATCCTTGTAGTTTGGAAACTCATGAGAAGCATTAACTCGTTCAAAAGCACAACGCAATTTTGAATCCATTTTCGATAGTAAAAGGTAACAGATTACAAAATCCCACTGGTCCGTCGGTAGCCCTTGCCGTTTGAGAATCGATAGATCTTCGTTGAAAGAATCAAGGATACGTCGTAAATCAATGGGTGAGTTGGCTTTCAGGTTAACGTTCAAGATCTCCTTCCAGCAAGTAAAGGCAAGTTCCCGCTTGTCTTTATACCGCGCAACCAATGCAGAGTATGCTTCGTGGTAGTATAAGCCCGTCACAGGAAAGGTTCGTATAAGCGCTAACGCATCACCAGTGAGACTAGAGACGAGGTAGTGCATGCGCTCCGTATCCGAAAGTGAACCATTTTCGTGAATCAGCGAGGTGAAGATATCGAAGAATTCGGGCCATAACTTTATGTTACCACTGAATTGCGGTAAGTTAATTTTAGGTAATTTTACTTTGAGTACACTCGACGACTCATTATGAGATTTATTTGGCTCATCGTTACATTCGTTAGGCTCATCGACCTTCGTTAAGCGTCGTTGTATCGCTAAAATCTCATAATATCGTTCGTCGAAGTCGGATCTGGTACTATCTTGTTCCGCTTGTTGTTCATCTGTAAGTTCGCATAAGCTTAGTATGTCATCATGGGCTTCTTCAAAGTTATTTACTATTTTAGTTATGTCTGAGTAATGTGCCAAAAATTTACTTAAATCACATTCATTATTTTGCGCTAAACGAGCGACTTCAAGCGTCTTAGATAACCTATTGAACGCTAAAGTGCGTTTTCTACGCAATACCGGTAAGTCGCGTTCAGTTGGATAATCGACTTCAACCGATTTACCTTTACTCAATCTGCGTAATGATTTTTTAGAATAATAAGGCATTTTGTTTATTAGTTAGCCCTAATAACGTTAAAACAATCAAAATTAACACTAAGATTTTATGATGAACAAGTAATGGCACCGTGAAGTTCACTAATTAACAATGAAAAATGTAAACAACCGTTTTCAACCGAATAGAACGCCCAATTCAAACAGGAACACCGTACGTCAACTGTTCAATCGCAGTTCATTCATTCAATCACTACAACGTTAAGCTAACAAATTAATATTGTCGTTGAATAGAAAGAAAAGAAACTAAACGTTAAACAAAATTCAATTTGTCTATGGTTCAATTCAATTTAAATTCGTAGAACAAAGAACTACTCGAACTAATATGGCGGCGATGAAAAATACCAATTTCAATTGTATGTATGGTTAATTGTGGTTACTTACGTTTCGATTCGATGATAAATCAACTCGTATGACAATCTCGATAGAATATAACAACGAAATACGTGTAGCCACACGAGTTTATAGCAAATGAACAAGAATGCATCGGACATACAAAGAATATAATGATGATAAAAATTTTAAAAGATCGATGCACGTTTGAAAATACACTTTTTTGTTTTTTAACGATTAACGAAATAAACTCGTGAAATGTGTAGCAATCGACCTAAAACGAATATGTATTGCCCAAAAGTGGGAAATAGTTGAGGGTAAGTGGGAAAAAAAATGATTTTAATTTCTTTGTGTTTAATGTTGAAAATTACCTAAGATTTACGAGAACTTTACTGATAACTGGTAAACGAATGAATATTTTCGAATTATATCCGTTAGTTCCCTGGTTTCGGCACCAAAAAATGTACCAAGCCGATGGTGGTACATTGGAGGGCAAGCTCAGTTTTGGATACGTATTTTTATGTTGAATATGATTAACTGTGCTTGCTCGCGGGGAGACCGTTAGACCTTCCAAGCATAAAGTGCGTCACTCACCTGCTAGCCTCCTGTGACTCTTCGAGGGAATCTTGTGCTGATGTGGCACGTGGCTGGCGTTGCACGACGACCGGCCGGTCCGACTATCCACTCACAAGTTGGTGCACCAAAGTCTTTAATGCACTATATGAGCCTTCAGGTATCACAGTTAGTCCAGATAGAAGCTGTTTAGCGACGATTAACCCTCATCCAAGGATTTCAACCGGGAGCGCGCACTTAGGCAACTGCAATTGCTGCCATCTTGGATTCGACACGACTCATTCGTTCGCAAGCACAGTGCGCGCATAGATAAAAAATGTATGATTACAGAACAAAGACACTCATCGTACGCGCCCCGAGCGCCTAGCTTGAGCTTCAAGGCCCAGTCTTCGTGCCGGCGGAGTGGCCCGGCTAATGATTTGCACAGCACTACAGAACGCCTTGTATTTATGTCACCCTAGTACTTGCATGCGACGTGCGCTTCGAAAATGGTTTAATTATTCATGCAACGTACAGCGTTTAGATGTGATTTTTATTTAGAGAGGGGTTTAGGGTATTTCCAAAGCTTTTTGTAATAGGAAATGTTTCCTTCGTTTTTAACCAACTTTAAAAAGGAGGAGTTAATTAAACTCGGCGTATTAAACCAACAACGTATCTCTGTCGTTTTCAAATAAGTCTTGTTTAACCCGTGAGCGATTGCCTCCTCGTAAAACCTGCGTCTCTTGTACATTTTTGTCATGCATTTTTGCCGATTCATGAACACACTTGTCGGATGAGATATGAGATAACATTAAGAAAAAATCATTATTACAACAACTCAACTTTTTAGATACAAGTGCCCATAAACTCCATCAATAATCACCATACAATATTAAGCATATCAGACCGACAAGTACGCACCCTTGTTCCCAAGATCTGAGGAAGACACCTATATCACGGATATCCGTAGTTTAATTATCAACGGCTCGACTACCCGGGTAGTGGGTAGTGGGTAGCCGGGTGCTAGGGTGGAATGTCCTTTGTTGTATGTCAAACGTTATCGTCGGTTCCCTATAACTTTCAGCGGACGTATAGATTAATTTGCAATAACATTCTTGGAGAATTTCTTGGTATTAGTAATTTTGGAAGAGAATGCGGTTAACTAATTGTGTGATTAGACAAGGGGTAACGAAATGGAAGTGACTGAGGGTCCGTGGGTACGGCGATTAGTGTTAAATTGAGCGCAAAAAGGACGGATGATATTGTTTACAAGGAGTCTGAGAGTAATGAGTTGGTATATGTCTCTGGGATGTTCGAGTCAGTTCGAAAAAGTGGAATAATACTGGCCAGATATAAATAGGACTGCAAAGATCGTGTCTCGCAAGGAATTTTATAGAGAAGACATTCAAGTCAGTGTGCAATCAAAAAACTATTGTGAATACGAAAATCTCGTTTAGAACCGTAATATGATGAAGCAATGAAACCAGTATTTTAAAAAGTAATACGATATAAGAAAAAAATATCACACACGACTAAGATTCTACCAGAAAGATACAAAATCCTCGTGATTTTCATCCCACTTGCGTTGTAAACGGGTGTGTACGTCGTGATAATTAATTCACGGCGGTCTGTGGGGGGGCCGGGAGGTGTCGGGGGTGTTGGAGGTGTCTGGAGGTGTTGGGACTGAGGACTGCCGAACTACAATTAGTTGCGGCATTCGTTACGTCATGCATGGAAGTTTTGGTTGCTTGCACCACATCACCAAAGTTTACCTCAGTGGAGTTTTACTTTCTACAAAACGACTAGTAATGTTTTTGGAAGTTTGTTAACTTTGATAGGCTTTTTCCTGCTTGTTTTTCAGAATAGAACATAGAACAGAGAATATAAAAACAACACATTATTATAAAATTATGTTTCTAATGGAAAAACCTAATAGTACTTTTTACCCGACTCAGGAATCCACGCTCAACAGTTCCTGTTGCGACCACGAGACTAACGGGGCATTCTTTTCCGACGGCTTTGATATCTAAAGCCGTCGGAAAAGAGTACTTTGAAATACTTAATGAAGACCTTTAGCCAGCATTTAAAGTAAATATCTAAGTTTTTAACTAAAACATCGCGCACTCCTTTCACTCAAACCAAATCCAAGATAAACTGTTGGGAGTCGAACCACGACATACACATTACATGTTTAAGGACAGACAGACATCGTGTTTTTATATACTTCGTGTTAATAGGAACTGTGCCTTTGTTACGTCACGCTCATTGCGTCATCATGGGCTGCTGGTATTAATGCGGAGGTGAAAATGAAGGAAGTTGGTAACGCATATCCCTACAAAATATAAAACAAACTCGCTTCCCGCTGTCTGTCCCTATGTATGCTTAGATCTTTAAAACTACGCAACGGATTTTGATGCGGTTTACACCCGTGCTAAGCCGCGGCGGGTCGCTAGTTGTTTATAAGAATTTAATATGAATTCTTGAGTTTCGAAAAGTAAAAGCTTGTAAAAATACTTTAATGTGTATAGTGTCAGATATTGATGGATGGAGACGAAGAGGAAGACCAAGGAAACGATGGAAAAAGGGGTAAATGATAGCGTGACGACTGACAGAGGAGAGTGAAAGAAAACACCGGGTTGCGCCGACTCCATGTATAATGGGACAAGGCCAGGAAGACGATGATGTCTATAATGTCAAATGAAACGGAAACTGTCCAGGGGGGTTACTACTATACAGGTCGTATAGCGCCATCTCTTTCCCACTCTGGAATTACTCCTGCTTTAAGACGTCATGGTAGGCCACCTGAACAGACACAATAACTTTTAAGAAAAGGTCTAAAACACGGAAAAGACAATGAATTTCCTTCAGTCAATCCATTATTTCAATTCTCAGGAAACACAACACAAAATTTCTATTACTTACGACACCCGACAATAACAAGCAAAAAAACAACAAAACGGCAACACAAGGCAATCCAGGCGTTATATTAAATTATGGGCACCTTTTCAATGCCCTTTTCAAAGGTTAACAAAGAGAGAACCCCGGTGCTTGCGGCCACACGTTTTGATATATTTTACGGTGACCGCAATCCCATTTGGTAAGGAACCCTAATTCTAGTTCGACAATGGTGGACTCCGAAATGTTTACTTTTAGAGGTGGTGGAGTACTGAGTGCGAGGCGAATGATATGAGAGGCGATTAATATTATTTATTGAGATTCGTTTAGGCCGCAAACGCGACTGCTGAGTACGAGGTCCCGGGTTCGATTGGCAGGTCGGGCTAAAGTGCTATTGGGTTTTTGCATCAAGATTTTCTTAAAAGCAGCCACGGAGTCTGGATATGTACCCAGTTGATGGCAATAGGCTCGCCCCCTATTACATGGGACTTAAACATAACTGGTGAAATGTGGGTGTACTATTAGGTACACCTCTGCCTAACCCTTCGAGGACTCCAGGCGTGATGTTATGTATTGTGTGGAGAAACCGTGCCTGGCTAAATAAAAACAGCCGCACGGGTCGAACTTCAAGGTTAATAAATGCTTGCCGAGGTCAGTCGATTGACGGGTGGCCAATTGGCCATCCATCACATTTAGAGACCCATCCCTACTTCAAAAACACGTTACAGTATCTGGAGCTCAACATTCTTGCAATGAGTTTTACCTAGCAACTGGTTTGTGGTCAGTCGCTCCATGTAAAATACAAAAAATCAGCGGTAACCGGTTAGACTGGAACACGTGCCTAACATAGTTGAGAAAACATAGGCAGATGATATGATATGTGATGATGTGAGATCTAAGACATCTAGAAAAATAATTGAAAAATATGCTAACCTTCTTTAGAACAATGTTTAAATCCGTCCTATGGTGAATACCTGCCACAGTAAACAGGAGGCTGTTTCCTAAAAGATTGGCACATACCTGTGCGTCTTCTTAAAAAAATCAAGTAATCATCGATGATGATTACAAATTTTTTTAACAGCGCGGAAAATAAAATTGGTTCGAGCGTACCAAACAATCATCTTAAGTCAAAAAAACTGCTTAAAAACGATGGCTTCATATTCGTTAAGCTATACTTTGTAGCTTGCTAAAGCATAGCTTTCTCTGGACTTCGAAATACCCAAAGCTGAGTAATTCCAGTTGCGAGTGACGGACTCGGCCGGGCGGCACGAAATAACAAATAACATTTTGTCGCTAGTCCCATTTAATGAAACCGTCCTATTGTTGCTTTAATACCTTATAGACTACTTGGGAAACACCCGAATTTGTTCCGTTTCATTGGATATAGGAGTTTGAACCTTAAAGACTTGATTTTGGGAGTGTTAATTTGATTAAGTTGCATCTGATGAAAGCTAGAGACAGTATCTAAGTGGGAACTCGTTCAGAAGATTCGTTTTCACTGATATTATAAAGGTTTACTAGTTTTACTACATTCTATACACAGTTTTAATAAAATATAAGCGTCTAACAACACTTTCAGAAACATTTTACGAAACGAAACTGTAAAATAAAAAGAAAAGTCGTGTTTTTGTATCGTGGGGCAAAGTTGAAACCACCAGGAGAAGTAAAACTTTTTCTTAAAAAACTGCACCCTTATTACTGTTCGACTTAAAAATCTCAAAAGTTCTTCAACAAAAATCTCTTGTACGAAGTTCTACATTGATTTTAACGAAGACATTATGTTCCGTTTATATTTAAGAACGAAAAGAAAGAAAAAAAACTTTGTTTTCTTTCCTTTTTGTTATTGAAATTGAAGTGTTTACTGTTTGTCGAAAAACAACGTACTTGTCTATTTCTATAACGAGATGGAATATAAAATAAAAGTGAGGTAGGGATCGGTTGCCGTGGAGCGTAATTGGTGCTCGATGTAGTCCGACATTTTATAAAACAAAAAAAAGTAGGAACTGAATATTATTTCCGCTGTATAATGCAATAAAATGATTGGATCCGTGAGCTGTTGAGGCGCAATATGGATTGGGATTTAATGAACTTTCAATAATGGTGGACGGAAAGAACTTTTCCATATACAGACCTATTATTCCTACCAATAGCTGTGATAGCCTAGTGGTGTGACCGTCGGAATGATGTCGGATTCATGCGCGTATTGTATAATTTTCACTTACTTCGGTGAAGGAAAACTTCGTGAGGAAACCAGCAAGCCTGAGAGATATTTATTGACGGCATGTAAAGCAAAGTCAGATTCCCATGGGCGGCATTAAAACTCGGACGCCAGTGCCTAACCACACGATAAAGAAGATTCCTACCGAACTGGTGGGTTGTGGAGGTCAGATAGGCAGTTGCTCCGTGTAAAATACTGGTATTTAGCTGCAATTAACTGAGAGCCGACCCCAACATAGTTGAAAAAAGCTAGGAAGCTGATGATCAGACTTGCTATTCCTAATCATACAACTGAAGAATAATCAATCAAGTCAAATTAAATCCCAGGAGATGCGGTAAGAAGTTTGGATCTGATTTTAAACAAATCTTTCATGCTGTGACATAAAACGATGAGATACTACTGATTTTTAAACAAACCTTAAATAATACCTCTGATCCTATCATGACTACTCCCGAGTCAATGGAAACACATATAGTTTCACAAAATCATGTTAACTAGTGACAACTAATATTATAAATGCGAAAGTAAGTTTGTTTGTTACCTTTTCACGCCTAAACCACTGAACCGATCATCCTGGAATTTTGCATATACGTTGTCAGGTGTACCGAAACGGACATAGGGTACCTTTCATCCCGAAAAAAAGTACTGTTCCCGCGGAAAACAACAATAACGTTCTTATGATAATAGACGGCGCCACGTGTCTTTCGAATCATGATTGAAACTATTATTACAAGCAGAGTAAAGCTAGTATAGCATAAATATGCACAGATAATATATACCTACTATGCACATCCGTATACCAACCCAATACACATACAATCAACTAAAATGACGATACATTTCCCGATACAAAGGAATGGTATTGGCGCTGTTATTTGAATTGACGTTCAAAGTGGCAATATGTCTATATCGAAGAAGGAATTCAAGTTATTTACGTACTTACAACTTTGTACATACGTAGAGTAAAGGTTTAGAGGTACGGATGATGAGGTGCCAAATGTAATACTGGTTGTTTATTAGTTAGTTTAGTCATTTTATTTCCTTCCGTAGAACGTTATCAATCCGGTTATCGTTGACATAAGCAGTCGTCCCGGATTCTAAGAAACGTTGTGTGACCAACGATATTATATGAAAATGATGCAGATTTATGTTCCTAGCGAGCGCATTGTGGGGACTCGGAAACGTCCCAGTTGGGACATTTTGTATTTACTCCGCGTCAAACAGGGCAAACTACGCACTATATGTACATATGTATATACCAATATACCAACCAGCGCGGCCAGATTTTAAACATACATATCTTGTGTTATCACTGTGTGTGACTAAAATCTTTACTTTTGTAAAAAAATAATTGATCTGGGTATTGCCTAGCAACATGTTTGCTAAAGTAAAATGTGCATTGGTTTAACCACATTGTGTTCAATTCTGACATTGGTTATTATACTTTGGAAGCTGACCCCAACAAAGTTGCAAAATACTATGTATAGATGACCTACTGTTATCCAAAATACTGTAGCAGTGATATCTATTTTTAAAATCCAACATATCTTTCATGTACGTAGCACACCAACGACCAGAGACAACATTAAAGTATCTGTGTCCTGTTGAATTTTCTTGCCGGCTGAACAAACTATTTGTGCTCTTTGGTCACGTAGGCAAATACGTAGGCTTAGCTACGTTTGTTTTGGACCAGAACCGCCCAGTGTTAGTATTCTGAGCTTAGTACGGCCCGGCCATTCCGTGTTTGGTCGGGCAAGCTCGGCCGGAGTCGGCAGTCTTCGGGTAATGCCTTGTTGGGCAAATACGAGTTGACAAATACTTGAGGGTAGAATAGTAATGTCAGTTGATTTTTCAATTTCTGTTTGCGAAGTTTCGAAATTATTGTGTTGTTATTTGTGTGGTTTGATATCAAGTATTTGCTTGCTAGAGTAATAATATATGAAATATCTGTCAATATTTTTATGTCACTTCAATGTTATGTAAAACATACTACGTTTAAACAATTTCATTCCGCTACTTCACTTGTATTTCCCAAGTTTTGAAATCAACAATTATAACCGTCCTATTAGTCGTCAACAGTAGAGCTTCGTTACATCACCCACTACTTGTGCCCCGGTATCTTTGTAATCAATAGCATCGGATGTGAATCAAAGCGTTTGATTAAGGGGTAGACTAGTGGTCATTTGAATACGCATTAATTAATGGTACGAGTAGAACGCATTCCTGGGTAATTGAAGTAACTTACCAATTCTAGCTAGATATATGTAGTGATGGTTAGATGTTTATATGTACCTGGAAAGAAGAAACAGTTCATTAGTAGAGAATTAAAAAATAGAAAAAACATGTCTGCACTCTGCAGTTATATGATTTGTTATTTTGGAAAACTGTTGGAGTTAAACCAAATCACGAATATGGTTCAATATGAAGGTAAAGGTAAGAAATAGGTGAGGCGTTTTTGTTCGCCTAAAGAAAAACCTATGCTCAGAGCTTGAGATATAACTGTTTGAGCAGTCGATTGTCCATTATTTCAGTGAACAGTTTTAAATCAATATCCTAAACCTAACCTAATCATAAACCTTTTTCGAACAATTTCAATATCTCTCTAAATTTAAATATAAAGCCTTGGAAACTATAAAGAACTTAATCGATTAGAAGGGATTCGCATAACCGCAGCGTTGGCAAAAAGCTATCGATGTCGTCCGCAAAGGAAGCCCCGTTAGTTACTACTCGGCTTTGTGTAGAACACTGTCGATGTAGCAGATAGTGGGCAAATTCGAAGGTTTTTTGCACTTATTGATCTCCTAGTCAGAGATGCGGCTGTGGGAGGTCCAATTTTGCGTTTGTCAGGTTCAGAAATGTGAGAAATGAAGTAGCGTTGTTACAGTAATATTATAAACACAAATCCCGTCATACAAATCTACTATCGTAGGTAAAATGAGAGAGGTGCAAAAGAAAACAGTTTTTTTAGGAATTACCATACCCTTTGTAGGTTATCTTTCTTTTCTGGGAGTAGATAAATGGTTAAACTTGCATATTTATAAATCAATAATAAAGGCCATCCTAACGTAGGATTGTCTTTACAAACTCATTTCAATTTTCAACTAACTTCGATAAGTCTATTTATTACAGTTCCAACCACGTTGCCATAAACATTCTTGCAGCTAAAAATGTAAGACGATTATGATTGTACCGCAATGAAACTGCAGTACCCTCGCACCGGCTGCACCTAGGAGCCGTCGGCAGTAACTTATTATTATAACTTGGAGAAGAAGCGGCGCGGCAGCAACGCATGGAACTACTGAATTTAGTTATCTTATGTATACGTACGAGTATGATGGACCTACAAGTTGAGCGTTGACGTGCTCATTCATTTCCAGACTTGAAGAATGCTTTTTAATCCTAGAAAGCAATGAAAGATACTTGTTTTGACACAAAGTTTCCTGGTCAATGCTGGAAGGAGGTATTTCCATCCTGGCTGGACAGCGCAGGGCAGGAAAAAAAATGCTGTCATTTATTTCGTATCCGAAAGCTAAAAGAACGTGGAAAAATATCAATGTCAAGTACAGTAGATGTTGAAGTACAGTAAATGTTGGCGAAAGCAGTCATGATATCACAGCTAGATGGAAAACATAAAATCATATTTTATTATATTATATTATTTATATTTTATATAAAAATTAAGTTAGTTATGGCACATACATAATCATTTTTGTTCTCTTCCTTTTCTCACACATTATCGTCTACATTTCTTTTTTATTTCTCCTTTCGCAAATAAGCAGTACCTATGTAGTCAAATATTGTATGTTATTTTCCTGTTTTGTCAACATGATATATAATTAATAAATAATTTCGAAACCCACTTTTCAATACCAATTGATTTTTCTACTGAAATCTTACGACTATCAACAACTCTTGCAGCCGTGCCATCTAAATTCTAACATAACTTTGCATCCAAGGACATTAGGCTAATTTGTGATGATTCTAAAAATACATCAAACAGACTAAAGAAAGTCCTATCAGCCACCAACCTTGCTAGCTAATCAGCATAGTTCGTCTCGACAGGAGATCAGAATTTCCTCACTTTTCTACCTCGCATAAATACAATTTCCTTCACTCAAGCCAACTTCGCTTTAAAGCTACTTCACAATGTTCTATAAGTAACTTCATTTCGCCATGCCCCCACACAATTTCCTTAGAAATTGGAATAGCGAGTTGAATCCCGAGAACGTATTGGTGACTTGCATGAGTTGTTAGCTAAGTTGTTGGTCGAACATTGCAGTTTCTGCTTGATACAAGAGGTATTGAGAACTTGAGGAACCGGTACTAGGAAGTTCTATTTTCAAATATCTAGGCAGGGACCGAATTACCGTTACTTTTTTTATAACGTTACCAAATACCGTTATGATAACGATAAAAAAGTAACGATATGATTAACGATACCCGTAACTCCGTTAACGTTACCTAATAACTAAAAGTAGTATCGGTAAAAGTAACGATACTTATACCGATCATTTATACGCCAATCTCTTTCTAACGATGTGGGTCGCGCTCGCGCTCGCACAGTCGCACTAACTCTAGTCGCGCATGTATGAATTACCTAGTGAATTAGTGATTGGTGGGTGTATCAACAAATTGTGAAATGGCAGGAAACGGTAAGTATTTTGGTATTTACATGATTGTAAATAAGTAGGTACCTACAGGGTTTTAATCTAATTTAAATAAATTCCGTTTTTTTATCACTCGAGAAGACACGAGTAAAAACACATTATTATCTAATAGATAACATAGATAATATCTATGTTTTTAAATTTAATATGTAGTTAATAGGTAGCTAGTAGCTACCGCTACTCGAGGAATGGGCCATTCGCAGCCATTCGGAATGGCCCCGAATGGCTCATTCCTCGAGGCGGTAGCAGCTAAAAATGTGTAGGTACTAATAAAAGTAATAAAATTAGTTTTGTATTTTTTCTTTGCAGATGGTAAACGGTTACGCAGACGCACTGTCTCCCCGAGCCTTCTCGACGATAATTGGGATGTTATGTCCCAATCAATTTTAGCAAGGCCAACGAAGAATCAAAATCTCGGAGGACGTGCTGAAAAATCCAGCCAAACAGCAGCGGTAATTCCTGGAAATGACAGGGAACACATACGAAAACCGCAAATCATGTACCCAAACGAAAGTCGGCCCCAAAAATATGAACTACCATTTTGCTAAATTAGTGGAGTCAAGTTTAGAAGACATAAGGCCCTGCGTACTGCCTAATGTTTATGCAAAAATCATCACATTTTGGCAGCCATGAGAAGGAAATACAATTTGACTCTCAAACTAAATAATTACCAAAGGATTTTTTTTTCTAGACACGTTTATAATAATAATAATAAATAATTGCCATGTATATAATTTAGTTTTATTTCCTAACGCAATAACTAATAAATAACCCAGTCGCTGTGAGCTGGGCACATTTTGGTTTTCCCTCTCTTTATACCTAATACAAGGACAAATAAAAAAAACTATAATTTCTTTAATAAGTTTAATTTTCTTCCTAATTTTGTAAAAAACCCAAAAAAAAAGTTAAAGTTAATATTATGTAGTAACTGTTACTACCTACTATTAACTTTACTTAAAACTTATTAAAGAAATTATAGTTTTTTTTTTATTTGTCCTTGTATTACGGACCTTAGAGTCCGTGCGCAAGCTCAGAGGAATAGGTGGCTTAAGTAATTAAATGATCAGTGGTTTTATTTCAAGTACATAATACCCTCATAGAATGATTTCATAATTTAGTTCGCGCAGAGTGCAAAATTATGAAATCATTATGTAAGGGTAAAATCACCGATGATTTAAGTAAGCCAGCCACCGATTCCTCGCAGCTCGCGCGCAGACTACAATTACAGAAAAATAACATTTGTTTATAAGTTTTATAACAGAACAACTTTGGCAATAATCAGCACTAAATCTAGACAAAAAAAAACCTGATATTTTTTCTCGATTTCAGGTTACACAATGCGTAATACGGTAAAAAAAATAGTGAAGGATCACTATTTGTTCTTACTGTATAACGCATTGTTTCGATTTAATACAATATTTTCAATTAAATCTTATTTTAAATTGTATCTGTACCTAGATACTACAAATTTTAAAGATGAAAATAGCCACTCTACACTGACTTGTGAGGCCGGGGCAACCAACACAACCTGACTTAACCCATATAAATAAGGAAACTTGTGTTTTTTGGTTTCTCAGTAATCAAAAACTTTTACTCCGCGAGATTGCCAGCAACATCAAGGCGCTGCTGGCCTTTCTCGAGGAGTTAGGGTGGATCGAATAGATTTCCCACCCGTACGCAAAATACACGCTTGGACGTGGAGTTTCGGACACTAGCCCGCTATACAATACAATCAAAAATTTTGGTAGTAGAATTAAGTAACTAAAAAACCTATAATTTCTTTAATAAGTTTAATGACTGGTTAAAAAAACCTGACAAAATATAAAATATGGGTATTGGTACCTATTTTACGAAGATAATAACTAATAAAAAACCTACTCATATTACTGTTAGGTACCTATCATTATTACAGTCGACAACACGTAACTGCATATAATTTGACCTCTACAATTTGTCTTTTAAATATTTTCGTAATGAAAGAGTATCCAGGGACATGTGATCGACTATAATAATGATTAAAAAAAAAACATAATAGTCCCATCATCAACATCGAACGTAAAGCTGCATAGAACACACTTTTAGGTATCAGCGGGGCGCGGGCGCAGCGGACGCATCCTCTTATTCATCTTGCTTGCTTGACAGTCATTCGCTCATTCGCAGTCGCAGCCCACTTCCGAACCTAATCTGTGTTACGATTTTCCGAACCTCCATAAAGCTTGAACAGAACTAAACAGTACTCAAAAGCACTCAATGGGACTTTTATGGTCGAAATAAATATTTTAATTAAAGATTTATATACATAATTAGAATGATATAGTTTAAGTAGAAAGGTGAGTAGGTACACACGGCTACAAATCAAGCTATACATTTCCAGTTTATGCTGATCTCGCATTGTATAGGATTTCCGTACAATGCGAGGTCAGCTTAGACTGGAAATGTAGTAACTTGATGTGTAGCCGTGTGTACTTACGTTTAATGTTTTATTGCACGATGTGCAAGTAGATGTTTCCTTTAAAACTTTTGAAATACTGATAATCTCTGTTGCACTTCTTTCGGCCCATAATAATATTTTTTAAACAAACAACTAATTATAATAACAGAACAACAAAACAAATCTAATTTGGCGTATGCAATGTTTTATGACGCGTAACGGCGTAAGCGCGAGCAATTTGACGCGTTTTCGTAAATATCTGTCCGATCGTTGTAAAATTCTAGCTGTTGCCGCTCTGATTAGCAGAGCCGAACGAAAAGACGCGCGGCGCGCGTTCGGTTTGGCAACGTCGCGTCAGATAATGTTAGTTTTTAGTGAATTAACGTTATTAGTAATGTTACTTAAATACCGGTAAATTCGATAAATTAACGTTATGTTTAACGTTAATATTTAACGTAGCATAACGTTAATGTTTGGGTAATTTTACCGGTATTTGTTTGGTAACGGTAACCGTCCCTGTATCTAGGAATAAGCGTGGATTTCAATTTTGAAATAACCGTCTGGTGCGACACCGATTCGCGCATGAAGGGTACCGTACCATCACAGTACCCTTTAATTTTTATTGTTATAGCGGCAACAGAAATACTTAAGGTGGAAGCGCAAGGGTAGCCCGGGAAATTTAAATTTTATAAGGTTTATTGCAATTTGCAGGTCAGTGTCAAGTTGTATGTTGATGAAAATATGAATCGCGCCAGTAAGACGTATGGAGTTACAGAATTATAATCATTAAAATCATCAATACAGCTCTCCAAGTTCATATAATCACATTCAATAGCTATTCCATGAAAAAGTCACTCTTTGAGATTATATGAACTTGGAGGGTTGTATTGATGATTTGAATGAGTATAATTCTGTAACTCCATACGTGTAACCTGCAAATTGCAATAAACGTAAGAAAATTTAAATTTCGCGGGCTACCCTTGCGCATCCACCTTAATTACAAATGTTTATCTATTACGGATCATGAGTTACAGGCTACAGCCCGCTGACAGACAGACGGACGGACGGACAGACGGACAGCGGAGGCTTAGTAATAGCAGTTCTTGAACGTGGTTCAGATGTAACGATCGCGGCTCCTGACTAACTCCTGACTAAAAACTAACAGCCGCTCGGGTCGCAGGTTAAGCCATGCTTATACATACACACGGCGGCACATGAAGCTGTAAATTTCCAGTATAACTTGGCCTCGCTTTGTATATATTTTCTATACAAAGAGATATCCGCATAAACTGGTTATGTATAGCTTGATTGCCCGTCGTGCGTACCGAGTTTTCTTAGTGCTTCGGAAACCACGTTAATCCGCCGTTGGTCCCGGCCGTCAATTGTAGTTCTTTGACAGTCTTTACAGGTAGTCAGTGGCCCGAAAGTATGACAACCAGTCTTACTAAGGGGTATCGTATTACCCAGTACTGACTGGGTTGTGGAGGTCAGATAGGCAGTCGCTCCATGTAAAATACTGGTATTCAGGTGCATCCCGTTAGACTGGAAGCCGACTCCGACATATTTGGAAAGGCTCGGCAGTTGATAATGGTCGCGTTCAGTTTCATTGATGAAATTCGCTTATGTTAAGTTAGTTGTAACCAGTAGTACAACCACATGTCATGTCATGTTTAAGTCCCATGTAATAGCAAGCTTGTTAATTCACAAACAAACCAACAATTATAGAATTCCTTTGATATACAAAAGCGTAATTTTAATCTAGTTAAAACACCACCCTTGATACAAGTACTAATTATAGACAGACACCGATCAAGTTCCTCATAATGATACACCAGCAAACAGTTTTTTCCTTTTATAATTTCCACGATAATTTCAAAATGGTACTCGTATCCGTTCTTTTAAAAGAGGTTTTATAGCGATAATTATACAGACGAAGAAACGATAATGGGACCTCTTTGTAAGTGTTAATTGGTTTTAATAACTTCTTTATTGATGTTTAGATATTCTATTATCCCCGATGTTGGTTGGATGTGGCTTTAGTTTTTTTTTTAAATGTTTTTGACAATATGACAATGTATTGTTTTATGTCAAAGTTAGTTAGAAAATAGGAGTGTTAAGAGCGGCCATGCCGTCATACTTTTCATACAAACGCTCGTACGTGATTATGCCGTTGTTACACATCTATCTTTAATTTTTTTGAACTAATAGGCATTTGGGCACTATATCCAGGTTTCCACTTTTTTATTAGGTAAAAAAATAATAAAAAAGTAGAAACAAATTCAGTATAAGCCTCCAAAACTTGCTGTTTTGCACAAATTTTACCTGAACTTTGGCCGTTCATAATAGACTCATAAACTGTAAAAATACTCGTAAAGAAAACATCTTGATAGAAATGCACATGTAATGGAGATTCTTAATGATAAATATTTATTTCACACACTTTAAGACTTATTCAAAAACACGTATTTCCTGGAAAAAATTTAAGAAATTTTCGAACGCCATTTTTCGTTCAATGTCAGCGTGTTAGGTGGTATGAGGTGCGTGGGAGACAAGTTGTGCGGGGTTGGGGCAGGGTAAGACTGGGGAATTGAAAGAAAATGGTCGCTGTGGCTCTGGATGAAAATACAAGCTTTTTGACCATGCTCTTGTTGACGATAGACGGGCCGGGAAAAGCCCTCTTAATGTAGTGCTGTATCACAAACGATGGGGCACCTAATATTGTGTCCTGCGTGTTCTGTTGTTTGCTCATTACAGAAACTGATGGACGTTACTGAAGGCGCCAACTAGTGGCTCAGTTCTGGGAGACTTCAGTTTGAGTTCAGACACAATTTAGATTACCATCGACACGCTAGTCTGTGATGTCAAAATCTTATTTTGCATTGTTGTATGTGTTTTTAGAGTATCTCAAAGAATTTTGCCGTCGCTCTTAATGGGTTTCATTAGAAAGCTTAAAGTCATCCAAAGAGCAATGGGGAGGACTATGCTCGAAGTTTCCTGGCGTGATCAAATCAGAAATGTGGACATCCGCGGGAGAACCAAGGTTACCGAAGCAGCCAGAAGAATTGACAAACTTAAGTGGCAGTGGGCAGGGCACATTGCTCGCAGAACGGATGGCCGATGGAGCCGAAAAGTTCTGGAGCGGCGACAGCGAATCGGAAGACGTTGCGTTTGAAGGCCTCTTACTAGGTGGACCGATGACCTGGTGAAGGTTGCGGGGATCCGCTGGATGGGAGTAGCACGGGATCGGTTAATGTGGCGACACTTGGGGAGGCTTATGTCTAACAGTGGACTTTCTTCGGCTGAAATGATGATGATGATGATAGAATCTTGCCTATTAAATTACGATTGTAAGCACACATTTAATTATTTTTATTTTTTTCACCAACAAACCAAGAGATTTCTCTATAGTTGTCTTTACTGGTGGCTTCCATTTCAAGGTGAGGTTTGTCACGCAGAATATTATTACATTTACAGCAATAAATAAATAAATAAATATCGCTGGACATTACACACAGCGCCATCTAGGTGCCACACTAAGCAACGAGGCTTGTGTCGTGGACACCAGATAGTTGATACTATTACATAGATACTTTTTGTTTGTAAATACATACTTATTAAGTATACATATAAACATCCATGACTCGGAAACAAATGTCCATGCTCATCACACAAACACTTGCTCCTACCGGGATTCGAACCCGGGACCCTAAGAACGTAAGGCAGCCAGACTACCGCTGCGCCATTCGGGTCGGCAATGAAGTGCACATGCACTTATTCACCTTAGTACTTGCATGTAAGACGCAATATCCTTTATCAGCGTGTCCAATAAAACGCAGTGTTATCATCAGTGACGTCATCCGAGAATAGTTAGTGATAAAAGTGATTTACAGGTCATTCACCTGCATTGATACCGTGATATACTTACGCTTTGTGTTAGGTTTTATACTTGACAAAATAAGGTGATCCTAGGTATGACTTATTTAGTACCAAAAGGCTTTGTTAAAATGTCCTGAACGCTAAAAAATGGCGTTCTTTCCAGTAGAATTGATTGATAACACTTGTAGGTACGCACATTGTATTTACTCAAGACAATCACTGCAGATGGAGGTTCATGGACGGCCTCAAATGCGTATACGGCGTCTCCCCACAGACTATGGCCCACCTTCCATCTTCCACCGCATTCCCTATTACCTTCACACTTGATGATCTATTTACTGCATTAGAGAGTGGGGTTCGCGTGGCTGAGTTTTGGCCTAAACATATTTGAACTTTTTGCCATCGATACGCTAGAAGAGACACATATTGGAGGCAGAATTTCAGATGGCAGAACGGTACACTGGGCTTACACAATACAAATAACTTGTAGTAAGTAAATAGGTATATATATTGTACCACACTTTCGTTATATAAACAAAGGCAGACCTACAAATGTCCTACATAGGCTTACATAAATGATATTTTGTTTTTATATGTACAGGGTGTAACAGAACCTTTCATGAAGCGCTCAACCAAGCATTATGTACATCAAACTAAGTAACTTTACGCAAAAATGATTGCTGGGAAACCACTTTTTTTTTGGGGTGTAAAATCACGTTTTACGGTAGGACTCAATGTAACGCACTCAAAACACTGTGCTGATGGATGGATTGAGTAGTACGGGGGTTGTAGAGGTATTTAAAGTAAATGTCTTAGATTAAAAACATGAATTTAAAAATAAACTTGTGAAAAAGTTTGAACGTTGATCACCAATATCCGTAACTACTTTAAAGGTTCCCAGACGTGGTGTACAACAAAAAAAATATCGCTATGATGGGTGAATGGTGGGTCTTTCGGCCACGTTAAGTGTCTTGTTACACCCTATAAACAATAAGAAAGCAGTCGTTTAGTCCCAAAAAACAATAATGAGGCCTATTCCACACTACCACCCGTTAACATATCCACATCGCCCCAGAAATGACAAAATGCCACCTTCCACCCCAACTGATAAGCATGACTTTACATTTTAAGCCGTGTCTACACCGCCGGCCTCCCTGTGGCCTTTACAGAAATCCATTAAGCTGAGACCCCATGATATATCGCCTGAAACTGTCACAATTGAATTATCTACGTGTGCAAATTGTAGTGGAATGGGCCTATCTGTAGGATTTGTGGTTTTTGTGTTATAATGTTGTTAGTTTTACGTGTTTTGTCCCGTTCGGGTTTGTGTGAGCGGCATTTTGGATAGGAACTGTGATTGTATGGGGACTATGGGTTTGGTTTTATTTGGTTGGACAAAGAAGTGTTTAACAAGGTTATTACACGTTACTCGGATCGTGGCTAAATAATAACAGCCGCTCGGGTCAACCGGGTCTTCGGGTCCTTTAGGTTAAGCCGCGCTTGCCTAGGTTGGTCTGTGGATGGGTGACCGCCCATTACATACCGAGTTTCCTCCGTGCTTCGGAAAGTACGTTAAGACGTTGGTCCCGGCTGTCATCTATAGATCTTTGGCAGTTAGTCAGTGGCCCAAAAAGTCTGACAACCAGTGAGGTCAGATAGGCAGTCGCTCCATGTAAAATACTGCTATCCAGCTGCATCCGGTTAGACTGGAAGCCGAACTCAACATGGTTGGGAAAAGTGTAAGCAGATGATGATGATTACACGTTACTTAAGACATTGAAAGGAAAGAACTTGAACATTTTTTTAACTAAAAATATTTTCAGATTTACACCTACCACTGTCTCTGCATCACCCAGAGGTTGACCGGTAGAAAATGCCTATGGCATTAAGTACACCTTTGTACTATGCTTGAAGTAACGTGTTAAATAAATAAATAACCTACAAAATCAATCTTAGTTTAGTTTCATCCGAAGCCGTTGTATGTCGTATGTAGATAAAAATAGACTAAACCTACCAAGCTCTAAGCTAAAAATGCACTCAACAAGTGCCCTAGTCATGTCAATGAAAGTATATAATAAATTAAGTACCGGAAATAATTAAAAATGAACAAAAATTGAATTCATTCATAGACAAATTACAACAATTTCTATTATTTAAATGCTTTATACAATTAATGAATATCTTAATGACAAATTTTAAAATTAATATGTTTCACAAAATAGTTTTTTGAGTGTTACTTTGTTTAACAACTAATTAGTAAAATTAAAGCCCTCTTCCTCTCTCTTACTTTGCTGTGCCCTTACAGGGTCCATATTTATGTACCTAGCTTTAAGCCCTCTGTAACATCTTTTAAACAATATGGAATGCAAAATATATGAATATGAATAGATGTCTTTACTAAACGTTAGTTATTTCATCACCACTGCCACTGCTCTCAAATCGTTGTGTTGAAACGAATTGAATGTGCGGGCTGGGGCGGTTGAAAGTATTTCATGCTCACTCAATGTCTCGCTGATGGTGGCGCGTGTGTCGGATCATTTAGTTCTCTTCAAAATAGTTGAGTTGAATGGTGCTGATCCATGCGTCATGTTCGTGAACGGGCGCTGTCAGTTGTGACTGGTCATCTCTTAGTTGCCACGGCTTATTTGTTTTTTTTTTTTTTTTTTGAATTGTCGTTTTTGTTTTTACTATGGACACTTAACGTGCACATCTTGCTACATCGTTCTCACATAATGTACCATCTCAATATGAATGATGTAACCAAGGTTTTGTAGCAATATGCTGATTTAAAAGAGTGTCCACGGAGTTTCTTCCCCGTTCTTCTCCATAGAGATCTACGCTAGGGAATGGGCAACTACAGTAATTTCACAGTTTTTATGCCTTGTGACTGGGACTGTAGCTACATTTCATTGTTATCTTTGTTACGACAGTTCAAAAGTGCCTGTAACTGGCCTACTTGAAATAAAGGCTTTGATTTTGATTTTGAATATTCTAGAACCAAGAAATCGAAGACACGTCGCATGCACTGATCCCAGCAGTAGGAACACTGCTACATAGCAGGGGGTCTAAAATCGCCGCTTTATCAGAATCGTAATATGAGTCACGTTAAAAATTTAAAACTCTTAAAATGGAATTTGTGGTCATAAACATAAAGACCATTCTAAGAATTTTAAATTTTTAACGTGATTCGTATTATGATTCTGATAAAGCTTCCATTTTAGGCCCACAGTAATATTATATTCTACATGATGCAGCTACTGAAACATAAATATCACTCATTTCAATGGAGAAACTTATATTTATTACTGGACATCCTCAGGTTTTAAAGTAAATTCCTTTAATTAAGAATGATTTCAAAAACAGCATAAACTCTTGCCCGTTTCCAGTCCACAGTTGAATTTAATTCCGCAGCATAAAATGTAAAAATACTTCGCTTCCACTCCGTTCTGCAGGTGGCAATTAGAATACCAAGAGTACGTTTTTCTCTTGAAGTTCTTTTTTCCTTTTAGGGTTCCGTAGCCAAGGGGTAAAAACGGGAGCCTATTACTAAGACTGCACTCTCCGTCTGTCTGGCTGTCTGTCACCAGGCTGCATCGCATGAACCGTGGTAGCTAGACAGTTGAAATTTTCACAGATGAATTTCTGTTGCTGCTTAACAACAAATACTAAAAACTGAATAAAATAAATATTTAAGGGGGGTTTTTTTTCCCCATACAAAAAGTTTTTTTTTTTTTTTTGATAATGGTTCTGAACCCTTCGTGCGACTCGCCCTTGGCCGGTATTTTTTTGTTCAGTTTTGCATAAACCACCGGCAGATTTTTATTTGAGTTCGTTTTTATGGCTTCTACAAATGCTTTGGATTTCTTTTTGTTTGGCCGGTGGCGCACTGCTTCGTCTTGACTTCTAATAATGTAAAAGATTTTATTTATTATTAATTAAATTTTAGATCAAAGATTTCTATTAAAGTTGTTTACATGAAAATAAATGTGACTCCACAGACTATTGAAAAGAAAGAAGGAATGAAAACATACTTATTTGGCACATGCCACAAGTACACACAACAAAAAATAATATTAAAAAAAAAACTTCTAAACAGGAAAAAAAAGCCGGTGAACACGCGCACGACGGATTCCGTACCATTATCCATAAAAAAAAAACACGCTTGTTGTATGGGAGCCCCCCATTTCTATTATTATTACTTAATAATAGTGTTTGTATGTTCTGGGGGCCTAAAATGGCCCTAAAATGGTCACAAAGTGATAATTGTAGATATTAACTGCGTGTGACCATTTTACGCATTCTATAGTAATTCATATTATTATCCTATAGCGATTCTGCTAAAGCGGAAATTTTAGGCCCCCTGTTATCTGAACATTACAGGAACAGGGGGCCTAAAATGGCCGCTCTATCAGAATCATAATATGAATCACGTTGAAAATTTAAAATTCTTAAAATGGACTTTGTGATCATAACCATAGAGACCATTTTAAGAATTTTAAATTTATGACGTGATTCATATTATGATTCTGCTAAATCTTCCATTTTAGGCCCCCTGATGGACATTACTGAAGGTGCCAAACTCGTACGCTAAGCTCTAGCCCGATTGAATTTAGATTGCTATTGACACGTTGAGATAAAGATTCTGAATTGGGTAACTAAAGCTTAATACGTTATTAACCGTAGTTACCAAGATGAAGTGGGTAGTCCTTACTAACAAAAAAATCATAGCACATAATCTAAGACCAATAAAATCTATTCAATAAACAATATCCTCACTCGTCACCGGATATAGCGTGATGGCACAATACTATAAATTTTACAACTTAAGCAGCAGTCGTGACCGAATGAATGATCGAGACCGGAAGCGAGGTTTTTATGACCGTTTGATTGGTAGCACTGTTCATGGTACGTCCGGGTATTAGTTGAATGGTATTCAAGTTAGTCATAAGTGGTAAGTCTAAACGAGTCTTGAGATTCTATGGTAGTCGGATATGACAGAGTATTACCTTCTGGCAGATCATTATAATAAAAGGCTTTTTTTCATA
The DNA here is from genome assembly GCA_947578425.1 of Eugnorisma glareosa. Classification (NCBI taxonomy): domain Eukaryota; kingdom Metazoa; phylum Arthropoda; class Insecta; order Lepidoptera; family Noctuidae; genus Eugnorisma; species Eugnorisma glareosa. Next base: position 2,152,135 of record OX387971.1, on the reverse strand, counting down.
TAAGAAGGTACATGCATATAACACCGAGTTAGATGAACGCGAGTGGCGCTTTCAAATAAATAAATTCAGATGTCTTCGCGATGTTTTCGCAAAAGCAAGACGGTTGGCGCAGTGGCTGAGGGATTGACTGCTGTGCTGTGTGTGGCGGGTTCGATTCCCGAACGGAACAAATATTTGCATGGCCTACAGATAGTTGTTTCGGGTCTGGCTGTTTGTATATGTGAGTTTAAGTTTAAATGTTCGTAAACGCACCCAAGATACAGGAAAAAATACTAGTACCGATGATATAAAAAAATACGAAAGAGATTGTTGTTGTTGTTGTTTATCTTCTTATGGCTTAATTATCATGTGTATTAGGATACACATGATACTTAAGCCATAGTAGTTGAAGCTACATGGAGATAGGTCTCCATGGTCTCCACTTAAACTACTTAGATAAACAGACATGCTGAAAAAGTTTTTAGTTCCCTTCAATATGGTTGAGCTGAATGGGGCTGATCCATGCGTCATGTTCGTGGACGGGCGCTGTCAGTTGGGACTGGTCATCTCTTAGCTGCCACGGTTTATTTGAACTACTTTGTTTTTAAATTGTTGATAATTATAATCTTTTACTCTGGACGCTCTTAATGTGCACGTCTTTCTACATCGTTCTCACTATGTATAATCTCAGCATGAATGATGTAACCAAGATCTTGTAACTATATTTTGATTGAAAAGAGTGTCCATGGAGTTTCTTGCCCATTCTTCTCCAAAGAGATCTACGCTTTGGAATAGGCAACTACAGTACTTTCACAAGTTATTATGCCTTGTGTCTGTGACTGTAGCTTCGCCTTTGTTTTTCTGACTTTCAAACGTGCCTGCTAAGGTCTAATTGAAATAAATGCTTTGAGTTAGAGTTTGACGTATAAAGAGAAAGCATGATGATCTATCATACCTATAGTGGTAATAGTTGTAGTTTAATACTTTTTGTCTCAATACACATTACAATATCTTTGTTTTTCTCTTCACAAAGGTTCACATAGTTATTATAATAAATAAAATTGAATAATGTTTTAACAAAATGCATTATTATGTTCCTTTCTAAGAGACTGGCGTCCATACTAGGATACCATTTGTGACGGATCCCCAGGCTCCTCGAATTAGATGTAGTTTACATACAATTCTATAGCTAATGTGAATACTCAGACCAATAATTTATTGTAGAAGGGGAAAAAGCAGACATATTTAAACTTAATTAACGTAAAAAAAAAACGTAAACTCAATAGTTTCCCGAAGAAAGCAACCTATTCTATTCTAGGCCTTACAGTGGGACCATTAAGTTTAGCAAGTTCTCCTAACGTTTCATAACCGTCAGATATAATTTTGCGTTTACCGCCAATATAAATGTTCATATTCACCCTGTTTATCCCATTATGGGTTCACGTAAACCCGTCAGACGGGAGAAATTAATATGAATATGGTAATGAACACCATGACATGTGTTATGCTTAATTGGGGCTTATTAGTTGAATTTGGCAAGTCATTATCTACGTAAATATGCAGTGTCATTGAAAGTTGACTCTCATTTAATTATTTAAATGATTAATTAGAAACCATTACGTTTATACTGCGTCCGTTAGCAAAGGGGCGCATGCAAAGCAAAATAAGCTGTAAATGCGCATATGGTAGAGTAAATATTTCCGCACGTGCTTTTCGCAGATCCCCCATTCACTTGTTTGGGCATGAACGGTGTCCATATTCATCATTCGATGAGGCGCTTGAAAGTAGCCGAGCAATTTGAAACAAGATAGGTGAGAAGCATCGTGTAAAGTCAATAACAAAGCATATTGTGACCACAACTGCCCAATATATATATTGTCTGAAAAGACTCCACGGAACAAGAATTCTATGTACGCACGACGGCCGATCAAGCTTTGGAAAACCAATTTATGCGGATCTCTCATTGTATAGAAAATTTATACAAAGCGAGGCCAAGTTATACTCGAAATGTACAGCTTTATTTGCCGCTGTGTGTACTAGCAAATTCACTGACGGTCTGCCACTTTTCAACCTTATACCCTAAGTAATAAGGTTGAAAAGTCAGTCAATGAACTCGGTAGTACACACAGAGTCAGTAAGTACTAACCTCTCAAGCTTTAAAATGTTAAAGCAGCCTAAAAGGTTAGCACTTACTGACGCTGTGTGTACGTATTTTGACCTCATATCTCCACTACCTTCGCAGCAAAACTATCTTTTCTTCACCATATCCTACCCTAGTCCCATAAATCTCGAAAAGCTACCTCTAGATGAGCATGGGAGCCAAATGTTTCATTACAGTACTTCCCCAGATGGTTATTAGGAGAAGTGGGGGAGCAAACTTGTAGCACACGCGTCTTCGGCTCCACTTCCACAATGGTACAACTTTCTTATGGTATTATTTGCTGAGGGTAGGGTTGGGGGTTTAAAATAATGGAGGTTTTCATTTTGGAACAGAAATTTGCTTGATTTTTGGTAAGGTGTTTTGCTGATGTATAAATATTGTTATACCATCTTGAACTCATGCTAGCCTAGTCCTTTTAGCGAAGTTACTGGTCACTTAAGAGAACGTGTCGTGAACAGAATACAATTCTAAAGTATGAAAGCCTAGCACTTCACGCTAGCTCCCGTGATGCACATATTTTTTTCGATGACTGTACCTTTAAAGTTCTTGTAATTTGGGACGAAGCACAACTTCAATAGTGATATGGGACGAACTAAGATTTTTTTGGAATGTGGGACAAAACTTTAGGACGAACGAAGAACAAATCGATTTTGGTATGAGTTGAGTCAAATGTAACGTTATTTTCATTCAAAGTTGAAACAATGTCCTACGAATTATCATTAAGAAAATGTAAAAAAAACAAATGTTGATTTGTTAAATGACTCAAGTCGGCCATCGGTCAAAAGGCTGTTAAAGTTTGACAAAAAACGCAATCTGTCTTTATGTTTTTGGTTACCGAGTCGGGCATAAGCCCATAATTCATTATCTGCCTAGTCTTTTCCCAACTAAGTAGGGGTCGGCTTCCAGTCTAACTGGATGCAGCTGAATACCAGTATTTTACATGAAGCGACTGCCTATCCGACCTCCACAACCCAGTTAGAACTGGGAAATACGATACCCCTTGGTAAGACTGGTTGTCAGACTTTTTGGGCCACTGACTACCTATAACGGCTTAACGTGTTTTCCGAGGCACGAAGGAAACTCGGTATGTAATGGGCGGTCACCCATCCACAGACCAACCTAGGCAAGCACAGCTTAACCTAAAGATCGACCCGAACAGCTGTTATTATTTTACCACGAGCTCTATGCTTACATTATTCACCTTTTTGGACACAAATGCAAAAACTTAGGAGAATTTGGAATATTAGGAGAGTAAAACTGTTTACGTATTCCTTAGAAGACAAGTAAAAATTGCGCATATTGCTTTTCACAGTCGAAGCAAACGAGATCAATATGAAAAGCTTCGCAAAACCTCAAAAATATTCCTTTCAAAAACAATTCCGACGTTTTGGCAGCCCTACAGCCAAATATGGAAATTCTGTCTGCATTAGCCAAACGGTACAATGCGAGGAAAATACTCCCCGAAGGTAACGCTTTATGCCGTACTGGCTTTGGCACGCCAGCTCGCCCGCCTTTTAGATCAGGGTAAAGATATTTTACGTCAAGAATTTAGTTTTAAAGTTCCACATTTAGAATGATGTTCAAAACTTTCGATATTGACTGATTCCAGATGCTAAAATGTAATTTTGAGTATTTTATAGGTTAGTTTTATGTCAAAACCACGGCTCATGGGCGGCATAGACTCTGACACCAGGTTAGGCACTAACCACATCATAAAGAAGACGATGTCAAAACATGAATACCCGTATCTCTAAATAAGTCAAAGTGATTACTTGAGAAATAGTCATTATTTAAAATACGATTTTTTTTCTGCAGTTTGGTAACTCCTTGAAGTTAGTACTGTCAGTTCTTATTTTTTTACGGTTCTTACTTTGTTTAAATTCTTGTCTTTTGCATAAAAAAGTTTACTTAAACTCAAGTAATTACTTTAACTTGACTATACAGGGTGTAACAAGACCCTTAACGAAGCCAAAAAATACAAATACAAATAGCTAAAGCACAAACACAAATAGCTACAACAAATACAAATAACTTGTAGTAAGTAAATAGGTATATATATTGTACCACACTTTCGTTATATAAACAAAGGCAGACCTACAAATGTCCTACATAGGCTTACATAAATGATATTTTGTTTTTATATGTACAGGGTGTAACAGAACCTTTCATGAAGCGCTCAACCAAGCATTCTGTAAATCAAACTAAGTAACTTTACGCAAAAATTATTTCTGGGAAACAACTTTTTTTTGGGGTGAAAAATCACGTTTTACGGCAGGACCCAATGTAAAGTACTCAAAACATTGTGCTGATGGATGGATTGAATAGTACGGGGGTCGAGGAGGTGTTTAAACATCTTAAAAACATGTATTTATGTAACTTTGACCCCAATATCTCCGTAACTAGAAGGTTCCTAGGTATGGTCTAGAACAAAAAAAAGATCGCAATGACGGGAAGAGCAATTGCCTTTTTGCTTCGTTAAGGGTCTGTTTACACCGTTTAGATAAGGGTGTATGTGTTCATAGTATTTAAAAGTTTAAAAAGTACAGAATTTTGCTGAATAAATTCATTAAAATATTATATGGAAATCTAAGTCCAAGATTTTAGGCCAAAATACAGAGCTCGTAACTTTTAATCCCAGCCTCGTTTCTGAAATCCTAAAAGGCTATAAGAAAATGCTAAAGCAGCAGAGGAGATAACCTAGTAATAAGAAATGAATCGCACAATATAAATCCTGAATCGGTTCACTGAGTCTTAAGCCGAGAACAGACGAACTAATTTTCTATACTCCAGACATTGCTTTAAGAGGTCGTAATGAACTCAGCGTATAAATTCTGGTGAAGAAATATAAACTTTTTTATATTGACGCCCTTTATTAGGCCGTTTCGAAGTTTTACTGATGCCTCCAAAGCGTTGGTAGCAACTAACTTCTGGCTTCTTCTATTATTATATTTTTAAATAGAATTTTTGCAGGCTTTTTTCAGGCTTTAGTATTTTTTTTAAATGTGGGCTTTCCGTCTAGACGATTATAAAAGGAAGGTATTATGATATATTTTGTAAAAGCATCCATAGGACTACCTTTATTATATACGCGTGGGTGTTAGTCTGTTTATTGTGGTATCACTACTAAAGTATCGGAACGATTTTAATGAATTCTGACTGAAAATAAAGTTAAAATCTGCATAAAGTATATTTTCAGTCATTTTTGATGTTTTATGATATTTGAGGGTTATTTTTATAACGGAAAATTATGTCGCACAGGTAGCAAAATGATACCGCATTTTTCAAAGATAAAGTGTACATAATACAGGGTGAATACACGTTATACATGGGGAATACGTATTATACCTCCCGAATACTTTTTTTTGCTGAAAGTGCATTCGCGGAAGCTGTAATAAAGATTCTCATATAGTCTCGTATACGTAACATCAGACTTAATGATAGCATTAAGTTGTCTATCGTCTAAGAGCGCTATTAACTTGTTTCCTTCAAGCGAATCTCTCAGGACAATGATGGCAGATTCGCTTTACTTTTTTTCTTTTACGAAAATGTATGGGTTATTTGCGGATGTACTGATTATTATGATTATTCTTGCTTGCTTATGATATAAAAAAACAATTTGCAGATACATTACGGTTAAGATGACAGGTGAAATAGCAGTTTTTTTTTTAAGATTATGTAGTTAGTTAAACTGACGTTTTTCCCCCCATGGGGGTCGGCAGAAACCACAGAATTCCACCAGCTAATCCTTACATACTTCTTTTGCTTCGTCCACATCCCAGATGCCGACCGCCGGCCGCCGGTGGTGGCCGGGGACCACCACGTGGCCCCCGGTCACCGTAGGCGCGGGCCTGTGGACGGTGAGCTATGGGCTAGCTCGCCGTCCGTTCGTCTTATGATGACAGGCCGTGTCGACGGCATGTACGTGTTCCACGCGCGCCTCAAAGAGGTGTCAGCAATAGGAAGGGGTCCGCAAGGGCCGAGCCTGCCGGGGCTGCGGGACTGTTCGAAAGAGATACCGTGGCCCCGGAACACAAAGGGCGATGAAGGAACATTGATGGTTTTAGTCAGTAAAAGTCTGACGCTCCGTCCTGCTCAGCCCAGAGCGGGAGGAGTTATTTGAGGATTACCAATCCTAAAAAAAAAAGGGGGCTCTCCCATACAACAAAAGTCCTTTATTTTTTTTTTTAGATAATGTTTTGGAACCCTCGTGCGACTTGGCTAGTTTTCCTAATGATGATGTTTTTATATCTACTTGAAATATAACTTTTGATACGGATAGTTTTATTTCTATAACCAGAGCACCGAGGCAAACAAGGGTAAAACTTACGATTTACCTTTCATCAGTTGTTTTAGTTAAGCAATAGTCCCACTTGAGCACCAAAGCAGCAAGAGAATTGGAGACTTCTTGGAGTGCGATGATACCAGTCCTTTTGTTTTCCTTCTATAGTAATTTATAAAAAGGTAAAGTTTGTATGTTTGTGAGTTTGGATGCAGGAGATTTATCTTCGAAACTACACATCTGATGACAAAAATTCTTTTACTGATGTAAAGCTACATTATTCATTAAGTGACTTAGGAAGCCCTCTTCCCCTTTCCTACTTTGCTGTGTCCTTACAGATATGGACCATATTTATGTACCTAGCTTTAACATCTTTTATACAATATGGAATGCAAAATAAATAAATATGAATATATCTCGAAGACGAAGGCGCGTGCTGAAGCTTGTTATTTCTGTGATGTCTTGTAGTCTTGCCCTTTGTTGGGAGATATATACATCTAAATAAACTTTTTACTGCATGCATATGAAAGTATATACGATACTTAATACAAAATAACATGTATTTTTATTTTTGTCTGTCCGTCTGTCTGTCTGGCTGTCTGTTTGTTCCGGCAAATCTCCAGAACGGCTAAACCGATTTTGACGGGACTTTTACTGGATGATAGCTGATCTCATAAGGAGTAACTTAAAAAAATCTTCATACCTTATAATTTACAATTCTATATTTTTTTGAAACTTAACCTATTAAGGGGTCATCCATCTCTGGAATAAGGCCTCCTCCATCTGTTTCCATCTGAAACTGAGGAGGAGTAACTTGGGTAACTTTTATTTTAGAAAAAGGATTAGGGTTCCGTGCAAAAAAAATGACATTGTTAACAAAATCAATTTCAATAGGGCAGTAATATTTTTATAGTAATTTCACGCGGACGAAGGTTGCGGGCAACAGCTAGTCTTAAATAAAATCTGTCAAAAAAAGAATATCCAATCTACACTTTGAAGTCTCGCCAAGCAAACCCGTCCGCTGATTGATCATGATGACGATTTGAAAGGCCACGGCCCATTCCCGTACTAGCCAGCCATAAACGAAAGTCTTCAATCACCGGACGACTATAAAACCGGGCCGTTTCGGACCCCGCTCGCTATGGAGATTAAACGGTAGTAAAAAGTGTATCGGCATTGGGGGACGCTTGTCAGGGATTGCCTTTGGGATGGTGGTGTTTACTTTGTGGGTTTTAACTGGAGCTGGGGATGAGATTATTGTTTATACAGAAAGAAGTGGGGATTACCAGAAAATACCGATGACGATTCTAATGAAAGTGGAAATTTTCTAAATCTATAGGTACAAGGGTTCTATAAATTGAAAGACGGTCAGCGAGCAATGAAACGGGTTATGATTCAAGGAACATTCGAAGTTTAGTAATTCGTCTTAGTACGCTTTCGAAGTTCCGTACATCGCAATGATGAACATTCTCAATTTAGAAATTCGTCATAGCGGCTTTTTAGTTAACTGATCCCACAGAGGCGTGACCTGCGGGTCTAGTCGACCTAATGCATTTTTGAATTGGTCAACTGGACCCGTTGGCCAATCTTGTGATTTGTTTAGTCAAGTAGAAAAGTTTTGTTGATAACCTTCTAACTAACGCAAATCGTTTGGTTTTAAACTATATGAATTCGGTACATCAGTATTCTATACTTCGAAGTCCAGTAAGACTGTAACCATAGAATTAGGAATAATGTAAAACAGTTGTGTTTCAATTTCGATGCACAATAAGTTATACTATTCTACGGCAGTAAATTTTTTAAAATATATTTCATACTAGCTGTTGCCTGCGGCTTCGCTCGCGTTTTGGTCGGAAATTATCCCACGGGCACTTTGTAAATATAGCCTATGGCACTCGGGGATAGTGTAACTTCCTTTTAGTGAAAGAATTTTCAAAATCAGTTCAGTAGATCCAGAGATTTCCCCCTACAACCTCACAATCTTTACCTCTTAATAATATTAGTATAGAAGTCTTTACTCATAGCATCCCTCTGTTGTTTTGGTATTAAGAAATCTGTTATCATATTGACCATCTAGCGACATTGATATAATATTCAACTGCTGACAGAGCTGACTTAGTTAGATAACTGTAATCACATTAAAGAAAATTCAAATCATGGCCAATATTCTACATTGATCTTTTGAAATTCCTTAACCTTTCCCAATCAATCTCATTTGTCAATCAATCCTAACCACCAAAATACACCACATTACCACTATATATTCAAACCAGATAGCATATGTAAAAGAGCATCAGCAGAATTTAAGCATTATGAAGCCATTAAGGTTCGTCTACATTCATTCGTATGCAAATCGCATCGGATTCCGGGAAGCATTCACTTAAAGGGTTAACTAGATATAGGAGGCTAGGGGTGCTCATGGCTAGTGGCTGGACTGTTGTTTTTAGTGAAGGGGATTTAATTTTATGGGCTGTATTTAATGAAAGACTGTCACTATGTGAGGAAGTAGAAGGAGGTAGAGAGCAGCGGTGGCCCAGTGTTGGCGGCCCCGACTTACGAACAATAAGTCGTGGGTTCGAACCCGGGCAGCCGCATTACTTTGTGTAATTTATTTCATCACCACTGCTCTCAAAACGGTGAAGGAAAACATCGTGAGGAAACCGGCATGACCTAGAACCTAAAATTCGAAGACATGTGACATCTACCAACCCGCATTGGCCCCGCGTGGTGGATTTATAGCCCATTCCCTCTCATAGAGAGGAGGGCGAGTGTCCAAGCAGTGGGAACATTAAAGGCTGATTATGCTATGTGAGGAAAACCTGTTCAAGTGGAGATTCTTAGATGACTCTGCTCTGGAGTGTAGGTATATGTGGTTTTCCTTCAATAACGCTGAGACACTTAATTAATCGTATAATCTGTCCTGTTGTTAGCAATATAAAGGGACTGAAGGACGCTACTCGTCGCCAAATTCTGGGCCTATTCAATTTAGATTGTCATCGACGAGCTAAGAAGTATAACCTATTACCAACTAACAACAGGCGTATATTGGATTTTCAATGCTCGACTCAACTCTAGAGTACAATATTATTTAGGTACCTATTAAAAGGGGCTTTATCTCAAAATTTGATTATTAAGACACAGCTTGGTTTTTATGTATAAAATATTTTGCGTTAAGAGCCGATGACGTCGTACGAATAAGCACAAACCTAGAAAATAATTTCCACATCCACAATCTGCCTACAATTCACTGTAATTTTCGTCACTTAAATTGCTCTCACTGCCAGCGAATAAAAGCCAATCCGCGCCCGAATCTATCCGAATTGATTGAGCAATTTCCGATATAGCCCTCCACACACTGACACACAATATATTATTTACACGAAACAATGGCGAGAGTGTACGACAGATGCATCGTACTTAATGGCGTGGAAAGTAGATATCAGCACCCTGTATATGATACAGCTCCCTCGCTCTAACATTATGTCATTAGAGAGAGACGTCCGTGTAATTAGCAAAGTTGGAAGTTGTGAGAAAGTTTGTGGAATCGATATCATTTAAGTTTGGTTGTGGTAATGGCTCGTGGCTGGAGGGAATGGCCGATCAGAGTAGCAGCTTTTGATAAGTCACATCTATTTATGTTGGAAGGCGGTATTGATCAATTTATTTTGGGTCTGTCCCTATTTGAAGAGATTCGACCCTCATTAGACGCTTGGTTGGGTTCCTAAATCTGGAGACATTGTTTTGGAGTGTGGCGATTTTATTTTTAATTAGGGTGCTATACCTAGCAAGGCGCGGTGATGGCAGGTGGAGTAAAGCGGAGTGGCATCCAAGGAATGGAAAAAGAGGTGTTGGTCGTCCGGCGGCGAGATGGGCAGACATTGTTGCCAGCGCGGGAATATCCTGGATGAGGCTGGCACAAGAGCGTGAAGCTTGGCATATGCAAAGAGAGGCTTATATCCAGCAGTGGATGAAGTCGGGCGGCGGATGATGATGCTTAGCGCTGAAGCCAGTGTCTCCCTGCGCCAATCGCTTGCAATTTCCTCATTTTCTTGACTTCAATTGCGAGGATAGTGGGCCTTATAGTCACGGCCGTGACTTAGGTGCGAGTTGAAGGTCGTGGATTCAATGCAGGCAGGCGCTTTACTTTGAGTAACTTATTTCATCACCACGGCTCTCATAGCAGAGAAGGAAAACATTGCGACTAAACCGGCATGTTCTAGAACCAAGAATTTCAAGTCATTCGATATCCCATCAATCCGCACTGGGCCCGCGTGCTGGATGACAGCCCACTCCCAATCACCGGGCCTTTAGGTATGTTCCAGTGGACGAAACATTTAAGCCTGATAATGTAAACTGCACAAGTTCCATCCGAACTGGAAGGAGGACGCGCGAGTTCGCGAGGAGTGGAGGGATCGCCCAGGGATGGGTAAGAGCAGGCTAGGAAAAAAATAGTATAATTATACTTATTTCAGGAATTTCTCAGTAGCAGCCACGGAGTCTGGATTTGTGCCCGGTGAAGGCAATAGGCTCGCCCCCATTACATGGGACTTCGACATAACTAGCGAAATGTGGGTGTACTATTAGGTACATCTCTGCCTAACCCTTCGGGGCTTACAGCTCTTCATGACAAAACAGCATCAAGCCAGACCATCCTGAAAATGCTACATAAACATCTGCTCAATAACTATTCCTGCGCGTAGTTTCGGAAATTGTAACCAGCACTTTGAGCTAATTCTAGGAATTCTGGCTCACTGCTTTACCTAAGTAATTAAATGCTAATTAAGATTCCAACTCCGGAATTGGATTTACACAAATGGAAGCGCAAAACTAAGTATGTATCTCGAATTCAGAGAAATCTATTAACCGTAATAGCGTAGCGCTTTATGGTTATAAGTGAAATAATAAGCATATAACGTTTCCATTGCTGGGACACACAGGTAGGCTGGCTCCCCTTGACTGATAGCGAGCTGTAATCCACCATGCAGGCCCAGTATAGGTTGGTGGATGTCACCGGTCTTCGCATTTTTGCTTCTAAGACATGCTGGGCTCCTCATAATGTTTTCGAATACCATTTTGAGAGTAGTGGCAACCCAACAAACAAAAATTGCTCTTGTAGTAGCTTATATAGCCAAAAATAATATTCTTATAGGAGCCGCATTATCGCTAATAAGGGTGCATTTGGGCACAAATTATAAAGACAATAACCTTATACCCCTCTTATAGTTGCTTTATTGTCCACTTTTTTTTCCTTATACGTGTTATATTATGACAAGTAACAAGGAAGTTACACTTATAATGGCAAGAAAAAATGCTCCTCAAATGCAAACACACTTGAAAGAAACATATAGAAAGCGTTAATACGGGGGATCACCCATATACGTGTTTTATTATGGTCCGATACAAGGGAGCTAAACTCATTGCTTCAAATCAAAGGCTCTTAAAAAGCCGTAGGCCCTTATAGCCGTCTGTTTATGATTCTGCAATAAGTTTTTTTCTTAGTGATTATGACATTTTCGTAACAGTTTGGGTAACAAAAAGAGAAACGTCAACCATTTTACTGAAAAGTGAACGGTAAGTTATTATTTTATGTACTTTATTTATCTGATTTATGTGCTCGTTTATAGTGAAAAGTGTATGGGAATTCAAATGCATGATAAAATGTGGTACGCTGTGTGTTGTAGTATCAACTCGCCCTTGAATTTAAGCTGTTTTGTGCTACGAACGTTATAAATTATTTAGTCATGTTATAAATAGTGCTTTTTTATGAGAGCAAAACGATTCGCACATCGTCTACAAGGAGTTTATGAGACTGAAGACTTTGTAATGGCCACATTTGTTGCTTATGCTATCGCCATTTTACATACTTTCAGGGTTCCTTTCTCACGAACAAAATCCTGTACCTAGCAAGTCTTGTTCCAATAAAATTATAAAATTTATGTTTCTATGGTTGGCTGAAAGAGATCTCTTTATAGGGATAAGCTTGCTTTTGTGCACTATTTTAATTATGAAATATAATTGTAATTGTAAGTACACAATAAAGAATATAATTGTAATATAAAATGTTTGTCCGCAGATATTGCAATGGTAGTATCCATATTGGCAGATGTTGACAAATTCCTACAAAGAAAAGATCTTAATTTACATAATAACCGATGGCCATGGAAGTGGACACATTTTGTTCTAAGAAAGAAATGTTTTAATTGTACATATCCGACTCTTTCTAGTTTACCTTTTCACTTTGTAATTAGTCGTGAAAACATAAAGGATTTGCAACAATTCACTTTCATTTTATGCCAAAATTGTAAAGAGTATTTGATTTACGACCACTTTATTGAAGATGAATGCAAGTATTGTAATCCTTAATTAATTGTTAATAATTAATTAATTACTAGGTAAGTGTAAGTTGGTAAACATTTCTATCAGTTTAGTAGCTTGTACTTTGTGCAAAACCAGTTGAGATATATCCATGTCTTTCCCCCTACGGTACGAAATCAGTCAGATTAATATACATTGGTCGGCGTGTGTTTGTTTTTTGTTTATGTAGTGTCGCTTCCGAGCTCGCGCCAGACAATAAAAAACACATTGGAAGAGGGTATTTTACTTGTAAAAACTGAATCAATCTATCTATTGATGATGGTTGATCATTTTCCTACTAGTATATAAGTAAAACTATATTCTAATTACTATGTCACAACATGCTATGTTACTCTACTGTTTTATTATTAAACTAGCTGTTTCCCGCGACCTTTTTCGCTTATGTTACTAAGATAATATTTTTTTTTAATTTTGAATTGTTGTTAAAAAGACTGATAATTGAAGTCCTGTCTTAAGTAAGGCTTAAAAAACGAGTTTTAATAAGAAAAGACCAAGAGATAGCTCCCAAATCAGGCATCATTCACAGGTTATGTTCAAACAGCGATTTCTATTGTGAACCCACCAACTGCGAGCTAACTGAGAGAGCATTGAGGTCAGTTCTTAAACCAACAAATACAAAATTAGCCTCCCTTTAAACAATGCCCGATTTGAGAGCCACTCTTCCTCTGGATTTTGATATACGGCGGCATGATAGCCTATGGAAAATGATAACTTTAATAAAAATACGTGATTTTCAAATTAGTTGTTTTATTTTACAAAGTATGGATTAATGGTGTAAAATACAATACCGAATTATATTCTACATTTAATAATTTGCATTTAATGTCAGCGCATGAAAACTCATATATATTTATTGATTTACTAGAGATGTAATCATCACATTTATAAATATTAATTAATGAAGACTTTAAGGGGTAGTCAAAGGCGTCAACTAAATTACCCATGCGGTATCCTTCTAGTCGTACGTCTTCAGCTTCATTAATGTGTATTGCTCTTATTTCTATAACTTGTTCGTCCGTTGTTAAAAACCATTTATTGTGTTTTTGGGAAGATAAAATAAAAGATTCAAGATGCAGTACCATTATAGATCCATTTTTGCTGTTGCATTGTTTTGCAAACGGATATTTCATTTTATTTTTACTGTAAGTCTCAATCTCGACTTCACTTCTTTCGTATAACCTTCGAGCTACTTGTGCTAGAGGCTTATTTCCCTGTCTTAACATATGTTTGATAATTTGGAGTTTATTCTCAAAAGGGTAAGCATTAAAACTTTGTAAAGTGTCAAATTTTCAAACCTCATCAACGAGGTGTGATAAATTATGCACATTACTTGTAATATAATCCTTTCCATAATATTTTGCATATTTTTTTATAAATGAATTTAATAACGCCTGTGCTAGACGTAAAAACTTAAAATGATTTTCGTTAGAACAAATTGTGATGGCACAGAATAAACAAAGGAAGTGTTTGTATGTCAGAATCTAAAACATGCTTCAGTATTACCCAACTCAGGTATAATACAAAAGTGCGGTATTCAGAAGCTTTCCAATCCAATGTAATAGAACATCAACAGTCCGAACAGATATGTGTATTTCTTTGGGTAACTTAATAGTTACTAAAAACGCGTTCACTTTTTCAATATCACGATTACACCACTTAGTACGTTTATTAATAAAATTTCCATCTCGCTATCCTATTAATAAACGTTTCATAACTCCGAGGTCTATAAGATGCAGTGAATCACCAACCGGAAAATTTTCGATCATATCAATTTTCAATTGAAGTAGAGGTGAATCAACTTTATGATGTAGTCCATATTTTTTATTGCGAAAGTCAACATCGTTTCTTTTAGGACAATCTATTTTCGGGAATATTACTGTATGTGACAAATGTGAATAATCACCAACCACAGTGCATTTTAAACATCCGTGCTTACTGTTGAAATTAGAAACACCTGCAAAAAAAAAAAGTATTAATGAATGTCATCCACTTGTATATTTAGTATAATTTTTGTTTATATTTGAGATACATATGAAATTTAGGTGTACATCACCTTTTATAAAAGCCCTCGCGGGTGTATCGCATATAAATGCTCTTATACTAACGTCAATCATCTCTTGTCGCGTATCGTGGTAATTGTGAAACCATTCTCAATTTGTTTCATTTCATTGACAAAAGGATATAAATATAAATTTAACTCGGCAGGTTTTGATTTCCCTTCATATATTCCACTACGATAGGTGATAGTGATTTTTAATTTCAGTAATGTTGCACAGTACTGGCCAGAGTTGATGATTCGTGCTTTTATGTATCGGTAAACCATCGATATTTAAATTCAAGGTTATTTCCTTGGGCACTTCATAGTTTTGGAGGGCTTTTTGTAATTGTGTAAGTAATCCATTATGCCAATAATGTCCCGTACCAATTTCAGTATTGCATATTTCAACTTTATTTGTTTTGAGCAATGTACGCGCATCCAATGGCATTTTGTTTGGCATTACATGATGTAATATTTTTAATAAGTCACTTAGAGCGATATGGGAAATGTTAAATTTCACCACCCATTCTCTGATGTCACTACGAATTTCAATATTCTTTAACTCTTCATTTAAAAATACGCCTATATCACTATCCCTGTCGCTACAATTATATTCTTCCTCACTGGTTTCCTTTTCGGTCACATATTCTATAAAATAATCCTCTGCGGAACCACTAGCTGATTCGTTGGTATCGGCTTGGTCATTTTGTAGCATCATAGGAGTAGAGGTGGTGGGTGTAATGCTCCCAACCATGTTTTCGTAGACTTTTTTTACTTTTCTTCTGTAACCACCGCTCCTTTTAAACTTCTTCCAGTGTTTTGAATCCATTTTTTAAATGTTAATTCCACTCCGTAATAAATTCACACAATCTGCTGTACTTTCAATGGCGAATCTAGTTATGTAAAACATTTTAATGTTATCATGTAGAGAATAATATATTTATAATCACTGTATAAGGGAATACGGATTGCTTTCATCCTTGTAAAGATCATATACAATGTTAGAATTCATTTGTCGGATAGACGTCGTATCAAATGCTCCTATAAGTTAAAAAACATCATAGTGTGGTGTGTCACGTACGTCACGTTTAGATCTTAGTTTAAGTTAAGGTAGATAAGCTATGTCCATAGTTATATTATGATATATGTCACGCGCGGACTAGGTATATATTACACTAATAAAGGGAGTCTGGGGTCTTCAGTCTCCAGTTGACTCATGGACAAGTACACGACATGGTATTTACTTAACCCCTCCTTCCCTCCACATCGCATGGCGACCCTGCCAGTCGACTGGACGGCGTTATAGTTGCCCGACCGGGATCTCATCGGAGTCACTTCAGTCGGCTTCAGTCAGTTTCTCGGCAGTTGGTTAGTCACAGGCCATGGGGACCACGTCATCCAAGGAAGAGGTTATTATAGCCCAGACAGCAGCGGGTGGTTCAAATACCGCGACAGTGACACAAGAGCAGATATCCACCATCAGCGCGATGCTGTTGTTTATCGCCGTGTGTTTGGCGATTGTCATCATTGGCGTGGCAGTCCGGCTGTACAGGAGGTGTCATCAGAATTGGATCGAAGAGAAGATCAATCAGCGTGAGGTGCAGCGAGCTGTGCAGATGGCCTGACCGGGAGCTGGCGGAGCGACAAGAGGAGTAAGTGATGTGATTTGAACTTAAGTGTAGTGGCGAGTATTTTCGGTCATCTATCAGTTAGAGGCATTAATTTTGAATGGAAGTGGAGTTAACGTCACTGTTTGTACAGCTTAAGTTATTGAGGGAATCAATTGTCAAGTTAGGTCCCAGTAGGCGGAAAGGCAAAAATTTTGATGGAAAGATAAGCGAGGTAAAAGCCCTGTATTGTAAATTTAAGTGTGTAGTTTCTAAGTGTAGCAAATTTTCGGAGGAATTAGCACAGCTAGTGAGTAAAATAGAAAATTTGTATGTAGACACTATTAAGTTTGAAAACGGTACCGGAACCGATACAGAGATGGCGTTGGAAAGGTTTTCATTGAAAACGGCGGTTAGCTTACTCCCGAAAATGAATGGGGATGAGCAGGTAACCCAAGATTTGATTGATGCCATAGATTTATACAGCTCTATGTTAGAAGCGGCTGATAGTGCTCATTTAATTAGATTCGTGCTAACTACGCGACTTACCCAGGGGGCTAAGATGCGATTGTCCTCTACTTATACGACTGTAGACAGTCTTTTAACGGACATGAAGAAGCATTTGTTGACGGTTACGTCAGACGTTGCAGTGCAAGCCAAATTTGCTCGTGCTAGGCAAAATGATAGGTCGGTCACGGATTTCGGGGCAGAGATAGAGAAGTTAATGGTAGATTTGACTATTTCTCAAGCCGGGGAAAATTCGGAAGCTTATAAAATTTTGCGGCCTTTAAATGAGAAGTATGCGGTTAAAAAGTTTGCTGACGGACTTCGTAATCAGCGTCTTGGTACAATTATTACGGCACGGAACTTGACTTGTTTGAAAGATGCTATCAGGGTAGCGGAAGACGAAAATTGTGCTTCGTCGGGTCAAGTCATGACGTTCCAGCGGTGGTCCGCGGGTGGTAGTTTTTCTACGGGAAATAGGGGTCGTGGAAATAACTATAGGCGGCACGCTGTAGGTAATGGATACGCGCAGCAAAAAACAGCTGTTGGGCATACGTACCGAAATGGAAACGTAAGGTATAGCAGTGGAATGCGCGGTCATAGCAATAGTACTCATCGTGGACGGCAGACTCAGCAAGGTCGACAGCGCGTAGCGTGTCTAGAGCACGTGCGGGGCGATGCTGACTCAAGTGCAGTGTCAATGTCACGAAGTAGCGAAGGCAGACAATTGAATGAAACGCAGTTTTTTCGAGGCTAAGCATATTTTAGCTTGCAATAGTGTTAACTGGGTGAATTTTCTAGCAAATAATGTGGATTCGGAATGGTTAGTCGATACGGGTGCGTCGATATCGGCAATAAAAAGTAATTTCTTGAGGAATAATGCTTTGTGCTGTAAAGTAGTTAAGGAAGAATTAGTGATTAATGGTGTAGGGGGTAGTTTACGGGCTATAGGTTATGTATATTTGACGTTGGAATACGGACAATGTTCGTTCGTGCATAAGTTTTATATATTCAATGATTTGCCATGTAGGTCAGTTGGCATATTAGGCCAGGATTTCTTGCAGGCGTATAGTGGTATTATAGACTTTTCGGGGAAAAGGTTATCTCTAAAGAACCGTGAGCAGCAGACGGTTTCGATGCCACTTAAATCCTATAATTATTCTTTAACTATTTCTCCGCGTTGTGAAATGGTTAAGTATTTGCCCGTTAATAGAGCAGAAGATTGTGTAGTGTTTAGGAAAGAGTTGCGCGAAGGGGTTTTCTTAGCAAATGTAGTAGCTAGACCTAAGAATGGGATGATGCCCATTAGGATTTTAAACACAACCACGGAGGAAGTTGTGTGTAGTATGTCCGATGTAGAAGTCTATCCGTTAAGTGATTTTAATTGTTGTAGTTTTGCGGAAACAGAAGTAAGTGTTGAACGTGTTAAGAAAATATTTTCTTTGCTGTGCATTACTTTTCTAAGAATAATTAACCATATGAAAAGCCTTTATATGACTTTGAATATTATATGGCTAAAAAACAATGTAACTAGCCTCTATAAGAAGAACACATTTCAAACCCTTATTGTAGCCGTATTAATTGGATTTATTAACGTTTACTCAGCCAAATTATAAGAATAAAGGTAATATTAGCCAAATCTTCTAATAATGTGCCACTATAAGGAACATTAACATAATAAATGCTCTTTTATAACAAGTATAAGAGTTTAGACCTTATAGACTTAATTTTATAAGCTTAGTTTGTTTGTTGGGAATTAAATAAATTATACAAAGTTGCGTGCCTGAGTTCGAACTCACAGCTTAATCTAATGCTAGACTGAAATACTGATTCTTAAAGCGTATATAGTATTTCAAAAACATAGTACGCAAATATCTTTAAATTACAATTTCCTCCCCAGAAAAGACAAAAGTCCAATTCAATTCAGTTACAGTACAAATAAACCTATTCCTTTGAAGAAAAACATCTCTAAAGACCAGTATCTGCTACCGTCAACTGTCACTGCCGATTACCTCAAACACTAAGGGTGCCATCTCATCCCCCATCTCGACAAACTAAAGAAACACGAACACAAACAAAAACCCAACCGATACAAGGCTTATGAAACACAAATAGTGCTATTTCACTTAACCCGTCATCGCCGCGGTACGCGCGTTGTTTGCGCGGCCGGGGGTCTCAAGTACCGAGTGTCTGAATGCCTAGCTAGATATTCGCTACGCAAACAACACGCCACTCGAAGCGTACCGAGGCGAGGGGAACTTTACACTAACTTCCAATAACGAAACGTGAGTTTTAATCGCGATAATTGCGCTGCTGTTGTAAACGCGAGCTTTTTAGATTAATTGTGCGCAATAAGACGTTAAGTAAGCGCTTTTACTGTTGCTGGAGATACGTCAAGTGTTTACTTTGCTCAGTTAACTTTACCGAATTACATATCACGAAAAATAAATACAAAAACAAACACACACACACTGCAAACACCATTATCGAGAAACGCTTCAAACGGCAGCATCGCATCGTTGGAAAAAATGAAAAAAATCTGATCTAGAAAATTTCCCCGCAAAGCTGCGTAGTTAAACATCACCTGCTACATATTTACATACACGGCGCGCAGCGTGCAGGCGAGTGCTGTGTGCTGGGGTCGCCGTTAACAGCGCTCGATATCGACGAGCGGTTGAGGGCTATGAGTGCAGCCAGCGTACAACACTCACGCCGCCTGCCGGCCCGGTAATGACACCGTATCATGTTTATTCTACGTCTAAAACTTATCGTTTCTACATCGTTAACGCCGTCGACGAATGAAGCACTAAACGATCCCCCTAAAAGCTGTTTAAGGTCCATTATGACCAAAAATACCGAGGCACTTAAGGAGTGCGGGATTCCGCGTTCGGGGGCGGGCTCGCCTGAATTTTCCGGAGTACTTTTTCAGATTAAAATTTTGGCATCGTGGAAGCGGTCGGTAATGAAAGCAGTACGGACCATTAAGCAGCGGCTCGGCCACCCATTACTTGTTCACGTTCACAATTACACCAGTTCGTGAGTTACGATTGTTACGCGGTGGCCGCTCGCACCGCTCCGCTCAGCTCCGCTCCGGACCCAAGCCATCGATCGCAGGGCTGGCCTACGACCACGGTAATGACCTTCAACATTGATTCATATTTTGGACGTCAATCATTAGTCACTTAATTATTTGGCGTGACATTCAAAAACTTTAAACTTACTTACTTTGTAGTATTATTCTTTCGTTATGATTATTTCCTTCATTTTCACAAACTCATACCTGTTTCCCCACCTCATCAGAAAGTCCAGAACGCCTCCTGCTACGATCCTTAAGAGGGCCCTTCCCGGCGCGTCAATCGTCAATGCGAGCATGGTCGAAAAGCTTGTTGTTTCATCCAGAGCCACAGCGGCAATTTTCTTTCAACTCCCCTGTCTTACCCCGCCCCGACCCCGCAAAACTCGTCTCCCGCGCACCTCATACCCCCTAACGCGATGACATTGAACGAAAAATAGTGTTTGTAAATTTCTTAAACTTGTTCCAGGAAATACGTGTTTCTGAATAATTCTTACAAATGTGTGAAATAAAAATTTGTCATTAAGAATCTCCATTACATGTGCAAGGTTTCTATCGTGATGTTTTTTAAACTTTTAGAGTTTATGAGTACATTAAGAACGGCCAAAGTTCAGGTAAAATTTGTGCAAAACAGCCATTTTTGGAGGCTGATACTGAATTTGTTTCTACAATTTTTTTATTTTTTGCTCCCATATAAATCTAGATATAGTGCACAAAATACCTATTAGTTCAAAAAAATCAAAGATAGATGTATAACAACTGCATACGTGATTATGCAGTTGTTATACATCTATCTTTGTTTTTTTTTTTTACGAGCGTTTGTATGAAAAGTATGACGGGTTGGCCGCTCTTAAGCACTCATTTTACTTAGTCTCCGTTCTATCTGGTCATACACGCTTGCCAGTTAGGAGTATTACGTACCTGACCTTTCTGAAAAACATCCTACTTCCTACTTATATTATACATGCGAAAGTTTGTGAGGATGGATGGATGGCTGGATGGATGGATAGATGCATGTTAGTTAGTCTTTCACGCAAAAACTACTGAACGGATTTGAAAGAAATTTAGCACACAGATAGTTTATAACCTGGATTAACACATGGGATACTTTTTATCCTTTTATCCCGGCAGTATGATCCTGTGGGACAATTATCACTCTTTACGCGGGCGAAGCCGCAGGCATAAGCTAGTCACCAATAAGGTTGCCTGCGTATGTTTTTCTAGAGGGTCCCCCCCGTCGTTTCCTCTACCATATGCCATGTGATGAATTGCTCTTTTTTTCGTAACCATTTATTTCGTTCATATCTCATAATATTCGTACTAGTCTATAAAATCGAGCAACCCTAACAGCGCCATCACCTGGATGGCGGTAGACTCAGCCGCGAGCTTTAACGCCCCTAACATTTATAATGACGGATACATTATCGCATTATGCGGATAACTAACCGCAAAGTACCATAAATATCTCGTTGAGCTGCAAGTTATCGGGAAAGTGTCCAAGAATTGATACCCCCCTGAGGAAAACAATATTGAACTACATTAAAAATATAAACGTTACTTTGGGCTAGTGTTATTCCCGTCACTTTCTAACGGGTCTTAGTAAAGCACGTGTTAAGTAACCTTTATAAATTTCAGCCTACGAACCTATAAATAACCCTTTGACGACCCGAATGGCGCAGCGGTAGTGAGGCTGCCTTACGTTCTTAGGGTCCCGGGTTCGAATCCCGGTAGGAGCAAATGTTTGTGTGATGAGTATGGACATTTGTTTCCGAGTCATGGATGTTTATATGTATAATAAGTATGTATTTACAAACAAAAAGTATCTATGTAGTATTATCAACTATCTGGTGTCCACGACACAAGCCTCGTTGCTTAGTGTGGCACCTAGATGGCGCTGTGTGTAATGTCCAGCGATATTTATTTATATTATTTTACTTTATTGCACATATATGAAGTATATTAAACCAAAGACACGGCACCAAAATAAACGAAATAATTATATTTGTCGACGGAATGTTAAGAAATCAGAGGCCGATGGGCGGCATAAAAACTCTCGACACCAGGTTAGGCACTAACCACACGATAAACAAGAAGAAGAAAGAACTAACAATAATATCACTACATAGTATAAAACAAAGTCGCTTCCCTCTGTCTGTCCCTATGTAGGTATGCTTAGATCTTTAAAACTACGCAACGGATTTCGATGCGGTTTTCTAGATAGATAGAGTGATTTAAGAGGAAGGTTTATATGTATGACAATGCACCCGTAACCCGAACCCGAAGCCGAAGCCGGGGCGGGTCATAATCAGCCTATAATGTTCTCACTGCTGAGAGACACGGCCTTCCCTCTATGAGAGGGAATGGGCTGTAATCCACCATGCGGGCCCAGTGCGGTTTGGTAGATGTCACATGTCTTCGAACTTTTGGTTCTAGGACTTCTAGGACATGCCCGTTTCCACACGATGTTTTCCTTCACCGTTTTGAGAGCAGTGGTTATGAAATAAATTACACAAAGTTATGCGCCTGCCTGGGTTTTAACCCGCGACTTACTATTCGAAAGTCGGAGCCGCCACCACGGGGCCACCTCGCTAGTTAACAACAATAGTAAACTCCCGTACAACAAGACCAAAAACAATTTCACTTCCGTACCAACCAACACTAAACATTTCAACATAACAACACCAACATTTAACCCCAACTAAAACTGCAAACATCGATAAAAAGCTCCACATAACCAAACATGCCAGCAGCATTACTAATAACAGTAATAACCAACATTGATCCACAAGAAATGTTCACCGAAGCTATTCCCTGAGGCCATTCTCGTTTTACTAAACAGAAAATATGTAACTAAATTCTATTCTTGCTCTGTGAACTGGAAAACAGAAGCGGGCTCGTTATATCGGGGTCGGATCCTCAAAAGCAAGGACTAGTGATGTGGGGGAGGTAGTTTTTAATCGGTTTTAGTCGAGTTTGGTAAGGAAGTTTCGATTTCATTAGGTGAGCTGAAGGTGGTCTAACAATGCTGTGGGTTACTATGACGTCTTAAAGCAGCAGTAATTCCAGTGTAAGAAAGAGACAGAGCTATACAGGTCGTCTAGCGCCATCTCTTTCCCACACTGGAATTACTCCTGCTTTAAGACGTCATGGTAGTCCAACTGATTCTGTTATCGTGTAAATTAGGATATCATCTTCCAGCCCTTGTTACCCTTGCCCTTGTTACTTGGGGTCGGCGCAACACCTATTTTTCCTCCATTCTGCCATGTCAACCGTCACGCTATCATTTACTCCTTTTTCTTTAATATCATTCCTCACACAATCCGTCCATCGTTTCCTTGGTCTTCCTCTCCCTCTCCATCCATCAACATTTATATGCATCACTCTTTTAGTTACATGCGATTCGTCCCTCCTCATCACATCATACTAATTGTGTAACGGAAAATTAAGAGATGATGTATATTGAAATGACGTTCCGAAATCACGTAGTTGGACCTAATTCCTTTTCTGACACATTATCCTCCACATCATAGACAGCCACACTATCATTACTTATAAGCTAATAAAGTTACTCTGTGTGTTACCTTTTTACACCTAATCGGCTGAACATCGCAATCCAGGATGTACGCACAAACATTATGACCAGGTGGCCTACCATGACATCTTAAAGCAGGAGTCATTCCAGTGTGGGAAAGAGATGGCGCTAGACGACATGTATAGCTCTGTCTCTTTCTTACACTGGAATTACTCCTGCTTTTAGACGACATAGTACCCTCCTGGGTGCACATGGACTTTTATCCCAGCAATAAATACCTATGTTTCCGTGAAAAAAGCTAGCAGGATATAATAAAATGTCACTTAATCGTTCAGTTTACGCTGTTTTTCAATGCAATCTGAACTAAACCAGGAATGGCTTTTAACATCATAATCCGTCAGCTATACGACTAAAGCCGCCAAGACTAAAACAATCGACTAGCGCTGCCAGTCTCCCATCCCTATCTCACGTAAGCCAGTGTCACGTCCAAGAGTACGTCTAAGAGGATTAAACGTTATTTCCAGCAGGATCGCCACAATACGGACGACTAAATGATAATAAACGGTGCTGTTATTGATTCCGATTTCGGACGGCATGTTCTGTTTGCTTGATTGCAGCCATTGTTTACGGTTGTGGCTGTATTTCTGCTCTATCTATATCTATCTATTAATGCTCTATGTTTAAGCAATTGAGTAAGGTAAGGCGTTGGAGTGCTTAGGCTTAAAATATGATGATGTCATCATCATCATCAACCTCATGGTTGTTCCATTAACCTGTCTTCATATTGTTAGTATATTTGGCACATTCTTGGTAAAGAATATTTCAGAACTCGAACACAAGATGCAACATGTTGATAACCATATGCGAGCAATTGGCACCCTAAGTTGTGGTGGTATCAGGCGTTACTTACGAAAATCCATGTGGGTTAAATAATTTAAATATTTAGTTTTAAACCCTCCATAAAAAGATCAAGGCGCTGTCCATCCACCTTGAATATGCATTAAAGGTGGATGGACAGTTCCTTGATCTTTTTGTGTGCAATGCAGCATCGCCCAACCCCCCACTGGCAAATAAATGGACATGCAGAAAGTGCGATACTGATATTGCAACATAAAAGCCAAACCTATAAGTTTATTTAGGCGGAATTACAACTAAAAAAAATACATAATATTTTAAAATTGGTCTCCTCTGAACGCAGTTCGAGTTGTACCTTAAGACCAGTTCTAATTCTTTCTCTAGATAGATAAATTAAGGGTGCTAGCGTTTTCAGCAAAGAACGGTGCCACATGTTCTATTTTAACACCTCTCAGAAACTCTCCGGAGCATGAACGGTTTTTCTAGATCGTTTCACATAGCTTGGTGAAAGGACCACTCAGTGTTGGTAGATTGAGGAGTGTTTGCCCTTTTTTGGGGAAAAAATCGTTCAAGGGGGACTAAATTCCTTTCCGAAAAGGTTATTGGTATGTAAAACTAAGGAAATCAAGAGATATAATTACACACACATAATTAAAATTCGATTGAGTAGAGGATGACCAAAGAACAGATGGATGGACTGTGTAAAGGATGATATGGCAAGAAAGGAGGTGTCTGATGAGATGACGAGTAATAGAGAAGTATGGAAGAAGACTTGCTGCGCCGACCACAAATGAATTGAGATAAGGGCAAGAGATGATGACCTAGGGCAGGCAGGTAAAAGGAGGGGTGGGATTCGCGGGGATGTACCTGTGCACTGCGAGTGCGCGTGCGATCCTTCCACTTTGTGAATAAACATAGTGTTATAATTATCTCTCTATTTATTTGTTTAATTTACTGATTAAAAATTTCATGTTGAAAAAAACTGCAAAATGCTTAATTGTGGCCACATCACGCCTGTAATCCCCGAACGGTTAGGCAGAGGTGTAGCTTATAGTACACCCACATTTCATCTTTTACGTTAAATCCCTAAGTAACAGGGGGCGAGCCTATTGCCATCAACCGGGCACAAATCCAGATTCCGTGGCTGAGAAATTCCTGATGAAAACACCCAATAACACTTGGCCTGACCTGGGAATCGAAACATTTTCATTTTAGGAAGGGAAAAAAATGGGGAGACTTCAGAAATTTGTTCTATTAACCCTGGCACCACTTTAATACAACTCAGTGTAGTTTGAATTACGTTCAAGAGGCTGAAAGACCTCCTGCCGAGTTTATTAAGATAGATTGTGTTTTGGGCCATTATTACGCCTTATGTAATTACACTAGGGATAATTAAGAGAAATGGACGTTTGAAAATAATAACATTTAAGTTTTGTAATGAACGAGCTACAGGGGGTCAAGATTTTTTATTAATGACGGGTGAATAAGTAAATTATGAAGAAGGAAAGTACTTTCTTGACATAATGTTTATTTAAGCAAAAAGTAACGATGATTTAACTGCCATTTTCACACACACACAAACACAACACACACAGTACACCAAAAATGTAATATACAGGGTGTACACAGACTCGTCACGAAGCCGTCAACCAAGAATTCTGTACATCAAATTAAGTAACTTTACGCAAAAACTATTGCTGGGAAACGACTTTTTTTTTTGGCATGAAAAATCATGTTTTACGGTAGGACTCAACGTAACGCACTCTAAACATTGTGCTGATGGATGGATTGGATAGTTAACAGGTCATAAAGGTATTTAAAGTAAAGGAATCATTTTAAAAAACTAGTATTTAGAAGTTGGAACCTTGACCTCCAATATCTTCGTAACTAGAAGTTTCTCAGGTATGGTCCAGACGAAAAAAAAATCGCACTGCATTGCGATATTTTTTTTCAAGTACCCTTTGGCTTCGTTATAGGTCTATTTACACCATTTATATACCCAAATGCACATGGGGTTGGCCTGGAAGCCGACCTCCGTATTGTTGGGGAAACGCAAGTCAGATGATGACGACGATGATAGTTATACATAAACAGAATGACTATTTGAACTTGAATTACATGATACACGCATGTGTAACAGATAGTAATACTTATAAATAAGTAGACATTCCTCAGTATAGGTAGCTCCTGAATAATTTGTGCTCTTGTAGTGCACAACACTATTTTCTCAGTGGTATCGTTTTAGACCCACCATACCACCAGGGGTACGGCCAGTGGTATGGTGGGTCCGCAGTGATACTTACGCCTTATTGCAATGGGGGTAAGCAGAAACTAATAAACACCACCAGCTATGATCCTTCCGCCTGTCACCAACTAGTATCCCCAAATATATCAAAAATTAATCGCTTAGCACAAAAAGTCCTTTCTTTTTTATATCTACATAACATCTAACGACTGCTGAGCATGATGTCTTGGGTTCGATTCCTAAGTTATCCAGTGTTATCAGGTTTTTGCATCAGGAATTTCTCAGTAGCAGCCACGGAGATTCGTGCTCGGTTGACGGCAATAGGCTCTCGCCCCCATTACATGGGACTTAAACATAATAGGCGAAATGTGGCTGCAGTAGGTTCACCCTTGCCTAACCCTTCAGGAATTAAAGTCGTAATGTTATGTTATCTAAATCATCATTGGATTTACAACCCCGCTTTCACAACCGATCTCGTTGCCCAAACTGATTAAAACACAAAAGTGGTAACACAATTATATACTGGTCACAAAAACGGTCACAGCCCAGCGTTTAATCTGAACACGAGGAGACTGCGGTGATAAATCATGGATATCGTGACAATAATCTTATAAGCGAAGGGTGACATATCATCTGAGGACAAACATGGGATGGAGAGCGATAGAGCGGTGGAGTCATGGGTGTCGGAACAGTTGTAGAGGAAATGAAGTGATATGAAGGTAGTTTTGAACTTTGAAAATTGTAGTTGGAACTACATACATGAATAAGATGGTTTATTTTTCACGTTATTACTAATCTATACTAATATTATAAAGAGGTAAAGTTTGTGAGTTTTTAAAGTTTGTGGGGTAATCTCTGGATCTACTTAACCGATTTTGAAAATTCTTTCACTAATAGGTAGCTACATTAACACCGAGTGCCATAGGCTATATTTACAACGTGCCCGTGGGATAACTTCCGACAAAAACGCGAGCAAAGCCGCGGGCAACAGCCAGTTCTAGATAAAAAGAGGTAGATATTGCACTAGCGCGCAAATTGTTGCAGACAAATTCAGACAATTGTCGTAATTTAAGTACCTACTTCAAGCGCAATAGCTATCTCTTTCTGTATCATACATTCCGTATTATCTATCGCAGTTACAACGTTCCCTTGGGATGATTTCCGACCAAAACGCGAGCTAAGCCGCGGGCAACAGCTAGTATATTATAAAGAGGTAAAATTTGTTTGTGAGTTAGTATGTAGGGGATAATCTTCAGAACTAATGATTCAATTCTAAAATGTATTAACTGATAGAAAGGTATATTATTCGCGGGGTGCTAAAGGATATAAATTATATTTATATCATGCATATTGGCCGAGCTAAGAAAGTGAAATCATCATCTTCCTGTCCTTGTCCCATTCTACTTGGGGTCGGCGCAACACTTTTTCTTCTTCCATTCTCACCTGTCAGACGTCACGGCATCATTTACTCCTTTCTCTTTCATATCAGTCTTAACACAATCCATCCATCTTTTCTTTGCTAGTGCTTAAATATGGCTATACAGACAACAGTCCATCTACAACTAAACCTCTTTTTCCTCGCTTTGTTTAAGAGAAACATCTATCGAATCACATCTCATCTGTATCAGTATGATACGTACATGGTACACTCAACAACCCGGTTTTTTTTTCGAAGAAGAAGACCCAGTTACTAACTGGTTGGAAAGTACACCTATCAGATTTTCACATCAAATATACAGGGTGTAACAAAACCGTTAACGAAGCCGTCAACCAAGCAATGTACATCATCAAACTAAGTATCTTTACGCAAAAAATATTGCTGGGAAACGACTTTTTTTTGGGGCGAATAATCACCTTTTACGGTAGGACTCAATGTAACGCACTCAAAACATTGTGCTGATGGTTGAATTGAATATTACGGTGGCCGTGGAGGTGTTGAAAAATCTTACATTAAAAACATGTATTAAAAAAAAAAAACTTGTGGAAAAGTTGGAACTTTGACCCCCAATATCTCCATAACTAGAAGGTTCCCAAACAAAGGGACAATGTCTGGTAACGTACTGTACGTACCTGCAGTAGGTATAATTATCCCAAAAATCTGGAACCCGAAAAACCGCCGCACCATTTTAATAAACCAATCAATTTTAGGACCTTACCTTGAAAGTATACCCACATTACCCATCTCCAAAACCCTGAGTCCCAATAATATAAATCGCGGCTAACAAAGAGGTCCAGCTTAACGCAATACAGGGCGATCGTAAATAAACGCGAATGTCACATATTTCGCGTAACATAATAACAGGGAGCGTTAGGGTCGATCCAAACTAGGTCGTAACAAAAACTACGATTGATAGCCGGACAAAGGACGAAGTAATTTGAGTCGGCGAAATTTTAATTTTTATAGCATTTTTATGTGATGGTGTTTTGACACGGCGGTTGGGAGTCTTGGAAGGCATTGTAACAATGGGGGCTGTAGTTTAGCTCCTTTTTATTGAATTGGACATAATGGTGTGTCAGTCGTAAAAATATACTGATTTACTTA
Organism: Eugnorisma glareosa; assembly: GCA_947578425.1. Taxonomy (NCBI): domain Eukaryota; kingdom Metazoa; phylum Arthropoda; class Insecta; order Lepidoptera; family Noctuidae; genus Eugnorisma; species Eugnorisma glareosa. The sequence continues at coordinate 2,122,945 of OX387971.1, read as the reverse complement.
ACTACTGGGTAAATAGTTCGAGTTTACGAAACAGCTGGAATAACCAGACTTCTGTAACATGATAGTAGTTTTATCAACGATATTTATATCTATACTTATATTATAAAGAGATAACATTTGTTTGTAAGTTTGTATGTTTGTATGTAGGGGGTAATCAAAAATCTACTGAACCGATTTTGAAAATTCTTTCACTAATAGGAAGCTACATTATCCCCGAGTGCCATAGGCTATATTTACAACGCGCCCGTGGGATAACTTCCGACAAAAACGTGAGCAAAGCCGCGGGCAACCGCTAGTTCTAGATAAAAAGAGGTAGATATCGCACTAGCGCGCGCAAATTGTTGCAGCCAAATTCAGACAATTGTCGTAATTTAAGTTCTTCACGCGCAATAGCTATCTCTTTCTGTATCATATATTCCGTATTATCTATCGCAGTCGTAACAACGCACCGATATTTGAACGTCGCCCAGCATATCTTCTTCTTTTTTAAAATACCATTGTGTTTTATCATACAAGATATTTGGATAGATATCTAAATCTAAGTTTACTACTATATTGAGTACAATAGTGGTCAAGGGTCTCTCGACCACGACCACGACTTTGTCGCATGACCCACCGCCATTTTGAGTATAAAAAAACTTTCTTTCGCAGCTTCTGCGGCAAAAACTGCGTGTGAAGAGCACGAGATCCCTACAAACAGACATGCCAGCCACTGACGTACCCTGATATTGCTTTCAAAGAAAATCATACAAACTAACTACCTATTCCATATGACACATGCGGCTCATGAACGCGGTTTAGAAATGCTAATCGTGTTCAGTTTTATTCGAAAAATTCGCCTTAAATATCAAACATCTCCTTCCGATATCACAACAGTTCACAACCACCTTTTCTCGCGTTAGTAATGACGTATTTTATTAAATTCGTACAAATTGTGTGCGCGCGCGCGTTTGTGGCAAATCGAATAAATCCGCCCGCGTCTAGTGATGTGCCGTTAAATTTGTTTCATTACATATTACGGGAGCAGTTTCCTATCAAATGTATTACGATTTTATTGGATGACAATCGTTTTATTTTTGAGGTTTGATTTGGGAATGTGGGGCAAATGTTTTTGGTGAAATTGTTTGATGAATGTAATACCAAGTTACAACTTTTATTAGAGACAGAATAAAGATCTTGAAGCAGAACTTTCGATTCGCAAAATTACATGTTTAAAAAAAAGATACTTAGTTTTGGTTCGCATTATGTCCGATTCGCATTTAAGGTTGGATTCCAGAAACATTTGTCAGAATAAGCTTTGCAATGGTCAAACTAGATTTAGATTTAAGGTAAACCTTATTTAATCATGTCTTGCCATTTGGTTATATCAAGATAATTTTGTCAAGACATTCCTAGATAACTAATCTTCTGAATAGATAAAGTACAGTTTCGTACCTAATAATTACGAATCATGTTTTGAGTTAATAACTATGTGACAAACTATCAGCACTTAAGTTAACAACATCCAATTTCAATAGTCTAGACTTATACGTACTAGTAATAAGACCTAGAAACTTCGTCTATGACTAAAACTATAATTTAGAACAAAGTTAACACAATTAAGTGCGCAACGATAATTTGATATCGAAACAAAACGCTTCACGTATTTAACGGCTTGGCCACGAGTCACGCGCTTAAGCGACTCGTTTGATGCGACAGCGACTGCAGATAAAACAAATGAAACAATTAACTAGCTTACTGGTTCTCGCGATACGATTGCAGTCCTTACAGATATTTTACAAAAGTGCCTGTAACTGGCCTACTTGAAAATAAATGCTTTGATTTTGATTTTACCTCTGAAGGATCTCACGACTTTTGGCCGCAGAAGCGACTTCTGGTCGACAACAGGAAGAAAGTTTAGTCGCATGACCAGGCGTTTAAGATTGCGCCCGGTCATGCGATAAGTTTTGGTCGTAGCCGCGTAGTGCACGAGGTCCATAACTTTGCATCACTATCAAAATCAGTGATTTTTATTTTCGTAGTAATAAAAGTGCATGTACTGTTGCCAGGTATCTCCAGGAGGTGGCGCAATTAATTTTTTAAGTTAAGTTGTATTGATAATATTTATTGTGTTGTTATTTGTTGTGTGTCTGTAAATTATACTAACATAGGTTAAGGAATACTAACAAAATCTATGGGTAATCTACCTGAAGTAAAGCAAAATAAATAAATAAATAAGGTTGCTGTTTGCTTTCACTGATAAGTCTGTGAAAATGACAGCGATGTCCATCGAGTATTAGATAAGGTTGCTGTTGGGTTGCAGCTTTCAGAGGTGAAATTACTGTGAGAAGACTGCGGCACGCTCAAATGACACGACAATCACTGTGAAGATAATAAATGAAAGAAGTTCTCCAATCCATTCCACGAGTAGCTGCGACGCGACTTGCGACGATACCTACTCACGCGAAATAACAAGTAACACACGCGCGTGTCGCATCGCCTCAGGTCGTGAGCGAAGCGGGGTTTATTTACACAACAAATTTAGAAATACTGACGAATGCCGAAATGTCGAAATCGAGTTGTCGATTAACGTAAGTCTCTAATTCGGAACTTGATAGTCCCGAGTCACGGGATAGCCGTCCCCAGGGTGCGCACGATTTCGGAGGGAAAATCAAGGAAATCAGAGATCTACAATAATTGTTGTTGTTATTATTTTTTTCGTTTTCGATTTCCTTATCTGATTTTTTTTATTGTATTCGAGAAATTGTGACTTCATTTTGTCATAAAATGTCTTTTGCGAGGTTCAGAAAAACGTCGTTTACAATTTAATTTCGCGATACAAATTAAATAAGGGATTTTTAACAAAACTTCCTCATCGTATTTCTGATCATATTACACGATAACATTAAGGTTATAAAGGAGTAAGGATTCTGTATTTTCTGCCTACCCCCTTGAGAAAAAACCCTGAGTTTATATATCAATGTATTGTTAAAAGGCCTTAATAAAAGAAACAAAGGCTAAAGGAACAGCAAAACTTTATGAAGCACTAACATAGATACCCAGAACATACACTTACATTCAGAAACTACGTACTTTTAGTTTTAATCTACGCAATAAAAGGTTAGTAGTAAAAGGATCCGACCCATCGTCCATTTACTGAAGTAGCATTTCTCCTTTGTTGATATTTTTGTTCAAGAAACAAGGAAAGGGGCCTATGGAACATAAAAGTAAGTTCCATCGAGATTATAACAGAAAAACTTGAGAAAATTTGTGGTTCCTACTATAGAAGAGAAAGAATATACAGAATGTAACAAGACCCTTCATGAAGCAGTCAACCAAGCATTATTTTATTTTTATTTTATTTATTCGGGAAAATAAACAGTTATACATTAAAATCTTACATTATGTTATAAATATATAAAGTTTATAAATGTATAGCCTACGACATTTTCCACAACATATTTAAAAGTTATATTTAAAAATGCGCTATTCTAATATTTTAATACAGAAAAACAGTTAAAAATGAACTTACACATAGACAGGCATGCAAACAACAAAAAAAAAAAAAAGAGAGATAATGAGCAAATAATATAAATAACTAAACTAACTATTATATTCTAAAATTATTTTGTTGGTAAGATTTCTAAATTTTTGAGCAGAGACAAAGAAGAAGTCGATGTCTTCAAAGATCTTATTATATTGGCTGGTAAGGCGGCGTAAGGGCGCACGCAAGCCCGCGTTTGTGCGACAGGAACTTACTGCAAATAAAGGTCTGGCGCGCACCCCACGGCATATAGTTGTTCTGGGTACTACGTAGCTGATTTTGTTGCGAATATCAATACAGTCATAAGTATTACACAGATCAAACAAGAACATTGTTTCCAACATAATTCGTCTGGACTTTAAACTTTGCAGGTTATACTTCCGCAAAAGGTCATTGTAGGATGCATAGGTACGATGGCAACGAAAATGCATGGCCTTTAAAAATTTTCTCTGTACCTTTTCGATCATATCGGAATATTTACCATAGTGGGGATTCCATACCGAAATAGCATACTCTAGCTGAGAGCGAACTAACGACCGATACAAGTACAAATAGGTTGAGGACCGGGTAAATACTGTAGCCGTTCTCATGATGAAACCGAACATACGGAAGGCATTATTAACAATTTTGTTAATATGGGAATCTAAATGGAGTTTGTCATCCAACAGAATTCCAAGATCACGGACCAGAGTTAGATTATGTACATCAAACTAAATAACTTTACGCAAATATTATTGCTGGGAAACGACTTTTTTTTTTGGGATCGCGTTTTACGGTAGGACTCAATCTAACGAACTTAAAACATTGTGCTGATGGATGGATTGTATAGCACGGCGGTCGTGGAGGTTTTTAAAGTAAAAATCTTCCAATAAAAACAAGTATTTCAAAAAAAACTTGGAACTTTGAACGTGAAAATGTTGGAACTTTGACCCCCAATATCTCCGTAACTAGAAGGTTCCCAGGTATAGTCTAGAACAAAAAAAATGTTTGTTGCAATGACGGGGAGGACAAGTGGCTTTCGGCTTCGTTAAGGGTCTTGTTACACCCTTTATGTTTTATGGTAATAAATCTACCTAAGAATCTCTAAGAATGTTGTTTTTCTTGTTAAGAGCTTTGTAACAATTTCGGTGTACAATTAAGTATGTATAGTCTATCATTCTATCTACCACGTTTTCAATATTGTTCCTTTTGCATAAGCTATCAATTACACGATGAAGCATAATAGCGATAATTTTAAACAGGACAGGTTGTCTCACTGTATTTTCTTTCGATTCTAGTTAAATTATCGTCGCATCGCAAGCTTCCACATAATCTTTATACAAAAAAAAAGCTACGCCTGATTAGAGCGCCAACATTATTAACATGTAAAATGACACCCTAGAGCCTCATCGCTAACTCGCACCATAGCGCTTAATCTTACGCTATAATTACATCGTCTATCTGTTCGAACACCCGTTTGTCAGTATCCTAAATTGCGTACGCCCGTTCGACGTATATTTACTGCGCCCGGGGCGTAGTGGCCGAGACGTCTCTATCGATGGCCGGGTCTCTCCACGTCGTAAATTAGCGCCCTCCACAATACAGACCGGCACCGCGCACCGCAGAATTAACATAATAAAAAGGGAGCATTCATATGCCGCTCGTAAATAAACTTTTATGGCCATCGCTCTAATGCGTCGAAAAATGTCGCCGAAGGGAGCCCACTACCGACTACCCAGCGAGCAAAAATCCTGCAAACTTTATAACACAAGAATTCACACTTGCCCAGGAGTTACCATAATAAAATATTCGCACGGAAAATCCGGACGTTCCTCTCTACACGTATGCATAGATAACGCGATATAAAAACGACATTAAATTTACGAGCATCGATGTATACGCGCGTCAAGTCATCAAACAGTTTTTATGGATATAAATATGTACATATTTTTTTCTGGTGCTCACATTAATTTCTTTATTATGCTTCACATATTTTTTATATAAACATGTAATCTTTGGGAGAAATTCATGAATACATTTCCTACGATCATAAAAATACTCCGTATGCTGAATAAACAAATTACTTTATGCATCGAATCCTACACTTAGTAGACCCATATGCAAAAATGAGGGCTCGGCAAAATAAGAAATTCAGCTGTATATTTTTTTATCTAAAGCGTTGGTTTTAAGTAAACATAAATGGGGGTACAGCATTATCAACACGAAAACACACAATAAGACCCTAATTTGACGCAGAGGACCTGCACCCGAAATACTTTGCCTTTTCAACCTTCATAAATCTTTTCATTCACACGGCGCTTTATAAAGCGATGTCCGGCGAAATGTAAACTTATGGTCACCGTCGCGTGTATGAGCGATTTCGCCGTGGTTTAATGACATGCCGGCGTCGCCATATACCGTGGTAAATAGCTTGGAAAACGGTTTTTTTTTTTAACCAAAAAACCCGACTCCGTTCTTTTCATTGATAAAATCAACATTGTCACATTTTGCGAGATGTGGCAATTTCATCGTGAATTATTGGAGGGTCGTATATTTGAGAGAAAAATGGCCTCTGCCGATGTATTGGTTGTAATGACGAGAATTTAAACCCCCAAACGCGGCTTAAAAATTGATCCAAGTTGAACAAAGAATTTGCCTTTTTATTTTTTCGTCAGGAACGTGACTAACCCTGTGAAGGGTCAGTACGTACCTATCTCAAAATAAAGGCAACAATTTGTCGAATTCCCTTCTAGATATTTAAGCTCAGGTGTTCTTTTTAGCATCAATTTGTAAAACATTGTCAGGTTATTTATCTTGTCTTAGACGAAACTGACGAGACAAATGTTTATCCTTTGTTCATTAAATAACAATATCACCATTCTAAGCTTCTTAATTAAAGCTGTAAAGTACCTAAAACACGTTTTTGTTTCGATCGCGAAACTTATTTTATTCCAGGCTATAGAGCGAACGCTTACATGAAGGCAACAATAAAACTAAATAGATGCGACAACGACAAGCGACAACAGCTTTTCTTTCAACAGCGCTTTTGAAAAACGCAATCGAGGACATTTCAATCTCATCTGCGATTTCTTACATAACTTTAAAAGCTTACAACAAAAACGCGAAAAAATGGCGTCGTTAAAGCAAAACCAAAAACATTTGACACTTTCATTTCTTTGCAAATGAAAAATAAAGAGGCCGCGGAACGTCTAGCGAAGTCATTTCTGAACGAATTATGCTCTTAAGTAGATAATAAACGCGGCAATGCCGCTGCGACATGCGACACGACGCGTCCGACACGAACACGATTGTCTCGCGGCATAAAAGCTTTGGACGAAATATCGCGTACGTAATTACTGTATACAGCCCGTTGCGAACGCAGCTGAGCATAAACAGTGAGACAATACTAAGGACTCTTAGAGACACCGAACAATGCATCCATCATGCAAATAAGTAGTTAAACGTAATGGAAGTTGTAGAAACTAATGCGAGAAGCTTGTTACGCCTATTTAATCGTTTGACGACATGAAAAATCGTTCTGAGGTAACTAAGAATGAATATTCTATAAACGTACACCATACATATAGATTTACACATATAGGCGACGTTGAAGCCCCGCCGAGAGAACGGAAAGCCAATGAAGAGCCAATAGAATCGAAGGCTCCGATCCTTTACAGTTCCCTTCCCTTTATTTGTATAGTTTTCTTTGTGTGAGCTGCGCTTTTAAGCGTGTACGTCTCGGCAATGTCGTGATACGTCATACTTAATCTCCATAACATTCTCCCCTTTTTATATTCTTCTACTTTCAACGCAGTAATCCGAGCGACACAAAAGAGCATAATATGTTTCATCGGTAAATCCTTTCTACATCACAATGGGGGCAAACAGGCCGACTTCCAGCGTGCAGCGTACAAATCACATAGTGCCGGAACTGCATACCAGTGCCCAATTATTTGACGAACAATACCGTGTTGATTTACTGTTTATCCGTGAACAGTGGTGTGACTTGTATGTACAGGGCTGTCAGAGATTGTATCTATTCTTCAATTGTGTATCTATGTCCACGGTCCTGATAAAGGTCTCGATCCTCGAAAACTTGGGTGTATATGTATGTCTATTTTTGTACCCATCGATTGTCTTGTCCTATTGCTCCACCTTTGTTACTGAGATATTACATGCATTAGAACCCCCATTCCTCTTAGAATGGGTGACTTTTTGTTAGGAGCGTCTCGTTCTCATAGCTTTGCGCTGGCCCAGCCCTGGGTGTATGTGGGTCGGAGTTGAGATAAGGGGTCGCTTTGTTCCCCGGCGTAAATATAAATTGCGCTATAAATGTCAAATGGACACAATTGCTCAGCTGGTCCGTGATTTTAACCGATTTAAGTGTTCCATGCTTGCGTAGCTGGAGTTTTGAGTGCTTTGTGAATCTGGTGGGATGGTTTTATTAAAAGTATCATCGCTTGCTCTGTGGTTGTAGCGGGGATGTGGGGGATGTTTAGTCGAGTGTGTGTGGCGCGATGTATCGGCGTCGCGGTCCGCCTGGCCGCCGCTTACGTTTTAAGTGGTGCCCTGAATCGCTTTTGTTCAGATTTCAGCGGTTTTTTTTTTGTATAATAAAACTGAACAATTGAATGGTTTCAATGTTTAGTGGAGAGAATTTCCTATATTTTAAATGTTATAGACTAATCTCAAAAAAAAAAACTCACTGCATCCTCGTTCAGAAACGAATAAGTAGTCAGTGTCACAAATGCTATAGAATCTTAACACTAACTCTTAAACGCCGTTTAGATGCACAATATACAAAAATGTCCTAATCACGTTTAGTTTCAGTGGTTAAATCCACTTTCAATAACAACAAACCAATTACCAACAATCTCTCACTAATACATGTCGCAGCAACCCTATCTATAGAACCAATACATTTTTCGAAGCAGAAATGCAAGGAATTTTCTCGAAGCAATCCTAACGCTTCGGATTCGGACGAAACGAAACGACGCGACAACTATAAAAGGGAACGGCACAAATATATCTGTATACAAAGGAATTTTTGTACAGGAACGTCTTAATAAATGATATTGGAAAGTTGTTTTAGAAAATGTATCGTTTTAGAAGAAAAACAACTGGTTTTAAAACAGAAATATCCTGAGCATTTACTTTCATTTCTTATCTTCAAGCATGATTGTGGCTCAGAAAACTACCAACAAGCATGCATGTTACAAGTCCATCACCATCTGCCTAGTCTTTTGCCAACCATGTTGGGGTCGGCTTCCAGCCTAACCGGATGCTCGGAATACTAGTTTTTACATAGAGCGACTGTCTATCTGACCTCAACTACCCAGTTAGTACTGGGCAATCCGATAGGCTTGGTAAGACTGGTTTTCAGACTTTCGGGCCGGTGACTACCTGTAACTAATGTGAAAGATTTACAAATGACAGACGGGATCAACGGCTTACCTTTCCGAGGCACGAAGGTAATGGGTGAATGAGTGACCACCTTCACTCATCCACAGACCAACCTAGGCATGCGCGGCTTCACCTGAAGATTGATCAGAGTGGCTGTTATTATTTAGGCACGAGCTGCTCACATAACATACATACCTAGAATAACACTAATAAATCTTAAATATAGCTTAGTAAGTACCTATTACATGTTACACGTTAGTATATTTTAAGACTTATTATTATCTTTCCCGACTTGTAACGACTAACCGGCTCCATAACCACCCATACATCACATTGACAGCTCAACAGCTCTTCTCACACGTGCGCTTCGTTACAAGTCTATGTGATGTCAATATTAAAATCAAATTATTTACTAAAAACAAGGCTGAGAACCCGAATTGCTTTGAGCATCTAAATTACAATGAAGACAATCCTCTAAAACACTTACTCTTCGCCACATCTAACACTGGCCAACATAAAGGGTAGCCTTTCGTATTTTCCCCTTTTTTCTTTCCTTGCTTGAACTATTCCACTCCTGGGCAAAGGCCTCCCCCCATTCCTTACACTTTTCTCGGTGTTTAACGTGAAAGCCAACCGAGGCGTCCCGCCATCTCCTTCTCGGTCGGCCGCGACCCCGTCTACCTGTCTCAGGGCTCCGCAGCTTTGCGATGTGCGGGCGATATTTCAATATTATTGCAGGATCTACATATCCGCTCACAGAAACACGTCATACCACACCACTAACTTAAAAATTATTTCCGTAAACAAACCAACTTCGAATATATTAAATCGTTGCCAAATAGTATATCAAAAAGTTTTAACTGCGGGCAAAAATTATGACTAAGTCCCACGATATATTATGCTGAACTGATCTTCGAATAAACGATCCACGTGAAATATTATCTGAGGATAGCTCGAAGGTAGTTGAAAGTCTTGTGTTTGAGATTTGACTTAACGAGTATGCGATGACTTTGCTCAGAAACCAGTTTTAATGTGGTCTATTTTATAAAATGCAATCTATGTTACCTGAAGATATGTATTTTCAGGACTTTTAAAATTTTATGTAAATACATGACACACGCGATTGATTGAACTCTTTTTCTACGATCGATGACGGGTCAAGATATAAGCCAGTTAAATAGGCTGGAAGCAAGACTGACTGAGCAGTGCGCAAGATTTACTCTTGAAGGTATTTTTATGCATCTAAAGAGGGATATATTAAAACATCATCTGCATAACCTTTTTCCAACTGAACACCAGTATTTTACGTGAAGTGACTGCCTATCGGAGCTCCACATTATAGTTCCTGAGTGCAATGAGGAAAGATAGCAATTAATAAATGAATATTGTAATGGTTACCTTGGCACCGCACCACACCTGTAATATGGCTGCTCGAACACGGTGGTAAATGGTGATAAAAGCCATGTGCTTATAGCACAGGAACCTTCCTAGTTTAAGCCTAGTTGCACATGTTTGTATCTAGCCACCTACTTAAGTTCAATATAAGGTACAATTATTGTAAAATAGGTTTAAGTCTGGCACCAATAAATATTGTTTATTATTTTATAGTTGCACGATACTAATACTACTATAAATGAATGTAAACTATTTCATTTAGGGGGGTCAACGAGAATCGGTTTCGTAACAACCAGAATTTATTATTGTGTACTAAGTTACTAATTGGTATCTAATCTTTTAGCTTCATCTTTACTAATATTATAAAGAGGTAAAATTTGTTTTCACTAGTAGGAACTTTATGCTATATTTACAACGTGCCCGTGGTATAGTTTCCGACCGAAACGCGAGTGAAGCAGCGGGCAACAGCTAGTAGAGAATAAGTACTAGTGTTAAATTTGGAAGGTTGTTATTCATTGGCAAGATTATGATTATGTTTTAATTCTACACTTATAGTAACAGCTGCTATAGTTCACGATAAACCCAATCTATTGTTGACCTAATTCTGTTTGAATATCCGGGGAACACGACTGACTGCATTGAACCCTTCCTTCTCACATGTCCCCAAGAAAACACTGCACCTAACTACCCCAATAACTCCGCTCCCGCTACCTCTCATCACCCACTCCAACCCCTGCTAATGCCACGCAGCGCCGGTCATCACTTGCAGCGACGGCAACTACAGAACTTTCAGCGATTATAATCAATTATGTACACGCGTCCGCTACTCCTGAGCTGTGTGCTACACCTAATGGCCTTCGGTTCTCACATGGCTTTGTTTTTAAAAGGGTTCAGTAGTTTCTGAGGAAAACTGGCATTAGTAAGAGGTGGGGCTTTGGGACACGCCTCTTGCATAATGTGTGGTGCTTTTAGGAGTAGATGTGGTTGTTGTTGGGAGGTTTTGCAGGAAAACTACGAATGTAGCCCCTAGCAACTAAAAACGAATGATAATCAACGATTACACGCTATTGTGCATATTTTGGAAGGGGGAGTTTCATAGCGAGTGATCTGCCCACCAAGCGAGTGAGAATGTTTCATTTTAATAAAATGTATGAATTCTGTGCAGCTAGGAACTCAAGACAAGGATCAGAAAAGCTCGTATTTTTGTAAAATATTGTAGAAGAAATTCTGACGATGTTAGAACGAATGAATTTTGACAAACAAATTGATTGGCAAGCCTATTGCAAGGATAATCGCAAACATTCTGAAGATAGGGATTCTGAATTGAGAATTTAAATCGGAGAGATGATCCTTCAATGCAGGCCGTTACGCTAGAAATTTTGATTCACGAAACACTTACTACTCACATACCACTTTCTACTCATACGTTTAAAACACGTTAAAAAAAAAAAAACATCTGCCTAGCCTTTTCCAAAAAATGTTGGGGTCGGCTTCCAGTCTAACCGGATGCAGCTGATTACCAGCCATTTACATGGAGCGACTGCCTATCCGACCTCTACAACCAAGTTAGTACCGGGTAATTCATAGGACCACTGACTACTGTAACGACTGTCAAAGATCTACATATGACAGCGGGGACCAACGGCTTAACGTGCTTTCCGAGGCACGGAAGAAACTCGGTATGTAATGGGCTGTCACCCATCGATGAACCAATCCAAGCAAGCGCGGCTTACCCTGAAGATCTACCAACATCCCAACGAACATACCTACAAGAAAAATAATACATCTTAAATATATGTAGTAAAGTACCTAAGCTATTACATCTTACACGTTAGTACATTTTAAGACTTATTATATTTTCCGACTTGTCACGACTAACCGGCTCCATAACCACCCATCCATCACAATTGACAGCTCGACTTCAAACTAAAGACTTTGACTTCGACTAACGACGTTCATAAGTCAGCCATTGTCTCTAGTGACGATGAGTAGGCCATGATCGGATAAACAACGTTTTATTTATTGTAATAAGGCCTCTTCCTTTTGTTTTAGATTTGTATAGATGGACGGTGTGAGTATAGAAGTCTGTTGACTGTTTTGAATCGAAAGAGTTAAAAGACATTACGTTTCTCTTGGTTAAGTTAATCGTTAAGATTCTTACAAGACCGTTATGACTACTCATACAGGGTGTTAACGATCCCTTCACGAAGCCGTCAAACAAGCATTCTGTAAATCAAACTATTACTATAAGGCAAAAATATTGCTGGGAAACGACTTCTTTTTTTGGGGTGAAAAATCACGGTCTACGGTAGGACTCAATGTAACGCACTCAAAACATTGTGCTGACGGTCGCATTTAATAGTGCGGGGGTCGTGGAGGTGTTTAAAGTAATGTTACAACTTTAAATATTGTACTTAAAAAAAAAGCTTGTGAAAAAGTTGAAACTCAGGCCCGCAATATCTCGGAAACTAGCAGGTTCCCAGGTAAGTTCTAGAACAAAAAAAATTATCGCAATGATGGGGAGAACAAGTACCATTCGGCATCGATAAGGGTTTTTTACACACTTTTTACAACTAGGCTAGGTATGTTTTATTGATGACATTCACCCTTAGATGTCTTGGGAAAAACCCTTTGAGGATCCACTTTCATAACCACGTTAAGAGCGGTCGAATGATTATGTTTTTAAATAAAATAAACCCTTTTCAAAGGATCCTTTGAAGTGACTCAAATTGTCGATTAAATGTCTCTGAACTAAACGAGTTTTTGACCGGTAAGGTTTTTTTCTGTGAGAATTGGCCAGCTGGTGCGTTTGGTCCGATTGGCAGTAATTTGTGGGCTTGAGTGATGGGGATGTGGCCAGCTGGTGGTTATTTTCAAAAGTAATGGGTATTTTGTTGCTCTGGTTATATGCACGGCGAATAATTTGGGTACGAATTGTATGTTAAAACTTCTACGGTAGATCACGGTTTCGAAATGGCGATCGCGTTCGTTGAAGAAAACCATGGCGTTCTGAAAGCGTTTGCCACTTGTCTAGGCTATCAGGCTCCAAGAAGTATTAAAGAAGAAGAAAGAAAGAAAAAGAAGAAATACAAACAGCTAGGTACTTACAAACCCAACCTTTAATACAATCCCTAACACACATTAGCCAACAATTTCATACTAAACACTTTCCCAAACCTAATTACGAACACTGGCTAACTACAGACTCTGCTGATACTAACAACGATGCCGCCGTTAGGACAATCGACTCTCATCGGGATGATGCTGCGGCATAATCGGCCATTACTATAATCTCCTCAGCTGAGTCGAGAGAATATGTAGATGGAGTGGAATCAATTGTGTTCGAGGTTTTGGGGAAAGAATATTTTGATAAAGATTGACGGAATTCAACTTTAAGGGTGAAAGAAGTCTAAGGGTGAAAGAAGTTTAAGGGTGAAGAATGAACTGATAAGATCAGTTCATTGATTTAGGCCTTTAGGGTGTATCAGAAATGACATCCATCATATGCTAGATAAGAGCGTCGTATACCTGGTTATTCGTGGCCTAAAGGTTTAAGACTAAAATACAATTAATAAACATAATTGTAAGGTTACTCAGCAGTTGCTACTGCTACTTGCGAGTAACCTTACAATTGAAGCCTATAAAAATCAAATTTATGAAACTCTCTATATTTGAGTACAGAGGGAAAATAAAATCGCATTTAGCTGTCCACGACTTTAAGGCGTTTTATAAGCCTCAATTATGTCTTTTCATCTATAACGTCCCCACTGCAATGACAGAAGCCTCCTATCTGCGTGGTGTGGAGTCCATCCACCATACGGGCCGACTGCGGGTTACAAAGATAAATGAGAAGAAAATTGGATTCATAAATCTCGTTCACAGAATCTTCAATTAATCATAAATTCCAAAACAAGCAGAACTTTTAAACTCTCAATCAGCAGTAAATGAAGCTATTCAATGCAATTCAGAGTGCAACCAAGAAATAAATACCCAATAATTTTTGGCTTAAAATGTACATTCTTGCGTCAAATAAATAAACAAATAAATCACTCTGCTTGGGATTATCGTAAGAGCTAATAAAATAACATTTCAACAGAGATTATTACGTTATTAATAACATTGAAGAATTTTAATGCTGTTTACAAATCCCATAATGTCTTCAATTTATTCAAACGTGTCTAATTATAAATGTTTAAAAACGTTTTAGGTTCGAACCCACACGCACGCACTCAAGTTTGCTTGTATTCTGATGGAAAGCATCGTGAGGAAACTGGCATGTCCTTCGAAGATATCCACTAACTGGGGGCCCGCGTGGTAGATTACATCCTCTCACAAAGATGAAGTCGGGGACCCAGTAGTGAGAACATTAAAGGCTGCTTATGCTAAAAATGTTTTACGTAAGAACTCCTGCCAACTGAAGGCGTTTTCAATCGCTTGAGACTGAACTGAGATTGGGCGAAGTAACTGAATTACATTACTTGAAGACTACACGACAGTAATTTGATTGCGCGTAGAACTGTTCTGCTACTTATCGCGTTAGGGATTTCTCACTCGGATACAAGGTTGATTTTATAATACTGGTTACTGACAACTTTACAATTTTTCACGTTTATAGAATGTTTCAAACAATCATCGTCATTCTCCTGCCATTATCCTATTCATTTGGGGTCGGCGCATCATGTCTTGTGTCTACTTCTGGGATGTCTACTTCTTTATTACTCGTCAACCAGCATTCACCCTGGTTCTACCCATATCATCTGTCACACAGTCTATCCACAATTCGTTTCTTTGGTTTTTAGCTAATATGTTTCACATTAAAACTCAAGCCAACAAGCAAGAATGCAAAAAAACATCGAACGAAAGTAGAAAAACTAATCCAGAAGTGGACCCTACCAATGAGCCGACAACGAGAGGAAAAACAAAAGCAAACACATTACTTCACCATCGGCATCCTAATGTGGTCCAAAATCTAAACCCAATATTGCTCACCCCTGCCCAAAAAGGCGAAAATTTAAATTTTTAATAGCACGCTACAACACCCCTGTCGGTAATTTTTCCGACAATGACTTGCGCATCGCGATCATTTGTTCGGGAAACGGTATATTAACTGCGAGAGCTAAAATGTTCGCTAATAAACAAGGTTGAACAAGGAGTCTTTCTGCCGAGTCATCACGCGAAAGCGGGTTTAAACTTACGACTTGCAATTATGAGTGTAATACGAAATGATGGATCGATCTGACTGCGGTGGTCCTTGGAGGGTTAGGTTTGTCGAATGGCGTTGAGATAGATCAAGAAGCTTTGTTATTTATTGGATGAGAATCTAAGAGCGAGATTATAAATACGGAAACGTTATTAATAGAAAAACGGTTTATTGAGAAAATATTGCGATTAAAAATCCATCGATAATCTGCAAAGCCTATACAGGATGGAAGACACAGCGCACAAAAACGCAAAAAAACAGCTGTTTAATACCTACACAGTGAAAACGAATGGAACAGCTGATTTTTTTTAATTACCGATGAAACATTTAGATGTGGAGGCAGAATGATGTACTGAATATGTGGTAACCGTCGGTGTCTCTTTCACCCTGTATCGAAGAATATGGGCCTTTATTTACGAACTGACCAATTTCAATTTAGCTAAAATCCTTGCATATTTTTTTCTTCTATTGATTCAACAAAATAACCAAACGCCTAAAAGTTATTTAAAGCCAACGTCAACGAACATCTAAAAATTAATGAAAAGTGCCTTGGCAACAAAACTTTAACAAATAAGTTTGCAGTGTCAAAATGGCAAGGTCTTTTACAATAAAATAAAGCCTTTTATTATTTCCAAGGTTAACCTGACTTCGGCCGACAATAAGCGCCGACTCGCTCCGAATACATTTGTGTGATTAATTGTTTTCACTCGTAGTTGTTTTTGATAGATTTCATGCTTTTAACTTTAATTAATTTTGGTTGAATTGTTTTTTAAGGATGAAAAATTGAGTATTGTATAACAACAACTTTGTAGAGAGGAAACACACTTAAAATCAAAAACAATTTAGATAGAAGAGAAAATATTTCAGGATTTGGTCGCTAAAATCAGAACAACCATTTCATGAAATTACTAACACATTGCAATAAGAGAATAATTTTACAACCGCAGAAAAGTCAAAGGAAAAAGCAGGAAGAACATCTTCAACAATCCTTAGCACGTATTTTGGCTAATGGTTATTCCTATCCCTGTCGCACAACAGTCAAATTACAAATGTAAGATAGCGACGGGAACATCTCTTAGACAAAGCATGGGCTCAGTGACGGACTGATGGTAATAGATACCGACATAAATAGCTCTAGAGACTGTAAAGCAAGACAAAGTCTTTAGTCAGACCGAAGACAGGACTACAAAGCAACCCAACCCAATTATTAAACCTACAGCTAATTCAGACAACACACACAAAGGTACAATTTTCCAACAATTCCTCCGCAAAAGCTATCAGTAATTCATCAATAAATAGCATTTAATTCAGCCATTGGACGCGAAACAATAGTTGTCAGTGGATAATGCGGTGCATGCGACGTCCATTGATATAAACTGTTTTGCATCGATTCTGGTGACCCATATCGTTGTGGATGTCCGTTTGCTAGATTTGCTAGGGTGGTGAATTGTGATTGGGATTTGAATAGGCGTTTGGAGTATTGGAAATCCGTTTCTGAGGCTAATACCTGAAGTTAGATGTGGATTAAAGTTAGCAAGGTAAACCTGCCTTTCTCTCGTTTTAGAGAAGACTATCAGTTCATTGATACGAAATATGTCTAAGTAATTGGCAATCAATACCGTTTCTCGCAAGGAACATTTCCTGTTGCTACACAATATATTTGCTGTTGCTGTTGTTGTTTGTTGTTGTTGTATACTAGTACTCCTTTCTGCGTCCAAACGTGATTACTTACATGAAATAGATTATCAACTTACCTGAAAACAAGAAAAAAAAACAACTAAATGATAAATATTTCACAGAATTATACTATTTTGACACTCCCCATCTCCATCTCCCCATGTCACTTCTATTGGTCCTTCGAGCCGGATAAAAAGTTGGATCAATTGTATCCGGCTCGAAGGACCAATAGGATACTACGAAAATCGCAAATCGTATCTAGTATGAAAGTTCTCTGGCAATCACCGTCGCCCATATGATAAACACGGGGCTCTGAATAATGGACGCGGCCTTTAGAACGCAACGAGCTATCAATTGTCTCATAAATATTAAGTTGAGCAGCTCCAAGGGTAGCCTTTACAAAATTACTTTGAAGTAGGTAATTAGACTGAAAGGTAGACTAGGGCTTTCAGAATACAACAATGTACTGAGGATAACTTTAATCACTTACTTAGTGGTAGCTTGGTATTGTTAGTAATTTTTGATTTTATCAAAAATATACTGACAAAATTTTTCTCTTAGTCATTTTTTAACACCTACCAATAAGAAAAAGAACAGGTATTGCTTTGTTAGGAACCATCATAGTCAGATACAGGGGAGGATTAAACCATACTTAACAATTTTTGGACACCTAGATATTGCAGTCATCTCGCTACAAAGGCGGGATCCAAAATAGAGCGAAGTGTTTCAGTAATTGATTATTCCATCAATATTTTTTAAGTAGCAGCCCCGAGAATAGTCTCGTCTTTATCAGAATTGAACATTAACATGTGTAATATAGATGGTGGAAGGGACACCGCCGCGAAAACGGTGACCACGTATTCAGTACATTATTCTGTGCCCCCCCCCCACATAGAAACTTTTCATCGGTAATTGAAAACAAAAACGCTTTTCTATACATATATTTTGACCGTGTATGTATTGTACTTTTGTGGGAAACAGCTGTTTACTTAATAACCGATGAATAATTTATTTCTGGGTCACAATGATGTACTGAATTTACCCAATCTACCGCGTATGTATAGTATAAGCATAATCAGCCTATAATGTTCCCACCCATAGAGAGGAGGCCTACCAGCATAGGCCTCCTCTCTATGAGAGGGAATGGGCTATAATCCACCACGTGGTCCCAGTGCGGGTTAGTAGATGTCACATGTCTTCGAATTTTTGGTTCTAGGACATGCCGGTTGCCTCACGATGTTTTCCTTCACTGTTTTTGAGAGCAGTGGTGATGAAATAAATTACACAAAGTAATGCGCCTGCCTAAGTTCGAACCCATGACTTACTGTTTGTAAGTCGGGGCCTCCAGCAGTATCTCTGTCCCCATATCTATACCTCAGCCTAACCCCTCGAAGATTACATGCGTGATATTTGTTTTTATATGCAACTAGTACTGATAGATGCTGTAAAAGACAAGTCTCCAAACAACAAACAATATACATATCTTCAAAAACCCGTTTCAAACAACACCGTATAATTATTATCTCTATTGCATAATAAACCTCGTTGAATAATGAAACCAGTGCAACAACGATCAATTGTCTCATAAATATGACGCAAAGGTGTCGAGTCGATAGCCAGACGTGTTGTTTCATGGGGTCATTGACACGGGAGTAGGGTTAGCCGGTATTCAAAATAGGGTATTTATTGGGTAAGCTATTGTAGTAGGTGTTGTATAGAAACTAGTGAAGGATGGTTGATTTTTGAAAGATGCTGTTGCATTATAGTATAGAGCATTACAATTAGCATAAGCATAATCTCAGCAGCGTATACTGTAGTGCGTCCGGAATGTTTGCGAAGGCGCGAATAGACGGATTTCATGCGGTTATACGTAAGAAAGTAGCTTCCTTGTTGCAGCGCGTGCGAGGCAGTAGCAACAGTATCCTGCTGATGGTTGTATCTCGTGTGGAGTGCCCTATCCAGAACAAATGGATGCAATATCATATTGAGATGGTGACTATCAGGTACATAATTGTAATAATTTAATTTATTTCTCTGTATTTTTATAATTGTATGGATTCATTTGATCGGAAATAAACTGATTAATAATAAAAAGCATACTGTTTCAACTGGCATTGGTCTACTCTATGTAAGAGAGGCTGGACGGCAATACACGCGGGCCCAGTGCGCGTTGTCACGCGTCTTTAAATTTTTCGTTTCTAGGTCAAACTAGTTTCCTCAAAAAGTTTTCTTTCACTATTTTAAGAGGTAAATCGTATTATGATCAGCAGGGCTATTGCGAATCTCTGTTTACAGTTCGGTGAGTTTTGGTATACAATGACAGTTCTCCATGGGTAGCGTCAGTTGAAACCAACAAGAACGGTCATTGTATATCAAAACTCGCCAAGTGATGATGTGATATAAATATTTCATTGCAATGCAAAATTCTATTTTACTTATTTCTTAAAAAAAAAAAAAAAAAAATGGTCTATTAGACCACCATTATCGAACATGAGGAGAAACTAAATCAGTAAGTAAATCGTAGCGATACCTACATGGAATTGTCTACATAATTTCCGTTGACAAGCCATTCAACTGCATGCAATTCCTTCATTTCCATCCTACCTTATGTTAATCAGAACTACTAGAAACTCACTATCTTCTCAACATCTCTCCTTCGTTAACATCAACAGTTTCCGTTCCGCGTTTTCTTTATCGAAAGAAACCGAATCGATTCGATTCGATTAAAGTTCCTCGATTAGATGCATAGACCGGGAATAGACATCGTTTAAGGTATGAGTTACGATGTCTAGTTTATTAGCATTGTCTATGATTTTATCGCATTAATGCAACTAGTCTTGCTAATTTGGCTCTGAGTGAGTCATCAATCAAGTTTATTTATGTCCCTTTAGACATCATTGACGTTTGGTTTAATCTGAAACATAATAGGGGGTTAGCCTATTAGCATCAACCGATCACGAATTCAAAATCTGGGCTGGTGATGAGAAATTCTTTATAGAAAAACCTAATAACACTTTGCTCGACCCGGGAATTAAACCCAGGACCTCAAGGTCAGCAGTAGCACTTGCGAACACTAAAAGTCAACGTCAATAAAAGTTTCAACGACTGAACAAAGCTTAATTAACCCTATAATACAATCGAACCCCAATGCTTCCAATTTTAATTTAAACTTCCTCATACAGCGTACCGGCTTGTTACAAATTCCGAATTTCGAATTCGGAACACAAAGAAAAAAAGAAAACGAACTCAAAGCAATTACCGTTACAAGTTTTATTGCAAGTGAGACGAAAGTTCCATATGACAACCCTACAACTGTTTCACTATGAATAAATCTATTCGCATAGGAAACCGGGGGCACAATAAAGAGATACGTTATTTATGGCACAGAGTAAAAATGTTTTTCATGTTGACGCAAGCGCCACTCGGCGTAAATCAAATTCGTAAGCGTAATATTCTTGATGTAACGTCTGTCAGGGCCATAATATTAAGTTTACTTACAAGTTTGACGACCCCAGTCCGTCATATTATTAGCAAGTACATATTTGCTATCGGTGTTCTCGCTCGTTTTATGAGAAAAGTAAAATTTGCAAGTTACTCAATGTTCAGCGATTTTGTTCGGTAGCGAATGAGTAACGTTTCGAAATGTATGTAAGTAACCTAAATAAGTTATGAATCTGACGCTGAATAAAATTTATTTGGTCTGTCTATGATTTATTTTATGACCCTATTCATGTTATAAGCTTATTCACTTGTCTCTGGATTTATTATTCCAGTCTACATAAATGAGGTTCTTCTAAAATTCAGATAGATTTATTAGAAAGCTCGGGAACGCGCTACCTTTTGGCATTAAAGAAAAAGTAAGCAAAAGCAAATTCACTTTTTGAAAGAAAAGTTCGTAACCACTATTTAAGTCAGAATAAATAATTCTCAATTTGAAGTCGAGTCACGGTAATTATTATTAGGTTTTTCGTTTTTTATTTTGGTATTTGTTAAAATATATATTAGTTTATTTTACATATATATGTGTATAAGTACATATATATATTTACGAAAGTAAGAAGTTATTTTTTTTGGGTATTTATTTTATACCCTACTTCAGTGTTTTCTTATTTAACCCAAAGGTTGACTGGTAGAGAATGCCTTATGGCATTAAGTCCGCGTATTTAAACTTTCTTGTAAAATAGTAGTAACTATATAAATAAATTATAAAATATATTTAGTCCGTTTAATGTAATAATAACAGTCTGCATTTCTTCCGGTAAAAGCCAGAGACCGTATTGTAATTCAGATAAATCTATTTGAGACTATTTAGTCCAGAATTCTTTACAATATTTTCCTCGAGATAAACTGTCAGTAGTGTCAAAGAATAACTTATCAAGTGTCAATATTCTGTCAATGTCATGTCACATCGGTACTAGCGAAGTCCTTAACCCTCCCGCGCCACCCAATAATAATTTATTCAAATAGCATACGGGGCAATATTGCCTACAAATGGCGAAAGGGTTACGGGACTTGCGTGAGAAAGTATCGTCTTGATGATCATTAGGCGACTAATGTACTAAAATTATAGGCCGCACACAAATTGTGGTACGCCTAGAAAGACGCGTATTTATGCACGTGTTGTTCCCGTAATTATTGTTAATCAAGGCTTGGTAATGGGTTGGAGGTAGAACCTTTTCAGTAGTAGTTTAGCGATTGAATGATTGCTATTGGTGGAGACTGGTAGTGATTGCCAGGGGATTTTTTCATGTTTATAAGTTTTTATTTGACTTGCCTTGTAAATTAGTTAGTATGTATTGGTCAAATCTAGCAACTGAATTTCAAACCAGTTCCCCCTTGCCGATTGAGCTGAAATTTCGCACACACCTTTGGTGACAATACATTTTTATAACAGACGTGACTTGATCATGCAGCAAATACTAACAGACACTACAATTTTATTTATTTGTATTGTTATTATGTCTGCAAACATCCTGTAGTGTATAACGAACACTTAACATAAAACAAGCAGTCAATATCCTCTCACAAAATAATAAATATCAAGCAGTCGTCGTCACGAAAACGCAATGAAACACACGTCGTTTCTCCATCGCGTTTCAGTGCCAAATGTCGTCTGGCTACCCCCACCACCGCTGCTACCCCTACTCCATGCACATGCAAGTGCAATAATAGCCGCAATATCGAAGCCGATTTAACGACATGCAATGAGACACGGACAGTGGAGGGTTAGATATGAAATATCCTTTATTGTTTTAACCTTTAAGCTGGATGGAGTTTGAATTATTGGTTTGGGCTGTCTGGGGCTCGGAAGGGTTGTTTTCAGCTGATACTCGTAGATTTTGGCTAAGTATGTTATTTTTTATGTTTTTTGTTAATGATAACGGTTTTAAATACAGAAATTAAATTCGTTCACAGAGCTCGTAAATATTTTTATAACCTATCTACGAAACTTTTTCAAACCCTCAATTCCAAACATCAAACTCAACCAATCACAGATAGCAAACTTACATCTAAACCGTATCAAACATTCAAGTCAACCCCAAACTGCTCGGTCAAAGTCGACCGCGAAATAAAAAGCCGCCACGACTGAGCTTTTAAAAGAAAACACCAGTTGTTAGGTGACCGCTTGCCGATCGCGATAGCCGACGACGACATTGTGGGGGATTTATCGCCGACCAAGCTGCACACTTAAGTCCCCTGGAGCTAAAAAGGAAAGTTTAAAGTCGTAGCCTTTCGCAGGGTTAAAAGGCCGCCCGTGTTGTATGTGTTTTTATGTGACTTTATTCGCGAGTGATTGGGAAAAAATGTTTGAGATCTCTGATTTATAAAGGCTTAGGAAGTATGTGGATTGTGTAAC
This sequence comes from Eugnorisma glareosa, assembly GCA_947578425.1. NCBI lineage: Eukaryota > Metazoa > Arthropoda > Insecta > Lepidoptera > Noctuidae > Eugnorisma > Eugnorisma glareosa. Next base: position 2,099,911 of record OX387971.1, on the reverse strand, counting down.
AGGATACGGTTAAGAGTTTAAAGTTTGAAGTAAGTCGTAACTTAGGAACAAGATATACTTTTTAAGCCATTTGAAAATCGGTTCTCAGAAACGGCAGCATGTAGTTCAAGGTTTTATATGCAGCTTGGCAAGCGAGAGCACGTGAATTCAATTTCTTTCTTTGCGCAAATAACGTAAAGCCGCGATATAGCGCGGTATAGATATAGCCAGATAGTCATAATTGATAATAAATACAAGGGTTTATTAAGGACCCCGCCGAAAAGTTGAAATTCATAAGTTAAAATGTCGTTGCTTTGTTATTATAACATTGGTATACATTATAAGAAATTGATTAATCTTTTTTAGGGTTCCGTATATCAATCAGCAAAACGGGACCCTTATAGGATCACTTTGTTTTCCGTCTGTCTGTCTGTCTGTCTGTCAAGACCCTTTTTCTCAGGAATGCGTGGCGGTATAAAACTGAAATTAATACCAAATACTCAGGTCTACTACCCCTTAGAGCAATGAAAGTATCAAACTTATAAGTCAACGCGATCAAAAGATATTACTGTTTATGTCGCATATTATGCAATTTCACAAGGGAATCAAAACCTATACTTCCCTTTAACCTAGAATCATGAAATTTGGCAAAAAGCAAATAAAGGAAATCCCCATACATACATAGCTGACGCCAATTAAAATATTTTTTTTTAGATCATGGTACGGAATCCTTCGTGCGCGATTCCAACTCGCACTTGGCCGGGTTTTTTTGGGGACAAGTCCGCAGCACTTTTCTCAATTACTGCAATTCCTGAAATCCAAAATCAACAATGGCGATCACGAGAAAAACGCTAAGTCCATGAAACTCGATGAGCCTTTGGGAAGTCGATTCAACTGTCTTATATTATTAAGTTAATTTCTATGTATTGTTAGTGTAAACATAAAAAAACACCTAAGACTTGAATCAATCAGGTACCTATGTATGACCTACAGTCTGCTAACACTAGGTATTTAGAACAAAATATCTTGTGTAATTTATCGCATGTTTATGCTAATATCGAGTGGCATTCATATTCAAACGCAACGCATTAACGTTGCACTTTACAAAATAACAACGTAATTTATTGTTTTCAAATGTCAGTGATTATTTGCCATTAAAGACGCGGTGAGTTATTACTAGAGATGCAAAACGAATTTTAAACGTTTTAAACCATTTTGTTTTAAACCGTCTTTTTGGTTTAAAACGATTTAAAACCACACTTAGCGGTTTTTTCACCAATCACAAGTACAATCCTCCAAGTTCATATAATCCCATTGAGTGACTTTTTCATGAAATAGCTATTGAATGGGATTATATGAACTTGGTGGGCTGTTTTGATGAATTGAATGCTTATAATTCTGTAACTCCATACATGTTACTGGCGCGATCCATATTTTCATCAACATACAACCTGACACTAACCTGCAAATTGCAATAACGTAAGAAAATTTAAATTTCGCGGGCTACCCTTGCGCATCCACCTTAAGCCGTTGGTCCTGGCTGTCAATTGTAGATCTTTGACAGTCGTTACAGGTAGTCAGTGTCCCTAAAAGTTTGACAACCAGTCTTACAAGGGGTATCGTATTACCCGGTACTAACTGGGTTGTGGAGGTCAGATAGGCAGTCGCTCCATGTAAAATGCTGGTATTCAGCTGCATTCCCGTTAGACTGGAAGCCGACCCCAACATGTTGGGAAAAAGCTTGGCAGATGATGAGTTGTCTCTCCAAGATATTCTATGGCTCGTAGGCTAAATAAAAGTTCAAAAAAATGTCTGTGTGTTATCATTTCACGGCTTAACGGACACGGATGAAATGTTTCTGGGTCCGGATATAGGATAATTTTTATCCTGGGTGTACCCGGGTTTCCGTGTGATAATTTCCAATATCCTCGCTTGTGAAACCACAAGCAAAAACTAGCAGGTTATATTGGTGTGCCACGTTCCCGTCTATTTAAAGCTATGGTTCTGGTCGCAGTTAATTCAACATAAATGACTACAAGCATCATCTTCGTGACGAAGAAGAAAGTTATGAACGAGAATTTTTATGGTATTTTTATTTTCACGGTGGCCCAGTGGCCGGCGCATTACTTTGTGTAATTTATTTCATAACCACTGCTCTTAAAACGATGAAGGAAAACATCTTCAGGAAACCGGCATGTCCTAGAACTATAAATTCGAAGACATGTGACATCTACCAACCAGCACTGGGCCCGCGTGGTGGATTATACCCCATTCCCTCTCTAGAAAGGAGGCCGTCCGTCCCAGCAGTGGGAACATTGTAGGCTGATTATGCTACTCAAAAGTGAGTCTGCAAAAGCAAAGAAAGAACGTCCCAGCATCAATAAGCACACGGCTCATTACGGAGATAATAGAGCTGATAGCGCAAGTGCACCGCGACCGACTCCGTGTCCGACTGCCAAATATCAGAGATGAGAGATAGTGAGATGAACGCGACGCTGATGTTGGCACCACTGTCGATTGAAGTTATAGGAGTGGCAATGAGAACTAGAATCCAGATTGTGTTTTTTATTGATAGATTTATATTTTATTGCTGAAAATACAACTAGCGGAATGTGGGTATATTCTGCTATAGTAATCAGTCAAGTATAAAACCAAACTTCTGGCTGCGAAAGAGAAATTCCTGAAGGAAAAGACCTAAGACGAATAGCACTTTGCCCGACCCGGGATTTGAACCCAGGACCTCATGCTCAACAGTAGCGCTTCCACTAGACCAACAAGGAAATAAAAATAAAAAAGAATACCGGGACATGGTCGGTGTGTACACAACATCTGCATGGATAGGCAGTACAGGCACTGTCTGCCAAAAAAATATTGGAGAATGAAAAAATCGACAAAAAAGTTAACTGGAACTTATCCAGTGGTAGTATCAAAAAGGCCAGTAGTGTTCAAGGCCGTGTCACAGCATAAAAATATAGATTTGATGTGTAGGTATTGCGTTAGAACCAGAAATATGAACTGAGGTCGAGCACGGAACAACGAACTGTAAAGTATGAAATGACGTCTAGAGCCCACCATATTGAATTTCATTTGACGTCATGCTGTCTAGCAATCCTTATGAACAGTCTAGCTAGAAACTAGAATTGGATCATGATGAAACATAGACACCACATTTACCTACGAGTTAGATTAGTCTCAATGCGGAAGTTTGGTCAAAGCTGATGGTGCGTCTATAGCTAGGTCCCAATCAGACCAATGAGGTCAAGCTATTCTGAAATATAAAATAACATTACAGATTTTGAACTAATGGCGCTATTTGGAATTATAATATCTTGCCCATTAATAATAATCATTCTATGGTCTTGGCATGTAATGGTAACATTCCCTAAAAAGGAAATAAACAAAACGTATAGTTAAACTAATTCCACATTCAAAAAACTCCATAAAACCGAAATAAAAAACAAACGACCACAACAATTTAAATAAAGAACACAATATCCCAAATGTCACAGCATACAGCACTACCAACTGAACAAAACAAAAATGTTAATTCAGCAGTACCACCCGAACGAAACAAAAATGTTAATTAAATCAGCGCGAAATAATCCGTCAAGTGGATTATTTGAATGCATAGTTCGCGTGAACATCATTAAAGATTAAGTCGGTATGTAGGTTACATGTAGCACGCGACGAACCACGTGGACTAAGCACGCAATGCACGGTGATGACTTTGCGGATCGCTTTTGTTGTAAAAGTAATGAATCTTTTTTTGTAAATTGGAGGGAAAATGTATTAAGGAGGATTTCACACACAAATCTTCGATGGTCAACCTAGGTTGGGGTCGCCTTCCAGTGTGACCCGTTGCATAAGAAAATCAGTAGTTTACATGGAGTGACCGCCTATCTGACCTCCTGAACCCTGTTGATGGGTAATTCAACACCACTGGACAAGAGTGTTGGGCCCGTAACGACAACCGTCTCCGATTTTGGTGCAAAAATATTAAGAAAAAACAATCGATCCTTTTGACTTACAGGTCCTTAGGGTACTTACAGGTTTTAAGTACAGCCATATTGTATTGACAGCTAAGCTAACTTGATCTTGTAAGATAAAATGGGTAGATAATGAATAAAGGTTTTTGTAATGAAGTCATTTATTCTCTGTGAGGAATAGGCAGCATTATTAATACACAAATAGGAATAGTACAGACAGAGATTACGAACTACAGGATGGATAGCACTAAGTTTCTAGGGTTGCCTCCACAACACTTCCGGAACTGGTGAACTGAAAGATAGACAGCGTACAGCTTTAACCGCTAAAGATACACTCAACTCTTGATCAGTTCCTGAACGAGGATGTTGAAGTTTGTATGCAAGCAAAGCTGGTAGAAGTAACTGCTAAGCAAAATTAAATACATGTTTAAATGACATCACGGCTGGCGTAGTGGCTGAGCGATCGACTGCTGCGTTGCGTGTCGTGGGTTCGATTTATAGCGCGATTTGTTCCGGGTCTGGCTGTTTGTGTATGTGAGTTTAAATGTTTGTAAACGCACCCACGATACAGGAGAAATCCTAGTGAGGGGTTTTGAAAATAAACCTGCCAATAATACTATTTCTAGATGGACTGGAAGGCAACCCGAACATAGTTGGAAAAAGACTAAATAAATGATGATGATGAATTTACAGAAATACACACATCAAAAGTGTCTAGGGATCAATATATATTTTTGCAATAACTTTTCTCCTGATTGATATTAATTAAAATTTTCTTTAAGGATTCATCAAATAAAGTGTTTTCGTTTGTCACAGTAACGATAAACCAAGTCACCTTTGCATTAATAAAGAAATTTGCCATTTTCCTAATAAAGGGATTTTTGACATTTGAACCACTAACACAAAAGTTCGAAAAAAAGACTGAAATAACAGTTTTCTTTAAAATTTTATTGGGTAACTTAAACAATTAATAATCCGTGTTTCTACCGCGAACACTAACAACACAAGAACATCGGTTTGGCATACTCAAAATGAGTTCATCCAAATCACGCTGTGGAATGGCCGCCCATGTTCGTTGCAACAACAAAAAAAGGTCTTCTTGCGACTGGATACCCTCCATATTCGGCAGAGCTCTTCTCTGTAGCATATCCCATGCATGCTCAATCGGATTCAAGTCTGGCGACTGAGCAGGCCAGGGCAGGACATTGATGTTAGCTGCGGCGAGAGTCTGTCTTACAACTCTTGCGGTGTGCGGTCGTGCATTATCATGCATTAACTGAAATAAGGGACCGATTTGCACTTGTAGAGGAACGATGACGTCTGATACAATCGTCTCAGCATAAATTTGAGCGTTGAGGTTGCCTCTGATCCAAATCAACTCAGTTCTTCCGCCGATCCAAATACCCGCCCATACCATGATGGTTCCACCACTATAAGGATGGACTTCCTGGCAGGATTTTAATCGCTGTTGGCGTCCAGGGGTTCTCCAGTGTCGTATACGTCTTGTATCCGGTCTCATACCAAAACGAGACTCATCAGAAAAGCACACGAAACGCCATTGTTCTTCTGCCCAATTTCTGTGTTCAAGAGCCCATTGATATCGTATCCTACGATTGTGCATTGCTATAGGTGGTACCCGTAGCGGTCTTCGGGAATGAAGGTTCACTTCATGCAAGCGGTTTCTGACTGTTTGGTCGCTAATTAAGTTCCCTGAAGAGTGATGAAGCCTCACGGCTAACATCATGGCGGTTATTGTTGGAGCTCTTCGAGTTAAGATTTGAATGTATCGGTCTTGTCTCCGTGTGGTGCAGCGATACCGTCCTCCATGGCGCTCAGCCACGGTACCAGTGCTTCGGTAACGTGTCCAAAGTCGACTGATAACACTCTGACTTGTATTCAGAGCTAAAGCCACAGTACGTTGCCGGGAACCAGCTTCTATCATTCCCACGGCTCTGAGCATTTCTTCCCTGCTTAAATGACGTCGCCGCTCCATAATAACGTTGGTTTTAATCAGTAGTAGGGAAACAGTAGCACTAATAATGTCTTCAATGCGTTGTATGTTTTTATAGGGAAAATATTGACAGCTGATTTTCATCTTTTACTCGAATTTGATTCACAGTTCCTGATTCAAATTATGAAATGCACCAAAAAGGATCCATATAAATTTATAAAATCATAAATTTATTACAAAGCCACATCTCAATCTCAAGAAATCCACATAAAAATGCTTGATCCCTAGACACTTTTGATGTGTGTAAATATGATTCATGATGGCAGTTTCTGACATAAAAATATTACTGCATCGTAAACCGATTAAGGTGTTACATACAGTGAGCTTTTGATGTTCCTAAATAAAACTACTGCATAGTTTTATAAGCAAAAATCTCTGAACACAAACTCACAATGTAGAACCAACACATATACTGAACTCCCTATAAATCCGAGTCACAAAATCCCATTTAATTTCTCAACTAACAATATGACAGCCCTGACTCGGAGATAAATTTACGCGATTTGGACATGATTAATGTCAGCCCGGTCGCCTCCTCCCCGATAAGAAGTCCGATAGTCCTTCTACATATAAAGTCGTCCGACTATTTAGTGTAACATGTTTTAGTACGCTACCGGAATAAAATAGACCATTAGTTTGGAGATCTGACCGCTGGGACACGCTTAGATATGGAAGGTTCAGATAACGATGGAAAACTATTGGCGTATCTTTACGCCCTTTTAGCCTGCAGGGCTGTGTGTTTCCCAGAGGTTTCTTAAATGCAGATTGTAATCTGACTGTGATAAAACTGAATTTTCGTAAAATCGTACTTGAACGTGAACGGCACAAAGACTGTAAGAATCGTAAAAGTAGTTTCTGCCGACAACCATAGGAACAGAGCATGAGTTCATGCATGTATGTGGTAATACTGCTGCTGTATTTGTCTCTAAAAATAAACCAGAACGCAATAAAACAGTACGTAAAGAAATTATAGCACAGTATTACCCACTTCACGAGCCACTTAACACAGAACATAAATTAATTATTTGCAATAAATTGCAATCTGCTAACAGTCCAAACAGAAGAGCTCTCAACATTATCATTGGCACTCGACCTATTTTACACAAACATTTATTCGATGTCGACGTCGAATGCGAAAAGAAATTCGCAGCTTCCTTTCAAGACGAGCACACAAAGCGAGATGTACCTGGCACGACAACAATACGTCTTTAACACAATGATCGACAGACGCTCCACCAAATATACATTTAAAAAGGCAAGGTGAGGGAACTTGAGGGAGGGAAAGAAATCTATAAATTTTTAGCGTAGGCCGAGAAATCAGTAGGACATAAATTGTAAAAAGGCGAAGTCGAAACGAGGAGAATCGTCAAATGGTCCGGACGAGATACATTTTAGATATAGATAGGGTTGCTAAGCGTTGGAAACTTGATAAACTAGCTGCGGATAAAAGGAAAAAGATTTCCTTTAATATTGGAGCTTGAGGTTGAACAGTTTTGATTCGGAACTGGAGAAATATAGGGTTTAGAGTGTCGGGAAATTCTTTTAACGTTTCAACGATTTCAGTTTAGAACTCGTGGAAAAGAAAAAAAGTACGGTTCATTTGATTTTAATGAACCTACCTTTAAGGGTCGGAAATCACTTTACCATTCTCAAGTTACAACAATACTTCAACTTCATCATCTGCCGAGTTTTTTCCCAACAATATTTGAGTCGGCTTCCAGTCTAATCGGATGCAGCAGTATTTTTTATGGAGCGACTGCTTATCAGACAACCAAAACCAGTAATTGGGTAGTACGTTATCGCTTGGTAAGACTGGTTGTCAGTCTTGCAGCTTTTAACTACCGAAAACTAACCTTCAAAGATCTACAAATGACAGCCGAGACCAACGGCTTAACGTGCTTTCTGAGGCATGGAAGAAACTCCGTAAGTAATACCTCAACTCTTAACTGAAAATAGCATCTTTCACACAGCAACGAAAAACAAACAATTCTCTCTCCATTATCAACTTAGACATAAACAAAACACGATCAAGCGACAGCCCTGCAAGCGGCAACAAACGCGTGGCGCTCAAAACTCGGAAACTCGGCAATGTAGGCAGTAGGCACGCAGAGATTTATGTTCGAATCTGGTAACCGGTAATACAACTACACATGAACCTTGGTTTATGTTTATTTAATAGTGCAACTTATCTAGTTTAATTTAAGGACTATACAGAGTGGAATCCCGACACCGTCGCTCGAACTATTACCGAGTATTCAGTACATCATTATGTACGAGGCCACATGGAAATTTTCCATCTGTAAGAAAAAGTGGTAATCATTTGTGCGTCGACGTTGCTTTTTTTTTTCGGATGGGAAATCATCAAATAACCCCTTCCCGCTCTGGGCTGAGCAGGAGGGAGTGTCAGACTTTTACTGACTAAAACCCATCCATGTTCCTTCTTTTTCCCTTTGTGTTCCAGGGCCGCGGTATCTCTTTCGAACAGTCCCGCAAACCTGGATGGCATTGGTCCTTTCGGACCACTTCCTGTTTGCTGACTCTCTTCGAGGCGCGCGTGGAACACGAACGCGCCGTCGACACGGCCTGTCGTCATAAGACGGACGGACGGCGAGCTAGCCCATAGCTCCACCATAGACTCCACCCATATATTTTGCTAAGAATTTGACGTAATATGGACCGATGAGCCATGGTATAAGTTTGTGAAGCGGAGGAATGAGAAACAATGTCGCGAGGAAAGTTCTGAGTATAAATGTATATGGCTATAAGAGTAGAGGAAGACCAAAGAAACGATGGTTGGACTGTGTGAAGGATGATATGGCTAGAAAGGGGGTTCACTACTGCGATTAAGACTAATAGAGAAGTATGGATGAAGGGCATTCTGCGCCGACCAAAAATAAATTGGGATGGGCAGTAGAATGATGAAGACTTTTAGTATCACGGATCAGTGAGACTAATAGAAAGTGGCTATAGTCTTCTATGGACGCCTATACAGCAGGCTCAAAAAATTTAGTATTTAATCAGATTAGATTAAAGTAATTTATCTACCCTAAATGTCAAGTAGACAGAAAAGATCAGAGTAGAATGAGATATCGATAGATCTATGTGGCTTTCATCTAATCTGGCTTTCTCATTTATGTTCGATCTTTCATTACTTCCTTTAATAGCAAAATACTAAGAAAAGTATCTTACCAACCATTAGCAATAGCTGATGTGCTTTCATAAAATATGGAAAGTGCCTCTTTTTAAAGGTTATTGTACACCCACGTAATTCATTAAAAGGTAGAAGACTTATTCATACAACATTTTAATTAAAATAAGTAAGCGTTTTAGTTCATATTATATTTTATGAAACAAGGTTTAAAAATACCTCTTTCATATATTTTAATATATTCGTATCAAAGGCTTTGTGGAACATAAAGATAGATTTTAATAAGATACTACTTATATGTTCGCAAGATGAATATTCGATTCCACTTAGCCTTTTACTAAGGAAGGTCTACTCGGTGTAAAGGCCATTATGATACAAACTATTAACATGGAATAAGTACATGAAAAAAAACGGTGAAGGAAAACATCGTGAGGATATCGGCATGTCCTAGAACCAAAAATTCGAAGACATGTGACATCTACCAACCCGCACTAAGCCCATTCCCTATCATAGAAAGGAGGCCGTGTCCCAGCAGTCGGAACATTATAGGCTGATTATGCTTAAGTATATAGAAATATTTCATCGCTTATTAAAAAAACGTCTGTTTCATAAATGACCGTGTATAATGCACCGGAGAGGGCGCTATAGTCGACGGGTATCGTTTCACAATCAATTCGAACTTTATAATTTTATTTTTATTTCCACAGTTCTATAAATTATGTGCGACGCCTAATACATTGAGAAGTGAAACTACATCTGAAAGCTGAATTTTTAATTAATAACCGACGAAGAAATATGACGCTGGAAGGGTGTACATTCAGGTATAAGCTTTACTCCATGTACAATATTTAGAAACCAAAATTACAAATTACATATGAATGATGTAACCAAGGTTTTTTTAACAATATGCTGATTTAAAAGAGTGTCCATGGAGTTTCTTGCCCGTTCTTCACCATAGAGATCTACGCTAGGGAATGGACAACTTTACATGGGTACTTTCACAGTTTTTATGCCTTGTGACTGGGACTGTAGCTACATTTCATTGTTATCTTTGTTTCGACAGTTCAAAAGTGCCTGTAACTGGCCTACTTGAAATAAATGCTTTGATTGATTGACAGGCTATTTCTAGTTTCGTATGTTAGGACCACAGAATAGATAAAAGAGGAGGAAAAATCCGTGTTAAAAGGACCAAGAACACGCGTCTCAAAACACTTAATCGTAGAACTAATACAGGGCAGCAATCTCCTTGTCTTGGAGTATCATCGCATCGTAACTCAGTGTTGAGCTGATAACGCTTATCGTGTGTGTCACATGTCGGCGTTTTGTTTGGATATCGGCTGAAGGGAGTATGTGTGTTAGAGGATAAAAAGGATTAAGTCAGGGAGGTTTTTCTTTCGAAATGGCATCCTAAAACAAAACTATAATATTGTCTATAATTTTTATTATTTGTTGTTATAGTGTCAACAGAAATACACATTCTGTGAAAATTTCAACTGTCTGCCTATTACGGATCATCACGTACAGCTCGCTGGCAGACAGACGGACGGATGGAGGATGAGCGGGTGCAAGGAATCCTAAAAAGCTTGTTGGAGTACAAGACTTCTTGTTAAAAACTTTCGTCTAGGAGATTAAATTGGCATCACCTCTTCTTAATCCACCGACTGCCAGAGGTACTCAGCTGATCCCTATAATACCTTTTTATTTGTTGGTCCTTAGCAGATAAGAAGGTTTAAGTGTGCCATAAATCTTTTACGTTAGTTACTTAGCTATCATTAATCAAATATTGTACTATGATATATTTAACTGATCGTGATATATGATCATGTCTAGATAACGTTATAATGTATTGTATGATGGGTACGTAATGGTCGAGAGATGTGAGCTGTGGATGATCATAGACCGTCCGTCTATATTCTGCTGGTATGATGAAGGGTGGAGTGGTCTCCAGGCTACACTATTCCAGCATAATACCTGCCACCTGCACAAGAACTACAGGGGCCAATCTGGAAATTTCTCAGGGTGAATTCCACCAAGAGCCGACAGAGTGCATTTTCCCCAACAATGAGGAAACTGGCAGCTTTGAACGTGTTTAAAACTGCTGATCGTGTTCAGTTTCAATGGTGAAATTCGACCTTAACAGATAACGGGCCTAGGTTAACAACAGATCCAAATCATCGACCTTTTCCTAACACAATGCCAGTGTGAAGCCTCCACATAGGACATGCTTCATCATCGTTTCTACCCATCATGCAAAATCGCCAGCAAATTCCAGGATTTGGATGAGGCGAATCAAAGAGTTGTCCAGGAAGCAATTTACTGTTCAAATATAACATAACGCCTGTTAGCCTGAGAGGTGTACCTAATAGTAGGTTCACCTACTTTTCGCCAGTTATGTTGTAATAGGGGGCGAGCCTATTGTCATGAACCGGGTACAAATCTAGACGCCGTGGCTGCTACTGAGAAATTCCTGATGGAAAAACCCAATAACACTTTGCCCGACCCGGGAACAGAACCCAACATGTGGTCCCACATGCTCTACATGCACTAGACCGACGAGACAGTCAACGAAATCTAAGTAAATCGTCACAAAGAAAGTATAATGTATTTAAAACTTACTGTACGTAGGAACCGGTTATAATGGCGTCAGACATTTAATTTTGTACATAGACAAGGACATACCTGTAACAAAAGAAAATGTATCATTAAAAGATTGTTCCGTAGTGCGAATATCCTGTTATTGTGTATCGTGTTTAAGTAAACAATTAAGAAATACGAAGAGAGAAAAATGAAGGTTCATTATTTCTTAATATTTTTGCTTTATCTACTTTCGTTTTTCAATACCCGTTTATAAAACAATACTCAACAATATTAAGGTAGCTTTTAAAGAAAGGAAAACTTCTGGATAAACCGGTCAAAAAACTTGTTTAAAAACTGGTCCTTCCGTATCCGGTACTCTCAAAATGAAAGTACCGAAGGACCACTTTTTTTCTCGCACTCTATTTATTATTAAAACGTTTCAGAGGCCTCTGAATTATCTATTAGCGGGTTTAATCAGTGTCTAAAAAACTTTTACTTCAGTTAATTATTTATTAAGTAGAATATAGAATATTTTTTACTCGAAATATTTCCTCAATGTTAAAAGCTTGCCCATACCAAGGCTTCTAGGTATTTATCTTTTTCCTGAAGTAGTTTACAAGCATTTGGAAGATTTTAAAACCTGTTCCAGGACAAAAAACCTGATAGAATAGATATGCGTGTAAGTAGCCAATGACTTTTGTATTCTGAACGACCAAAATTATGTACACAGAACTACATATCAATCTATACATTCCCAATATAGGCTGATCTCTCAATATGCAGCAAGCTTGAAGCGCTTGAGCTTGAAGCGCTTGAGCTTGAAGTGCGGTAAGCTTAAAGTGTAAACCTTCATGTGCCGTCGAATGTTCATAAAGATCCTTCAGCACATGGATGCAAGTGACCATTTAAACAAACCATTACCGTGCGACTCAATAAAATAAACTGCAATTTAAAATAATCCTGCCAATTTTAAAATACACGCAGATTATTGATCTTCATATGAGATAATATTTACGAACATTGTCGCAACCTGTGCCAAGGAGTGAACGGTGCAATAAAAATAACAGTCGGAGGTGCGTCGGTGACACGTAGAAATTGAGTCAGGCTGCCTCTCACACCGTTGTGGTTTTTATTTTTGGGTAACTGAAGAATGTCTACATGTTTGTTTGCTTGCTCGGTGGAGACTTAATCTTGATATTGTTTTGTACCTCTTTATTTGAAATAAATTATAACTGTGTCATCAAAATAAAGTCAATATTTTTTTCTTACTGTTGAAAACTATGCCAAATCTCAAACTGATCCGTTTGCGCAATGTAATTAAAAAGGGGTACTAAGTTTTTTTCTTCTCGTATTAATATGTATAGATTTCATTAAAATTAAATTAAAGATGCCAAGAAAGAGCCTATGAGATACCATAAAAAATTGTCCGTAAAATCGGTATTTCCAATTTTAGATTAAGAAAACATGTAGGTACGTTTGTGCCAGCAAACCCATAGTTTTTTTTTAATGCACAATTTTTTTATAGAGATCTATTAAAAATAAACATACTAGGTACAACGTCAACATTTACTTTCATAACGAAGTAAACAATTTATTTAAACAGATGTATCGTAATGTACGTGTAATACATAAAGATGTTGAGTATTCATAACAGTTATGACTTCTTTGTCCTCTTTGCTTGATTAGTATTTCTTTGACGAGAAAAAAATGAAAGAAATACTATGTTCTATTGTAATTGAATATTTGATGTTTTGATTCTAGGCCTTTTGAAGCATAAGGTATCCTAATATTACTTGTGAGCTTAAATTGACTGAGAGAACGCATGGACCGATGGATATAAAAGCTTGAAGTTTTACACAACAAAGTTAATCACTAAGTAATTAGTGTTGAAAATTCAAACTAAATTCTGTCAAAATGTCAAAGACAAATTGTCTTTTGTAATGTTCAGAACAATGATAAGAAAGACACGCTACGTTCATACTGAGCGGCGTTCAAATATCGTTATGTTGTTACGACTGCGATAGATAATACGGAACGTATGATACAGAAAGAGATATCTATTTGTAGTGTAGTACTTAAATTACGACAATTGTCTGGATTTGTCTACAAAAATTTGCGCGCGCTAGTGCGATATCTACGTCTTTTTATTTATAACTAGCGACCAGCCCCGGGTGCAATGTTATACATAACCTTCCTCTTGAATCACTCTATCTATTAAAAAAACGCATCAAAATCCATAACGGAGTTTTAAAGGTCTAAGCATACATAGGGACAGACAGACAGCGGGAAGCGACTTTGTTTTATACTATGTAGTGATATCATCGGTGCAGAAACATAGAATAGGCAAGACATATTTTATTTATTCTTATATAATTTCTTGTAACTTAGCCTTAACTTTACATAAAAATTGCAGATACCAATCTGCCTATAAACCCTCGCGGTGTGACATCGCCCATCGTCCCTGATAACATCGCACACTGGCATAGCCCGCGACTCCGCCTGCCAAATTATTAACATAAACACCATGCGATACCCACTGCATTCCTGCTACAGTTATTGACTGGTGCAATTTTGTTCTTGGCGTGTGTTACGCTCCAATTTAGGATAGTATGCGTGTTTTATCAAGATTCGTTGCTTTTTGGGTTTTCGGGGATATCGTTTTGGGCAAAGGCAATAATATCAGATAACTCATGGCATGCGAGAAAAAAAGTAAACAGAAACGATTAGATCGCCTAAATACGGCGATCTGTATAATTTAGATAATCTGTTTGAAACAGATGATTGTACGGTTGTTGAAGATCAAATCTAATGTGTAAAAGCATTTAATAGTTTAGTGTAGTTTCAGTCATCATGCACCTTTCAGGATTTAAACGAACCCAATGTTGCTGTGTGTGAAAATTTGAGTTTAATCGACACGAAAAGAAGAATATCTATACTAAATAGTCTTACATTTAGACCTAAAACAGTCAAATACAAACTGAAACAGACACCAAACATTATTAAAAACCTACACAGCACTTCGTTTGCAAACCGGAAAACACGACCGACTGAAATCAATACGGTAGCAACATAAATCGAAGGAAAACCGGTGATTTTTCGCATAAATAATGTAAAAACCGACTGGAAAGTGTTCGTAAATAATAAAAATGCAAAATGTAATGATCGATCGGTAGGTAAGCATCGGTAGCCTCGGTATGGATGTATTATTTCGGCGTCGCAAGCCAGAAAGTGGTATGTCGAAAAACCGAAAAGACAGAATGAAACATATCGCATAAAACGTGCTATAGTGAAATGACCGGTGAGAGCAGCGGTGGCCCAGTGGTGGCGGCCCCGACTTATGAACAGTAAGGGTTCGATCCCAGACAGGCGCATTAATTTGTGTAATTTATTTAATCACCAATGCTCTCAAAACGGTGAAGGAAAACATCGTGAGGAAACCGGTATGTCCTAGAACCAAAAATTCGAAGACATGTGACATCTACCAACCTGCACAAGGCCCGCGTGGTGGATTATATCCCATTCCCTCTCATAGAGAGGAGGCCGTGTGTCCCAGCAGTGGGAACATTATAGGCTGATTATGTACTAGTCAAATTAACCGGATCTGTATGAAACATCTACTCATCAGTTTTTATTTCACATTAGCTCTTTTGGGGGCTTCGATCACGACCTCCAAGCAATGAAGCCGTGCGCAAAAGCTTGCAAAAAATTAATTATGTCATGAGAAAGTCTATCCGGGTAACTGCTGAGATGACGAGTAATAGAGCAGAATGAAAGAAGAAAACATGCTGCCCCGGCGCCAAAAAATGGAATAAGGGCAGGAGAATGATGATGATGAATAGGCGTTCAAAAAAAAAAACCGGGATAAAAGTATGTCATAACTCAGATCTAAATTTATCCGTATGCCAAATTTCATCGAAATTGGTTCAGCCATGTAAGGCGTGACAAATAAATAAACTGACTCATTTTCACATTTACTATAAAATTGGTTAGCATATTTTCCGTTTTCGCAAAACTCACAATTTTTGTTTTTTGAGTTACCGCTCTTTGTTAACGTGGCCAGTATTGGTAGGGGAGGCTTCCCCACGATGTATGCACTTACACGGGATGCCTGTTACAATGGATTTTCCCTCAAGTATGGGTGTTTGAATTTAAATTCACTTTGCTGGCTTTTAACGGTTGATTTCGTGAGAAGGAAGATTGGCTGGTTGTCTAGTAATTGAAGGGCATTTTATCCTTTGTTTTGGAGGTTTTTAGCTTCACATACAGGGTGTAAAACAACCGCCGCGAACCAAGCATTTTGTACATCACGCTAAGTAAATTTACAAAAATTATTGTTGGCAAACGACTTTTTTTGTTGGGGTGTAAAACCACGTTTTACGGTAGGACTCAATATACGGACTCAAAACATTGTGCTAATGGATGGATTGAATAGTAGAGGCCACGACCCCCGTAGGTGTTTAAAGTAAAAATCTTACATTAAAAACATGTATATAAAAAAAAAACTTGTGAAAAAGTTGGAACTTTGACCCCCAATATCTCCGTAACTAGAAGGTTCCCAGATATGGTCTAGAACAAAAAAAAATGATCGCTATGACGGGAGAACAAGTGCCTTTCGGCTTCGTTAAGGGTCTTGTTACACCCTTTATTTAGAAAGAAGAAAAAATAACAGAGCTATTTAAGTTAACGTTAAATTCTTTTTACCAAAAACTGAAACATGCACTTTCCTACCATTTGCTGCTAAAATGTTCCAAATTACTGCAAATATTTTATAGGTTCCGATGATCTATCACTAACTCCTTAGTCACCGGAACATACACACACTTAGTTTAGTGTATTGTAAGAAAACTAGCTTTTGGTGAGATAAACAAATGAATCATTATTATTTGTTAGAAATAAAGATTATAGTGATTTAGTAGGTCTGCGAATAGACTGCCAAAATCGTAAACAGTTTTTTTAAATAATAATACTGATGTGAAGCGATTCAGTCTCCGATTCTTACAGCTGAAACAAACAGAGTTAGTTTTCCTAATACCCCACCAATTTTCTTTCATTACTGGAAGTTTCAGTAACCCGTCTATTTCCCTTTAAGTTGATACTCCAGTAAACTTAACTGACACACAAAATAAGTTTTTACACACAAATTAAAGCTGCTTGATAAATAGCAGTAACAGAAATGTTTCGTTTTCACTAAATATCATAGCTTCACATCAGGCAAATTGCGGCCAAACGCAAGTCGATTTAGTACTTAAAAAAGCAATTCTACCATTCTATAAGCTATGCAGTAAAGTTAGTAGATGAGCTAACTTCCCAAGGTACGCTGAACTTGTAGCTTTCCCATCGTAAAGTAACTGTCGTGGAACTTTAAATATCGCGCGTATTTCTCGAAAATGATTAGCGCTTCTTGAGTACTTAATGATGACTCTGTTTAATGCGCGGAATACACACATCATCATTAGCCTGTTTCCATTGGCAGAAAAAACAAAACTCCATCTGCTGCGGTCCTAACATACCCCTATTGGGAACAAAGGAGTCCTAGTCTAGTCATACACGCACGCCGGTTGCGAGTACTATATACCTGACCATTTTAAAGACCATCACCAATAAGGTCAGTGTATATTTCCTTCTAGGGAGTCCGCTCTTTGGGTCTCCACTCACATCTGGGGGTCTACTCTCTAAGCACGAAACCCGTAATTTCGGCCGAAGATACGGGCGTTTCCTACTCCCTAGCACCTACGGACATACGATTCGTTCGAGGCCCGAACTAAGAATGAATTACAACTCAATTTGACAGTTGTCCCTACTCCCGATGTGTTTTTGCCCGTCCGTAAAGAGGAGTTTGACACTTTTTAGGACGGATTGTTATGTCATTTGAAACGACAACAAAATAGTTATCGTGCTGTCTACGAATATTACGTTTTTTTTAGAAAATCTCTACAATGTGTGCTTTTTTCATGCTCGAAGAAGCTCTACAAGAAAAGCGGAGGTGACACCGATTCTATTTGCGCCAAAACTTTCGGTTGGCGAGTAGCTATTCCCGATGTGGAGTTGAAAGGGCTCACACGGGAATCATTTGAAGATTTTTGTGAGGATCTATTTACAAGCGACGAAATCGTGTTGGTCCCAGAATGAAAGTGGACAATGGTTTGATCCAAGAATTAAGGACTAAGACACAGAGCATCATAATATATAATACTGCTAACGATATTGAAGATTCTGCAAATTATTGCGTTGTGTTACCAATTTGTTTTTGTTTACTTGAAGATCCTTGCTGCTCTCAATTGTTGAGAGCAGCAAGCCCGGGGGAGCTACCAAGGTGCAGTGAGCCTTAGCAGTGACGTCAAAATAAACATTTTACAAACTGTTTATTTTGCTTACAGGAAGATTGTGATAAAAATAAAGATAATGTTTATAAAAGAATGTTGTTTTTATTTGGCACCAATCAATTTAATATTTTAAATTAATATTAAAGAATAAAAATACAATCAACAATACACTAATAGAACATATTCCCTTTTATTTATTTATGTAGACACAAAATACTTAACAGGAAATTACATCAAGACAACAAAAACTTGTTTTATTTATCTATTGCAGTCATAAATTGTTGCTAAGAACTTAGTTTCAATCGATCAATCACTTTTATTTTCAGGCATCGAAGACTCATTGATACAATACACAAAATAATCTTTTAAGTACAATATTAAGCTATTATAATACACAATATCAAACACATTTACAAAAAAACTATTAATTCTTCTTATTTATTTATTTATTTTACTATTTATGTACACACAGTAGATTACACAGGAAAATACAATTACAAAATATGAGTACAAAGGTACAGCTTATTTCTTAAGAAATTTCTGCCAGCAGACCTGCAATAGGAGAAATGAAAAAGAAACGTAGACTATAGTGTGTGAGAAAAGGAAAAGAATAATGTGTTTATGTCCCTTACCTAACTTAATCTATAATATTAAATAAACATAAAATACACATACTAAGTAAATATGAATATATACTTATATAAATACATAATGAAAAGATATATAAACAATAAAATATATATATATATAATAAATCATAATTGAGAGGAAAGGTAATGCTCTTTCACTCTGGTTTTGAACAATGAAATGGTCTTCAAATCACGAATGCTAGGCGGAAGTGAGTTCCTAATTGAGTTCTTAATTCTTTATTGCACACAAAATATAAAAGTAGGACACACAAAATTACAATATATAACTTATGTACAACGGTGAGCTTAACCCAGAATTGGGTTTTCTTACAGCAAACCTTACGTTTGATTGTGAGATTTGCGAATGAGGATAAACCTATGTGCACAAACGCACATTTTAAAACTTAAATTTACTTATTTTTACTAAACTAATACATAAAATACAATAAACGTAATACATATATAGATAGATACACAAAATACTATATATATACCATTATCCTGTTGACAGGAAATGTTCCTTTATTCTTTTCTTGAACACATCTAACGAAGGGCTATCCCGCAAGGAGTGTGGAAGCGAATTCCAAAGGCGCACAGCCCGAACAGTAAAGGAACCATCATACCGACTTGAGGAGTGAGGAGGGAAACGAAGGAGGAGAGATGATGATGAGCGACAGGGTTAACTATGTTAATAACTATGTTTGGTCGACCACATATTGCACTGAGTCGAGGTGTCATATAGACTTCCGCGAAAACACTGATACACGACACCCTGCGGCCAAAATTCCTTCATAGAAGTCGAGAGATGTGTGTTGGAACCCGCACCACAAAAGACTTGAAGGAAATCTTGTGGAGCGACTCCACTCTCAGGGTGAACTTGGTCTTGCTCCTTATATTTCGACCACCTCTGGCGTCGTGGTGTGATGTAGACGGTACGCGTACAGCTGCGTCGATGGAACATGGAATAGCGGGGCGCAGCAACATGTTCGGATCTGTCAATGTGGTACCGGACTGATCGCTAGCAGGCTTTCTCTACTTCCTTTCCACACTTCAGTCTTCTTCATCAGCCTGTCCTTGGCTTGTTACCGGTGGCAACGAGCTTTGAACTTACTTCGAATGCCACTGATGTTTTGCAAGCTGTTGTTCTCACTCATAAAACTGAAGAGTGCCTCTATTTGAGAGCATGAGTTGCTGCTGGAGTGGTTGAGGGTATTTTACTATTACAATTTATTACGGAAGAATCCCGCGTTGTATTGATAATGCGAATTATGTATATATATTATGTTTAATGTAAATAACAAACTGACATTTCATTTGATATTATTGATGTCAAAAGAAAGGCAAAGGAATTAACAAGATAAAGCCACAATTCGGACAAAAATGGCAAAAATAGTTCAATTCTATATTAATAAGGCATAATAAAAAGTATATTGTTAAAAATGTGGTATTTTTTTTACAATAACAATAATGATTTTTGTATAAAAACTTGAAAACCACGTAGTAAATAAACCGGTAATCGACCGGTAAAACAGCGCAACTCTATCGCCGTGCATCATTCGTTCACGAATATTGTCTATGATTCCGTTCGAAACTCATGAATCCGTAATCAATCGGGAGTAGGGTTTACTCCGTATTTACGGACTACGTTCGGACGGGCCCGTATTTTCGTGGACGGACTTAGAGAGTAGACCTCCTGCATTTGGTTCGACGGCATTCAATCATCCTCTCTACATGGCCAAACTATGATTTCATAACATGACATCAGGCCTGAAATCCCTCAAAAGGTTAGGGAGAGGTGTACCTATAGTACTCCCACATTTCGCTAGCTATGTTCCTAATAGGGCGTGCCTATTACTATCAACCAGGCAGTTTCCGTATTTTCATTTGGCATCTAATATCATCCGCCTAGGCTTTTCCTAATTATGTTGGGGTCGACTTCCAGCCTAACCGGATGCAGCCGAATACCAGTATTTTACACGGAGCGACTGCCTATCTGACCTCTACAACCCAGTTGATACTAGGTAATACGATACCCTTTGGTAAGACTGGTTGCCTGACTTCCAGAGCAAACCATAGGCGACAATTTTATAAAACTAAGCAATTCTGGTAACTTGGATACTGTATGAATTTCCTTTGTTTAACCGGCCTTAATTTATTACTATGATTAGGGTTGTCACTTTTATGATAATGTCGGGTAGTGGTAGATTATTCAGGAAATTTATGGAAACAAAGAGTACTAATATAAAGGATAAAATTTGTAATCTAGTAATTTATTACAAAGTAGGAGTACATAGACTGCTGAAGTTTTAACAGTAAAATAAATATTAACTCTGGGGAGCTTTTATTTGGTTAGCAGGATTTATATAATTCGTTTTAATGGAAATAACTAATTAGGCTCCGAGTGACCTTTCATGATTAAATTATTAATTTTACGTTTAATTTTGCAGTAGTTGTTTGGGAAATCTATGCAACCTTTGATTCTTTAGTTTGCTTAGCAACAGTAAAAATAGTTTAGCAATATAGTGGGCTGCAGCTGAAAATCAGCATCAGGCGGAACACCTTGTGTTGACATCTGGCACTATGCTGAGCTGAGGCCCTTTTGGCAAGTTTTGTTTGTTTATGTATTTTGTTAAATTTTTATGTTTTTTTTTTGTTTTTAATAATGCCGAATAAACACAATTTTCTTTTTTTCTGTATATATGGATACCAATAAGATTAGAAAAGTCACATATAAAAATATGTTCTTGTAATAAAAGATAGCTGTTAGATCTAACAATACAAAAATATGGCAACACATTGATTGTAAAAAGTACAAAATAAAGTCTACGTGAAAACAATATTAGAACCAGCTTTTGAAATACTCTTACGTTACATAATCATAGACATTTTACATTAATTATTTTTCTTAGAAAAAAAAAACCTTTCAGTTTCAGAAAAAAAATGCCATTGTTACAAAAATAATACGAAAAGATTCTTAGACTTTTCATTTCGTGACTGTACACTTCCCCCTCCCCCAAGAAATAAATACTATTTTTTATTTGACTTGTAATTCTTCACAAGCGCAGCCCTGAACAATCGCCGACGCGTTCGTGTAGTTCCGTATGCATTCGCCTACTTAAAAATAAACTACAGGGTGTATTTAATTAACCCTTGACTCCCACTTAACTAGAATGGCTGGAAACTTGATTCTTCAGTAGAAACGGCTAGCGAGAAGGTAATTGCATTTACTGGTGCATGTTAAGCGGGTTTTAATTTTAAAAGGGATTTTCTTGTTTTTGTTTGCTTTGAAGTTATTTGTGTTGCTATTGTTTTAAAGTTAGGGTTTTAGGAAAAAGAACAGCGTGGAAATGGTAAAGAATTTTGAGTTTTTTTTAACTTATCGAATTGATACGGTTATTTTTAATGATATAACTTTAGCTCAAAAAGTTCGTATCAAGAATGTTTCCGTTTTAGTACTCGTAAGACCAAATTATTCACCTAAACCAAACAATGGATTTTCGTTTCGATTCAGTCTCCAGTCACAAATAAAATCAAATCAAGAGTTGAAAAATTCATCTGAAGATTTTTTCGTACAAAAGGACCAAAAAAAATGATTGCTAAGAAAATTATAAAAGCCCACTAACCAAAAAATACCACGCTTTACTAAAAAGATCTTACGAGGTCACACTACTAGCACCCCGCGACAGTTCTCGGGTTGCCAGCTATAAAAAAAGCGTCGACACGTTTGAACAAGTAATGCTTGCGTCAACATCACGCCTAGAGTAAGGAAAATCTCTTTTTACCGAGAGGGGATAATATTACTTTCTTGAAAACGGCGAGAAATGCCAGAATTAAGTGTTTGGGCGATTTGATTTATGAAGACTCGTTTTTTTTTTTGGAGGCATTCATCGTAATGCTTGTGTCATATTTTGTATCTTAATGTTATTTCATTATTTTGTGAAATCTCATGATATTAATATTAGAGCGAAATATAACGTTTTTGACGGTAATAGTTCTGTAAGCGATTTTTGTATGCTGGTGATTCTTAAACGTTTCAGTTTGATTAGAAATGTGTGCAAAATTGAAGGGTTGGTGAAACCCGTACGGAAAGACTAGAGACGCGGCTCAGCAGGGTTATTGCATATCTCTGTTGACAGTTCATAGTGATCAACACTTGGCGAGTTTTGATATACAATGACCGTTCTTGTTGGTTTTAACTGACGCTACCCGTGTAGAACTGTCATTGTATATCAAAACTCGCCAAGTGATGATCACTATGAACTGTCAACAGAGATACCTACGCAATAGCCCTGCTGGACACCACATTCTGGCAGATAATGTCACCAATAAGGGCATACACTGACCTTATTGGTGAGGTTCTTTGGAAAGGTCAGGTGCGTAGTACTCGCAACCGGCATGCGTGTACGACCAGATGTATGAACGTGGACGAGACGTAGGGAGTCTGTAAGGATCGTAGCTGGTGGTGTTGTGGTTTCTGGCTATTCCTATAGGAAAAAGGCGTTAGTTTATGTATGTATGTAATGTAGAGAAGTATCTGTCAGTGTCCGATGTCCTGCTGGTGCGCAAGCTGTCCCTACCGGCGTAACCAAACCTTTATGGTGGCTGTACGTGTACACTCTCGAAGTCGACCGAGAGCTATCTTTACGTTACTCCCGAGATGTCTTGAAAAACCACGACCCGGGACGGAGAGGAAGCGAGGAACAACGAGCGCTAATACATCTATACACTCTTGCACTCGCCTTGCCTCAACGTGTCTAGGCGAGAATATCCAGCCACCATTAGAATTAACTCTCGCTAGAACAAGAGAAGAAGCAATTTTCGAAGATAATTCTGCCTATACATTTCAGTTTCCTCTAGTCATAAATATTCCTCATATAGTTCATCACCTCCAAAGAATTCGACCCAGAATCGATTGAACCCCAAACCGCATCTCCATCGTCAAATCCATTCTGAAGACAAAGACAAATCGACGACTCAAATACTATATTGTTTTTGTCAACCTTGATTGTTTCTGGTAAGCGTTGGATCGTCTCATTTGTCTTCTGAATACACGTTCGTCTTATACGAAAGCAATTTGGAGAAAACCTATGAAGGCGGGTATCAATAAAAAGCCAGTCAATCTCGAGTCGGTCTCGTACAGGAAAGGTTCCGTACATTGTTCGGTGTACAATATTAACACTACTTAAAACGCCTCTCTCGGCTCTTTTCTTGTTTGGCGGCCCCCTTTTATTTTTAACTTTATTTCAATACTAGCTAAGAGGATAGTCGCTCGCGAGTTTGGTTTCGCAGGGGTCGTACTACCGGGATAAAAAATATCCTACTTGTTAATCAAGGTTATATACTATCTGTCTGCTAAATTAAATTGGAATCCGTTCAGTAGTTTTTGCGTAAGTAACAAACATCCATCTATCCTCACAAACTTTCGCATTAAAGTAGGATTATGCTTTGATGTTTACTCTGTGATATACATTACACACTCTGTGAAATTTTTAAGTTTCTAGCCATTAGTCATTACGATTCAAAAGATACAGCCGTGCTCTGGGATAGACGGACAGACAACGAAGCCTTGGTAATAGGGTCTCATTGGAACCATTTGTGGTTTGTAAGGACCCCAAAAAAGATTTACCAAACGTTAATTTGTGAGGAGAAAAAAATATTTGTTACGGTAGGTAGGTTGGTAGATACTGATTATTTGGAAATGAGGAAAAGTTTTCATATGAAAGTTTGTCCTGCGGTTTCTGGTATGAATAGAGTCGTTGGTAGTGGAGCAAATGAGCGTGACTTCAGTAGGCAGCGAATGTTCGGAGTTGAATACCAGTTTCTTGTTCATCTGTGAATCTGGGTAGCCATTATTGTACTACTGCGACAGTCCTTTCAAAGTCATTTTGACTTTGATTTGGCATCACTGTCAAAATCACAGTGAAGAATAGGAAATTATAATCTTTATTGAAATAATGTATGGGGTCACAATATCCTGTGAATTTTTTCTTAAAATGTGAGAAAAACATGGTAAATATCCCGTTTCTAGTGTTAATGATAATACCCTATGAAGTCTCTGAATTGCAAACTAGGTTAAAACCGTTATGTCAGGATTCAGCATCTTCTCCCGCTTCTCCCATCTTCCTCTCCCATTTCATCATCTTGCCTTTTCCCATCTATGTTGGGGTTGGCTTCCAGTCTTACCGGAAGCAGCTAAATAAAAGTATTTTACATGGAGCGACTGTCTATCTGACCTCCACGACCCAATTTGTTCTGGGTAATACCATAAGTACCTGCTTCTATTTATCTTCAAGAAAGTTGCTGTTGGGCCACTATAAATAACCTGTCCCAAGTAAAAACAATTGCTTATCGCAATTAAAATTCACACTGTCATTCTAGCAGGAAAATTCTATTCAACGACAGATTTACGAGTTGCCATGCCCGTGTAAAAGACTGCGGAAAACTTTGAATATTTTAAAACCACAACACGAAACGTCAAAACATTAAATTCAATGTACAAACTGTAAATTACCTTCGTTTATGTTTCAGGTTTCAGCAAGCAACGTTTAGTAAACAAGAAGAAACAGGTCGTAGCTTAGTGCACAAAGCAACTACTACGTTATATCTGCCACCCTAGTAAGTTTAAAGGTACAATATGAATAAACTCCAAGTGAATTTCATAACAGAAGCGAAAACACCTCAGACTCGCGTTTTCCAACAGCACAAACGACTACATATTCCTACATGTTGACTCGACACACATTACAACACTGTGTCGGTTCTCTTTCGTTTCATATTCGCGAAATGCAAGCTTTGCTTGGGAACTTGAATCGCATTAAAACTGTATGAAACATATGCATGTAATATCCTTTGATGTTGTTAATGATTTCGAATTCACCACTTTGGGATTATCATTAATATACTTGATATTCATGCAACGGTCGCTCGATGCGTATTATAATGAAATATTTCAATTGATTTGCATCTGAATATGTATTTTGGTAATTTGTGATAAAGGACCGCAATGTTATGTGGTTTCAACTGTTTTTGGTTTCGCATAGGATTACCATCCGTCCGGATGTACCGGACCTGTTCAGTTTCCTGTCCTGGTTTTGTCACGGACTGACTAAATCAGATGTTGTTTAGAACAAAATAAAAGTTAATAGTCTACTGAAAAAAGAAAGATCAGAAAGTAAAACGACCGGCCTTTTCAGAGGTCCAGCTTTTTGTATAAGAGTACCTATTTATTTTTTCGATTCTCGTTCGATATTATTGTTTTCAGTATTATTTCGACAATTACAGCCCAGCTTTCGCGAACAATATTTGAAAGCAGCGAAGCAGTTGCAGTATTCTGATAATTGTCTTGGTTTCGTTCCATATCAAACAAAAGGCAATGCTTTTTTTTTTCAATGAAACGGCGTCTCTTCATTGTTTTTCTTTCATGAAACAGTTTTTGTATGACAGATTTTGCATGTGATTTTATTTAATTTCTTTGATAGGAAATGTTTTCGTGAAACTCTTGAAACTTGCATTTTTCAGTTTCCACCCGGAGTATTTATTTTTAAATTAAATCCGTTTGTAAAATGGTGGTCTGAACTAGTTAACCCTCCTTTTTGTTCGAACTTTCCCGCAGCCTTGGCCGTCATCGGTCCTTTCGGACCCCTTCCCGTTTGCTGACATCTCTCTGAGGCGCGCGTGGAACACGAACGTGCCGTCGACACGGCCTGTCGTCATAAGACGTACGGACAGCGAGCTAGCCCATTATTCACCGTCCACAGGCCCGAACTAGTTAACTCCTTAAGAATCTTCTGCCTGTCTACCTAGATTTTATGATTTGAAATTGACAGTAGTAGGGCAGAGTCTGGATTTGCGTCCAGTTGATGGCAATAGGCTCACCTCCGACGACATGGGACTTAAAACATAACTGGCAAAGTTTAGGTGTACTGTAGGTACACCTCTGCCCGACCCTTCGGTAATTACAAGCGTGATTTTATGAGTCTTTCAACTTCCTATTTATCTAAACTTCATGTAGGTACAATAGTGGTACATGTGCCGCGACGCCATTTTCCATTCTACAGTATTATAGTAGTAGTAATGGGACACTGTTCTATTCTTACGTCCATCAAAGATGTATAAGGCTGGACAAAGTCAAGAAGAGTCGGAAATTGGGGCGTGCCAACGGACCACACTCAAACTACGGTCCGTCGGGCATTACCGTGCGGATCGCTAAGCTTTATACGGAACCCGGAATATATGGGAAAAGATAATTGGAGGGCAGTTTACTACTTAACTTTAGAAGATAGGAATGAGAATTGCCAGTAAGAAGGTACTGAATAAACATTACTGTTGCATAGAAAATGTAGAATTTATCTGACTTCTGTATGGATGAAGAGGAAGTAGATAATTTTTGTAGGAGGGCCTTTGTCTATCAATGGACTGCTTCAAATTAATAATCATAGTGACAGTTTCATAAACCGATTCAGGATTTTTGACAGATTCACGATTAAATACAGTAGGACTAGTACAAAACTTTGAAGCCATTATTGTTTTCGAGTGAGAAAGACGTGAACGTGACGTGACGGCAATAAGGAGACAGGATAACTAGCCCTAAACCTATTTAGTATCAGATCACCCTTAGCGTTTAGTTGCTTAGTTTTAACGTTTTTGCCCTAGCTGGAGGTGGAGGTCTTTTATAAAGCACCACAAGGGATTCCACTTAAGCAACCGAGACACAAAGTCGCTGGAAACACCTGGATAAGGGACGCACAGAACCGGGAAGTGTGGCAGAAAAAAGGGGAGGCTTATACCCAGCAGTGGGTGATTCCGGGCTGATATGATGATGATGATGAACCGACAGCCTGCTAGATGCCATACCTGGATCTGAGACTTTCACATCCCCTGGACGTATTGAGGAAACACGCTCTGTCAGTTCATAGTATCGAGTCACAAGTCTCACAAATAATGTCACTTCACACGTCCCACCAAACATTGCTCAAGAAGTCCCAAATTCTTCCACAAATAAACCGGAATCAGTCATCGATCGGTGCACTAAACTTGCAACGGCTATAAACGCCAGTTGACTGCACCAGTGAGGAGGACGTCGTAAAACGTTTTAAACATATCCGTGACCAGATGGGTTTGATTGTTCACGAACGTTCGCTACATTGTATGTGGCGGAATTGTCAATTCACTTCGGTGTGTAAATATTTTAGCGATGAGAAAAGGAAGTTGTCAGAAAGAAGATTATGGTATGAACATCTTTTGTGGCTTTTGCTTGGGAGTTTCATGAGGTATTTCAACCAGCGCACACTAAAAGTGAGCACAGTTAACTGAGCACAAAATCCTAGATTGCGTATTTCACATTGCGCACAAAGAGAGGAAATATTCGAAGAACTATTGAATAATATCGATAGTTTAAAAATGTCTGAGGTGGTGCAGGAGAAAAGTACCTAGAAGGATATGGAGAGGCTTTTGCTCAGTAGTGGAATATACGTTTTGAATTGAAAGACACACAATTCAAATAATTGCAAATTTTTGTTTTGATAGTATCAAAACAAAATATGTACTCGTAGACCATAGTAGACCGATACATTTAATTTTAGTTCATTGGCATATATTATCGAATCTACTATATTGCCATGCCCTAACCGGGTTTCATGTTGGAAGTTACCTACATATACAGGGTGTAACAACACCCTTAACGAAGCCGTCAACCAAGCATTATGTACATCAAATTAGGTAACTTTTCGCAAAAATTATTTCTGGGAAACGACTTTTTTTTTTGGGGTGAAGAATCACGTTTTTCGGTAGGACTCAGTGTAACGGACTCATAACACTGTGATGATGGATGGATTGAATAGTACGGGGGTCGTGGAGGTGTTTAAAGTAAAATCTTACATTAAAAACACGTATTTAACATAAAAAAAAAGTGAAAATGTTGGAATTTTGACCCTCAATATCTCCGTAACTAGAAGGTTCCCAGGTATGGTCCAGAACAAAAAAATGATCGCATTGGGGTGATAAAAGTGCCTTTCAGCTTTGTTAAGCATCTTGTTACACCGTTTATGTAACAACTAAATGTACACATGAATCCAATAAAGGGTTGTAGTTTAATCATATGTTGCGTCTGTCAAAATCTGCCTTTTTAACGATCGGTTTCAAAGGGTGATTGAAAGAAAATGCCTCCAGCCATCTTACATTATGTAGCACCATTGTTTTAATTTATTACAATAACACTGTTTGGAAAGTAACTCCCAGTCCCGATGACAAAGACAAATATTGTAATAAAAGCACTCGCCTCTCTAATTCAATTAATAAACTTAATGATAAACAAATATACACAGCAGTTACATCAGAGCATAATACCTCAAATACAATAACGACTTCGCTTCTAACATTGTAATTTATATAACATTCATAATTCGTATACAGCTGAATTTATTGCGGACAAATTAATTTAGCTGGGCGCGCTCGTAATCCGGCCACATCTGCGCCCTCGCGGATTCTTCATAATATCGATATTAAAAACATTCGCGAGCACTTTGTAAGGGTAGTGTGATGTACTGGAGTTTGTTGTGGTGGGGAACTTTGGTGTTTGGAGCTGAGGAGGAGGAACTGGGTACCTACGTTGTAAAAATCTACGGAAGATGCTGAAGAAGTACTGGGACATCTACAACGTTTATTACGAGTGCATGGACATAAAGCTCTTTCTGAGCGGCTCAAGTGTCTTATACTAAGATCCCTCCTATGTTTCTTTCTGGATAACGTACGTATTATCAGTAGGTTCCTCTATCTGGTACCCGGTAGCTCAGAAAGTAGTGCTTCTGCCACTGTGTAAAAACGCCATTAACCAAATACCTAAATCATTTGTGATGGTTACTTTGACATACATATTTCAAATTCAGTTTGATATTAAAATTCTCATAGCAATAACGCAATTTTACAAGATTGCTATACTTCAAAACAGTTTAAGTACCACTAAACATTCAAGGAACACCACTTTATCCCTGAACAACTTCACGAAACAGCTCCATCTTTCTTTTTAATCACAATAAAAAAGACTAACAACAGTATTAAGCCAAAGAACCCATGGACGACAGTATAAGAACTATAAAAAATCGTCTTAGTAGCTCGGGAACTTGTATAATATAGTTAATTAATAGGATATAAAGGATGGCGGCCATTACTTCGAGTGTTCATAAATAACACCGTTTTATCGTGTGATTACAGTTCGTCATAAAAAATTCAATTTGCCAGTCTGACTATTGACATCTGTGGGATATGAGGAAGTGGGAAGATTTGACTGTTTTGGTGTGCATTTTGAGTGTAATGAGAATGATTCTAAGATCTAACCTTTTAATGGCTAAAACTAGATCATAGAGAACACTTACATTACCTAATTGGTGTAAAAATACCTTTAACGAAGCCGAAAGGCACTTGTCTTGTTCTCGCCGTTGTTGCGATAATTTTTTTAATGTTCTTGACCATATTTGGGAACCTAGTTACGGAAATATTCCAACTTTTTCAAGATTTTTTTTTAATTCCATCTTTAAAGTTAAATTTTTAAATACCTCCATGACCCGTTTACTATTCAATTCATCTACCAGTGCAATTTTTTGAGTGCGGTACATTGACTTTTACCATAAAATGTTACTTAGTTTGATGTACACAATGCTTGGTTGACGACTTCGTGAAGGGTCCTGTTACACCTTGTATTTTCATACACAGAAATAAAACAATAGACACAGAGTGATACATACATTACATACGAGATCACATGGTCTTCTAATATCCGGCGGTTCAATACATTGTTACCGCACAAGCACACACATATATATGTGCATCATATTTATTTAACCAGATTTACCTGCAGATTGTAAGTTGAAAACATGGACTAACCTTTATATTTTGTTGAAAGTTATTTAGTGTTTTTGAACTCAATTCAAAGAATGTTGCATTTTACTGCAAGTACTAAAAACTTCTAATACCAATCTAATATTTTTATAGTTTTGGCATCATTGTAGGATTGACGACTTGGTTCGTGTCTTCGCGATCAGACCAATGTTCGATGCACGATTCGAGTACTTTATACTCGTAGTTTCATTACCTTCTATGCTTATGTCAACAACTTCTGTATGACTCATAAAACCATCGGAAAATAAAGATTTAAATCGCTCGATTGCCTATCGTGACAAAATATGGTCGCGTTTCTGTTTCGTTTTGACGACACAATGTGGCAGTAGTCATAGAATCGTCATTATTATACTGGGGGTTTGAGTTCACTCTTCGCAGCATTTATATTTACACGCAATAAAAGACATGCTGAGACAATGGTGACTCATTGTCAACCATTTGTGTGTCGACGTTCCTTTCAAACTGTACATTCCATCACTGCTGCTCTCAAAACCGCGAAGGAGAACATCAATAGGGAAACGACATGTCCTAGATCTACAAATTCGAAGACATGTCCCATCTGCCTAACCGCACTAGGCAGGTCCCTGCAGTGGGAACATTATGGGCTGATTTTGCTTATGCTGCCCCCTAAGACAGGCCTGGCCTGGTTTAGGGGACAGGGTAGAACCTATTGTACTAATCTATCAATGCTAAATTAAGAACTTCAATTTGTATTCAGTGCAATGTTGTACTTGAACTTTTTTGTGGTAATAAATAATTATTTATTTTATTTATGAGGACAATCTAAGTATTTAAATCTTTGTAGAAAAAGGAAAATACAAACGAATAACACGATATCTGCAACGAACCACTGGATCATTTTTACTATTCGAATCTAAATATGTGCTGCGGTTATTGAAAATCGAACTAGGTTTCATTTCCGAGCATGCACTATGATGTACAAGGTCTTCTTTCCAATTTACCAATAATTTTATTTCCAGGGATCCTGATATGCGAGACGCAATTCTGATATGAGAACGAATGTTGCGTCATATCAATAGTCGAGGAATATTAGTTTATGCTCATCATCTTGGAAATAGCTGCATATACAGACATACATATGAAGAGCCACCCGATAGAAGCCTTAAGGAAATGATAGCCTGTTGGTTGGTGGAGGACAACAGAAGATAAAACCGTTACGTTCTGACTTCAAATAACATAAGTAATTTGGAGGAAGAAGAAGAGAAGACAAGAAGAGAAGGCTATAATAGGCAGCAAGAACACACAGTATAAAAAAATAACCACAAGTGCAAACAGTATAAAAAAGTAAGGTGTTCTTTTTTTAATATTAATTGGGCCTACTCATGACCTCAATCTTGACCTAAGGACAGAGATGAGGTCGACGATGGAACGAGCTAATCCAAAAGAAGCCTATTAACTCACAGCTTAAATAATTTGGGGTCATATGAACTTGGGAACACCGACGCAGGCAGGGAATTCCTCTCCTTGGCAGTGCGCATAATAAAAGATGTTCACAGTTCTAAATCGCATTAAACTGCCATTGGTGTGGGAAAGAATGTCAACATCACCATCATCACAATGGCAGACTTGTGTGTGACCACCCACACCAAATTATTTGT
This sequence comes from Eugnorisma glareosa, assembly GCA_947578425.1. NCBI lineage: Eukaryota > Metazoa > Arthropoda > Insecta > Lepidoptera > Noctuidae > Eugnorisma > Eugnorisma glareosa. The sequence continues at coordinate 2,067,747 of OX387971.1, read as the reverse complement.
TTTCTTCCATTTTTGTATTGCTTTTCGCAGGAACATGGAGGACCTGAATGTGGCTTGCGAATGCCAGGACGCAGGTCATATTCAGGTCTTCCATGTTCGATAATTCGATTCCTGCTTCTGACATCATTTGTTTGCCATTTACAAAACAATAGATGCCTTGTAAATTCATTTCCGACGCAACATTTACAACATCGAAATCAAAGCCAAAGATCAAACCATCCCGAATTGCTTATTGCCTATAACCAATACATTACTGATTGCTTTAACAAAACCACATACCGACTCCAGTAATCAAGCTTCAAAGACATGTAATGCTAGCTTTGTAAGTACATAAGCAAGCAGATATAAGGCTATTAGCCGTTAAAGTAGGAGATGCCGAAATGCTTTTACAATCGATTGTTAGGAATCGTTATGTTATCGAATTTATAATCGACACGATATAGATTGGACTCTGGAGATACTTAAAGTACAATTCAGAGGCCGGCCGCAGACTCGGGCGACTGCGGCTTTGCTGTTGACAATATGCACAAGCTTCAATGACGCTGCGGTTTCTGTGTGAACGGACTGCTGGTGTCACTGCTTCGATAGCAGTGACGTTTCACTCCTTTAGATTGAAAGCCTTTGATAATCAAAATACTACTGGCGGTACTATTGGTTCGTGGGCTGCGGTCAAGGCTGCCGGCAATTGCTCTTCTTTACGTGTCGATTAAACTCAAATTGTGTCAGACCAGGGTGCCTAAAATGGCCGCTATAGCAGTATCGTAATAGAATAGTAATATGAATCACGTTAATATTCTTAAAAAGGTCACAGACTCAGTTAATATTATGAATTAGCAACCCGCCCCGGCTTCGCACGGGTGCAATGTTTTACATATAAACCTTTCTCTTGAATCACTCTATCTATTAAAAAAAACCGCATCAAAATCCGTTGCGTAGTTTTAAATATCTAAGCATACATAGGGACAGACAGCGGGAAGCGACTTTGTTTTATACTATGTAGTGATTGCCACGTTGTGATCTCAGATCATAATTTTTAGACCCCCAGTGTGTAGGCACCTGCTCAGCTCTAACATTTGATTTCAGTTTTGATGCTATAGTCAAGTCGAAGTATTTAGTCAAAACGTTAAAATGAGGTTTGATTTGCTCAATTGTAGGTAACTTGCGCTCGTCTCGTCATCAACCGATTATTGAGATGTTATACAGCGTGTAACAGAAAGGGTATAATCATATGGAATACTGTGGTACGGACCATCAAACTGAACAACTTTCTCTATGGGACCACCATCGAAATCGTAAAAAAATAATCAGCTGTCCCATACATTTGGGTCGAGTAGGTATTGAAATTTTGTATAGGACAGCTGATTATTTTTTTACGATTTCGATGGTGGTCCCATAAAGAAAGTTGTTCAGTTTGGTGGTCCGTACCACAGTATTCCATATGATTATACCCTTTCTGTTACATGTTGTATAGGTGATTGGAATCCAACACAATCATATTCCCCATTGATTACAAAAGAAAAACTATCGATAAAGGCATACCAGAACAATCGAATTCTAATAAAACATTGCTATATTAGACAGTAAATTGATATAACAGCGGCCATGATTATTGTTGTATTACTGCTCTAATAGTTTTCGAAGTCGATAGATATTGCCGAGTGCGTAGCGAATATTCGGGATGCCAATATGTTACATGTAGGTATATAGGACCTATTTATGTGTAGACATGTACGGTCGAACAAACTATTTGGTATACACGCAGAAATAGTCACAATCCTAGTACACTGACAATATTGTTTGCAATTTTATTTTATATAGCTAATGTCATTAAGAGTCAATCTCTTATTAAACAAAGCTTTATTAAATAAAATTTGGAAAAGTATACGCTTCAGCACTGGATTGTGAAAATTTCCGCGTGTATACCAATTAGCTTGTTCGACCGTACATTTATTGCAATACTATCACCGATGTAAATGATAGTCTTTCAAATGTTTAAATATTAGGTAAGGCGATTGCGAGTTTTTGTTTAAAATATATTGTGTTTTGCAAAAAAAAATTATACTATTTTTTAGGCTCATGGTTTTCTAGTTTATAATCAGCATCATCGTAATCATATACTTTGCCTATCTACGAGTATGTTAAGGTCAGAATATCATGTAACCAGGGGCCTTAGTCTGCTATTGCAATATCAGAATGGTCTATCATTGATTTAATAAGGCCCCGCGCAGACGAATTACCCTTTGTACGCACGTCAAACGAGTTTCGAACGCGCTTCAATACGCCGTGGGCTAGGGGCCTTATTAAATCAATGATAGACCATTCTGACACTATTGCAATAGCAGACTAAGGCCCCTGATGCTATCTGTATGCAAATTACAATAATGAACACCCATTACCGTTATGTTTACAATTACGTCGATCACTTGTACTTCTGTTGTATCAATTAAATTTTAGGCATCTTCTGGATGTCAGTGAAGAAAAAACTTATACTAAACATAACAAAACATCACGCCTGGAGTCCCCGAAGGGTTAGGCAGAGATGTACCTAATAGTACACCCACATTTTGCCAGTTATGTTCAAGTCCCATGTAATAGGGGGCGAGCCTATTGCCATCAACTGGACATAGATCCAGACTCCGTGGCTGCTACTGAGAAATTCCTGATGAAAAACCCAATAACACTTTGCCTGCCCTGGGAATCGAACCCAGGACCTCATGCTCAGCAGTTGCGCTTGCTTGCTTGTTAGACCAACAAAGTAGTCAACAAACGCATTAAAATCACTAAGCAAACGTAGTCATCAATAGTCGCTTTGCGATTGCGTCCTTCTATGTATTTATGAGGCTAATAAGGCAAGTTATTTGTTGCCCTAGTACCCTCATAGGTACATAGCAATTCATTATAAATCCTTTAGCAGTTATAGCAGTGATAGACTAGTGCTGTGACTGTCGGACTGCCAAGTCATAGGTCTCGAGTTCGAACCCAAGACACGCACCTCTGATTTTTCGGATTCATGTGCGTATTGTATAATTATCACTTGCTCAGGTGAAGAGAAACATCGTGAGGAAACCAGAATGCCTGAGAGATATTTCTTGACGGCATGTTTTTTATTTTCTTATGTTTTTACTTATTCCTTTTCTTTTTAGATAACGATCAGAGATAAGATTAGATTTAGAAATTTATTGTAGCGGCGCTAAACCTAAAATTGTGTAACAATAAGTATTGTAAACGGAACGAAGGAGCCTGGAACTCACGACACAGGGAATCCTAGTGTGAGTTTCAGGAATCAATGTATTGAATGTACTTTATAAACAATAAATTATTCTTATTCTATGTAAAGCCAAGTCAGAGGCCCATGGGCGGTATAAAAGTCTGACACCAGGTTAAGCACTAACCACACGATAAAGAAGAAGAAAGAAAGAAGATTATACATCCTGTATAAAAACACAACTCCCCTTAACACAGTCCCAAGCAAGAATCAGATCATAACATCCACGACATTTGCCAAAAGCCAAAGGTTTATACCGGAACTTAAGTACATATTACCATATAATCTTACTTCCGGCCGGAGCGCAACCTTTTACCTAAATTGGGCCAACAGTTTAGGTGTTGGCAACACACCAAACGGACAAACAGCCTGTTTAAGATGAACCTTTGCGTGGACACGTACGAAGATTGTAAGTACTTGTAAAGCATACAGTCGCCGTGTTCAAGATTTGTTTTTATGGTGAAATTTTAGGGATTTATTTTAGAACGGTTTAAGAATTGCTGGATTATAATGTTTGTCTAGTCGATTTTTAAATCTTTAACTAATATTATAAAGAGGTAAAGTTTGTGAGGTTGTAGGGGGTAATCTCTGGAACTACTGAAGCAATTTTGAAAATTATTTCACTAATAGGAAGCTACATTATCCCCGACTGCCATAGGCTATATTTACAACGTGCCCGTGGGATAAATCCAACCAAAACGGGAGCGAAGCCGCGGGCAACAGCTAGTTGGTTTATATTTTGGACTGAGAGTCTGAGACTACATCTTATTTATTTGTCAACTCGATTGTAAGTTTTTGTAAAAGTCACTCTAGAAAACGTATTTTAACAGTAGCTTCTGTAACATCACTTTAAAGGAATTCCTCAATTACCTATTTGAAACAGTGCATCTCCTAAAAGTTCCCAATGCATATAATAGCCAGACTGCAAAAAAGCCAAGTTAGTAATAGTATGAGGACCTCTGTTTTTAAAACTCACTAGTAGCACATCCTTTTATTTTGGTCATTAAACGCATATAATGTACGTACATTGCAGTTTTTGTTCCACAGTTTTAGTTTCGTTTTAATTTAAAAAGCTCGCTGTAGTTACTTTCATTTTGTGTAGGTGCTTTGTGAATATGAAATGTATGCATTTAGGTTTTTTCTGGTATAAAAGGAAATTTTGGAAAATGGGTTTTTGTGAACTTTATCAACGTTCACGTACAATCTATTGATGGGTATTAATATATAGTCCTCCTTACTGTTTTCGGTCACGGCGGCAATCGTAGCGGAGATTAGCCATCGGCGCTTGAGATATTATATATATATATTATATATATTATAGTGTACAAGTGTGTGCGCAGACACAGGTGCACTCTCTGTTCCTTTACTCTCATAGTCCGATGGGACGGCAATCTGACACGACCGGAGGGAGATCAGGCGTAGGACCAACAGCTTAACGTGCTTTCCGAGGCACAGGGGTATCATATCGCCAACTTCCAAACTCCTGGCTACTACTGGGGAAACCCAATAGCACTTTTTGCCCGACCCGGGAATCGAACGCAGGACCCCACGCTCAGCAGTCGCGACTAACGGGGTAGTCGGTGGGTATACAGCCTATGTCAAAGTCAACGTGAAGCCATTTATTTCAATTATGGCATTAAAACGCACTTTTTAAGGGTCAAACTTTACAAGGTAATATAATTGAATATAGTTTTGTTTACGAGCTTGAAGTAACATAAACATAACGTAACGACTATAAGCAAATGCCCGATGGGTTAGCCAGAGGTGTACCAAATATTATACCCACGATAGTCGAGTATGACGTAACGCAATGAAATTATATATCAAACCCAAAAAATAGTGGACAGAGAAGGGTTTAAAGAAAAATGTTAACCGAACAGAATAATAAATAATAGTTTGACATTTCTTTGGCGTCGAAGATCGAAGATATCCTGTATGTCCAGCGATAACAGCAATCATAACACATTATTATTTTTTTAAAGAAAACCTGTAAAATAAATGTTATTCGCAGCTTAGTCTCATGTCAACACAAATACATATTAATTTAAATTTTCAACTTTATTCACGCTCCATAGTGGTGACAATAGTTTACGCGGTCTAGTAGCGATTAAAATCGTAGTCAATCCGCGCCTTAACTTGGAGTATTACAAAATTATAATATAGACTACTATCCGTGTGAAGTTTTTTTACGAATAATTCCACCCACACGTTGTACCAATTTGGTCTAGCCCAAATCCAGCGAGTTCTTTCTAAAAAATATACCGACAAATTCGCCCAAAGTGTGGCCTTTTTCTACGTGAGGCATAGCCTACGTGACTCTCACAAATATACCTGGTAAAGGCGCAAAATACCTAGAAAGGAGACACCTATCAATATTTCATAGCTAAAGGTCTCGAATAGATCTCGTAGCGGATAATGGCTGAAATATTTTTGCGAGACATGTATCGCACACGTATACTGGTTAGCCTACACAATAAGCCAAAAAAAAACCTACACACGAACATAAAACCTGCTCTTTTTCTCCTCTCTTTGAAGTCGGTTTTAGTGCAATCAATGAGCACATTTCAATTTGTTTTACTTCCATGTATGAAAGCTTTAGTATTTTGTATTACTAGAAAACCACAAAACTTCTATTGAACAACTTTAATGGTCTAATGCAGGAAACCTACAAGAAAATATTAAAAGCCGCTTCCACAAGCACACAAGTCATTTAATTCACGATCAAGCTCATTTCTATAATCCCGCATCCCTCATTTCTATATTTCTGTTTGCCGGCGCTAATCCCGCCAACAAACTGTTACGCAGTTTGGTGGGTGCATAAAATGTACAAAATGTTTGGTAAATGATTAAATGATTTATTTATTATTATTTATTATGTCATCTTCATCATCAGCAATGCCTTTTCCCAATTATGTTGGGATCAGCTTCCAGCCTAACCGGATGCAATGGAATACCAGTTTTACATGGAGCGACTGCATATCTGACCTCCACAACCTAGTTAGTACTGGATAATACGATACCCCTTGGTTAGACTGGTTGTCAGACTTTCGGGCCACTGACTACGCGTAAGGACTGTCAAAGATCTACAAGTTATTGGATCAAGATCACGATCATTTCTATGTATCATTCGAAATCGACTTCAACACGTTCACAACACCTTCTTCATTTTGTGTTCAAATCTTGGCGGTGTATCCCCTAAACATTATCGAGTAGCGTTAATACGATCTGGCAATGTTCGAAACGACGATGTTTCCAGACGGTTTCAATTTTCAGCCCAACTCGAAAGTGAAGTATAAGGCTTTGGTGCAATGTAATGACTAACTAGCTAAAGGCTTGCCAAAACAGTTATTTAGTTTCTATGGAAATTAGTGATCTTACTGACCAAAGAAAGAAAGCCGAAATTTAGTCAAAATTACGAAAAAATAAGAGATTATATCTACAAAAGTACATATATTATATCTACCTACATGTTCAAAATGTTTGGAACAGCATTTTTTTTTTAATTACCGATGAAAAATTTCCATGTGGATTTCACAGAATGATGTACGAATACGTGGTAACACTTTTCGCGTCGGTGCACCTTTGACCCCGCATAAGGTCTGCTCAAAGAAATTTCTAGTCAAATAAGCAGTGTTTTCCTGCTTTTCTATCTTCATATAATTTTGTGGATTAAGTGTTTTGTAAGGAAAACATCGTAAGGAAACCTGGACTTATAAATGTCTGAAATCGCCAACCCGGCTTGCTCAAGCGTGGTTTTCAATGCTCGTGCCTTCTCTATTGAGAAGAGGCCTTTGCCCAGCAGTGGGACAGTAATAGGCTGGTATTTTTTAAGTGTTTTGTGTGTACTTAAATAAATAAACATCATTGGTAACTTTAGGAATAGATAGTGGTTTTTTCGTGCAGTGTTCTTTTCCTGCCTTCCTGGTCTTGTGGTCCTGGGTTCGATTCCCGGGTTGAGCAAAGTGTTATTGGGTTTTTCCATCAAGAATTTCTCAGTAGGAGTCACGGAGTCTGGATTTGTACCTAGTTGATGACAATAAGCTCGCCCTCTATTTAATGCGACTTAAAACATAACTGACGAAATGTGGGTGTTCTATTAGGTACACCTCTGCCTATCCCTTCGGGAGTTACAAGCGTGATGTTATGATATGTTCGTTTCTGTTTAAACTAGAATCATTTCATTAGACCATTGAGGTATGCTCCAGGAACCCGGCTAGCAACAATAACCTCTTCATACCTACACACGTGTAGTTTCCACATATAGTTACATAATTACATTGTTCAAACACAAGGCTTTGATATAGCTAACGACTTGTAGGGGCTAACAACTAAGCCTTTGACATGCTATCCTCAAAGTTGCGTTATTGATCTGTTATGTACACAAGCATAAACGTGAGTTTATTAAACTGTGCCTTCGACCAAGGTTTAATAAACAGTACCTGGGCGATGGAGCTCTGCTCGCGTGAGTAAAAAAAAAACGAATTTTCTCATGAGACCTAGCTAGATTCGATTTTTCGCCCCCATAAACTTCTACAATGCAACTTTTATCGAAATCGTTAGAGCCGTTTTCGAGAACGTGATTGCAAATATACAAATATTGCTCATTTAAAAGTATGATATAAAGCCTCTCTATGAGAGGGTTTGGGCTGTAATCCACCACGCGAGCCTAATGCGGGTTGGTAGATGTCACATGTCTTCGAAGTGTTAGGCGTTCTAGGAAAATTATTGAACTCACCAAGAAATTGAACAGAAAATTGAGTAGTCTCTGTTATAAGGTGCAGTCAAAACGAGCAGGTGGCCTACCAAGACGTCTTAAAGCAGGAGTAATTCCAGTGTGGGAAAGAGATGGCGCTAGACGACCTGTTTAGCTCTGTCTTTTTCCCACACTGGAATGACTCCGGCTTTAAGACATCATAGTACCCTCCCTGGTCATCGTCATCTTTCAGCCCTGGTTCCATGTTACTTGGGGTCGGCGCAACACCTATTTTTCCTCCATTCTGCCATGTCAACCGTCACGCTATCATTTACCCCTTTTTCTTTAATATCATTCCTCACACAATCCATCCATCGTTTCCTTGGTAGACAGATAACGGTGTTCGATAGATAATGTACTGAAATATCTGGTGCCCACAACTCCGCAGCCAGTCCAGTTTTTAAAGGCATCTCGCAGGTCAAGCTATCAGGCTGGCTTCTGCTTAACCGGACTATCCTGTGGAGCCCTTGAGTGTAAGGCCTCCAGCCAGGGGCAACAAACTTATGAACTAAGCGACAGCGCGCTCAGGGCACCTCCTGTGAGGTACGAGCCTCGGCTTAGAGCGTCGCTGGAGAGCCTACCTTTACCTATTAGCTGCTTCTCAATGCTCAAAAACCACTAAAATAACAAAAAAAAATACAAACATCCCAAAAAAAGCCATGAAAGACCGATCAATCCCTAACTCATTCGTCTCCCAACACTCAAATGGTAACGAGATTTCCGTATCAACAATTGTCAAGCCCTCAATCGCGACACAATCGGTACCCTCGTCAGCCTGTCGATGGTACATCACCTCATTAACTTGTGACGTCAGTGAGGGAAAATCGTGTTGAAGGAGTTTCGATGTGTTTTTAGTGATTTCGTTGTTGTTTTAAGTAGATATGTTAAGCAATAATAGGGTTGTCTTTTAATTAAGGTTTAGGCAAAAGCTTTGCCAATAGGAGTAACATCGTAACTAATATAATAAATGAATTGTATGGGACCCCACTTTTTTTTTTCGGATGGGTAATCTTCAAATAACTTCTCCTGCTCTGGGCGTAGCAGGAGGGAGTGTCAGACTTTTACTGATTAAACCCATCCATGTTCCTTCATCGCCCTTTGTGTTCCGGGGCCACGGTATCTCTTTCGAACAGTCCCGCAGCCCCGATATGGGCTTAACCTGTTTTTAGTATTTGTTGTTATAGCGGCAACAGAAATATCATCTGTGAAAATTTCAACTGTCTAGCTATCATGGTTCATGAGATACAGTCCCGTGACAGACAGCCAGACAGACGGACAGTGGACTCTTAGCAATTTGGGTTCCGTTTTTACCCCTTGCCTACGGAACCCTAAAAATTACAAAGACTAGGAAACATGTGTAAACATCGTGATTTTCGAGCAGCATGTACATGTGAGAAATAAGAATATTCCTACTATAACCATTTAGTTGGTTAAGTGAGGCGGTAATATTCCTCACAACGATTACTTACAATACTCGTAAACAAAACAAGATATGAATCATAGGTATTATTTCTTATAAATAGTAGGTAGCCTTACGTCATTAAATCATGCTTATTGCATTTTAATATCAGCGTAAAGTGTGGCTATTTAAACTTCATATTGTATTTGTCATAAAGGATATCCGATGCAGTTAATCTGACTAACCTCAATTCGTAATGTGATAAACTGATAACCTATACAGCTGCTACTCATATTTAGCATTTACTTTATATTAGCGACCCGCCCCGGCTTCACACGGGTGCAATGCTATACATAAAACCATCCTCTTGAAACACTCTATCTATTGCTGAAAACTGCATTCAAATCCGTTGCGCAGTTTAAAAGATCTAAGCGTACACACGGCTACGTAGCTAGGCTAGTATAAGTTGACCTCGCATTGTACGGAAATCCTATACAATGCGAGACCAGCATTAACTGGAAATGTATAGCTTGATGTGTAGCCGTGTGTACAAACACTGGGAGCGACTTTCTTTTTTATCTCTACCTACTATAGGTATAATTCAAAAAAGAGGTAAAGTTTGTGAGTTTGTAAGGTTGTCGGGGGTAATCTCTGGATCTACTGAACCGATTTTGAAAATTCTTTCACTAATAGGAAGCTACATTATCCCCGAGTGCCATAGGCTACATTTGCAACGGGCCCGTGGGATTATTTCCGACCAAAACGCGAGCGAAGCCGCGGGCAGCAGTTTTGAAGAGGAATGCATGATTTCGAGAAATAATTTTATTCAGCTTCTGACATTATAGGTTTTAAGGTAAAAAAAAAACCATATCCCTGCCTAGCCTATAATCCGCGAAGGGTTAGGTAGAGGTGTACCTAATAGTACACCCACATTTCGCCAGTTAAGTTTAAGTCCCATGTAAAAGTGGGCGAGCCTATTGCCATCCACCGAGCACTGATCCAGACTCCCTGGCCGCTACTGAGAAATTCCTGATGGATAAACCCTTAATCGTATTAGTAAAAGCTCGTGGCTTAAATAATAACAGCCGCTTGGGTCGATCTTTAGGTTAAGCCGCGCTTGCCTAGGTTGGTCTGTGGATGGGTGACCGCCCATTACATACCGAGATTCCTCCGTGCCTCAGAAAGCACGTTAAGCCGTTGGATCTTTGACAGTCGTTACAAGTAGAAAGTAGGTGACCTGAAAGTCTGACAACCAGTCTTACCAAGGGGTATCGTATTACCCAGTACTAACTAGGTTGTGGAGGTCAGATAGGCAGTCGCTCCACGTAAAATGGTATTCAGCTGTGTTACGTACCGTTCTATTTAAGATAGTTATTACCTACTGTATTTAGTCTTAGGAATTTTGGATAGTTTTTTCACCCCACAACTAGTACTCAGCCTTTGTGTGTAGTAAAAAGGGTTGATTTGATTAATTTGTCGGCTTGCTTACCGCCTATTCGCTAAGCAATCCGATTGGTCTACGAAGGGCGACAGTGGCGCTGCACTTCCGCGTGTTTTTTCACTTGAACCAATCGTCTCAACTCGTAAAATACTGTGCTCCACGTGCTTAAAACTTTTATCTAATAAGAAAGGGTCCTTCAGTGATTTTGTGCTACAACCCCTCCAAGATACGACCGATAACATTAACCAACACCTGTGGAAATAAATGTGCAGTGAAGTTTAGCGGGATTAGCTGGATTTAGGACGACCTGTTCACGACGCCGAGCTCATGAGGTGCGCGAGGTAGTGGGCGGGAGTTCGTTGGTAAGTTTTTCAAATTCACACCCATTAATTCCTACACAAGCTGCATCCGGTTAGACTGGAAGCCGACCCCAGCATAGTTGGGAAAAGGCTAGGCAGATGATGTATTAGTAAACATTGATATGACATACAGAAGTAACTACATAGTTACAAAAGTAAGTAATCAATTTTGAAACTAGTTACGCGTACCCACAAAATTGCGTACAACCGATTACGAGGAAAAGACGTTAGAAACCACCACTAGGTAGGCACCCCTTGCAAGACTGGTTGTCAGACACGTTTTTCTTTAAAATATTTTTTCAAAACGCAAATTTTTATCGTGCAAAACAATCACCCACTTCGCAAAACAAATGAGTCTACATAACATCATCGATAATAATAAAACGTACATGTACGTGCGTTCGACCACGTGCGCGGCCTTCATCAGATGCAGTCTGCGCGGCTGCGCAAGAGTCGACCTTGCCGATGCCCTCACCTGACCCGCGCTCCTATTGGTCGGCAGGGATACTTGCAAATTGACGGCCTTATACATAAATTGTTGGATAAAAATTGCGATATTTTTGCACTAGGCAGATTTCTTGAATAAATAAAATTATTTTGTTTAAAAAACTTACGAATATCCTCTAACAGCCGTCTAACAAGATAGAAAACTGGTTACCTGTAACAAAAAAAAAACTTAATCAGAATTTGTAATAAAGAGCTTCGAAATCGGCATCTCTATTAAAAGTCAATGTGACCACTGTGTTACGCAAACCATTTAAAAAAAAAAACACTAGCAAAGATTTGGACAAAAAACGCAGTCTTTTCAAACCAACGATTCCAAATGATGTTATTTCCACTTAAACGAATATCAACTTAATGACAGGGAAAATTAAGTTGATTTTAGAATGACTTATAAGTAAAAGTCAAACAATTTGTTGTTGCAGCGAAAACTGGACTTTATGTATTAAAGTTAAAGTAGTTTTTCCAAAAAAAACACATTTTTGTTTACGGTTTTACTAATGCAAAATGGATGGTGAGTCTTGAAAGCATGACGTGTCTTATTCACGTTGCGTCGAGGTCGACTCGTGCGCATCGTCGCGAACTCGACAGACGGCGCGTGAGCAAAATGCAAAGGAAAATTATATAGCACGTATAACATTATCGAGAGCCATGATAGTCTGTTTCTACGGAGAGTTACGTCTTACGAACAACACGATTGTGACGTGTTGACGTTAAACGAACTGATACTGTTAGTCTGCGTCATCCCACAGCTGGGCAAAAGCCTCCAGCCATTTCTATCCAGGGCAATCTTCTTCGAGGTCTGCCGCGACGCCTTCTGGCTGTGTCAGGGCTCCAGAAAGTCATTTACGTAATTCAAAAGTCCAAACTCAAGGTTTGCCAACGTGCAAAAGAGCTCAGCATTCTTTCTTCAAAACATTAAACGTAATGTTTAATTGAATAAAGAACACTTTGTTACACAAGGTTACAAATCATTGCCTTCTATACAGCATGTAACAGAAAGGGTATAATCATATGGAATACTGTGGTACGGACCATCAAACTGAACAACTTTCTTTATGGGACTACCATCGAAATCGTAAAAAAATAATCAGCTGTCCCATACATTTGCGTCGAGTAGGTATTGAAATTTTGTATAGGACAGCTGATTACTTTTTTGTGATTACGATGGTGGTCCCATAGAGAAAGTTGTTCAGTTTGATGGTCCGTACCACAGTATTCCATATGACTATACCCTTTCTGTTACACGCTGTATAAGGTAGGAATGTATCTATTCATACACGAATTTTTTTAAGGGGTCATTGTACTCATGATTATGAACAACTTTCACTATGGGACCAACACCGAAATCGCGAAAAAAAAAAAACAGCTGTTCAGTAAGTACATTTTGACGAGTTAATGCGATCATATTGTAGGGAACAGCTGATTTTTTTTTCGCGATTTCCAGGTTGGTCCCGTAGTAAAAGTTGTTCATAATGATGAGTACAATGACCCCTTAAGAGATTTCGTGTATGAATAGATAGACCCTATATAGGGTGACTGGTAATTAGTGGACGATACTTAAACACGTGATTGTGCTCATGATAACCAACAACTTTTACTATGGGAACAAACCTGAAATCGCGGAAAAAAAATCAGCTGTTCAGTACATTTATGTTTGCCTAATGTACTGAACAGATAACTGATATTTTTTTCGCGATTTCGGCTTTGCTCCCATAATAAAAATTGTTTGTTATCATGAGCACAATCACGTGTTTAAGTATCGTGCACTAATTGCCAGTCACCCTATATACACCTAATTTCATGTCTATAATCCTTGAAAGGTAAGGCAGAGGTGTACCAACTAGTACACCCACATTTCGCCAAGTCCCATGCAATAGGAGGCGAGCCTATTGTATTGTATTGTATTGTATTGTATAGCGGGCTGGTGTCCGCAACTCCACGTCTACGCGCGTATTTTGCGTGCGGTTGGGAAATTTATTCGATCCACCCTAGCTCCCCGAGAAAGGCCAGCAGCGCCTTGATGTTGCTGACGATCTCGCGGAGAGTACCTGGGTTACCGAAGTACTTTGCCCTGTATGTTACAACCACCGAGCAGTGCAGAAGCACGTGGGCTGCCGTCTCGTCCTCCTCCATGCAGGCTCGGCACAGGGGGCTGTCTGTGACTCCTATGACAGAGAGGTGTTTGTTAAGAGCAAGAGCAATGCCCATGCATTCTGCCTGAAATACTGTGTTGTGGGCCCCCAGTGGTGTGGCTATGTGGATGTTGAGATCCTCCGAGAAGACTCCAGCTCCAGTGCCAGTACCTGTTTAGATCCATTCGTGAAGACCCGCAGTTCTGCGGGGCTCAATCCCTCGCAGCGGTGGTCCTCGTGGACTTGGATTTTGTATTTTTAATCGAATACGAACTGTTTGGGTATCCGATCGTTTGCTGCTTTCGCTAGGGGGAACTCGTTGTAGAATCCCTCCAGTACTGCGGTATGCTGAGTTTCTTTCTTACCCCAGAGTTGGAGTTTATTAAGGCGTACTGCCGTCATCGTCGCTTCCTGCTGTATGAACAGATGGAGCGGTGGGAGCCCCAACATGGCTTCGAGAGCTGCTGTCGGAGTAGTCCTCATGCAACCTGTTATCGTCATACAGGCAAGCCTTTGCAAGCGTTGCAGTTTGATGGAGGCTGTAGCTAGTTTGGTCCGGGGCCACCAGACCACTGCCCCGTAGGTAATCATGGGTCGGATTACCGCGCAGTATAACCAAAGTATAATTTTGGGGGATAGACCCCACTTCTTACCTATCATCCTCCGGCATTGCCAAAAGGTGATGCAGGCCCTGTTTATTTTGGTGTCAAGATGGCTGCTCCAGTTTAACTTACTGTCCAGGATGACTCCTGGGTACTTAACCTCGTCAGCTAACTGGAGTTCTGTATCAAAAAGTTTGGGTAGGCGGTAGGGGCCTAGTACACGCTTATGGGTAAACATAACTAGTTCAGTTTTCGTGGGGTTCACCGAGAGGTCGAACTCTCTGCACCACCTTTCAACGATGCGTAGTGCCTGTTGAGTGAGATTGCAGATTGAGAGTGAGATTGCAGATGGCTAGAGGTTATAATTCAACTTTAACATTATTATGTTAAAGATTGTAACAAGACAGGGGTCGAGCAAAGGAATATCCCAGTAGCAGTCTCGAGTTTGGGTTTGTACCCGGTTGATGGCAATAGGCTCGCCTTCTAACACATGGCACTCAAACTTAACTAGCGAAATGTGGGTATACTATTAGGTACACCTCTGTCTAACCCTCCGGGGATTACAGGCGTGATATTATGTTATGTTTGTCCTTTTAAGATGTAAATAGCGTACAAATAAAGTTTAAAATACATATTTTCCAAATTATTTATTAAAACAGACTTCGACGAAGAAAAACAACCGGCGACCAAGCGGCGACTACTCTGAAATCTGACAATGACCTAAATTAAAGACGTAATTTAAAGAAAAACTGTCACAATCTTGAATATGAAACGTCAAAAGCAATTTAACAACGTCAACTTGAGACAAACGAGAGTTATTTTAGAATCGTTGCGATCTAAATATCATTGAAATACAGATAAAGAAGGTCGAATGTAGCTATCCAATTATTATACGTAACGTATAGGTGTTTGTAAGGTTGGCTGGTAGAAAATGCCTATGGCATTAAATCCGCCTTTGTACTTGGTGCTTGAAGTGTTAAATACTTAAATAAATAGTACTAACACAGTTATTTTTCGTATGATTTAGGACCACTGTCAAAGTCACTGCTAGGGTGACAGTCAGAGGTAAAATAATTTTAAAAGGACTATAACTGCAACGAACAAACAGTACCAGGTGGCCTACCATGATGTCTTAAAGCAGAAGTATTTCCAGTGGGGAGATGGCGCTAGACGACCTGTGTAGCTCTCTCTTTCCAACACTGGAATTACTCCTCCTTTAAGACGTCATGGTAACCCCCTAGAACGTGTTTAAAATAATTCAAAAAAAGAATGACATAAAAGTCACGTTTCTTAGCCTGTGTTGCCAATACTTAGCATTATTTCATCATCTCATTCAATACTTAATAATCATAAAATATAAAGTACTCATAAATTAAAGTAATATGTTTGGTTACTTACACGTGTGGGTAAGCCAAACAATGAAAATATAAGCAGCTGCATAGAGAGAGTTAAAACAAACACTATCCTACATTTCTATTCATTAGTCATAAACACGAGGACTTTATGAAACTAGGTGTTGCCAGCGGCTGCGCTCGCATTTTGGTCGGAAATTATCCCACGGGCACGTTGTCAATATAGCCTATGGCACTCAGGGATAATGTAGCTTCCTATTAGTGAAAGAATTTTCAAAATCGGTTCAGTAGATCCAGATTACCCTCTACAACCTCAACACCAACCAACCTCTACAAAAAAAACAGTCGAACCCAGAACATTTCACGTTAGTTCTCATTTCGCCACGTGCATTTATAAGCGTGTCGATATTCTATGTATGTATATTCTAGCAACTGTTGACTCACTCGTCACTGACCAGCATAGTCACCTACGTGATCAAGGCCACGCAAACCAGTTCAACACCTCTTCTGGCATTATCATACAAAACAATTAAAACAATACAACAAACAAAAAACTGATAAAAACAATGCCAGGTCACTTACATAAAAAATGCTACGATTAAAACTCACTGGAAAAGCTTATAATCTGCTCTTACGTGATCGAGTTTTGTGATGTTGCCAACTGCACAAATGATGGTTTATTTACGTCATTCATTTAATAGTTTGAACAAGAGTTTAAAATGTTATAAAATTTTAGATAATTTTGGAAGCTATAAATTACAGTAAATCTAGAATCACCACTCACCACCATCATTTTAGCATTAAATTAAATTTTATCATTAAATCGTAGACGTGGCTCAAAAGGCTGCCCAACTTAAATGGGACTGGGCAGGACATGTCTGTTGCATGCCGAACGAACTGTGGGCCCGTAAAGCTTAGGGTTGGTGCCCTGAAACAGTGACACGGGGTCGCGGCAGACCACGAAGGAGATGGCGGGACGAACTGGATGACTTCCTTGAGAATTGGAAAGTAGCAGCACAGAATCGTGATCGTTGGAAGGAAAGCCTTTGCCCAGCAGTGGGACAATATGGGCCTGCTATAATAATACAAATCTCTTTTAACCCTTAGTATTTTTATGACTGATTGTTCCATTCGCCAACATTATTTTAATTAAAACCAAAAGATTTCATAAGCACACTGGCTTTATATATATAAAAAGAGAACGCTCACCAATATTGCTAATTTGCTATCTCTAAACGAATCTGACGTCGAAACTCATCCTTATTCATTGCGCAACATGAGCCCTAAAAATACATCGTGACGTAATCGCATCGAGAATATAATGAGTTCGAACACCGTGGTAGCTCCCAATGTCAATGTCAAGAACGTTCAACGAACACATGTATAAATATACACTTTATGTACACAGATGACATTAGCAGCCGAATTATAACATATTTTTTATCGCGACACCGATAAGGATTACCAGTATATACGAACTTGTTTTTATACATGTGTATTGTTCATATAACGCTGTGTTTTTGATGTGATATTATGTAAATCACGGGGATGATATCATGCGGGTTTTTGTTTGGACTGGATGTCTCAATTTTACAGGTAAAAACAAGGATCTTTTGGACGTTAACAAGAGGCGCTGTTATTGTGAAATGTGTTGAAAAACAAGATGTTTAAGTTATTTCCGATGCATTTGTGTTGGTTACTGGCTGACGCAACGATACACCTGATCAAAAGTATTTAACATTTATAGACATCTGCAACACCAAGGATGTTTCCAATGCGTCGTCAACTTACTGTCTCACATGCCTGTAATTTTCTTTTCTTTCAAATCAGCAGTCACTGCAACGCTGAGAGACAGAAGCAATATTAAACTTTTCAATCCGTTTCACAAAGAAGCTCGAATTTTGAAATTGGATCGTTTTGTGAACGTCTTTCATAATTTCCACATAACTGTTTCAACTTTTTTCTGTTTTGCAGGTCTAGGACACTATTTCGTCCGAAAAAAGGATCAAATGAGGTGAACCAAACATCTTAAAACTACTCTCTATGAACACAACATCAATTTTCTCGCCATATTCAGACAAAACAGTCACTGTTCAACCGGCGTATTTATGTTTCAAGATTGAAGTACACTCAGTAAAGAGGTTCTTCTGTTTAGCTATGTAATTGATACATGTTTACCGACGCCTGTTCGTCAGTGTTGATTCAACAGCCGTAACATTTAGAACACTTAGTATATACAAGTAGATAGGAGACAGTTTGGTGCTGTTCAGTTGGTGCTGATACAATGGGTTCTTGTATTTTTTTTACGATACGGTATTTTTTATTCAAGTCACTAAGGTTCTTTTGATAGATGGACTGACTAACTCTATAGTACATAGCCTGAAATGCATGCTTCTTTAAAAATACTACTGCAGGAGTCTGGAGTAAACATGAGCAATCATCAGTCTCTTGAAAGTCTACGAGGTCGTGGACCGGTCGTCGGGAACATCTGGTTCTGGCTAGTCGCTGAAATGGCCGATGGAGCATGGCTTTGACCGAGTGGTGGCCAAGGTTAGGCCAAAGAAACCAGGGCCGTCCTAAAACTCGTGTCGACGATATCGTCAAAGTCGCGGGAAACACCTGGATAAGGGGCGCACAGAATCGGGATTTGTGCCACAAAAAATTGGAAGCCTATGGGAGGCTCAGTGGGTGATTCCGGGCTGATATGATGATGATGATAAGTCGCTTGACGATTCATCAATTATGGAAGCTCAAGCCCTGTGAGAATAGAACTGTTGACACCGTTTAAAAGAACCGTGAACAAAACCAAATTGGCAAGTCGTCGTTCGAAAATTAAAAACACAATTGATACATAAATCAATTTTATACCTTTGCTCGAAATTAAAAAATATACTTTTGACACATGTCATTTCTTTTGACGTTTCGTGTTGACATTGTTATTTTGATGTCGCTCTAATGAATAGTGATGGTGTAAACAGCTGTCAGTTGTCAGTTAGACGTTCGCAAGTAGGTTGCGTAAACGCAGTGTTATGTAACTAGAAACTGACGTGAAAAATATATTTTATTACGTGGAATTCCGCGAGTGATGGTTTTGTGGAATATAAATAATGTTTCTAGGGTTTCAATGTTGGTATGTAGCTCGGATTGCTATTCCACAAAAAATATTTTCAGGTAGACCTTTCAATACATGAAAACTTCAACAACTACATTTAACTAAAAAAATCTTAGGGGCATACAACATCTGATTATAATAGTCAGAAGTCAATGTAGAACAAATAATTACTAACCTAACCTATGCATTTTTTTTTAATTGTTATAATTGAGGTCATGGGAGGAGGCTTTTGCCCAGCAGTGGGACGACACAGGCTAACAGTAACAGTTATAATTGAGCTTTATTTATTGATTTTGCATATTTTTTACCAATTATAAATCATAATTAGAATATTTGAATGCCGTTGACGGCAAGACATAGCGCTCGTTGTATTAAAGACGCAAACCCACCGCGGTGCAAGCTGTGCACGGGCACGCGGCGCATTTTAGCTGTATGGATGCATTTTTTTGACAACGTGGGTCTACGTTTCCACTGCAGTACACACACACTACACTCATCTGCCAAACCTTCTCGGTCGGCAGTACATTATAAGTAGGTTTTATTTTTGACATATTATGACTTATTTATATTATTTTATTTGTGATGTATGTTTATGACACCACTTGAAATATTTTTTATTTCTTTTATTTTTCTGTATAATATAAGATGCTATTTCACATTGTATTGTAATATGATTATTGTTAGCTTTTAAAGTTATTGGTAAAAAAAAAATTGTTAGCTTAAAATGTTTTTCTGGATAAATAAATACACACCCACAACTATGTACAACTGTAGCGTGCGTGGCCCACCGCGGCATAGTCGAGGTTAATATTCGTGTATAGCGTGTACCGCATGCACAGCGATGACAGCGTTGCCCTATGTGAGCGACTTATTCGAGCAAGCCACGCATGTACCAATGACGTCACTTGATGCATAGCGTGTCCGTGGTTTGCAGTGGACACAATCACATACATTTTCTTGCAAAGCGAAGCTTAATACACGTGTTTAGTCTATTCGTGCGCCGTGGTGGGTTTGCGCCTTTATATTGACATCTGCACTATACCTCTGTTCTATAAATAAAAATATTTTAATTTGAGTTATGTTCCACTTACTCCATAAAGACTACAGAACCTTCTTATTTTGATATCATCAAAATTTTTCAACAATTTTGTAGAACTATTTTCCCTTTTTAATCCAAACATGTCCAGAACAGCCGCGCTACCATTTTACCGTCATGTTCCCTCGACAAAAGAAAGTAGATTATGCCTGAAAGCAATATGATGAATTGAAGGAACTGCCATCCTATTAACCTTACGCCATCAAACATGTTTACGACGTGAACAGCCACCTGACACTATTTTTTAGATCAGCCGCGAACGACAAGGGAGAAATTTGGTAGAATAAAATGCATAAGGGTCATAAAAAATTTAGGAGTTCTGGGGAATTCTTCAGGGAATTCTTGGTCTTCTTGGGTCGAGATCTATGTTTTTGAACGGGCAATTATTTTAGCTTTCGACTAACCAACCGACTCTTCGACAATTCAAGTGTCTGTTAATGGTTTCAAATAAAATCTTTGACTTCGATTTCAAGTTTAGCTGTGACGTTTGAGTGTAAACCAATTTTTAATTAAGACAATAACGTGAAGATAGTTTTGAGTACATATAAATAAGGAGGCATAGGAGTAAAGGGAGACCAAGGAAACGATGCATTGACTGTTTGAAAGATGTTCTTCGGCTAGTCTTCTGAGTAGACTAGACGACTAATAGAGAAGTATGCGTGAAGAAACTATATTGTCCTCAAATAAATTGGGAGACGAGAATGATGATGTATATATTGTCATCGTCACTTTCAGTACTTTCTTTGCAAAAATTTGCGAGCATTGTCATGATGGTTTTATTCGGTAAAAATATACTATTGATCACTAAATTGACACGATTGAAAAAACATATCGTATCGCTGTTACCACGAATTGGTATAATAAATTTTCATTACTAATTTCAAAAGCGCTACGTTCAGCATATATCAACAATTCCGTATATATCTAAAGTGACGTCAGCAATTCAGATACATAATAAAAAGTTATTGTTTTTGCAAATGTCCCCTCAAAACCACTTGAAATGACTTTCTTACTATTACATAAAGAGATACAGTTATCAGCTAATACTGATATCAGAATATCACTTTAAGCAGATAAACTATCTCTTCACTTTTCGTTCATTTTTACCTTTAATTCAAGATTGTTCACTCGAAGTCGGATATTTGCATTAGGGACTTCAACGAGTTCCAAACGTCGAAATCCGGAGATGTATAAAGGTCTTCGTCATTGGAAATCGAGTTATGAATCCAAATGGAGTTTAGCAGGACATCTAGCAAGGCGCTGTGATGGCAGGTGAAATAAAACTGTGACCGAGTGGCGTCCTAAGATTGGAAAGATAAGTAAGTGTTGGTCGTCCGGGGGCGAGATGGGCAGACAATATTGTTGCGATCGCGGGAATATCCTGGATGAGGTTGGCACAAGAACGTGGAGCTTGGCACAAGCAAAGAGAAGCCTATACTCAGCAATGGGTGACGATGTGACCTCCAAACCCCTTGAATGACTTTCTTACTATTATATAAATATACTGTTATCGACTTAGTAACATGTGGCTGACATGCTCATGACAAATGTAAGATTGTACTCTAGTAAACAAACATGACGATCGGTGAAAGTCGAAAGCGATATCTAGAAGATAGCGTTAAGCGCTTATCGATAATGGTAAATAGGAGATAGAATTATGTGCTTGTATCATAACACGAGTATTGAAAACCTTTATTATGTTAGCAAAACGATATTTAGTTTTAAAGCAATGCGTTTTTTGTGCGGTAGATGAATAATTAGATTGTATGTGAGAATCTGGTCCTTTTATACATATGGCTATAAATCGTCACACACAAACCAATCATACTATCGACCGTGGTGGACGTAGAAGATAATAAATGCATCAGGGGCATGTCTAGTTTTAGACACTACCAGAATTGTTGCAGTTAGCATAGCCTAACAACATTACAGTAGCGAAGGGTCAATTTTTATAAGAGGTAAGCCGGAGTACATATCTAAAGATATGTGGTTTTATTAGTTGTCTTTGGAATACTGACTGTGCCAAATTTTTCAAAGGGAAGCTGGTAGGAATTGAGTTGTATGGTACCTTCACCACTGCAACATTACTCTAAGTGCTATTGAATAACTAAGAACACTTGATGTTTAAAACTGTTTCGCCTCTGACATCTTCAAACCATTTAAATAATCCAAACGATATTTTATATGTATATGCGTTTAGCGCTAAAATTATTCAGTGATTTGTGATGCTAGGGGCTAACCAAATAAACAAAAGAAATAGATGGAAGAAGATAGTGGTTTATCAGTATGGACTTCATATACCTTGAGAATTGGCAGAGAAAGATTGGAAGAAAGATTGGACATACTCAATGCCCTACGAACTACATAAATGTCTTGGAAAACCGTCATGTGTACCAAACCAAGCTGCGAATGTAGAGATAATCATAATTTGGTCGTGAATTTAACGCAGAATAAAGGGTGTAACAAGACCCTTAACGAAGCCGAAAGGCACTTGTTCTCCCCGTCATTGCGATCATTTTTTTGTTCTCGACCATACCTGGGAACCTTCTAGTTATGGAGATATTGGGGATCCAAGTTCCAAATTTTCTACAAGTTTTTTTTTTAAATACATGTTTTTAATGTGAGATTTTGATTATATACACCTCCACGATCCCCGTGTAAGTACATTGAGTCCTACCGTAAAACGTGTATTTTTCACCCCCAAAAAAAAAGATTTTGGTAAGTTACTTAGTTTGATGTAGGTACATAATGCTTGGTTGATGGCTTCGTGAAGAGACTACCTACTAACTATCAAATGATTCCCTGTAATGTAAAGATAGTCGTTTATCAGTATGGCTTACATAAGTCACAGGAAATTGGATCACGTTTTCCTTATATTCTAATTCCAAAACTTCGTCATTGCGAGTCCGGAATATCCCGAAAACAAATCATAATTAGTTTGGAAATAACACGGCATCCTAAACGGATTGGTAACGGGAAGTCATAGATGATTGGGTGCAGATAAATTTACGTCATCAGATCATCAGGAGAAGAAAGGATTTAATAGTATCAGAAAGTTCAAGTCAGGGAGAATCAAGATATCGAAAGCAAAGTAAAAAAACGAGGTAATTGCAGCTTAGCTTATTAGTTTATTTTTCTGTTGATACCTCGAGAAAGAGAAAAGAAGGAGGGTTTGCAAAGGTGCCTACTTGTTTATTTCTCATACCTTTTCATAGGAACGAGCTGGATCCACGAAAATAAGAACAAACTGGAAGGATCAATCACTTTACATACAATCATGATCTTGGGGAAAACAGAAGACATCTATACCAACCAGTACCAGGAGATCATAGCCTCCTAGAGGTCACGAATTCTTTAAAGATTCTAATTCCTTTTTCAAACAACAAGACCATTCAAAAGATCTTACGACAAAAAGCCGCGTCCGCAAGGCCGTGACGTCAGGTCACACTGCACGCTCTCCACAGCCCGCTAGCCACACTAAGGTCTCTGCGTGGCAACATTGGCAACTGCAACTGTGCCTAATGTACACGCAATTGCTCTGTAATTTAGCCAGCTCATTGTAATAGAACGGACGGCGTCATTCCAGTCTTATGTGATTTTTATGTGAATTATGGCGTTGGGAATTAGAGTAGTGGGGGAAATACTGAGAATGATGTGTGTGATGACCATGGCATGACAGAAAACAGAGTTGTTTATGCAAGAAACTACACACATCAAAAGTGTCTAGGGATCAAGCATTTTTATGTGGATTTCTTGAGATTGAGATGTGGCTTTGTAATAAATTTATGATTTTATAAATTTATATGGATCCTTTTTGGTGCATTTCATAATTTGAATCAGGAACTGTGAATCAAATTCGAGTAAAAGATGAAAATCAGCTGTCAATATTTTCCCTATAAAAACATACAACGCATTGAAGACATTATTAGTGCTACTGTTTCCCTACTACTGATTAAAACCAACGTTATTATGGAGCGGCGACGTCATTTAAGCAGGGAAGAAATGCTCAGAGCCGTGGGAATGATAGAAGCTGGTTCCCGGCAACGTACTGTGGCTTTAGCTCTGAATACAAGTCAGAGTGTTATCAGTCGACTTTGGACACGTTACCGAAGCACTGGTACCGTGGCTGAGCGCCATGGAGGACGGTATCGCTGCACCACACGGAGACAAGACCGATACATTCAAATCTTAACTCGAAGAGCTCCAACAATAACCGCCATGATGTTAGCCGTGAGGCTTCATCACTCTTCAGGGAACTTAATTAGCGACCAAACAGTCAGAAACCGCTTGCATGAAGTGAACCTTCATTCCCGAAGACCGCTACGGGTACCACCTATAGCAATGCACAATCGTAGGATACGATATCAATGGGCTCTTGAACACAGAAATTGGGCAGAAGAACAATGGCGTTTCGTGTGCTTTTCTGATGAGTCTTGTTTTGGTATGAGACCGGATACAAGACGTATACGACACTGGAGAACCCCTGGACGCCAACAGCGATTAAAATCCTGCCAGGAAGTCCATCCTTATAGTGGTGGAACCATCATGGTATGGGCGGGTATTTGGATCGGCGGAAGAACTGAGTTGATTTGGATCAGAGGCAACCTCAACGCTCAAATTTATGCTGAGACGATTGTATCAGACGTCATCGTTCCTCTACAAGTGCAAATCGGTCCCTTATTTCAGTTAATGCATGATAATGCACGACCGCACACCGCAAGAGTTGTAAGACAGACTCTCGCCGCAGCTAACATCAATGTCCTGCCCTGGCCTGCTCAGTCGCCAGACTTGAATCCGATTGAGCATGCATGGGATATGCTACAGAGAAGAGCTCTGCCGAATATGGAGGGTATCCAGTCGCAAGAAGACCTTTTTTTGTTGTTGCAACGAACATGGGCGGCCATTCCACAGCGTGATTTGGATGAACTCATTTTGAGTATGCCAAACCGATGTTCTTGTGTTGTTAGTGTTCGCGGTAGAAACACGGATTATTAATTGTTTAAGTTACCCAATAAAATTTTAAAGAAAACTGTTATTTCAGTCTTTTTTTCGAACTTTTGTGTTAGTGGTTCAAATGTCAAAAATCCCTTTATTAGGAAAATGGCAAATTTCTTTATTAATGCAAAGGTGACTTGGTTTATCGTTACTGTGACAAACGAAAACACTTTATTTGATGAATCCTTAAAGAAAATTTTAATTAATATCAATCAGGAGAAAAGTTATTGCAAAAATATATGTTGATCCCTAGACACTTTTGATGTGTGTATTTGTAAAGCTGACATGTTCGGAATTCGCACGAAAAATAGCGAAGGAGACTTTGGAAAGATGATATCTAGGTTTGCTCTTTTTCAATTCTGAGGAGTTTGATCCGCCTTTTCTTCTTAGCAGCTAAAACACTACGAAGTTGTAAAGGATGCATTTTGAACTTTAAAAAGCCTTATTATTTGAACAAACAGCAACTAAGAAAATCAACTAGAATTTGCAACTCAAAATTCAAAACCATGACTGATATAAAAAGACTATTTAAGTAAACAAATATTCTAATCAATCTAATGCCACTAGAAGTCAAAGTAGATAAAGCCAACAAATATTTCGATAAAAACGTTATCAGTTGACGTGGTTTGCAAGACTGGGTGAATGCTGATCTTGAAAAGGGAAAAAGTGCGAGATTCGCTCAGAATACTAATCGTATTTTTCACAACTACGGGAACAACAACATTTTTGCACGTGATGTTTACCTGAAGGTTGCTTCTTGCTTTGTTTTTAATTCTTGCTTTTTCTGAGATTATC
Organism: Eugnorisma glareosa; assembly: GCA_947578425.1. Classification (NCBI taxonomy): domain Eukaryota; kingdom Metazoa; phylum Arthropoda; class Insecta; order Lepidoptera; family Noctuidae; genus Eugnorisma; species Eugnorisma glareosa. The sequence continues at coordinate 2,041,942 of OX387971.1, read as the reverse complement.
CTCCTCACATTTCAACTGTTCAAGTTATTATCGCGGCGTTTTTCTTGTTAGTTACTTGATACTGTATTCTTTATAGATAAGTTACGCTTCCTGAAAGACTACCAGCTTTTTATTATTTAAGGCAATTTTTTCAGAATACCTTGTAAAGAATGCGGAACATTTCTTTGGTTTAGAAAAGGTCTCCTTCGTGCACGGGTGTCGTAAGGCTTCGGCAAGTCGGCAAAATTTATATATGTTTGGTTTGATGGAGTACATAATAGATTGCAATATTCTACTCTGAAGGGTGTAAAAGTACCTTTAACGAAGCCGAAAGGCACTTGTTCTCTCAGTCATTGCGGCATTTTTTTTTGTACTGGGCCATACCTGGAAACCTTCTAGTTACGGAGATATTGGGGGTCAAAGATCCGACTTTTTCCACAAGTTTCTTTAAGGACAATGTTTTTATGTTTTATACTTAGTGTACCTGCACGACCCCCTTACTATTCAATGCATCCACCAGCACAATGTTTAGGGTGTGTTACATTGAGTCCTACCGTAGAACGTGACTTTTCATCCCAAAAAAGAAGTCATTTCCCAGCAATAATTTTTTAGTTAGTTTGATGTACCCATGGTTGGTTGACGGCAACGTGAAGGGTCCATTACACCCTGTATACTATGGCAGAAAAAGTTTCGTTCTTGGAGTGCTTACTTTATATGTTGTTGTTGCTATTCAATTGTTCAGCAGTGAATGACCATCATAATGATGAACGGAACATGTCATTACACTTTCAAACCTCATTAGGATAATGCTCAAGTTTCAACCCAAACCAAAGACATACGAGTTCAAAAACCTACCGTAGCAACTACACAGTTAATTAGGTCTCAGTTTGAGTAGACTCATTAATACAGCTAAGTGGAATCGAAGCCAGTGTTCTAGGAAATGTGTACGATCTGTTTTGGGAGCTCTTGGAGTAATGTCGGAGTGTTGGCACTGAGAGTTGAGGCAGTCAGGAGTTTAATAAGACTTTTAATGTCATTTTGGTACTTGGGAGTAAATAGTTTTGAGTATTGTATGACGTAGAAATTTGAAGACTCATAATATCTTGCTGTTTCGCAAAGTTGTAAAGATGACCGATGAACTTTAGTTTGAAGCAGCAGCAGATAGATTAAAAGAGCATGAGTGAAAAAACAGATGCAACAATAAAGTCCGTTAACAATTATGTGACACCTAATGAAAAATGCACTGTCGATTTCAACACTACGCTCAGCGGAGAAACTCGAAATTTCAACAGTGTAATATTTTTTAAGCATTCTTCGTGACGCATAGTGTTAGTGAAAACGGGCATTAGACAGCTCCATTCCAGAAAGCCGTTTCTGTTTTAGAAGTTCTTATTTCAAAAATTTTATCAATAATCCAAACAACACGAAAACTCACTTCCCGTTCTTCAATCAAACTTCAACAAAAGCGCGAGAAAAGAAAAAAAAAATACAATTATACTTTCGCCACTCAAAGCAGCGCAATCTCCCGAGACACTCCAAAACTGTACAATTTCCCCGTTGATTGATAACATCAATTTGTGCGCGATTGTACAACGTTACTCAATCACGATCGATCCTCCCGTATTTGCAAATGAAAGCTTGTTGCCTATGCCTGTACTGTCGACAACAAAGGGCGGTATCGGATGTGTGTCGTGTATTTCTGTCCCCTGAGACAGGTAGCTGGGAGCCTGGGAATCATCATCATTCTCCTGTCCTTATTTTATTTAGGGTCGGCGCAGCATGTCTTCTTCTTGCATTCTTCTCTATTACTCGCCATCTCAGCAGTCACCTCCAAAGGTTATTCAGTCTTGCTCTACTCTTACTGTAAAATAATATGATAGTAGCCTATTACTGTCCCACTGCGGGACAAGCCTTCTTCTTTTACAGAGAAGGTAAATAGATGCAAGAAGGTGAATAGACCATCATGCTTACTCAAAGAGATTGCAATTTCAGACTTGTAATGACTACAACTTTTGTTCGCGGCTTCGTTCCCGTTATGTACGGAAAATAACTCACGGGAACGTTTTAAATGTTGCCTCGCCAAGCCTATCACACTCGGGAATAATGTAGCTTTCCGTTAGTGAAAGAATTTTCGGAATCGGATCACGAGTTCCGGAGATTACCCCCTACAGACAAACTTACAAACAAATTTTACCTCTTTATAATATTAAGGAAGTATAGAGAAGTCCAGGTTTCCTAACGATGTTTTACTTCACCGATGGCAGGGATGTCCACGATAAACTTAGAAAGTATATATGAATTGAAAACGTCACGATTCATATGTATTTTCATCACGGTCGATTCCCCGGTATTTGCAAATGAAACCTTGTGGCCTGCACAGTCGACGACAAAGGGCGGTACCGTATGTGTGCCATGAATTTCTGTGTCACCCCTGAGACTGGTAGCTGAGAATGTATTTGATTATATTGAACGAATATTAGTATTAATTTCGACTATCTTGAGGGAATATGTAATAATATGTGGTTCTGAGTATTTATACCGCAGATCTTATAGATTGGAGTAAGCAAAAGAGTTTTGACTGGTACAGTAAGGAGGAAATTGGAAAATGAAAATTAACTTTGATTGTAATGCATTTAGGTTGGGTAAGACCAATTGCGTACGAAGCTCCAGATACTGGATTCTGACAACTGATGACTAATTCGTTGGTCTAGTGGTAACTTAGGCGAATTCTTGGTACAGTATTAAGTAAAAGCAACATCAGCCAACAATGGTAACTCCTTAACAACCCTGTCACATTCCTTGTCCTAATTCCAAACCCATTTCCAACATGAATGAAGGACATTGAACTCCATAAAATCGGTTAATGACTGAACCCATTTAAACCTCGTTCGTTCACCGTTCACTGCCATATCAAGAAGCCATGAATTCGTTCGTGAATGTTATTTGTATTCGATGTACATTAGTATTCGCTTTCGATAATACAGCTGGCGTTGGCGACTTGTGCCGAGTTTAGCTAGACTGCGTGGCGTCTATAAGCGTTGGATATACTGTGGACTAGGCACATTTTTGTAGGCTACGGTATTGTTGATGTTATATTAGGTATATTGTTTGTTTGTTTTATATATTTTTTGTTTATCAGGATGTGCCTCTGTAAATAGAGAAGTATGGAAGAAGAAGACATGCTGCACCGACCCCCAATGAATTGGGATAGGTGTAGGAAAATTATGATGATGACGACATTTTTTTTTTTTTTTATAAAATCTTGGCTACATTCTAATAATTTCTCCTGCATCGTGTGTGCCTTTAAAAACATTTAAACTCATAAACACAAATGCGCGCGCCGCTCGGTTGCGGAGGCGCACGTCGCCCCACGCCTACGCTACTGGAGCCATCCTCTAAGACTAACCTTAACAAGTTTGCCCCCTTGTCACGCACCATAAGTTTGTTAAATATTATTGCAGGTGAGATAGATATATTTCACTGCAGCCTGATAAAGTTCACAGGAGTGCATTGAAAATGTTTAGATGTATTTTTTTAATTGTAGGTATTTTTTAAAGGTATTTTAATTGTGTTTTTAATTGTATATTTTGGTAGAGGTAGCTTAGTAAGTTAGAGGTATTTTGGTGGTAGTGTTTTTTTTGTAATTTAAATAAAATTAGACCCGGAACACGTACCTGGGGTTCTAAAATCGCCGCTTTATCAGAACCATAATACGAATCACGTTAAAAATTAAAAACTCTTAAAATGGACTTTGTGGTCATAACCATAAAGTCCATTTTAAGAGGTTTAAATTTGAAAAAATTGGAAAAAATGATTCTGATAAAGCGGCCATTTTAGACCCTCTGTAGGCCATACAAATGTTCCGTGCGGGAGTCGAATCCGCGACACACAGCTTAACAGCCAGTCACTCAGCCATTGCGCCAACCGTGCTTTTATTTTAAGTATGATCATATTGCATTCACTGTTTCGTTGGTGAGGTTGCACGTGCTACTGCTATGCATGTCCTGAAAGGTGATTCCCAGATTAAGCAGTATTTTTGGGATTTCAAAGCAGGATTCTGGATTAGTGCCCGGTTGATAGGCTCGCCTATAACACGAGACGTAAACATAACTGGCCTAATATGTCTGTACTAAAGGACATCTCTATCTAACGCTTCGGTGCTAACAGGCGTTGTTATGTGTGATCGTAGTACAGCTCTTTGTTTGCGTCAGTTCGTTGCCGCAGTAGAGCCGCTTCACCCAATCCAATTAGTAGTCTACGACTGCAACCAATGCATGAATGACTACAAAGGTTTTTAAAAACAATAAAGCCTTATTGTTATGAGTAACAATCAAAGCATAGTTTAAGGAGACAGAATATAATGTTTTTACAAAATGTAATGTTTTTATAATACTTTGCCTTGTAGCTAGTGGCTAAATAATAACAGCAGTTAAGCCGTGCTTGCCTAGGTTGATCCGTGGATGGGTTGCTCTGTGCTTCGGTAATCACGTTAAGACGTTGTGCCTGGCTGTCAATTGTAGATCTTCGACAGTAGTTACAGGCAGGCAGTGGCTTGAAAGTCGGAAAAACAGTCTTACCAAGGGGTATCGTATTACCCAGTGCTACTAACTGGGTTCTAGAGGCCAGATAGGCAGTCGTCCCATATAGAGGGTGCAATTTAAGTCATAGACAATATTTTAATCAAAGGCTCTACTCACGATACTGATTGCATAAGGGCTAATAATTCGCAAATCAAAAATATTATTAATGCAAGTATGAAAAACTTTTAAAATGTAGTAATTACATTGCAAAGGCTTATTGTTGCAAATAAACACTAAAAGTATAAATTGCACCCTGTAGAATATTGTTATTCAGCTGCATCCGCTTAGACTGAAAGCCGACCACAACTTAGTTGGGAGAAGGCTAGGCAGAAATGCTTCATCATCACCAAATGATGAAGCATTTCCAAAAATGTCCAAAAACGCCAGTCTCTCGTTCACCAGCCTATATCGTTCTCACTGCTGAGGCACAGGCCTCCTCACGGAGAGAGGGAGAGGGCCGTACTCCTAGGCTCAGTGCGGATTGGTGGGTGAGTCAAACTTGTCCTAATTTTTTTGGTTCTAGGATATGCCTATAGTGTACAGATATAAGGTTGTCTTGAAAAGATTGCTTTTAGCGATAAAACCGATTTTGTGTGGAATGTTTCTTTTATGTAAATTGAAATTTGTATGATGTAGGTATATAATAAAGAATATTCTATCTAGGTATCTATGCGAGTTTCGTCAAAATGTTTTCCTTCCACGTTTTGGGAGCTAATGAATTACAACTCCTAACTCGAAGCCCTACTGGGCCACTGCTCTATTACCCACCTCAGTTTAAATAAATATAATACGTATATAAGGTGTATGTATTCATACACGAAATCGTTTAAGGGGTCATTGTACTCAACAACTTTCACTATGGGACTAAAGCGAAATCGCGAAAAAAAAATCAGCTGTTCAGTACATTTTGACGAGTTAATGCGATCATATTGTACGGAACAGCTGATTTTTTTTTCGCGATTTCGCTTTAGTCCCATAGTGAAAGTTGTTGAGTACAATGACCCCTTAAGAGATTTCGTGTATGAATAGATAGACCCTATATACATACTGCAGTATATCAATACATGAAGCACAGTCTGTGCGTTAACCGCGCCTAGCCAGACTGTGTGGCGGCTGCGGGCGGTCTGGGACCACCCTACACGTCTAATGGTAGGCTGTGTACCTACATGGAACATAACTCAAGCTATACTAAGCTACGAACATACTTTTACTGCTTAAGAACTTGCTAGGCTTCCCCAAGAAAGAAAAATACCGGCCAAGTGCAAGTCGGAATCGTGCATGAAGGATTCCATCGTAGTACGGCTGTGAAAATTTCAACTGTCTACCTATTACGGGTCATAAGATACAGCCCGCTGACAGACAGACGGACGGACAGCGGAGGCTTGGTAATAGGGTCTCGATGGTTTCCATTCGGGTACGAAACCTTATAAACAATAGAAACAACTTAATTGTTGTAAATTATTTTATCACCACTACTCTCCAAACGAACATAAGCATAATCAGTTTAATAATATATGTTCCCACTGCTGGGACACACGACCTCCTCTCTATGAGAGGGAATGGGCAATAATCCACCACGCGGGCTCAGTGCGGGTTGGTAGATGTCACTTGTCTTCGAATTTAAGGTTCTAGGACATGCCGGTTTCCTCACGATGTTTTCCTTCACCGTTTTTAAGAGCAGTGGTGATGAAATAAATTACACAAAGTAATGCGCCTGCCTGGGTTCGGACCAACGACTTACTGTTCGTAAGTCGGGGCCGCTACCACTGGGCCACCGCTGCTCTCGAACGAACATAATAAAAATATTTGATTTTGTTAACAATTTCAATTTATTTGCACGGAACCTTATTTTTTTTAAATAAAAGTAGCCAAGTTACTCCATAGAACATCAGCTATATGCCAGTTAAAGTCCCGTCAAAATCCGTTCAGCCGTTTCGGAGGTTAGCCGGAACAAACAGATACTTCAATTTTATTGATACGTTCTAAAAAATAGCTACTTACGTTGTGCTGCCATAAACCCCATCCTGCCTCGCCGTATCGATGTTCCCAAAAAACCTTTTCTCCAAGATTTTCCAAAACTCGACGTTTACTTGTAATGTAAAGACATTCTATACTTATCCTATTATCTAATCACCTCATATTTCTAGAAATTCTAGAACGACCAAAAACAAAAGCGGAGACTCTATGGACGTCCACAAAGGCGGCTAGACTGTACAGCTATCGTCATGGCTGTACCATAGACTATTGAAAGTCGTGAGCTAAGAGCTAATAAACACTACTGTGTTTAGCATTTACATTACTGTGCATAGAGAGGTCGTGACTTCATATTTAATACCGCTTCCAATTGATTGTTCATGCTTATAGCTATTGTATCACGTGGGGTAAGGGCTAGACTGTTTGGCGGCGATATACACTTGTATAAATAGCCAAGTAATTTGTTATGACAAAATTGTTTTGCAATATACAAGAGTTTGAACAAAGTACGACACGCCAAAGGAAACAAAGCTAAGAATTCTAACTTTTGACAGTTCCAACTACAGAATAAAAATCCTATCTTAAGTAATGACTTTTACTCAAGTAATCACTTTGACTTGTTTATAGATACGCGTGTTATTTTAGTAATCCTGAAAAGACAGGAACTTTTCCTTGTTCTTTTAGTTTTGTTAGACCGAAGTTTTGTGAGAGTGACTTCGTTCTTAGTGTATTACTAGCTGTTGCCCGCGGCAACACTCGCGTTTTGGTCGGAAATGATTCCACGGGCACGTTGTAATATAGCCCACTCGGGGATAATGTAGCTTCCCATTAGTGAAAGATTTTTTTAAATCGGTTCAGTAGATCCAGAGATTACCCCCCACATACAAACTTACAAAAAAAAAATTACCTCTTTATAATATTAGTATAGAAGTATGTACGTCATGTGCATCGGCAGGTCAACGCCTTTGAAGAGAGAAGAAGGTCGCAGCTAGACTCAAAGCGTGATGACCTTAAAGCTAGGCCACCTGCAGCTATAAGCTACAATTTCGTCAATGGTGTTCTGACTTGTCCGCTTTGTGCTCGGAGTTTTTCGGCCAAAGTTGGATATGCTAGCCACTTGAGAGCACATGATAGAGCAGCACACCAAAGCTCTCGACAACATCCCTAGAAAGTCATCGAATTCAGTCGCTGTGGCCGAAATCGGCTAAATAGCATCATCATCGTAGAAGTATAGATTATCACTTGCTTCAGTGAAGGAAAATACAACAGGCACTTTTGGATGTCAGAAAAACAAAGAAGGCGAAACTACAGACAAGCATAAAGTTGACTGCGAGACTCTTCGAAAGAGTACCGTGGGCATGGAACACAAAGGGCAAAAGAAGGAACATGGATGGGTTTTAGTCAGTACAAGTCTGACACTCCCTTCTGCTCCGCCCAGAGTGGGAGCCGTGGGTCATATGATGTTTTAAAAGCGCAAAAAAAATGCCATATTCATTTGTGAAAGTACTGTAGTTGCCCATTCACAAGCGTAAAGCCTAGTCAGAGGCCCATGGGCGCATAGAAATTCTGACACCAGGTTCGGCACTAACCACCCGAGAAAGGAAGAAAACTTCATAACACACTGAATATTGTTCAGTGATTTTATTGCCTTTCTGGAGACACATCCTGTAGTAACTCATGATATTATCCGTGGTCCTAGGCAACGTGGTCCGTGGAACTAGGCTTATCCCAGTTGTAAACGTCCCTTTGTGCCTATAGGCCATGTTTTGTTCTGTCTCCTGCTGGTGTGGCGGGCTTGTCCCATTATAAGAAAAACAATCCTGGAGTAACCCTATTGGAAATGTAATGTTGCTGTTGCAAGCTGTTTTGATCACACAATAAGAAGAACAAGAACTCATATCTGGTTAGCTATGCTGTACAATAAGGAATCTTACAAGTCAATACCTGACCTGGTAGCCTACCATGTCTTAGAGCAGGGGGTCTAAAAGGGCCGCTTTAGCAGAATCATAATAGGATTATAATATTCACGTTATAATAATCACGTAATAATTACGCTAAAATTCTTAAAATGGTCACAGATGCAGTTAATATGATGAATTGTCAGTTTGTGACCATTTTACGAATTGTAGGAGGAGTAGGTATGAGTATGATATAAAGCCTCTCTATGAGAGGGTTTGGGCTGTAATCCACCACGCGAGCCTAAAGCGGGTTGGTAGATGTCACATATCTTCGAAGTATTAGGCGTTCTAGGAAAATTATTGAACTCACCAAGAAATTGAACAGAAAATTGAGTAGTCTCTGTTATAAGGTGCAGTCAAAACGACCAGGTGGCCTCCCAAGACGTCTTAAAGCAGGAGTAATTCCAGTGTGGGTAAGAGATGGCGTTAGACGACCTAAATAGCACTGTCTCTTTCCCACACTGGAATTACTCCTGCTTTAAGACCTATCTATCAGAAATCAGAAGACATAATTACCAAAGACTTACAAGGGCTAAATTAACCAAACGATACTGGATTACTGAATAAAACTCATTACTATGTTTCAAAAGCATTATTGCCTACTAAAAAATCTAGCAAGAAGCGTTTACAGGTATCTTCGCTACCTAAGTACCTACACAAGCGTACTTACTTGCTTACGTCGGTTGTGTGAAACGTGGACGAACGCGCCAGACAGTATGGCGGCGGCGCTCAAACCAACTGTATACACTCGGCCAGCATGGCTGCATGGTTGACTTAACTTAGCGAGAATACGAGCATGTTAATGTAGGAAATAGATTTACTTTATTATGGCTTTTGGAGGGGTAATTTAAAGTATTTTATACAGTTACGATTAGAGAACTATTGATTTTGGATGCGATCATAGATCCGGGGCTCTCGTTTGTAGATCTGTGTTCTGTGACAGTCGTTGATTATCTGCCTAGTCTTTTCCCCACTATGTAGGGGTCGGCTTCCAGTCTAACCGAATGCAGCTGAATACCAGTATTGTACATGGAGCGACTGCCTATCTGACCTCCACAACCCAGTTAGTACTGGGTAATACGATACCTCATGGAAAAACTGGTTGTCCGACTTTCATGCCAATGACTGCCTGTAACGACTTTCAAAGATCTATAATTGACAGCCGGGACCAACGTCTTAACGTGCTTTCCGAAGCACAGAGCAACCCATCCACGGATCAACCTAGGCTTAACCTAAAGATCGATCCGAACGAACTCTTCCGAGATCAGTGACAGTCGTTAGTCGTAGTCAAAAGCGCGAAACTCTGACAGTCAGTCTTACCAAGGAGTCATACAGGGTGTAACAGGACCCTTCACGAAGCCGTCAACCGAGCATTCGATACATCAAACTATGTAACTTTACGCAAAAATTATTGCTGGGAAACGACTTTTTTTTTGGGGTGAAAAATCACGTTTTACGGTAGGACTCAATGTAACGCACTCCAAACATTGTGCTAATGGATGGATTGAATAGTACAGAAGTTGTGGAGGTGTTGAAAGTAAAAATCTTAAAACAAAAAAAGTTTTAAAGAAAAACCTGTGAAAAAGTTAGAGCTTTACCCCCAATATCTCCGTAACTAGAAGGTTAGTTTTTAGTTTTTAATTGTCTTTTTTATTTTTACTATGGACACTTTTAATGTGCACATCTTGCTACATCGTTCTCACATAGTGTACCATCTCAACATGAATGATGTAACCAAGGTTTTGTAACAATATGCTGATTTAAAAGAGTGTCCATGGAGTTTCTTGCCCGTTCTTCTCCATAGAGATCTACGCTAGGGAATGGGCAACTACAATACTTTCACAGTTTTATGCCTTGTGACTGGGACTGTAGCTACATTTAATTGTTATCCTTGTTTCGACCTGCCTGCCTGTAACTGGCCTTCTTGAAATAAATGCTTTGATTTTGATTTTTGTTCCCAGGTATGGTCTAGAACAAAAAAAATGATCGCAATGACGGGGAGAACAAGTGCCTTTCGGCTTCGTTAATGGTCTTGTTACACCCTTTATAATATGAAGTCGCGACACCTTAAATACTTATTACAAGGTTAGGTTCTCTTACGTAGATTATGGAACCTTAAAAATGCTCCCTCTGCTGCAGTAGAAATAACTTTCTGATTTAAAATAATAGTTCAAAAAAAGCGTTTAGTTAATGCATACCTTAAAATGCATCTTTCACTTAACACCCCCAACTTTTACTTCCCCCCATTATTTTTTCAGAGAAGAACTTTCATAGATCTTCTCCCAACTTCGTCATTAACAACTCTAAGTTACCAGACAGTTGCTCAACAATATAAAGAATTGAAAAAATTCAAATTACTTATCGCAGATGAGCGGGCAGAGATAATTGAGTGAACTCTTAGACGAGACGGGCGGGGGGGTGGAGGGGTAGAAGAGGGGGGTGTTCACGCGTGACTGACCCTCTAGTCAAGATCCCCGTATCGGATACTTTTAGTCTTATAATGTAGTCGATACATGATATTAAATTGCAAGCATGTGAAGGTTAAAAAGAATGATCGTGTTTGGAAGTTTTGAATTGTTTTTCTCTGAAGTTGTACTGAGTAGGTCACGTTAAGGTTCGCAATCTGATCTTTCCGACGATCATTCTTCTTCTTTCACCGATCCTTGTAGCTCTACACACTCTAAGTAGCATCTTTCAATACTACTAGCTGTTGCCCGCGGCTTCGCTCGCGTTTTGGTCGGAAATTATCCCACGGCCCCGTTGTAAATATAGCCTATGGCACTCGGGGATAATGTAGCTTCCTATTAGTGAAAGAATTTTCAAAATCGGTTCAGTAGATCTAGAACCTACAACCTCACAAATTCACAAACTTCACCTGTTTATATTATTAATTTATAAGTCAAAAGCTTTAGTCGACTGTAGTTGGTCAGACTAATTTATCGATCAATAGCTGCATACTACTTAATCTTAAGTCAGACTGGACGCGGAAGGGGACGAACTAGCTGACACTCCCAAGTAGTTACGAGGTCCAGCAGGAGACTGCGATGTTGGTAGAAATTGATCATTTTCGAATTGTATTTGGAAATATGTTTAAAGCAAATTCAGGGGATCAAATAGTGTTATTTTGGATTGATGATAATGCCAACTATCAACAAAAACACTATCCCACATTTTCGACACGAACTCACACGTGCATGCATTCCGTACAATTGCGATAGTGCCGATAGGAGCGCGGCAGCGAGGCAGGCTCACAATCGGCCAATTTAAATAAACAATAAGCGCTGGTGTCCACGAGCCGTGCACAAAAACTGTTGTCACAGTGCCGCATGTTGCAGTGAGACAAGTGTTGAAATTAAGCTTAGTATTTAAAGCGGTAATCAGAGTTCTATTGTCAAATGCTAGACTGTGTTTCATTTGTATTCAGCAAGTATAGTTGACGTTTTCAATGAAGGTGATAGTGATTCTGCAGAAAACCAAGAGACCTAAAACAGCTATATTATCAGTGAAAGAAATAATGGAAGCCCAAAGTATTATTATTTCTGGACTGGACTTAAATGTTAGCAACCCATGAAGAATTGAAAGAATTGAATGAATTGACAGCTAAAATGATACATTGACTGAGGTGTATCAGACCTCAGTCAATGTATCATTTTAGCTGTCAATTTGAAAGCTTTCTTTTACCATCGCAAGAAAAGATTAATTTTGCTATTGTTCCAAATTACTATGAACATTATATATTCATCGACTAGCTAAAGGACTACCTATCTACCCGTAAGCCTCAACGCACAGCCTGACGCAAATTCCAGCTATTCAACCGGACTTGTCTCACTGCAAGGCACAGACTACGACACAGCACCACAGATAAACACAGAAAACAGCGTGGCAATTATGCAAATACATTAAAATCCATGCATTGTCCCGCGACACGTGAACTAGAACGACTCGCCAATGGCGGAGTTTCGAACTGCGACTTTGTTGCTGTGGCTACTATAGTTATTTAGACACGTACAATGTGTTAGTAAAATTCATCATCACCGGCTTAGCCTTTTCCAAAGTATGTTGGGGTCTAGAGGGTAGACCGATTTATCTGCTCATAAACACCCATCCGCAATAACTTCAGTTTATCCGTGATCATCATGGTGCTTACAACAGCGCCGAAATATCGAGAACTCGTAACAAATAGCAAACATGGTAACATGGTAACATCCGTTTTTAGTGTCAATGATTGGAGTCGGCTTCCAGTCTAACTGGATGCAGGTGAATACCATTATTTTACATGAGCCGACTGCCTATCTGACTGTGCAATGAGAGATCCGCATAAACTGTTATGGTATGGCTTGATTTGCCGCCGTGCGTACATATTTTATTAAGAGTAAATCTGACACATTCCTAAATTACTCCAAAAACAAAGAGCACGTTTAATCAAAAACTCATTAATTCATAACACAAAAACGTAACGGAATGAAAAACGTCCCGCAGCGAAATCATTTAGATTTTAGAACATTACGCAAATCCCCCCAAACAAAAACTGGGGGACCTCAAATTATAAGAACAATAGGGGGACACAGGATTTTCTAAGTCGATTAATTATGTTACAAGTTTGTCTCAATCGAGTTAAAATACAATAAGTCACGCCTGTAATCCCATAGGGGTTAGGCAGAGGTGTGGTAAACCGACATTTCACTAGAACATACATAAGTTTATGTCCTATGCGATAGGGGGCGAGCCTATTGCCAGCAACCGGGCACACATCTATACCTGCTACTGATAAATTCCTGATGGAAAAACCGCGACCCGACCTGGGAATCGAACCCAGGACCATGCAGCTCAGCAACCGTGGACCAACAAGTCGGTGATTTGTTACAAGCTTGTCCCAATCGAATTAAAATTTTGACCATTCATCCATTACAGTGGTCCATAACGTTATTAGAAGTCAACTTGGCTAATTATCCTCGCAAAGTCGTTTCCAAAAGTTTTTGAGATAGTCGTATGATAATTATGTTTTAATTGACTGAGATGCTTCATGATTTGGTTATGAAAGAAAACCTCGCTAATCACAGTAAAAAATTGAGACAAAGATAATGTAAGAAAGCTGTCAGCAAACTGTGCTCTAAGTTGTGGTGCAATGTTACCTCTGATTTTGCGGTACAGTGAACTTTATAGCCTTGTAATAAGGTTTACATCAGAGACAAAATAACCGAAAGGACTGTAGTTTTTGAATAGCTTCATTGCAGATAAGGCAACTGAAAACTTTGTTTTATGATACGTAATAACACTACTTCACCGTTTAAAACTTTACACAGCAATGAAACAGAGTTTAAACATTCCAATTCTACTTGTACGTTCATACCACAGACTAAATTAACACGAATGTATTTTTTTTCCCATTTTACGCATGCATTCTCTTACCAATTAACGATCAAACAAAGAGTTTCCACACTATTTCTCCATTCCAAGATCACAAAAACTGGCCAGTAACACAATTTTAAATTCCGAACACAATTTGCTTTTAAAAAAAGTTTGTGTTAGTGAGTTTCGCGGCTATCGAAGCGGAGTGCAAAGACAATAAATCGAGTAGATCGTTGAGTGCAGTATTTACGTCAGTATGTTCATGCAATTCATGCAAGGCGGTCGTCAATCACGTTGGAGCTCTTTAACTGTGCAAAATCAATAACACGAGTATGGCGTGTTGTTGAGTAGCGTGTACGGATGACGTATGGTTGTTGTCATTATCGGATTTTTTTGGACGATTTGGGAGTATAAGATGAAAGTTTGGAAATAATTGGATGATGGTTTCTTAATGAATTTGGTCAGTCTTAATGCGATTAATTAAATAATTAAATTGGAGCAATGGATATGAAGCTTTCAGAATTTCTTAACAAACTCGACCAAGCCACGTAGAATGACACTAAAAGATTTGTTGATGTGATATGTGCCCAAATATTTATTTTCGTAATGTCACATGCAATGGCTTCCTTCAGTCTCAACAACTTTTGCAACAAGGGAACGATCATACATATCGTGGAATTGGCTTGACCTGACCGATATTTGTCGCATTTATCCCAGAGCGGTGTGGAGTCCCGTCATCAGAGGCCAATCACGTCATTCGCTTGGCCATTCAACCTCTTTCTGTGCGACTCAAGCTGATCAACGATAAGTAAGGTCACACTCCAATAGTATGTAGTTTTGTTGTATGAATCATCGAATGACACTGCACTTATTAACACCGCGTCCCCTCTGTCACAAGCCTGGTCAAGTCACAGGTCAGACGTATTGTAAGCAATAATCGGAAGTTAATTAATGTTAATTGGAATGTCCAACTGTACACAAGGCAGACATACATATTTATAGTTCACCATTGTCTAGCTAGAAGAACTGTACAGACATTTTCATGATCTACTTAAGTAAGTTTTTTTAATGTTTTAAGATTTCGTATCAGTCTTGAAATTCACTCCCTTCGTTTGTGGTTTGGACTGGCGGCGTACGGCTTGTTCAAGCTAATTTGATAAAGGTAGTACAAACTTCCAGAATGCCTCCGGAAAATAATACTCATCTTTAATTATTTTGGCTTCAAGATCAAAACCGCTAGCAACTTGAAATTAAAACAACCTAAAATGATTTCACCACTGAGCGTTTGTTGTGGGTACAAAGAACGACTTCATTAAACAAAATGATTTGCATTTCCTCATTGGAGAGCGCTATTGTTATTCGGCCGCGAACTGAAAGAGCAATGAATTGTTTGCTATGCACTTAATTCGACTCGCGGTTGGATTGTTAAGGAGTTGGCTGTACAGGGTTATTGCTTGGTAACGCTTGGCCACAAGTTACGTGCTCAAGCGAGACGCGTCTTGATGCGACAGGGACTTCGGACAAAACAAATGAAAGAAGTTCTTTATGCTCAGTTCACATTATTTCAGTACTTGATCCAATCCAGCGCATAATTGCAACTGGAATTATCTAAACCGTCACTGGAATCCATTGGATCCAGAAACATAACCAGTCTAGTAACTGTATTTGCCGTATACTTTTTAATCCAGCGCGCCCATTTTGAGGGCAACTGGAATACAAACTGGCCAATCCAGTGCAGGATTAAACGTTGAAAAGTGAACACGCATAGTTGTTTTTTGGGAATACTCACTTAATTTCAAATAATGACTGGAATAATATATTATAGATGATATGAATCCAATTCAGTACTGGGCTGGATCACTGGACTAAAGTGAACCAGGCATTAGAGCGTGACACGAGCCACCGCGTCGCGAGTCGAACAACGCTCACGCGAAGGGAGCAAGAGACGTGCGCATGTCGCAAGCTGTATCACCTGAGGTCGTGTCGAGACGTTATGCACTCGCGGTTATTGTTAAGGACTTCCTTGTACATGGTTATTGGCTGCTGGTCTTAGAGCAGCAGCCAATTCACGTCTGTTCTATTGTACCTTCCGCAGACTAAGCCTTGCTACCATCTTGCAGACTAGCTAGTATTTTAATTACAACAAGATGTATTGGATAAAGATCATGTCATTTTGAAAGAAAGAGCCGAACATTAACGACTACGGAAATGTCAAAAAATGCTCTGTTCCACAATAAAACGCTAGCGAATTTCGGTAACTGTATACACATTGGTGTTCATGACTGTCCCTAAAATTCAACAATAGCACTATTATATTATTGAAAGCAAAATATCCGACTGTACCCAGTAATTAGTGTTACTTGCTATGTCTCTCCATGCTCAATAGATAATTATAATTGAAAACAATGGAACCGGCGCGGCGGCGGTTTAGTTAACTGAAATGGTGTGTTATATACTGTTGTGGTACATGGTATATAACCTAACTGCCTCGTTGGTCTTGCGGTAGCAAGCGCGACTGCTGAGAATCAGGTTCTGGGTTCTTTCCCGGGGCCGGGCAGTGTTATTGGATTTTTCCATCAAAAAAACTTGGCTCAACCTGGGAATCTAATCCAGGACCTCAAGCTAAGCAGTACAGCTTGCGACCATTAGACCAACAGGGCAGTCTGTTTAGAAGACTTATGCAATAAATATTCTGCAACTCAAGGGATCCACTATAGACTCTCAAATTGCCGAACAGCATTTTCGCGCTAAAATTATGATAATAGGTGCCCTCGCAATTTTACAGCCTTATAAGTATAACCCATAAAACCCGACCATCCTTTATAAAACCTTACAATAAATAAAAAATAAACCTTATTATTTTTTTATTAAGTACGTTATTATTTTATTAGGGAACATTAAGGTAGTAAATTAATTTTGGTGGCTAAGAGACGGGCAATTGGGCCGTTAGCGTAAACCATTATAATAGACTTCTATGAAATATGGTCTAACATATCCTTTAGAAAACCACCCTAGATTCTGCATCATATTTGGTTTTATTAGCAATGTAATTAGTTTTATCTGTACACCCAAATATTTAATGAGGTTATTATTTCTTGTGAAATTGTAATTATACACCATGATTTTTAATAGTCTTACAACGGGAGCCTACTTCATGAATCCAGTGAGTACTAAACATTAAGTAAAAATTAAAATGTTATTTAAGAGATTTGAAAAATTTAAAAATAAAAAAAATATTTATCATTAAGACGTTTGACGTAGTTGAAACACCCTGTCGCGAATTTTATTCATAATTATGACGTTTGACGTAGTTGAAACATCCTGTCGCGAGCGATGATCTACTCGACTCGTGCACAGGAAAGGTATGTTCTACCGTTTGACACGTAAACATTATTACATGATGTTTCATAATTATTTATTTTTCTTTTTACCTATTGTTTAAATTAATGGAAAAATAGAAAAAATCGCGCCTAGAGGTATTTTATGACGGATACATTGAGTGGACTACATTTGTAAGAAAAAAACTGTGAAACTGACTAAAAAGTCACGGTGTATTATCTTGTTACTCAGTTGCTGGGCTGTGGAGGTCAGATATACAGTGGTCTATGTAGAATACTGGTATTCAGCTGCATCTGGGAAGACTGGAAGCCGACCCCAACTTACGGTAGACTAGGTAGATTATAATGATGATATTTCTTGTGGAATTAGCTTTCTACCTTTGTCTAAATGTTAGAATTGTAATTCCGTTCTGTTCAAAATAACTTTCGTTCTTTGTACATATATATTTGGGCCAATTTGTATAATTTATTCAGGAATGTTCCCTTGAGAGAGTATAGAATTTGTACCGTAGCGCGTTGTACAGAATTCTTACGGATTCAAGGCTAAGCTTCCACTAATAGGGGCAGCCAGAAAACGTTATTTTTTATTTAGGAACATGTAGCCTTTGGGAACACCAATTTATTTTCTCGTAGTTCGAATTGATACCTTAACAACAAACAGGGACTCCATAATGTTTGTGTGCACTTACAGTACATCAATCGAATTGATTGATCAATCGATTTTGACAGATTTTGGGGCTTACCTATAGCATTTTTTTCAAGCAAAGTGTCCGATATAATGCAGTTGTATTTACCTGAAAAAAAATGAAAAAATGCTCATTAAAACATTTTCGAAACAAAATTGTAGAAAAAACAGAACGCTCCAGTTTCCCACAACCAACAAGAACGATATTTCACTGTCCAGCATCCTAAAACTAATACATAATATTACTCATGTATTCCGTGAACAGTATATTTCAGTCACACGTAACAGGGCCAAGCCTATTGCCATCAACCGGGCACGAAACCAGAACCCAGAGTGCTAAAAAAATAATCCTGATGGAAAACATAGTATCGCTTACCCAACCTGGGAATCGAACCTGACAAAATGAATAGCTCAACAAACAATATGGCAGCCAATAGCAGCTCAGGTATCCGGAAGTATTCGGAGCTGCATCCGCGAGTGTAATGTCGGTAGCTTTGTTGCAGCATTAATATGCTGCGAGTCACAATAATCGTTATTGTTGGTATTGTGACTGGCTGCTGGCTTCTAGGGTTGGCGAAGTCCTTATTTGGAGTATTATTTGTTTTGCCGAGAGATGTCAAAGTTATTAGTAGAAGTAAAAGTTAGCACGAGAGGTTTGCATTTTCGAATTAGCTTTTTGTTGCAGTAACTTTTTTATCTTTCCTTTGATTTGGAGTAAGGTTGTATAGAAGTTTTGCCAGACGCCAAATGTATCTTCTGTTGATGACTTTAGCTTACTTCGAGTGACGTAGGAATCAATATAACCAGCGCTCGACCACCCTATGACAAGAATTGAACGAATACCTATCATCGTTTAAGTTATAACACCAAGTGAGTCAAAAATGGCAATTTAACACACGAGTGAAAAAACTGCAACATAATTATAGGTAATGTTACAATGCCGTTTTATAATTTGTGTTCAGATCAAATTAGATATAGACTTTGCTTGTTTCTGTGATTGGCTGAAACAATGCGTCTTCCGATTCTCTAGCAAACGGCATCAAAAATCAAAATGTCATAGCGCTAAAAATTTACTTACGTGGAGTTAACTTCATTGACGCTATGCAAGCCTAACAGCTCGAGCATATTTGGGCCTACATTGTCAAGAAGTAATCTACTTATTTCTAGTGTTTACAAGAGTCATTCGACTAAGATTCTGAGATAAGTAAGACAATCAGTCTTTAAACGCCGTCTTCTCATATACAATCAGTGCTAACTTTATTTGAAATGCCATTGTATAACTGTCAATCGCTTGCAATCGCGTGTGAATTCGCCGCTAGAGGCGCTATTGTAGCGCGAGGGCACCGAAATGTCAGATGTCATAGAAAGTTTACGCGTTGCGTGCTTTGTTATCACGTATTTTTACTAATATTCACGATTGTGGTCTAGATTGAGCTATTCCTGATTAATTAAAATTAAAACTTGAAGATTTTAAGTAGCAACTTAGAATCTTATTTGTTAGTACTTGGAGGTAAAATGATTTTTAAATGTATCATGCTTGCTAATTTTAGGGAGAATATTGTAAATGTGTATCTGAAATTTACACTATGTTGTTTGTATACGTAATAAAATAAACTTTTTATGTAGTTATTGGTACTTTAAAGTATAAAATAGAATTATTGACAAGACCTTACTCAACAATGGCGCCATCTGGTGAGCTCAAAAACGATAGCCCTCATTGATCGCCTAATATGTTTACAGTTTACAGTGTTACAGTTTAGTTTCTTGTATGAAGCTCTGTCTCGCCAACCCTAACCCACACTAGTAATATTATTTATTAGTTTTCTTATACAGTCACCTGGCATCCTATTGTTGGTATCGGTATCGGTACCATTATAAATGAGCACTAGTTCCCGATCGCCGTGTAAATGCAACTCGGTGGTACCGCTACAATTTATTGAATACTACCGCGTAGTTCCCATGCTAATGTCACAAGTTTGTGTGCGATGTTGAATAACATGATACTATGTTTAATCTGTGAATCTTTGGTATTGTATTGGTATTTTGAATTCATGAATTTGCTTGTTTATATTTGTTTGTTTGTGCAATTGTCTGAAAAGGATTTCGTTTGAGGAAATGAGACCATGTCTTGCTTCATCTTTAAATTAAATTTCTTTATATCGTAGTACCTAGCTCATGATGCTCTGGAGGAGCTCGTGGCTAAAGCTCGGGTCGATCTTCAGGTTAAGCCGTGCTTGCATAGGTTGGTCCATAGATGGACTATCCATTACATACAGAGTCGATCCCGGATGTAATTTGTAGATCTTAGACAGTTCTTACAGGTAGTCATTGGCTTGAAAGTCTGACAACCAGCCTAAGCAAGGGTTATCGTATTACCCAGTACTTACTGGGTTGTGGAGGTCAGATGGCCAGTCGCTCCATGTAAGATACTGGTATTCAGCTGCATCAGGTTAGACTGGAAGCTAAAACCCAACATGGAAAAAGGCTTGGCAGATGATGATATCTTAGTGCATACGTAGGTACTACATATCACGAACTGCGTTATATTATAAACTTCTCCAAACAAAAACATACCGCAAAAGAATTACACTCCCAAAACTTTTAACCAACCTGCGTAACTCAGGTTTTGTAGACCTAATAAAGCTTCTGTACGCCTTGAAATAGTGTTCCTAACTTAGTAAATATAGGCACCTAGTGCTACAAGTCTATCACTGAGCTTGTGGCGTGACCTTAGGGGCTGGACAGCGATGTTTACGAGCCAGTCTAGACGAACACGTATAAAAAGACGAGCAAACCTTATTCCGATGATGTCATTGGTTAATAGGTTAGTGTGGCAGTGTAAAATGGATACAAATATGTAAGCAGCGTGGCATGAAGATATAGAAAGTGTTCAATTTTGATAATCAATAATGTTTATTAGTATACAAGAAAGTAGTTAAGGTGGAAGCGCAAAGGTAGCCCGCGAAACTTAAAATTTCTTACGTTTTTCCAATTTGCAGGTCAGTGTAAGGTTGTATGTTGATGAAAATATGAATCGCGCCAGTAACACGTATGGAGTTACAGAATCATAATAATTAAAATCACATACAACCCTCCAAGTTCATTTAACCCCATTGAGTGAGTTTTGCATGAAATAGTTATTGAATGGGGTTAAATAAATAATGAGAGTTGTATTGATGATTTGAATGATATGCCTTTGACACTCGGGAATAATATAGCTTCCCGTTATAGAAAGAACTTTCGGAATCGGATCAGGAGTTCCGAAGATGACCTTCCTAATACAAACTTAAAACAAATTTTACCTCATTGTTGTGTTAGTATAGACAAGACTTGGAACAGGCTCTCAAGATTAAGTTATGCTTATTCGTGTGCAGAGCTAAGGAAAATCCACTGTTGCATGTAGTCTATTCTAGATTAAGCGCAGGTCAAATAGAATAAATATTATCATGCATAATACAACAATGGTCCTATGATTACCCATTCATATGCACATGCCTAACAGGTTTACAATTAACACCGCATTAAAGCAGCTGACACAATCCATCTTATTTAATACTATTCAGTAGAACAACAAATAATTCACACCATACCGCACTAAGCAACAAATTCTCACATTCTAGAATAAATAACCCATATTTAACTCGACCCCATTAATTCCCCTTTCAACCAAAAACAGGTACAAGTTAGACAAAAAAAAAACGACAAAAATATTTGCGTCACTCGCTCTATCAACGACAGCAACCAAAAAATATGGGTCCCAGAACAAAAGTCCTGTTAATTTATAGATCACGATAAATAGTCCCTTTTTATTTTCGATAGCGTGACCGTTGGTTCCCATTTGACCCCAAAAACATGTTTTAAAAATGTTGCATGAATTATCAAACATCTGTAGATTACTTCACTACGTTTTGGAGCTATTAAAATTGTTATCAGTTGGTTTAATCTATCGGAAAAGGTAATAAAAACGTATGGTAATTGTACATTACCGTTTACCGTCTTTCCATAGGTAAATATGTGAATAGGAGATAGTAGAAACTCCGTTAAAGCGAAAATAAAATGAAAAACAAGTTGAGTTAAAACCTTGTTTACATTCTACAAAACTATGCAAAACAATTTTCATTTGTAATATCTAAAATTCCCGTCCCTTGCATCGTTCGTGTAACTTTATTGCAATTTAAATCTACGCAATAAAATATGTTTTGGATTCGTATATCAAACGCTAATATCATAACTTTGCTAACCTCAATGAGATATGCGCTGATATTGCAATACTCTGGAAATTCTAAACAATGAAACCGTTTGTCTGTACTGTTGGCATGCTCTCATAAACAACCGTCTCGATTTAAGTCTGGATCTTAAAGCCCGACTGCACCACGAGAGTTTTATTCATTACTAGCTGTTGCCCGCAGCTTCGCTCGCGTTTTGGTCGGAAATTATCCCACGCGCACGTTGAAAATATATAGCTACCTATTCGTGAAAGAATTTTCAAAATCGGTTCAGTAGATCCAGAGATTACCCCCTACAACCTCACCAACTTTACCTTTTTATAATATACT
The DNA here is from genome assembly GCA_947578425.1 of Eugnorisma glareosa. Lineage (NCBI taxonomy): Eukaryota > Metazoa > Arthropoda > Insecta > Lepidoptera > Noctuidae > Eugnorisma > Eugnorisma glareosa. The sequence continues at coordinate 2,019,523 of OX387971.1, read as the reverse complement.
AGCTGTTGCCCGCGGCTTCGCTCGCGTTTTGGTCGAAAACTATCCCACAGACACGTTTTAAATGTAGCCTATTGCACTCGGGGATAATGTAGCTTCCTATTAGTGAAAGGATTCAGTAGATTCAGAGATTACCCCCTACAACCTCACAAACTTTGCCTCTTTATAAGTATAGATTGACTAACGACTGTTCAACCACGCCTTTTTTGAAGTTCAAAGCTTCTAACTCTGTACAAGTCTCTTAACTTTAACCAGTGTTTATGAATAAATACCAATATCACTCAATCACAATTCTGAATATAATAATTCAATCTCTACTATCTTTAAACGATTGACAGAAACAAACAAGTTAATAATTCATCAGTCATGCAGGTGGGTCTACAAGCTACAATAATTAATTAAATTACTTTTAATGGAAAACAATTACAGTTCCAGTTTCCAGAACAGTTCTAAAAACATTACAAACAAAACGTTGCAAAAGTACACTATGCCAAACACAATTAACGCTAACATGGAACTGCTCGATTAATAATTAAAATATCACATTCCAAATGCATGTGAAACCCTATTTTTTATCATATGTTTTATCTCCAGTTTATAAAATGTAACTAAATACAACGGTCGACGCAAAACTGTGGCAAACTGGTTTATAGTCTGTTTGAAAAATAAATTGTAAAGAACTATTTCTTTACAATTTATTCAGTCATTTTTCAGTCAGTTTCAGAAAATCGGAAAATCTTACCAATTTGAAGCTAATTTGAAGTCTCACATACTAAATGAAGTGCTTTGAATTGATGGAATACTACAACAAGAAATTTTCACCTAAAATCACCATACAGATGTTTTTCATTTGACCTTTATAACCCTAAGTTTCACTGCAGATTTTTCAACTATTCTTTGGAAAAAGTAGTGACATATAGAGTTAAAACCTTCTAAATACAGAAAAATGTGTTACTAATTCGCTTATTGAATGATTAGTTAATTGCGAAAAAATTCAACCTGAACAGGCTTTATTTATAGTTTCACCAACTACTTTTCAAACCGACTATAACAGTAATTAATGTTTACATCAAAAACTCTTTTTTACAACAACATGCAGTTGGCACGTCGAGGTCATAAAAATGGCACACTGAGCTATTTTTAGGTCCACCTAATCGCCCGCTGCACAGATTGTGCATCATCGTTCATAAATCTGAATTATATATTTACAATATGCAATGTGCAAACAATCTGCAGTGATATATGGTACTTTAGATAAGTACGGTCTTTCCAAAATATCTTCTTAAAGAACACATTCGTCATTATGACTGATCTCCTATGATTTAGGTAACGATATTGCTATTATTTATGAGCAAAATCTGTGGTCCCACGTTTGTGGTGCATGAGAAGGATATCTATTTAACGGTAACCTAAATATCTAAACAACTAACATCACATGGAGAATTACCCCATTCTAAAACCGTTTGTACAACTTGCACTGCAATTCTTCTTGCACGATCGACGTTATTTGACGTCTCCATTTTTATGCTCGAAACATTTAAATGGTTAGTTATGCATCATTCATTACGTGCCCTCGCCATACTTAGGTCGCGCGAAAAACTGTTCACACAATGACAAGAGTGACCTTGCATATGCGTATCCCGCATGGAATGATTGGTACGGTTTATGTTTGGATTGGTGGTGGATTACAGCCCCACTCTGAGAGGAGGCCTGTGCTCAGCAGTGTGGTCATTACAGGCAAATTATAAAGGGTATAACAAAATCCTTAAAGAAGCCGAAAGGCACTTGTTCTTCCCGTCATTGCGATGTTTTTTTTTGTTCTAGACCATACCTGGGAATCTTCTAGTTACGGACGTATTGGGGATCAAAGTTCCAACTTTCTCACAAGTTTTTTTTTTTCAAATACATGTTTTTAAAGATTTTTACTTGAAACACCTCCACGGCCCCAGCAGTTCAGCACAATGTTTTGAGTACGTTACAGTGAGGCCTACCGTAAAACGTGATTTATGAGCACCAAAAAAAAAAAATGTTTCCCAGCAATAATTTTTGCGTACTTAAAGTTACTTAGTTTGATGTACAGACGCGAGCACGTCAAGCTTACCCGAAACTGTTAAATTTTCCCAATCAACCTTGAACCTTAACAACATTAACGACAAAGTTGAAAATCTATTTAAAAAAATTGACAGATTGTAGTAGCTTGATGTGCTTGCGTCTGTACATAATGCTTGGTTGACGGCTTCGTTAAGTGTCTTGTTACACCCTGTATTAACAATAGATTACGGATAAATCACTTGTGTACTGGTTATACAAATTCTAGCGAAACTATTCATTTGAATATCGTATATAATAATCGTTATATTGGAGAGTCAAAACAAATTCCAGCTCACGATACTCGGAAATTCGAGTAATTCGAAAACACAAAGGTACTTCAAATAGGAACAATTATAAACATTCATGAATACGTGACTATTATTTGAAATGTGCAGCATTCAGTGTATCGTCGGGATATACAAAATACCTCATATGCGTTGCCTAAATGCCTGCTGCAAAATCCCACCTGTAATATTTGACACAGAGCCAAATTCGTTACCGGCCGCCATATTGTAAACAGCGAGAGATATTTCAATCAAAATCATGTAATGCATTATATCTACACAATGCAGTATGCGTCCATAGTTTATACCATGTTTATGCCAAATGGGGAATTTCTGAATGACGTCATTGATTCGGACCTGCCTCAATAACGTAACGTGATATCTTGCAGAACTTTCGATGTCTGGGTAATGCAGCTTGTCTCGTTTCAGGGGGAACAGTTATTATAGTACTTGGCAAGGAACTGCAAAATCTTTCAATAGTCATTTGGCTTCATTCATATGACGGTGTCGATATCGATATTTTGGGAAATGATAATATTTTTGGTGAGATAGGACTATCGGCTCATTTATTATCGGTACCAGTTATAACCGGTTTTGGAGTTCTTACGTTAACATCGAAGCAAGTGTGTGTTGTCATGCGAATTGATACGCACAAGAATACCGGGACCACTAAACACAGTACGTAGGTCAGACGAGATGCTAGCAACAATTTAATATTATTACTATCTTTCAATTTCGGCCGATAGAAGTATTAGTAAAATATAAGGGCGACAATAAGTCGAAGCCAGAAGTTTTCTTCTCATTGGCGTTTCCAAGACAAAAAAAAATTGCCGGAAAATTAAGCCATTCGAACTCCACTCACTGACGCAGTCATAAGTTCATCAAGTGTACATGTCATATGCAGCAGGCACATATTGTAACATTTAATTAGGCTATGAATTCTAAAAGAATTTAATAGCGAGTAAATCAAATCAGAAAAGTTTCCAACAGGCACTAATAGCCATCATACAATCTCATACAGGATCTGCAAATAGTTCCACTGAATACATCCGCCAGTACGTTCGAAATCCAATCTACTGCACATACTATGGTAATAAGATGTTCACTCATCCGTGAGTTCCGTGTGTGTTGTATATTACGTATCTCGTGTGTATAAGGTTCAAGGTCAAATGATGGTCCACTATGTCCTTGTGCGAGAACAATATAAGGCGTGACCACATAGCTAAGCTGTATACTGTATAGATTAATTGCACATGTGTGCATATATACCTATAGCGATTGAGAAGATAATGCTGTAACTAGCGTGTCCATGGCAATCTAAATGAAGTCGGCCCGGGATTTGGCTACGATTTTGGCGCCGTCTTTGCGTCCATCAGTTCCTGTAACGTGCAGACAATAATAGGTACTCTGCACCATTCGTATAGGAGACAGGAGTCAACGTAAAGAGAGATTATTACAATGTCTTCTTTTTGGTTATTTGCTTTTGCAGCTGTGTTTGTGGTTTTCTCATTAAGTCTATCATTTTCTCAATATAAAATCTTCCCTTTTCGTTCCTAGTTCTTGCAGACTTAGTTTGTAGTCATCTGATAACCCATGGTCGTCACCATTTTTTCCTATTTGGTGTCTAGCTCTTGCCATTTGGTCTATCAAGGATATCCCAGCATTTCATTTAAGCTTTGTTTAAAAACCAATTCTTTTACTTATCACCCAATCTTTCACGTCCATTAAAAACACATCCCAACACAACACATTATTTAAATCCACGTATAAACATCTCTTTACAGAGACGGTTCGAGAGAGCCAAGAAATGCCTTCAAACCCATTCAACATCTTCATGCAAATTGATCAAAGAATTGGATTTACAAATAGGATGCCCAAATTGATTTCTGTCAACCTTACCTTTCCCTGTATAACATTATTACAGAGATCCTATGGATTCCAAGAACCTGGCTTTTTTTGATACAAAACCTTCACTTTTAGCCCATATGCGCACGAGCGATTTTTTAACGCGACGTTTTTTATCGCACACTGGAATTTCAACTCAAGAAGAGATGATTTTTTTTTTGTCTAAAGTTCAGAATCCAACAGAACCAATCCCTAGCGCGTTAAAAGCGCTCTGCTGTCAGATTGCCGTCCCATCGTACAAAGGAAAAGATAGTGCACCTATGTCTGCGAACACTAGTGCACATCATAGTGTCCATGGCTACTCCGCTGACATTGGCCGCCATTGCTAAAAAACTGCGATCAGGACTATAATTGTCGTCAAAGGCGGCAAAAAACGCCGCGTTGAAAAAAGCATCGGTGCGAACGCTGGCTAAGTCATCCGATTATCTGATACGGGAAATCCGAAGAAATGGAACAGCCTCGTTCATGATAAATGGATCCCATTGATTTTGTTCTTTCAACACGTCCCTGGTTTAGGAAGAAAAGCTGATGGTCGTTATCGTTAGAAGCGACCTTCAGTTTCCACATTAGGTTGGCAAGAAGGTGGGATAAGGTAGTAAAACCTTTATCTTGATCTGTTTTTGGGACTTAAGGAAGGAGCTAGGAAGAAAACCTTCATTAATGATTAAAATACAGTGTGTTTTATATTTACAGTCGCAATTAATAAAACATTTTACGTAGGTACTGCGAACATCGTGTGGTTATGAAAATAATGTTTCGTATGTCACACACGTGACTATGATGATTATGACAATCTAAGTTGACGAAATTAAGTCCTTTTTTACTAACAATAACTTGTTGACAATCCTTTAAGTTGTATTTAGGACCTACCCTCATCCGTGATAAAAACTTACTTAACTAACAAGACTACGACTTAGGTAAGAACTACGGAAGTTAGCTGAAGGACTATTGTGACACCAACTTTTACCATTGATTCAGTACATGATTCTTAGCCTATTCGGCGAAAAATTTCAGTTCTTCCATACACTTTGACTGTCTTTGTTTCTTTGTCGTGTGGTTAGTGCTTGTGGTGTCTTGGGTTCGAACTTGAGACCTATGACTTGTCAGTCCAACGGTCATACCACTACGCTATCACTGCTTCTTATTTTTTTTCCTATTTTGACCGTGTAACCCGCGCTTATTAACCAACGAAAAGTTTCAACACTGGATCTAAGATCTTAGTCGATGTCCGTTCATGAACAATCCGAGTATTGATTTTCTAACATCCTTTAGATCACATCTTCTTATCCATCTACATCATCATCTATGTCCAGAGTGTGCGGCGAAGCGTGAGGCGGGCGTGTGCGCGTGCGCACCCAATGTCAAGGTCACGGCGTGTTTACAGAAATAGCGGCGCACACAAAAATAAGACTCGGGAGTAGCTAAACTCGAGCGCAGTTAACGTTTTACATAGTTTCTTCTGTGCTGTGGTAGAAATTAGGAAATTAAATTAGGCCCCGCTTCTCATACAAAACGTTGTGGGTTCAAATCCCCGGCTATTACCTACTAATGTATCTTTTTTGAATTCAAACACCTGTATTGGAACAGTAATATGATGGAGTTATTATTTGCCATAAAAATTAATTGGGATTGAGTAATACTTTGGATGATGATGAAACGATTTTCTTCGACGATGGAGGTACAAAACACAAAATGCATTTAGTTAGGCATACATGAAAGATCGCTGTAAGATAACAGAAATTACTAATTATGTAATTAATGATTAATAACAAAGATAAATGCCGACAATATCGATTCGGTATCGCTGATTGCCGATTAGTCATCGATAAGTTTTCTCCTAATCTCGTTCACAATGTTATGTTCCATACAATGTTTTACTGAACATTCTTAGGCTGAAACTAAATCTGAACTAGTGCGATAAACCTGTCCAAGGATTATTTCTGTACGGATGAATGAACTCTATAACTACACATCAATCATTTAAAACTGTACTACTATTTCTGGACACCCGTGTTTGTAAAGTAAGCCTTAATTGACTAGAGAGAGAATTGGGAACCATGCATTCATACCTACTAGCTAAGGAGATTACCAATGAGGGCTATCGTTTTTGAGCTCACCAGATGGCGCCACGGTCGATTAAGGTCCTGTCAAAAATTCTATTTTATACTTTAAAGTACCAATAACTTCATAAAAAGTTTATTTTATTACGTATAACATATTTACAATATCCTCCCTAAAATTAGCAAGCATGAAACATTTGAAAATCATTTTACCTCCAAGGACTGACAATTAAGATTCTAAGGTTCTACTTAAAACCTTCAAGTCATAATTTATCAGGGATAGCTGACTCTAAACCACAATCTATACGAATTCGAATTCATACGCGATAGCCCCTATTGATGCGGCTGTTAGTATAGTCACCTTCGTAATTGCTTTACCACTTTTAACAAAAACTCTTCCGAGGCAGAAAATGTCTGTCGCATTATTCTTAAAAATATTTTTTTAATAAATCGGGATCTTGGTTTATGACATGTAACTTGCCTTGCCTGGATAAGGATAAGGGACGCATAGAACTGGGAAGTGTGACAGAAAAAAGGGGAGACCTATACCCAGCAGTTGGTGATTCCGGGCTGATATGATGATGATGATGAACTTGCCTTCAAATGCATTACATTAGAAAGTGACCTTAGTGGTGAATCACCATCATCACGATCTCGACTATACATAAATATGTGACCCAAAAATCAACTCAAACCATCTTAAATCAATTAAAAAGCGACAACTCAAGGACGCAAATCCCATATTTCGCAATCCTTAATTTGTTTTTAAATGATCAGTTGGCTCACCAAGCGAAAAAAAATTGCCGAATACTTATGAGTGTCGTCGCGTCATAACCATTCATTTTTATAATTAAGTGCATTTGAAAATGCGTCAACGGTTGCGTCAAATCGCGGAGATCCGTAATAGCTCGTCATTATGTAGACATATTATATTACGTTCTTGAAATAAATTTTTGCTTTGATAAATCTACGTACTTACGTAGTACGTAGGTACGGATATTTTTTCATCATCTGCCTAGCCTATTCCCAAATATATTGCGGTCGGCTTGCAATGTAACCAGATGCAGCTGAACAACTTATTTGGTATACCATTGAACCTGAGTAATCCACATTGCGCACACACAGTTGCAGTGGTAGTTAGAGAGGGGCATTGAAAATTTTAAAACATCGATAATGAGCTACAATTATTTGAACAGAGCTTGACGGTTGTCATCTGTGTTTGAAAATTTCTCCAGATCTTCCAGCTAGCAGTTGCTAGACCCATTCATGAAGGCATGGACTTAATTAGGTGTCGCAGCCTTGCCTGGTATTTATTTAGCGCTTAGCGTTGGTTGGTTTAGCAATGTGTAACCTTTAAAATCGATAAATGATAGTCTTGTTACATGGAAAATGAGCATTAGTGTTAGCCTAGTGGTATGACCATCGGACTGCCAAGTCATAGGTCTCAAGTTCGAACCCTAGACACGCACGAAAATTCAGAAAAATCCGAAGCTGATTTTTCAGATTTTTCGGATTCATGTGCGTATTGTATAATAATCTCTTGCTTCGGTGAAGGAAAACATCGTAAGGAAACCAACATGCCTGAGGGATACTTCTCGACGGCATGTAAAGCCAAGGCAGAGGCCCATGGGCGGCATAAGATCTCTGATACCAGGTTAGGCACTCACCACACGAAAAAGAACGATGTAAAATAAATGGCACAAAGATATCATGCGCACTTTTTGGAAGCATTTAAAGAAAAAAAAAACAAATGAAAACAGCAAAATTACTGCACGATTTGAAAATTATTCACACAAAATTCTAGAAGGAAATATAGCATTCGCATTGCAGTTGCTACGCAGACTAGTACTAATTAAATAATCACTCGTCGTTTCAAGACAACTAATGTCAAGCCTTCATTTAATTTTCAGGATGTAAAAATGTTTCTGAAGAACTTCCAACAGCTGTAGCATATTGTACTGAAGATAAAAACATGGAATTTACAATTTACAGCAACGTTAGTAGATGTCATAAGTTGTTTGTCAAAACGCTGCAGCGCTCTTTTGTATAAATTAGTTTTACATTCGACCTTTGTAGTTTGTAGTTGAGTATTTTGTTCAGAACAGCGGCTGATTATGAATTTAGATGGTAAAACAGCATCACACACTTGTATTGTGTGACGCTTTGCTTGCATAAGCACCCACTGCTGGGACCCAGGCTTCTTCCCTAAGAGGGACAGAGCCAAAATCCACCACACGAGCCCAATTCACGTTGGTAGATGTCACATGACTTCGAATATTTGGTTCTAGGACATGCCGGTTTCATCACAATTATTTCCTTCGTCGTTTTGAGATCACGCTGAAAAATAATGTCGGGGCCGATACCACTGAGCTGGCTTTTGCTTCTAAAATATGAGCCGTGGGGACTTATTTGGGGCAATTTCCTATCCTCCCAAAACTGTGCCAATATCATTTCGCAGCTTCGCTGCGATCAGACGCAAGCGAGCAGCGTCCTTGTTGCGTAGGGTGCGTGCCAGTACCAACAGTCACCTGAGTGTAATTGCCAACAAACTGGATTGTCCTATTATCTGGTATCTAAGTCAGCTACATGCTCCTGTAAATATAGTTAATGTCTACTAACATAGTTGTTAAGTTTTAATGTTACTAATATCGTTGTATTTGTGCTGTACGCTAACATAGTTTTTAAGTGAATATGTACTAACGTAAATTTATAGAGTTTATTCTGAAATAAAGAGATTATTATTATTTCCTTTATTCAATTATATACATATAAATTACATTTTTAAATATTTCTAAACAAATTAATATTAAAAAAACATTTAAAAATATAAAAAATAGTGGTCCGCCGGTATCGGGAGCAGGGTCCAAGCTACCGGTGGTTAGGGCTCCAGAGACAGGAACCTCCTCACAATGCGAGCCGTATCGAGGAGTACTGCCTTCTGAATCAGGCCCTTGATCCAACCGCCTAAGGAGAGCCTCGAGAGATGTTCGTCGAGGCTTTTGGTTATAAGGCCATTGGCCGTCACAACAATCGGCACAATGATAGCCGAGTTCACATTCCACATGTCGACAACCTCGTGTGCTAAGTCAAGATATTTCATTTGTTTCTCTTTCTCAGCTTTCACGAGGTTCTCGTCATGTGGGATGGTAACATCGATTATCATTACGCGGCGCGCTGATCGGTCTATCACCACTATGTCAGGCTTATTGGCGACAATAGTCCTGTCAGTGATGATAGACCGATCCCAGTACAGCGTGACATGGTCTTTCTCGAGAACTGGGTCGGGCACATACCTGTAGTACGGTACCTCAGATTCCACAAGTTTATATTTCAAGGCAAGTTGCTGGTGAATAATCCTGGCTACTTGGTTATGCCTGTGCAAGTACTCGCCGTTAGCCAGACGAGAACAACCAGAAATAATATGTCTGATGGACTCGCCCGGACGGTGGCATGCCCGACACACGTCAACCGTCCCGTCCTTCATAATATATTTCCGGTAGTTGTTCGTCAACATAACTTCGTCCATAATCGCACAGACAAAACCTTCAGTTTCCCCAAAGAGGTCACCGAAACGTAGCCAGGACACGGATGCTAGAAAATCTACATCGGGCCCATGAAGAGCCCGGTAGAAGCGCCCGTGAAGCTCCTTGCCTTGCCATACTTCCTTGCGGTCATCGGTAGTAAGTACTACAGGTTTGCGCCAGTTCTCTTTAGCCATGGACAGCGGGGTGAGGCCCTTGTCCACTGCGACCACATCTCGGTGCATACCCACCTCGGCTTTTAAAAAGTATTCTCTGAGACTGCATACCCCGCGGTTGTGGAGCGTCTTCGCGTTTAAAAAGCCTCGACCCCCGCACTTCCGCGGGATATACAGTCTCATCACCGATGATCGTGGGTGATGCATCCGGTTTGCAGTGTATTATTACTATGATAATCTACATCTTCCATTACAACATTGTCTACATTCAAATTTGACGTTAACATAATAATACTTAACGATCCCATTTTATTCCTAATTTGTCTCACTGTTAACATATTAATCAGTACTAACGTACCGATACACGATAATAGGTTCGACTTCAAAGAAGCTTTTATAATTACAATCGGGAGGCACAATGACACATTTTCCAATATTTATGATGTATAGCCATAGCATAATGGAAACCAGTAAACCAACATAACATCTGTAATCGCCGAAGGGCTAGGCAGAGGTGTACTTAATAATACACGCACATTTCGCCAGTTATGTTTAAGTACCATGTAATAGGGGCGAGCCTATTGCCATCAACCATTGAAACACGAGTTGCAAGAATTACGATTATACATTGAAGGTAGTCGAACAAAATGTTGATTAAGTTTTCGCACTAGAAAATCATATGTGAATCAGCTGATTCCAACCATTTGTTCCTAGTTGAATATCGCTACTAATATGTCTACTGTGGAGTTCCGTATAGCTACTAATGCTTCTCAGAACGCGCCTTAAGATGGCTGATACAGATAAGCGAGACGTGTGGTTACAATATTAGGATAGTCTGTTATTGTTTAGTGAAGGAAGTTATTATTAGAAGCAATGTTAATTATGGGCTAATGAACTATGAAGAATAGGGCACCGCTTGTCTTGTTGAGAATAAAGTAGTTGACCGTACTAAACACAATGTTGACAATACAGAATAAGACAACATAATAGCTGTATATGAAAGGAATTCTACTAATTCTATAAACACTGTAGTCATTTTAAACAAGGACCTTAAAATAGCAACCACTATCGTCTCAATCACCACACATAAAAGAATAGATGATCACAGTTTTCTGTAAACAGACGATGAAGAGGATCGAGGAAGTTAAAAGTTTTATAAAGCAGTAGTTTATCATCAATTCACAATTCAGCAGAACCCAAGAGTTGTTTATTTAATTATTTAAGAAAACATGCATAACGTAACAGACCAATCCAAGATATTGCACAGTTAAAAGAAACATATTTTGTGGTGACGGCATATTTTCCTGTGACTATATCCTTACTGCACTAGAGGCAGTTTGAAGGGTCCTACCTCCTTATAATTCCGAGCCAGTACTAAAAGCCCTGACGGATATAGAACAGACAATTGTCTTCAACATAGGATATGGACTAGAAACATGTCGATACTTGTCTGATGCCATTAAGTATAAAAGGTTATTGCTACGCGTGACTTTAAGGCCGACACACCTATATTTGTGTCGTGTGGATGTTTATCTTTTTAATATTAATGAAACCTATTTTATTGATTGATTTTTTGCTAAACTTGTATCTACCTACGTATAGAGAGACGGCCATGTTCCACGGATGTCTAATTAGTTCCCATTTATTTGCACCTTTGAAGATCGAAAGAATCTCTAAGATCATCATCCTCTCGAAAATCATCTTCTAAGATCAAACAATACAGCCATCTAAAGAACCGTCTACTTGCAAAGAAGAAGAAGACCTACATTAGAAATCAGTCGGTAGTGATACTACAAGGAATTACAAGATGAGACACTACGGTTACGGAGACGGTTTTCATGTTGTATGTAACGTAGCGTAGACTGAAATGTCATAAGGTAAGCTTTGATAGTTCTATGAGCAGGGGAAGACCAAATCAACGATGGATGGACTGTGTGAAAGATTATATGGGTTGAAAGAGGGGGACTACTGAAGTGAATGTGAAGACTAATAGAGATGTTGGAAGGAGATATGATGCGCTAAATCGAAATACACTAGGACAAGGGCACGAGGACTATGATGATGATGCAACAAGTAGTACATACTACTATTTGAAGATCAAGAAGATAATTAATAGTATCGCAATCAAAATAACACCAAAAACGATTAATGTCAAAACTAAAAACCACACATAAATTAAATTTAATTACCAGTCCCGCACATGTGATCGCTGAATCAGATCTCGACCAACATTTGCCTAAACACGAAACCAGTTACTAGTTTTTTGTTCTCTCAATTAAAGATTGGCACAAAAAACTAGACAAAAAGTTTATGAGATAGATATTGCTAGCGCCACACTTATGTCATCTATTCACACTTCAGTGTTTGTACTCGAATGTTTTATTTTTAATCTGTTGCTAAGTCACATGATTTTTGATTTAGTGTGGTTGAAATTATTGTGGTATATGGATTCGTATGTTTGTAGATTTTAGAGATTGATATTTAGTTTAATTGTAGTGTAGGTTCAATGGCAATTTAAATTTAGTCAAGACAGAATTTGGCTACGCTTTCGCACCTTCAGAACATCAGTTCCTGTAACGAACCAACAACAGGACGAGCGAGACACAATAGTAAGTCCCTCATCTTTGTGGAACCGATTTAAAACACAGTTTATTTTAAGTTTTAAATATACGACTATAAAGCGACTACCGTAACTATAGTCAGTTGAGAAAGTGGTGCCAGAGTGCAAGGATGAGTTCGGTTACCTAAAAAAAAGCTAATGTTTTTTTTACTTTTTTGGAATAAGCACAATATTTACTTCTCCCGTATTACCTCTTCATAGCTACTGGTGATCAAACACCACTTAAGAACCCTTCCAACCCAGGTACTGCCTACTTAAGAGAGCAGGCACGGAGCGCAAAGAATCATAAAACTGGTACAATATTTGCACAGCAACACCTACGCAGAGGACGACGTGTGGACATGCTTTAGGGTCACCATATATTACGAAGACGATTACTTTATTGCCTTTTTCCCTTCATAAAGTTTAAGAAAGCGGTGACTTTAAGAATATATTGGGAGACAATGGCTATAAAGTGTTAGATTTTAAAGAAAACTTTCAAGAAGAATGAAAGATTAAAATCTTATAATACTAACTTACGGTAGGCCACAACTGAATACTGCCAAAACCAAAAATGGACTTCGATAGGCTAAGCTGAACCCAATCAGTCAGAACATGTAAACTGCGTTCAAGAGCAGTCTGTGACATCATTGCTATGGAATGCTGACAGTTATTGAACGCAGTATTGATCGCGTTCAGTGTAATTGATGAAATCCACGGTGAGATGAATCAGTTATAATAGTAGTAGATGGTAAAACAAATGAATGACAATGATGACATACGAATGGATAATGATAGTCATCATCAAATGAGGACGAAGCCAGCTGCTATGATTTAATCCCCCAGTACAACAGTTGAAACCGAAAGAAACTTAGCTATTTGGCACCCGTTCAAGAATGTAAGGGAAGTGATCTATTATTTATACCAACTGAAAGGTATTCGTTATTATTAATGCATATGACGGATATAAACAAAGTTATAATTTATAATTAACTTTACTGTACCACGTGCGTAGGAAGGGCAAATATAAATATTATCATAACAGAATAGTTGATGGCAATCAAAGATCATTTTCACTGAATATCAGCGGCAGATTTATCTACTGATTTATTTCAAAGTAGAGATTTTCACTATTGTTTCGCAGTACGAAGTTTCTTGATTAGATAGTATAAGTGTATATAGTGTATAGATACAGGCTGCCATAACTGCTGGTTCCATTGTGGCCGCGGTAAGAGAATGGAACCATAGTCCCCTACATATACGATGGCAATTCTACCACAGGCCGGTTACCCAATTCGCTGCATTTAGGGCATGTGTGTGTAATGTCAATGTGTTTTATTTATGGTAATGTATTTTTGTGAATGTTGTATGTGGATTTATATCTGGAAAATAAAGATTTTATTTTATAACACCTAGTATACTGCCTTTCGTAAACAGCCTGCCTTCAGTGTGTTATGTCTTTATAGCCTAACAATCATTATCATTGATTCACCTAGCTCGTATATGTATATCATATAAATCTAAAATATTTTATTACATCACACAATTTTCTACCCTGTACACTCAAATCTCTGCAAAGGATCTCGCAAAGCATTCAAACCGTCACAACTAAAGATCTCTACTTTATATACTGACGCCATTGTAAAACGCGTCTTTGACATCCAGTAAGTTGACTAAACATATACTTGAATAAATTGGACGAACGGCACAAAGAGACTGGAAACGAAGGTTCGTAAAATACGGACGTTATATTTGCGAAAGGTGGGATGTTGACAGACACACACACGCACACATAAAGTACGTGTGAATATATCCCGAAACACTTATGTCCCTACTACACTATGTGACACCTAAATGAATCCCTAAATAAAAGAGTACTGTTGAATTTCCAACACTCAGCTCAGTGTCGAGAGTTGAAATTTAGGTGACGCCTTAGTATTACTGAAGACGGAGCATTACATACACACCTTTGAAATAAGCAGTTTGATGTGTTAGATGTTTATGTGAAAATGAAGGAGTACGGATGAAAAGAAGGTTGTTAGGATACAAGTCAAGAAGTTTGCACTAATTGGGTATTTATGTGTTATAATACTTATAATAGCTTTAAAAGGAGGTAATTGATGAAAGTATATTAATAACTTGTGTACGTAATTAAGTACTTAAATTAAATACGCCCAGGACACTGAACAGCAGGATTTTTGGAGGAGGAATAAGGAAAATGTTTTCAGAAAAGTTTTAAGTGTGAATGTGAATGGCTAAAAGAGGAAGAGTAGGGAGAGAGATCAGAGACATGATGCAGAGACTGTGTTAAAGGTAAAATAGCTAGTAAGGATACTGAAAGTACGTGTAACAGAAAGGGTATAATCATATGAAATACTGTGGTACTGTGGTGTGTATATATATAAAGTTGTTCAGTTTGATGGTCCGTACATCAAACTGAACAACTTTATATATACACATTTGGGCCGATTAGGTATTGAAATTTTGTATAGGACAGCTGATTATTTTTTTACGATTTCGATGGTGGTCCCATAGAAAAAGTTGTTCAGTTTGATGATCCATACCACAGTATTCCATATGATTATACCCTTTGTGTTACACGCTTTAGAGAAGATATGCAGCGCAGTTCAAAAAATTATTAGGGTAAGCGCAGAAGAACGATGCTGAATTAAGCAGTACTTTGTTGATTTAAATTACAGGCAGCTGAAGAAAGAAATCGATCGAATCCAATAACAAATAGACTGAACCTCCTTTCAAATTAACTTATCCCAAAAAGTTTAGAGAACTACCAACACTAGTCTATTGCCAAACAGCCTTCAGCAGCAAATTCCGAAAATTTTACTAGAACAACCATCAATAAAGCTCATGTAACTGAAAAGTTGGCTACTGCCTCAACTTTGGACACCGTAAACGATCGGGCTAAGCATACAGACTTTACCATATGCGTAAGAGGTCTAACCGCCTGGCCACGACCTACATGCTCAAGCTACACGCGTGTTGCGACAGCAGCTACGGAGAAAACAAATGAAAGAAGAATTAGAGCGTGCCATGAGTTATGAGGTGATCCGACAGAGAACCACAGTTGCCGACATAGCTCACGGAATAAGTAAGCTGAAGTGGCAATGGGCCAGCTATATTAGCCGTTGGAGTAGACGTGTTCTTGAAGGAAGACCGCGAATCGGCAAGCGTAATGTTGGGACGCCTTCAGGCTCGGAGGAGCGACAATGCTGTAGACTGATGATGATGATGCCATGAGTCACCGCAACGCGAAGGTACTCATGCAAAAGAAACAAGTGACACGCGCGTGTTGACGCGTCGTTTTTTCTGAGGTCGTGAACCGGACATAAGGCCGCTCATAAAACGGTCACACCGAATTCGGTAATAAAGTATAGAAATGGTGTGTCCAAATACAAGTAGCCGTGCTCCGTGTATGATATATGGACTTCCCGGAAATCTGTCCTCGATTTTTGTAACAAAGTGTGTGCAATGTACGGTGCCATGTTCAAGTTCCGTTTCAAAATAAATTCGATATCAAATTTTGAGATTATGGTTTCTATTTTCGGATTTTTAAATTGATTATTCTATTCTCTGGCAGATATCTACTAAACTTACTTAGCGCGTGCTTGACAAGAAACGAAAAAACTAAAGAAGAGGTGACTACTGAGATGAAGACTAACAGAAAAGCATGGAAGAAGTAGACATGCAGCACCGACTCTAAATCAATTAGAAAAAGAGGAAAAGGACGATGTATCTACCAGTAAAACGTTCCACCATCTAAATACATCAGCATCCAGCAAGCATTCAACGGGGCGTCGATCGTAAACTCAGAGTTCAATTAAGTAGGAATGCCGTATCGATTGTTTAAACCGATAGTTAAATGTTAACTGTTGTGGTTTGGTGAGGTCATGGTTGGCTGTTGGCAGGTTTATGGGACCGATGACATAAATCTTTGGTGGCCAGTGTGTTAAGTGTTTGGAAATTAGACTCTTGAAAAGTGGCTGTGAGAGGCATACATGTTTGTTTTTACTTGGTGGACCGTGAGGAATGAGTGCAAGACGCTCGCATCTTGGCTTTTTGAGTGGCGTGATCCGTGAGAGGTTTATATGGCTGGTTTTGGGGCCTATCAGAATACCAGCGCTGTACACCATGCTGACATAAAGAGGGGCTTTTTGGCCTCGTATTTTAAATACTATTTCTTTCTTTTTATTCGGACTTTTCTATTTGATAGACAAAGAGACATTCTATCAGCGTATTGCATTGATAAGCATTTTGGTAACATTATGTTGAGAGTCATTGTTGAAATACGAAACGCATTCGAAGCGATTGTAACGTGTTTAATATCTTGGATTACGTGACTAACCAATATTTTTTTAAATTAATTTAAAAAAAACCTCACCTCAGAAGCTGGTGTTCAAAGCTAAGCTAAAGTTTCACCATTGCCTTCATGAGCCACCTTTTATTTCGCTTTTCAAATCAAGGCCTAAGTTCTAGCATTCAAACGACCTTTCCAGCATTAACCTAATAATTATACATTACCAAGGCTAAAATCCCAAAAACTAAGTTTGTTCTACCAACTTTTTGACGCAACACACTGCTTACCAAATTACCAAACGGAGGGTAATCCCGCGGAATCTTCGTACGAACGGCATCATTAAAATAAACGAGCGAATTTGAAGCGAAGCCGCGAGGCAAGCATGGCAGTGTCTAATTTCTGTCGCAAATACAACGTTAAGCTAAGAACGCACTTTAACTCAAAGTAGAAATGAGACAATGTATTAAGTAGCAACTTTAAAAATTTAGGACCTGCTTGTGGGATCAAGCTTACATACAAGGAGTCCACAAAATGCATTGCATAGATTTCATGGCTAGTACGTGGTAACATTTAATTGTCAAAGGAGCATGGCGCCTATAATATTTTTAATTTCAAACTACAATGTAGTCCATTTACGAGTCGCAGGCTTTACGAACGCTCATGCTGAGGCAGTATTAGCAAAATGATTTAATAAGAGAAGACGCCGATGTTACACGTTGTATAAGGACCGCATCAGGCGGTTTCCAGTAATTTCTGCCTATTGATAAAAAGGCGTCAGTTTACGAATGTATGTGTATTAGAACCAAAAAATCTCGACATTTCCAACTATAAATCTATTCCCACCTCTCAAGCTCAAGCGCTCTATCTCATTAATACTGCACGTTCTAATTTGAGCCGCGAACACAAGTTAAGGCTAAGAACGCACTGACAAAGCCATAGTAATTACTGGTACAAAGGAGTGTACACTCGCGACTCGACTAGTGGATAATCCACGGTACGCCTGTTATCCCTCTTCTAATCCAGCCAACTATGGTGGTGTGAGTTATAGGAGGTAGCGGTTTGAATATTAATAGGATAGTAGGAGGGATCTATGTAGCAAGGATTAATGAGGAGGTGGTGTATGAGATTGATCTTCGTGTTATGGTAGTCTTGATTTAGGCATTCATTTTATGTTTGAAATTAAAGCAGCGTCAATTTTTTTAACTATGTTCTTTTTCTAATGATGACGGTATTGGTCTTGTGGTATAGTATTGAGAAGTAAGATTACATTACATAATAAAACTTGTAATTACTTTTAACATTTATGATGTTCAAAATATTGTAAAAATATTCAGTCTTTCGTAATTATTTTGAGTAAATACGTATTTCGAATAAAACACTAATGTACTTTTAAATATACTATGCATAAAACATGTCAAGTAAACCCAACTAAACATTTCAATCAAAATCAGAACCACGCTAATCCCGCTCCCATAAATCACAGCCACAAGAAACAATCCTACATCCACTACCTAACGCTAATCCGTACAGAAACAGGTTCTATATAAGCGCAGGCGCCGAGCGGCCGTATCTTGGGCCGGCTAACGGACCAGGCCAATCACCCGGCTACCGCGGTACGCGGCCACGCATACTCCACCGTACTCCACGTGGTGAGTACCGAAAAAACTATCGATAGTTTTTTGTTGTTGCAATCCCTAGGCCGTTGGCGAATCGCTGTCAGTTTGACAGCTGGAAAGATCTGTCAAAAAGTCAAACGTCATCATACTTTACGACCTATACCGGTACTTATCGGATATTCGAATCGATGCATAATATTAATGTCCCTGGCTCTGTCATAAAAGTGTCTTTAGAACTCTTATTTCTGGTACTTCTACTTGGGTCTGATTGATGAATAAAGATTGTAAAAATCAGTAGAAATATATGGTATATTTTTTGTTAAACATAGTATGGTATCTACAGGTCTACAAGAGAATTCTCGTAGCTATAATTTTAGGGTGAATTTCAACGCTCAATCTGAAAGCGATCTGCAAATTTAAACCGCTGCGGAGCTGTAAGTATTGTGATAAAGAATATTGACACACAGCGTTCAGTTTCATTATTGAGATTCGATCTTAATCATTCGATATTTAATCCGATGTTAGTATTCATATCGATATTATGATAATTTTGTACCACACACCTACACGTGGTTACTTTTACGACCAGCAGTTTAAAACTACGAACCGAGTTTATTTGTTTTATGTCATAACATCCTGAGCTCAGATCCCTGATGAATCGTCCCACTCGGGTTTGGGTAAGTTACAAAAAACATGTAATGTGTTACTGGGGAGTTTTATGCCTGTCCTGAGGGCCTAGTGCGAGTTTTTATTAGTGACAAAACCTACTTGATCGCGTTCAAGTAAACTTTAGTTTGTGTGTATGATCAGAATTTTAAAAAAATTTGTTACTCTGCAAAAAAATAGAACAAATTCGTATTATAAAGTCCTGATGTTAGCTCGAGCGAAGCAGAATTTTCGATCATTGGAAACTAAGGAAGATTCCTTTGCAAAAATGATATCCTCCGACATATTTTCTCTCTTTTCCATGTGCCGAGACAGTTCTAGTTCAGTTTCGGCACAAATTGAAGTTTATGTTATCGTGATCGAATAGGTATAGGAACTCGTATTAGCGCCGCTGTTGCTACGCAGTAAAATTGGTCATCTATACTAATATTATAAAGAGGTAAAGTTTGTGAGGTTGTAGGGGGTAATCTCTAGATCTATTGAACCGATTTAGAAAATTCTTTCACTAATAGGAAGCTACATTATCCCCGAGTGCTATATGCTATAAAGGGTGTAACAAGACCCTTAATGAAGCCGAAAGGCACTTGTTCTCCCCGTCATTGCGATCATTTTTTTGTTCTAGACGATACCTGGGAACGGAGATATTGGGGGTCAGTTCCAACTTTTTCAAAAGTTTTTTTTTAATATACCTGTTTCTAATGTAATATTTTTACTTTAAACACTTCCACGACCCCCGTACTATTCAATCCATTCATCAACACAATGTTTTGAGTGCGTTACTTTGAGTCCTACCGTAAAACGTGATTTATCACCCCAAAAAAAAAGTCGCTTCCCAGCAATAATTTTTGTGTAAAGTTACTTAGTTTGATGTACAGAATACTTGGTTGACGGCTTCGTGAAGGGCCCTGTTACACCCTGTATTTACAACGTGCCCTTGGGATAGCTTCCGACCAAAACGCGAGCGAGGCCGCGGGCAACAGCTAGTTTGAATGATGCTGATAAACAGCACTTTCTGAAGGTCAACACTTACAGACCTCAAATCGCCCAATCTTAACAACTTTCCTAAGTTAACTTGCTTAATTAACTTAATTAGGAAAGGATATAATATAAGCCAAGCCGTATTCTTTGCTTTTAAAACACCTATTCAAATATTAGGTAGAGCGATTTAATTGGCTATCATTCATTTAGTCAGCAGATAAGAAAGTTGAGAGTCTGGAAAGCTGACCTTGACCTTGATTCTAGATTAGCCTTTAAAAAACGGGGGTACCTGACTATACAAGCTGTCGTTTTGCATCCTGGTCAAATTCAAGGAGGTATATAAACTAACGATTCTCGACTCGAATCGATAATAAAAACAGTAGCTCATTATTTTTTTTTTTTACCGAAATCGGTAAGTGTAAATCACTCGTACTAAAACGCAGCCCGTCTGTTCCTAGCCCTATAAACGCGCCGTCACACACACAAACGCAAACGTTTATTCCACAGTATAATATTATGGACAGTATGGAAACTAGGGGGTGGTTTAAACTTACCGATTTCCTTAAAAAATAAAAAATCATGAAAAAGCTACTCTTTTTTAATATAGATTCGGGTCGAGAATCGTTAGTATAGATACCTCCTTGAATTTGACCAGGATGCAAAATGACAGCCTGTATTTACGGTGCAACTATTCACTGAGAGGGATAGATAAATCGACCGCGCGGGCGCAGTGCGAGTCGGTTAATATCACATCTCTCTTCTCTTTATCGTGTGGTTAGTACCTACCTAACCTGGTGTCAGAGTTCTTATGCCGCCCATGGGCCTCTGACTTGGCTTTACATGCCGTCAAGAAATATCTCTCAGGCATCTTAGTTTCCTCACCATGTTTTCCTTCACCGAAGCAAGTGATAATTAATAATTATACAACACGCACATGAATCCGAAATATAAGAGGTGCGTGTCTTGGGTTCGAACTTGAAATCTATGACTTGTCAGTCTGATGGTCACACCACTAGGCTACCAATACTATCAAACACCTAAACGCACACACACGAAATATCACCAACTTTGAGAGCAGTGTGTTTGAGTTTGTGTTGTTGAAATAAATCACACACATGACCTAAGACACTTAAGTCGGGGCCACTACTCTTATACCACATAGCTAAATGAGTATCAAAAAATACATATACCGGTCAAGTACCTATCTTCAGTGATACATAAGTGTTTAGTACCATGAATCACGGCTTTGAGAACGGCTGTCACACGCAGAACTATCGCTAACCGTGCCGTTTACTCGATTTTGCCTTTGAGCAGCGCAGTGGTTGAATTCCCGGAACGTCCCCGAAATTGAAACAGTTCCTCTGTATATTTCAGACAAATATTAGCTCGTGTACATTGGCTGTGAGTATTGGACTCAATCGACAACTACACAGGACTGGGATTGGTTATGTTTCTAGGTTTAATCATTGATCACCACGCGAACGGTGATCACAGCATATCAAAGAGAATAAATGTATCATCTGAATTAGCATACATGATTTTGATTTTAAGAATATCCCATATATATATGTTTACTTAGACTCCACTATCCGTCTGTCTGTGTGTCACCAGGCTGTATCTCATGAACCGTGATAGCTAGACAGTTGAAATTTTCACAGATGATGTATTCCTGTTGCCGCTTTAACAACAAATACTAAAAATAGAATAAAGTAAATATTGATGATTTCCCATCGGTAAAAAAAAAAAAAAAAAAAAAAAGTCTCGGTGGAGCGACGATGTTCGCAGTCGTCGGGTAGCTGTGGATAGCAGCTGGACGAGACTTGCCAAGAATTGGAGGTAAATAATGAGTGGATGGAGAGTCCTGCAGTGAACTGCAGTAAGCTGTTGATGATGACCATTCTTTGGAACAAAAATTTAAATTTGATTTGAAGAAGACAAGTGAATAATTCCCAATGAAGAATGCAATAAACAAAATAATAACAGCTGCTCGAGTCGATCTTTAGGTTAAGCCGTGCTTGCCTAGGTTGGTCTGTGAATGAGTAACCGCCCATTACACACCGCATTTCCTCCGTGCCTCGAAAAGCACGTTAAGCCGTTGGTCCCGGCTGTCATCTGTAGATCTTTGACAGTCGTTACAGGTAGTAAGTGACCCGAAAGTCTGACAACCAGTCTTAGCAAGGGGTATCGTATTACCCAGTACTAACTGGGTTGTGGAGGTCAGATAGGCAGTCGCTCCATGTAAAATACTGGTATTCAGCTGCATCTGGTGAGGCTGGAACCAAACATGGTTGGGAAAAGACTAGGCAA
The DNA here is from genome assembly GCA_947578425.1 of Eugnorisma glareosa. Taxonomy (NCBI): domain Eukaryota; kingdom Metazoa; phylum Arthropoda; class Insecta; order Lepidoptera; family Noctuidae; genus Eugnorisma; species Eugnorisma glareosa. The sequence continues at coordinate 1,997,011 of OX387971.1, read as the reverse complement.
ATGAAAGAATGAGTTATTCGAAAAGTAGTGTTTCGTTGGCCCAGAGTCCCGCGTCCGCGTCCCCACAAATACATAAAACAAGTTATAGCAAATAAATTACATTTAGATTGCGCCATATAAAGACGTTTCTTTACGATAAAAAGATAAAAGTATTTTGTTGAATCATTTGTTTCCTTTTTGTAGCCGGAATCTTTTTTTTTTATGAAACTTTATTATCATAATTATGGCAGATCCGTGATTTTATGTTGAATTGAATTAATTTTAAGGCACTGAGGAATTATGATCAATTTTTATTAGGTACTTTGGCTAATGGAGGGGCAATATTGTAGGAAGATATTAATCCGCTTTGTAAAAGCTAAGTGCCCGTAAGTATGGCAATATAATGTTTTGAAACTAATTACGTTTCTATGGATATTTTATACACTCATGGCCAAATTTTGCAATGACATAATTGCGTATTATTTTTAATCGGTTTAGGTTCTTCACAGAAATTAGAAAGTATTGGAGGACATAAATGTGCCTTAAAAAACAATTCCACTCAGTCATTAGTCTCATTACCTACGATACTCCGTTTACACTTAAAAAAATCGCAGTGAAAAAAAAGCAACTGCGCCAACAGAAATTAATTTCGACCAGATTTTGTGTCTTACCGCTTGCTGTTCATTAACTCGAACAATCCGATGTTATGCAGTTGTATTTACCTGGAACAAGAAAATTGGGATTTTTAATAAGTTATCAAGTACTGGGACAATATAATCTAAGGCCGAGATCTACAAACGTTACTCGCCACGTTCTTTGACTAATACATATTACCGTCTCTGTCTTTCACTTGTAGTTTGACAGTTGCGTGACAATTACAGGAATAATGCTTACTCAAAGTACTAACTATAACATAATAATATATAGATTTCTGTGTTACAGCCTATCAGCATTGGCTAGACTCGAATAAAATCACTTAAAGTGTTTTATTGGAAGAGCAGCGGTGGCCCAGTGATGGCGGCCCCGATTTACGAACAGTAAGTCGTGGATTCAAACCCAGGCATATACTTTTTGTAATTTATTGACCGGTGAAAGTGAACATCGTGAGGAAACCGGCATGCCCTAGTACCAAAAATTCGAAGACATGTGACATCTACCACCCGCGTAGTGGATTATAGCCCATTTCCTCTCATAGAGAGGAGGCCGCGTGTCCCAGCAGTGGGAACATAATAAGCTGATTATGCTTGCGCAAGAGTTCTAATAGACATGAAACCTCTTTCACTCATCTTCAGATTAACACAACCCATGTTATACATCTCGCAAGTCCGTAACAAATACATTGAACACTTCAATATCTGTTATCAAACGTTGCTAAATCAATACACGCTGTATCGGTGGCACAACCAGATATAACATAGCCTTGTGAGTGCAGACACTAATGTTTGCGCTAATATGAGTGTCTTAGGAGTTTGTTAGGGGCCCATGTTTTTGAATTAAGGCCTACTTAAATGATAGTCTATATTAGCCCCGAATCGAAAGACCTGGAAGACATGCCATGGATGTATTTTGTTTTTCTTTTATATTTTGGTTTAATACTAATGCTTGGAACGCTGTCGTCTCCCCTCTTGGAAGTGGGCGCTAATGGCCGCGACACAGTATTCCATACTAATGCGGTTATTAACGTTTTGTAGAATGTTTTCTGTTCCAATAAATATTTTTGATGTTTATTGTTTTTTTTTTATGCCCAGCAGTGGGATGATAGGTGCTAACAGAAACATAAATGATTGAGTTTTGAAAATGTGTTACAAATATAACTAAAAGCGTAATATCTGGAGAGTTAGGCAGAGCTATACCTTTAATCCACGAACAATTCGCATCCTTAGCTTTGAGCTCATGTAATACATCTACTTGAAAATCAGACTGTTATCAAACGTTGCTGAATCAATACACGCTGTATACCGTAGCACAAATATAAAACAGTCTCGTGAGTACAGGCACTAATGTTTGCGCTCTTGAGCTTAAGCGACCGTGAGACGGGGCCACTATCTATTGTTTATTTTCACTTGTGTTTAGAACTGCTTAGATGGTGGCTATGTTATTATTGGGAATATTCATGTGTCTTAGTTGTTAAAGCTTCTGTTTGAGAATTAAGGCCCGTTACATATATAAATATATACATATAATTTTTAACTTTTCTGAATGTATGGAGTAAAGAATTTGGATAAAATATCTGTGACGATGTCTGTTTTATTTATCCAAAACGACTATACATACTTCTAAGTAATTATATCGAAAAGCCTCATGGCATCTCTTGCGTAACTCTCAAACTACTATATTTACTTCAGCAAATGCAGCACACTCAAAAATTTACATTAATTCCGAAACGAACAAACAATACCAACACCAAAAATGCAAACCATTACAAACCAATGTTTAATCAAACTCATTTACACAAAATACCATTAATATTTATGCAGCTCCACGTTAACATTTAGCGAATAATTTAGTAAACACGCAAACAAAGCCAGGGGACGGGCCTAGTGTACAATAACAGCATCATAAATAGAAATTCAAAGGCTTTTGTGAATTAAGATAACAAAATATTATCGAAATATAAAGTTACATGCCGACGAAATCCCTTAGAGACAAAGCGACGGACAGACTTCAGGGGCACCGGGGAAGCCACAGGGTTGGCAAACTTGCTTTCAGCAAAAAATAAAATAAAAAAGAAAATCGCGGATCAGAAAAAAAAACTATATTTATTTATCACAGCACTAGCAATATTCCTTAAAGATTCCTTAAACATTAAAGACTGATGACATCCGAACTCTCATTAGAAGACCCATGTGAATCATAAACATAATGAAGATAATAAAAATCTTGACAAAGGAAGTATAAATAACAGAAAACTCGTTTCCTGAATAGGACATGACATTTCCGTAGCCGGTAACTAAACTAGTACTGCGAGATTGTGATAATCGGGTACAGTTTCCCAAGTGAAATTCGACATAAATCTATCGGAAATTCGTAAGCAAATTCGCTCTTAAAACAATTTGCTTGAAAAGTAATGAACCAGCTCACGAACTTGGCGCAACGGCATTCTGACAACTTCTCTCAGACAAACATGAAAGCTTGACGAATCAATGTCGAAGAACAATTGAAACTCCAAGAAGTCGCAACTTGTTCGCGCCAGCCCTCGCAATGTTGTTCCCGCGTCGCGATTGCAGCAATATTACTTATGAAATAAAAGAGGTCGGGAGCTCCTTTCGAATTGCAAATTTTCGCGTAACTTATGTGCCTTCTCGAATCTCCATTAGCAAATTACTTCTGTCTTCAGTGAAGCTTTACGTGACACCAACAATATGTCTAGAATTAACTGAAGCTATATATCATTATCATTACAAATCACTTTCGTAACTTATGGTAATAGATGGAACGAGACGGTGGACATGAATCTTGATTTTTTATTCGCCATTCCTCTCTAGGGAGCTGGGCAGTTGGCGTCACTGGTAATTTTACGATCTCCATTTTTATTATACGATGTGTTATAACCAGTGTCATTCACCTCGTTCAGTAAATACTCAACACTTGAGATAATTTTATCTTTCATTTTTACCGACGGACCTCTGCGGTTTGCCGTCAGCCTCTTTGGTAAAATTACAGCTAATAAAATAATGTCATTACGCATTCTTACGACTTTTTGTTTGCAGTTTTTGTTACGCAGACAATATTGGGCGAGTGATGTGGAATTGTGGGACGTCGATTTATCGTGGGGTCGGGTGTTAGCGCATAATACCCGTAAGAATTAGTTTGTACATGGGTCCGTAAGTCAGGGTGAATGTATTGCGTCACCAGTCCCCTCGAGACGCTACAACAATCTTCTCAAATCGTTGTTGAAAATTCAATGACATTCGCCCGAGGCGAACGCTTGCGATATCTTTTTACGAGTCACAAAAAAATGGCAGAAACTTTTTATCGGATCCAATTTTGTTCAGTAACTATGCCGGGTGGATTCGTGATAAGCTTTTTATAACAAGGGTGAGTTTCTCAGCTGTAGAGAGTGAAGCGTCGGATGGTGTGGTGCGTCCGTCTCGCGACGCATACGACGCCAATCACAGATGGAGATCCGATGATAAAGTACCCTAGACGACGAGTGTAACGTTATTCAAAGCATCTTGTTATAAAGTTGATGACAGTCCACGGTGTATGTCTGAATAGTTTCAGTATTAAAGCCTGTAAAACGTGTCGTTTGTTTGGCGAGCCAATCTGTGGCAGAACAACCTAGATATAAGCGCGAGATATCTCGCCGTCTCGCGGCTCGCGACAATTCCATCAGCCGCTTTATGAAAATGTACAAATATGTCAGTCAACAGAGCGTCGTATCAATAAGTTGTATTTTCTCGATATCTTTTGCGGCGATATTTTTCTTAGACGTACGTTATTGTATTTCTGGTTGGTACCAAAATTTTGTTTTGCAAAAAGACGCGATAACGAAGTTATTCTTTGCCATCAGAGTTTATGTTTCGAACACAAAGTATTGTCGATTTATCTTTTGCTTTGTGTTCGTCTTCAATCATAGCTGATCGTCTTGGGGCGGATAATAGTCTACTTTAGTACTCAGGTATCGGTAGGTTCCGATTTTACTGGATTTTTGTTTGGCAGATATAAGTTGGAAACGCAGGGAGAGGACGCCCTAGATGGACATACACTGACCCTGTTGGGGATGTTATTTAGAAAATTCAGGTGCTCTCAACTGACGTGCGTGTATGACCAGATGTGGAAGAAGCAGAAGGAGTATCTAAGGGTCGTGCAGGAGGCATGTATGCATGTTTTTACAACTTACTGATGAAAATGAAGATCCTAGGACTTACCATGTGTAGTGCCGGGATCTATCAACTCTCCACATCCTCTATGTAGGCATAAGACCAAACTTAAAGGTCCATAAGACCATAACACACCTAGAACTATACAACTCCAAAAGAAACCAGTTTAATATCAATAAAAACTTTTTAACTACATGTTGGTCACCGTTAAGGCCTTCTCTCCAAATAAGGCGGTGTTTGTGAGTTCACAACTAACTTTATTGACATTATAAATTCAAAACTACCACTTTTATTAAAACCATCAACAGTTTAGTGGAGAGTTGAAGGCTAGGCAGAAGGTTCAAGTTCATGATAAAATTGTAAGAAAATGGAATTAGAATTGTAATGTTTACAACATTACAATTCGCGCCATATAATTTACGCCATAAGATTGATAAAATAATGGTGAGATAGATATTTTTCTCTGCAGTCTGATAAAGTTCACAGGAGTAGCACTGGAATACATTGAAAATGTTAAGGTGTTTTTTTTAATTGTAGGTATTTTTAAAGGTATTTTAGTTGTGTTTTAGTATGTAAGTTAAGACCTATACTTAAATAAATTAGAGGTATTTTGGTGGTAGTAACACCGCATTGGCGTTTTAGCTGTTATGGTGTTATATACGTAATTTCAAATAAACGATTCTTCCATGGCAACATTAAGCGAGTTGATTTATTTTTAGGGATACCAACATGTGTTTAACATTAAATAAAAGTCGCGTCTTACAACTGGATGCGACTGTACTGATGCATAACCGTTTTGCAAAACTCTGGTGGAATTTAGCGACTGAATTTGATAAAAATTACAAGATCATTACAGTGTGTTGACTCTGGTCGCTAACTATTGCGTTTTTAGGGTTCCATACCCAAAGGGTAAAAGCGGGACCCTATTAATAAGTCTCCGCTGTCCGTCTGTCTGTCTGTCACCAGGCTGTATCTCATGAACCATGATAGCTACAGTTCAAATTTTCACAGATGATGTATTTCTGTTGCCGCTATAACATCAAATACTAAAAACAGAATAAAGTTAGCCTGCGTCATCCCACTGCTGGGCAAAAGCCTCTCACCACGACTCCCAGTTGTTTCTATCCAGGGCTAATGTGGACCACTGGTCGCTGGTTTTGTTCAACTCGTCCCGTCACCTTCTACGAGGTCTGTCGTGACGCCTTCTGTCATAAAATATGGAAACATGTTTTTTTTTTATTGTCATTGAAATTTAACTGTGCAATAGCTTGGATTTACGTATACGAGTATATTGGTCTCGAATTAATAAATAAATACGTAAATTGTGCTAATCAAAAGCATCAATTTAATAGCAAGTATTTACCATAAAAGGCCGTTAATAACCGTCTCTTCTCAAACTAGTATGGTAATAAGAGATCATGTTACGAATCCTTCGATGTAACTGGTACTTAATCTCCTCGCGTAGCTAACACCGATCAATGTTGGACGCCATATTGACTTACGACGCCACAACTCCTATATCAAAACATGGTGTCAGAATATGATCTACACACATTTCAAAAAAGCCCTAAACAAATCCAACCTTCACGCGCCTACCACGGGATTAATTAACCCACACGGGAAAAAAAATCAAGCTACAAAAAAGTAACATTGTTTCAATTCATCGACACAAAATACTTTTCATATTTCGACGTTGCGAGCCCCAAGTGTGAGAAGGGCTGTACCCGCGGGGCGCCGAAAATTAAATGCGGTGGAGGAGGTGAATGACAAACGAGGCTGATGCAGGATCGGCGGTTTTCTCGTGTACTAGTGGACGCACGGTAATGATAACAAAAGTGGTATAGCCTGGCATCTTATTAATTTTTTTATTGGAAGTCTGTCTGGTAATTTCTTCAAAAGTAAAGTACCCAATTACCCATCCTATTACAATGTTGCCCTATTTAACACAAAAGTTGACACTTGACTGGTAGAGAATGTCTTGTGGCATTAATAATGTACATTAAGTCTAAATAAATAAAAAGTCAACCCAGCATATTGATTGATACACTTTTTTTTAAAATTGAATGTCTTGGCTTTAATAGCGACGTTTCTTCTCAAGAAATGTCGATTTCATCTAGTGTTTTTCTTACATAGACCTGTTGAACTGATTCCAATTTTCTATTTACAGAATATATCATTTCTATTCATTATTGAAACTCTGTATTACGCTAGATCAGCACTAAGTCGAAGTGTTACCACCGACGACGTACAGCCGTCTGTACCTGCCAGTACACGCACAATGGCCACCTTTAAACTGGTGCAAAAATATATTATGCAAATTGAGATTTATACCGCGGGGGAGTTCCGGACAGAAAGTATCTGTGTTATCTTTACCTATATAAAGGGATTGCTTGTTTTTCTTCTACATAATCCGTGGTATTACTTCGTGTATTTTTTGGAGTAAGACAATATGGCGCTTCAAGCAGCTGTCAGTATTTGCGATCGAACTTTGGCCACCTGACACCTATTTATTTTGTGTAAGAGCATCGACCTTACAGACTTAGGTAAGTAAACTTGTTTTTCCTGTATAAATTATTTAATATTCTTAATAAAATTATAAATGATAAAATATTCATGTGAAAATCCATTAAGATATCATTGTATTCTATAACAGAGATACCGAACAAAAATAACCCATTAATAAAAAGGGCCGCACGATCCGGCTCGTATAAACTAAAGAAAAATAGTTAACCCCCAAAATGCGAGCGAGGGACAAAATTACCCATCCCAAAAGTATTTGCAGACGGCTTAATAAGAGGCGCGTAATTATCCGCAAATCCTCCGTCGGCAAGAGCCCATATCCGTAAAGGACTTGAGCAAACTCAGTTTGGGTACCGCCAGTAATAACTTTTTGCGAAGTATGCTAACCTAACCCAACATGGAAGGAGAGTTTCTCTGTACATAATATTGAAAGCATCGTATATCTGTCGATATGTTTACATTTCCGCTTGGTAACTGTAAAATCATTCGGATTTATCGCGGCATTCGTATTCATGTGTAGCTTAAAGCTTTACACTCTTGTATATCTGGTAAGACAGCTATTGAATAGAAACTTAATAAAACGGAAGTACGCTCAACATGAAACAGTTTTCATTTGCTATTAAAACATTTTCTCAAATTAATACTTGTGCCACAAAGTGGAAAGTATGCGAGCAACAGAAGTAGTTCCGTCAGTTTTATAACTTCAAAGTTCCTTGGGACGCTTGAGACAAAACTTGTACACTATCCATAAAAAATGAAACACCTTTTAAAGGAAATTCCTCATACACAGTGAAATCATGTAACCGTCGAAAACTTGGTAAGTTCACCACATAAGACACGACTGCCACTAAATTATGAATAATATAAACACGAGAACTCGAAACTTGCGAGTTATTACGTAGTTCATATCAAAATTTTAAATTGAACTATAAACTTGCTTAATTCAACCAGGGTTGGGAAGGGGTGAGCTATATTTTGGAACGTAAATGTGGCATTAAGCAGTGGTGCGAGTGAGAAGGACGATGTGAAAAGTCTAGCAGTGACGTAAATTGCTACAGCGTCGGAGATGATTCGTGGAGACAGTTTTATTTTGCATAGCGCAACCTTCTTGCGTAAAGTCACAAGTGACTTACTTTATTGGGTTAATCTGAAGACACGTTGTGTAACTTGTGTAATCTCTTCTTGAACTTATTAGACATTCAATATGGAGCGCGTTTGTAATGTTCATTAATTTTTTATTGTATCATTCACCAAAGTAGGTACATCACTTTCGCCTTCGCGTGACACGTGGAAATTAATAAAAAAGCTCAATTGGATTTTCATTGAAATCAGCTGAGTATTTAGCTGAAAATATAGACTACTTCGTGGTTAATAGGGTCTTTAAATTAACCGTTAATACTCGATAACTAATATTAGTATTTTACGGGACTACAGTAGAGGGTTACGTGAAAATATAGAACACAGCCCCACATTGAACCCTTTAGTGCATACAGTGCAAGCGAGAACATGACGGGTGCTGATCAGTGAGCAAACACGCTACCGCGTCCGCCGCACGCTCCGCTCGCCGCAAATTGAATAGTGACGTAATATTTAACGTAGACATTTTGCGCTACCCTCGCCTCGAAATTACGCGACACAGCCTTGCCCGGGAATAACTTATCATATAGCTCGTTTAACTCAGCCATCAATAAGTCATCGTCGAATAATTTTATTTTGATGTCGACTAGAACTCGGCTACCGTGTAATTCATTTCCGTAAAGTTAAGTCATGTAGATAAATTTATATCGAAATACAAGCTGACGGTATCGTTTCGTAATATTAGGAATATTTGTTTTTAAATTACGCTACGGTAAAGATTCGGGTCGGTGTAAACAACGAGCGCTATTTACGCATTTTCTCGTCGTTGCTACTGTGGGATATTCCTACAAATACACACAGCAGTTATTTCGTGAAAAATACTTCGAATGTATCACTTTGATTTCGTTCAGTTTGCTCGTTATTTCTAAATAAAATAGCATTCGTTTGTTTCGCAAACACATCCATCAATGTTACATCTCATCATATCTCTCGACGATCAAGCTCCACACATTTTCCATTGCACCCAAGTGCCATAATGCGTTAACACACAAAATTCAGTTTAATACACGCGTCGTATGCACGTAGGTGAGGGGGGGACTCTTGTAAAATGGGCCGAGGCTCTTGTGGCGGCACTCGTCGTGTTTGCCCGACTCACTCGCAGTGTCGGCGAGAACATATCGCTTCCCTGATATCGGTAAACAATTTACACGTTTCCTATACAATACAAGCGGTGTGCACACGTTCGGATGTATTTATGTATGTCGGGTACAAATCTTCGGAGGTGGGGTAAAATTTACCCGCGCGGCGGAAGAGGGTTACGTGTTGTTGATGTGTTGTTACATATTTTTGTGCTCTATTGACGAGTAGGTACTATTCTGAGTGGCTGAGTGAATGGTGGGTTGAGTGCCAAGTTTTAGGTGACACACTGGATTATTTTTACTTTTACTAGTCACTCTACTGTAGGTACTAAATGTAGGTGAATCGAATTACGATGTTATGTTATGTCATTTATTGGCCCTTGGCTCGCAAGAGCCAATTAGGTGTAACGATAACTTTTTTTTAAAATTAGTTTTATCATATTATGTTCACAACCTTATTTATAAAATTTAACTGTTGGTCTACGACATCATAATTCCGACATCAAAGTCTCGAACGTCGAAACATGGAGGAAGCAAAGATGGCTTTCTATGGTTTCTGCCTACCCACACAGGAAAATGGCGTAAGTTCAAGAGGGTATGTATCCAAAACTGTCAAAAATGGAACTACAAACAATCTAACTAAAATCAAAAGTCGAAAAATCAAGCCAGTATTCAACCCATAGAGTATAGACCGGGGCCTGTCCGACCCAATCTACCGTGGAACGCGCGCCTGTCATATCGGAGCGCACACCAATTACTCAACACCTGCGGCCGAGCTTATTACCAACAGTTTTCGACACTTTAATCTCGTACTAACTTATTTATACAGGATGTATTAACGCCAAGAATAGGATTTGTGTCGTAAGGTGTTATGTCAGCTCGGTAGACTGATTTACACCTTTGGGCTATGATTTGTAAAATTAGGCTGAAGTTTTCATGACTTTTGGTTAACTTTTCTATGATTTCGTGAAAAATTCCGTGTTTTTTGTGTGTTAAACCAAAACCCCGTATATCGTCATTTGGTGATGGTCCATGAAGATGAAGGAAGTCAGTTTAATCTAAATAGACTTTATGAAATGCTTTGAGATCTTCACTTCTTAGTTGTTATCAAGACTTTTACTGAGACCGTCTAAGGCAGATTCTCATTTCCCCGCAGATCAAATTACAACTAGTATTCGACGGGTTCTTTCAAAACTTTACACAAAGGCATTTAGCGAGGAGGAATATTCAGAACAAAGAAAAATAAGACAGGAAAGTTGGAAATCTAATTATTTTCAGGTAGATAAATAATAATCCTCTGATATTTATTCTCGGCCTTTGAACCTAACGTGAAATAGACCTATGATCGGGTCTTCGTGAAATTATTTCTGCTTGGAGCAGACCTAGGGCCTTGTAGGCTTTGTTAGAAAATTACGACATACTTAGAGCGTCAATAACTTCTGAAATATGACCCCTAATAACAATGTTATTGAGAACGCAAATATTTGCCTTGATCACAAAAAGACAGAAGTAGGTAGATATAGAAACTTAAATAAGATTAGATTTATTAATTTCTGAGTATATGGTACATACATTAAGATCTTAATATTAAACAGTTTTACATACGCTACCGTTGCCGGTGTAGAAATATTAAAATTAACTTTCAAATTCAAAGTGGCCGAGTGCTTGTCTACATGGCAGATAGTTTAAAATCGGCATAACCCTCAAATGGATGGATAGAATGATCTTTATTACGCACACCATAAAAATTACAGGTTAAAGACACAAAACGAAATTAATTCAAACCGAAAAAATCATCCATAATCTGGCAACCCGGAACTTTCCAAAAGGTAGAACAGACCACGAACATTGTAACTATAATAAATCCCCTGAAAGTCGATTAAAAGGGGAAAATTTCTCTCCATCACAAAGAGGATTACCCTGCAAGCTGTAACCCGAAATCTATTTAACTCATTACGATCTACCCGAAGTATTTTGTAGGGTCAGGTAATTGGACGTAAGTAGTAACCACAACTCGGCAACCCTCACAATAATCAACTGAAACTATTGATTATAATTGAAACTTAAACGGGGTGAGAATGATCCTGGATTATGGTAATAGTAGTGACGTAGCCAGATTTACACTAGGCTCATTGTAAGGTTCGAATCAAAGATACAATTTCAGCACTATTCAAGTCTAGGTACTCTAGATCTGTATGTCTGTTGTTCAATTAGATGTAACGATGGTACTCGTAGAATAAGATAATGCGGCGTCGAAATTAATTACAATTAAAATAAAGAAAGGCCGATAATGTTGATATAGTTATGCTTAGATTATTATAGTTACCGTTCTTATCTTCACTGTACACCAAAATAGTTCTTCAATGAGTATTCTAATAAAATAAATAATCAAAACTTACCTTTTTGACGAGAATGGAGATTTAAGAAACTTGGCTAGGAAAGCACTTTACGATTACTCTACAAAGATGGATGTGCTTCGCTCACATGAGGTAGGTACAGACATTTAGGGTTCCTATTTCGACGATACAATTTCAGTCGTGATTGAAAGCTGTATCTTCTTACAACTTGCTAAGCCCGGCCTAGATATAGACAAACATGTGTTCTAGACGTCTGGCTACAAACGATACGCCACCCAATTCAGGAATCTTTGAAGTCATTCAACTCATAAAATCAGTCTTGTTGATACTAAAAATAGAACGAAGTTATTAAATGTAGTATCAGATTCAGTTAATGCTAAAATTGTTTTAAAGACTGGTGATAATAAGCTCATTTATGAAAAAGAACAAGATTAAGGAACTAGACAATGGGTTCGTAAATCGACCAAAAGGTGTATGTAACGATCGTAGTAAGCCCAACAGCATTATATAATTTTTTTAAATACAGCACGTGGTCACATTTAAAGATGTGGCACAAACAAACACAACTTTCTCCACGAGATCATCGTAATCAGCTTTCTCATACAAATTTCTGACACAGGCAGTATCATTTCCCGTGACAAATTAAACGCCGATAATTTTCATTCAAGCCTCAATATTTGGCCCGATACAAAACCAAGCTAAAATGTGCGCCACGTATCCGTCGGCGTGGCAACTGGCGCATTTCGTCCATTTCGTCCAATAAAACGTATTTGCCGAAGGTGGTCGCGTTCGTACATTAATATCGTTCGGTTCAGCCTCGCCTGATTTACGAGCGCCACCGCTGAAAACTCCACCTTTAGTGGAAACATACTGAATTGCGGTTGGGGCGGTACCGACTAAACTAGATAGAGGGTTATAATAGAACGTAATACGTTACTGCCTTTACTGACGATATACTGGTTCAGTTGCAAAACTGATACACTTTTTCTCGTTATCCGATTTTAGAATCCGAAAAGAAATGAGTAAGATAAACATTGAAAATATATTACAATGTGTCATTTGGATTTAACAAAAGAATTTAGAATGTGTCGCCCAATATAAAGTGCAACGCGAAACGAAATCCATTTTCTATAATATCTCACTATCAAAAGCATCCGGTAAAAGCTTCTAAAATAGATTTAAATCCTAACCCGAATCTAGCCAATAAATAAAACCTAGACACAATAAATTATCTTTTCACTGGACCTGCTTCCTTACATTTACCACCGGCGACGAAAACATATATCAAAGCACTTTGTTCATAAATCAAATACTGCTATTTACCGCAACTGAAGACTGTACGCAACATTTAGTTTTTATTCAAACAAACTTGGCAACCACTTTGACAATGAGTCGGTAAAAAGAGCAGACGGTTTCAAATGAATTGAAATTAGTGTTATCAGAAGTGGGATCTGGCTTGTGCAACGTATTGTTAATATTTGTTAGCATTTTGGCACGTGTATTATAACGAGGTACCGATGGTACAGACGGGTTACTAACCTAACTTTGTAATAACAACAGATTTTCCTCGTCGTGATTTGGAATATCTTTCGCAACGAAAAAATTCTAGCGAAATCTCCTTGAGGAAAAACAGTGTGTTTATTTCCGGAGCGGTTGCGCGGGACCGCCTTCCTCTTAATAACCCGTATGTTTTCCAAGTAACACTTCTCACACGTGAAGTAGTGGGGAAGCAGCGAGATAAATTACTTAGTCCGGACATCTGAACACTGTACTTCTGCATGAGAACTCCATCCCTACTGTATAATCGTGTCTGCGACAGTCGGAGAGGATTTCGATACAATTTTACATATTAAACAGTTTTAAGATGGATTTAAACCTGGCTCGCGTAGAAATGTTGAAGAACAGTATGTTAAGAAACTAGGAATAACTAAAACGATGACTCGTCTATCGGTCGCAAGTCCTGGTTTTAATCTCCAGGTCGAGTAAAGTTTTATAAGGTTTTGCTTTATTTGGAATTGTTCAGAAGCAGCCACGGACTCTGGGCTCGTTGATGGCAATAAGCACACCCCCTATTACATGAGATTTAAACATAACCTGCGTGGGTGTTCTATTAGGAGTAGTGGGTACACATCTGCATAACCCTTCGAAGATTACAGACAGCATGTTGTGTTATTTTGAATACGAAGGAGTCTTTCAGGAACACGTGTGCCAATAACATATTGGATTTAGAGATGACAATGGCACATAAAGTATGAGTTGTCGACATCTTGATGGCCGGGAAACGTAATGGGAAAGGGAACAGCTCTATTGAACTCAACGCTTCAGAATAAATTGGACTGGGACATTTATTGTCTTCGAAAATTGAACAACAAAAAGGAGTTTCCCATCATTGTGACCAGTATGCCATCTGTAGGAGTCTGTTTAATATCAAACTTTATTACTACCAAGTTTATCTTTAAAAGTGTAATCGGTGCCAACCACATGTTCAGGGTAGCATGACTCGACATAGCCGGAGTCAGCCGGAAGGCAAAAATAATACAATTATTTATTGATTTCAGAAAAAAAGTAGTTCAGATTAGCTCAAATTTTGCCAAGTCAACCCGAAATTGATTAAACAAACGTAGATGCCGATCGAGGTCTACCGATCAACTCGAGCCGAACGCAAGCCCAATATGTAGTAATTGCTTCATATCGACTTTCTTGTCCAACAAATACTGCCGCACCCGCCCCAAAGAACCCCTAAACTATGCACACAGATAACATAACTTACTCCAAAGCTACCAATTGATCTACAACCTTACCCAACACGCCAAGTACACAACAGCTATCCGAGCTATCTAACCGTCATCGTACAGCAATCAATTCGCTATTCGTACAACTCGCACGGTACTAACAGCCTTATAAGGAACCAGACTGTCCATCTCCGTCCATCTCGCTTATAACGAGACTCGGGAACCGAAGCCTTAGGACTGAATAGGACATTTCGTGCGGTTATTAAGTGTGTAGGTTTCTTTGGTCAGTGCAAGATGGGAGTTATAGGTGGTCCGGTATGCTGTCTGCATTTATTATGGGTTCGGTTTGATCGTAAAGTTGTGGCTTCTGTATAGATTGTTTGTACCTAGCAAGTAAGTTTAAGGTTTGTTTATTTTAAATTTTAAGGGGTCTGGCAAGTCAGATTTGGAAAGAGAACACAGAAGTGTAGACGGCTATGGGAGAAACTTTTGCCCAGCAGTGGGACAATATAGTTTGACTAAAATAAGAATTAAGATGAAACGAAACCAAGCAACCGTGTGTACTTTTAAATGACTTCTAAAACCTAAGACAAATGAAAGCAGCATGTCATTTTTCAGGAATAGAAAGTTCGCCACCGACTTTCGATGCTCTATGTGCCCGAGAATGAAACCACCTCACAACAATACCTTTTACTTAACATTCCCAGTATTTCCCAGATGCAGTACAGTTTCTCCACTACGAGTACTAAGTTAACGTTAGTCCCCAGACAAGGCGTATTTCTCAGAGCATCTCAACCAGACACCTTCTACCCGGAGTACCCGGTTCTTCCCAAGCCCGGGTTTTACGACACCCGCATTATTTTCGCTTATACGAAAACCTTTAAGTTCCATGCTGATCTTTGCGATGAAAAATGTATGTGTAATATCCGTTGGTGGGTTTATTTTTTATGATTTTCTTGTATAATAGAGTTTGTATTGCGAGATCAAGCGAAGTATGGCTTAAGCCGTGACGTGACATTCGCGGGGGGATCAAGACAATTTTATAACTAGAAAAAGGCATGCGATTTTTTAAATAAAGACGAATATTTTATTCGAGAATTTATTCAAAGCCTCGGGACATAAAATAATATCCGTGGAAAAGTTGATTTCATTTCAACTATGACTCCGACAAAATATAGCTTATTTTCTTTAAAATTGTTAGTCTCATACGAGGGAAACGGCAGCTCGGGGCGTTTCGCGGTAAATCCATTCTGGAAGATACCATCCACAATTCTAAATAAAATATCACCAGCGAGCACATCCCGCTGGCTCTGCATTTCTACAATATTTACCGGCCGAGCCATGCATCAATGTAACGTGGCTTCCCAGGTTCCGCATTACCTGCGAAGCGCTCAACTTTCAAACAAAACACATTAAATTAAGCGAAATAACACCGTTTAATATTTTAAAACAAAAGTTGCGCACATTATGCAGGGGGCTATTACGGTGGTTGATTGTTGTCATTGTGTCGAGTGGCCGTTCTTTGTTCGAGAGCGCCGTCGTAGGCGCGAATTGCAGAAATGTAAACATGAATGCACGCCTTTGAGAGGCCTTGGAGCGCCGAAGTGAACGGGCAAACAGCGCCGAACCTAAGTGCGTTGCTGAATTTGTAATACATGCAACATATGCATAATGAAACAATATTCCGTGCAAAATAAAATTAAACTGTCTTCATATATCACGTTAATTTTGTTTAAAATTACATTCAGCAATGCTGAAGTAGTCCATGATGAGAATATTAATTTTGTAATTAATACTGAAGCACTGAAACTTCGTTAAATTGTAATTTATTAGGTAATATTATGCTTAATACATTGTAATTTAAGATTAATTAATGTATGATCTTTAAGCCTCTCATCACTTAGTAATATTGTTATTATTAATTGTGACAGCAACGTGTAACAGTTGATTAAAACAAGGAAACTCGAGTTCAACTCAATATCGTACATGCCCAGAATACATGCCCACATTAAACCGGCTTATCTGCACAATTCACTTGCACAAGTCTCAACAATATCGATTTCTACAACTGGGCCGAAAAATTTCTTATCCTGCATTTGGAACGAATAACCTACCGCACTAGGGTTGTTTCGACCCCACGTTCCCAAGTCCCTCAGATTTCGGGGCCCGGAGGCCGGGGCCCGGGTGTAATGGTGCTTTGTGCGACGCGCAGGGCGCAGGGCCCCGCCCGATCGATACCGCTCACGTGCGAACCACGCGGCACAGGCAATTCTTTGTTCTGCCAACTTATCGGTAACACGACCCTTTATTAACTTCCGTGCGATACTTCGCGTTTTTCGCGTGACAATATAATAGTCTACCACTTTTTCGGGGTGTTAACGTTTGAGCGTGTTTAATGTGGTACTTTCTTGTTAGATTTTATGTGGAGGTTCTTAATGCATCTGTAATAGATTAGGTAACTTTGTGAACAGAGATTAAATGGAGTAACATTAGAACATTTAATATCACGTCTGTCTGCCCCGGAGGGTTAGGCAGTGTGCCCTGTAATACACCCACATTTCGCCGGGGCGAGCTTATAAACTGGGCAGAAAATCAAACACTGCTGCTATTGCGGAATTCCTAGTGGAAACAAACCCAACAACACTTAGCCCGACCTGGAAATCAACCCAGAACCTCCAGACGGTAGTCTTTGTGACCACAAGATCAAGTCAATGACGGCAAGACATGAATGGAGTACTTACATAATTAATGTAACGGAAGGGATCTCAATAGATCCAGTTCTACATATATGCACGCGGTCGTAAGTTTGGGATATAGTGGGTTTTGAAATAGAGGTGCGCCTTTAACATCTGAAATATCCTCGCATTTGTATGCGTGTCACTCTCGGCAGTTCTCTAGCGAGTTAAGCGTACCTCCTTACCGTTCCTATTGCAATGCTTCAGTGGTTCAAACATAGTCTAAGGGTAAGATGTAGAGACGAAATGTTGCTCAGTTTTGCTTAGATCTGCCTTAATTATTACACTTGGGACATTTAATTCACAACAGAGCTGAGCTTTGAATATTTAACAGTGCGGTTTATTTGGGCATTTGGCAGACTTTCTGTTACTTATATCGACTAGCAAAGATCTGGATTTGTCAACGCCCCATTGGAACCAGGGATGTTACGGAGCTTCGACTCCGACTCCGATATGTCGGAACTTCCGATTGATCTTAAACTTCCGGTTCCTACTTCGGTTCCGATACTTTTAAATCGGAGGTCGAATTTTGCTCGAATTATCTAACTGTTATAAAATATGATTATTTTAGTTTGTGACACCTATATTATATAGGTTTATTATTTTTTAATTGAAATTAAGGAGGCTGACCGATTAATTTTTGTACTATTTTATTTTATTGCCTGCCCTTAACACATCTTTCTTACGCCACTATCTCCGACTCCGCCCCCGACTCCGATTTCGACTCCGAAAAACCAAATTTAAAAACTCCGACTTCGGTTCCGATAAAACCACCTCCGTAACATCCCTAATTGGAACCGCGTTAGTATTTGTTTGGCTACAGATTCAGGAAAAAGTTTAGCTAAGTAACAAAGTTTGAAGTGAGTAATTTCGTCTGTACCGAAATCCTGAATGGAACTCAGCTCAGCTTTACTGACAGACTGAAGCCGACTATGAACAAAGTGAATGATAGACTGGTTTTCACTGGTATACAATGATTTTAAAAATCACAACTGAAAATCGTTTTTCTCTGAAATCTCAGAAGTAAGCGAATTAAATGTCATTTATCATTTATTAATAAAATCATGAAATATCTATATGTTCCTTATTAAGACGTTTTATTTTTGGAGCACTATGTATAAAGAAGTTAAGTTAGCTAAGTTCACGTGTTTCAGTTGAAGCACGTTTCGTAAACATGCCGTAAGTGGTATGCAACAAGTCTAGTGAATCTAGAACTATTTTAGTAAATAGAGCTTTTCTGATAATTTGTACACAATTTCTTCGTCGTTGGTCTAGTAATTGTAGGTAAAGCGGTCGGGCAGCGTTATAAGTTTTCCCATCAGGAAATTCGCAGTAGTCCGGAATATTTATTTGTGCCTGGTTGATGGCAATAGGCTCGCCCCTTTCTACATGGGACTGAAACATAATTGGCGAAATGTGGGTGTACAACAGGTAAACCGCTACGGAACCCTTCGGGCATTACAGATGTTACGTTGTATCTTCTTCGTTTGATCCACTAATATACATTCTCAATAAGTGACGTCATAGCTTGATCTATTGTTTTCAGATAAGTTATTCAACATTAGCAAAGCGATAACTAGGTGGTACTGATAAGCTGTTTTTATCTTAATGTGACCATCCGCTTCTTGCTAGGATCGATGATGTCATAGCATCGGATTTTTAAGTAATCCGTCAGATTCGCTACTAGTATGCTTTTGTTTTTTTTTACCTGGCTGCGTCTCCAATGAGGGCTATCGTTTTTGAACTCACCAGATGGCGTAAGGTTATGTCAATAATTCTATTTTATACTTTACAGTACCAATAAGTTCATAAAAAGTTTATTTTATTACGTACTAGCTGTTGCCCGCGGCTTCGCTCGCGTTTTGGTCGGAAATTATTCCACGGGCACGTTGTAAATATAGCACTCGGGGATAATGTAGCTTGCTATAAGTGAATGAATTTTAAAATCGGTTCAGTAGATCCAGAGATTACCCCCTACATACAAACTTACAAACAAATTTTACCTCTTTATAATATTAGTATAGATAACAACATAGTGTAAACTTCAGATACATATTTACAATATTCTCCCTAAAATTATCAAGCATGAAACATTAAAAAATCATTTTACCTCCAAGTAACAAATAAGATCCTAAGTTCCTACTTAAAAAGTCTTCAAGTCTTAATTAATCAGGAATAGTTCAATCTAGACCACAATCGTGAATATTAGTAAAATTACGGGATAAAAAAGCACGCAACGCGTGATTTTTCGATGACATCTGACATTTCGGTGACCTCGCACTACACTAGCGCCTCTAGCGGTGAATACACACGCGATAGCCCCCATTGAATCGCATCTTCGTGGTATCCTTGTAGGGTAACTAGTCAACTGACAGTTGAACAATATTCATTGCGTCAGATACTTTGACAGGCAGACGTATTTTTCCAACCTACGAAGCAATAGTTTAGGAATTTGATTGAAAGTGTTTTACGGAGTTGGGATCGTCTGAACCGAACAAATACATCCGCGTGAAAAAAATGAAACCTTCTAATATTATAAATGCGAAAGTTTATTAGGATGGATGGATGGAAGGATGTTTGTTTCCCTTTCACACGCAAAAACTACTGACCGGATTTGGATGAAATTTGACGCACAGATAGTTTATAACCTGGATTAACACATAGGATAATTTATATCCCGGTAGTACGATCCCGCGGGACATTACCGAACACCACGCGGGCGAAGCCGCGGGCATAATCTAGTACTTAGATTATAATTCATTAGATAGTGAGAGAGCAGCGATTGGACAAAACATCGTATATATTTACAGCACAGGTACTGAAAATAAATGTGTCAGGGACCAATACCATGAATTTACTCGATACTGACATGAAACAGGCGCTCACAAAAACGATTGTGAAATCGATTTAATATAGAAGATTAAAAATATTCCACCTCGATGATTGAGCAATTTGCGACATATTTCACGTTGGTGGGTTCTCGCAGCTGTATATATTTTGTATTATATTTATTAGAGTCTGAGCTTCAAGCAAGGTTTTTTGGGGTGAGCAGGATTTAGGCTACACTAAATCGATGTTTTCAGTATTATTTAGTTGGGATCTGGTTAAAGGGGATGGAGATTCTAGCATAGGTAGGAATAACCATCCTTAACATCGCAGTAGGCGAGCCCCTTTAATTTTTTATTTATTTTTATTATTTGTTGTTAAAGCGGCAACAGAAATACACATTCTGCGAAAATTTCAACTGTCTACCTATTACGGATCATGAGATACAGTCCGCTGACAGACAGACGGACAGCGGAGGCTAAATAATAGTGGCTACCCTTCGGGTACGGAACCTTAAGAACCTAGATGGGGAGACGTTAAGACCATCTAGTTAGCAGTTCTGAAATTTTCAGCTTAACCGACTTTCAAGGTCTCGGATGTTACGGTACTAGCAAAATATATCTCAAAGATCCTTTCCGGAAATTTTGTCCTATGCCAATATTGGAGTTTCGAATCTCTGGAAGTTGCAGATGGGCAGTTACTTCACTGAAGTCGCTACCAAGTTGAAAATTTTCTCCTACGGCAATATTTAAGTTTCAGATCTATGTCAAATATAAGTACATAGGTTTCTGCCACTCACAAAGACCGCTGCCCGGGAATAACTTAAGAGCGGCCAACCCGTCATACTTTTCATACAAACGCTCGTACGTGATTATGCCGATGTTACACATCTATCTTTAATTTTTTTTAAGTAATATGTATGTTGTGCACTATATCTAGGTTTCTATCGTTGCAAAAAATTAAAAAAGGTAGAAACAAATTCAGTATAAGCCTCCAGAAATTGCGGTTTTGCACAAATTTTACCTGAACTTTGGCCGTTCATAATGTACTCATACAGTGCAAAAATAAAGAAAACTTCTCGATAGAAACTTTGCAAATGTAATGGAGATTCTTAATGACAAATATTTATTTCACAAACTTGTAAGACTTATTAAAAAACACGTATCTCCTGGAACAAGTTTAAGAAATTTTCGAACACTATTTTTCGTTCAACGTCATCGCGTTAGGCGGTATGAGGTGCGCGGGAGACGAGTTGTGCGGGGTCGGGGCGGGGTAAGACGGGGGAGTTGAAAGAAAATCGCTGCTGTGGCTCTGGATGAAACAACAAGCTTTTTGACCATGCTCGCGTTGACGATAAACGAAGGGCCCTCTTAAGTGGAAGATTAAAGTTAACGCAACAGATGTTACTACCTTACTATTATAAACGTATTATAATACCTAGTACTCTCTTAGTAAATGGCTGTAGTGGACGGATTTTTGTTACTCTATCATACAAAAATGGCACGACGGATTAGGAAGAAATTTGGAACATAGAAAGTATCCTATGTGTTAAGCCAGGTTATACTGGCTTAAAACATAGGATACTTTTATCCCGGTAGTACGATCCCGCGGGACATTTATCGAACTCCACGCGAGCGAAGCTGCGGGCATAAGCTAGTATAATAATGAGTGTAACAAACAGTACCCTTAACGAAGCCGAAAGGCACGTGTTGCACTCCCCATCATTACGAACATTTTGTTGTTCTAGACCATACCTGGGAGCCTTCTAGTTACGGAGATATTGGGGATCAGAGTTCCAACTTTTTCAAAGTTTTTTACTAAATGCATGTTTTTAACGTAAGATTTTTACTGTAAACACCTCCACGCCCCCGTACTATTCAATTCATCCATCAGCACAATGTTTTGAGTGCGTTACATTGAGTTTTTCGCAGCAATAATTTTTGCTTAAAGTTACTTAGTTTGATGTACATAATGCCTGGTTGACGGCTTCGTGAAGGGTCTTGTTACACCCTGTATAATATTATTTTCTTTAACAACTCGATGAAAGCTAGAAACGATTATTATGAATAGTTAAAAGTAGAATGTAGATCAAAGTGGTTACAGTAATTTACGAGTTTATTGTCTCCGAACAACTCGTGTTTGTGTTCATTGCCAGTTTGTGTACCAAACTAATATGTTTGATATCTGAAAATATTACTACTACCACGAAATCTTTGTTTGTTGTTTTATTTCATGAAAAGATTTCGTATAAATGTTTGAGGTGGGTTCTGTATGAAATTAATGAATGAAAATGAACCTAAAATAAACACGAATTGGGTGAAGCAAAAGGAAGAAAAGGAAACAGTAGGACTGTTCCAGAACATCCAGGTACAATCGAAGTCCATCAATGGTATAAAATCTGAGAATATCAGCACGTTTATCGACAGAAAGACGATCTCACTGTCAAATTGATGATTTTTGATTAATATAATTTGTAATTAGATTAATGGGTATATACTTGTACTTTATTTATATTGTTGCGGCCTAGATCTTGACCACTTTATAAGTTAATTTTAATATTTATACACCGGCAATATTGTGAAACTGTTTAATATTAAGATCTTTGTACCTTAAACTTAGAAATAAATATAAATATAAATAAATAATAAATCTTTATTGACAAGTTATTGCTCAAACATCAGTGTAGCCCTGTATTTAAATATTATTCTATTCTAAAAATTATACTAAAGAACCCTTAGTGACACGACTAGCAAGCTGTAAGAGACCTTCCGTCTTACGACCACGACTTGTCGCATAAGCGGCTGCCATCTTGAACAAAACTGGCCGGACGGTTGTGCGATCAAACTTGCTTTGTGCTCGGAGCTTCTGAGGCCAAAAGTCGTGGCCATGGCCGCGTGCACAAGGTCCCTTAGGGTTGTTTTTGAAGTGGAAGTGTTACCAGTTAATGAGCGGTTGCCTGTTCTAAGTCCTAGTTAACTTATCAGGCTGAATATTTGATGTATAGGATAGGAGTCCTGTGGTGGTGCTCGTGGCTACATAATAACAGCCGCTCTAGTCGATCTTCAAGGGTTAAGGCGCGCTTGCCAAGTTCGGTCTGTGGATGGGTGACCATCCATTACATACCGAGTTTCCTCCGTGCCTCGGAAAGTTGGCTCCGGCTGTCATTTGTAGATCTTTGACAGTCGTTACAGGTAGTCAGTGGCCCAAAAGTATGACAACCAGTCTTAGTAAGAGGTACTGTGTTACCAAATACTAACTGGGTAGTGGACGTTAGATAGGCAGTCGCTCCATGTGAAATATTGGTAGTTAGCTGCACCCAGTTTGACTGGAAGCTGACCCCAACATCGTTGGGAAAAGGCTAGGCGGATGATGAGGAGTCCTTTTAGCAGCGTCTATTAGGCTATTGTAAACCTAGTTCATTATAGTTCCAGGTGGTTCGATTCCCGTACTATGACCCACAGTCATAACTCAGCCCACTAAACTATTTCATTGACGTCTACCTGTCGCATTTACAGCTTCTAAAACACATAAAATAACAACTGAACGATCCATCACGCTACGGCTACAGGGAGCTCAGCAGTAAACACTTCACAAAGCACGCGATCCGAATTAAAAGTTAAATATACGCTAGTAAAACTGTTAATGGTCGTATTAAATATGAACAAGCGTTGTGTGGTCGTGCCGTGGTCGTTCCGTGGTGGCAGCGACCACGTTAATGCACGTGGTCGCGGGTGCGTTTATCGCCGGCCACATTATGTGTGCGTGCTGTTTAGCAAATGAATTGCCGGGTTTTGAATGTTGTGATGTGGGTTTAGATTTAGAGCTTGGTTGATATACATACAAGAGGTAAACGGACCCCCGTCAACCTATCTGTACATCAAATTAAATAACTCTACGCAAAAATGATTGCTGGGAAACAACTTTTTTTTAGGTGAATAATCACTTTTTACGGTAGAACTCAATGAGACGCACTCAAAACATTTGAATAGTACGGGGGTCGTGGAGGTGTTTAAAAATCTTACATTATAAACATGTATGTAAATAGAACTATCTTAATTTATGGAAGAGCGGAGTCTCCTACTACAGGCATTATTTGCTTAAAAGGAGACTCCAATCATCAACTAATTTAAGACATATTGTTTTACGGAAATAAATATTTTGTATTTTTTTTTGTATTTTTTTGTATGTCAAAAAAAACTTGTGAAATAGTTGGAACCTAATGTCTCCGTAACTAGAACGTTACCAGGTCTAGATTAAAAAAAAAATCGCATGTCGGGGAGAACAAGTGCCTTTCGGCTTCGTTAAGGGTCTTGTTACTATAATGTTTATTATTAATTAAACCACGCAGATACAGTAGGTAACACATTTATTTCTTGTTGCGTACAATCTTGTGGATGATAATAAGCTAGTGTGACCGCCCGTGTCCATCTGTGACTTGCCGTAGGGCGCGTTCCCGCGTTCCCCTCATAACATCTTAAGCATATACTAGTGCGTTCCATTACTGATGTAATGCCATATGTACAGTTACACGATTTATTTAGTTAACATGGGAAAGAAGTATCAGTAATTTAAGTAGATATATGCCACAGGTAGAGATGGGCGAATATCGTCACTCACTGGACTAGACTAGATCACGGCGAAGGTGGTGTGACGATCTGACCTTGTTGGTTAGATATCGCACAAGATAGAGAGGTTTGGAAGGAGACGCCTTTGCCCAGCAGTGGGTCTTATTCATTAATATATTGCCTATATTATAGCCTATATTGTCCCACTGTCGCGGCAAGGCTTCCCTGCGTAGTTTACATCGTTTACAAGCCCATCTTAGAAATTCTTCGTAGCACACTTTGTAATTAACTAATTATTTTATTATAGTGATATCTGTTGTCTTGTCTTGTTATTTGTCTTGATATCTGTTATCTTTTAAATAACTACCAAGTCCAAAAGCGTAATAATGTATCTCGTATTATACAGGGTTAAAAGCACCCATAATCATCATTATACAGAACTAGCTGTTGCCCGCGGCTTCGCTCGCGTTTTGGTCGGTATTTTTCAGACGGACACGTTGTAAATATAGCCTATGGCACTCGGGGATAATGTAGCTTCCTATTAGTGAAAGAATTTTCAAAATCGGTTCAGTATATCCAGAGATTACCCCCTACAACCTCACAAACTTTACCTCTTTATAATACTACTAGTATAGATGAGCTGAAATCATCCTGCATAGAAACACCTAAGACATAGGTTTTTTTTAAACCATGTACTGAATACGTGGATATATAGTTTTTTTTTTTTTTTATATATAAATTTGCCGTTCTATACATTGTGACCGTGTAGGTATTGCACTTTTGTACGAAGCAGCAGTTCTTTTTTTAAATTACCGATGAAACATTTCTGAGTAGTGGGATTTGGAGTGATGTAATGAATACGTGGTAAGCATTTCTGCAGCGCACCCCGTATTGGCAAACCAATGGCAAAATGATAATAAACTATCTCTACTCAACCACTTAAACCAGCTAGCGCAAACAAATAGCAACAAAAACCTGCAAGTCACTAGATTATTTAACAAACGACGATCACGATAACGTAGGCGGATCAATCAGTTATTCAGACTAACCTACCGTTGCCATGGCAACCGACCGATGACAGCCAATGCAGTCCTTACTCACTTATTTTGCCGCTGATATAAACCTTATGTCAATGCCGATAAAGGTCACAGTACTGAGAAGTCAGAGGTAGAATAACAATGGAAGGATGGTAATAGACGCGCTCTATCCATCCATTGTTTTCTTCTATCATTCTATTATCGGTAATGTATTTATAGAAGGTTTAATTATAGTTCTTATATTTTGTTTTTGTATTTAGGCTTGATCATTTTATTTGAGACATAATGGGGTCAGTGGTTTTAATTATAGGCGCTGATTTAGCATCAAGATGGCGTCGGTTATGTTTTGACAGCTGTCAATGTCAACACTGCGCAACGTATACGTGGAATCTTTTAGTAAATCCTAAAATAATCTTTAATTTTACTTTAAATAATTACAAAAAATATTTTAACTTCGCTATTATGTTTTACTTCATCAGTTTTTTACGTTTTATGTCAAAGACATGTGCTGAGCTTAAAAACTAACGGAACAGCAAAAGGTTTTGGCGTTTCTAATACTCACTATTTTTATATTTCCGTAAGACGGACGTGGTTAGAATAAATCATTTTATCAAACATCCTTAGATGGTTAGACGATTGTCAAAAATGTTCTTCACGTCATCATAATACCTCCACGTGGACGCGTAGGTCAATGAATTTTGAAGGTACCGGTTTTTTATCAACATTTTACTGGCCTTGTTTTTGACGCTGTCAATTAGTGTAAGAAATGAGGGGTGTGTCTACACAGGAAAATACAGGCTTATAAAAAAATATCCATGAAGATGGAGTATCTTGCTTTTTCTCCTTAGTGAGATAACTACGTTTCACGATAGGCTTCAACTTTCTGACTGACTTCTAGTGACAATTCAAAATTGCCTGTAAACGGTTTAATTTTGGAAGTGTTCCATCCATACTAAGCCCGAAAAAATGCAACAAAAAACAACTATTACAACTAGGTAGTGACAGTCTCCACCCAACCCTTCCGCTGCACACAGACTAAAACAAAAGCCATCCGTCATCTATAACGTCACGTCAACAAACATTACCTCGTCCAAGTTTAGTCGTTAGCCCTCGAGTCATTAGTCACTAGGATTACATCCGCCGTTCACACGTCCCGTATTGATTGCACCGGTCATATTGACCGGCGGCGTTTACATTCGGAATTATTTCCTAATAACGCGCTCGGAGGGTTAACGATAACGGATGGAATGGGTATTTTAATATGGGTTACCCTGCGAATTCCTGTTTGGGGAATACCTCGTAACGATTTCGTGGAGATTCTGTGCGATCTTAAGGTTAAAAAGGAATAGGTAATATTTGTCAGAGTTTTAGTTTAAAAGGGCGAATAAGTAATACAATTTCTATCGTTTTTTTCATATTTTATAGACCTAAAACATTTATCTTTCAAATCAATGTCATATCTATCTTTTTTCTAATCAACGATAACATATACATACAAAGTCCACTTTTAGAAGCATGTACTCCATCACTCACGCACTTTTAAGACCCCGATCTCTCATTAAGTTATTATGATAATATTATTATACTGTCCGACATATTATGTAGTACAACTAATCATATAATAGTACAAAACTAACGAGTTTGAACACGCAACTTGCGTCACACATCAAAAATCAACAACACCTGCATGTGTTATGTTCTTTACCTAACACTGGATAAGAAAATACAGAAAGTCAACTAAAGTGTAGTTTACTTTTTTTTCTTTTTAATTAGCCTATATTGGCCCACTGCTCGGCAAAGGCTCCATAGCCTTCCAGTCTTCGATACGTGCGGCTTTCTCAGGCCAATCTGAGATAGGTACGTAAGTTGTACGTGATACACTACGATGCGTTTGTGAGTTTCTTCTTACGTATCTGAGTTTGTAAACAAATAGTCATCTGCTAAGCCTTTTTCCAACAATGTTAGGGATGGGGAGTTGAGAACGCTACGATACGATACGATATGCTTAATCAAATGCTGTATGAAAATCTAAATCACCGCAAAACAAACAAACAATTGGTAATCAAATGCTGTATGAAAATCTAAATCACCGCAAAACAAACAAACAATTGGTAATCAAATGCTGTATGAAAATCTAAATCACCGCAAAACAAACCAACAATTGGTAATCAAATGCTGTATGAAAATCTAAATCACCGCAAAACAAACAAACAATTGGTAATCAAATGCTGTATGAAAATCTAAAT
Source organism: Eugnorisma glareosa (assembly GCA_947578425.1). Taxonomy (NCBI): domain Eukaryota; kingdom Metazoa; phylum Arthropoda; class Insecta; order Lepidoptera; family Noctuidae; genus Eugnorisma; species Eugnorisma glareosa. The sequence continues at coordinate 1,968,975 of OX387971.1, read as the reverse complement.
CACCGCAAAACAAACCAACAATTGGTAATCAAATGCTGTATGAAAATCTAAATCACCGCAAAACAAACAAACAATTGGTAATCAAATGCTGTATGAAAATCTAAATCACCGCAAAACAAACAAACAATTGGTAATCAAATGCTGTATGAAAATCTAAATCACCGCAAAACAAACAAACAATTGGTAATCAAATGCTGTATGAAAATCTAAATCACCGCAAAACAAACAAACAATTGGTAATCAAATGCTGTATGAAAATCTAAGTCACCGCAAAATATCTATAGCGAAAAATTCAAATAAAACATGTTGTCGAATGAGATAAAAGATTTCATTTCAGAAAAGAGTGAAAGGGAACTAGAGATTTCCACAGATTTTTTTTTTTCAGTCAGCTGAATCTTATTAGTTAACCAAGGAGAAAAAAATACAGCTGTTTTAATCAAAACAATACGAATGGTGCTCTTTAGACCTCTGAGCAAAGATTGCTGATCAAGGATCTGCGCAACACTTAATCACGGTTCAAGACGATTGTTCTGATAAGTTGCTAAAAGAGATAAGTTATATTTGTAATCAGCGAAGAAATTTACATATTATTTGCGTGCGTAATCATAATTTACTGTTTACTTAGTGTTTCAACGAATAAGGATCATATCGTAAGCATCTTTACAAGATGAAGCCTTATTACATCGCATTGTAATCATGACATACTCGTACTTTCTATCGTATCGCAATCCGAAGGATTTCGAAGAAGATTTCCTTTCCCTTGTTTCTTATATTTCAAAATCTCGTCTGCTGAACGAAGTGAATAACGCAATGAACATCGTTGAATTGTCAAGTTGCCAAAGCATCACGCACGTTAGTCTTTTTGCGGGTTTTTGCAAGGACTAGACAAATGGCGATCGCATTTGGTACGTTTACGATCACTTTCAAATTAGGAATGCCATGAACTTTTTGGTAGCTTATGTCACTCCAATACATTCGTATGTTTTCCGTTATCGTTGTCGCTGGCCCTCTTGCCCTTCTGTTCTCGTCCATTTTATGACATATTCCATGTGTTCTGTCATAATGATGTCACGCACGAGCTAATAAATCTTTAAATACACATTACTATGCTCTTTGGTTTGGAAAGTAACCAACGTATTCAGAGGGCGTTGGAGAGAGAGAGAGAGAGAGAGAGGAATCAATCAGCTGAAAGACAGGGAAAGATATAGTGAGCTCGTAAACAAAGTTGATGTGTACAAGAGTTTTGTAGCTAACGATCTGAGATTTGGAAATGGAACACAGAATGTTCCATTTTGAAGTTTTCCATTTACAGGTTTTTCATAAGAAGCAAAGGGCATGATATTTAGAGGATGATTGAAACAAGATATAATTCCATTTCTAGAATCTTTCTGAAATTATGACTAATGTATTAGATTTGGCTATATTTTTATTAACTAAATCATCTAATGACGGGAAGATAATGTGAAAAAAAGGACCTCAACATGAATGATGTAACCAAGATCTTGTAACAATATTTTGATTGAAAAGAGTGTCCATGGAGTTTCTTGCCCATTCTTCTCCATAGAGATCTACGCTTTGGAATGGGCAACTACAGTACTTTCACAAGTTATTATGCCTTGTGTCTGTGACTGTAGCTTCGCCTTTGTTTTTCTGACTTTCAAAAGTGCCTGCGAAGGTCTAATTGAAATAAACGCTTTGAGTTTTTGACTTTGAGTATGAGACCTTTATCCTCAAGGAGTATGCTATCAGCTAATTAACACTAAAGTATAACTTACGTCTTGGCCAGATTATCCCTTGACTGTTACAGTTAGCAACAGTAATTCTAAATTAAAACAATGACAAAAATAACCACGGAGCGGGCAAAGGGTTTGATTTCATAAATTACAAAAATACCCGGTGACCTTTGAACCCTGTGTCCCTGGCACATTATTTGTAATATGGTTAGTCTGAAACAGACGTGAAATGTCGATGCCTTTGGGATTGGCAGTCTTCTGACTCAAACGTGGGATCAGCAAATGGAATGAGTTGTCGAAGGTCAAGGTCATTCTTTCATACGCATGATTATTTTTTGTTGAAGGTCTTTCTCTGTTTTTGGTTAAGTTAGTGATCAAAGTAATCTTGAAGCGTTCGTATGTAGAGTATCAGGCTGGTGCAATACTGAAATGTTTTTGCAGAGAAAAGATTTCAAAAAGGCGATGATAAAACCAATAACAATCGCGTTTCATCGTTTATCAATCACCATCATTTCGGCCCAAAGACATCCACTGCTTGGCATAGACCTCCCCCAGTGTCGCCACACTGACCGGTCTCGTGCGACTCGCATCCAGCGGATCCCTGCAACCTTCACCAGCTCATCGGTCCACCTAGTGGGAGGCCTACCAACGCAACGTCTTCCGGTTACAGTCGCGTTTACTAACTTCATTTAATTTTATAATTCCAAAATAAAATCTTTAGTGTATTCAATTATTAATAGAAACATGCGCAGTAGCAGGGTTACACTATCAAGCATGTCTTAATGACGTTTCACGCAATTACGCAAGACGTAAGCGGAAAACGCAGCGCCTTAGTTTTGAATTTCGCTATACTGACTGACTTTGATAAATAATCATTTCTAATTATCCCTTGCAACCAGACAAAGCATAAACTTAAAACCGTAACTAGGTCGCAGTAAACTACTTTAAGTGTCAGAAAATCAGTGCATCACCATCATCACAGTATCAACCGCCACATATTTACAAGATGAAACACTAATGAAATATGACTCGACGATCTAACCCCTTAATGCCAGCGGTCTGACAACGATACACGGTCTGGCGAAGTATGCTGTATGCCAAATAAATTCACGGCGCGAAGGTCGCCAGTTATTTCAGTGAAAGCACTGCACGTACTGTGCCTTCTAGAATTTTCTTTATTTATGAATAGAATTAAAAAGTTAGCAGCCACGGAGTCTGGATTTTTGCCCGGTCGATGGTAATAGGCTCACCGTATTACATGGGACTTGAAATAACTGGCGAAATGTGGGTGTACTATTAGGTACACCCGGGGATAACAGTCGTACTGTTATGTTATTAAGTGTGTTAAAAAGCTAAGTAGAGGTTGATTGAGTGTTTTTAGTTAGGGTTCCGTACCTCAATCGGCAGAACGGAACCCTTATAGAAAGAAAGAACATGGCGTGCATCATACAAAATGATAAAAAAAAAAAAACAAACAAAAAATAACAATAAACATACAAAGCATAAATATTAAAAAAAAAGACGTACACTCGTACGACGTATAGGATCACTTTATTGTCAGTCTGTCTGTCAAGACACTTTTTCTCAGGAAAGCGTGGCGGTATCAAGCTGAAATTAATACCAAATACTCAGGTCTGCTACCCCTTGGAGCAATGAAAAAATCAAACTTGTCCTTTGACCTAGAATCATGAAATTTAGCAAAAAGCAAGACCTTACAGCACAAATAAAGGAAAAGTACCAAAAATAAAAATAAAGTTTAAAATTAAAGGGTGTCCCCATACATACATAGTTGACGCCAATTAAGATATTTTTTTTTTTAGATAATGTTACGGAACCCTTCGCGCGCGAGTCCGACTCGCACCTGTTGTTGTAAATATAATCCTTTTGAGTCATCGTCTACAGTTTTGGATGTTTCTTATATTTAAATTGCGAAGTAACTGTATTTTTACTAGAGTTTCCTTTAAAAAAATTGTAAGTATCAAATAACGGGTCTCAGGGCTCAGGAATTTGCGCCAGTCTTTGAATATTAATATAAAATATAACTTACAATCAACTTAATGAAGTGTTAACTTCTAAGAAACATATGGCCGGTTTTCAAAATTCGATAGTTGTTCACTTCTTAAAAAATAACCGTCGGCCGTGTATGGCCATATGTATGGACCGTGAAGGAAGTAAAAGGAGTATCTAAGGATCGCGGTTTGTAGTTCCTGCCTACCTCCTGCAAAAAGGTGTGATATTACGCAAGTATTTTTATTTCAGATCACTTTCAAACAACTCATCAAACTAAAGTGACTTTAAAAATTCACCAGCTGTTTTTATAAACTACAATGTCGTACTTAAAGAATGTCATTCGGTTCACCTCAGCGTTGTGAAAGTCACGTGTGAAGGTTTGTGAATTACACTGATAATGCGATTATCCAAATAAAGCAAATAGGTGAGGTGACGTCACCAGTGACGCGTAATTTACGATACGGGCTGAAGTGTGCTCTACTTACGCGTAAAAGTAGTTTAGTGGGTATTTCTTTTTTTCATAAGTATAGTCAAATAGATTTGAGACTAGTGAAATTTGAGCGTTTATAGGTCATCTATCTCGTGGCAAAATAATAACAGCCGCTCGGGTCGATCTTTAGGTTAAGCCGTGCTTGCCTAGGTTGGTCTGTGGATGGGCGACCGCCCATTACATACACAGTTTCCTCCGCGCCTCGGCAAGCACGTTAAGTCGTTGGTACCGGCTGCCATTTGTAGATCTTCGACAGTCGTTACAGGTAGTCAGTGGCCCAGTGGTCTGACAACCACTCTTACCAAGGGTTATCGTATTACCCAGTACTGACTGGGTTGTGGAGGTCAGATAGGCAGTCGCTCCATGTAAAATACTGGTATTCAGGTGCATCCGGTTAGACTGGAAGCCGACCCCAACACAGTTGGGAAAAAGGCTCGGCAGATGATATAGGTCATCTACCTAACCTGTACAGGAATTCAAGCGTGAAGTTATGTTGTAGAAACTGAAGTTAAAACTTACAAAACCCCCGACTAGAAAGTGGAAACATACCTGTAATCAAAACAAAACAAACATTAGTTCAGTACTCAGTATCGACATCATTTTTAATTGAACACGCTCCATTACTCGCAAGTCACACGTAATACGCCGTAAGCAATAACAAGACGCTGCGGAGGCTGGCCAGTTACAACACAGACCGAAAAAAAAAAACAAAGTAGGGGACGAATACGTAAATATTAAACGGGCGAACCTCGAAGGTACCCAGCCAACAAGTCAAGCTAAATGTCCCTGTTAATAGGAACAGAAGCCAGCACCCGAAGCCGATACCTTCTAACAAAGACACCGTTAGATAGGACGCTTATAAGCGTGTACGCATCTTTATGTAGGTGTGTGATACCAGGGCAACGACCTCGCGGCCCCGACACGCAATTCCGAATCTTCGGTCACTTGTTTCCAACAGATTAATAGCCACTATTCATATCAGATGGCTATTTGCTGTCCCCCGACTGAATACGGACGGTTCTCTCGCTATTTGTATTAGAACTCGTTTTGATACTTGGTAGTACGAGTTTGTTCGTGAATAAAATTATTCATTCTTTTTTCAACACTTCAAAGGAACGAGGCGTACTCGAACGAGTCATTTACGCAATTGTATCAAACAGCTAGAAGCACTAACATAAAAAATTAATACACTTATCTAGGGTGTTGGGCTTACGAGGTTCCACGGGTATTAGTCACTTACAATGTGGATTACGTCGGGATGGCTGGTGTTGTGATATACGCGGGCCTTTGTGCAAGTGGACCTTGAGTAAAATGAGAATTCGCTAAGTCCCGGCAAATTGAAAACGTTCCAGCTGAGCGGGAACGCAGCCCGTAAAACGGTACCGAGCTACCGAACGTCGGATCGCATTAACCAGGGCCCTTTGTCGACGTCGCTCGACGCGTATCGCCCTTTCACTACCGTTTACAGACATTGCTGTGCGCTCAGATAACGACGAACAAAGCGTTCCCGACTGGCGAATGCCAATTCGGAAAATGCTCAGTCACCCCTGTGAGTTACTGTCGATGTTACTGCGCGGTGCCGCCTGCGCCGTCACCCGCGTGCGCTCGACACCACGCATCCTACAGCGAGCACCGCACAGCCACGCTTGCCACCCACTACTTGAATTTCGAATTTCGATAATATTTCATTTGAATTTGGATTTGTCGAATAAGCCGGCTCGGTCGGAGCTCAGCTTCAGTTATTTATTACGTCATTAGTGGTGTGTTAGTTCGCACAATGCTTTATTAACGTATTGTTATAATATGTTATGTATGTGTGGAGCAGTTTTGCCTGCATATCCAATGCTTGCACAGAATGAATCCCTTAGTAAAGATGGCCACAACATAAAAAAACTATTCTTCAACAGCGGTTCTCTTCGCATCACTAGAAAATGTTACGCATTTCAATGGTATTTTGTCTCCGTAACAAAATGTTGTGTCGAAAGATACGGAACGATTATCATCACGTAATGTTCAAAGGAAATGGAGCAATAAAAGTCGTTGTCCTACTCCGAAGGTCACGTAAGCACTTCGTGTGGATTGAAGTTAGTTTTCATATATTTTTCTTCAAAACGTTATTTTCTCTTATTTGTTTGGCTCGCAACGCTACCTCTTCTAAAACGAGTCGATATTGCACCTTTGTTATTCCAAGTGTCTATAACAACAGATTCTCTACACGTCTTTTCAATTTGACTCCCTGATTGTTTTCCCTGCATTTCGACCTCAAAATAAATTGGTAAGCTGTTTACATTTTAGTAGCAAAACAAGGTACTAAAACGTTCGCCTCGGTTCTAAATTCAAGTTATAATTGAACGAGAGCGTCGCAAGCGTTCACGGCATTCGGAAAATTCGCTGACAAGAAAAACTCGGACTAAATCAAGGCGCGTTTCACAGACACGGTAACTTAATTAGATTCCGTAGTCGGCCGCCATAAAGGGAGAGCCTCCGCCATCGCCCACGAGGCCAATAAAGACTACACTGCGTAGTAGTTTGTAGAAATCGTCTAAACGACGAACGAAGCGTATCGTTCGCAGACTTTCAGATTGGTTCAGATACGCGCGTAGGGCGTTGACCTCGGCGCGCGCGCATGTTCGCACACAGCTCTCGGCACAAACATGGTTAAAAATAGCTGGTGACGTCACTTGTTTATCATCGTACGCAAGGTTACGCAGCGAGCGGCGACCACGAGCGAACCATGCCGCACTGCGCCGGCGCCGGCCGCTGACCACGGCCGAATTATGATATGTAAGGGCCGCTGGAGCTGCATCGCATGAGCAACATATATGTACTTTCTGCACACATTATTACGCAACGCAATTACATTGCGATTTCTAATTCAAACCAATCCTGCAGTGAAAAATAAAGAGAGAGACAGAAAATTTCAATGAAAAACTATTTCGAATATTCTCGAATTACGTCCGAAATGCGACAGAATACACCGATGCATTTGCGCTGTGCATACAAAACAAATAATCTAATCAGTACTGATAAAAGCTGGTGAAGATCCCTGTAGGACTGTAGGTTTGAAGTTCGAACAATGACGGAATATTTTTCAGTTTGACAATGAAGGGTCACTTATTCATTGCAATATTTTTTTTAGCAAAATTCCGCGTAGATGTGGTTTCGATCAATTTTCTTTCAAGACTACCGTGGATTCCGTTGGTTTCCAATAACCTTTCTTCATTGGCTACAAGATTGTTTTAAGTAAATACTTATTACAATTCTTCAACATTACAAGAAAAATAAGGAAATAAAAGGGACGTAAAAAAAATATATTTCCCTTTTCGTTTTTTTACTGAATGCATAGTTCTGAAAGTATATTCAACGGTAGGTACTTTTAACAAAAACACTTAGTATTTTTTATTTTTGTCTGTCTGTCTGTCTGCCGGTCTGTCTGTCTGTCTGTTTGTTCCGGCTAATCTCCGAAACGCTTGGACAAATTTTGACGGTACTTTTACTGGCAGATAGCTGATGTTATAAGGCCTAACATAGGTTACCTACTTTTATTTTAAAAAAAATAGTAGGGTTCCGCGCAAAAAGAAATTAACCCTTTTAATTGATAACAAAATTCGATTCAAAAATGGAAGTAATTATTTTAATAATAATTTCACGCGAACAAAGGTCGCGGGCAACAGCTAGTAACTGAATATTTTTTTTATAACCTGTGTAATCATTTAATCAATTAATTAGAAGCCAGTTTCGAAAATCGAATTTAAATTTTCGAAAAAATTCCGGCATTTACTTACCTACTAACTAACTCGAATTTTTCACACTCATCGCCCGAAGTTCGAACAAACATTTTTTTTCTCGGTACATCGAACCCTGGCCAGTGCGCGCTTATCCGAGATTTAGGAGGCGTTGTAATAATAAATGTAAACATTATAGTACACGTAGTGCTACGTTAATCGTTATGTAAACGAGTGGGCTATTTACTTGTGCACACACTGTATTTCATGCGTGAATAATAACATATTAAGGATTGTTGATATCATTTTGATTTGTGTTGAACATCATCGTCACATTATCGTAACCTATATTGACATACCTGCGTCCTAAAAAGACCACTATCAAGATTTTGATTCTTAATTCTTAGAATATTTAACTAGAGCAACACCAAGAAAACCAGTCAAGTTCAAGTAGAAGACATCAATTTAATTAACATGTTTACAACGAGCGAGAAAGCTTATCAAAACTAAAATCAAAATAGAAAGTCAGTCTTGCAACAAAACGCCACGACTAATCGCGCACTAACACTTCATTGCTTCAGTATAAGTTCATTTTAAATGATTGCGGATCGATTCCTCTCAGCGAGGGGACGATTCCACGGGGGTATAAAATAAAATAACATCACATGTTACATTTGACATGTGTCAGAGAAAATACGAGATATGACACCGCTACAAGAGAAAGATATAGTTATGGTCTTATGGAAACTGTTAATGCGAATTGAAGCTGACGTATTGAGTTGGGAAAAATTGGTAAAGTATCAAGATCGTTTGGAGTATAATTGGTATTGCCATCTGACTGCGACCCTTGTGTAAGATTTGAAAAGTTTGCTTCTATTGCGTTTACTTTTTACCCCGAAATAGATGTTTTCGCAGTGTTGATTATAACTACACATACTTAAAGAGATATCCGAAATTTTGATAAATTGATGATGATGTTATGTTACCATCAGCAGCTCGAGTCTTCTGACTCGAAAAACAAAAATATGAAATAAATAAACTAGACATAAGTATAACATGAAATGTAGTAGGCGAGTTGAACAGACGATATACGAGTCGGAGTATTGAATTATGAGCACGAGTCGTTTATAGACTCGCAAAAAAACTTAATTGGTGGTAACAATAGCTCATAGACGACGAGCTAGCGAACAATCACTTAAAACATGGCCGACCTTTGAACCGACACCAACGTTTATTTAGGTAGAGCAGTATTCTTGTTGCTACACTACTTCTTTATTGTAAGGTGTACTTTTTTTAAAATAAAATTCAAACATTTTTATTTTAAATATGACATCATTTTTATATTGTTCTTCGTTAAAATAAATGACATAATTTGATACGGTACTTTGTGTTTTTTTTATTTTTTTATTCGTTTAATAGAAAATTTTGTTTGTTTGCGAGTTTCGTCACGTTTTGCCTAGGTTTCTGTATTTGGCAAAGGAAATGATAGTTGAGTACAACCAATCAACTTGGTTTTTCACAAGTACTAGAAATATCTAAAACTGTAAAATTACTGATTTTACAGTGTGTTAAGTTGTTTATGAATATTTAAATACGGCATAGCACAGGTGTCAAATAATAAAATGAACATACATATTTATCATCTTTTCGTTCAATAGGTAAATGTTTTTCAATTTCTACTAGTTGCGTGTGATACCTTTTTTTTTTATCGATGGGAAATCATCAAATAAATCCCGCTCTGGGCTGAGCAGGAGGGAGTGTCAGACTTTTACTGACTAAAACCCATCCATGTTCCTTCCTTTGCCCTTTATGTTCCAGGGCCGTGGTATCTCTTTCGAACAGTCCCGCAACCCTGGCAGGTGCGTATGATACCTAATTTGAATTCTTTTTACATAACATCAAGCCTAGAACCCTGAAGGGTTAAGAAGAGATGTACCCCTAGTCCCCTACTACCCCAGTACACCCTCATTTCGCCAGTTACGAGTCTCATGTAATACGAGCGAGCTTATTACCTATTATCCTAATTCCGATTTATTTTCCCATCTAACCAAAAAGTTCCAATTCAAAAACCAATAGTTTAAATATTTATCCATTCGAACAATAAAGTCAGACAGTCAGCCATTTAATTCATAAATTCACGTCGAACTGACGCAATGTCAATCGCACAACACATGACGCGTCATCGGTTACTACCTACTTGTATGTACTAATTTATGTACTGGTCTATATACCAATGCGATTGTTTGAACATACCTGCCCTTACAAGATGTCCGATTGTCTGTGGATAAGCTTGTCAGATACAGGCCATACAGGCGGCCGAGTATGAAAAACATGACTGGGGAATTGATAAATAAACTAGTATATTCCTTGTCTAGCTCGAAACTGAAATATTCAAGAGAACAAGTTCAATAAACTGTTTCAGCTTTTCTGCTTCAGTGTTCGGTTACTGAACATTGAACAATTGTTGTTACACGTGCTCTTCTGATTAATTTTTATTGACGGATAAAAGCCCAAAACATATATTTGAATTAGCTGAAATGGAATACTATAGAAGTCAAACATTATGATGTGTTTGAATAGCTTTTGGCGGTAACTTTAACGTTTGTAGGTCGGAAATTAACCCACGAGACCGTACTATCGGGACTAAAAGTATCCTATTCTAGGCCATGGTCTACCTTTGTGCAAAATTTCAGCGACATCCATTCAGCCGTTAAAGACTGAAAAGGGAACGATACACAGAGTTATTTATAGAAGAGAACCCTAATACCTATATTTAAATGCAAGTCAAAATATAGGAGTAGTACAATATCGCAATATAATTAATTATATTCCTGTTATAAATAAATGGACGTGTGATTCATGCATTGCTTCGTTGACCCTTTAAAGGAATAGGGATGTCCATACTACATATCGTAATGGCAGGCTATCTGTGAACAAGTCCAAATATCGACAACGTATAGCTGTAATAGAGCAGGGAAGACGAAAATTATCTATGGATGGCCTGTGTGAGAGAAGATGTGGCAAGTAGTAACAGAGAATTATGGAAGAAGGGGCGCCTGATACTTCAACCTCTTATAAATTAAGGTGGGGAGTTGCAGCCAAGATATACTCTAAAATCTAGGTGTCTTTTTTACAATATTAACGTGGTTTAAACTTTTTTTTTTCTGGTCTCGCAATTACGTACCTAAAGACACTACCGGCGTATATTTTAAATGAGTTGCTCATATAATTCACACGATCAATGATTTATTAATCACTAGACAAATCATCAACAATACACGTCAGTCATTGTTCACTTTGACGATGGTACTACCGATACATATCAACAAACTCACTTAACTCATCAATTCTTCAAACCACCGCGTTAAACATGTGTCAACCCTAGCCCACGAATGATGTGACACTTAATAATGTATGTGCATATGCATTCATTACTCGCTTCCCGCAGTGCTGAGCAAAACATCGCGAGGGTCGCGGGTTCAAAGATCGCGTTATTATGTAACCACATTCAGTTTCATGTAGCTGAGATTTTCCTATGGAGCCTAACCATCATCATGATCTGCCTAGTCTTTTGTCAACTATTTTGGTGTCAGCTTCCAGTCTAACCCCCGCAGCTGCATTCCAATATTTTACATGGAGCGAATGCTGCTAATAAAGTTCGACGAGTCCCGGAGAACCAATTCAAACGCCTAAGATACCGCATTATAATTAATCGTCAAATATCAACCAGAAAAAAACGATGGAGGAGTAAGAAAAACCACAATTTCTACTCCGAGAGTTAACCTTCCAAAATATAGCCTTTTGCAGCATCAACACTAAAGGCACTAAAGACTAAACCCATGTGAGAAGGATCAGCTTCGCATAAGTAACCTATTCCGCTCCATGTCGCCTTTCTTGTCTGTCGTGATTGATAGCCGATTCACTGCTTGTTTTTCCTCTAGTTTACTGCGTAAAGTTTCTTCACAGAACCTTCACTATAATGATCTACTAACATTTACAATTCTGTCCAAACTTAAATGCCTTTGTGGCAAAGACCAATGATTTCAATCATGACATCTATTTGCCTTATATTTTCCATACTATGTTGGGTTCTAGTCTAACCGCATCAGCTGAATACCTGTATTTTACATGGAGCGACTGCCAATCCGACCTCCGGAATCCAGTCACTGGGTATTACGATAATCCTTGGCAAATCTGGTTACTGTCAAATTATTTGCACCTCCATATTTATAACTTTTATTATGTAGTTCCAACCTTGCTTTTCAAAGACCTTTTATACCACAAAAACCCTTTCCAATCACGATTCTTGGTACCAAAACTCCACCTCCACCTTTTCTACATCAACACTAAATTTCGATCGTGATAGGCCACCGTCGACTGTATACAAGGTAAATACGACACCTAGATTTTTTGCGAGATATTTTTAATCGGGCGAATAAAAAAATAACTGGCGGCTGATGATGGCATATTATAATACTTAACTGAGCTACTAAATGGGTTAGAACCATGGCCAACCATGTGCGAGGCGATGATGATGGTCGGAGTAATTGCTAGGGGGCACCTTGACCAAATGCTTTAGATTAAGTGAGGACTCTGACCAAACGCGCTTTATCCAAGTTGGATGCATCAAATTTGTGTTTTTGCTTTTCAGTATTTTTGATACCTTTAATTTGAATTGACATTCGCTCGTTCAAATACCATTCATTTTTTACGTGTCGCTTTTCAAAGAGTTGCAGAGACTAGCAAACTAGTGCAGATGACGTAATTCAGTTGTAGGTCATCTATCAAGCAAGGTCTATTGATTGCATGACTGATATTGTGCACAGGTGCATTTGTAATGTATACTGACGAGATTATGTTAACGTTTTTAGTTTTTTTTTGTTGTTTTGATTTCGTACTAGCTGGTGTCAGGGGCCTCCCTAATCTCTTACACTTTCCTGTGTTCCAGCAGTTGGGATCACTGTAGGCCGATTTAATGCTTCTTTAATAGGTACCCTAAAACATCCATCTTGATTTTCATGGACTATATGACAAGAAATATTGGCAACAGAATCTTTATTTGTTTAATTATCATCATCATTTAGCCAAACTAGCTCTGATAGGACTAAAACTTCCCAGGAATTGCTACAATGACTGATCATGTGCATCCAGCAGTTCTCCATCTTCACAGGACGACGGGCCACCTTATAACCTGCCGCGCGGATGCATTTACAATATTACGATTTGACTTATTAAAACAGTGTCTCAATAGTACAGCGAAGCTCTAGTTACTTGGCATCGATTTCAATACCGCAATAATTCAATTTGGGCATCAACTTACTCCATTACTATCTTGACCAATTTCCAGTGTCAAATGCACGCCCAACGTACTTGATAATACTATTAACTCAGCTGATAGATCGGCTAAGTAATTCACTTTGATTGATCATCACTGTCCACAAACAAACCATTATTACTTAGTTTATAAACAGCTGATCCCCCAAACATACAGAAAAATATAGCTCACTAATGTAGGAGAAAATTGTGTGTGGGTCACACTCATTGATAACTGGCAATACAGTCTGTAACAGCTGTTCAATGTTTATAAGAATCACGCTATATTAGTCATAGCCCTACTCCGTAATGCTCCCGAAACTAGGGTAAAACAAAAAACGTGAACGTACATAAATTACCAGCCAAATGATTATGTAACAACATTTTCATAACAGAAATGTGACAGTATCACAGTGACACGTTTTCATTTCAGCTTTCAGCCAACTATTATAAAGAACATCTAATCCCGTTTAAATTTACAGCCGGTGGACTAAAATGTGTAAGAACAAAGAGATTTTGTAAGCCAGTAACAATGATGAACGGCATCCTGCAAATAATTGTCCTTCGGGGCTAAGGGCGGGGCGCGAGGGGTGTGAGGAAGCCCGGGACGGGGAGAGGCCGGTGGGCGCGGCAGGGCCGTGACGTCACGACGAGCCCTGCGGTCGTCGACCCGCGTGCAAAACAGCTGAGCTGACAGGCCACGAGATGCAAGTTACGTCCGCGCCCGCCGCCGCGCGCCTCCACGTAACGGCATTACTAATTAAGGTTTTAGCGCCACTGACCGACTTTTTATTGTAAACATGTTGTACTTAAGCCAGTGGAAGGGTTCGCTACAATTCGTAGTGCATGCGTAATGAAAATAACCAGTTTTTTGCGGCGTTGTGTAAGTAAACTGTACTCGTGTATTTACTTTAGAACACGCGAACAGATAACCGCTATCTTTCTACTATTGTTGGTGAAACAGGTTATCGGCTTATGTAACGAGTCACTGACCTACAAGACATCAAAATAAAGAGTTATCACGTCTATAACGCATTTGGACTCCCCCAATCCTTTAAAGGGGGTCTCAATTCTTCGAACATCACTCAAGAACCGCACTTGACGGTACAAACGGCTAATTTAAATTTGAAGCGTACCCCTCTGGTTTGCTAAGAGTCTCCAAGTTTCTAGGTCGAGGTCTTTAAGATATGGTAATGAAGACTGGCTTCCAGCAGTACCGCACATACTTCAAACAATGTCGGATGAGTTTTGGTTGAAATGAAGCTCTATTTTGGTATGTTTAACATTAATTGTGATACAAGAATTTCCGTTTTTCAGCTAGTGGCGAATGGGAACTTATAACAATTAAAAATGCACTATTTGAAGCTGTTAATGAAGGTCTAGGATTTTTTTCAGACCTCGGAATGAAAATCATTCGCCATACATAAGGAGATAAGTAAAACGGTGAAGCGCTTCCCCGGATGACCCGATGACCTGAATCAGACCGCTTGCGTACTTTGCCTAGTAACTACTAGTAGTACTAGTAGTAAGATGCATGCTAATTAACCAAAATAACAGACCAGGGAAGCATGTCATAAAATGTAGCAGTGGTACAAGGCTGTCAATGATTATGATGATAATAATGCTAATAAAAGAGAAGGAATCTTGGAGCACCATGAAGGTTAGGTTAGGTAACCCAATTCTGGTTAGGGTTGTCGTTGTAAATAAGCTATAATATCAAATTAAATTTATATGTAATTTTGTGTGCACAATTAAGAATAAGGCGTGGTAATATTAGAGCATGTATAAGTATTCCTTTGTTACCTATTCTGAATGAACACGATCCCTATCAGCCGATCAAGCGAATTAATTACAAGGAAAATATTCTTCCAACAATTTGGTAAGCTCCGTAAAGCCCATATTAAACTATCGACTCCTAAAGACCGTTATACTCTGACTTATGGAATTATACAGAGCTCCATAATGTTACCATTTAGCAAACCAGATTTCGCTGGAGAAAAGAATAAGGATAATTTTGCATTGGAAATTCACAAACGTTTTTTATTTGGACTAGATAATTCTCAAGGCATAGAGGATACAATATTATTTCTCTTTGTTTTAACTAACGATTTTGGGCAAACGTAACTTGCGTAGCTTAGTTCAGTCTAGTTAGGGCTTATTTTACTTTGATGTTTATTAAAATCAATAGCAGTGAGTGAGTATGGCAACACATTTTTTAAAAGCTTTGATGAATAATTTATCAAATGTAACACTTTAATTCATGGGCATAATAAAGTCAATTAATATAATAAGCCATTGTTCGGCGATACGTTCCACAAAGTAAGCAGCTAACAACAATTGTAAATTGTGACATTATCGCCATCAAAAAATACAGTACCGCTCTTTGTTTCCCATAATCTATTCCAGTTGCACTCAACATGGTGCCCGGAGTTGGAGCAGACTCAGAAAGGTGTGACTTTAACTTTTACTCATTAATCACCATTAACTAACAGGCTAATAGTAACATGTAATTTGGTGCCATTTACAGTTATAACAGCACATTATGTTTTAGAAGGCCGTCTTATACGAAATAAGATCAACGTAAATGAATAAATGACGAAATGAAAGTTGGAATTGTTAGTGATACTGTAGTGGGCCGTAACATCAACCTTGTGAAGAACAATGAAGAAAAAGATACTGATGAACTTACGTTGTGACTAATAAAAATAAAATAAATAGTGTTTTATTTCAGGCAAAATAAAAATAGAATGGAGACTAATAAAATAAAATAGTAAAAACAGAAATCATTAGTAAATCATAAAGTAAGTAATCACTAATGAAAGGTTCACAAATGTAGATTAAAACCTCTCTGAAGATGTGGCTAATGCTACAGAAGCAAATCACAAACCTTTTTCTATTCAATAATACAAATCTGTATTACAACAAATATAAAACAATACCGCCACACTATTCCCAACCACTGCAACTTCTGAAAAAATGGTTATCACCACAAGATTGCGAAAGCAATGAAGCTTACGAGTCCCGGCGAAACAATTCAACTGTCTTTGATTCCGCAGCAAAATAAATCAGAAAGGAACTAGGATAAATATAATTTCCACTTCCCACCATATAAAGTATCAACAAATACAATCTAGCCCTGATAACAGGTTGAGCACCATTGATCCACACACCATGAGCACGAAGGCTCGCAGGCTCGAACAGTAGTATTGTTTGTGCACCTAATATAGGCCAGACAGGATTACAATATAACCGTCTGTTTGCCCAAGTACTTAAGGGAGTTTAATAACGTCGTCGTGTGCCCATTTAACACCATTGTTTGCCATAATATTAAGGTCCTCGGCCTCCTCTAAATGGGGATTGGGGATTTTTTCGTCTGCCCCATGAAATTTTATGCGTCTGTTTGTTTTTGTCCAAGTGAGAGGATATTGTTTTGAGAGGCCTCTGTCTTGGGGGTTAAGGGTCGTGTTTGGATTTTAAATATTAACTATGTGTGAGTGTTAATAATGTTTATGATAGGAGGTATTCCTAAAAGATGGGAAGTAAGATCCCCTAAGTTTGTTTCGCCATTTCTTATCAGTGGTAGTCGAATAAGAAGTAACGACTCTTTCTAGCAGGTCGTGTGACAAAGTGTTTCAGATAATATTTCTTACCGACCGGCGCAGTCACTGACCGTAATGATTATCAAAGGTTTTCAAAGCATGTCTTACGTAATGTTCTGTTAGCAGCAAACGTGTATGGACTGACACGAAGATAATAGTATCATCAACCCAGAATCGAATTCTAAGTAACGAGATAATACGAGCGAAGTGTTCGTTTGTTGCAATTGAAGTAATATCGGCAATTTGAAAACTAGAAACTAGCACACCGTAAATAGACTGTAATGATATTTCACAAGCAATTCCTAGAACGTTCTAATGTGTAGCGTATATAAATGATTATTACCTAAGCTAATGTAGCATTTTTTTTTTCACAAAACGTATTTCCTCTCAAGAAAAAAGTCGTGACGGAAGTTTTGTATCTGGATATGGATGGTTAACAAAGTAGGCAAAGACCAAAAAAAAGCGAAGGATGGATTGTGGGGAAAAAGGATATGGACTGTGGAAAAAGGGGTGACTACAATGATAACGGTTGATAGAGAAGTATGGAAGAAGACGACATGTGCCAAGCCAAACAAGAACAAGAGAATAATGACATAGACCTATTTCAGATATCAGGTAAACAGGGCCTTAGCCTAAAATTTGTAAAAGTTGCGAAACATATATTAACAAAAGAAGTTTTAGAACTAATATAAAGCCTATTTTTAAAGCTGGTCTTGCGAACAGGCTTTGTGTTGAAACTTAATTAACTTTGCACGTGGACGACCGTCGCGGAACTTAGTACCAATTCTGGAAACTATTTATGTCGAGAAACTTATACTGAAAATACGCAAATAAATACGTAAAAATACGTTTATTTCCAAGAAATGCTCCCGAGGAATATACTTCGTCTTTACAAGTCACTTAGATACAGTTAGTTTTTCCTCATGGGAGGTAGATTCGCAGAATATTTTATCCACATACGGATGAATTTAGGCTACTGCCTGATAACAGATGATTATGGGATTATTTTAGTCGGCCTAATTCCGTCATTAACATTTTACGACAAACACAATACAAGCATGACTGTCCTACTAAAAATGAACTATTAAGAAGACTGGCTTCCGGTGATAGCGATCGATGCCTTCCATTTTGACATTTCAAGCCAGTTATGGCTTTCATTTTGCCATCTCAAAAATTTTCCTTGCAATTAAAAATGGTCACCTTGAATTGTTAATTTTGAAATTCGACTATGTCTGGTGTAGAATAAATTGAATGAGGTTTATGTCATCTACTAAGCGGTCTAACATTCTTGTGTGATTAAATTAATTGAATCGTAGCAGTACATGCTACTTATTAGGGCTTGAGCTTGACTAATACCATAACACACATTTTCATACAAAGATATGATATCTCTTCATCAGCATATTATAAACAAATGAATAGCGTGTTTATATCGTGGTTGTATTTCAATTTGCACATTTCTGAGGAGTAAATCGTGCAGTATATCAATGTGTAAGGATCTGAAGTAAAACAGATGCAATTTACAAGTAATTTATCTTTTACGTTGGCAGCATTTTAGGTATTGACTCGGACGTGAAGTTTACAGATATGATTTACGAGAAATGAGTATTATGATATTTACGATTGCGTTTTACTAAAGACTTTCAATATTAATTTGAAGTAACTCGCTAATTTCCTCAACACTTGGAGAATGAAAGCAGAAAATTAGTCGTTTGTTCTAAACATTACATAGTTTTTGAAGGAAGCTAAAGTTTATCGCACAACAACATAACACCAAATAAAAAATTGACATGAAACGGAACTGGAGCATTTTGACCGAAATTACAGTAATTAACTTTGATAGCACCACATTTCACTGTTTGGGTTTTTTTTTGTAATCGCTTACACGTGCCTTCGACATAATATTCTTCACAACAGCATATTTTTCATTCGAAAACATTCACAAAACAATTCGTTCATTCCAAACCGCTGAACGTGAACGAAAAAGTAATTCGTGCCATAATATCCCAGCCAAGAACAGAAGTATAATTCAAGTGTCAATCATCGGCTTCGCTGATTGGCACGACCGCTGTTGGAGCTCGTCGGAGGCGCCACGTGTTCCACCTCCCAGTTTTTGTGCACAACAAAAACAAGGTAACCGGGCCACTGACCGATCTGATAACACCCACGCTTTATGTACTTCACTATACTATCACTTATGTAAGTGCTTGTTTTAGTTACCATGTAGAGACAAATAGGTAAAGTTAGATAGCTACAGGAGCAATCATTTGATCAACACTTCAAATGCCAAGTAAAACCAATTTTCAAATGTCTCATTCTGACATTTAGAACCAAAACTATCAAATAAACTCGATTTCAATTACCTAATGTAAAAGGCGCGTTTATTGGAAAATATTGAGGTACATACGAATGTATGGACATTAAAATACCCTTTTATGGGGAAAAGCTTATGTGGTGTACTTTTACTTAATAAAAATTGTGAACAAAGCCGAATATTGACAAGCAATTTCGAACCATTTTCCGACCCTTTTACACAGAATGCAAAAATTTCTAAATTACCAACACGTATTTCGAGCTGTGAGTCAAAAAGAAAATCGTTTTACCTTATTTTTCCCGGTGAAAATTGGTTATTACGCTCAAAAGTAGGCCAAGTGGCAACATTGAAACGACATCCAGGTCACTAGTGCGGGGATTTCAAATATTCCAGCTCAAACCTTGCGTATATGATAACTTAAGGAACTTAAATGTAGCATATCTGATGCATTGCAGAATTCTGGGGGAGCCGGAATAATTCAGATTCCAAAGCTTATTATTAATTTAGTGAACAGTTGCGGCACCAGAGCAATACAAACAAAGGAAAGTCAACTATGAATGCACAACAATCTACTGGCAAACATTTCGCGTTAAACTAGACGGAATTGGTTTGAAATTGTTCTGTCATACAAAATGTTGTTGCAAATGTTGCAGCAGTTTTTGTCGCGTCCGATGCATCCGTGGGGTGTGCCCCACATTCGCAAAACGGAACCGGCAACGGAAGAAAGGGTGTGGTTGAAGCAACCACGCACTGGAAACCGGAGCGTGGGACTCCCTTACTGAGAATCTGGCGAGGGTTGCCGAGAGCAAAAAAACCAATGACGTAGTAGACGGGAGAACATTTTTGCAAAGCAGTTATTTCGGTCTCCAATGAAGCTCATCCCTAGTTTCATTATAGAGGTATGCAGTCTGTATAGAACGGAGGCGCTTTGGAAGCTGAATTCAATGTCAGGGTCAGGACTGGGAATATAATGGACCTACAGACTTGCTATGTCAGTTATGCGAGTGTGTATAGGAGCGCTGAATTCTCGCAAGCTTTTTCGTGAATAGAATGGTATTCAACTGAGCATATAACTAAGTAATAGCCTATTATGCCTTAAAGTTTTGTTGTGTTGCTTGTGATTTAACGGATACGTAGAATAAGTTTTAGTCAGTTATAATTTTTTTTTCGACGGACCACATTGATTGTCTTTTGTTAGTATTTCCTATTCATCCATTGAATATAATATTTTTTAGAGGATACCAAATGCTAACTATTCGACCTTTCCTTAAGCATAAGTTTTCAGTAAATATTTTGGATGGTCTACAATGACCGAGCTCAACAAATACATATTTTTTACATTCAAGACAAGTGAAGTAGATCCGAACCAAACACCCGTCAAATCCATACGTGTTCTCTCCGTTCAATACCAAATCTTCTCTTCAGACTAAAGTTTCCTCCGACACTAACCGTCGTCAAAACCGAAGCTCCTACACTACAATAGGTGGTCCTCAATACCTTCGTACGATAATACGTGCCAGTACGAACTCCCAAACTATCGAAACTAGAGGATAGGAACGACGTATGTCTGGAACAGCCACCCTAATCAAATAGACCCGGTTAGTTATTACGTTAAAACACTTATACCCCGTCCACGATCTAGAGAGATGCGACATGCGTCGGGCATCACGCGCGTGTTACTTGTTTCCTTCACGTGAGTAACGCCGCTTCGCAAGACGCGGCGTGGTGACTTGTGTCATGCTTTAAACCTGGTCTCCGCTTTAGTGGAGACAAGAGAAGAGGAGATGTTACATCACTTCTCTCTAGAATACTACCAATAGAATTTCGTTGTTTACATCTCTCGTCTCCGCTTGACTTTAGTGGAAAAGGTTGAGCATAGCGAAGAGGAGGTGTCTCATGTTCGTGAAAGCCAGCCTCTGCACTGCAGTGAGCGTCGTGCGGTGAGTGGCGTGTCGCAATCGCCTTTCGTTTTAGATAGCGCTAAACTATGAGTGATTAGCCTATACACACATCTCTGCTCCGGTCTGCACGCAACTCCGCACAGCTTCGGTGGATACACCCTAACTCCTGTGCATTTCCTCTCTGTTTTGGTGGAGTTCGGGCCAAAATCAACTCCTTTAATTTGTTTTATCCGCGCCCACTGTCGCAACACGCGTATCGCTTGAGCGTGGAGATTGTGGCCAAGTGTTAAGCAAATAGACCCGCTAGTTATTACGCTAAAATATATATAATGAAACTTCAATAACACGCGCGACATCGCCCCTATCTGAACGTGGCCTTACGTACAAGTTCAAGTTAGTAGTTCAACACGCGTCAATATCGTCGTAAGCGGACAGTCTTAAACAATAGTTAAGGGGAGTTCTAGTTGCTAATCACCAATTAAAAGTACTTTGATAGT
Source organism: Eugnorisma glareosa (assembly GCA_947578425.1). Classification (NCBI taxonomy): domain Eukaryota; kingdom Metazoa; phylum Arthropoda; class Insecta; order Lepidoptera; family Noctuidae; genus Eugnorisma; species Eugnorisma glareosa. Next base: position 1,947,393 of record OX387971.1, on the reverse strand, counting down.
ATGTTACGTTTGTGATGATTTAGTGGACCAATATGCTGAATTGTTGATGGAGAAACTGAAACTCAAAGCATTTATTTCAATTACCATAACAGGCACTTTTGAATGTCATACAAACAAAGAAGGCGAAACTACAGTCACAGACACAAGGCATAATAACTTGTGAAACTGTAGTTGCCGGTTGAGAGTAAGAATGCTTTTGATTTGACTTTTATTACAATTAAGAGTGATTGTGCCAGTTATTGGGATTTTTAATCTAATAATGGATTTTCAGGTATCGGGTAGGTAGGTATATAGTGGGCCTATGGACGGTGAGCTATGGGCTAGCTCGCCGTCCGTCCGTCTTATGACGACAGGCCGTGTCGACGGCGCGCGAGTGTTCCACGCGCGCCGCAAAGAGAGTCAGCAAACAGGAAGGGGTCCGAAAGGACCGATGCCTGGCAGGGTTGCGGGACTGTTCGAAAGAGATACCGCGGCCCTGGAACACAAAGGGCAAAGGAAGGAACATGGATGGGTTTTAGTCAGTAAAAGTCTGACACTCCCTTCTGCTCAGCCCAGAGCGGGAGGGGTTATTTGATGATTTACCATCGGTAAAAAAAAAGGTATCGGTTTCAGACCGAATAGAACTGGCAAAGAACATCTCCAGCATCGAACATTAGGGATGATTTTAGGAAATCTGAAAGACAGATGAAGCATTTCAAATTCCGATACCGTCACCATCAAACTGTCATCTTCCCCACACAGTAGCCAAGTTTGATCTTCCTTGCGTCACCATAATTGAATTCATAGACCCAACTTTTCTATATGAATAGCATAAACATTTGCTCACACTAAGGCTATATATTCACTGGCGGACAAATGGGCGGTACGTGACACGAGAAGCGAGAGATGCGATGGAACACGTGGCACAAGACGGCATGGGACGAATCGTGACAACACTAAATAGTGACGGCGAAGAAGGATTACTCGTGTTGTGTCAGCTTGCCTTCTTCTTTTCTCGTATTGAGGATCAGGGGCGATCTTGAAGACAAACATGGCGTGATAAAAATATACGAGCTAGTGAGTCAGGTGTGAGCGGGCTGCCCAGGATGCGCCGGACGTTGAAGTATCGCAACTCTTTGTGACAGTCTTCGATCAGTACATTTGAACTGCGCAGCGTTCAAGAACTTCAGGAGCGATCATCATTGCTATGGAATATTGACACAGCTTTATAACGTGATTTAGATGTGCTGTTCCCGTTCAAATTCGATCTGAGAGATTATTTGTTTCAGAAACATCAAAACTTCTACAATCAGCATTGCAGAGAATATTTGGGAATCCTAGAAGTGAACCCCAAACAAAGTTCCAAATAACATTAGGGAGATACCATACGATCCGCAATAACATAACAAGTAACAAGGGTTCGCACGCAGATGGCGAACGAAACAAAAATATTGCGAGAACGTGTACAATCTGCAACTGCAGTGCTGCGAAACTGTTGCATTTTAAAACCTTAACCGTTCCAACTATTTACATTGCCAATTCTTTATTGTTTTAGAAGTTTTGTACATTTCCTTTACAATCAGAAATACCAGAAAAGGCTATGTCCATAATAGTTCTACATTCCATATTAGGGGTATATTTTGACATTATTTTGCAGGTTTATCTATTGACATTAGTTTGACAGCTGTCACATTTGACATTTTGCAGTTTGGTGCAAATGTCAATGCTACAGTCCTTCCCCAGTTATTTTGCCATTAGCAATAATAAATAATTCTGAAAAGACTGTACCTACTCTTCTTCTTTTTATGTATTTATATTATTCTTATGCCGGTCGTTAATGTTATTAGACGTTGGCCTTCTGCCGTATTATATTATTCCCTGACAATACGGTCCGGAACATCATGCTTCGCCAATGCAAGTCTCATTAGATAACCACAGCGAATGAATACTAATACAACTCACGGCCACATGCATGTATCAAATAAATCTCGACTATTTTAGTCTGAATCGTATGCGACAATATTAGCATCTCTACAATGTTGTACAAGGTAATAATAGGAGTTGCATAATGTGATTCTGTTTGAAGAAATTAATTTTTGGTAATTACGTTTTCCTTTTTTGCTTTCTGTTTTTTTTCCCTTAAGCAACCGGCATTTAGAATCTCTTTATTGATAGATATCTGGCTATTCTTCTTCATTAGAATTTATGGAATTCATGAGGTCTTTGGGGGGTGACGCTGGCCAATAGTTACAGTAACCCCTTTTTGTAAAAACAGCCTTCGGGCGATGGACTAATAACATAGTTTTAGTTATACAACGTGCATGAATAAGTGAAGATTATTTATGTATAACTTTCCTGCATGTTTCAGTGGCTGACAGTACTAAAGATGACAGTATTACCTAACCTTACAATTAAATTCAGTTCTAAATATAGCCGTGTGACGCTAACATCAACAGTTGGGTTGCATAAACGCCAAATAGTAGTAACACATAAAATATGACAGTTTACGATCAAAAGATGTCACTCGTTACGCATGTTTACCGTTCTAAAAACATAATCCGTATGTTTTAAGGACGCACAAGACGACTCGGTCATTCGTACGACGAGCACATACTTGCTAATATCATTAAAAGCTTATAAATAGACCTACTTAGAGCCCGAAACGAATGTAGAACGATAATAAGATATGCAACCCGCGTGCAGTCGAATCGCACAGTCGCCGCGCGTCTCGTGTGAGAGCCCCCTTAGCGTAAAATTAGGGCTGTTAAACATGCACGTTGCTAGAATAGGGTTCGTCAAAATTATTTTAATTGAAAATTCGTTGGCGACATTTGGTACTGTTTTGCTATCGGAAGCCAAATAATGAAATGGTATTTACTTTTGAATTCCATCGCAGTTTTAATTCTCGAAGGGGTGCGAAGGAAGAAATGTGCTCCACTGAAACATACGCCAACTTTAAGGAAGAGATACGCCATTGGGGAATGCAAGAATTGACACTCAAAACTATTATCGTCTCCCAACAGAACTAAGACATTTATACCTACGAAAACTTTATTTATAATTCTAGCACTTGTCACCTCAATAAAAAAACTTCACCACTAAACTAAACGTAGCAATTACCCAACTATAATAAGTACCTTCGCAGAAACAATTAATTCGAAGTAACTTCTTCACTTCTCCAAAAATTAACGTTTGTAAGTAATTAACGCGAGACCCGGGGCTCCGTAATAAGGCAATTTACGAGACCTTCATTTATAACAAGAAGATTTCTTACGTCTGCCATGATAAATAAAATGACATATGACTTCATAAATTCGAGTAATATTTACGACTGAAAGAGAATGCTCCTTGCATTCTCTTTCAGTCCCATATGTTAATGATTTAGGTAAACAACATTAATTAAACATATAATATTGTTTGCTGTAAACAAAGCATAGGCAACGCTATAACAGCCACACAAATCACAAAATACAATGCGATTTATATAGGTTAAAAGCAGCCCTACACACACAGCCGTTTACAAACAGATTTCACGTGTGTTGAAGCCATAAAGAAGTGGCACAATCAATTACATACGGCTCTGGCGTTGTGAAATCGTCGGTTTAATTAGTAGACACTCGTTGCATAACTCGCCCGCGGATCGCGGTTCTGTGAATACAAGTACAACACACTACATTCGCAACGTCGAACCATCGCCCATAAAACGTACGTTGACTCTAATGTAGGCCTATAAAAATTATACTAATAGATGCGCGTATTCCTCTGTTTGAAGAGTCGTCCGAGTTACTTTGATAACATGATGCAAGGTACGCGGGAATCGCGGGATATATCAGTGAATCACGTTCCCAAAATAACGAGGAATTATTGATGCAAATAAAATGAACTGAGTCTGTATTTGTTATTGGATTTAGGCCACCGTATTCATCTGTAAGCCTTTTCATCTTTATAGCACCTATTGCTGCATAAATCCTTCATTTTCATAGGTCATCAACACTATGCCGCGAGAATTTGCACGTTTAGCAATCAATGCGGCGAGGTTCATCGGACCGTTTTTTTAGTATTTAGGTTGCAACGATTTGCGCAAACGCGCGTGCATCGGATGCGTAGAGCGCGTTATCGAAGCCGCGTGCGAAGAACCAGCTAACGGGTCAACCGGGCCAAAGTAAACAATTACGATAGCATTGTTAGCGCGGTCGACGACCCGCGCCCGCCCCGCGCGCACGTATTACCAAATCGCGCGGCCACTCGCGCGCAGCAAACGCCACGCACGCGCCGTTGCGATATCATTTGCATGCGAATACGTGATTCACCTGACGTCGCCTGCTGCCGCCCGCGCTACTCCACACCGCTATCTCATTACATTATACTATCTCACACTCCCGAAACACCGACGCAATCTTAGATCTCCGATAAACATGTTACACAATTCAATAATCAAACACGTGTCCCACCACTTTCGTTTTCACCAAGAATTTGTAACAGTTTTTGAAAAAGTATGTAATCACGCGAGGTCCGAACGGCAACGCGAACCAAACGTTGTTTTTCATTTATCACGCGGTTCGCTTCATATTTCATGTTGTCTCGGCGAACGGGCGCGTTCTAAAATCTTACCAGAAAAGAAAATATCCTTCCATTTTCGCGGCGCTAAACAACGACAGTGATCCGGGGGGAGGAGGGGGAGGAGGCTCCACACTGTTTTTTCATCGAACAAAATGCCGTCGGAAACTCGTCAATATATCAGAATTGTCCAACACAGAGAAAGAGGAAAACTGCGAGGGCGATACGACCGTCGATAGTTTCTGAAGCGATAATACTACAACTCTAGACCAATTTACGCACCAAGGGTAAGTAAATTGCGGGCCCTTCGGAAAATTTGGGGTCTGAGCAGACGAGATACAGCCGGCACAGATACAATGGAACGCGCGCGTAATGCAATGACGAAAATTGCGTTAGTGCAGATAAGATAAAACGATCGAAAAATCGCTTGCAAACAGTCAAGTATTGGGTGAAAGGTAAAATCCCTCGGAATCAAAATAAACAGATTACATGATTACCTCGCCATAAATTTTCAATTCGTGTTTCTTTCTTGCACTGAGGAGCTTCCGTCTGCATTTCCATGTTCTTTATGGTTACAAGCCTCATTTAGTCTCTCTGTGTCTGCTTTGTTAGGGATATTGCTTTTTTCGCAATTTTTCCTTTTGATTGAGTTCGTTGTTGTTTCCAAGACAATTTAACGTTGTGGGAATACCTCGACAGTTATGCGACGTTCACGACGGTAAATTGTAAACGAGAAATATGCTATTTCGTAATTCAATGTTATTTGCGTTTCGAAAAATTACAAATATGACCTTTAAAGCCTCCAAAGCAGGTGTTGTTAAGAATAGTAACACGGCGAAGCCTCAAAAGGCACTTAAATGTAAGCTCGCAGTCGTACCTAATCCAGTCAAATAGGGTTTAGTTCGAGACCACAAAACCGCATTTCTTCATAGTTCGTGCGGACCACAGATTCATTCTAGCGCGGGTGAAAATGCCACAGATATCAAAGGTCATGTAATCGCTCCGCTCGACCTGAGCCGATCCCTAGGGCATGACGAAACTTACCATCCTTACACTAAGACATTCATCTTCACAGGAACTTGTTTTTCTTTATCGTTGAAAGCCAATAGACACGTTATTTTTATTTGATCCCGCAAGTATTATTTAATGCACGACTTTGGATGATTGCCGAGCAGATACTTATTAAATTTGATACGGACGAAGGTTTTACAAAAGACCATGTAGATGAGATAGCGTCCTCTGCGAAAAAGGTAGTGCATTATATTTCTTCAGCACATCATGTGTTGCATCTAGGGACTTTAATATTCATACTGAACCTACTGTGAAACTACTTTGAGGAATACTTACTACTGAGATATTTTCTGTACATTACCATTTCTACATCTAAGAGGTGTGAAAAATTCAAAGAAATACGCAAGCAAGAGTGTCTTTAATTAATTTTGAGAGACGACCAGAAAGAAACGGTAGCAGAGTGATTACAAATAACACCAGTCCACCACCATCCTTACCACCAGTGACACAGAAAACTTAGTCAGAATCAAAACAAAGATTTCCAACTTAGTCCACACATGATCGGTAACGTAAACAGTCATAGAACAGCAGAGTAATCGCCTAAGCATTCATGTAGGACTTATGTATGGAGACATCTGTGATATTGACGCTTCCGGCGAAGCAATCAAAGTAAACCAAACATTCGTACAAGTACTGGAGTAATACAATCAGTACCTAACTCCGCCATAAATCGTACGATTCGCACCAAGTGAAGTGAATCTGATTTGTGTCTCGGCTCCGTTGGAAAGTGTACGCAATATGTGGACGTGCGTGTGCGCGTCATGAATAGAAATCGCTTTGGTGATAACTTTCGTGCTGCCTCGCTCCCTCGGTAATAGCGAAGTGATAGACAAGGGTACATCTACTTTTGTTTTATTAGTACGTATTCTACATATTATATTGGGGTGTTTGTTTGAGTAGTTTTCGGAGATTGTTCTCTCGAAGGGTGCATTGACACTGTAAGAATATGGGCAACATTCAAATACTTCATAGCATGAGATTAGCTAGCTTACTGCTTTGTAGCAGATCAAGATACATAACAGTATTCTGATCCTTAACGACGCAATAATTATAATGTAATTTGAGTTACTGACGCAACTGGAAACCTTGCTTGGCATAAACTGAGGATGCTTCGAGAAACACTACACAGTACTCTAATCTGACAAGGAGAATGTAATACGACCTAGTTTTCGACTGCAATCCCAACCATAAAACTATTTCAAAATAAAATCTTAATTCACAACGCACCCAAGTCCATCTTGACACTATCTTCCATCTCCAAAAGAGCAGTGAGCAAATCGATTCATAACATAGCTACATAGCGGGAGATAGCCACTAACTCCAGTGAAATATACCTTCGCCCAGCGTTTGGACAGTAAGAGCCAATATATTCCAGTTTTTAGAGAGAGCGCTGTTTGGTTCAGGCCCCTGCGTACTCTCGCGTTGCCACATATACCCACTTAGATTAGTAAAAATGGAGCGGTTTTTGCAGGGCCATACTGATGGAGATTGCGCCTTTTTATGTTGGAATGTGATCAGATTCGATAATAAAGTAGTGAGAATATATTGGGAGGGTCCTGAAGTTAGTTCTGCAGTAGCTACTATGACAAAATCAGAAGAAAAATATAAGGACAAAGCAGTACCGTTGGTTGAGATTTGGGTCTCAATATAGCGAACTTAACAGTTACTAGACTTAATCCCAATATTCTTAACAAAAACCAAATCTCATCTTTAACCCGATCTGAGAACGGTTTCTTGCTAGTAGACCAAAAGGCTTGTTTACATGATATTCTACCAACATGCCCGTGAGCTACAGATGTAAAGCAACGATATATGGAGTCACGTTCTTATCTGGCGAGCCAACCACAGATGGTTGTTCTACAAGGAACCACACGTCCATGGTAGAATTGACAGTGCCTTTATTTCGAAGTAGTAAGGGCGGTTTTTATAGATCAAGCGCGCGGTACAGTGATCGTAGCCTCACGTATACACTCCAGCAATTTGTGAGAAAAAATTGTGATAGTTCGTACGTGAGCCGTTGGTAGGCAAAGCTTTTAATTAAGCCTCTTCGTCTTTGTGTTCTTGAGTTATTACCCTTTGTTGCTTAAGGTTAAAAGGTAGAATTGGAAAAGATCTGTTATTGACTTGTTTTCTTTTAGGGTAGAACATTTCTTTCGGTGTATCATTGAATAGTGTTGATATAGAAGATCCTAGGATCCCAAAAAGCTGAGTTACATCATTTTGGAGCTTTTGTAAATTTGACACCGAACAATAATCAAGATCATATCTGTGGTCAAAATGAATTAAGTGAGAACAGCGAACTGAAAAAAATATGTTTTTAATAACACACTTTTATCCAGATGATATCTTTATATCTTTTGAACAAGTTAAAGCAAACCCGTCGGAGTAATTTAAAAGCAATATCTCTTAATACAATATTAAACTGTCAAATCAACAAATTATGGTTGTTGTAAAGTACGGCGAAGTGTCTTAACTTTCACTTGCAATTACTTGACGTGTATTTTATATCTGTTTCGGACATTAATTTCTGCGCTCAGGGCAATTACCAGCATCTTACAGCTAGACGATATCCAGTCCTTGCAATTTAAAGTAATCCTTATCTTCTACTAGACTTATAAGAGGGCTAGAAGGGAGATATAGTTTTAGATGGATTTGGTTGTATCCAGAAGCCATGTCCTTATGTAAGTACAAAGCGCTACCTCTATGCCCAATTTCATCAAATACATTCTGCGGTGTAGCCATGAAAACCACCCAGTAGGGTCCTTCATTTGCGTTTATAACATCAGGTGGGGAAAGCTCTTTCCTTTTCCCACCTTCGTATCCAAGGCAAGCATGAACTTAACACACGACTATATGCAAACTCAAACAAAAAGTGTGAAGTAGTACAAAAACCATTGGATCAGCACTATCCCCTGATATGAATGTAGTCGGAATGGGGTCACTCAAGAGTGATGGTGTTTAGAGCAGGCAGCTGACCTGACACGCGTTTTGAATGTAGGTACACATTAATCAGATGGTATATGTACTGTAAGTCGGAGATATGAAGGGAATGCTGTTGAAGGGTGTCGCTGTCGGGGTGCGGAGGAAAGTGAGAGGACTGCGAAAGGTTAGTAGTTAAGAGCGGCCAACCCGTCATACTTTTCATACAAACGCTCGTACGTGATTATGCAGTTGTTACACATCTATCTTTTATTTTTTTGACCTAATTGGTATTTTGTGCACTATATCTAGGTTTCTATGGTAGCAAAAAATAAAAAATTGTAGAAACAAATTCAGGATAAGCCTCCAAAAATTGTTTTTTTGCACAATTTTGTACTGAAGTTTGGCCGTTCATAATGTACTCATAAACTGTAAAAGTAAAGAAAACATCTCGATAGAAACCTTGCACATGTAATGGAGATTCTTAATGACAAATATTTATTTCACACACTTGTAAGACTTATTCAAAAACACGTATTTCCTAGAACAAGTTTATGAAATTTTCGAACACTATTTTTCGTTCAATGTCATCGCGTTAGGCGGTATGAGGTGTGCGAGAGACGAGATGTGCGGGGTCGGGGCGGGGTAAGACGGGGGAATTGAAAGAAAATTGCTGTGGCTCTGGATGAAACAACAAGCTTTTCGACCATGCTCGCTTTGACGATATACGGGCCGGGAAGAGCCCTCTTAAGATATATAAAGCTTGCTGCAATTCAGAAAATTATTACATAGATTTTATAAAACTGGACAGCAAGAACGGTCAATGAATTGATTTATCTCGAACTTTTAGTGTAAAAGACAGAATTTTCTATCTTTGGGATCATCCTACATCTGCAATTACCTGTTTTTTATCGTTTCTGCTTATAAGGTAAGGCAAGCACCAGACCAGTCTAAATGACTGCGGAAATATATATCTCTATATCCGCCGAAATTGCTTTGACGATTTTTTTGGTTTTCGACAAAAAAGTCCCCACAAAAGGCCCCCCTCTTTTACTGAACAGCAGTTTCGTCATTTGTATATTTCATCATCCTGTCGAGTCGGAGGAAGTTTATATTTGTAATTGGCATCTGAATATGAGGAGTGGTGTGAAACGTACTTATCTTAACAATGTTGAGTGCCAAGTGAAGTTGCACCGTTATTTGAAGAAATTTTCGCGTACACAATAGACAAACGATACAAAGTGGCGCGTATCACAAAGAGCCGTGCACGTGTGTGCAACAAAGCCGATTTAATGGCGGCAGCACACCGCGCACTCGCTGTCGACGCTAATGCCGATAACAATTGACGTGCGTTAGCGGACACCCAAATGTACGCGACGAAGCGAACAATGATTCAAGACAGCCGCGAGACGTTCGGAAACATCTCCAATGAACCACGAAAAAACAAAACAGTTGACGATCCCATTATGCAGGGACTAATTAAATCAAACTCGGCAATAAGCGTCGCTGCGCTACCCCTTATTTTGATTGCTTCCATGTAAATTCATTCTCTGTTATTCGTATTCGGTTCTAAATGAATTTCGTGTCCAACGGCATCCGACCGCAACGGCCCGACATCGGAAACTTTATAAATTATTATTACAGCTACACAAGCGAACAAAACAATCTACAAATTCGAACTACATAACGGGAGTGCTCAAATTGAATTGTAAAAGTTCACTACGTTGTGGACAAAACATTACATCTAGCAAATCGTCGTCGACGGTTAACGACAACTTAGAACGTTTAGTGTTAATCGGAGATTATTTGAACGGCCGCAGCGTCCACGCGTTCATTAAAAATTAATAATGAGAGAAGAGAGTTATGTAATCCGATACAGCTGAAGTATTCGCTCAATTCAGATAATATACACATCACATTCCGGCGTAATTAACAGAGCACGAGCCACGCATCATAATATTTTCATAACGTTGAGCGTATTATATTCGGCAGTCGGCTGTCGGCGTCCCGGGTGCCGGGAGGTGCCGGGAGGAGCAGCAGTAGGCATATTAGTTTCGCGGGAAGTGCGGCGACAGCCACGCTCGTTCGCGCACGACCTCCGCCTGTCAGATGTCACCCTTTACCGCATTCGAGGGAAGATATCTGTAGCGTCACAAGTAATTAAGAAGCGAGCCACGCTTTGTCCCGTCCCCGGGGACGACTCGGGGGGCTTTCCGCGCCTCTCCCTACTTACATAATTTCTCTTAACTGCATAATCGATACCAACGTGTCGTACTTATCCCGTCTAGACATTGACGCCACGGTTCAGAAGTCTGCATCGTATTGCGTTCGGAGTGGAGAGTGATGCAGCGCAGCCCATCCTCCGAGGCTCAGCCCTATCCCTCGCAGATCCGTCGAGGGCTTCGAGTGTTTTCGGTGTCTCGTCTCCGTGTTCTCAAACGTCGCGAGCATACTCTGGAGCCGACGGAGCGTTAATAAACCTCGCACCGATATATCAAATATTAAAGTTAAACCGTCCGTATAAAATTTCATACTTAGGAGCTGAAAGTATTTAATTGACAATGAATGTGACAGTGTAACGGCACGCGAGAGGGTTGCGAGCCAAACGGAGCGCGTCTCTGTTAATGGGGTCAACGAAATTGAGAAAAGTGAAACGGTGGAGTGGGCCGGACGGGCATTTATTACCGGCCGGACCCGACAACCCTCGTCCGGACAGGGACGAGCCCATACACGCGAGAGAGACGCCGTGCATTCCAAATAGCAGTGCACAAACAAAGAGAGAGCTAGCCGGGCCCGAGGCGCAGCGGCCGGCGGCGACACGGCCTCCCAACTGTCCGCCGGCGAGCTCCTCACTTCCGAATTAATAACGAAATTTGTAAGACTGGACGTGACAGCGCTCGTCTGCTCGCGCGGCCGCGAGCTAGCTCTGTCGCCGCACCGCTCATTTATAAGAACTATAAATAATTAATTAGCCATACCGCCTCGAGGGACGCGTTCAGTTTACCCACGTCAAGCCTGTGACATTTTAATGGCCTTTTAAACGTGCATCAACGTGAGCCTTCAGCCCATTGTACAGTACATTGCATAAATAATTGAATATATCGAGTCGTTGCAAAGATACACGCTGACGTTAAAAAGATTGGGTAGGTAGGTAATTATGTCCGCTTCCAATATTGGTATGCACGAAGCAACAAAGATAGTCTGTTACAAGGCGAATCGCTTCAGGCTGTCCCCCTACGTAGTCAGAACGTAAATCGGTGCATCCAATCACGAGCGGCGGGGCGACGGCTCTAGATAGGGAGTTGGAAATCAGTTTGCCACTATTGAATTATACGAGAGCTGCAGCCAGGACGTCATACGCCAAAGTTTAATCTCCCGGAGCGGCGGACGGGCTTATTATGCAAATAGTCGACGAGTCTCCTCGGTCATCTTACAGGCACGTACGGCGCGCACGTACCGAGCAAGCGCCGCGCCGCGCTGCATGTCGCCGTGTGGCCCCGCGTCGGCCACCGCTGCGCCGCCGCGCCGCAACCGCAACGCACCAGCGACCGCGCTGTTTACAAATCCGACGCACATAAACGTAATCGCACCGCACACAGAAAATAATTTCCCCAAAACGAAATGTCTTCATTACAGGATGATAACAAAATGGAACCTGGATGAAGATAAAATTATTTGACTATCAAAAGACGGGAGAAACTTCGACGACATCAATTTATTGCCTCCGAATAAAGTCCGACCTAAAATTCAAAATGAAGAAGGCATCGAGCGACGGAAACGAACGGGAGCGAGAGGAAAATCTAACTCTTTCTTTCGACGAAAGCCAACCCCCAACGAACGTTAATTAAGCGAAAATCGAAACGTCAAAGCTCGACTCGGGCTTTATGCAAATTCACCAGAATTGACTTTCGTGTCGACGGAGTTAGAATTTTTACCGCTTTCCAGACGATTGTTTGAACGAGGTAATTAGGGAAGCGATAAAGACACGTACGCGACACTCGAAACTTTCTACAGACGTTTGACGACTCCAACGAGACGTATTCATTTAGCCGCAGCGGGATGGAGGCTCAGTTCGCGATGGCTGCAGGCTGAGCGTATCGAAAGAATGGCACGTGGAGTAGTGTGACGCTACTCGCGAGTGGGTCGGTGCCGGTACGTACCGTTAGAGTGAACTCCGCAGCGCGCGCGACCTCGCTCAGCCCTGGACAAACGGCCTGCACCAACTATTACATAATTTCCTAATAAACCCACGAACACATAGCACACGCGCTCATAAAAACTTTCGTAATTACGATAGAAAATTAACACCGAATTCTAGCAACAATATAATCGGAAAAGGGTGAACGGAACGACGGAGAACGGGGAGTTTTTGTACTCGTATCGTGAGAATGGGCATTTAGCGGCTTGGTTATTCGAGGCGTATCGCGTGATATCATTAGAACATTATTGCTACCACAAATTTCTTTGTCACTTAACCGGCACTGGATTTGTTGGATTTATTGAGCGTGACGCTCCACGGACGGCTTGGAGAATTTTGTCGCTGTCCCACATAGTTGGGCACAGTGGGCACTCCCGCTGTTTCTGGAAAATTCTCTCGGAACGCTCATTTCTGATACAACGTTGAGAAGCGCCTTAAACTTGTTTTACAAACACGGACCTTTGAATTAGACGATGTAGAGCATTAAATAAGGATTAAATGTATGTATATTGGTATAGAGAAATATGAAGACAAGCTTGCAGTGGGCGGGACTCTTGGCTTAGAACCGGCCGCGGTAACGATCTGATAGCCAAGAGCAGTTGGCAGCAGAGTTAGTAAAAATCATACGTCAGAAATGTTGGGAAATAAAGTGGAAGCGCACTTCCGATGTGTCAGGAATACAGGATGGAGAGGAAGTGGCTTGAGCCAGGAACTTTAAAGATTTTATTTGAACGGAAAGACAGCTAAATATTTCTTGAGGACACTCTTCTTTTTAACCATATGTATAAGTATCTAAAGGATTTGGTTTATGATCGTACTGTTGAAGTTATTATGAAAGGTCTTGTTCAGATTTTACGACGTTCTCTACTTATGGTGTCGTCGAATTCTCTGACCCATACATAACATGTTTTACTATCATTTTTGTGGCAGTGTCATTAGCATTTATTTCCATTACTGTCTCAATGCTTTCTTCTTTTATACCCAACACGTGTGCGTTTGTACAATATACAGACAATATCTAGCATATACCTTACATCGTAGTACTAACAATAATACCAGTATTACTTTCAGCGGACAGTAGATATCGTAAATATGGCACAGCGGGGAGCATGTAACATAATAGTTTTTACCGAAACTGACCAAAATGGTCGTTTCGAGATGTAATTTGTTGAGCTGGTTTTGTTAGTCATGTAAATTATTATTATGTGTGAAAGTATTACACAAAAAGTCCCTGTATATAACAGGGACTTTTTGTAATTGCTAATAGCTTAAATGATATGACATAAGTTGAGTTGAGCATGACAGATATTTTTGTGCATATAACCTATACTAGATTTTAAAGACAATTAGCAAATTACGTCTAATTACTTCCAATTTCACAATGATACATTCATATTACAAATACAAATCGTAATGACGCTAACGATACCGTAGATAATACAAATGAGTATGACTGTAAAAACTTCATCGAAATTCCTCTACCGTAGACGCACAGCACGCACGATCAAAATACTTAATAGAACGATCCACTTCTGTAAATGGTCCAAAAAAACCGTATCGTTCGCCATCCGCCTCAAAGTGCATGAAACAAATTCCTTGATGATTTCCTACTCATCATGTAACGACTTACGTACAAACAGAACGTAAAGCTGCGCCGCCATTATTCTCGTAATCGACTCTGAACGGCTTTTAATTTCAAACCATCCATCAATGGGCTACGCCTGAGGATGTGCGTATAATAAATACATCAAAACGCATTGCATGGGCTCGCCAACTTGCGAAGCTTTAGGGTTGTCGGGAACATGAAAACTGAAAATCTATGGAAAGGGAAACCATTATCCAAATCTCAAATCTTAATAGCTGTTAACGTTGATAGAAATAGGGAATCTCCAACCATAGAGAAGGTTGACATTCGGATCATAGACCGCGAAGACTATAATAAAAGATTTATCTTGATCGCTACTAGGAAATGCGGTAACTCCTCAATAATGGTTGAAAACACATTGGATTGCTCTGCCAGCTTTAAAACTATCATCATTGAAAGTAGGGTATCTACAACCATAGAGAAGGATGGCATGTGAATCATAAACCGCAAAGACAATAATTAAGGATTTATCTAATTATGTACAGAGAGGAAATGCGGTAATTCCCCAAGAATTGTGCATATGGAATTGACATACGTGTCTTTTTGTTGCATCATGCAAGTTTATTAATAAAACAAATAAACAAACTTTATTAATCTTGTTATTACTCAACATGCTGTAATTTCAATTTATTACCGGACTCTAATTTTCCTGAATTAATTGTTTGCCGATGTGTTGTGAAAATATTGTAGTGTTCTTGGAGATCTCTTAGAGATCCTTTCACTTATGGTATCGTTTTAGATATCAATGATGATTCACACCTTCATGCTGTGACTAGAAACTTCGGAACAATTTGCTTTAGTTTGTTATTTTAATCCAGATTCGTTTCGGTGTCCATACAGCCCTGGGTATCGTTCCGTCGCGTGGCGTAATGGACAAATAATATGCACGTCGTCAGCCAACCATTATAATGTTATTTGAGGGCAAGCAATAATTGCTGAGCCCGTCTGTTGCTGGCTAAATTCTGTTGCCAACCGTCTAGCTAGAATTATTTTCGTTTAACATCGCCAACTGTAAACGCAAAACGACCTTATGTTATCTACCTTAGCTCCCCATTTAGCAGAGCAAGTTACAGACACGATTCCATAAAGATGCATGGTTACCTCTGAAATAGAATTCCTAAATGGAATATTTAGGCTACATCACTAAAATAACAACAGCAGACTGTGAGAACACAAGTTTCCAAGGTAAATCGATGCTAAAATACCAAGTTTTTTAGTTGGGAAAGTTACTTCGAGTTACGTAACACCCGAGAACGCTCCAAAGTAATAAACGAAGGTGACTATGACTTATGGAAGAGGGAATTGGTAGTAATAAAATGAAGAAGAGATGAAGAGATGCCTAATTACGCGGCAAGTGTGGTGTGAGTGAGATCGGCACGCCAGGAGCCACAAGCAGCCGGTAACAATTATAAATTCAAGGAACTTAGTCGGGTAGCTCGCGCCGCGCGCCGCGTCGCTCCCGCCACCGTGCCTTTGAAAGCGAACCACTATTTTGATGCATCAGAACCGCACTCGAGGGCGTCTGGCTTTCAGTATCGCAGACGGTTTTTGTTGCTATAATACAGAGATGCGTCGGTTCTTGTGGAACATTGAATTGTTCCTCTCAAATATGTACATCGCGTTTTACTTCGTATTGATGTTGTTTAGCTGTAGGCGAATGAAAAAGGCAAGGTATGTTGTCTACATGAAGTCACCGAGACATAAACACATTAAGACCAAATAAAGAATATAGTAGCTCGTAAAACTAAAGCTAATGAAGGTCTAAACGTAATACAACAAATTATTAAAAAATAAACTTGGTTGTACGTCCATGCTAAATATAAAAACGTGTTTATCGCAGCTAATGACACAAATTAAAAAAGAGTCCACGTTGATGACTGCGAACAGTGCAATTATATCATGGATGGGGCCCCCATTCAAAACGAGTCTTCGCAAGTAATTAATCCCCATCAAGTTCCATTTAGGTTGGAAACTACAGTCAAAGTAAAAGGGTTTAGTGACAAACCTAATAATTCGAGAACTATTAGAAACTTAGGTTAGGTACTTGTGTCGGCAAATAGTGGTAATTCATTCGGCTTCCCTGCCCAAACTTGAAACCGCACATTGCCTAAGCAATATTGGACACCTTTGACGCAACATGAACACACAAGTTATTACTAATTCACTACACTGTCAAGTAAACGGTTCGTTACTCGGAGAAGTTTAAAGCTATGTTTTCAGAAGCGTGGAATATCGTGAGATGTAAGACAGCCCATATAAGAGACGTTCCGCCATATTATTATCACTATGAGAAATGAGAATCTAAATTGGACGGCGTTTAATGCCGAGATACCGTAATAATTGTATGGAATTCATAGAAATATTCAAAGCTAAAACGATTGAGATTTTAATATTAATCAAAGACGCTGTGTTCAGGAAGACAGGTCCTTTTTAGCTTGCTCTTGATATTCAGAGTATAATTTTCAATTAAAATATTCAATAAAATTATTGAATATTATGGCTGTCTTCCGGATATCATTAGCATGTAACAGTCCATAAACAACTAATTTCTAGAACGTTTGTGCTACATGTTTACGACGATTATCTTCAACATAAAACATAATTGTTTCCAAGAGTCAATTTGCTTAAATTCGTGGTAGAACTGTAGTACTTTGTGGCTGGTGAAACAAAGTAACTAGCAAAATAAGGTTTACGCGAACAAATACCATTAGTTTGTATCTAGAATGTTTACCTTGTAACAAATGTTTTGCATCATTGGGGTCTCTTTTTTCATTATGATCTTTTACACTCTTATAAACTGTGTACCTATATATCTACACCTATATTAAAGAAGAGGTAGTGTGTAAGCTTGGATATCTATCCTAATATTATAAAAAGATAAAGGAGGTTGTAGGGGTCATCTCTGGATTTACTGAACCGATTTTGAAAATTCTTTCACTAATAGGAAGCTATATTTACAACGTGCCCGTGGGATAATTTCCAACCAAAACGCGAGCAAAGCCGCGGGCAACAGCTAGTAGTAGATAATCTTTCTGAAAAATTCTTTCACTGCAGAGGGTCATGTTTTACGTTAAAACAAGAAATTCGCGCGCTCAAGCTAGTTGGTTTATACTGCTCTTTTTGTACGGGTATTACAGTGTGTGGCCCTTCTAATAGGCCACCGTCTGTTCCCAAGAGTGTCGAAAAAGATCAGCATCCGCCCGCCAAGTGATGATGGATATCAATCACTCCAGATCATGTTCATTCGAGTACATTGACATTGATTGTTCTGGTTTATGTGGGAGAGCCATACGAGCTGTCATGTACATTGTAACGTCTGTCGATTCAATGTTTATGTCATACAGTTTGTATATTTCAGCTTGGCTATATATTTATTTCGTTAACAGTGACTTGCATTCATACTGTTTTAGTTGTTTTTCGGTACTTTTAAACAATAATATGATCAAATTTTAAGACATAAACCACATTTATTGTTTTTCCTCTAACGTTTGATGTCATTTCTGAATTTGGGATTCGAGAAATTCTTCCTCCTTTCCCGGGTGAGTGATGCTTGACAAGTCTCTCAGTTATTACAAAGCTATTCCGTTTATGAATATCTACACCAAGAACCCAAGTTCCTCCATAAAATTTTCTCACTGCCAGTCAATTCTCTCATTCCTCTTCAACGTTGTCAGTTAACGCGTCTATATTTAGCACTACAGTACTATCTATCCATGTTATCTCCGAACACATTCCGCGATGGAACATCTCGCTATATACTTAATGGATCAGAACATTTAGTTGGCTACCGTCGTCGCTAGTGCCCTACACTCGACCTTCCCCGGACGTTTCGTTGATAGTTTAGTTGTTTTGAGGAGAAAACTGTTATGTTTGTGGAATTAAAGAGATTATAAGATGAAAATAGTAAATTGCGATAATGTTTTCTAGTGTCTTGCCAAAAATGCATTGCGTTAGCATTGTATGAGGTAATCTATCAGAATATCAACTACATTGAGAGTAAACAGTACTGATTCAATGTTCAGATACTGTCCGAAAAGTTCGTGTATTTTGTCACATCGCGAAATTTGAACAATCTTGTGTGTCACAAGATTGTCACTGAAGAACATTGCTATACTGACTAGCTATATATGAGTCAAATTTCCTACTACCATGTCATGTGCAGTAACGTCAGTGTTAACACTTGCACTACGAAAATCGCTCTTACTGCTGTGACATAAAGGCGCTGTCTATGTTATCTTGTTACTTCTAATGCCGATTGACTGTCCCATCATACATGAGCCTATTCCATTTGCCATCCCCCACAATTTATCCAAGTTGAGTGCGGAAAATGTGTTATTTAATGGTGTTATAAGCGTTGCAATGTAATAATGTAGAAGTGACATGACGTGTTAGTTTTTATGCGCAGACGCTGGTACTGCGAATAATTGTTTACATGGGTAAGGCGGCGCCGTACGTCTTGCAACTGTTGGTCTAACTGTACAGTGATGTATGACCGAATACGAGGTGTTTATGGGAATATCCCGCTATTCTTGTAGAATAGAATTGGCTGGTATGTACAGTTTTGGTTTTCGAACGTGCTTTTGAGAAGACCTGTTGTTAGGATCTTTGATATTTTTAGTCTCGTTTTTTTTATGGCATCACACAGGCGAAACAAGGTCGCTGTCAGTTGTTTAACTGGCCTGTCACGGATGCCTTATAACTAACTAGTTTTTGCCCGCGGCTTTGCTCGCGTTAATTTTTTAACAAGTAATTCGGGTAGACCTCGCAGGAGACGGCGGGACGAGCTGGACAAAACCAACGCCCAGTGGCCGACATTGGCCCTGGACCGAAGAATTTGGTAGTGGAGTGGAATCAGGAGAAGCCTTTGCCCACCACTGGGATGGCACAGGCTAACAGTATCAGTAATTCGGGTTCGAACAAAGACACGTGGCATCACCTATTATCACAAGAACGTTATTGCTGTTTTCCTCGGGAACAGTACTTTTTTCGGGATGAATGGTACCCTATGTCCGTTTCTGTACACCTGACAACCTATATGCGCAAATTTCAGGATGATCGGTTCAGTGGTTTAGGCGTGAAAAGGTATTAAAACTTACTTTCGCATTTATAATATTAGTTAGGATTAGGATAGCTCCAGTCAAGGCAATAAAGCGATTAAACACAAAGGACAGGTCTAATATAGTGTAGTACTGGCACTCCATACTTGCCAAACTAGCATGGGAGTAGGGCTGGAAGATGATAACCCCGAACATGGCAATCTTAGTTCAGAATACATGGCACATAAATTATTGGGCATGGAAAGTATCTAAATTAACATTGAGATAATTATAGTAAAATTTCAATTTGCAATTAATCTACATTTCTTTTAGTATTTGCACAGCCTTAAATTCCCATTTATTACTGATTTCTTGTATACCTAAGTAACGGGCAGATCTCCGTCTGTCCATCGGTTATATGCTCAGCTAATTATCAAGACAATTAAGATAGTGAACACTTATCTCGGTTAGTCGCGACTGCGTTTAACTGGACCACTGTATTGTAGTATCTTATCTGAAGGGCCACGCGTTTCAATACCGGTTCTGAGTGTTCGTGGTGAAGAATAGTGTGGCTGGTTTGATTCTTTTAGATAAGTCTGCGATCTGGGGCCTTAGTCTGCTATTGCAATAGTGTCAGAATGGTCTATAATTGATTTAATAAGGCCCCTAGCCCACGGCGTATTGAAGCGCGTTCGAAACTCGTTTGACGTGCGTACAAAGGGTAATTCGTCTGCGCAGGGCCTTATTAAATCAATGATAGACCATTCTGACACTATTGCAATAGCAGACTAAGGCCCCTGGTGGCCTACCATGACGTCTTAAAGCAGGAGTAATTCCAGTGTGGGTTTATACCCACACAGGTTATCCTGGGAATCGAACCCAGGGCCTCAGGGGCAGGACTAGACGAAATAAACAATCGCTAAACTATACATATTTACGTGTTGCTTGAATCGAAGAGTTTACATTTAATAGACTCAGGTGTTTTAAATATATTACAGACAGTTCCGGGTTCCCGTTCCCTGTAATAAAATAGCAGCTGTAATATCGGTATCCTCGCTTATCTGTTAGAAAGTAAGGTAGGTACTGGCGTTTTATTTCACAGATTCGAAGTTATGTGCGATCGTAACCGTACTCTAATAAATCTGTGATTTTAATGAGAGCAATATCTGAATATAGAAGTACCTACTTATGATTCGATGGTTTCATTTCAATAAAATCAATTTATTTATTCAACTAACAATTCGCCCGCGACTTTGTCCGCAAAAAGGTGATAGCTGGGCTAATATGCGTGATATAAATATAATTTATAATTTAGTACCCACGAATAATGTAGCATTCTGCCAGTAAAAGATTTTTTAAGAATTGGATTATTAGTTCCGGAGATTACCCCCTACATACAAACAAATTTGACTTTATAATATTAGTATAGATAATTTCTACTTCTATAATTTTTCTTAGAAACCAATATGTTCTCATATTTCTAGAAATAAACAATAAATTAGATGGCCTCAAAATATAGAGAGAAAAAAAATAGAATAGAATTTCGTGCCGATCCTAGACTCGCCAATTAAAAGGCAAGAAAGAAAAACAAATCTAAATAAAAGTAAATTCAAAGAAATCGAAATTATATTTCTATTTCTTTTAATAGAAATAATATTTCTATTTCTTTGAATTTACTTTTTTACTTTTTCTTTTACATGATATGTATTGAATAAAGTAATTGTAGATGATATTTCTATGATTGAAATAAATTTAAACAAAAAAAAAAGCCTTGTTTTGAAGAACAAGTGGTATTAGAGTACCTAGTATTTGTTAATTGTGTACTACCGCGCTGATTGACGGTGGACCACTTATCACCCTTACGCCCTGAGTTGAAACGGTTGAAAAGAGGTCGACTGTCATTGAGCGCGGTACATAGATGATAGACTAACACGTAAGGTATTGACCTCAGACTAGAATTACTTGATTAGAGGTAGACATTTATGTATAAGTTAGGTAAGGCCATGTTTTAGCAAAAACAAAATAGACTGTTTGATTATTTCATTGACTTTAAATGTAGAGGGAATGATTAATAGCTAGAAAACTATGGAAAGAGGATTTGTTCTGTATTAGTTTGAGATACAGATGAGAAGGAAAAAACAAGATTTTTCAAAAACTTTTTTGAAATATCTCAAGCAGATTTTAGACAAGAAGTAATATCCTAGATTCTCTCCATTACTGCCTCGGTGATAGAGTGGTCGCAAGCGCGACTGATGAGCATGAGGTCCTGGGTCTCGATTCCCGGGTCAAGCAAAGTGCTATTAGGTTTTTCAAGCAGATATTGCTCAGTAGCAGCCACGGAAACTGGACTCGTGCCTGATTGACGGCAATAAGCTCGCCCCCTATTACGAGTACATGGTACTTAAAACTGGCGAAATGTGGTTGTACAGATTTGTACTATATTAGGTACCTTCACCTAAGCC
Organism: Eugnorisma glareosa; assembly: GCA_947578425.1. Classification (NCBI taxonomy): domain Eukaryota; kingdom Metazoa; phylum Arthropoda; class Insecta; order Lepidoptera; family Noctuidae; genus Eugnorisma; species Eugnorisma glareosa. The sequence goes on along the minus strand of OX387971.1, from coordinate 1,925,526 downwards.
TTACCCTACGGGTATTACAGGCGTGAAAGTTATGTTATCTAGCTCTATTAGCAGAATCAGCTTATAATGTGCCCACCGCTGGGACAAACGCCATCTTCTGTAACAGAGAATGGGCCATAATTGACAACGCGGGCCCGGTACGGGTTGGTGAATAGCTATAGCTGGCTAAGATATTCTTTTTACAACACAAAGCGCAGGCCACACCGCAAGCTGGCGGGCGGGCGAGCGGACGAACGACGCATCGTTTCACCTCTTTTCATACTTTGGTTCACACCGCGAACTAACGAAAGATACGAACAAAGTATGAAAAGAGCCTCGTTCGCCTCGCTCGCCCGCCCGCCAGCTGGCGGTGTGGCCTGCGCTTTAGGTACGTCAAACACAAACTAAAGTCGTGACTGCTCTTGAACAGAAACGACATTACAACACACGACAAGACGTATCCGATTCAAAAGATTAACAAAAAACAAAGCGGCCTATTCATCATGCGACAAACGCTCCACTTTTGTCGCAGTTGTAAGCATGTGTCTTGAGCATTAGTCAGCATTATGTTGGAACTGATACCTGGTCTGAAGGTACCACTGGTTTTCAATCCGTTTCACATGGCCATAGTATTAAAAATATATAATAAAGCTGAAGACTTGGTTAATTTGAACGCGATTATCTCTAGAACTGCCAGTCGGGTTTGAAGAAGTCTTTTTGCATTTGATGGCCCAATTCTTGAGGAAGGTCGAGAATCATTTCCGCTATGTGGATTCCCGTTACGTCGACCCTTAGGAGCCGAGCGGCGAGAGAAACCGCGGGACACAGCTAGATAGAAGTGTTCATAAAAATTTAGCAAACTGATATAGTGCAACTTGTATAAAGCAGTCTTAATAACCTCCTCCAATTTTAGAAGTTGGTTAAAAACAACTCCTTTCTACCTCTAAAAGAGTATTTATGCAATAAAACCGGGGTTGTTATTGAATTAATTAAGTAATGTTGATATCATGAACTGTAACGCAAATTACTTTTTCAATGGAATGTAGTAATTTGCATGCGACTCAACCTGCATGACTAACTTTACAGCCAGGTAAAAAACGGAAAGAAAGTTAAAAACGTCACACTTTTATAATTTTTTATCCAAGTTCTCTTCACCTAGCGAAACATCAGCAGGGTGGCGCTGCTTGCTTGAAAAATGTCATCCATCTGTCAAAATCAATACATTTCATCCATACTTCCAAATGTCACCGTGTCTCAACTTATGTTGGACAAGTTCTAGGTACCTTCATTCCAGATGAGAAGAACTTCGGAAGCAAAAGTATAAATAAAGCGTAATAAATGAAATTTAAAGTGTAAAATACGCGGCGCGGGCTCTGACCTCGCAAGTTGCAACCTGTCACGTTGCCGTCAATGTGTAGCCCGCCTTAGCCCGTGAACAACCGACCATACACGAGCGACGCGACTACCCACGCGAGCCACACAAAACATACGCTAGCGAAATAAATTGCTATCGAAACAAAGACAAACCTCTGTGAAGATCAGTCCTTTTACTACGACTATACCTCACACAATGAGGATAAAAAAATAAAAAGACTTCGACTACATTGAAGGAATTTTTATGAAAAGAAACTGTTTAATATCACTCCTACAGGTAAGATAAAATGAGAAATATTCCTTCACGACCGCCACGCTGTCAAAGGCAAAAACAATTGAGATTGAATGATAAGAAACTCCATGGATAGAAGAATATCAAAAACTTGTTTTATATTCAATCACTCGGGGACCGGTCGGCTCTAATAAAATTTCGTTTATTTTGTTATATTCATAATTTCCTTGGAGTGACATTCAATAAATTATAAAGATTTACATAACAATGTAGATGTTATTCTTTAGGTGATATTCGAGATACACATTGAACTTTTTTTGTAATTCCATAACATTTGAAATACTCGTAATGACGCTACGGTACATAAGAACGTTGAGAGTACTTATGAACGTCGAAGTGGATCGATAAATAATAGCAGAGTCAAACAAATAACAAGTATACCAACCGTTATTATCGAGTACAACAAAGTATCATTCTTTATCTGTTGTTGTACGTATACTCATAGAGCTAATTAAAAGTTTTCTTTAGACAATAAAACAGAATACGGAATAAAGAGAGGAAGTAAGCGAGAGCAAAGAGCTCGGAACTGATTCGTTACGTAGAATATAAGTAGCGAATGCGTTTCGCCTTATCTGCTTGTTATTTAGTTAGCGACGGGCGAGGTCCAGCCCGGGTATTGATTGATGGTCCAACACGTGGTCAGGGTTGCCACGAAAAAAACTATTTCCACTACTTCCTTTTTTCCAACACGCAACTCCACCGAGTATCAACCCTGTGCGGTAAAACAGCTCGGCAGGGCTCGTGGAGTCGTGGCAACCCTAGAAATAGCCGAAGCTCAGTGAGCCCTATGTAATCAGTACATCTCATCGAATACTCAATTAACATCCCTACACATGGACCGGAGATTACCGTATAGCGCACCGCAGCGCCAATCAGATCATCGCCTAACCTTCGCGTGTCAGGTACCCAACTATATAGTACGACGCCCCCACCGAATTAAAGGGGCTACGATTGCGATTCAATCAAAGCCCAATGAATTCAGTATAAAGAGAAAGGGTTGCGACACTCAATCAACTGAACGATGGATCGAAACTATGAATAATGTAAAGTTTGAAGCACGTTTTTTAGGCACCTTCAAATTAATAGAGGAACGCGGATAGGACAAAAGCGGCGGTGAAGGAGCGAGGATTTCCTGAAGACAATGGTAGTAATCAAGCCGGCACGGGCGTGATTACCACGCCGGCCTGCCCCCGCCCCCTCGCCCCAAGTCGTGCTACACAATTTATAAGCTTACGACAAACAAGTGCTACCCACCGAATACGATGATTAAAACGCATTGAAAGTCAAACCGAACGTTCGGAGCGCTTCTGCGGCTCTCATTCAATTGCGCTAAATAAACACACTGAAATTAAGCCGCGATTGAGAGAAATATATTCTGCACTCGTACGCCGCCGACGGAATTCAAGGTCCGGAATTAATTTGCAAAATGCAACGAAGAAACGCGAACGTGACTGAAGACATCGTGTAAAGTTTGCGTCGCGCGCCGTCGGGAACTCGGGACGGGACTCGGAACAAAATTGAGAGTGTCCCTCCCGCCGGCAACATGAAACGCATCGAGTAAAGGATCCAATACACGGGCCCAATTCAATTTGCAAATCTTCCCGCCGGCAAAGATAGAATCAATTTACACAATCGCCTAAGCGAATTACGTCATTCGGTTGCCGAATATCGTAACGAGAAAAAAAAGGCACCAAGGCCGATTGTCGGTGCAGTCCGTTCACTTGCGATCTCGACCGGTTGGGATGGCAATACATAAACAGTGCGAGCGGGGATCATGTCGTGCGCCGTGAGCTGCGCGCCAAAAGTCAAGGTGAACCGGTGTGTTTACTGAGATTGCTCTTTGGCAGCATCGCGCGGGTCCTGCGAGGCGGTTCAGCCGTGTCGATGTAGTCTATGGCAGCGCACCCCCGCGAAATCGATACGTCAATTAGTCATAGACACGTGGCAGTTCGCATAGAAATAATGAGTATGACGATTCGATCGGCTTACACACGTACATAAACGAGGTCGGTGAAACTGGGCTTCATTGTACAATTTTCTTCACAGTAAGACAGCTGTCTGCGGAACTGAGTTTTCACAACAATAAAGTGTGAGTCAACAATAAGCCGCAGTAGCGCACTACGGCGCGGCTCGGCGGCACATGCAACCAAAGTGGTGAACCACAACTCCAAAGCGTACGCGCTCTTTGCTCGTTTTCCGAATTAGGGAAGCGTTTCTTACAAGTGCATGCGTATGCGTGTCATCACATACATGTGTGCCAGCAGCCCATAACGCTAAGTACGTGTACTTTTCTAGGTTAAGTATCATCTCGAAAGTTGACTGCGCATACTAAGCGTCTAGTAGACAAATAAGGAAATAATAATGAAAACATACTGAACTCCAAGATAGGAGAGGATGAATTAAATGATAAAAATAAACAACCGGAGACGGAGGTTTTAGAAAGCGTAAGATTATCATGTTGATGTACAAGTAAAGGCGAGTTGTGTGCGCTCATACTGCTCACGGCTCGCTGTGTGCCGAGCCAAAATCCATATTCATGTAAATATCGTGTGTTTTTGTTTACAGACAACGAGCGGTATGATACAGAGAGACAGTATGTTCGCAGACAGAATGCATATCTCGAATGTTAATGAAAAGTGAGCCATATGATATGTAAACAGTGTTTTCTCTAGCCAATTATCTGGTGAAAACGGAACTGTCTCCGCGGCCCATGACATGGCTAGCTCACTCGAGGTGCCTTTGCCCGCCAGAGAGCCCTAACTACTTGTTCTTGACGCTTTCTCTCCGCTAGTGTTAAGGCCATGTACATAAATCAAACGCTTCGTCCCTACATGTACTATAATTAAAGTGTATAGGCGTACATAAAGGTCGGCCATACTTGTTGTCCTAAGATAGTGCACGGTACGAGCGTTATCGTACACGCCTACGCGACATAATTTACTCTTATTATTGTACTAAATTACTCATTTTACTACTACTCGTATCTGTCTCGATAAAGGTACTGCCTGTAAATATATTCCCCGTTACTAACATCATTTTATTATGCGCTCCATGCAGGAGAGGCATCGAATATATTGAATATTCAAAACAGAACTGCACAGTTTCAGTAATAATTAAATTCTGTTAGACCAAAGGCACAAAGGATTTTTTCGAACACATCCCAATATATCCCAGAAAAAAAAATCATACAGTGAAAAATAATACAACCTAACACACATTTTATTTCAATCTGCATTATGGAAGCATAGATATTGAAAAATATTTACTTTGTTCGTATTTTATATTGAACATTACACGAATAATGGAAAATAGTTCCTTCGGCGCACAAAAGGATAGGCTACTCTTTATTAAACTTTACATACGTATATCGGGCATTTCAATTTCAATTTTTCGGAAAAGTTATTTGTTCTTTCAATATAAAGTTGTTTATTACAACAAGGGTAAGCTATCGTGAAAGGGAGATAATAAGTGACCCAGTTTCACACATAAAAGGCGTGGAAAAGAAAAATATAAAATACAACATCACGAAGATAAGCAATTTTCTTCTAAAAGCAACATGCTAGGTAACCTAGAATTACGATTACAGAAAGAATTCGTTGTAATAAATCTAGAAAGAGCAGCTTTACTGGAATAGAAAAATAAAGTTGTTTCCTAGAAGCCAAAACGTAACGGAGCCCAACTTTAATAGAAGAGACTAAACGATTCCAGTAAAGCACAAATAAAGAAAACATTTGGGCAAACGTTCGCCACAAACCAATAGCCAACGACACGTCAACTCGACCGCTGCCACCAACAATTACCCTTGACAAATATATGACAAATCTTCATTGGAAATAACAATAACATTCTTATGATTCGAAGCCATAAAGAGGTCCTATTTACGATCGAGCGTGGTGATTTCTATAATGTAAAAAAAAAAACTTTATGCGGATGCGATATAAAAAATATTGTTAGTTGAGCAGGCATTTATTTTATAGGCCCATCGTGAGTTTATACGCTCTGCAACGTTCAGAGTGGGCGCACATCCGAGGAAAATGTCTTAAGGCTTTTTTGTGCGGGGCTCAATCATTTTCCTTCAAGAATTGCTACTATGGGCGTTACGCCAGGTATTTGTTGAAGCTTCGATTCGTTTCTCCCTCGCTAAAGACGGGAGGGTGTTATCTTTTTGTCTACCTCCGTATATCCCCAGTCGTAAAGCTTGAGGCGAAACTGTCCGTATATGTGTGCTGGATCTTAAACGCTGGTAAATAGGAAAAGTAGATTTTATTGCTTCTACACACAGGAGCAGTGTTTGGTTCGTTGAATAAACAAGTTATTGTAAATGAGTTAGGGCTCTTTTAGTACTTGTATGTTTTGGTCCCTCATATCAGTCAGGTAGTAAAAATTGCTGGGGAGTTTGCTGCGCCTCTTCATCTTCCCAGGTCCAAACACTGAAGGGAAGAGCGGCTATTTCTGATGGTTGTGTAAATGTAGTTTTGACGTTTCAGCATAATTCGAATAAATTATTAATGACACGTTTTGAAGATAAACGGGGAAGTATTCGAGACGTAAAAAAGAGACAATGTTAAATGAATAATGAGCAGACAAGGGGTCAATTTGACCATAACGCTAACTTTGTGGTAGCTCTAGAGAAGACCCAGAATGCAAATACTCTGCTGTTAGTATTCTAAGTTGCTGACAACTTAAAGTATTTACAGAAAGTGTAACGTCCCAACATGTTTAATTTGCAAGCCCATCTACTAAGCACTGTGAAAGTTACAAACCGCCGTACACCCGTCAACAAAAGTTTTAATATTTCTACATTTATCTGTCTAGAACTCCAGATTACCTCGACTAAATGAGCGGCAAACGTGCTCAGAATGGGAGAGATCTAAAATTTCTTCCAAAACGTGATTTCCACGGTTCAACGTCATAATTAGCGAACAGATTATCAACCTTTCTACGTGAATAAATTTGTGATGATTGATTTTTCAGTCCAATTGTTCCAACGATAATGTTCAGAAGAATCAGGAACGTAGTACTCGCAACGTGGATGAACCAAAAGGAGTATATGCATAAGATGGCAGCGGGTGGCGTTCTATAGTTTCATCTTATAATAATACCGTGAGTTTATGAAGCATATTCACAAAAATCTTAGTTCAATTGGACAAACACAAAAAGTTGTTGAAAGTAACAGATTTTTTTTTGTAGCCGAATTGAAAGTAATTAGTAAAAACGTAGCCATTGTAAATAATAGAAACCTTAGCCATTAGGGCCTGACGATAATGTTACTTAACGATTAATTACGGGCGAATTATTATAAGTGGTAGCCATTCGTAAATGGCCGAATAAAGATACAAATTCTAATAACGTTTGTTGGACCGTACATCCATATGAGGTAACTACAATTTTAACAATATTATAATAAGTAAATGCAAAAGTAATTCTGTCTGTATGTGTACTTCTCCATGCCTAAATCACTAAACCAATCGTGGTGATATTTGACAATTTGGTAACCTGGGACCTAGAGATGGATATAGGCTACTTTTCATCCTAGATTTTTGGAACAAAAGATAGGACTTGTCACCTTATGACTGTATCAGTGAGTAGAGTTCGCGAAGCTGAATTTTGGGCTAAACATAATTGAAGATCTTTTGTTAGAAAAGAAGATGAAAAACCACATACACACAGACGGAGTCGCAGGAAAAAGCCCGAGGTACCGTACTTTATAAGTCTATTTTTGTGTGCTTAGGGACACCTTATGGGTAAGGTTGAACGTCCGGCATAGTGCGTAGGTGTTCAGTGGGCGATGAGACGATGGTTTATTCTTTCCAATACTCTTTGTGTTGTGAGCTTATGCCCGCGGCTTCGCCCACGTGATGCTCGGTAATTGTCCCACGGAATCGTACCACCGAGATAAAAATTACCCCATGTGTTAATCCAGGTTATCTATGTGCCAAATTTAATCTAAATCTGTTCCGATCCGATCAGTTTTTGCGTGATATAGCAACAAACATGCATACATCCTCACAAACATTCGCATTTGTAATAGAGTAAGAAGACTCTGCATGTTTTGATAATAGACGAGCAGTTTCCATTTATCTCTAGATCCCGAGTGGGGTCAAGAATCAAGATGTTTTGTGTTTAGACTACAATGAAGACATAACATAGCATATGCGACTGCGACGAGGAGGGATGGGTGCTGATATTGATGTTCGTGTTACGGTAATACATGTTGGAAGTACGCAATCTCGAATAACTTATTATTCGTATAGAAAAAGAAAGAAAAGAAAATGTTCATTCTCTATCTGTAATATACATTCTCTATCTCATATACATGGATTATCCGTTCATATGTAAATTCTAGGGTCGATCTCGCCTTCAAAACTGAACGCAATCCATCATCTGCCTAGCCTTTTCCCAACTGTGTTAGGGTCGGCTTCCAGTCTTAACGGATGCAGCTGAATACCAGTATCTTACACGAAGCGACTCCCTATCTGACGCAATCATCTCATCTAAACTGCGTTCAAGAGCGAATCAGTGTCGTCATTACGGAAATTTAACACTGACAGCTTATTAACGCGGTTCAGGTGCGGTTTATTGTGTTCAGAGTCATTGGTGTAATTAGCTTGAGCATAGTACCAAATTCTTGAACACTGTATGACAATTTCTCCAAAGACTGAGCCCGATTTAGTTGCGGTCGGCGCAGTATGTCTTCTTCTTCCATACTTCTCTATTACTCGTCATCTCAGCAGTCACCTCCTTTCTAGCCATATCATCCTTCGCACAGTCCATCCATCGTTATTTTTGGTCTTCCTGTACTCTTACAGTCATCTACATTCATACTCAGACTATCCAACTTATTTACATAAAAACATTTTTTTTTACAAGACAAATACATTACCCTATCTTATCTTCAAGTCCTTTGTTTAAATTTGCATTAAACTTAACCCTAACGACGTAAAAAGAGACGTTTTACACTCAAAATATGACAGAAGATATAAAAATATATGCAAACGACCCTATTCTTACGTATGTAGTGTTAGTTTTACGAGCTTATGTTAAGTGGCTCCTTAGGGCGTGTCCTAACAGGCCTAGATAACGACAGCCAAAGAAATTTACGCAGTTGTAAACTAAGGGTGCTGCTACTTAAAATGCCAATTTATTATTACGATAATTAAGGTTTTTCTGTCGTATTTAACGATAATATTTCTGTATATATATCGTTCTTTATCGTTAATAAGCAGTAAACATGTCGAATAAATTACTGACTCCTGACATAGGTACAGGTACACCTAGTTCAAGACTCAGAGGCTTCAAACAAATTTCTGTAACGTATTATGTCAATAAAGAATTTGAATTTGATTTGACATATAAATTGTTATCATTGCTAGAAGTCGCAATAATGATTTAGTTATCTTTCTAACTTACGAGGGATCTTAGGTTATCCTATAATGACCTTTGGCTATTATGTTACTAACCGAGATCAACACCAACTACCAATTCATCATTATACATATTGTAACATCTACTTTCCGTCTACAGACTAAAGTAATGAGGTTCTTGACCTTGTCTAGCTAGTTTTCTCCAATTTTTTATTAGACCAATTGATATAAGGATATTTTTATTCTGAAAAGCTGCATAACTTTTGTTTTTGTACAGTTTCATTTTAACACAGCTCATTGGGAAATTCATAATACATACTCAAGGAACAACAGAGGTTTTATTGCTAGTAGTAATGGAAACCAGACCACCTTTAAATGGACAGGAAGTCATTGAAAAAAAGATAAACGCTCCATATTTTTTTGATAATTCAGTATGTTGTTGTTGTTGTGTTGTATGTTGTTGTTGTTGTTGTTGTTGTGTGTTGTGTTGGGTAATACATGCACTGTTTTTTTTTAAACTGCCAGAGCAGCCTGGGGTCAGAGAGGAAACCAACTCAAAGGCCGCAGGTGACTTGCCAGTATGTCACCCAAAGGTGGACTGGTAGAAAATGCCGAAGTCTATGGGCCAAAGTAAGTTTGGCTGGAAATAAATGGATGTTGTTGTTGTTAAGTCCGCTTGTGTTTATTACATTATAAAGGGTGTAACAGGACCCTTAACGAAGCCGAAAGGCACTTTTTCTCCCCGTCATTGCGATCATTTTTTTTTATCTAGACCATACCTGGGAACCCTCTAGTTACGGAGAATTTGATGGTCTAAGTTCCAACTTTTTCACAAGTTTTTTTTTAAATACATGTTTTAATGTAAGATTTTTACTTTAAACACCTCTACGACACCCGTACTACTCAATGCATCCATCAGCACAATGTTTTAAGCACGTTACACTGAGTCCTACAGTTAAACGTGATTTATCGCCCCAAAAAAAAGTCGTTTCCCAGCAATATTTTTTGCGTAAAGTTACTTAATTAGATGTTCAGAATGCTTGGTTGACGGCTTCGTTAAGAGTCTCGTTCCACCCTGTATGCATAGTTTTAATCTATACTAATATTATAAAGAGGAAAGATTTGTATTTTTGTGTGTTTGTTTGTACGGAATAAACTCAAAAACTACGGTGCCGATTTCAAAAATTCTTCCACCATTAAAAAACTATATTCACCCTGAGTAACATAGGCACCTTGCGAAGTCGGGACGGGCCGCTAGTAAATAAATAACATAACTACGTTTAGAACCACACCTTAACCACAATATACACAAGTCCTAACACCCACAGAGGGTGTAAACAGGAACATGGCACTAAACACTAAAAGCACTTATTTTAACATCTTTATCTATTTTAGTCGCAGAAGAAAATGCTAATACACAGATAAAGAAGGCATCAAGACTTGTTTATGAAAGTAATAACGTTACGTTTTCTATGCAAAACTGTGCGAAACCGTGCAAACTGTGACAGGGGCCACGAGTTATAATCAACCTTATCCAGGACGGGTGAATTCAAAAAAGTTGGTGGTTGGAACATCCAATGTATGTGGCTGAACCAATATAACTAGTTTCCGGACGGAAAAAGTTCATAATATGTGTTTTTAGTTGTAGCGCAAATACATCAATTGGAATAGGGAAATAGGTACGGGTTTGCTACACTGTTGTTATGTTTGGCTTTACTAGCACTGGATTTAAACTAAACATTTAACAATAAATTCCATAAGTCAACTTAAAAAGTCTATTCATTTTAAATGTTTGTGGGATTTTATAATTGAATAGCAAAATCAGTAATGGCAAAGACAGACAGCTGAATCCAATGTATCATTCGAATGCCCGCCCTTTTATGAGGATAGTTGTCTCGGATAGGAGCTGGTATGAACATGGTTAGTAGTTAGTACAAACGAAAGCCCACGAAACTCTAGAATCCTCTGCAGATGAAGTGTTAACATGATTGTCTTGTAACTGTAAGATACCCTGTTATTGCAATCAATGGAATCATATCGACGGTTGAAAGGCTAATTGGTCTAAGCGACATTTTTTGCGATATTGAGTTATATACATATTCGGAATCAGCAAATTTTTCTCCGTCTTTTGAGCTAGGTTTCAAATTTTTTTGACTACTTTTTTGGCGCTTAGAACCCACAGCAAAACAGGCCTCATTTCTAAGCTCATTGATCTACACGACACAAAATTAGACAAATTTAAGGACTCGATGACTTAAGCTATTTTGATTTTTCGAACTTTTATAACGTGTGTCGATTAAGGCATTTGGCTTTTTCGCCATGGTTGTGGTTTTGTCGTTTGGCCTATTTTGCATTAAACCAAAACAATAAGCTATGTCGATTGGCCCATTTTGCATTCAATGATGGGGGAGCCGGGAGGCGGAGACAAGAGGGGGGAGGCTCTGGCAGGTGTCCTCGATGAACTGGGACTTCAGATCCTGAACCAGAGAACAGCACCTACCATACCTCCGATCAGAGGAGGACAGAGGTATTGCAGCTGTGTAGACATAACGACCGACACAGAAGACATGCTTCGGAGTGTGGCAAATTGGAGACGATCCGGGGATGTCATACCCTCGGACCACAAGGCAATTCAGTTTGAATTAAAACTGGAAAAATCCAAAGGTACATAACAAGAACTACAAAAAAAAAAATACAAAAAAGATAAAACAGGTACAATTTTTTGAGAAACTTAATGAAGTCTGGGAACAACAAAACAAAACAGAGTTGGATAGGATAGCCCAAATATATATACAGAATCAATAGACAAGGCATGTGAAGGGACCATACCGACCGTTAAAAAAGGAACGAGACAGGATTGTCTTGTTGGACCGAGGAACTGACAGAAATGAAGGAGGAAGTCAAGAGATGGAAGAGGAGAATCTCTAGTGCCACTCCGCGATACCGAGCATGGGTTTTGAGCTTATATACCGCAGCTAAGGAGGAGTTAAGCAGAAGATGGAGAGCACGCTGATGTCGAGCTGGAAGGAGTTTTGCGGAAGGCAGGAACTTGAAACTTTGTGGGACAGTAGGGGTAATAAGCCACACTACCACTAGACAAGAGGACATACCGCTAGTACAAAACAGCGTACTCAGCAGCGACGAGTCAGCCCGGATGCTTGCAAAGACGTTTTATCCTGAGGATAAAACACAGGGCGACAATGCGGACGACAATAGGATAAAAGAGTTGGCGAACAGAGTCAACGTAAACGAGAATGGTGAGACATTCGACCCTCTATTAATAACGGAGGAACTAAAGTTAAAATACAAAGAAAGCTCTTGGAATCGACGCACAGGCCAATTGGGCTACTGCCTGTACTACATAAAATTCTGGAGAGAATGCTGGTACGCCGAATCAGATGACATATATCTCCATAGGCGAGCAGAAACCAGTACGGATTCGTCCCCTAGCGCAGCACCGAGGACTTCCTCTATGACCTGATAAATCACATTAGAGACAGACTGAAAGAAAAGAAGATCGTCATCGTTGTCATATCATTGGACATAGAGGCAGCTTTCGATAACGCCAGCGATGAAATGCCGACTTATAGAGACAAAATGTCCTGTTAACTTGCCACCAAAATCAGCTGGAGCCTGAAGCCCGAAATTATCAGGACCATATACACCGCAGTCGTGGAGCCGGTCATTATGTACGCAGCTAGTGCTTGGGCACCGGCCGCGAATACAGTAGGAATTAAAAAGCAGCTCAACACTGTCCAGCGGGGCTTTGCGCAAAAAATTATCAAGGCTTATAGGACAACGTCGTTGAACTCGGCCTTGTAACTCTCCGGACTGCTTCCACTGGATCTTAGGATTTGGGAAGCAGTCTCTTTTTATAAGAGAAAAGAGGATACTCCCGGAGAGTAACAGGTGCCGAGGGATCGAAATACCAGTCCCTTATACAGAAATACCACATCCTGCCAGTCAAAGTGGTATAGAGTTCAAGTACGTGATGAACGATGCAGAAATGGACCAGCAAGGACTCGCACGTACGAAAATGGAAATCACCGACGGAAGTAAAATCCAAGGTATAGTCGGTGCAGCGTTAAGCCTTTGGAAAAATGGAACAGAGGTGAAAGCCCAAAAGTTTAAACTGGACTATTTCTGCACCTTCTATCAGGCCGAACTACTGGCTCTGCGCTAGGCGTCGGAGCTGGTTTTGAAACACCCTGCAGCCGTTTTAGAAGTCTACTGTGACTCCAGATCGGCCCTGGAATTTCCCTCCATGTTTCTAACTGTTCTGGATTGAGGTGCATGCGAGGATAGGTAGGAGATAGGTAGTCTGATGCAGATGCCCATTTTGCTGTAATGGGCATTTGCATCAAACTACTTCACTCTGGTGCAACAGCATCATGTTGCTTAGGGTTCATTGGGCATATTCAACTGTCAGTTGACTTGGCGCTAAATTCATTTTTCTCGTATTATTTTATACTAAGTCGATGCTTGAAGCAGTTTACTTTCAGCTATTTTATTTACGGAAGGCATTTAAACCATTTTGCCTTTCTGAAAAAATAACTAAATTTGATGCATTTTGGGATAACCGACATAAATTTTCTAAAATAATACATAATTATCAACAGTAATAGCTTAAAAAACTTCGTTACTTAATTAGGAATAGACTGTATTAAATAAATAAACGTCTATTAAATAATTGTTTTTTTATGATTTTTTTTCCAAAAAAAGAAACTTTAATCCGTCCTCCTGCAAGTTTTACAAAATGTCGCTTACATCAATTAGCCTTTCAACCGTCGTATTGAAACATGCAAAATACTAAAACTACAGAAAATGCGTGTAAAATCGTGTAACGAATGAAGGAAAAAATGAGCTCCAATCCGCAAAACTTTTTCATAAACATTATCATCGCAATGTAATTGTACAGAAACAGGGAAAAATTGCTGCTAACTATTATTTGCTACTTACAGTAACGCATGTTAGTCGTTATCTTTTAAATCACTTACTGTTCAGGAAATAAAGTGTCTATTAAGATGAAATGTTTTCCGATTTAACCATAGAACCTGAAAAATATTTGTAATCACATCCTCATTTACTCGACACCTTATTATTTTAGCTGAAATGAATGTTTCACTTCAATATTATTTCTATTTAATTACTAGTCTCTACAGCGTGAAAGGTTATAATTATTATGAAAACATTCAGTACTGTTAATATCAATATAATTCAAAATACCTAAGTGGGTTGCTCAATAGAAATGCCCTTATTCGGTGACCTAGCAACAGATATTACACAATGAACACTAGACTACTATTAAATTTTTCCAACAAATGACCTTCCACAAACCAAACGAGGCCTAAAACCTGTATGTAACCTATAAAAGATCTAAGTACAGATGACAATGAAATTGAGAACAACTAGCTCCTAAACAAACAATACACGCACGCTATTGTAATCTTCAAAGAAAACTTAGTCCAAGAACCAGCGACTAACATGGTACGGTAGACAGACTGTCGCAACCACAGATAATGATCTTTATATACTAGCATGGCAACAAGCGACACCGATGCCAGTCGACTTACAACAGTATTTCAACTAGGAACAATGCTAAATGGTAAAATCTAGTGATACCAAATTGTAAAAGTAATAACAAATAGTTGGTGTCGGTATCAAACGTGGCCGTGGGTGTTAGGTTTGTCTTTTTGACACACGGCCACGTTTGATAACACAAGAAGGATCTATAGTGCCTAATGTTTCTTTTGGCGCTTGAATGGCACTACTATTAGTGAAATTGTATTGAAAAACAAGATGGCGGCCAAAAGAACCATAACGCACTCTAGTTGGTGTACTGGTATTCTTTGTACTGTGGCGACGGTCACATGTTTGCAATTGCGTCGGCTACATTACAAGTCATACATTGTGTATCTTTTTGTTTTGCAGTGCGAGCACAATTCTGTATCAACAATTATTATGAGCCAATAAACTGGGATGTTGCATCAGGCAATCAGGTTAATTGAGGATTTAGAATTGTAATAATGGGCATGCGATTTCCCTTGTACGTAGTATTATTCAATACCCATCCTAATTTTCTGTTAGATAGTACACTACTTGAGATCAATCATCAGATAGCAAACTATTCAAAAATATTTTTAGGGTTGAAATAAATTACTTTGTGACATAATTATCAAACCATTGCAAAAACAATAACATTCAATGCTGCTGCTCGCTACTTATACAGCGATTTGGTTTGAAAAGTAGCTAGTCCGGATAATCTATAAACTTTCATAACGATCGGTTCAGTGGTTTAGCCGTGAAAAGATAACAGACAGACAGAATTACATTAATAAAATATTAGGTACAGTATGGGGTCAATGCTATAAGCTGAATGGTAACTAGACTCTAGTAACTGTACATAACATTGCACAGGACACAGTGGCTAGGCGACTGCATGTTTTTCTAATTCCCATATCACTATGGAATTATCCATTGTTGTCCGGCTGTATTGTTCGCTAATTACATAATAACGCTTATTCTATCCTAGTTTTTTAGGTTCACATTCAAGGCGATGCTAATAATGTGTAGTTTAGATCTAATCGGCGTGTCATATTTTCCTTGTTACTAAGTTTAGAATTTATATTCAACTACGGCGGCAAAGATGGCATCAAAAGATTCTTTTTGTACAGCAAAAAATTGAAAGACTTTAAAATTTAAACTTTTTTGAATGGAACGTTTTTAAAAATGCAATTTATAACCTGTTCTAAGCTCCAATAAAAAATAAAAAATAACGTACTGATGCTAATCAGAAATATGGTTTCCGATTACAATCTGAGCTCCCGTCCGTCAGTTATGTCAAAACGTTAATGACTCACCATAACTCTTAAAAACTCTCCCGAGTAACCATGGAAATTATAGAAAACGTCTTCTCTAATACTGTTACGGTTAAATTAAAATAATGGACCTCAATTTATTTGCCGACTTGATAGGAAACAGCGAACTAGCGACTAGATACTTTTACTAATAAGAAAAAAAGCCAACTCAAGCGTCCATTAAGTGCGTACTTTGTGAAATGATTTCGGTAAGAATTTTGGGAATAATTAACTTTTCGTTCGGATTTGGTGAAAATATCTTTTCGGCACTTTAAATTAGTTTACTTTTTGCTAAATTGGCAGAGCTTTTACGAAAGAAGTTAGGAGCAATTCTTCCGCTTCATCGCAAAGTGCTTATGCTAAGCCCTGTATAATTAAAACGCCAACGTTTGGTCCAACCAACATGGCGTCCTCCACCAACTTAGGAGGAGCATGGTAAGTCATAAAACGGTGCAAGATAGAAGCCTCACAACAGTCGTTAAATTTGGCCCGACATGATGAACAATATAGTGGAAGCGGCAATTTCAACAGCAAATCGACGCCAGTCAAGTTTCACGAGGCCAGGAGGATTTTAAGAGGCGTACTTAGATGGCGTCGTAAGATGTAGGAGGCTTTAGCTTTTATAGCTGTACATTTTTGGGGATTCTGGAAGCTGTGGCGGTGTTTGAAAGGTTCCACATGTGGGGAACGATTAATTACTTTTAAGGCTCTAATTAGTATGTAAGATCATCTGTCTCTCAATTTACTACACTCATCAAGTGCATCTTAGTTCTTATCTTATATTATAATTTTGTCGTCATCATTAAAATTCTCTTGCCCTTATCCCATTTTAGTTGGGGTCGGCGGAGCATGTCTTCTTCTTCCATAGTTTTCAATTAGTCACCATCTCAGTAGTCACCAGTGGCGAAGGTTCCATACAACTCGATTCCTACCGGCTCCCCTTTGAAAAATGGCACAGTCAGTATTCTATGGACAAATAATTTACTCACATTATAGATATGTATTCCGGCTTACCTCTTACAAAAATTAACCCTTCGCTACTGGTAGTCACCCCCTTTCTAGTCATTTCATCATCATCTTTTTAATAATGATGTGTATGGCATCCTTTTCTAAATTATACTTCAAGTTGCTGGTCTAACCGGTATCAGTACTCTTGCAGGTGTGGTTACTGATAACGTAAGGTCAGACTTTCAGGTTTCTCTCAGCCCGTCACAGTCACTGTCTCTATAACAACCGGTCGTAAAGCCCGAGTAGATTTTATTAATAAGCGTTTTATTGACCTCGTCCGCAATACAAGTCTAGGTTTCATACCATTGTTTCCTTTAAAAGGCGATACTTCAACAGGTGTATTATGGTTCTCCATTTATTGTGAAGACGTCAGATTAACTTCGAAATAGGTATTGTCTGTGGAAATATACGCAAATGAAAATGGTCCAGGTTTTCATCAAACGCTTTTAAATCATAAATCTGAAATAGTCCAAGGTTTTGTTTACTAAGCAGAGCATAATATTCAGAGATATATCAGTCAACGCCGTTTATTCTGTTCGATGATTTGTTTTGTGTATGTAAGTATATAAATCTGGATCGTAACGTATAATATCAAATCCAAAAATGTATATCATGTGCTAAAAATGTTCTTCGGATGAATAGAAGAACCAACAAGAAGGCTGTGATACTCAGATGTGGAACTGCATTGCAGACAACGCCCTGCCACCTACCAAACCTACCTACCTTCCTACCAAAGACTATATATAACCATGTTCCTGCCCTATGTCGGTACCTCAAAAGCTACAGTCAAAGCGACCTCTGTGCTGCCACCGGCGATGCCAAGAAAGCGGCTAAGTATTGCCAATAAAAATTAACGTAACCATCGACACTCAAAACAAAAAAATTGTTGAAGAAATCTTCTGAAGCATTTTCTGCAATATTGCACAGCTATGTGATTTGTTTAAGAAAGTAACAATATTTCTTCAGTAAACACTACTTTGTATATCTTCCATCGTGACTTATTCTAACGCCACGTTTTCCACAGAGTATATTTATAAAATGCCGCTAATTATATAAATTTCCACAGTAGACATGGATTTATAAATAGAACCTTCTGTATAAGATTTATTCATGTAGGTTTAAAGGCATTATTCCATGATGGTTTTCCTTTAACTCCCACGTGAAAAAATTTTAGCAAATACAAACGTTTTAATTTGAATTATGAGCAATGTCGCTTTTATATCTCTAATTTGTACGGTTACAAAAAGGAAAATTAGAATTTTCACCTCATTTTGTTACAATACATACATATAATCATCTGTATACAATACATATAATCACGTGTGAAATCCTCGACGAGCTGGGCACAGTAAATATGAGGCAAGAAATTCCTGATGGAAAACACAATAACACATTGCCAGACCAAGGAATCGAACTACGTAAGTCAGGCTGAGCAGGAGTGCATGCCATCACTAGACCGACGGGACAGTCACAATAATGCTTAATTAATAACATATTTGCACATACAATCTACATATTTTGGGGAAAGAAACCAGGACCGCACGAGGCAGTTGCGCTTGCGACCATAACATAACGCACTGAGGCAGAAAATCAGACATTATTCAACCTATAGAAAAATCCGATAACCCACAGAATAACCGTTACAATAACGATACAAGGCACATAATGGTGATGTCATGTTTTCACTAACTAATCACATTCGGGCTATATTGAAGGTTGTGCTATACATCGTATCATAACAACGGGACCATTAAAATGGTTACATTACAATCGAATGTAGGTCGCAGAGGCATGAATAAGATTGATTTAGTCATAAGAAACGTGAATCGTTGACGAGTTCTTTATCTTAGGTACCAGTCGTTTTTTTACCTACCAATAACGACTCATAGCTACGAGGCACGTGCACTTGGATAAGATCATGCGTAGGGCAGAACTCGTGGCTAAAGAATAACACGGGGCAATCAAATGTTAAGCTACGCTTGCCAAGGTCACTCCATGGATGGGTGACCATCTAGTATATATCGAGAGTCGAGACCCTTCCATGCCTCGGAAAGCACGTTAAGCCGTAGGTCCCGGCTGTCATTTGCATTTCTTTGACAGTTTAGAACGCCCTAAGGATAGATAGGTCAACCATTTTGTGGGGGTTGCTGGTAAAGTATGTTGAGAGTGGCGGAAGATCGAATTAGGAATTTGAGAGACGTCCAGTATGTCACCTATGACCGATGATGGTGATCATCGGCCTAAACATTTCCAGCTATACGGTCGGCTGTCAGTCTAATCGGGTGAGCCTGAATACCAATATTTTACATGGACCGACTGCCTATCTGATCTCCACAACTAGCTACAGGGTGATGAGGTTGGTGCGTAGCTCAATAGACCAACTTTCTAGTCGCAAAAGTACCATTTGTTAGTTAAACGCATCGTTTTCAGATAACGCAACTAGGCGTAGATATGTAGAATGGTATCGCAATATTTTGCGCACTTATTGTTGTATATGGAAAATTTGCATCTGATTGTGAAGATAATTCGTATGCATGTCGCATCTTCGGTCTAATAACAGACGTGGCTGCAAGCTGCAAATGCCGGCTCTTCTAGTTATAATTTTTTCTGCTTTGTGTCAGATAACTACATAAAAGGAGATGATGAGATATGGAAAGATTTTGGAAGAAAAAATATGTATAATCGGTCTCCGGAAATTGAAGAGAAATAAAATAAACGTGTGAAACATTGTAACAAATGCAAATTGCCAATATTACAATTGTTACCTACAACCAGCGATGTACATTCATCTACAAATGCATTTGGGATCGAAAAGTATCGACGAACAGAACAGATGGACCCTTCATTTCGACAGCACATCATGAGGTCTCGCGGTTTTTAGTGAGAACACCACGGAGTACATGGATTTACACACCTAGAACCGCAACAGTTTCCCAGAAATCGCTTAAGGCACGTCTAACAATAATAGCCCCATATCCCCTTGCATAGCAGAGGCCACGTCTCTAAATCATCGCCTAATAACGCCACTGTCGGCCATTTTCCTCAATAAGATAATACGTGGCTACCAGGATACAAGCAATGCATCCTTTCCCCCTTCGAGCCCGGAAATATCGAGAAAAATACAAAAATCATGCTTAAATACTGCCATTTGATTGGTTCCGCTCGTAACTACCATAGTAGCGTTTATTGTCTCTTAAAAGTATGAAGTTCATTAAGCAGAGCACGTGTAGTTTCCGAGCAGTCTTAGTCATAGAAACTTTGTTGTTTTATACCGTTATTACGTCTTTTACAAAACACTATTAGGCAAATTAAAAGTGATCTTTAAGTTGTAGCTTCGTTTTGTATTTTAATGTGTTAATTTTTGAGTTGAACGAAAATATTAAACGACCTTTCAAAGACTATCGAATGTCTTCAACAATTATTTTCAGTAACCTATGAATGTCATTGCATAAAAACGTGACTAAAGTATAGACAGTATGACAAATACAACAAATAAGTATACAACGCCGGTTAGCAACAAACGATTTGCAATTTGTGTGTGCAAATACAATGATAAAGTATAGTTAACTTCGGTTTATTGGAAAATTACAGTGGTTGCGCGGGCGCAGAGCCGCTGTCTCCACTCCGCTCCATACCACGTCATCAAAACATTATGTAAACATGTATTATGTATACGAGTAGTACATACAAGTGTGGCTGTTGAAGCGATTCGGTGGTTCGGTACGTGTGAATATATCTAATCTGAAATGCGCGCGTTTTATGATCGTTTTATACGTGCGCGTGAGTGGATTGATGAACACATTAGCATTGAAAGAGTAAGCGGTAACTGAGAGCACTGGAATCTGCATGATATTAATTGCAGCCATGTTAAATACGTAGACGCAAATGTTGTTTAGTGAATATTAACTGAGACCTAACGTTAGGACTTAACCATAAATCAAACGGCACTAACAATAAATAACTCTAGACGTTATCCCATTCAACAGAACCATTATGAAACAAATACAAATCATTAGAGCCGGCAGTTTACTGCTTTATGTCAGCGAAATTAACTGTAGGTAATTGAAATACTAATAAAATACTGCAATCACACAGACTTTCATAATAATCTAGGAAATAAGCCCTTTGAGAATTACGAAAGACAGCACTTCTAACAAGTCTAAACCACACTAAACAGGTATCGACGGTAAATGTAAGGTAATTTCCTAGGCGAAACGCAAAATGGAAAGAGTAGAGAGTAACCTAAAAAGGCGTCATTTCGACGTGCATAAAACCTCCTTGAATAAAAAAAAAATATTTTTATCATACAATGGGGCGTTTATGTAATGTAACTGTCCATCAATCACGCTTACATCTTACATAAAGCGTTTTATAAGGAAAGTGTTGAATGTATATGTACTCCGAAACCTTTTTTAAAAGTATTGAGATATAGGAGATGTTACGTACCTACAACGCGTACCTACGCAATGGTAGGCATGTTTTTATCGCTAGACTCGTGTTAGAAACGTGCCGATTAATCTTATTGAAATTGACAAATCTGGTACAGTCGTACAGTGTCGTTGCCAAAAAAAGCGAGTGTCCTTTCAAGGCAAGACGACAAATATGGATGCTGGCGACCAAACTGAACTTGTAAAACCAATTTGTCTAACATTATCTTTTTCAGTGAGACATTTAACAAAGGCATTTAATACAAGGTTTAACTTGCTGGTTTCGCCCGCTTGTAGACTGGAAATTATCCTGAATCAGCACTTTTAACAATCAGCGTCAACGTCAACTAGCTTAGGGTAAAAAAAAGCTTTGCTTTTGATACCCTGAACTTGGGGGTGCATAAAAAATAACTAGGCCATATTTGGGAGTCCGCCATTTTGGATTTAGAATGACGTCACTTAGCTAACCATGCATTGTCATTATCATCCAAATCCAAACTATGCAATATATTATATCAGCTCAATTGGTTCGGGTAAACTGTTTTAAAATTGTTGCAAGATTTGATCTAAACAAACAAACAAGCTTGTAAAAAAAATGTTTTTCGTCAAAACGCCCCTTTTTTATCCAGGTCATAGGCTAGTTGTAATTCATAACGATTGGATCAGTGGTTTAGGTTTAAAAAGGTAACAAAAAGACAGACTTACTTTCATACTATATTAGTATGGATTCCTCATAATTGCTAGAATTACAGTAAAACTAGGTATTTCGCACACGTATTACAAACTCAATTTATTATCACAATCTTTGGGTACTAAAGAGAAATTGGTTATTATGGTAAGCCTATTTGCGTGTACCAGTCTGCCAGTAATTAAATCTAAGTAAGAGCTTTCGTTACAGGTTCGGGGTTAAACTAATATCGTATAATATCGTAAAAGATATAGAGTATTGTCGAAAGCACGTAGAAACTGAAGATATTTAGGTTCGTGTGACTCTTTTAATTCAATTATTATTCCTATTTTCATACTTCTGTCAATTGCTGGTGTATTTCTTTTGCACTTCAGTTTTTGGTGTCAGTTTGTCTGTGAACTTGGTTTTAATTTATCAATGGCTCAAGCTGGATCGGGCGAAAGTTGATTAAATATTAATTATCTAGGCATGTCCGTCATTATCTATTAGTATGTATATTCTATCATAATTAACAACAATGATTAGGGACTTATTTCTGTTTTTTTTTTAATGATATTTAGTAGACACATCTTAATCTTTTTGTTTTTATAATAACTATGCGTTTTTCAAATGAATATCTCCACTATGCCCGAACATTCACCTACTCGTAACTGACATCCCTAGCAACTAAGTATCAAAAAACCTCATTACGACCTACAATTTCAACACATCAGCCGCCTCACAGAACATGAAATTATATACAAACAGAGCGGCCATTAAAGCGTATACATTAATAAGATACCATTAGCAGTTCTACCTAGAAGCCAGGCTGTAAATCAAGGCACGTCACACGATCAGGCTATTACTAGAATTAGAACAATAGTCTCACAAAATGGACCTACCTCTAGCATAACACGAGTGAGCAAGGCATTATAGTGTTAACACAATCCTATGTTATGTCTTCCTATAGAATAGACTATACCTATGTGGCTGTATATGCATATTCACGAGCAGGTTTATGTAAAGACGCCAGCACATCAACGTCATCAACCTACTACAACAGCTTTATCGCCAAAGTATTAGGAGCAGCGGTGGCCCAGTGGTGGCAGCCCCAACTTACGAACAATAAGTCGTGGGTTCGAACCCAGGCAGGCGCATTACTTTGTGTAATTTATTTTCATCACCACTGCTCTCAAAACGGTGAAGGAAAACATCGTGAGGAAACCGGCATGTCCTAGAACCTAAAATTCGAAGAAATGTGACATCAACAAACCCCGTTGGGCCCGCGTCGTGGATTATAGCCCATTCCCTCTCATAGAGAGGAGGCCAAGTGTCCCAGCAGTGGGAACATTATAGGCTGATTATGCTTTTGCTATTAGGTTCAAGGTTGCTTCGTTTCGGGCAGCTTTATGAGCTGGTGTCTGTAATTTAGCAACTTTTAAAAGAGATGTTCTCTTACGATATTGATTGCAATTTGATGTTGTTGCGAATATAGTATCTTGGAACCCCTCATTATCTTCGTGTCCCATGTTACTTACGAGTGAGCGCTACACACTTTTTTCTTCAATTCTCGCCTATCAACCGTCACCCTATCATTTACTTCTATAACTTTCATCACACAATTAGTATTTCAGTTCGGTAATCAGTATTTTGGAACCCATACTATTAAGAAATAAGGTCTTGCTTGAAAATTGCAATCGATTCACGAGAAACGCCTTTGAATTTAGCTAGTGTAACATACTAGAGCTCGAGACTAGTACGTAGTCTAGCTATCCGTATCCTTTCAATGTTTTTTCCTCGAGGTTAAAGAATCTGTTCGCTAGCGCACGACTATAGTTTCTTCATCCACAATGAGGCGATTTTCTGGTTTGACAGGGTGTGGCGCAACATGGGAGAGGGCCTTCACCATTGGGCTGGAATACACTGAGGGACGGAGTTATTTTATATCTGAAGGTTGATTAAAAAAGTTTAAAATCTAGTCGCAATCTCATCTCAGCGAAATGACAAAAATATAGATAAATCAATTGTCTCGTTGACATATTTGATTGAAACTACGGGAATGGCCTCACAGACTCCAGCAGTTAAAAACTCCCAGAAACACGTCTTTTCGATTTGGACGTTTTATAAATACTAATTCCGTTTTTCGAACTTCAGTTCTCTAAGTTACGTTTACCGATAAATAGTTAACTCAAATAGGTGAGACACTATTAGAAATTACATAATCTTGTTTGTTGAACATAATAATGAAAGTAATGTGAACAGTTTCGAAATGAAATTTAATTTTACGTGAGAATTTCTTGATAAAATTCGTCTGAAGACTTTGTAACTTGAACTGTTAGGGTAAGTAGGTACGAAATAAGGATAGGATGGGTCTTAAAATAGAAGAGAATGAAATTAAATGGGTTCTTATTAAGGTTAAATATTTCCGTTACAGGTATCATTCATCCGGACATTTCCGAGTTTTTGGCCCTCTATCGGACTTTATCCAACCTTATTACGCCGGACGTTTCGACTTTAGGGAATTTATTTTTAGAAATAAAAGGCCGAAAAAATAAAGATTTAAACGTAAAATGTCCAGCATTTTACGTTAATGTCCGAATTTTTATTACTATTTTTTGCATTGGACAAAAAGCACATTCTTTCAAAGATGAGAGAAAAGAATGTCTTCGGGAACACACTGAAGAATACCAGTCGTCTCTATGAATTGCTATTTTCAGATAAAACTAAAGAGATCTCTCCAATTTGAAAAAACCTTAGACAGACTACGCCCTTCATTCGTCAGAATCACGTGAACCATTATTTCCTTTTGCGTTCATAGATAAAAAGAACACGAGACGAAAAAGTAAGATCGAAAGTAACAGTTGGTAGACAAGATATTCTAGATGCATACGTTTATAGACTAATTAATATAACGAGCGCAAACACTGTATAACAGATAATTGTTAACACGATTAAATACAAACGAGGTTTTTTTGTTATCAATTATTGCAGCAAACAATAAATAGTTTCTAATATCAAAGTGGAGAACAGTTTTATGGACTGACGCGTATCGTGGAACACTCGAGATATGCCTCACATAGTTTCAATTACTTGATGCTATTTATACAAAATAAACATAGAAACATACATTTTGTTCGTAGAGTCACAAGAGCGAAATAACAGTACCTACTGCAGATACGGTTTTCAACGTGAATTATTATGTTACAAACGGTTTAGTTTTAGAGAAAGGTTTTCACGTATGAAATGTGAATCTATTACAAAACCGAGACGAGCAAAAACTGTCTTAGTGGAACTAATCGCCGCTTCTCTAGTTACGCGACGTATCACAGTTTTTTGTACAGAGATGCTAGCAAAAAATGATATAAAGTTGACGAATGGGCTTAATAGCTGTCTATCAGTTGCTACCAGGCAATTGACAGGTCTTGCGATTAAAATCTGTCTATTCTAAAGGCGAAAAAAAAACATTACGATGGACATGTTACACAAAATTGCTTTTATTCTATTACCAGCTGTCAACGACTCAATCGTTACGAATATTTACAGTTTAATTCGTCAAA
This sequence comes from Eugnorisma glareosa, assembly GCA_947578425.1. Lineage (NCBI taxonomy): Eukaryota > Metazoa > Arthropoda > Insecta > Lepidoptera > Noctuidae > Eugnorisma > Eugnorisma glareosa. The sequence goes on along the minus strand of OX387971.1, from coordinate 1,900,001 downwards.
TAAAATCGTTCAATTGAATTACTATTTGTAACGAACCATAAATTAAATAATCAGTGTCCCCGCCCTATTACCTCTCGTAGCGATAACAAATTCAATGATGAAAGCGACCTTTAACTTAGGCAAATAGGCACATTCCCCTCCATTAGGGCCCAATGAATACAGCTACTATTCTATTATGCTGACTGTACTTTCACCACTTTCATAATTCTAAAATTGTTAAAGGCCTCTTACAATCAATTTCGTATTATTCTTTGAACGGAGGGGCCTGTCATGATCACTATTCTACTGAATATCAAAGGGCCCACGTTTATAATTGCAAATGTGGATTGTTCGTAAGCTAGGGATAAAACGAAACGGTCCTCAACTACAATCAGAGGAAACTGGGCACGTTTGTTACTTTAATGAAACGAGAGTAACAGCCTAGCTAACAAGTTACCGGTTCTAAATTCCTATTCAACGCGAGTAAACAACTATGTAGGCGAAGTAGTATGTCACGTAGACTGGCTTTGTTTCGCAAATCGTCCTCCTTTAGCGGAGCTAGCGGCTAGCCGGGAGTGAGCACTCGGCCTAGCCAAATACGGCGCGTAAACACGCAGCGACCTACAGGTAGCGTGATGACGAGGACCGTGACGAGGAGGAAGATCAACGTGACGTAACGGCAGCCAGCGCCCTGCCGGCCGTGGCACTGCTGCCAAATGGGTTACGAGCGTCATCCGCCGCACCCGCACGTCTCATTACGATCATGCACTCTTTCCCTTGCCGACTACACGCTGCCAAGGTCACTGCGCCACGCGATAACACACCGCGCGCCGGCACCCGCCACCGGCGCACCGCATAACACCCGGGTTCATCGTTATCAATAAAAATATAAACACTCACCTGTTTTTTTCCAACTCGTTATGAGTCGTCCTGGAACAGAAAACATACAGATTGTACGACACGCCGACACTTCACATATAACACCACTGATCTCACATTATCACTGCACAAGCACTACACTGGCCGCCACTCACCTGCTGCCCTGCGATTTCTTGGTCTTCGGCCGCCTGCCGCCGGAGCGGGACTCTTCGTACGCCGGTAAACTCGACGCGTATCCGTGCTCAGCTTCTGCAACAAAGTACACTGCCATTCCGTCAAAATCAGCTGATTATAGCACGGCAAAAATAGACGGGAGCCATGTTGACGTGTGCGTGTAGTTGCACTCGATTGACAATTCAAACAAAGAAAATCCAAATCACCTCTATCGCGCCTTTCGATGTATTCAGCAGCTTGGATCAGAGCAGCAATACTCATATTTATTGTATCCCGGGTGAGCACAGGTATTCACAAACGCAAAGCGACTTGATTCGATTTAAACTATAAATAAAAGTATCTATGCGCTCCGAAGTTCACGACTGCGTTTACCGATGTCAAAAACACACTAGGCGACTTGGGACGCGCGACCGTGTAAGCGGTTCGTGATTTGTCGGGAGCGCTCGTGCCCCGCTCGGTGAGCCAATCGCGTGGCAGCAATGCCCACAATAAAATACCTGGGTCAATCACGTGAACTTTGTGTTTCCAAACAAAACATTTTTTTTCTATGAGCTCTTTGTAGTGTAGTTGGTTATTGAGGAACTTTTTATTTTCTTGAATAATTTGTAATGCATGTCGGCTTCGCACTGAAGTGCACTCACGGCATTGAGGCCGCTCGACAGTAAATCAATGTAGTAACATGAAAGTTCGCCGTCCGTTCAATAGAAAATAAAGTTTTTTAGCGTAAGGCGCCTAAAACTAAAGTAGCATTTAAGAATTTGATTTGCATTTGCATTATTAAAATATATTCTAATAGGGTCATTTGAATTCTTAAATACCAAGCAATAAAAGATTATGATTCACATTTGGGAAACACTTTTAATGTTTAAAATGTTCAGACATGTCTTGAGTGTATCATTTAATATTTGCAGCATGTGAATTCTAGCGAATATAACTGGAAGCAGATGTTTTCTGGGCTCCTGGAAAGAGGAATAGCTTGCTCAATTTCATTAGAATGCAATCACAAATTGATTGATTTAGAATTTTGAACCAACTGGAATTTCATATCCCTAATATTTAAATGTAAATTCGATTTTGTTTGCCGTCGTAATATTTAAAACATAAGGAATATCAAGTTGAACAGTGAGAACAAACAAATAAAGCAAAAATATATAACCCTGCAGCATTACAACAATTTGTGGGGATTTTCTAATGCTTTCTGGTTAGCCCAAGATCATTGTGAATCATCTGACAAATTGCTATTACCAATAACTTATTAATTTTTACACAAAAACAGTAGGTACATAGTGGATACCTGGTTTTCTTGCATACTATTTTGATGCACAAACTTTTTGTATACTAAATAAAGCTACTAATTATTTAAGATATTTTTATAATTCTGCATGCTTTATCTTGATTTGTACTTACCACCAAAATCCTGGTCTTTCTATAATATTGGCTGAATATTCTGACCATGGAACAGAGGTAGCTACAGATGTGGTGTGGTCTAAAGTCACAAACTTGGCTATTTGCATCCACACATTGGCTCAGAAGTAATGGCAGCCCCAGTATGTAGTTGAATATTAGATGCCATTCATCCTGAAAAAACAAAACTGTTGAATTATTTTGTCTTTACTTGGTATAAAGATGTTTTGTCTAGCATTGTGTTATGACTATTTTATTCTTTCATTCATTATTCTCATGGGGCTTCATGCAATATTTTTTATTTAGATATTATGGTTTGTAACATACTTCTGCTTAGATGTATCTACTTTATCTCATCAATATTAATATTCTACCTAATGCACACTATATTACACTGTATTCACTTTTTTTAGTTGTACTATTCACTTATACTTTATTTAGATAAGATTGAATCATAATTATTGTTCCCTTATCATAATTTATATGGGGTTGGTGCAGCATGGTTTCTTCTTGCATACTTATTTATTTCTCTATAGTCACAATCCTCTTTCTAGCTATCTTTTATCACACAGTCCATCCATGTTTCTTTGGTCTTCCTTATCCAAATCCTTATGCAAAATCTGAGCTTGTGATGTGGAGTTGCGGACACCAGCCAGTTATACAATACACACACGGCCATCCACATTCATACTTAATCATATTTTTTATTATACAAACATTACCTCTTGTGTTAGCAATGAAAAATCAACATCATCAAATGGTGGCAGCTCTGGGTATGTCCCATCACAGACTTTGTCATTGTATGTCCTTATTATAGTCTCCAAACGGGCACAATTGTACAGAATGAATGATGCACCTGTAACCAAATGTAATGGATATTTTATTAGTCCATGTTGTACTGATTGTGACTACAAGGTCATGTTGAATTTAATTAAAATGCAATGCGAGTTGAATGATATAGACTTGATTGACGTTAGTATAAGTTATAAGTTACAGGGGTTGAATAGTAATGCATTTTGATTTTGACCTCCTTTTTAGTCATTAACTCGAGAACAATAAGCTTCCAAAAAGTTGGTTTCTAACTTCTATTAAGATATTTATTTATTAAAATTTTATGCACGAAATGTAAAAGAAAAAACTGTACAAGGGCAGACTTAATGCCTTGGGGTATATTGTTTAATATATTTTTAATTACTTATAAAGGTTTTTCAATCATATTTACCTTTACTAGACCCAGAAGAGCAATCAAAGTTAATTTTGACTGCCCCACTTGGTTTTGTCTGCAGTAACTCAAACGCAGCAGCCGACTCCCCAAGATGTGCAATAAACTCCTTCCATTTTGAATCTGTTGATATTCTTACACCATACTTGTGTTGGGCTATGAGGGTCATTTCATCTTGTCGTATCCTGGAATTAAAAAAATATTTTTATGAACAAAATTGTACCAAGATTTACTTTGTCTGATTCCTCTTTTTTTTGGCATTTCCCAGTTTGACATGAATGAAAATGTCATCTGTGGTTGAAATATAATCTAATGAGATTATGAGATAGCTAGAATAGTTATATTTACCTAATATAATCATCTGAATTAATGTTAGTTTCTTTAGCTCCTGATTTAGAATTGAGTACAGTCCCACAGAGCACTCTGTGGCTTCTTTCCCTTCTACTCGTAGATTTCGATGTGACGAATATGGAAGAGTTCAGTTTACATAGGGCACACAAGTTCTTGACGACATTACAAACATAGTTCGCTCTCAACGAAGTTAGGTCACATTGTTCCTCACAACAAGGATCTAATTCAACAGCCGATGTTCCTTCGCGTATCTTCTGTGATAATACCGCATTATTTCGCAATGCCTCCGATAAACCAACACGGATAGCTCGAGGTCTTTCTAAAAACAAATAAATCCGACTTTTCTCGTCTATCACTTTGCTCACACACAAATTCCACTTTTTAGATTCCTCAACTATATCTGTGCACTCTTTACCGGTTACTTGTAGTAATGTAGCATTTTCTTTATCAACAACTTTATCACAAATAGCATATTCGTGCCAAGATTTCACCGAACTAGGAAAACTAAAGTCACCGTGTGTTTGTAAGTTCTCGTTGTGTTTCTTCACTAAAAGGCTTCTTACATCTTTTGTTTGTCCAGTTAAATACAAAAATAAACTTTCTGAGAAACGATCTAGCGCATTTTCTAACATTTTCTTGCTTTAATTTGCAATAAATTCAATATCACAACAATGAAAATGAGAAGTTGAGAACACGTGTGACACTTATGAGTATGACATGACATTGACATCTGACATGACAGTTTATTTGGCATTAGTCTATTAGATAAATAGAAGCAAAATTAATCTATGGTCTACTATTATTGTGGTTTGCAATAGTGCCAGTTCGGACTGCCAAATCACTTTAGCTGTAAAACATACAATATTCTACTAATAGCTGGTCTATAGATAAACTATTACCACTGAATTACTTCGTATTGGATTAACAGTTTTAGCAATTCTTTTTTAGTTAAAAACTGCCATAGTGAAAAACATTTTTTCGAACATAAAATAAGCTGACGTTGCCATGACGTTGACAGTTCATTTCGGTCATCGCGATTGTCAAATTGACAATCAGTCGTGGTAGCTTAGATTTTTTTTATAAATATCAAAATTTTATTATAATTAAAATTAGGTGCTAGTCACAAATAACTGCATTTATAACTAAGAGTATGTGTTAAAATAAAAATGACTCTAAAATACAATTACTTTATTCTTCTCTGTGCAACATGGCAGATTGCTGTGGTCTCGTCAGCAGATCACCTACTCGAAGGTATTTACTGTGGAAAAGAGAATTGTTACGAAGTTCTAGGAGTCACAAGAGAAGCAACAAAGAATGAGATCGGTAGAAGCTACAGACAACTGGCCAAAAGGTTTCATCCTGATTTACACAGGACACCCGAAACTAAAAAAGTAGCAGAAGAAAAATTCAAGGAAATAGCTACTGCATACGAAATTTTGCGCGATGAGGAGGAGAGATCCGACTATGATTACATGTTGGACAATCCTCAGGAGTACTATGCTCACTACTACAGGTATTACCGACGCCGTATGGCGCCGAAAGTCGACGTGCGAATCGTGATCGCCGTCACTATCTCTATTATATCAATAATCCAGTACTATAGCGCGTGGTCTAAATACGACACCGCCATCAAATACTTCATGACAGTGCCAAAGTATAGAAATAAAGCTCTAGAATTAGCCAAAACTGAAATGAAGGAAGTTCAATCTAAAAATAAAGGTATGAAGAAATCTAAAGCTGAACAGAAAGTGGAACAGGACCGGTTAATACGCAAGGTTATTGAAGAGAACATGGACATTAAGGGTGCTTATGCCAAGCCAGAAATAGTTGACATTCTGTGGGTGCAGCTGATCATCTTACCATACACTATTGCATATTATATTTATTGGTATATAAAGTGGTTCTGGAATTTCACCATAATGAAGCGACCATATGGTGAGGAGGAGAAGTTATATTTAATTAGAAAGTACATGAAACTTGGACAGCATCAGTTCAATGCAATAGAAGACTCAGAAAGGCAAGAGTTCTTAGATGAAGAACTTTGGGTCAAAGAAAACTTCAAAGTTTGGAAAGAAATAAAAGATGAGGAAGCAAAGAAAGCTTTAGCAGAGAATAATAAGTATAAGCAGTACAGAAGGTACATCAAACAGCATGGAGTCGGTAGGATGACGTTTGATGACTCATAGTGCTTTGTGATAATCAGGATTAATTTATTAATAAATCTAGGATCAGTTGGTGTGGCATTTTTTATTGACTGTTTAGTTTCCGTTCAACTTAATATTTCATATTTATATTTCTTTTAATTATAGCACCAAACCAAATTATACACAAAAAATAAAACAATTTTTTTACACAATTTGTTACTTTATTTCTTTAATCTCTATTTGTCTCAACATGTACTAAGATGATTTCAATACAATTAATCATACAACACATTCATAATTTACAATCATCACAAATGGCAATTCGTTAAGGCATACTAACACACCGGGTGCACATACACTGACACAAGGCAAGTATGTGAACAATCACATTTGTCCTGATACAACCATAACAAAGTGGTTTGTCCACAGTAAACAAACTTAAAAATGTGCTCCTCATTTATCAAGACAAATCAAAATCATTTAAATACAAAACAAAATGAGATCCTTAATTACAAAATATATTGCAGTGACTGCAAAACAAGCAATCAAATTGCATTGGCAGTGCATCTGACTCTTAAATATACTTTTAACCATAATTCCAATAGCCAAAAATGAAAATTTTGGAATGTTTTTTACATCACTATACACATACAGCTGCCACAAAGTCATACACATTTACAAGAATAGGGCACCTTTATACCGGTTGTGTCTGGCCGTCGATCATTCGCTAGCAATCTAGTCACATTATTTTTAATCATTTTACATCTTTCAATAATATCATAGCATTTTAATAGGGAGACATCACAGAAAATAAAATAAATATCACACAACAACTTCGTCAGTTAAAATGTTACCTAACTAAAAATAAACTACAATTGCACAGTTGAATGGCGTTATCAGAAATAAGTGAAAGTACGAACAATTCGATTCGTTGCAACAGCATTGCTTGCGACGATCGCCTCTCGCAAGTTGGCATTATGAAAACCGGAAAAATCTATTGTTAAAAACTTGTGCTGGTAACGTCTAGAAAACGGGGGTAAATTATTTAAGGCCAGTTGTTCATTGAAGCAATTTGCGTAATTTGTTTACACAGCTGTTTTAATGGGGTATTTGCGCGTAATTATTTGTTGGCTTGAAACAATTAAATACAGTGCTAAGAACTCAAGAAAAGTGAAACATTATACAATGAAACATCATCAGTTTCTTGCCCTTTTCCTATGTTACCTGTTTCTGTAGTCCACCATTGTACAGCCAGCAAAATTCGCGGTTGACCTCTTTTCAAACTTATTACTAAAGGCATAGAGGTGAAAAGTGGTTGACCACCAACTTTATTGGGTGTACACGTATAATCAAAACTACTACTAATTCTAGACTATTGTAGAACTTATGCATAGACAATTCAATGATAACTCCATTCAAAGAACCACCTTTTTTCGTGACGCGATAATTTCAGCATGTCAACTTGGGAGACACAGACAACCAGTATGTTTTACAATCTGTACTTATTGCTTTAAGAAATAAAAAACTAATTTATGTGTCCGGACATCTTACAGTAGTGTGCATTGTTCGGTAACCACCAACAATTTGTACAATAATGTTAGTTTACAATCAGCTCAATATATTATTTATTTCAGTATTAAGGTAATTCCCTATTTCGTGATTATAAGATATACTTTACGCGCAAAACTGCTAAACGCTAAATAGATTTTACAATATTTTCGACCTTATTCTTAAATTAAATAAGATTGAAAATGTCTATGTTAACTTTTAGGCAGTTTTGCAACTATATGGTAACATTCTATTGCATTTACTTTAAGGCCTGCATGTTTAATTTGTGACTTACAAAGTTCAATGATATTACGTCGTTTTTATTATGTTAGTATTGTTGTAAAGCCGCTGAAATGGCTGCGAGTGCTTAATATTATATTTCATATAATCTGATATTAAATAATCAAACTATTTAAATGTTTTTGCAGCGCTTTCAGCGGCTTTAAACTCTTATTGTCCACTCGACAAGTTTCTTTACTACAAATTGTTATCAGGTACACTATAATAATTAATATGTGGCGTTTCTCATCAAAAGATAACTTGTGGAGTAAGTTGACAAGGATGGAAGATATTATTACAGGAATCGTTTTCGTATCATTCCCTTGAAAAAATCACAGTTTTATAGTACAGGCAGATGTCAGTTAATTTAAAGAAGTAGAGATGTAGAGCTCCGCATTGTGAGCTATAATTCCTTTTAAATACAAGCAAAAACATTACTCTTCGTTCGGTATCCTCCGAAACCGGGTAAAAACAACTAATTTGTTTTGGCAAAACTATTACAGTCGGCTTGCACTCTAATTACATTAATGTCAAAGAAAAATACCTACACACAAGCAAATATAATACAATAATACTAAAATTATGCATTTGTTTGCACTCAGTAACTCGATAACAGTGACCTGCACTCGTTATCACCTGACAAAGATAAACTCTTACGTAAATACATTATCTACAGAGAATGAACTAAAATAAAAATTCACCTACAGAAAATAGCGTAAGTTCACGATGTAAGGGACATCGAATCGTTACCAGTTGCTAAGAATATTTTTAACCATCTCATTTTTAAAGTCGGCTGACCACATACATAATTCTAGATCCGCCAAACTTAAAATTTTACATCAGTTTAAAAAAAAACCAGTTTTTTTTTCTTTTTGACAACGGTTTTTGTATGGAACAAAATGTGTCTAGAATAATAATCGGTTGTTCGTCGATGTCCCTTGCACCCTGTATAGTCTAAGAGACAGATATTAGATAGCCTATAGATATGTTTAGCTTCGAAAGCACTACGTTAATAAAACTGTGAGATTTAAAAGGCATGTAAGTATTAAAACTCTGTTCCACATCATGGCCACTACGAATAGAGTAGAATACATAATTTTGTAAACACAATTTTTCTCAATCTTTATACAATATCATCCTTTATGGTATTTACAGAAAACATTTATTTAAATATAACCTCTCGTTTATTACTTTATTGGGGGCAATACGACGCCATGTCGATTCAATATTTAGTTTATATATCTATCTACATAAATAGTATACACAAAATAATGATTCTAGTCTTTATTCAATGTGCTATTTCGTTTCAGATCATTTGTAAGTTATATCATAATAAATCTTTGTTTACATGTCGGTGAAACATCGTTTTATACTTTGTCGTTATAGTTCAATATAAAAGCTCAAAGTCACGATGATTTTCTGACTTGTAAAAAGTTAAATAGAATATCGATCGATTCAATAGTCGAATTAGTTGTTTTTTAGTTGAAATTATTATGCTTAAATTATTATATAGAGGAAAAGATTTCATCAAACCATTTCATCTTGTTTTTACAAAGCAATTTAGGCGATTTTTCAAGTATACGATGATTTTATGAAATCTTCAATAGATCGGCGAGATAGAATTCTATTTCCCTTATCACTAAAAACGAATTATTAAACTATAATTCGTAAGTGAAAGTACTTAGAGCACACAATCGACTATTGAACCGACTGTGTTTAACCAACAACATCGACTCACGCAACTTTCAATCTTACAGCTCAAGCCACATAGCACTTCACACAACTTACTTCCTGTAATAAGATCTACATAGATATGAACGTTCGACTTTGTATCCTACGGCTTTAGACATAGAGTTCGTTATTGAGGTAGCCAGGTCTGTGGGCTGGCTCAGTCTGGGTGGAACCTTATAGTGTGTGTGATAAGGTAGGTGTTGCACTAGCGGCGCGCGCGCTTGATGCGCGGCCGCACCGCTACGTGCAAGGCGCGGCCTCACACGGGCGTCTCGTGGTCGGCTTCTTCTATTCGGCCGAGGCGCCACGCGTTTGGGTCAGTCGCTGGCGAATGTCAGAAAGTTATATGTCAGTATTAGGTAGGTATGTAAAATGTTGGTTGTTTACACATTACGACTCTTTAACAGGGTTGTAAGTGACACCTAATCGCAAACTATTACTGTAAATTCAGTACAAATGATTCTAGACTCACCAAATTTTAATTTTGTAACTGACGAAGAATTATTCTCTGGGTGTCTAGAATAATGTGCTGAATTAATTGCAATAGTTTGCGTTTATATGTGTATTCTGTGAACCAGTTACATTTTATTTCAGAAAAATGTTGAATCAAAACAAAATGCACTTGGGAAAATACAAGTCGTAATGTGTAAACGAGATTTCAGTGTAGTGCGTCCAAATACAAATGACCAAAATATTTTTTTTATTGACAGCGACATTAGTATTTTGTGTAAATTATCGTAGTTATAGTGATACCCAGATAATAAACGTTCACCTCACAAATCTAGCAGACATACACACAAGCTTTTAACTCCACGTTTCCGTGTTGTGCGCGTGTCGACGACTGTTAGACGTTACACAGAACATAAATACTGACTGTGTTGCCAGTTCGAAAATATAAAACAGGTTGGAGTCTGAAATTTACTTTGAACAGTTATTAATCCTGGCCTTTCATTATTTATAGGAGATTATTTGATTTCGATTGTAACAACTGACATGTCAAATTCAGTGTTGCCATTTCCCTGTAAGACAAAGATCATAAATCAGCTGAAAATGACCTATGTCGCTTTTGCATTAAAGTACATTTCAGACTGCATTCAATGTAGACATTATTTGGTAGTTATGTATAACAAACAAAAGCGTAACGTTAACGCAAGCAATGCGTGTTGTGTGGATGTAAACTAGCAAAATGTGACATATAATGTTTTATTGAAGTTTTAAGCCAAGGAGTTCCTTAGAAATCTTTATTATTTCTAAGCATGCTGTTGGTCAACTTTCGGCGCTGAGTAGAAATTCGCAAATCCAACAGTCGTCAGCACACCAAATTTTCTCATTCGATTTTGAACTTAACCGTCAACATTTTATGGTTTACAATCATTTGGAGAAATTTGACAGTTTGTGGTAATTAAACTTTGTGCTGGTGACTGTACCTTACGGCATTTCAAAAGTAATTTGATGACTATTAGGTGTGGCTTAAATCTACAATAAAAAGCAACAGTCAACAAGGCGTTTAGTTCTCAAATAATCATATTCAATGTATTGTAAATGTGAGTACGAGTGAGGCAACAAATTAATATTGATGAAATTTATTTTTATGGAATGTTTTTTATATGGCCTTCAATACACTTAGATTTCAGAACTAGAAAATCAGTTTAAATATTTATGAATTTTGCGAATGGTTACCCAAAAGACCATTAAATCATCTATGTAAGTAATCATTTATGTATCTAAAGACCAAATAAAAACGAATGCTCGTTTTCACTTATACAAATGAATGCTTAAACAAAAGCGCATGAACTCTCGGCGCTGGGCTGAACGTTGACAATTCAATACTCAGTAATATTTAGGCTTTTCATAGTTTTAGTGAAAACGGGCAATAAACACATACTTCTTCAGTGAAATGAGGGTGAAACAAATAACATAAAACAAAATATATTACCTTCGACTGTCGATCTTCCAAACATGCTTTGGGAGTTCGGACACGGGATGGGACTACAGGAGTGTTATAGCTTATACGACTAATATATAACTTACGTACACTTATATACTTAGCGGGTAAAGGTAACAGCTATCATTAAAGCATTAAGTACTAGGCCGGGATTTAGAAACATTTCCTTTGAATTTGTCGTACAAATTTTACTATGAAACATTTCAGTAAATGTCCAAAAGATCTAGTTGTCCGAGTGTCTTTTTTTCGATACAGATATCGAAAATCGTCGATCGTTTGGATCAAATATGATTGTAAAATAAGCAACGAAATGGGCTTCACGTTGATTAATAAAACAGAAAAGCGGCACCAACACAACTGACGAAATGTGATTGTAAGTAGGTATTATACAGGGTGGGAGGTACACCGACGGGAAAACAGTTACCACGTATTCAGTACACCATTCTGTGCCCCCTTCACATAAAAAAATAAATTTTTCATCGATTCTTTAAAAAAAAACTGCTGTTTCCTACAAAAGTGCAATACCTACACGGTCATCAAGGACGGAACAGCTGATTTAAAAAAAATTACCGATGGCAAATTTCTATGTAGAATGATGTGCCTAACTGAATACGTGGTAACTGTTTCCGCGTCGCTGTCCCTTCCGCCCTGCAGGTAACACCTCTGCCCACCCCTCGGGTAAGTTTACAGGTGTGACGTGTTAGCTGGCCTCAGTTTTAGAAATCATAAAAGCAATGAGTAAAGTTTAAACAGTTACATTTGAGATGTTAGTCCGTTACAATTAAATCTATCATCAGAAGCAGGATCTAAAATTCGAACGTGTTTCATATTGATAAAATAAAATGTGTCTTCTTCATCCCGACCTGTCAAGTTAAATCACATGCACCAATAATATCATAATTATTAATTAAAATACTTGTAAGAGAGACAATATGAGCGAAATATAAGACTAGTTTACACACTTAATACTCAAACAATGGGCTACACATGCGAATATAATTATGTACTTATTAATATGCTAACTCTTTATTAAGCTTTATTAGTATAAATATTCAGCCAACATAAAACATACCATAATACTTAAGCATAAAATTTATTTTGTTTTATCAAAATACTTCAACAAATACGTCAATAAGGTGCTTTTACTATACTTTATAAAGCTCATTATAAAATACCATTTATACAACATGTAACAGAAAGGGTATAATCATATGGAATACTGTGGTACGGACCATCAAACTGAACAACTTTCTCTATGGGGCCACCATCGAAATCGTAAAAAAATAATCAGCTGTCCTATACAAAATTTCAATACCTACTCGTCCCAAATGTATGAGACAGCTGATTATTTTTTTACGATTTCGATGGTGGTCCCATAGAGAAAGTTGTTCAGTTTGATGGTCCGTACCACAGTATTCCATATGATTATACCCTTTCTGTTACACGCTGTATTATAAAAGCGATATTAATGAAAGAATGAGATGATCACAAGTTTGATTAAAACTACTTTTACAGGTATGTTTTAAAAGGGGGCAGGATATGTAGCTAACATCATTATTATGATTTTAATAGAAATCAACACTTATTCCAAGCCAGATTATGTGTCCCTTTGAACAGAAAGAGAAAGTGATAGTAAAGAAATAGCTGAAGAATATTATGATAAGAAGACCTTACTCAAAAAATGTGGTCGAGTGACCAATCAACTTAAGGTGAAAGCGCCAGGGTGGCCCGCGAAATTCAATTTTTATTATGTTTTTTTGAAATTTGCGGGTCAGTCTCACGTTGTATGTAAGTCGTAACAATGAAATAATGTATTCAATAAAAGTGAGACGGCACATTACATTTATAATAGACGCGAGGTCATCACATAAAATGTACGTATTCGACCGGTGTCTGTCGCCGACTTAAGGTATGATTCCGAGCCACGCTGCACGCAGCAGCTCGAGCTAGGCAGCTATTGCTGCCGCGACATTGATGCCTAGCTCGGAATGTAATCTCATAAGCTTATAGAGATTGTATGGGGACCAGTAGTGCCGCGACAGCACTGCTGCGTGCAGCGAGGTTCGGAATCATACCTTTATGGTATGCGCGCGCTGCCGGCGCCCGCGTCCCTTCCCCCCACACGGTGCTTCCGTTGCTTCGTTAAAAAATCGAGCGCGTTAAACAGTTTTAATTATTAAAATCATCAATACAACCCTCCAAGCTCATTTAACCCCATTAAATGACTTTTTCATGAAATGGTCATTAAATGGGATTCAATGAACTTATAGGGTTGTATTGATGATTTGAATGATTATAATTATGTAAATACATACGTGTTACGTCCGCAAAATAATATTTTCTTTAACATACAGTCTGACACTGACCTGCAAATTGCAATAAATGTAAGAAAATTTAAATTTCGCGTGCTACCCTTGCGCTTTCACCGAAATTGATAAATAAATATGCTAAGAAGACTTTACAAAAAAGAAATGTGGCCGAATGACCAATCAATTTACGATACAAAGTGAGCCTAATTTTTAATTTTCTAGATTAGAGAACACTTTAATCTGGAATGGGTATTTTAGAAATTAAAAATAATGAATAGCCCTAGAGATTGTAAATAAGCCATTTAGCCAACACGCAAAACCATAATATATTTTAATACATACATGTTATATGTGTATGTAAAGATATGTAGGTATGGAGATATGTATAGTAAAGTAACAATACTGTTTTTTTTTACAGTAAGAAGTAATGATGAAAAGTATTAAAAATATTTGATTTTTAACAAATTGGATTTTTGGTCAGATTTAGAAAAATATTTTTCTTATTAATACAGGTGGCAACACTGGGTGTCAATATAATGCTTAGGACAGACAAAAGAGTCTATTCGGTTTTCAAAAACTAGTTTTAACTTGCGGTTACAACACCTGTCGTCTGCACAAAGCCTTTAGAAAAACTATCAAGATCTTATAAAATTTTTGGTTTAAGTTAAAAATGTTTCATCAATCACTTCTATACTGTTTTGTCTAGTATTGCCTTAATACGGTGATTTATATGTAGGTGTGAGGAACATAGGAAAGGATAGTTTTACACTTCACGATATAATTTTGACTTACTAAGAAATATGACTTTTAAAAAATAACTTTAAGATATCATCAAACCTTATGATGGGTTATTTTGGTTACCCACGCTCGATTAACCGGTATTCTGGATCCCATGGTATTTTATTTTCGTAGGGATTTTGAAGTAGGTCTTCAATTTTGATATTATTATGTAAACGGCCCCGAAGATGTAACGAGATACAGTGTTTTTTTTTTTATTTTCATTAGGTAATTATTTCAAAATTAATAAATAGCCAACGTGTATGATTAGTGGCGTTTTCTAATAAAAGATCCGTTTACGAGAAAAGAAAATTCTAGGCATGTTTTTGTTAACGTAAAATCTGGACGAGTTTATTCAAAAGTGAACATTCGTCCCGTTTAAAAAAAATCTAGACACATTTTATTTACGAAAAATCCGGAAAACTTTATGCAAAAGCAAAACAATCGTGAAGCATAAACGTGAGGGAAAAGGTGATAGGACATAAGCTGTCTTGTCTCGTAGATGACGTCAGCAGTCAGCAGGAATGCGCGTGCGGCGCCCGCAGCAGCGGCGCGTGCTCGCCTGGTGACGTCACGACACGCCACAGAGCCACACGTCATCGACACGGCACAACCACAACACCAGACGGACGCGTTACGTTTAGTCCCCTTTAGTCAAGACGCGATACAGTGTCGTAAAGGCAACTAAGTAACTACACATCTGAGAAAATTTTCCTTGGTTAACAATTGGAACTATTCAACAACAGTTGAAAAATTAATGTAAATTCTGTAGTAATGCTTCGGTCAAACCCGTAGGGACTAACTACGGACAGATAATGCTTTTACATATCTGTTAGTGTCTGGTCCACAACTTGTCCAGTTTGACTGCATTTTTAAATAAAGCCTATGTTTTAGTAAGAGTCTGTACCTTTAAGAAACTGCCTCGCGGAATTTTAGATATTTTCTCAAGATAAGTGCAATATTGAAAAACGTATGGTTCGTGATGACTACAGAATAAGAACTAGCATTACAATTACAACACACTATAAAGGGACTCTACGTACGCCTTTCAATTAGCTAACATCAATAATATACCTAAGTATGTCTGCATTCAAGAGGCACATTACTAAAACAAAACATTGAAAGAAACAGGGAACAAAGCGCCCTCCGACAAAAACAAATGACAGTCCAAAATGCCAAAGAAAAAACTGCCTTAAAAACATACAAAGCGAACACAAAAGCAGACATACCAAAGTAATGTTACACATTAAATTAAATACACAAACGACCAATATATGGGAGCTTTAGAAAAGGAATCATTACACACTAGCGTTCGAACGAAGAAAATCGATACAGATTAGAACTGCTATTGAATGAAAATGACAAGCACTTTAGTTTTCAAAGTCTTGTAAAGGTGTTATTATGCATCAGCAGTAAACGATTGAATCGACCTTTTGTATTTTTCTTGTTACTCTGTAGCATAATAACTTTCTTACATTTTTGTTTTTGATTTCATTTTGTACACATCGTATATATCCAGATATACACTGGAGAAAAAGCCAATCGGCTTAGCTTTAATGGTGCCGAGTCGACCCCAACATGATAGTAACAGCTGAATGGAGAATGTTGTGCAGTAGTCTATGC
This sequence comes from Eugnorisma glareosa, assembly GCA_947578425.1. Classification (NCBI taxonomy): domain Eukaryota; kingdom Metazoa; phylum Arthropoda; class Insecta; order Lepidoptera; family Noctuidae; genus Eugnorisma; species Eugnorisma glareosa. The sequence continues at coordinate 1,883,636 of OX387971.1, read as the reverse complement.
GGGTCGGCTTTTTAGTTGCCGACCCAACAAGTATGTAGCACTTCTTTAAACAACGAGTAAACGATTGACTCGACCTTGATATTATGTTCTTGTCACACTGTTGCATAACGCTTTTTAAACATTTTTGTTAGGCTTAATTTTAGTGGTAAAGCCAAATATTTGTTCTGTAATTTCAAGGGTATTTGGAATCTAGAATAGGAATTTAGTTAGAAATTGCTTTTTTACAAATTAAACATTTTATTGGTAAGGGTTTATTTGAAGTGCATAATCAGTATACAAAGTTCCCACAGCTGGGACACAAGCATCTGTGAGGGAGTGGGCTGTTATCCACTACATGTTCCATTGATTGATTTCACGTCTTCAAATTTTTGGTTCTATGACAGGCCAGTTGCCTCACGATGTTTACCTTCACCGTTTTGAGAGCAGTGGTATAAAATACGATTTGTACGCAAACTTTAAAATTCGGTATTATTAAGTCAAGGCTATTCCTTATTTGAATATTCATATTGTTTCTCATAAATGGTCAAATATTGAATGTTGTTTTCTTAAACGATAGCGTGTAAAGACTCCAAGTAATTTAATATGATAATTCTACCTCTGACAATAATCTCCTACTCTAGCTACGATTATAATCATGCATTATGAATGACAGTTTCAAGCATTTGTTTTGGTATTCAGATAATATTGAATTGCAAATTACATTTTGGTTAGGACACTTATACCAAATTAGTTTAAATAATTCATAAATCTTCTGTAGTTTATGCTAGTTATTGGTTTAACAGCCAATTAAATTAAATTTAAAAAAAAAAGTGACACATCAGTTGTTCCATATAATTTGATCGTGGTAAATAGCATTTTTGTATGGAACACTTAAAAACTTCAGACCTAGTCTCGTAGTCAAATTCATGAATGTAAAAACCTATGTTCTGTAAATATTGGTTCAGATTTTGATTTATGGTTAGGACCGATTTCCTATCAATGTCTGAAGTGACAAGTAATGTACTTACTTTTAAAAAAGACTGTGACCTCTAAGGTTGTTTCGGTGTTTCTTCTCAGAGTAGGTAATATTTTTTTACCCATAAAAGTGTTCACAAAAACCAATTCACAAAGTAAACATAATTCTTCTACTTCTTTATAGTGTGGTTAGTACCTAACAACCTGGTGACAGAATTTTTACTAAATTATTTTATGAGTTTTTTTGGGCCTCTGATTTGGCTTTACATGCCGTCGAAAAATATTTCTCAAGCATGCTGGTTTCTATTAAATATAATATATCACAACTTTTTTGTCCAACTTTCCAAAACAACCAAACCCAACAAATGAAATCACCAAATCAAATGCTCCTTATCCTCCTCCCAACATATACCACAGACAAGCATCACATACCTTGGAGCTGCCGGTTCAGTAGCGCGGTGATGCCGGGCCCATCACCTGCCTTCTTCACCACCAGCATCGGCTTGTCTTCACCTTCCTCGTAGCTGTTCGGCAGGTGCCCGTTGGAGACTGCCATTGTTTCGCTCACCTGGAAGTTATGGCGGTGCGGTGAGTGCGCTGGAGTTCAAATTTTTTAGCACAGCAAAATTTGAATAACAGCATTTATTTGAAAAAGACCAGTTACAGGCACTTTAGAATTGTCGATAAAAAAGGTGAAGCTAAAACCACGAAACAATATGGTATTGGGAGATATCACCATATTTAATACAGGCCGTATGATTTTGGACTCCAATCAGGAAGTATTTATGGGATGCAGATGGCGTACTGCCATGGGTAAAAGGAGTGTGTTTTTTGAAAAATAACAGTATATTGCAAGACTTAGGTATTTCCAAAGTAAATATTGATCGTCAAAACTCAATAATTTATTTGGTACTAGCGACCCGCCCCGGCTTCGCATGGGCGCAATCATATACAAATAAACCTTCCTCTTGAATCACTCTATCTATTAAAAAAAAACCGCATAAAAATCCGTTGCGCAGTTTTAAAGATCTAAGCATATATAGGGACAGACATCGGGAAGCGACTTTGTTTTATACTATGTAGTGATTCAAGAATATTTCATTTGCGGTCCTTTGATCTTACAACGCGCAACGCCCTTATTAATAAGAAATTGCGTGAATTATAATTTGGTGAAAATTGTTCGAATAGTAGTTTGCAAAACAAATTGAAAACGAGATATAAATTGTGTTCTTTGTGTTTTGAAGTATCGCTCAGTATGAAAGAAACATGTGGTTGGATATTTATAACTATAGAAAATAGCGATAAAAATACTTATACGTAGAATAATAAATAAAAATCTACATTGATGTTTTTTATTAACATGTTAATAAACTAAACTGGTTTCTACATAATATACTTTAAAGCCAACAATTTAGTAACCAGAATTCAAGAAAGAAAAAACGAACCATAGAGAAAGCAAGACCAACTTTCTTACAAAGTTTATTTTTCTAATTCTGTTCACGTCCGAGAGGAAAACTTGCAAATCGTTTAGAACTCCATCGAACAAATTGAATAGACTGAAAAAGAACCTGGACCCCAATTACGTAGCACACTTTCAATCTTATTCCGAAAGAATTTGATGGAAACTGATCCTGAGCTTGACCAAATTCGTCTACACAACAACGTAAAAAACGCAATGAGTTATGTTGAACGTTCAAATGAATTGCATGGGTTGGGTAAGGATGCACTACCTCGTCTCAGCTTAAGTCTTTCCGTAGACCGCTCGCCAGTGACTCTAACCTAGACTGTAACTATGCTACGTGTGCTATGGTGCTGTTTCACAAACGATGGGGCACTTAATATCGTGTGCCGCGTGTCCTGTTTTTTTTTTCATTACAAGAAAGGACGCCACTGAAGGCGCCAAACTAGTGGCGCAGTTCTGGGCCGACACAATTTAGATTGCCATCGACACGCTAAGAAAAATAATGATTTGCATTGCCATCTTTGGAACTGCAACCGGCGTTTGTGACCAGAGGGGTTACTATGACGTCTTAAAGGAGGAGTAATTTCAGTGTGGGAAAGAGACAGAGCTTTACAGCTCTTTCCCACACTGGAATTACTCCGAGCGATGGTAGGCCACCAGATCTATGAACGTGGACGAGGCAAAAGGAGTATGTAATGATCGTAGCAGGTGGCGTTCTGTTTATTCCACGGCAAAATTAGTGGGTTTTTGTATGTTTGGAAGTGTGTTACGCAGTTTGATCAATGGATAAATTCCCCAAAACGTTTACAAAAGGTTATCTCATCTCCCTAGCCTTTACCCAACTATGTTGGGGTCGGCTTCCAGTCTAACCGGATGCAGCTGAATACCAGTATTTTACATGGAGCGACTGCCTATCTGACCTCCACAACCCAGTTAGTACTGCGTAATACGATACCCCTTGGTAAGACTGGTTGCCAGACTTTTTGGGCCACTGACTACCTGTCGACGACGACGACGACGACGACGACGACGACGACGAACGATTGTATTGTATTGTATAGCGGGCTGGTGTCCGCAACTCCACGTCTAAGCGCGTATTTTGCGTGGACGACGACGAACGATTATCAAAGATCTGCACTGACAGCCGGGACCAACGGCTTAGCGTGCTTTCCGAGGCACGGAGGACACTCGGTATGTAATGGGCGGTCACCCATCCACAGACCAACCTAGGCAAGCGCGGCTTAACCTAAAGATCGACCCGAGCGGCTGTTGTTATTTTGCCACGAGCTCCTCAGCCGTTTATAAAAGGTCCTGAGAGAAATCAAAATAAACACGAATCTATAGCCAATCGTTAGTTTAGAACATAATGCACCTATCCCAAATGTGGGTCAGTTTTCAGTGTTCACGAATTTCAGCCTAGTAGTATAAATAAATAATTTTAGCATAGTGGTGGGTTATGAATTTGTAATAATACACTAGTGGCATTATTTACGATGAGCACGAGGTATAAATTCTGGTTTTATGGCATTCGTAATTTTGTTTAGCGGCTATTTGATTTTGTAAATTGATACTAGACTAGCATAAATAATCAATTAAGAAATTAGAATGTGTTTTAAGTTTTTGTTAAAAATCGGACATTCCTGAATTAGAAAAAATAAAAACTAGATAAATACAACTAGATACAAGGAAAAAGAAGCTTTCTATATGATCTTGACACGATAAATACTCGATGAAAGAAATTAAGCTATTGGGTGTGGTCAACTATATTTGAAAATGGAAAAACTTATGAATTAGCAGTTTATCCTTTTTTACGGGAATGAAATTTATTGTTGTGTGAATAATCAAACGTTGCACCGCAAGCTGTTAATAATATCAACCAATCGTAGCATATGTCCCAGCTAATTTTATTTAATTCGTTTTTTGTTGTCACTTGACTTATCCATATATGTTTTCTAAGCACATTGTCTATGTCTTTGCTTAAAATACTTCATAAATACAGCTTTCTTACCTGCATAAGTTTATGAACAACGTCTCGGCCCAGTATGTGGTCGAACACGGCTTGCAGGAAGGCGTCCGACATGATGGACAGTTTCAGCTTGTCGCGGTGCCACACCAACACCCTGGACTCTTCCATCGCCATTATTGACACCTGCAATGTTATGGTCAATACATTAGCATATTATTGTACCTGTTCTATTATTACGTGAATCTTGCAAGTCGTCGCCCCTTTCGCTTGACTGCGCTTTGGTTGGAATCAAATCTCACAAATCAAACGTGACCTCTTCTGATACCTACGAAAGAACGATAGTCGTTGGTACCGGCTAACATTTGCAAATCTTTGGCAGTCGTTACGGGTAGTCAGAAGCAAGAAAACCTAACAACTAATCACTCCATGTAAAATACTCATCATCATCATCATTTCAGCTGAATGACATCCACTGCTGGACATAGGCCTCTTCCAAGTGACGCCACATTGACCGGTCCCGTGCGTCTCGCATCCAGCGGATCCCTGCAAGCTTAATCAGGTCATCGGTCCACCTAGTGGGAGGCCTACTAACGCAACGTCTTCCGGTTCGCGGTCACCACTCCAGAACTTCTCGGCCCCATCGGCCATCCAAAATACCGGTTCAGCCATATCCAGTAAGAGTTGAAGGCTACCCCAACATAGTTGGGAAAAGGTTAGGCATATCTTGAGTCTCCGATTTCGAATTTAAATGGCGGATTCAGTCGTATGTTCTACCATCATCTGCCTAGCCTTTTCCCAGCAGCAGCTTTTGCAGCTTAATACTAGTATTTAACACTAGCGACCCGCCCCGGCTTCGCACGGGTCAATGTTATACATATAAACCTTCCTCTTGAATCACTCTATCTATTAAAAAAAAACCGCATCAAAATCCGTTGCGTAGTTTCAAAGATTTAAGCATACAAAGGGACATAGGGACAGAGAAAGCGACTTTGTTTTATACTATGTAGTGATGGAGCGACTGCCTATCTGACCCTCAAAACCCAGTTAGTACTTAGTACTGGTTAATACGATACCCCTTAGTAAGGTAAATTGGTATGTTCTATATTTAACAAAATTAAATGAAGCCGAAACACCATGTCTTGTATTCTAGTGGGATTAGAATTAACAAAACTGATTTGATATTTCGGTCTTTAGGCGGAATATGAAGATCAATTGTGTATACATATGTTATAAAATACCATAAGTCAGGCAAATAAATGAATCTATCTATCTATCTTTCGAAAACTAACCCAAGTGAAAGCACAGATAACTTATAACAGACATCGATTATTTCAAATCCCAAAGACTGCAAGTTCATAGCCTACAAACGACATTGTGAAAACCCATGAGTTAACGTTTACATAACTCCATTCTCCCTTATGTCGTACTTCTATTATACCGTGCATTAGGTACAACAAACGTGATATACATAGTACAGCCCAGATTTCAGGGTGGCGTGTCTGGCAGTAAGTGGATCCGAAAAGCGGTAACGTGCTCGAAACAAGCACTTGAGCGAGCAAAACGTACGGATCGTTTAAACTAGGCTGTGTTGCTAACAAAACAGGCTAAAATTGAATTTTATACATTAAATGCGAAGATAAAGAAGTGTTTTGACATCTTCAACTTGCAGCTTTTTTTTTTCGGATTGGAAATCATCAAATAACTCCTCCCGCTCTGGGCTGAGCAGGAGGGAGTGTCAGACTTTTACTGACTAAAACCCATCCATGTTCCTTCATCGCCCTTTGTGTTCCGGCCACGGTATCTCGCGCGTAGAACACGAACGCGCCGTCGACACGGCCTGTCGTCATAAGACGGACGGACGGCGAGCTAGCCCATAGCTCACTCCACAGGCCCGCGCCTGCGGTGGCCGGGGGCCACCACGTGGCCCCCGACGCCCGGTGCGTCTCCCGCGGCCGCTGGGACGTGAGGTTCTCTCCCTCTCACGTTCCGCCGCCTCTTCGCTAGCATGACTGATTCGCAGAAGGAGGCGACGGCGTCCCATTCCGTCTCGCTCCGGACCATGGATTGAACCAAGGCCGGACGCGAGAGGTCACGGACTGATGGTACATTTTTATTTTTCAAGACTTTAGTTATTGACGTCGAACAATTTTGATTTCATAAAAAAAAAACTATCGGCTCTTATAGCACCTTTGACCTTATGGATGGGCTCATCCTCATGAATTAAAATCCATCCAGCCGTTTGAATGTTTGGAGGGTATAAAGAAATCCATGTTAAGGTGGACTTAATGCCATAGGGTTTTTGCCAGTCAACCTTTGGGTAAGAGATGCAGAGACAAACAGTGGTAGGTGCAATTCTGGAAGTTGAGGGACCAATATTTGTAAAGATTCACAGATACGCGTAGAAAACATGACCCTGTCTTTGCTGTCACAGTCGGGTTGAAAGTCCTGTAAGAACAAATTGTCGTGGTTCCTTCTAAGTGATATTACGTCGTTAGTCCTGCGTTCTAGATTGCCGTGTTTTATCTCCAGTCCTTGGAGAAATGTGAGTTGGCTCTAATTGCGAACAACGTTAACAAGTAAAAAATAAACCGTTTTAAGCTGACTTTTTAGAGAAACCAAGTTATTATAAACGGCGAAGTAATTCTGTCATCCGTCAGTAATTTTTTCACGCTTTAATGACTGGACGACTTGAGTTAGGACATGGTGATGCTTTTTATCCTGATAGTATGTAACCATGGTATATTTTCCGGCGTCCACGCTGGCGAAACCGCGGGCAAAAGTGAGTAAGTAAGTAATATACCTACCTAAGACTTCACCTAATGTCTACTACCCTAAGGCAATTCTAGACAAGTAAAAGTAGATCAACATGAAGCCCAATATTGATGTTCGCAAACTTTAACCCTTCAGGCTCACTGGCATTACATTACATTACATTTAAGCCCGCTCATAAATCATAAGTTTTAATTCCGCTATACATTACATTACACCGAATTCTCGGAACCTAATACATAATTCCTCGACTATTTCGTTGGGCTAGCGATCATAAGTCCTGCTGCAGAGCATGGGTTTCAGGGTCTTAGGTCTGCCAAAGTGATATTGGATATCTTCTCAGTAACGGCAAGGAGTCTTGATTCGTACCCGGTTGATAGTATAGCAATAGGCAACAACGGCACGGCATAAAAATTAGTAGACAGAGTTCCAAACGTCGAGATCCGGAGACGTACGAAGGTCTTAGTCATTGGAAATCGCGTTGTGGTACTCAAATGGAGTTGGGCAAGTCACCTAGCAAGGCGTGGTGATGGCAGATGAAGCAAAGCTGTGACTGAGTGGCGTCCAAGGACTGGAAGAGAAAGAAGGTCGCAACGGCACGATGGGCAGATGATAATGTTGCCATTGCAGGAATATCTTGGATGAGCCTAGTACAAGAACGTGGAGCCTGGCACAAGCAAAGAGAGGCCTATACCTATACCCAGCAGTGAGTAAAGTGGGGCTGTGGATGATGATGATGATGGCAATAGGCTTGCCCCCTATTACATGGGACTTAAACATAATTGGCGAAATGTTGGTGTACTATATAATAGACCTCTGCCATACCCTTCCGGGAAATCAAGTATAATGTCATATTTGTATGTTAATAATTCCTTCTATTATTCACCAGCGGTTACATTTCTCCTAAGCCCACGAGTGAAACCCACAAGTACACTAAATTAACTTCCTCATTCATACAAATCTGAATAATTTAAGAGGCTTCACTTTCTGTTCGTATAGAACAAAACACCCACGAATATTATGGTAATAGTCGACTGAATGAGAGTGAAATCATTGCTGGATCACACAATAACGCATAAACAGATGGCTGGGAAAATAAACAAGACATAGTCAGAAGGTACAGTTTGTAAAATTTTCGTAAAATCTATAGAAAGAAAAGTGCGCTCATTTTACTGACGCTAGAACATCAAGCTACTACAATCTGTCTTTCTTTAAATAGATTTTCATCTTTATCGCCTAAGCATTACGTTCAAGGTTGATTGGAAAAATTTGACAGTTTCGGGTGGCTTGATGTGCTAGCCGTCTGTACTTTTATTTCTTTCAATATTATTGTTATTTTTCCTTCTTTCAATTGCTCTTGGGCAAATTAGGAAGAGGGTATTTCCTTTGAGGTTTTCGCTAAAAAAGGGAAACCCATTAGTAATGCTACGTTCCTACTGGCTAGTGAGAAGAAAAAGGCATCTGTGCGATTAACCTCTTATTCGGATCGGGCGATTCGGGTCTACTGAAAGTTTGTTGGTACCCAAGTTGCTGAATCGACAGTATACAACTAATCAACTATGTAGGCACTGGGATACAAGAATAGTTCTAGGAGCCGACACATTTTTTTGGATGATGTTAAGCAATCAAGATAAGATACGAAATCACCTTTTTGGCCAGAAATGGACAAATAGCACAGCATAAACAGCCTAAAGCACCTACTGTTGTTGTATAGAATTCCTCTCTGAAAGGGATTGAATGGCCCATAGACCATTTGGGCAACCTGGGCATTATGAGCCTTCTGTACTTCACATGTGATGGCAAAGAGGTCGCAAGAGACACCCACCTGTGCTTATGTGCGATTACGACACCAATACGTACATTTTCATATCGCGTACATGTATTTTACACAGCCTGTATTGAATGGAAATATGACGCTTCCGTAGAACGTAAAGTATGTTGTTTCCTCTGGATAAGAGAGTTAATGTAAAAAGTATTGTCGAGTTTTCGCGATAAAATGAGGGGTGTTGAATATTTTACTAACAGAGCTGAAAAGGGGGTGCTTTTTTGCGCCGAGATGGCTGTTTCTACAACAAAAAAAGATCCTTTTATTAACATAACAAAATTAAACAGACTTCACGACTTTCATTAATGAAAGGTTAGGCAGAGGTGTACCTATATAATAGTAGACACACATACGGTGGCGAAATGTGGGTGGTCCTATTAGAAAAGAGGCTTAATCCAGATGTCATTATCTGCATGATATTTTTGGCTAGGTTCAAAAATATTAAACCCTATAAACGAAAGAAATATAATACGTTGACCGACTTCGCGAATAGCCAACAATTAAATTGTCTTGAGCCATATTTAGACATAATGCCGTCATACTATAAAGTGGGATTCTCTTATTCATCAGCCAAATATAGCAGACTTTAGATAATACGCATATCTGGATATTAATATACCAGGGTAGCAGACAGTAGTAGATCACACACATACTCGTATGGCACTAAAATGTTATGGTAAATATTTCGATTCGGATGGTCGAGCAGTCCACATCTGGGGATGCCGTGGTGAAACACGTAGCAAGTACCTATAGATATTGATTGCATTAAAATTATGGCGAATTCTGCATGCGTATTTTTACGGGGTGCCACATTCTGCATCCAAGCCTGGATATTTTTTATGCAGTATACTTATACTTTGCATTTCATTTCAACGTCATGGCAAAGTAACGCCTGATTCCATAACTTACAGAAGAGATAAGGTATACTTTTGGCAATAGCCCCACCAGACAATATTTAGCACAGGAAGTTTTGAGGCCAGTCGCAGTAGAGATTAGCAGTTTTTAAAACTACCTAGCCTAGTTTACTTTAAAGTACAAGAATGTAGTCAGCCATGCAGTGAATTTATTCTATAAAAGTAGCAGAACTGTATTTTTTTCCTTTAAGGGTTCCGTAGCCATATAAAAAAACCGGCCAAGTGCGAGTCGGATTCGCGCACGAAGGGTTCCGTACAAATATTTAAAAAAAAAAACCTTATTGGCGTCAACTATGTGTGTGCGGACACCCTTTAGTTTTCAACTTATTTTTTATTGTTTGGAATTTTTCCTTTATTTGTGCTGTAAGGCCTTACTTTTTGACAAAATTCATGATTCTAGGTCAAAGGGTAAACCTATAGGGTACTTACTTAGTACCCTATAGGTTTTGATTCCCTTGTTTTGAATCACATAATATGCGACATAAACAGCCATATCTTTTGATCGCGTTGACTTACAAGTTTGATTTTTTCATTGCTCCTAGGGGTAGCAGACCTGACTATTTGGTATTAATTTCAGCTTGATACCACCACGCATTCCTGAGAAAAAGGGTCTTGCATGACAGACAGACGGACAACAAAGTGATCCTATAAGGGTTCCGTATGGCAATACGGAACCCTTATAGGATCACTTTGTTGTGTAAGTACCATTTTTAGGTTCCGTACATCAATCTGCCGATTGATGTACGGAACCCTAAAAATGGTACATATCCTTTAATTTTGTCGTGTCTGTCTGTCTATCCAGATTGTTTTAAATTAGTAGGGTTAGTGCGAGTTTTATGGCCAACAAAACCTCCTCCAACGCGTTTAAGTAAACTAAAATTTGTATATGACCATTATGTTTCCCATTGTTGTCACCCCGACTTGTCGGAAATATCTGGCATTTTGGCCTTTTGTCCGGCCCTGTCTATTAACTAGAAATTAGACTTAAGGGTTCTTTTTCAGCATTTTTCGGAGCCTTTTCTGTAAATGCTCGGCTTTCTGTCAGGATAAAATTTCGAAATGTTTAGGTAAAAATTTAAGTGTACGTGAACGCGATCAAATAGGTGTAAAAACTAAAAAGGCCTCTAAAAAGCTCTTGCAACGTAAACGAGGTTACTAGATTTACACATTGATTAGCCCCGTAGTGCACGCTGTACGCACGGTCAGTTAACAGCCTATATGATCAGTTTACACTTTAATTAGCAACGTTAACGGCCTTTGCTCGAATATCCGACACGAATCAACAAAAAAACACGAGTAAACATACGGTAAACTGGTCCTGCATAGGGTTACCATGTCTTATTTTCAAAATTCCAGACTAGTTACTTAAGTCTCCGTTGCCTCATGATCCGTAATAGGTAGACAGTTGAAATTTTCACAGAATGTGTATTTCTCTTGCCGCTATAACAACAAATAAGAATAAATTAGGAACTAAAGGGGGCTTTCTTTTTTCGCTAGCTATTACATTAAAGTATTATTTATTTAAAAAAAAAACCCTTTCGCTGAAAAGTAGGATAAAGGCCGGGCCATGTTTGGACAGAGGGCCCAAAAACAGAGTTTGTGACATGAACAGACACAGGCTCGAGACTGCGCTATAGCGTCACTAGCGCCTGAAGAAGAACTGAATCCATATATGGCCGCAGAGAGTGGCAGGCCAAACTGAGCAGGTGGTCCACCATGACCAGCCGTCCAGCCAAAGGTTGTTGAAGAACACCGTGTGGTTTTAGTCAGAAATAATCTGACAGACCCCTTCGTTCACCCCAGGGTGAAGGACCTTCACGAGGATTTTCACACGTAAAAAAAGGTTCAAAAAAGCAAGTCCAGATAAATCTAGACAGTTGGTAACCCTACCTGCATGTTCACATTGTTACGATACGGCTGACAAATTGGTCTTTTGTGTCAAAATATTTATTTTATGTTTCACGGCTTGTATTTTAACACCTTATGTTAATTGGCAAAGCGGTCGACGACATTTAAACGTGCCTTTAAGAAACTTGAGATACCTATTTGTTTATCGAATGGTGCGAAACCGATAGTACGGTAGGCCGCAAGTCAGTGGTAATGAAACCAGTATACGCTGGCCTCCTATTCTTTTGAAAATCTAAACTGCACTAGGTCTGGTCGAAGTCAAAAAGTTACTTCTGAGGTGCGGCCTACCCGCCTACCTGGTTCGCATTTATGTCGCGAGTCGAAGTTCGACTGTTTGAAACTAAAATTCTTTCTTCCATAGTCAAACCGATCCAGCTCTTTGCAAGGTTAAAATAAATGATCAAAACTCCGCAAACGTTAAGCTTATAGATATTTAAACACAATAAAGCAAAAAAAATAAAGGACATACCTGAAAGAACTCGTCTGTAGACACCCCGAACCATTCTGGTGAGTCGAGGAAGTGATGAGGGAACACTATGTGCAGTGCCCTCTGGTTCTGGGACACCACTAGTCTGAAACATCATACAATAAACACTGTCTTTATCTATACTAATATTATAAAGAGGTAAAGTTTATCAGTTTGTGAGGTTGTAGCGAGTAATCTCTGGATCTACTAAACCGATTTTGAAAATTCTTTCACTAATAGGAAGCTATATACATTATCCCAGAGTGCCAAACTGGTCAAACAATATTTACAGCGTGCCCGTGGGACAATTTCCGACCAAAACGCGAGCGAATTCGCGGGCAACAGCAAGTCTTAACATAAAATAACAGTCTTTAATCCCCGAAGGGTTAGGCTGAGATGTACCTAAGCTTAACCACAGTATGTTTCAGCATGTAATAGGGGACGAGCCTATTGCCACCAAGCGGGCAAAAATCAAGATCCCGGGCTGCTACTGAGGAACTTCTGATGGGGTCACCTAATTAACAATTCGATCGACCTGGCAATCGACCCCAAGACCTATATATCAAACAAGGCATGACAGAAAGAAGTCTTGAGTTGTTCATCTAAAATGATAGCTTGGAGGAGGATTTTTGGTGGCGTTTTATTAACGCTAAATCTTCGCATCCATAAAATATTTTTATACCCGAAAGGACCACTAAATTTTCAGCCATTTTTTTCCTATAAAAGTGAGCCGATCACTATATTCAGCACTTCATTTTCAAACCTTTTTCCTAGCTGAGAGTGATGATCAAACCGAGTTTTATAAGCCCAATATTTTTCGCGTAAATTAAAGCTTTTATGATTCATGTAATGTAGCATTTAGTACATTTTAAACGTTGTTTGTTAACCACAGTGTAACTGCTTAAAACAAACAGAGTGGCTAATTAAAAAGCTCTGTTTAAAGTCCTGCGGTGGTAGCAAACAGTTTTGTATGTTTGCAAGTACGGATCCTTCAACCACAACTAGTATAAATGAACTCCTACGTCCTTGGGTCTAATTGCTAAAGGAGTGGGCATGCATCCTAAATTACTGGTCATTAATCAAATGTTCTTGCTAGATTGTGCAGCGACACAGTTGCATATGAGCCTATGTTGTCCTAACTAAGCGAAGATGAAGACCAAGGCCTAGGCGATGATAGCGGGACGAGCATCACTCCTAAAGACAGGACTGACCGGCCAGAAGCAAAAGCCAAGTGCGGTCACATATCTTCGAATTATGCCGCTTACTGCTTGCCTTGACCATTTTGAGAGCAGTGGCAATGAAATAAATAAAGAAAACAATGGAACAATGTTTCCAAGCATACAGCAAATGTATAACCAACTGCACGAAAGCTTTAATGAGTTTAATGGTGATTTAATAACCAGAGTATTACAGGAGCAGTGCTAATTAAAACGTGCGGTGCAAAATGTCTCTGCGGTCGTATAGCACACAATTCTGTGTGTTCAGGAGTTCTACCTGCGCAGTGGTCGCGCTTGTGGACTCCGTATTACAGAGAGCCTGAGATCCAGCATTGATGATTATAGGCTGATTGAGATACGAAGTGATGGAACATTTTGATTATAAAATGTGTTTTTCAGGATAGATGATTTGGTTTAACGCGAAAGTATGATAGAACCAAAGAAGCGGTCCTGAATATCTCCCTTTTTAAAGCTTGGAGATTGATTTTCAAACAATCTTCATCCTTCATCGGCCACGCTCCGGCGGGAGGTTCAATTTAATCGAACAAATAACTTGTCTTTAAGATTAAAGTGGAAAACCGCTAAAAATAGAATCTTCCAGACTGAATATCTTAACTCGATTTCAGAAGCAATTATCCAGTTTGAGCCAACTGAGTCTTGAGCATGTTTCTAAAACGTAATTTTAAAACGAATATACAGACTTGTCAAAAGACGCCAGTAAAATGAAGTCCAATAAAATTGCTTTTAGAACTAATCAGGGCGAATCCCTAACTTGTTTCAGCTATAAACGCGATAAACAAATTGCTTTTCCACGAACCAAAATCTAATAAAAAGTATCTTTATTTTTTCAATCATAAATTGTTTCCACCGCCCTTTATGGACTTTACTCGTGATACTTGACATTATGTCTTCTATACCCGAATAAAAGTTAAGGTTTAGGGCTGCCCAATCTAGATCGATTTCTCACTGCCAACTGCCAAAGCTTATCAAAAAATACAATCATGGCCCAAGTTTTTTGGGTCAACTCCCGCACGGTTTAGTGGTCTTAATTTATGATATTGGCAACGTATTTCCTAAAACCAGTATTAATATTTAAATAGATATTCTGCAAATCAAACATAAAACTTTCGATATTAATTGCCGAGTTTCGAAAACTTGATTTTTACCGGTTTGAGCAGAAAAACGATAATTGAGCAATTTCTAAAGCTGTTATAGTCACCAACCCTGTTTATGACGCTCCCCAAAGCTCGGTGTCGCAAAGGTCGTCTCCCTAATAGTGTTACGACAGTAAAGCGTTCCACGAAATGCTTGCCTTTACACAAACCTTTAAAGGAACATTGTCGCGAATTTTCCGGACATCTCAATAATGATTTTGGCATTCGTTATTTCAAGAACTTCGTTATTTTCTTGAACCTTGTGAGCGCTTCTTTTAAAAATGGCAAACAAGTTTCTGATAGTTACAAAACATAAAAACATAAAAGCTAGTAATCATTGTAGTCGTTAATCTCGCCACCCACATCAGGTCATCAAACTGCATGGGCGGATGAACTATTACAAAATTGGCAGTAAAACAAACACTAGGTGGCTTCTAAAATCGTTCACTTCCTGCAAATGGCTTCATAAACACGAAGACTGACACTGGTCGTAGTTCCCGTGAAAGGTCGGTAAAAATAGGTCCTACTACGCTGTCGGTACTTAAGTGTGTAAGTACCTCAATGTGGGATACCGCAAAGGTGAAAATGGGCTAGTGCCTGGAAAGCCGTTGAAAGTTGTTGAGGGTATCGTTATCGTATCGATACTATTCCGCAAATCTGCTGTGTTCAGAATCAGGCCGTGAAATTACGAATCTTTATTTCTTAGGTCGAGCCCTTTAAAGGCAATCGATCACATTACTAGGTCTACGCTCAGAGTTGCGGAATAAATCTTATCTAGTTCTTAGACTTCACCGTGCAATGCATTTAAATCAACTGATTTAGAAGCGACAGAGGACCTTTAAAGCATCTGCATAATGATTGCAAACTACGTCTTCACATTATGAAGCGTATCCTGCAGTTCTCTCACAAAGTACTGTACATCTGGCGACACTATACCAGCACTCGTAAATAAAGCTTAAAGCACTGCAATTACTACGTCTGAGTCTGTACAGCCATTTTATAGCTTCGTCGCTAACGTGGTACGAGTTGTTAAACTTTATGCTTGGTGACTTGGTCTAACTAAAAGGCGGCGTGTTCGGCCACAGTCATTTTCTTTACTTACTTTAGTTGTTACTCAGTCAGCAATTTAGTTACCATTTTCGCAGAAAAAATAAATTTCATAATCAAAACATTTAATTTTAAAGCCAGGAAGAAAACTGAGAAATGAATAATATCTTCACAAAGTATATCCTTGTTTAAACAGTTCAAAGCGGTATAGTTGATATCCAATTTCCGGAGTACGCCAATAAACTTGAAGATGCCCAGCCAAGATAAACAGTATATATTAGGAACAAGGATGTTTAACTTTAACACCACAACCGATGAAACCAACCAGAAACAGGTATAATCATAATGAAATTCACAGAATAACATGGAAAAGTTATCAGACTTAAAGTAAGGTCAGAAGACGCTTATTTACCGAGACCGCTAGAATTTGAAACGCTCAGAGCGAAAGATGACGAATTTAGTCGTAATCGTTTGGCTGGGCTGTGCCTACTCATCTAGCCAGATTTTCTTAAACAATATGAGTCACGAAAACTATAATATCAAGCCGTAAAATTCATGTAGATTTACTAGTTCTGGTTTTTAATATGTTGTGACGCAACCCACAGACCTAACCATTTTTCTAGTGATGCAAATCTATTTAAATCTTTATTACCTTAGCCTTAAAGCCTACAGTGGACAAGGTTGACGAAAACCAGCTGTTAACCGACCTCAAAAACGAAAAAGGAGTGACTGGCTACTAGGCTATCATTAACCAAAACAGGTATCAATATTCAAGGCTAGCAGCACCCTATGTGGGCTTGGTCAGATTTGATGTATGGGCACGTGCGACTTTCGAGCAACAGAACAATAAACTCTAACAAGACAAGTCTGCCTGACTTGTCTTGTCAGTCCACGAACATAGTAAAGCACTCCGGAGTAAAATTATCCGCAGTATAACTAAAATTACAGTACAGTGCAAAACACTGTCCATATCTTGCAGTTCACAAGTTTCATATAATACGAGCAAAACTCGTAAAGAGGTCGGCAGTTTGTGCAAGTCGGTTGCGCAATGCGCCTGCGACACTGTATACCGTATGTCGATAATTTCCCTTTCAATGAGCGGTTCATTCACAAAAACAAGCTAACGAGTCAAGGAGAACGTGATATTTTTTACTACGAATACAGTGATTAAAATTAAATTGCTTCATCAATGTTTTAATCAGCTGTTTTTCGGTGAATTGAAACTTGAAACTAAAGGTGTTACATCTGCAGAAATGCTAGCCAATATTGATGCAGACAATATATTGTAGACAGATTAATAATACTGGACATAACACAAAGAAACCAACAAGCTCCTATAAATAAGTAAGGATCTTGGGACCAAGGTTCGAAGAAATAACTTCTTGTATACATAAAATCGATATACTTTAGACGACAACTAAAACCGTTTGATAGTTCGCCAAAGTAGATAAAAATTCGGCCAGCATAAATGTATGCTGTCGGACCGTCAATGACATCGTATAGAACCTTGATTAGTTCCGGCAGTGTAAAAGTGATAGTTCGCGATTTGTTATTCTTGTCAATCCGTACTAATGTTATAAATGCGAACCTTACTCTGTCTGTATGTCATCTTTTCACACCTTAACGGCTGTACGGATTTGGATATTTCGCACACGGATAAACCATGATCTAGGTTAGGGCACTTTTTAACTTAGTAGTAAGTTCCTGTGAAACCGCCAAAACTGGAGAGATTTGGAGGAGACCTACACGCATTAGGTGGCCAATGGTTGAAGAAGAAGACGCGGGCAAAATGAAGTCGAAAATACATTTTACGCTAATGCGAATACTAATAACATTTTTTCACACCCAGAATAACATTTTCGACCTTAACAGAAGATTAACTGTCAGAATCACTGAATCAAAACCGTTGCCCAAATACAATGCCGTATTGGCCCTTTCTCCAACGGATTTCGGGAACAAAGAGCAACAGGGAATGAGTATTGTCCAAGCCTATCCAACTGTAAGTAGCTTTACTTTATTTATTCATCATTGGAGTGAAAAAATCCAATGGAATGTGAAGTATATTTCATTTCAATGGTCCTTTGACCTATATTCAGTAATCTCTTCGGTGTTAGGTCTGTCTTTAAGGTTCACTTTCCTCGTTAAACTGTTAAACTTATAACTACAAGTCTAGCCCGTCTTAGATCTAACTCTGCAATCTAATCTAAACTTTGGTGAAACTCTGGAGTGCCCTTCATTATTATGATCAAGCATAACACTTGTGAATTTCTGATCGGTAATTGGGATTATTGGAAATCGTTAAATCTTATTTTATTGAAGTTTATCACCATCAGCCTAGCCTTTACCTTGAAAAATAACAGCCACACGATCGATGTTCTAGGTTAAGCCACGTTTACTGAGGTCGGTTTTTAGATGGATGATCATTCCTGATAAACCGTTTGTTCGTCCGTTATTAATATTTATTTTAATAAAGCTATCATAGACAAAACAAAAAACATTGAGGTCGTTCGGAAATCACCAATATTTGTATTCCCAAACATATTTCCCATATTTTAACTATTTTTTATGAGTTTTGCACCCCCAAAAAATTTGTTTCTTTGACAATTGACTGCGTCCAGATGACTTCAATCAACAGAATCAGTTTTGTGTCTCCGATCGAAAAAAATACTTAACATTGAACTGTTACATAATAAAGAACTCGCTAGCATTGACCGAAATTACATCCGATAATCAGAAGCGAATTATTATTATTTCCTTTATTCAATTATATACATATAAATTACATTTTTAAATATTTCTAAACAAATTAATATTAAAAAAACATTTAAAAATATTATTATTATTATTAAAGAAACGTCCATTATCTAACACCGTTTCAAAATTTGAAAAGTCCTGAGAATAGCTAGTCTTTTGCCGGATATTGTACTTTTTGATCTTTATTTTTGAAGTACCCATTTAGCTATTCGAAACACGCGGACAAATTACAAGACCGCACCAAGTCTGGACGGGATGTCAAAAAGCTGAAAATGTCTGGACCAACGCAAACTCAAAGCATTTATTTCAATTAGACCTTAGCAGGCACTTTTGAGTCAGAAAAACAAAGGCGAAGCTACAGTCACAGACACAAGGCATAATAACTTGTGAAAGTACTGTAGTTGCCCATTCCAAAGCGTAGATCTCTATGGAGAAGAATGGGCAAGTAACTCCATGGACACTCTTTTCAATCAAAATATTGTTACAAGATCTTGGTTACATTATTCATGTTGAGATTATACATATATGTGAGAACGATGTAGAAAGACGTGCACATTAAGTGCGTCCAGAGTAAAAGATTATAATTATCAACAATTAAAAAACAAAGTAGTTAAAATAAACAGTGGCAGCTAAGAGATGACCAGTCCCAACTGACAGCGCCCGTTCACGAACATGACGAAATGCCACTCCAATTATAAAAGAAGGAATGTATTCCCATACGTGCTAATCTAGGATAAATTCTACTCCAGTATCCAACTTAGTACAAACCCATTAATCTATTTCGGAACTGTATAGTACCCAAGCTTTCGCATTTATAATATTGTGACATATCGTTTAAACTGGGTTTCTGGTGGATGGAGGACGCTGCGGCATTTCGTGAGGTCGAACTGCAAGCATTTGTCACAGATGTGAGCGGTGCAATCTTTAAAGAAGAGGAGGAGAGAAGAGCTCAACTGCATAAATTACGACTACTTCTGTTAAAATACAGGGTTTAGGGATCATGATCGTTGAGTAAACTGTCTCCATGAATGCAGTATAATAGTTATATTAGACCAAAAGATTTGAAATATTTAGTTAAAAAATGTGCGGTTTCAGCATCCATTAGGAATTCAAATCATAAAAGAGGTAAATGTTTGCGCATCGAGGTCCCGCACACCTTGTATGATGAATATGACTACGATGAATTTGCACGACGGCCATTACACCATGTATTTAACAGATTATGACTGTTGGTTTTCGAAAAGCAATAAATACTGCACATAAACATAATTAATCATTTCCATTCTCAGCAAACTTAATAACGTGATTAAAGTTTAAAGCATCTTGTTTACCGCTAATCTAACGCTTTGTAATAAAACAACAATGCACATAAAAGTTCACACAAACCGTGCATTTTACATTGATGCCTCGCTTATCTATTGTGTAAGATCTGATGGAACAACTGTTATAAATTACAACTACAGACGTTCTAAGAAGACATGAGTCACATGTTTGCTGAAAGATTCCGGGAATTTTGGAGAGCTGTCAACGGTATGATGGTCTCTTGAATTAATGTTTGTCTTTAAGGTGTCTTTAGTAACTCTGTTTATTCAAGGGAGACAAAATATAAAATGAGTCAAGTATTTGGCGAATGATTTCCAGTATTTTTGGGAGCAGATAAACTAGAAATTTGATTAAATTGAATTCAAGACGTCACTTATTTGAAGAGTTGACTGATTTAATTTATAGCTACAGACGAAATAAAACGACAGCGTAATGAATGACTCAAAATGTTTGCTAAAAGATTTCGAGTATATTTTGAAGCTCTTCATTAACGTCATTCATTACGCATGAAACAAAGGCATTACTTATTTGATGAGGGCTAATACCGTTTTAATTTACAGTAAGTACAAAGGAGTTCTGAACAGACATGTGACAAACATTAGCAAAAGGATTTCGGGTATTTTCGGAATCGGGATAGAATACCGTCGCGGTCTGTTTGATCTCAAGCTTATAATCGGGTATTTGTGAAAGATATTTTTCAGGAGATTTTCGTCTAAAGCCCGCAGTTTTGTCCGTACAGTTAAACTGTACAGGCACGCATGACCGTGTGTGGGGGAAAACTGTGCAGTTATGAATGGAACTCGCTTTTGCATAAATGTTTTGCATGCACATTTAAAATTGCTCAAAAGCCCCGTTCAGTTCAGGGATCCGGGAACAACGACTTGCGTCCAGCGACATACGTGCGTTTCACTTGTTTCCTTAGCCTGAACACCAACCACTTCGTAAACCGCTGCACGGTGAATTCTGGCAAACATTAAGCAAATTCTTTCTTTTGCACAATTTTCGCAAATCGCTTGAACGTATATCTCGCGGGCAGACGGTAACAGAGCGCAAAATTGCAAGGTTGTTTTATCATTCAGTTCATATCAGCACTGATCAATACCACATGTAATGTAGTGTAATGTGTCACATTAATGTGTACCTAAACATGTTGTTAATGTGTTTCATATCAAACCGAATAAAAAGTAATTTCAATTTTATTTACCAGTTTGTACCTAACTTTGGATGTAGCCGGTAATTTTCGGAAATACTGATTCGATTACAAAAATTCCTACACTACTCCCGAAAAGTCCCCCTTCCGTCCCGGAAAGCGACACTATCCCCGAGAGCCATAGGAATATTTGAAAGAAACCCGTCGGATAATTTTTGACCTAAACGCGATCGAAGCCGCGGGCAAAACCTAATCTTTTATAGAAAACAATTAGAAAGGAAAGAAATCCTTGAAGATTGAACGTTGTTTCGCCATGTTTTCCTCTTCATCTAAGTATATCTTTTCTATCATCACTAAGTTGACGACTTACGGTCGCGTGATGGCCGCTACTAAATTATCTCAGAATATAGCACAAGAACCCTCAAGAGGGTCAAAGTCAAACATCTGAAGAGTAATTAACACAATATGTCAGTGTAATGGCGGTGGACATGGACATTATAACGAACAAGCAACTGTGATTAATACTTAGTTGGCAATATGGATGACAGGACGTTTCGGTGGACAATGATCGAGACCTTTTGGCGGTGGGGAGACTTGGACTAATGAGTTGAAGTTTACTAAGAATATGAGACGTTTGGAACTAGTGATATATCTCTCTCTCGTGGCTGGATAGCCTGAAAATACCGCCAGATTTAATTGTTCTTTTCATTCACTTAGGCGTAGCAATCCTGACACCTGCGCACTTGATGACTGACTGCATCAGTGAACGGAACTCGGAAGACTCCAGAAAGAAACGAAATAAACTAAACCACACTTACTTGCCAGACAGCACTAAAGACAGACTGTCGACCTTAGTGACCTTCTCGTGCGCGTACAGTTCGTGGCACTTCAGATGGCGAACGTTACGCATGCACATAAGCACCCGCCGGAACTGGCGCCGGGAGACCCGCAGTGGCTTGAAGAGAGCCACGTATACCTGGGGGCAAGGGAGAAAACTGTTAAAATATAATATAGCATCACACCTGTAATCTTCGACGGGTTAGACGGAGGTGTACCTAATAGTGCAAGCACATACATATCGCCAGTTAAGTATCAATATGTTATGTCCCAATAAAGTAAAGTAAATATAAGATAACGTTAAGATAATGTTATTGTTTACAAAGATTAACCAAGTTTGTTTGCGCACAAAATTTCTGCTGCAGATTTACTTGAATGTTGTAATAATGCATTTTCCCGCTGCAGATGGTAAAAGCATCCGACCCAAACAAAGAACGGCAGTTTTTTTTTCTTTTGATACGGTAGGGACGTAGACCGATACCACAAGATATTATTACGGTGCCGATGCTTTCCCGAGAAGTTCATCCCGCCATTTTTGCCAGAATCAAAACTGCTGAAGTATATATGTGCACAAAAGCGTTTTACTAAATTCAATCTTCGGAGTTATATCAACCTGCAAGGACCATTGCACTATCTCCAATCAGTACCTAATCGCGTAATTATTTTTTATAGTTTAATTATAATTACAACAAGCTGTTATCACCACGGCTACGACTTTCATTTACCACCAAAGGGAACTTAATACATCATTAACTCAAGGCCGCTGACGAGGCCAGACGTCATACAAAAGGGTAAAATATACAGGTGATATAAAAATATAAACCACAGAGAACAGTGCAAAGATATGAAGTGACAAGTCACCAGCTCGTCGCGTACCCACAGTGGCCTAGTTCCGACAGATGACTGACGGCTTGTGGACAAGATAGGCCTGAGTTTTATATTTTAGTCCCAACATTATCTTTCATCAGTTTGTCTGATAGAGTTCTCCATCAAACCAGACACTAGGACTTTGGGAGTATTTAAAAAAATAAGTTATGAAGTACCTATTTATAATTTCCTCGTTTATTTTTTTTTACTTTAGTTCCAAAATCATCTCTGGTCTAAATTTTGCAATAGGCTTTTTATCAAATAAGCTTATTGCATTTGGAATATCCGTCTATCGTCAATGCGACAATGGTCGAAAAGCTTGTTGTTTCATCCAGAGCCTCAGCGGCGATTTTCTTTCAATTCCCCGGTCTTACCCCGCCCGCACAACTCGTCTCCCGCGCACCTCATACCGCCTGACATTGAACGAAAAATAGTGTTCGAAAATTTCTTAAACTTGTTCCAGGAAATACGTGTTTTTGAATAAGTCTTACAAATGCGTGAAATAAATATTTACAAGGTTTCTATCGGGATGTTTTCTTTACTTTTACAGTTTATGAGTACATTATAAACGGCCAAAGTTCAGGTAAAATTTGTGAAAAAAGCAATTTTTGGAGGCTTATACTGAATTTGTTTGTACAATTTTTTTTATTTTTTGCTACCATAGAAACCTAGATATAGTGCACAAAATACATATTAGTTCAAAAAAATCAAAGATAGATGTGTAACAACTGCATAATCACGTACGAGCGTTTGTATGAAAAGTATGACGGGTTGGCCGCTCTTAAACTAAAGAAATGGCTAATGTAGTTTTCACGATTTATGTTTTCATTCATTGTTATTTTCACGTGATTCAAATGCATTGAATGCAATCCATTTATCACAGTAAACAAACGGCTACCTTGACTTGAAAACTTTTTATTACTTTTATAATCTTCCCTAAACTTGGACAAATATGTTCTTAAGTTATTAGAAAACTTGGCCAAAGCCAGCTGCGATGAAAAGAAAAAAGAAGTAGGGAAGGGAACAGAAAATATGACACCAAAGAAAGCCCAAGATGGTGTCACGTGTCGTTTTAAAACGAAACTCTATCGCTAACTAATTCATTGACTGCAGAATTATCCAAGTATTGGAAAAACCTCAGCAATAATGTCTGAGAATCAAACAACAATCAAAAGTCGAAAACACGTAATTTCCTCGGAGGTTCTGCTAAGTTTTCCAAAAGCAATAACAAATAGGGCGACAGACTTCGCAGTAATAACAAACAGTCAGAGAGAGCCATAATAAATTTTGCAATTCCAAATATGCAATATGGACATCAACAGCCAAAAATTTCATTCGAAAAGTAATATGCATACTTATATTACTTTTTAAATAAAGTTTCATGCGACTGAGGTCAATATTTACAGAAGACTCGGAGTAAACACGAACGAGGCGGGCGAGATGAATATTTTTCTACGCGCAGGCTGATACAATAGCACCGAACAATATGGCGCCCGGAATTTCGCCATTCTCTAAAAAGGTTCTATTGTTTTGCCTCTAAACGTGGGCGGAAGTGCAGCTGCGCTTTTGCAGGATTAGGCTGATTAAAACGTTGGTAACAGAGAGATCTCAAGTATTTAGGGCGTGAGTGAACAATAGGCAACATTAATGAGCCCTCCTCATTACTAGACTTCCGAAGACGGTGCAATATTTCAGCTCGTAAGTTTAATCCAGGATCACTGAACTCCATATAAAGTCTGCCCCAGTTTTAAGACATGACTCATTTTCAGTTGGAAACTCACCAAGCAGACCGATTGTGGCTAAGCCAAATGAGGCGTTGTTTTCAAATTCCAAGGATGTTTGTACACCTCAATTTACATACCAATGAAGTAAAACAATGATGAATTGAGTTGATTCACAAATTAATTAATGAACACAACAGATGTCTGTGTTAATGCACATATGGTTAAAGGACAATGAACATTTGAAACTTGTGAGTGGGTGTGCTGGCTCGCAGCTCTATAAATAGTATTCCCAGAGAAGCTTTGCTTATTAATTCACTTCTCGGAAATTTTGGTCGACGCCTATCAGCCAATGTTACTTAATATACGGTAGTTGATGCTTATGAACAGACGATGATTGTGGGATACTCGGACTGAAAGGGAACTGTAATTTTGTTGTTTGCTCTGTTATCAAGTGCCATATTAGCTAACCTAGACCCCGTTCATATCAAAAGCTTGTCATTATTTACGCAACAGATCTTTTGTTAGCAGTCATCTTTTGTAGTTTGGTGATTGACGTCATTAAAATTGCACGTTATCTTTTACTCCATGGTATATTAATTTGTTTAGTAAATGTAGTTGATTGCAAATATTTTACCTCAGGATACAAATTGATTAATGTGGGTTGATGTAGATAAGAGGTAACCGTGAGATAGTACAAGATTAATAATAATTTCTAGCAAAGGTTAAACGATAATAACAATTACAGTCGAAATTAAAGGTAATTCTATCCATGCGTATATTTACACTTTGAACTGCAAATTAATAATGTTTGTCTCTACTAATGAACGCGAATTATTGCGCTGGATATTTCAGCCCCATTAGAAATGGTCTGAATCGCTAAAGCGTAGGAGTTTGGGCAATTGTGGTCACGAGCACCAATTTCTGATTGCCCTGATCGAGTACAGAAAAGCGATTGCGTAACTCGAGTTGGAAAGCTTTTCGTGTGTATGGGGCATGCAGTTTGTTTATACGAGAAGGAATACGAAAAGGGACCACGGAATTTTCCAGTATTTTGGGACCATGAAGAAAAAAATCTCCGTGGTCCCTTCCAGGGACTACGAGAAGGGACCACGGGCGAAATAGAAGAAAAAGTCCTTTATCTGTTTTGGTTATCAGGTCGGGAAAAAGTTCTTCAGTGTTTCATACAGTGATAGGCTGTGCCACTCGTTGTCAATATGCAACGTGACACCTAATCGATGTAAGCAGGCGGTATCGGAATACAAATTAAATGT
This sequence comes from Eugnorisma glareosa, assembly GCA_947578425.1. Classification (NCBI taxonomy): domain Eukaryota; kingdom Metazoa; phylum Arthropoda; class Insecta; order Lepidoptera; family Noctuidae; genus Eugnorisma; species Eugnorisma glareosa. The sequence goes on along the minus strand of OX387971.1, from coordinate 1,858,028 downwards.
AAACATTGTAGGGAAGCGATCGGAGCAGTAAACATACGAGACAAACAGGAGTATTGGTGCGGACGCGTGCGTCGAATGATCCGATCAGAATTTCTCATCCAAATGAATTTTATAAGGTAGTTTTTGCCAGTGGCTTCGCTCGCGTATATGGTCGGAAACGATTGAAGCCTATGAGTATGACACTCGGGGAACATTATCCCCGAGTATCTTAAGATTTGGATCTGTAGTTCCGAAGATTACCCCCAAACCTAACTTTACCTCTTTATAATATTAGCGTAGACTGTCTGGCTGTTACATTTTCAGGTCTTACGTATTGAACGGATTTCGATGGAAAGACGCACAGGTTTATGACCTGGGTTAGGATTTAGGATCATTTTGATCCCGCTAGTACATTCCCGTGGGATAATATCCGATATCCACGTGGGCGAAGCTTCGGGCATAACCTAGTTTGTGATACTCATGTATAAGCGTGGATGAAGAAAAAGAAGTATGTATGTAGTTATGGGTCGTAGGTGTCTTTTAGTAGTTTCTGCTTACCCCTCATAGGAAAAAGCGTGATTGTATACATACCTTACAGAGAGGCTGACTGTAGTATGAGCTTTGTTATTTTATATGACACACAATTACGTGAAACCACATAACGAGTACGTTATCAATGAAGTATAGCTTAGTAATCCATGCTACCATAATCGAACTACAAACATTACTGTTAGAAAACATGACCTAAAATGGTTGCTTAGATTTAAACGGGTTTATGTCTGGTTAAACAGTTCACAACATACATCACGCCCGACTTCTCCTGAACAGTTAGGCAGATGTGTACTTTTAGTACACCCATATTTCCCTAGTTAGGGTTGTCCGATGAAACAGAGGCTTGACCGGTTGTCTAGTGACCGCAACCGCGACTGCTGAACATGAGGTTCTGGGTTCGATTCCCGGATCGGGCAAAGTGTTATTGGGTTTTTCCAGTAGGAATTTCTCTGTAACGGAGTCTGGATTTGGATTTGTGCCCGGTTACTATTACATGGGACTTAAAACATAACTGGCGAAATGTGGGTATACTGTTAGGTACACCTCTGCCTAACCCTTCGGGCATTACAGGCGTGTTGTCATCTGTACTATAACATATCCCATAATATTATAAACAGGTAAAAGTTTGTAAGTTTGTGGGGGTAATCTCTGGATCTACTGAACCGATTTTGAAAATTCTTTCACTAATAGGAATCTACACTATCCCCGAGTGCCATAGGCTATATTTTACAACGTGCCCGTAAGATAATTTACGACAAAACGCGAGCGAAGCCGCGGGCAACAACTAGTGTTATGTATGCATGTAACCGGGGGCGTTCCTATTGCCATCAACTGGGCACAAGTCCTAGTTCCACACCTCAATAACCTGACTTAGTAACCCATAATGTTTAAAAAGAAAAAGAACTATTAGCAAACTTTTTACCGTTTGTCGGTACCTAAACCAAGACTCGAAGATATAAGTTCTCTAAATGCCATTAGGAAGGTTTTATGTGTTGTGTGTTGCTTACTAGCCCCTAAGGGCCAGACTTTATATCCCTTAGTTTCTTTAACAGTTCGCGAGGTAGAAAAAGCTTTCAGAACGAAAGATTTTAATCGTAAGATTTGCCACATTTTTCACCATACTTAGGTCGCACGAAAAAGTGATCACACTGAGAAGAGCTCACTCATCTTGTAAGAAATGATATCGTAATGATAGATACGATTTTCTAAGTGTCATTGTCAACGAACTCGTGACTAAAGACGCAATGGTCGATCTTTACGGTTAAGGAGTGCTTGCCAAGGTCGATCCGTAGATAGGTGACCATCACCTACATACCGATTTTTCTCCTTCCTTCCTCTTCTGTTATTCCCAGCTGTCCTTTGAAGATCTTTGACAGTCGTTGTGGGTAGTCAGTGGCCCGAAAGTCTGACAACCAGTCTTACCAAGAAGTATCGTGTTACCCAGTTCTAACTGGGTTGTGGAGGTCACTTAGGCAGTCGCTTCATGTAAAATGCTGGTATTCAGCTGCATCCGGTTATCTAACTATCATAAATCATTGTTTGAAACATTAATTCCCAAGTTTACACACAAGAGTAACGTAAAGTCGGATATTTGCCATCCCATTAACTGATTTGCAGTTTGGCACGACTTTAAGAGCTGCCATTTTTTCCCCTCATCAAAAAACTCACATTTTGCGCATCAGAAACATGACCCGTCAAGACTTTTAAAGGGTAAATGTTTTTGCACTAACAACTAATAATTTATAATACACCAATGCCCTTTGCCAATGGTTTTGCTTCGTCCACGTTCTATCTTCAATCTAGTAATAAACGCACGACGGTTGTAATAAATTAATAATAACACATTATATCGAAACGTGATACTAGCGAAATAAAAAGGTAAAGCAAATTACTAAAGACAGAGACGAATTGCGTACCTTAGCAACACGAGATTGCGCAGGAAAGGAAGACGTCTCCAGGGGCTTGAAACATAATTTTAAACATCATACTCTGTTACCACAAAATTGTCTTTGTTCAAACTTGAATAAAAGTGTTAAAAACTATTTGGCATGACTGCAAGACGAGAAATAAACAGGATTCCCGACTCTTGTCTTTATCCCAATTTAATTGAGTGTCTTCTCCTTCCATTGTTTCTATAGTATTGGTCATCTCATTAGTCCCTTTCTAGCCTTATTAGTATTCAAACAGTCCATCCATCGTTTCTATAGTCCTCCCTAATCTTAAAGCCATCCACATTCATACTAAAAACTTTCCTCACGACATTTTCCTAATCTTTTCAGTCACCGGGCCACTTCAGATTATCTCTTAAATCTGAATTCCTTTCTTATTCTATAAACCGAATTCGCATTTCATCAGCGTCTGCCTAGTCTTTTCCCGTCTATTTATTTTACTATTTATATACAGTACACAGTAGACAACACAGGAAAATAACATTATAAAATATGAGTACAAAGGTACTGCTTATTTCTTAAGAAATTTCTGCCAGCCACCCACGAAAGGAGAAATGAAAAAGAAATGTTGACAATAGTGTGTGAGAAAAGAAAGAGAATAATGTGTTTGTGTGCCTTACATATCTTACAACACCAACAATATTCAATAACAACCACCAACAATAACAACCTACAATATTCAATATAAATAAACATCTAAGTAAATGTTATGTAAATGCTAAGAAATATAAAGTAATAAAAATACATAAATCATAATGAGGTCTACTATGAGGAGAATATGTCCAGTCTAACCGAATGCACCCGAATACCAGTATTTGACATGGCATAGAGGGACTACGAATGTGATGGTCGTAACCTTCTTTCTGCGTAATACGATGGCAAATTCGTAACTAAGGACGAAAAACTGTGACGCAAACAAAACCTCCCCTATACTTAAACGTCAACCAAATCACAGTGATTCCAGCGAAATCCTTAAGTACACCTGCATCGGGCCCGCTCGCAATTACGCCCCGTACATTTCCGCTTATACATATATAATACGGTCATGCTAATGACTTCGATGTGACAAGGCTGAGTTGAGTTGCTTTTAACTGCCCAACTAAGGTTTCATAAAAAAAACCTGTTACTTCTACATAATTTAGAACACTTACGATGGTAATGTTCGTAAGAACGTAACGCACCATGCGTATATGAAGCAGTAGAGATCAAGGTTATGTTTTTGAGGAAACACTGCTCCTCTATTTCTACAATAGAAGTTCTGAAAGCCAGAACCTACAGTAGTAGGATCATCAAAATCTCGCTAAGAGAGTGAAAAAAACTCAGGGAAATAATATTGTGCTTTATAAACAAGTCGATTTTCTTCCTTCCTTTCTAACATTATTATTACTAGACCGATTATTCATCTCCCTGCTCGTACGTGAGCGAGAAATCTCAGAGATGTTACGTGCACTGTGCACATAAATTCGCTTAGTATATACAGCGTTCGTGATTCAGTTTCCAAACATGTAAACAAGTGTGCTTTTTTGGAAAAAACAACTTTATTACCCCAACGCCAAGGTCCTTTTCCAAGGACGTTTTCAATGGGGCTAGTCATTCTGACACCAAATTCTTTCATACTGGCCTAAAGATATTGGTTTATAAAATAACAATAATTCCAATCATTGTTATTTTAGGACTTGAATAATGGATAATTTCACAAAAAAGGTCTAGTTGTGAAATTATCCTCCTCGACCTATCATAAATGCAAGGTGTCTGATACATTACTTCTCAAATATCGTAAATGTTTCGTATACAATTTCAAAGGTGTCATTTACATTCGGACTCATCCTAGCGTATACTTGGATGAACTGCTGGGGGCTGCGTTACTCAAAGGAAATGTTGCAAATGGTGACTTTATGCAAGGCTTCCGCCTTCGTGTTTAATTAGTTTGAAGTTTTATGATAATATGTCTACTTTCTGCAATAAGGTGTATTTTTTTGCCATGCCACAAACCCGCCACGCTATTCCTAAAAAACCAGAACCAACCGTAGCTAGTAGCTACCACCAGAAAAGCCACGAAGCAATGAATCCCGAGTTCTTGACGAGTCCTGTAGAAATTATTCAACTGTCTTGGATCCCGCAAAGAAATTAATCAGAAAAGTATAGCCGAAGACTAAAAACATCAGTTAACTGGACTCTGTGACAACATCTGGGGCACCTGATATCGTGCCCAGTATCCCCAGCCCACATCCTTGAATTGCCTACAGGAATTGATGGACGTTTTCGATAGCAACTAACTAAATCGCATCTACATAAATTCAGGGCCGACTCTCATACTCGTAATAGATATTTATCCACACGCTAAGAAGTAAGGAAGCATACCTCCTTACTGTAGACCTTCCCTCTTTCTGTCTTCCTCCTTTAGCAACATCATAAAGTTGCTTTAAAGAGCCTATCGTCTCTTAAAGCGGCATGCAACCAATAGCAGAACCTAATAATATTCAGACAATATTTGGTCATTTTACTTCAGAAATTCGCAGTCTTATATTTAGGTAAACTATGGAAAATGCTGTAATGTTTTCTTTACAAAAGGAGGCTGGCTTATATTATTTTGTCGCTGACGTAACTTAGGATGACATCAGCACCGTATATCATAGTTAAGGCATTGTAGAAACAAAGACAAGTAAAAGATTGTATTCTAAGACCAAAGCCATATTTTTGATATGTAAATAAAATTGTCATCCATCTACATTTCAACAAGCTAGCTTATTTACTCATGCAAATCAGCTGGTTCGAATTAAATGGCTCTAAATCTTATCTAGTCTAATCTCAGAAACAGCTGGAGCCGTAACAGTAATCAATTGCGAAGTGACAAATCCCACAATCACTTCGATTTATCAGCTCAAGGAATTAGGTAAGTACAGTCAATAACAGAAATGAATGGCTCTGTTATGGCACCTGTGATTGAAAATTTGTGACAAAATCAGCCGTCATGGTATGGCCATGTGGTGATTGGATATCATGCAGATGTATGAGGAGAATGAATTGAGGAAAGTTTTGAGTGTGAATGTGGATGGCTTAAGAGTACAGGAGGCTCAAGAAGCGGTGGATGGACAGTGTAAAAGATAATTTAGCCGGAATTTGACTCTCGACTACTAAGATTACGAGAAATAGAGAACTATGGAAAAAGACAAGCCGCGCCTAACAAAAAAAAATTGTCTTAAGAGCAAGGGAATGATGATGATGAACAGAACTGCCCAGGTAAAGTTGAAAAAAAAAAAACACTGTACAGACAGTTAATAAGAAAAATGCCTACAAGGCAAGGTTAATAAAGTTCAATTTCTGCTAACGACAACTCGCGGAAGGCAGTATTGTTAGCACGAATACCTGTTCAATTCAGATTGGACTAAAAAGATTGGTAACCGTATTCCATTGTGAAGTAATTAGAATTGACAAAAAAGGCCGGCGACATTGAGGGCTGAAGACCAAAAACCATTGACAACACAACTGAGGAAGCCGTGAACTAACAATGTGCCGTTTTCTATTGAATTCAGATGCAATTATTTTCTTCCCTACGACTCTATGGGAGTGTGTGGTGGAACATTGGAACAGATAATTACGGTAGCAGAGACAGTTACAACTGTTTATTACAAGCACGTATTATATTCGAAATTTTGCACTACTTTCAGGATCACTTGCACCGCAAATCGCTAAGCACGTTTTTAAAACAACACTGTATCGCTGTCATGTTCCAAGGTTCGTTAGAAACACAACCACAGACACAACTGTTTTTTTTTTTCATTTAGCGTTCAGTTTGTAGTGCAAGTGGACCTTATGCCAGGTAAACAAATCTTTTTGAAAGAAACAGGACCCCACCCGCACTTGACTTTGCAAGATTACGTTGTGTTAACAGGTTGGCTATTCAGGTTGGCAGGTAAAGGTACCCTAGCAAAAAATATATCACAAATATTGGCGCCAACCAAAAAGACTGCGGCGAACCAGGACCGCAGGTTGATGAAATGATATTTTTTTAAAAATGGCTATATAGTTATTCAAAAATTCTTTGCAAACAAAGGTTTTGAATACAGAATGTGAACTTTCTCAGTTGCCAGCATATCCAATTTTTCAGACTTCCCAATGTGACTTTTCGCTGCATAATTTCGTAGCTTGACAGCAGATTCGTCGCGGCTGAACGATTATATAATATATGGAAAAAGCATTTCGTTGTTAACAAAATCTGGCGCAAAAGGTAAATATTTATAAATAGAAAAGATTTTAACTTTTGGGTTGCTCAACTACTGTTTCTGGTCAAATCCTACAAAAGGATCTGAGTGACCATTTTGATGAATGCCTCTGACAAAATGAGATCATTTTTTACAAAATATCTACTTACGCACAATGTAATATCCATTTCCATAGACAACAAGACTATCAAAAGGAACAACCCCAGATAATATTTGATTCTGTTCAAATTCCTATAAATTCAATCAACTGTAGTGCTTTCAATATAAAACGAGTATCTAGATTTCAAAGGCTTGGTCTAATTAATTGGTCCTTAGGGCGATTTAGTCCTTCTTGCTAGCTTGACGATATTAAGCCGACTGTTTTTTTCATGGTTTGCAAAATTCTAACGAAGAAAATCCTAACTATGTTTTCTGAAGGGTTAACATCTGTCCGGATTTGTATGGACCTGTCCGGCTTTTTGCGACAGTCAAATCTCGTGAACCAATAAACCAATCACGAGCGCCCATAGTAGCGCATTTGTGAGCAAGCAATAATGGCATCGCATTTGGGGTGCAACATACCTTTGCATGAAATCAATAGGCCCGTTACCAAACACCACGGCTGCGGTCGCGTGATTCTAAGCCATACACCCTTGTTATGGCAATTCCTAATACATTTTTGCTCGAATTCATTAGTATTGTGAGGATAACGACCTCTGAATGATCCAATAGCTTTATAGCAGCTAGCAGCTATACTAGGATCTATTGGCGCGTAGAAATCGAAACAAGCGACTTCTTATTTTTTCAATACATTTCACACCATTTCGCAATTGATAATAGCGTCCCCCCGTCAACGTCCTTCAACCACTACAATCTTTTCAGAGACTTAAATCTCCTGCCTTTCGAGGTACGATATTTCGTCCAAAACATCTAAGTAAATACGACCTTAAGTAGAGGCTTTGCGTCCCTTCATTAAGCTTTAAGTTTTGATCTCACCGAGGCATTAAAGTGACGACAACATCTCTTTGGAGATGACACAAAGACGGTGACAAAAGGAGGATTAGAATGACAACTTGAATGTCAGTATCATCTCATCTGCCGAGCCCTTTTCCCAACTATGTTGAGGACTTGAGGTCGGTTTCTAGCCGCATGCAGCTGGATACCAGTATTTTACAAGGAGCGATTGCCTAACTAAACTCTACAACCTACTTACTGGGCAATACGATACCCTTTGGGTGGGCTGGTTGTCAAACTTTCGGGCTTCTGACTACTCGTAAGAACCCTCAAGGATCTGCAAATGACAGCCAGGACCTAAGGTAAAAAGTGCTTTTCGAAGCAGAGAAGAGCTCGATATGTGACGGATTAAAATCTCAGATTTTTTAATTTATTCCGTAGGCATTAGTTTCGCCCAGGTGAAGACTAAAGAGGCAATTAAACATGTTCGTCCAATTGTTTACTCGGACACAATAACGCAACAGTATTGCGCAAGCGGAGAAAGTAGCTGGCTTAGAAACTATGAGTTTCTTACGTTAAACAGTTATTGTTTTTGAGCCTTTTAGGGTTGGCAAAAGACCCAACTTGGATTTTACAAGAATCAAAACCGCGGTCGAAACGTAATTTGTTCTAAAGGACCACAAATAAACGGTAGCGTAGATTTATTTGGACGTGTGGACAATTTTAAATACAGCAATGCGTTTCGTATCACAGTGCTTTCCCGCAGTAGATAGGTACTCATTGCGGATAACCGACTCTGATACATGTGTCGTTACTCTCTCGTTTACAGGGCAGGTATCAACGATGCCCATTCATTATTCAGATTCCATTTTTTGTCGAAACCTTAGATTCGCCTTTACAGTTTAAGCTGTTACGTAAAAGCAGTGAATATTTGCCAAATTTCGAGCACCACACGAACCCTTTTGAACTGATAGCATAACGTAGGCCATAGCCTCGAATCTTTATTCCTAAAGAAGAGCATTCGATAAGTATTTTTATTATCTTCGTACATTTTAAGAACACCCAGATCTTTAGAACAAGTTTATAAAAGGAGATCTGATATCCCGCCCAAACTGCAGCCAAGAACTGCAAAGTTGTGTGCTCCATCACAAATGTGATAGTTTAAGTACGTTTAACCCTCGATGGGTGGTAGTGAGGCGGTGACGTCACTGCTGAAAGGCCGTTCACACCGTCTTGCCCCACTGACCTCTGGAAGTACACTGAAAGGACTGGCGCTTAACCATTAATCCCCCTTCGAAATGCGGTGAGCTGATATTGTAAATTCAAATCTCCGCCGTTCATCAAGCGGTGACTTTGATTTAATATTGGAAATGGTTATTTATAGGTTCCCCAGCTCTAAATAAAATTATGGCAATTTAAATATACGAAATGGGACAACGTGAACAATATCGTAACCTACTTTGGTTACGATATTGTTCACGTTGTCCCTCTTTCGTATACTTTACTTGCAAGAGCCAACTGACTGCCGTCGCGCGTCGGTACAAGTTTAAGATGTGAAACATGGCGAATATGTTATTTTGATTGAAATTGTCACTATGATGTTATAAGACATTTCTTCTGATTGTATCTCATCTTCCTGCCATGATACTTGAGTTTTGACCCATCCATGTTCCTTCTTTTGCCTTTTGTATTCCAGGGCCGCGGTATCTCTTTCGAACAGTCCCGCAACCCTGGCAGGCATCGGTCCTTTCGGAGCCCTTCCCGTTTGCTGACATCTCTTTGAGGCGCGCGTGGAACACGAACGTGCCGTCGATACGGCCTGTCGTTATAAGACGGACGGACGGCGAGCTAGCCCATTACTCACCGTCCACAGGCTCGCGCCTACGATGGCCACGTGGTGGCTCCACGACGCCCAGGGCGTCTTCCGCGGCGGCTGAGACGTGAGGCACTCTCACGTCCCGCCACCTCCTTCGCTAGCAAGACTGCTTCGCAGAAGCAGGTGGTGGTGTCCCATTCCCTCTCGCTCCGCAATGGATTGAACCAGGGCCAGACGCGAGAGGTCGCCGCCGCCAACGAGTTACTTTGGAATCACGTTTTTCCTTTCATTTTCCCCGGTGTCAAGCGTCAACCGTGCATGGTGGATGTGGTGGTCGGTGGACGGTATCATTTACTCCTTTTTCTCATAGGCTATCTTGAATCGGTTTGATTCCAGCCACATTTTATTAGAAAATGGTTTGCATTATTTATATTTAAATTAGCAATTCGATTTGATCAGCACGCTGATAATATAGTATAAACAACGCGTTACTCGTTAATGGCTTTCTAGTCGGCGATTAACAAGCAATTTGTTGGATAAACAAAGATCATATTAATAAGGCTTTTAGATCAAAATCGAATACGTGTTGACAAATTTATTATTTGCGAAGTCCGAATAACTATCGATCTACATGCCAATTGCCACTACAAGGACATAGGTCTCATCTATGTGAGAGGCAAGAGCTATAATCTGCCACGCGGGCCCAATGCTGGGTGGTGGATGAAACACGTCTTTAATTTTTCGGTTCGAGGACATGCCGGTTTTTTCACAATATTAACCTTCACTATTTGAAGAGCTGTGGTGGCTAAATAATTTAAATAAAGTTTAAATGCCTGTCTGCGTTCGAACCGGTGCCGGCGGCAACTCACAAGTATTTGTCTTTACGGCTAGGCACCACTGTGGAGACAGTATAATGTGAGGAGTTTTTATGTTATCGCAGCCCTCTATACGAGTCTAAAGGAGAAGCTTCAGCGGTTATTGAACAAAGGCAACACCTACTTGAACTGCTCAGTGGGGTGAACCCTTAATATAATACGTGACAAAATCACTGAACGGTGTGGAGTGGCTTTGATTAATATTCAGAGGGTTTAAGGTAAACGCACAGTTAAGCACTTGCCGGATCAGCATCGCCTCAACTCGAGCCGTTCAGGATACCTTGACTGCAACACACACTTTTAAGAAGCACCGTAAAGACATCGCCTTGGAACAGTAGAAATGAGGCGATGTGATGGATGACCTCACATAACAAGGCATTTTTTTTACGATTTACCGTTTTTTGATTTCGATACCTATCACGTTTGTCCAATTTTGCTAGCTAATTAAAGGGTCTTGAATATTTTTGTATGGAGCCCGAAAACTTAAAATGGCGGAAAAGTAGGCAGGCTAAAATATTCAAACCCCGTTCACCATGTATGAAGTTTAGTATGCTATAAGCTTAATGGGGTGATTAATTGTTCAGAGAACTTTGAGTATTATACCGTTTATGTAGCAGATTTATTTACTAGTGACATCCGCTGCGGATCGGAAATACTCGTATCGACAGTCAACAACACGCACGTCGTCGCAATTAAATATGCATTACGAATAATTACGGAGCGAGGGAAATGCAATGTTAACCCTCTCGGAACAAACGAGAGTAACCATGTTTTTTTTAACAGGACTTTTTTCGATGTGGCGTCTCGCAGGTCAACCTAGGAGGTTGTCTTAACCAGACTATCCAGCGATTGCCTTGTAAACATTTCGTCCAGCCGGGGTCTTTTAAACAGAGATATATTTTTTGGTGTACTAACTTGTGCCTTTAACCACAGGCGACCGCAGCTCACCGCATACTTACTCTGTTTCTATCGACTTTCGAAACCAATATAATTCACGTTAAACAGGCAAAGTTCTTACGTTTATTACAGCTTTGAAATAGATGATAATGTTGTAAGCTATTATATCATTTAGTTTCTGTCAATTTTAGAGTCTTTTTTGATATTGGATTGTTTAGAGGGAATTCTGGGGGCCTAAAACTCCCAAATAATTGAAATGTTCTAAAATTGAGCAATAAAATAATGAGGAAGAGATACAGTACCTAACTACATATTGATTAAATAATTAATCCTTCGTCTTGCACGTGTGCCTCAATCTTGCTGATAAAACCAGTCTAATAAATTATGTAAGTCATATTTTTGTAACACTTTTACGATTTTTGAAGCTTATTAATTTTATCGCAGTTTCGAGTAATAAATACGCTTATATTTCTACCCGGTAGTATGATATATCATTGTGACGGTTTAATTGATTAACGATTATGAGAAAAGTAGGAAATTAAATGTGTGTTATGTACGAAGTTTTACAAATATAATTTCCCGAGTTCGCATCTGTCTGAGCAAATAAATCTCAAATGAGATCAGTCAGACGCGCAATCATTGCGGACATATCGACTCCATGTTGATTCAACGTGTAGTGTGATAACCAATTTATCAGGTTACGAGCTCTGCAAATTATATTAAGGATACTCAATTGGTGCCAATGTAATTTGCATTTAAAATAGAACACTATCTGACCCCGACGTATATTAGTATCCGACATGTTTGCGTGAAACCAAAGAGATTTAAGATACTACCAGCGAGGCCTAAAATAAATGTTATGGAAAAATGTAATCCCATGTCTCAGTGATGCCTTAAAGCAAAATGACATAAAAAAGGATGACACGTGACACTTGTACCGACACTAACCAGTTGGTTATTGCAAGTAGATTACGATGTCGCTTGGTGTCGTCTATCGCAACGGAAGTATTTTATCCTAGAAATCTCAGCTCTCAGAAATGAAAAAGTGAGTATTTTGAAAAATATGACTAAACAAAACTAGTTACGGTTAGTGGTTTGTTCGCGTTCATTTTCGCCCTTCACTTAATGAGGTTTTGTAGGCCAAACAACATCAAAGGGACCTCAATAAGTCCTTCACGATAAACAAAAACTTTTTTGTCTATGACAATACTTCAATAGCTTTATCCTTTAGTGATTCATATTTTCGATATATAGTGCGGCCGAGCATAACCCATCATTTATATTAATTAGGATATTGTTAACCTTTCCAAACCTATCGAATTTATAACCATACAGTAAATGCGAAAGTAGCAAAAAATTGCAATATGGGGTCAAAAATTTTAATCCATAAAACTTGGCAGCCATGTATGTAAAATCGTTTTCTGTCAAAAATATTTTTTTTTTTTTTCAAAAGTAAATATTTTTGACAGAAAACGATTTTTCTAGACATAATTCTGTTAAAACTCCTAGAAATCACTTTATGTTTCATTAAATAATATTCGTGATGTTCATTGAATACAAAATGCATATCATTGGCATGAACATGGCAAATGTTAGCTAGTTATCTATTTTGTATAACAAGGTATTAGGCTGTAATTCTGTATAAAAATCTTTCATGATAATTTCAAAGATAGTGATGATAACAGTGCCATCATGTTAGTGTTACATGTGCAAAATAATATCTCTATCCAAATTTTCACCAAAAATCAGACAGCAACAAAAAAAAAACAATGGTACTGTCCAACTTTAAAATAAATAGTCATTGTCACCCTATTTATAGGTACCCTATATACTTTTTGTGTTGGACCCTTTTTAGTTTTACCTGCCAATGTTGTGATGGATTTCAAAATCATGAGTCACTTAATCAACACCTGTGTTAATGAAACTTTTGAAGCTGACTCATCAGATAAGTCCTAATCAATCATAATTAAATTGATAACAAAACTTTTGCAAGAAACATCAGATTTTGTTATAACTGGACATTTCAACACAAGGGCTTTTTCCTCTCCTTGATTAAAATTCATGTCACCTATCCCTTACACCTTGCATTTAAAAATGATATTCAAGTTCTACAGAAAGGGTCAAGGGGCCTCCCCCTTGACCCTTTTAGGAGGGTTAAGGGGCCAATCTTACAAGACTTATAAAAAATATCTTTAAAAGATGTTTCATTTCAATTATATAAATATGTATTTGCAGACAAACTGGTTATCAGTTGACCTGAAGCCCTTGGATGTTAAACGTGATTGACCTATGACTCATCAATGTGGTAGAGTTATTGATCACATTCACATCTTAATTAAGTATTTATTTAATTATTTGTGTTATGTTGAGTAATAATAATAATAATAATAAATATCGCTGGACATTACACACAGCGCCATCTAGGTGCCACACTAAGCAACGAGGCTTGTGTCGTGGACACCAGACAGTTGATACTAATACATAGATACTTTTTGTTTGTAAATACATACTTATTATATATATAAACATCCATGACTCAGAAACAAATGTCCATGCTCATCACACAAACATTTGCTCCTACCGGGATTCGAACCCGGGACCCTAAGAACGTAAGGCAGCCTCACAACCGCTGCGCCATTCGGGTCGTCATTCGGGTCGTGAGTGGTTTTAGATAAATGAAAAAATAGTTTTTCTAATTTATGATTCAATAGAAAATGGCATTGCTACCTGGCCTATAACTATAGCATGTTTTCACCAACACCCAAATTAAAATAAAAAGTTTTTCCTAATGTTATTTAAACACACCTACCAATTTTTTGGTTTGTTATAATGGTCAAGTCATTGTAGACATAAATCTTACTTTCTTTTAGAGCAAGAAAGTGGTATACTGCTAAAAAAGAGTACATTCAAATGTGGAAAAGGTTTGGTTTGGTTAAATTTATAATTATTATGGACTGGTAATTCTGAGATAGTTGTTTGGCAATGGTCTGTAAGATGCTAACTAAACGGCAGAGGGACACCTTATAGATACACACAATGAGGTGATTGTATTATCACCAGTAATTTATATTCTGGAACAAGTAGTCACACAAAACTATTTTCAGTTGTTGAGGTAATACTGAGCACTTGCTGAGCTTGACTGTTTCAGTGTCAACTTGTCTCAGCTTCACATAAATAGAAAGAGAGTAGGGAGACCTTTACCCTGCAGCGGTTCATCACAGGCTCATTATAATTTGATCTAGACATCAACTAAATAAAAAACAATGATAATTACCTCCTCAATATCCTTGTGGAATTTGATAGGGCGCATCAAATAAAACTGTATAGAGAAGTAAATGAAGTTTATCACAACAAAAGCACTGTTCCACAGCACAGCGTCCAGGTAGCACTCAATGCTCCACGCCCACATGCCAGAGAAGGCGCAGCCTAGAATCAGCGCCACGCGAAGCCACACCAGCCCGCTGGGCGTGTGAGGCGCGAGGAAAGACAGCAGGAAGAACACATTGGCCACTTGGAAAAATATATGGTTCACTGGCCGCCACTTCGGACAGTGGTTCAAGTACAAGTCCCACATCGACGGGCGCTCGTGCACCGTCACATTCACCAGGTCGGCCGACTGCCCCGATAGCTTCGTCGTCTCCAGCAGCCCCATCTCGCTCACGGCCCGCTCCGCCGTGCTGGGCGGGCTAGCGACCCCGCTGCCGTCACTGCTGGCCGGCGCCTCCGTTGTGACATTCTGCAGACCACTTATCATACCGATCGCTAAGGCACTGAGAAACAACATAGTCCCACCGCGCTCTCACACACACTCCGATTGAATTTGTCATCGAAATTCCAGCGGCAATTGGCATTTGATCGTTGTTATGTTACACTAGAACCCGGGTTTTTTCGTCTATAATATTTAAAAACATTAATTTGTAAAAGTTTTTCTATTTATTTTAGATACAAAATTATAATCGCACCGCTGCACACTTATACTAAACTAATAAACGCAAATGCACCCAGAAAGTCAACTAATAATACATCAGTCACTAAAATTAGAATAACTTATTTTGAATTAAATTCCTTCAAGAGTCCAAAATAAAACGTTAGGAAACAGTAAAGCAAACAATCGAAGCACACCAATGACAAGCAGCACTGTGTATTATTGACAGAAACCATAGAGAAGTTATAGTGAGTTAGTGCTGCACTCGAAAATACTAAAAACATTAAAAAGCACTGACTGAGATCAAAGAGAGATAGGTTGCAAAAAATTTAACAAGAAATAAAAATAGTTCCCTAGTCCTTAAGATTAATTAAACCTACGGAACCAGATAGCAAAAGGTACTGGTATATCCTTTACTTATATTCTTTTCTCACTGATTTGAAAACCAACTAAATTAGTCAGTTTCACGCGTGGACATGCCTAGAGTGGGTTTTCGTAAAGTTCGTTATAGAATAATAACTGATTATTTACGGACGTTTATGCAAAAATGGTAAATCATTTAGCAAGCTTCCTTGATTTTTTACACAATTGGCGAAGACAGCGTATTTTAAAATCCCGTAAATTCTAAGCTGATAGCAACCTGTACCGAGCGGTCCACTTAACTTCACACTGCAGGAGACCTTAATACCTTATGGCTTGGAGATGTTTTATGTGGTCGCGATCATTAGCAGTGAGGGAACGACGAAAAAGAAGAAAAAATAGTAATCACGAACGACGAAGAAGAAGAAGAAATAGTAATCACTATCATGGGATTCGTAAACACGCACGGAGTTGTTGTCACGCTGCTAGCTGCTTGTCAGTGTCAGTAGCAAATGTCATTTGTTAAAAGTGTTGTGTTGAAACTGAAACCAAAAGGCAGAAAGGCGGCATGAAATTCTGAATATATTTTGATATTCCTTTACTTTATTTATGTGATGTTTTGTTCCAATAATGTCTGTGCCGTTTGATATGCTACTGCATCCTGAACTTTTAAGTAATGAACAGTTAATTTCTATCATTCAAGAGGTAAAGATCGCATTTTTCTATTTTGATATTGATCAAAACAAAAAGAGGTGACTGATTTTTGTTATCAATTTATATTTTCAGAGGCATCTACGTGTTCCAAACATCGGTCTTATGCATAGAGATGAACTATTAGATGTATTCCATCATTATTGTGTGCCTTACGGCCAAAGAAAGTATAGAGATTCTGGGAGAGGCAAATTATTGAACAAAACGCGCCAACCTAGCCCTGAACCAACAAAAAAGTTGAATATCATGATAAATCAAGAAATCAAACAAAATAATATCAATGCAAACTGTGAAAGGCTGAAGCCACCACCGGAGTGCCTTTCCAGCCAAATAAAGAGGATCAAAATTGAGACAAGAATTGCGCCTATTACAAACCCGTCAACCTTCTCCAATTTCAGTAAAAGGAAAATCTGTATAGATTCTGTAAGTAGTAGTACTCCATTGAAATCAGATAGTTATATACCTACACAGATATACTTGTTAAACATAGGACACACCCCATTCTTTGCACCGGGGTTTAAGAATAAGATTGACTACTTCTTTAGTTTTAACTTTAGTCTAGTTACTACTCTCACAATACTCAAGTCTACTAACTCAGTTAACATTTAACCGAGATGGTTCACCTTTGAATACTATAAACAAAATTACATTTGATCACGGCAATGAACTCCTCCAATGCTTAAAGACCAGACAAAAAGAAATCATTTCTTTATCTTTTCTTTTCAGATGACATTAGCAAGTGACTGCCCTCCACCAAAGAAAGAAAAGAAACCTATAACGTGGCCATAAATAGCAAAAATTATATAAAACTAATGAGAATGTATAAGAAGATTGCTCATCATTTCAATTGTCCAATCATTTCTTATATCTCAATCGACACCAACGTTACTCTGTGTCATCCCACTGCTGGGCAAAGGCATCTCCCTATGACTTCCAAATCTTTAAATCCAGGGCTAATGTAGACCGCTGATTATTGGTTTTGTCCGGCTCATCATGCAATATCCTACAAGGTTAGCTGCGATGCCTTCTTGCTGTGTCAACAGCGAGCACGAGCGAGTGTGTGCACAACAGCAACTTTATTGAAACAAAATTAAAGATCACTGGGACAAGGACCTTATAGCATTGTTATCATTCCGGAATCATAATAGTCCAGTCTTCAAGCAAGTATGTAATGTTTAATTTTATGATCACAGTTAGAGATCAGTGTCTATGGAGTTTCTTGCCCATTATTTTCCATAGAGATCTATGCGTTGAAACGGGCAACTACAGTACTTTCACAAATCATTATGCCTTGTGACTGGGAGTGTAGGTCTCTTTGGTTTTTGAAAGTTCAAAAGTTCTTGTAATGGTTAAATGGTTTTTTCAACAATCATCTGTCCTGAGTGTTTAAATAATCTGTTACCATATATCATGATTTTTGAGGTTCTACCTCAAACTAAAAACAAATCTTCATCATTTTGACTATTGTAATTTGTCAAATGGCATTAATGTTTTAGGATGATTTAAACTACTTAACACTTAGGCTGTGTACTCATTAGGTGAACAGTGTGCCGCTGACTGTTTGCTTGCAGTTCACCTCCTTATATATTCTAAAGGGAGTGTCCATACAGCGCGTACTGTACGCAGTTGCGGCGTTTCGCTTGCCGCCTAATTCAGTGAGAGCCCTCGGCGGAAATTACGCGTGAACTGCGGCAGCTGGGCCTTCTTTGCCAAGATTTCGAAGCTTCGCGGCTAATTTGCGACAGTTCGCCGCTGACTCGACATTGTCTACGATCGACTCGCCGCTCAGTCAATCAGCGGGCAGTCAGCCGCTCACTGTTCGCCTAATGCAGACACAGCCTTAGACAAATCATAATAACAGGCAAATGGCCTAAAATACCAACCTTTTTAATGTGTGTGATACCTTTACATGTTCTGAACAAAAACTGAATGGACAATATAATTAAACAACAAAATTTTATAAAAATCGGATAATAAAATGTTGAGTGCCCATTAAGTTTTTGTTATTTAGAAAAAGGTAATTAAATTAGATTTTTGATTATTGCATAAGCAGCTCAAGACAGTTATGGATTCAATTAGCTATAGACTTACCTCTTTTATGGATTATTTTAGTTTTGCAAAATCATTTTAGTTGTTATTATGTTAAATAAGGCACCAAATATAAAAATTAAAACTACTATCATAATTATGATAAAATCAATGGATTCAATAAGTACATTCATTTAGTGTTATGTTGTTTACTTGGTGTATAACAGCTGCATTTGTGTTAAACAAAACAAATATTAAAGCAGGTTCACACATCAGGTCAAGGGCTAATGTTGGACTCGGGGCTAAGTGTATTTATGAGTTATACTTCTTCAAGATGATGAAAACAAAACTAACAAAAGAAATGGTCAACACAGCTTCTTAGATTTTATTCTTTCAATAGTTACCTACTAGTTAATATGTGTGAAATTGTATTAAAATCATTGTTCTAAGTAGCCAACCACCGTAGAGAGCATATAATAACTTCTAGACCCAAGATTCACAGAAAATAGAAACTGACCACATTTGTCGATGCGTAGATCACGTATCATTACATTTTTGTCGCTTTTGGTTCGGCACGGTGTCGAGCCACTTCGGGTGGCGTCGTCTGAACCTAAAGGAGGCGAAGGCGAATGGCTGATGCTCTATTTGACTGGCTGAAGCTGATTTCGCGTCTTTGTGTGTGGTAATTCCATGAAGAACAATTTGTATAACAGGATGTTTATCACATTTCAATATAATAGATGTCAATTTATCTGTAGTGTCACGTTTGAACCATCACATAGAAATGATATGTTATAGTTATAAGTTTCGCTGTTTTTAAAGTTCTGAGTGGAACCCCATATAGTATTTTATATCTAATCTCAAATAAGCCATTTTGGGACCTAATAACCGTCACGTAAATTGTTTGTGTTTATGTTATCATACCAGGCCACATGCGTTTAATACTGATGAAGTTCTGCAGGGTTGTGCGATAGTCACCTGCATCCGACGCGGAATGAATCGACCAGTCATTTTAAGCTGGAAGCGTGGTGGCGAATCATATTTTGATCAACATACAACCTGACATAGTCCTGCAAATTGCAAAAAACATAAATAACAAAATTTGAATTTCGCGGGCTACCTACTCTGGCGCTTAAACCCTTCCCAATAGGGAAGGCAGGTCAAAGCTGATTGTAGATGGCGTGTCCATATCTTAGTCCCAATCTGACCAATGAGGTCAAGCTATTTTGAACTATAAAATGACATTGACAGATCTTCAACCAATGACGTTACTTGGTACAAGCTATGCTAGCGCCATTAAATTTACGGTTGCCTTCCCCATTTCTTACAACTTTCCCAAAAAAAAAATAAGCGCTTCGTGCAAAAAAATCGTGTGTAAAACTAGTCCAACAATTTCAATACAGGTTTCAAAAGCTATTTATTTTTTCAAAAATCATTTATTTATTCTTAGGTATGACGGGTAGAATTACCTTCTAGAACAAGCTTATGAGAACTTGCAGGTGACTTAATCGCCACTCTATTTATTAAAGAAATTAAGTACCAAAGAATATTTGCGTTACATTTTGCTAGTATTATGGCTAATCACCGGGGATTTGCCGTGACGGTTATGCAAAAATTTACTAGGCTAGGTCACATATATTAAATTGTTATGGGTTATTGAGTTACAGATGTTTGTCATTGTAATTTTGAATGTTATTCATGCAGCCAAATGAATTAAAAGTATGACTGTTTATTTGTAAATAAGTAGTTAAATACAGGCCTACCGTTTTACTGAGCGGTGCCAAAGGCTGGCAGGCTGAGATCTTTAGAGCGAACATTGACAGCTCAAGTTAAGTACAGTCGCCCTTCACCCGAAAATTAACCTTATTTGTATATTGTATAAAGTTATTATGCATATTCCTACAAGCGACTGTGATCAAGCGTATCATACAAATAATAACATTAACTCAATACAAATAAGGTTAATTTTAGGATGTAGCGCAACTGTTGTTTAACTATTCCATGGCCATAATGCGAGTTTGTAAACCTATTCGTAAACTACAATTTGCACTGAAAATGAATAAGCGCTGTCTGGTGGCAATAATCGGAAACAACTACAGTCAAATTGAACTTATTATAGTGCGATCGATTTAGTTTTGTCAGCTATAAAAACTCACACTAGGCCCACTGAGGTAGCTGCGTGGTGCGGGAGGGAATGTTGATACCCGTCACTGGGCAACACTTTTTTCCACGACGTGATCTATGCCTCGTTAGTCTAGCGGTCGCAAGCTCGACTATATACAGTGTACTCTGTGTCGACTGCCGAGGATGAGGTTTTGGGTGCTGGGTGGTCAAACTTTTATTGGGTTTTTTCATCAGGAATTTCTCAGCAGCTACGGAGTCTGGATTTGTAGCCGACTGCCCGGTCTATGGCAATGGGGGCTATCGCGTGTGAATTCACCGCTAGAGGCGCTAGTGTAGCGCTAGGCCACCGAAATGTCAGATTTCATAGGAAGTTCACGCTTTGCGTGCTTTTTTATCACATATTTTTACTATAATTCACGATTGTATCAAGATTTAGCTATTCCTGATTAATTAAGACTTGAATATTTTAAGTAGCAACTTATGATCTTATTTGTTAGTACTTTGAGGTAAAATGATTTTTAATTGTTTCAAAATTATTATTGTAAATAAATGTACCTATCTGAAGTTTACACTATGTTGTTATACTTAATAAAATAAACTTTTTATGAAGTTATTGGTACTGTAAAGTATAAAATAGAATTATTGACATAACCTTACGCGACAGTGGCGCCATCTGGTGAGCTCAAAAACGATGGAAGCCCTCATTGGCTCGCCCCCGATGATATTATAATAAAGAAAGATTGCGTTGTTACCGACTGCGATACATAATACGAATCGTATGATACAGAAAGAGATAGCTATCTGTAGTGTAGTACTTAAATTACGACAATTGTCTGAATTTGTCTGCAACAACTTGTGCGCGCTAGTGCGATATCTACCTCTTTTTATTTGTAATATCATTGCTGGCCTCCTATTACATGGGGCTTAAACATATCTAGCGAAATATGGGTGTACTTTTAGGTACACCTTTGCCTAATCCTTCGGGGTTTACAGGCGTGATGCTGTGATCTTTCTCGTTGGCGTAAGGTTCCTTTTGGGATAAAAAAAAAAATCTGTCAAAGTTCCTACTCCGCCTCATGCACCTGTCTCGGTTAAACGTTTGGCCTGCTGTAGCTATAAAAATTGAGTTTGTATATTATTCAAGTTAATGTTCGCTTTTATGATGAGCTTCAGTCTTATTTGTATAGATAGCCAAGTGTTCCTGCAATGCTATATTTTAGTTCAATTGACTTGTACATATTATTGTATTTAGGTAAGTTATCTTGTATTTTATGGATGAAATCGGAATTACATGGACTTTTTGAATATAATTGTTTTTAATATGATGTGGTTCTGCTTGAGATGATTGTTGAAACGTTTACAGGTTCCAAATAAGAAGTTGCCTGCTCGTCTCACTATCGCTCCCTATGGCGCTCCCTAACCGGAGCCTTCCCCTGTAGAAACGATTAGTGCAAATTGTATCGCTACAGGTTGCGCACTGTAATTCTCGGTTCACCTCACTCACTGCTGATGTAATGTTGTTACATTACAGGCTTGAGAAGATTAGGTACATTGTACGGTCGCCAGCGCATCAAGTTAGTTAGCAAATTGTCAAATGTTCCCATTTGATTTTGAACTTAAACATCAACAATTTTGGATAATTTTTACAGTTTGTTGTAACTTCTTGTGCGACTCTCTGGGCGACTGTAAATTAAGTCTAATCAAATCCCTGCTTCCAATTATGCAACCAAATATGTATTACGTGAAAGTATGATTTAAATAAAATTGTTGAAGTTGCAACCAAAATTATGATTTGATTTGATTTGAACCCAAACTGAACCCTCTAGTTTTTACGTTATTTTACATACCTACTTGTTTACATTTTTGGAAAGTAAATTGCGAATATAGAGGATTTCTTCAGGATTTTTGAATGATAAAGCAAAAAGTTTGATATATAAGCATTGGGCTACATTGGCCTACAACAAGCAAATGATAATAAAAAATATTTTCGAAAAGTGAACTGACAGCTGTGATTTTCAATACAGCTAAAATAACGTATTTTATTTTAGCAAAATTTATCAATAATTTGGAATTTATATTGGAATCTAGTTTTATTAAACTAATTTACAATCATGATACCGAAAAAGGTGACATCTTCAAAGTTGAGAGACAGTCTCAATATCCTTTCTCAAACTCATTCGCATTTCTTAGTGCCTTCCGAAAAACTTGACAAGGTGACCAGAAGGGTCATAGCACCTTATGCGCAAATAGAACGGAAAGGTACTTTTCAGACTATACTTTATTAGCTTCGTCCCGCGGCTTCACCTGCGTATAGGTCGAAAATAGGAAATTACTGGTGGGATAAAAAATATCATCCTAGCCCAGGTCTACCTGCGTGCCAAATTATGTCGACATCCTTTCAGCCGTTACGGCCTGGTGGCCTACCATGACGTCGGGAAAGAGATGGCGATAGACGACCTGTAGGTATAGATAGCCCTGTTTCTTTTCCACACTGGAATTACTCCTGCTATAAGGCGTCGTAGTAACCCCTCTAGAATGGTTACAGGCAGACAGTAATACTTTCGAATTTATAAAAAAAATAAAATCATTTTCCCGCGGCTTCGTTCGCGTTAATTTAGAATTTGACTATCAATTCGGGTTGTACACTGCTTGTAATAATATAATTCAATCATGATTCGAAAGACACGTGGCGTCATCTATTATCATAAGAACGTTATTGTTGTTTTCCTCGGGAACAGTACTTTTTTTCGGGATGAAAGGTACCCTGTCTGTTTCTGTACACAATACAACGTACTTAAATGCAAAATATTAGGATGACCAGTTCACTGGTTTGGGCATGAAAAGGACGTAACAAACAAACTTACTTTCGCTTAAGACGCATGGAATATGTATGCATGGATTGCAATGCTCCAAAAACTGTAAAAGAAAAATAAAAATAAAAATCTGGCTAAAGGAGATCCGACAGTCATGGACTGGAAAGTCTAAAATGTTACAACCAACCGTTCTATAAGTATTTAAATGCAGGCCTGAAAGAGGAGGAAGAGAAAGCTGGAAGGTACCTCGACATAAACAGGTTCAATGTCTTCTTGGAAGATACGGTGGACCTGGAGTCGCTTCTGTACGAAACTGCCATGGTGTTGAAGACTGTCACCGAAAGTTCTGGTAATCAATGATTATTTTGTAGCTAAATACAGGAATTTTTAGGTAGGTACCTTTTAAAAGCACGCACAGCAATGTTGTTTAGCAGAAAATGAAGATAAACAGGATAGTAGGATGCTCTCAGGCTTGGGGGAGCGACGATTCTTCACTGAGGTTTTTTGCAGGGTGACTGGTATCAGCAAGATAAAAGTAGACGAGAATCGAGCGATAAATAGCTTGGGATTCGAGAAGCCTAGATATTTAGGTCCAGCAGTAGACTGAAAACGGTGGATGGCGGTGGACACAAAATCAAAAGGGCTGGAGTTTGAAGTTAGATCGACAGCCTATAGCCTGTTTTAGAGTCATCACCGACGTGTTGGGAGACCACAGCACCTTTAGATAGGGTTTCTAAATTGTCATTGTTACATAAATAGTACGCTTTAAAAGAAAGAGAATATGAGACAAAAGAATAATGCAAACCATCACAGGACGTGGCACTAGCGGGATTGTTATAGTATAGGTATTCATATTTTGATATGTTACAGGCGTATTCGTTTACATAGTGGACAAACTGAAGAATGAGATCGTGCTGTTGCATCCAGACACGGACAACCCTGAAAGGCACGAAGTAAATATAACCATTTGTAAGTCTTTCTGCTTTTCTTATCTCGTGTTGGCCACAAACTGAACACAAGACGGGTACGGACATGCTAAAAATTGGATAAAGGATGATTTCTACCAAACGGCTCGCATCGCACCTGATCGGAACAGATTTTACGATCTTTAAACGATATTAAATCATGTTCACAGTATTTAAAGTCTATATTACCAAGATGGAGCACAGCAGCTTGACCGCGGGCGTCATCCGCGACACACGATCGTAGCCGAAACTATACGATCATCTCCGTTCGCCTGTTGTCGTATCCGACAGGATCAAAAGAAAAAGTAGAACACGCGTCATCACGGTAAGAATAAAACTATTTGACTAGGCGCAGAAACGGATATGTTCACAAGCGACGGTAGGTACGGAGCCGATCGTATGCATCGACATCCTGACGGACGCGATCGGCTTTCGCCGCATCCGTTCGTATCCTTTCCAGGGACTGAAAGCAGTTACGGTTAGAGGTTAAGATACCTCAAAAAAAATATCGGTACCGTTTTAAAATAAAGGTTGTGCTATACCGATACCTTTATAAATAAAGGTTGGGCTGTACCGTTAATTAACCCTTAGGGCGTTCGTGCTCTACAAAGAATTTTACTGTCCGGCAGTTCGATTTCTTACGGTTCGATGTGGCATGAAAAAAATAGATGATTGGCATGCGCACTTGTCCATCTTTTAAAACAAACATTTATAATGGTAATAGTGTTTCTACTGAAAAATACCGATAAGCATTCTCAAACACAAAATTCCGCTACTGAAAAAAAAAACAGTACCGAAATATTTCGGTACCGTTTTTTTTTTCAGTTTATATTTTATACATATTTAACGGTATGACGTCATACTGAAATTTAATGGTACCTTAATTTTTGGGTAATTCAGTCCCTGATCCTTTCCGAGCCAATGCAATCCGAACCGTTTGGTGGAAATCACCCTTTACCCGCCACTTGAGAAGTTTTTTTTTTTGTTTTTAAATGCATCCAAAACCCGGAAGTAATCCTTTTTACATTTTCACAAAGGTGAAGGCAAGACAGCAGCAGCGCACGTAGCCTACACCAAAGAGTTCCTGTTGCTAGAAGATGTGCAGCGAGACCGACGTTTTTCAGAAGGTCTCCGCTGGATCGACGCGAAGGTGGCGCTCTGCATGCCGGTTGTCAAGCCTGATGGAGACTGTTATGCTGTGTTAGAACTGTACCGGACTTATGCCAAGAATTATGACGATGTGAGAAGCTTTTTCTTTAACAAAACTTTAGTATATTTGTATCTGAGGGTACGTGTTCTCGCTATAGTACCTACCAGACACCATAGTGTCCACCTGAATATGGTAACATTACAACAGGACACTGCTATCTGATGGATAAAAACGGTATAATATTAGTAACTTCAAAGCACATACTTAGTGTTCTAAGAATTTTTCGTAGGGAAGACCGCAGGCTAGATGGAGCGACAATCTTTGAAGGGTAGCGACCTTGCAAATATCTTCGCTAAATATACTACTCCCAGCGCTCCGACTATTCCAGCTTTTACCGGCTATGAAAGCTGGATTAGAGTCGCTGAGATTCCAGAATAACGTGGTATTGGTGAGACCTACCTATGTCGTCCAATAGACGTAGTCTCCACCAAATCGGGGAGGAGCGGAGCGGAAAGGACACCTGTGCGAATCGACCAATAATGTTGGTTGAAATTCACATCGCGTTTCTGGTCTTTTGTGGTCGAAACTTGTAACGTTGTGGCCGCTATGCTGGAAACCGGGACGTAGGCTGATAGGCTGCTGATGATGACGATGATCTTAATTTCCAGAGCGTAGTATACACAGTGGTGAGCGTGGCTTGTTGGGCAGGCGCGGCAGTGCACCAGGCCCAAGCGAGACTTGTTCTCCAAAAGACTGCTCACCTCAACACGGAACTTCGTGTTTTGCTGCAGAAGTACTTCTGTGATAAGGCATCCATTGATACTATGCTGACTGATATGCTGGTGAGAACTGGCTGCACAGATACTTATCTTTATCAAACGTTGATTTTCGGCACCGTTTATAACTGCAGCATAATACCAGCAGTCCAGCTCCAGAATGTTTAGAACTTACAGAGAACTTCTATTTCTTGACTTCTATAAAGGCTTTATTATGGAGCTATTGGCTTCGTCAACGCTTCGATTCAATTTCGCTTCGAGAAGTCGTATTTCTATCTTTTTTGGCATTACGAAAGCGAGCGAGATAGTCATACGACTTTTCGAATCGAATCGAAGTTTTTGTGAATACGGGGGCTGGTCTTTTCGAGATCATTGCCTTCATAGCACGGAGCCACCCGGAGCCCAGATAAGAGTAGGTACCTAACTAAGTTCATACAAAATATAGGTAAGATTATTTTCCCGTCGCTGATCCCTGAGTTCGGACACATTTAACTTGTTGCCGTATTTTTCTTTTTTTTTTCTGATGGGAAATCATCAAATAACCCCTTCTGCTCTAGGCTGAGCAGGAGGGAGTGTCAGACTTTTACTGACTAAAACCCATCCATGTTCCTTCCTTTGCCCTTTGTGTTCCAGGGCCGCGGTATCTCTTTCGAACAGTCCCGCAACCCTGGCAGGAAACTTGTTGCCGTGTCATCTTTCACTTTCACACAGTCTTAAACTTTTCTTTGGTAGAGTAGGGGGAAGCCCCTACTCTTAAAAAACTTACTACTTACTTTCTATAGTCATTAAAGGGGGCAATTTTTAAAAACCAGCCAACTTCCACAGACGATTGTAAAATCATTCGTGGGCGCGATGCGCAGCAGTTTCTACATACTCGACAAGGACCATCTCGGAGACTTCCTTCAGGCTGACATGTGGGACGACGGCTGGTCCAGCGAGAAGAGCATTATGCCGAGGAAGAAGCTTAAAGTCAAGTTAGTACCTTTAGACATATTGCAGAGAAAGGATAAGGTGTATATTTGAAGTTAATCCTTCTTTTTTGGTAGCACTAGAGCAGAATTTCAAATGAACTGGAGGACTGAAGCGTAGGGAAGAGAAGCTAGTAGGGTAACCCGAGGACTGACCTCACCAAAAGGTCTAACAAGATACCCCTTGGTAATTAAAATTGTATGGCGTGACCTTACTAACTTGAAGAGGTCAGATAAGCAGTCGCTCCATGATAAATGCTTTATGGAGGAGGCCTCCGCTATAGAAAAATCCAAGCTAAAAATAATTGGGACTAAAACTACCCTCAGTTTTTTACTTTTCCACAGTTTAAGCTCCGAACAGACTCCCGCAGGCTATGTAGCCCGGACCGGGGAGAACTTGAATGTTCGCGACGCCTACAAAGACTCACGGTTCACTAAAGAGATAGACCCAACTACTGGCACCGTTGTTAGATCCTGCTTGGTGTCGCCTATCACGGATAAGAATGGAGTTATTGGTAAGATAATTGTTATAAAAATAATAGTAATTTGAGCAACCTAAAGGATCTTAGGAGAGACTTGTACTTGTGTCTATAAGAACAAAGGGGCTTTTTTTTAATCATCCTTTTTGACAGCTTTTTCCACCCACAGGTACAGGTTCAGGTTCTTATACTTACGTATCTGATAAAAAGATAGTCGAGCTAGTCTAAACAAACCATGGGCCACTTTAACCCGAGACCGAAATAGCTGAAAGCCATGAGGGAGACCTTTATCGTGCAATGGTACTGTTACGAGCTGAGTATAGGATAAAGTAGTAGTATGTACCAGTGGCGAAGGTTCTATACAACTCGATTCCTACCGGCTTCTCTTGAAAAATGGCGCAGTTAGTATTGAAAAGATTTTTAAAATTGACCCTTCGCTACTGGTATGTACTGTATGGTATCGGACGTAAAGAATAGCACCATCCGATATCTTCCCGTGGGTGTCGTAAGAGGCGACTAAGGGACTTACCAGAGAATGGGCAGCAGCGTTTTCTGTGTTATTGTAAAAACCGTACTGCGATCGCCAACCGTGGCGATTATGGCAAAACCCTTACTTTGAGGGAGGCCTATGTCCAGCAGTGGGTGTCTTTCGGCTAGTTTAAGACCAAAAAATCTTATTTAACACCAAACACATTTTACTCAATTACGTTCACGACTGATTACCTACACTATTCACTTCGATACCACACTTGTAGTTCACTTCGGGTATCACCAAAATCTGACTGACTGCTCCCACAAACCCAACGGCTGTTTATATGCCCACCGATCCTAGTGAAGCATTCTACACAGCTCTATAGTGGAAAATTCTAGACTCGACCGTAATCTAGAAAATAGAATGTGCTCGTAAAACATCCGAGAGTAGAACGTAACAGTATAATGCAGGCAGTACTGTCCCACTGCTGGGCAAAGCCTCTCGCTCTCCTTTTTCACACCCAACCCTATCGATAGTGACGGTCAGCTCTTTAGGCTGTCACTCACCTTATAATCAAATCGTAATTAACGTGACACAGGTGTGGTCCAACTGACGAACAAGATCAGCGCAAAGCCGTTCGACGCGGACGACGAGCTGATCTTCTCCGTCTTCGTGAGCTACTGCTCGCTCATCGTGCACTTCTACAACATGCAGCAGAAGATGAGATTCCATGTATGATTCACTGTCACTATCACTTTTCACGAGGATACTAGACACATTTTTATTCAGGTCGCGGCAGACTCGAATATTTTTTTAACAAAAAAGTACGACCCGAAGCAAGTATCTACATATAACTCATTTTAGGGTCGTTTGTTTAATTTCTTTCCGCATCTGCCCTTGCTGAATCACATTCTGCTTGGCTGGACACAATTTGAGCTAAGCCGAGCTACTTTTTTCCAAAAGCAAATCCAGACATCGTCTTCTACTAAGAATTCCTGATTAAGAAATCCCATAACACTGTCGACCTAGGAATCGAATCCAGGATCCAAGGTTCAGTAATCGCGTTTACGATCAGTATGATCTGATGGCATCAACACCTAATAAAACTCTAGTACTTAGATATAAAAATTACTCCTTTAGGTTTTGGAACCACTAAATAAATCAGCGTTCAAACATAACATTAATAGAGGTTGATACTAACGACAATTGTAGAACAACTTAAATCGCGTGCACTCCGAGCTCATGGGCTTACACCTGAAGCCTTGCAAGCACGACCTGGAGGAGCTCATGGAAGTCTGCACCAACAACGTTGTGGTGCCGCCTCCCAACTTTCAAAGGTAAGGACGAAAAAGACATTTTGTTCACTAAAGTGGTTATTGGTTTCGCCACGGGTTGTCCAATTTAAATATGGGCGAATAAAAATGCAAAATATGTCATGGATTGATTGTGGATACTCTCATTATAATGATCAACTTTTACGATAGGACCAGACACTTTAAAATGAGTACTAAAAATATGTTTTTCAGTTCAAAAATGTAAGTCCTTCCGGATTCAATTGTATGAATAGTTGAGTTTAGGGCTTCTCAGTACTCGTTACATTAACTATCTTAGATCTACAAATGACAGTCGCGAATTAGAACTGTTAGATTCCCTGTTCCACCACCGACGTGGAAGCGACTATTTTTGCGTTCAAGAAACGTATAGATGGATCCCGCTTAGTAAAAGAGCAGTCGATGTTAGCACGTCCATCGAGGCGGGCTATGTCCACAGTCGTCTCCTTGATGTTTCGGCCCATAAGGCATGATGTCGGTGGAGCCAAGGGAGGTGGTGGGTTTGTTCACACTCGACTTTAGGTTCTAGCTCTATTCGCTTACCTCTTATTACCGGGTCAAACCGGCGCCTTATTGTATTGTTCCTATTTCAGTTTCGACTACCACATAAGCGAAGGCAGCAAGGAAGACATGCCGCAGCTCGTAACATTCATGTTCTCGGAGTCTTTCTGTCAGCGCCGTCATTTCGACAAACTCGCATTAGCCAACTTCATTCTGACTGCGCTAGGCAGCTACAGGGATAACCCGTATCATAATGCGGAACATGCCTTTTGCTTCACGCACACGATGTATCTGATCCTCATCAATAACGACGGACATTTTGATTTTGTTGAGGTATGTGAGTATGTTAATAACTTTTCTTGGTGATCTAGGTAGGCCTTCATCTAGTAAAGACGGCTCGACTTTGTGGTTTAAGCACGTGGGAGCCCTGCACCTTTATCGGCAAAAAAGGCATTGTCTAAATCGTTAAACGTCTATCTATTTTTTAGTCTTGCGATCTCGGTTGAGCCGATTAAGCTACTGGATCCCAAAATCTCAACGCAAAAATTCTTCTGTATGTTGCTACACATTTTGTACAGACCGCACTTTATAGTTTCGATTTTCGCCATGCAATCCCAATGTAATGGGGATACAGGGTGTAGGGGACATCGACGCCTAAACGGTTACCACGTGTTCAGTAGGTACATCATTCCGAAACGCCACATAATAATACCAGCCTATTACTGTCCCACTGCTGGGCAAAGGCCTCTTCTCAACAGAGAAGGCACGAGCATTGATCACCACGCTTGCTCAAGACGGGTTGGCAATTTCAGACTTTTTATAAGTCCAGGTTTCCTCACGATGTTTTCCTTCACCGATGTCTGTGATGTTCAAGATAAACTTAGAAAGTACATATGAATGGAAAAACGTCACATATTTGCATAGAAATAGCTCTTTCCTACAAAAGTCGTAGCTAGGCTATGGTCACGCCAATGACTAGAACTCTGCCATCTCGACGGCATTGGTGGTGGCTTCGGCCAGGTCTCTCAAAGTGCAGGTGGAATTACATATAGAGCAGGACAGCAGATGAACCGTAGTTTGTGTTGAGGCATCACAGTCACACCCTTAGTTCACCTGGCGATTGCAGACAATAGCCCTGATGCTATCAGGTCTGTGCCACGACCTGGACCACCCCGGCTTCAACAACAACTTCTTGACGCTGGTGAAGCACCCGCTTGCCAGCATGTACAAGACCTCCATGCTAGAGAACCACCACTTCTACCTCGCCAAGAAGATGATTGAGGTAACGTACATTGATTTACTTATAAATGTATGGACAAAAACCTTCTCGCAAAACGGAACCCTTAAATTCGCTCTGTACTGTAAAAGGATACGGCCGCCAATATGAAATACCATAGGCAATATAGGTGTGTTATCCATTCTAGTCAATCCAGTCAAACTCAAAGGCGCTGCCTTACCGAGAGCATTCGCCTGTAAAGTAACAGTTCAGATTCAGATGTTTCTGAACACAATCGAATCTGTTATTGTTACAATACAGCCGAATGCTCCCGGTGAGGAAGCGGTTTGTAAGTTTAGTCTAGGCTTAGCGACAAAATTCAGATTTCAGATGAACGAATAGGGGTTCTCAATTGAAAATAAGGTGGTAACAAGAGAGGATTAATAACTCGTTTAATTCCAGGATAAGAACATTTTAGCCAACGTCTCGAAACAGGAACGGGAGACCATTATAGAGGAGATAAAGTACGATATCCTTTGCACGGACCTGGCGGTCTACTTCCAGATCCGGGCGCAACTGACCCCGCTGTTGGCAGACCACGAGTTAGACTGGACCGATACCTCGCATCGGAAGATGCTTAAGGTATGGTATACCATCTATAGAACAGTTAACTAAAGCTAGTATAATAAAGTGCAGTGGGGCGCCATGTCTGTCGAAGGCCCGATGGCCGACTGGAGTTGAGCCCGTGTGTGGGACGCTCCCAGTTATATACTAGATGGAAATTACGGCAATACTCTTAATGTAAAAAACTGAAATAACGGGAACTCAAAATGAATAGTAAACATGGTGAATACCCGATATTTACCATGTTTACTGTTCATTTTGAGTTCCCGTTTCTAGTGTTAATGATAATAATTCTCTTAACGTATTCAAATAAACATGAAAATCATCACTTTCAGGGTATATTAATGACGACGAGCGATCTGTCCGGATGCTGCAAGCCGTTCGGTGTATCGAAGGCGATTGCGGAAGCTGTGTACCAAGAGTTCTATTATCAGGTTCGTGATATTTACCTACAGATCAATTGATTTAAAGTGGTTTTTTAATTTTCTGTGTTTTGGTAAAAAAAAATACGAAAACTACGTTTTTTATCTTATTCCATTTTTTGAAAATATTTAGACTACGGTCCAATCTGATTTTCACTATTTTCGCGTCATATCGATCCAGTAGCATTAACCGTGGTCTCCAGAAGACTGAAGTAGGTATAACTCAGTGTTAAGTCATACTATGTTGTAGTATACAGGGTGTAACAAGACCCTTCACGAAGCCGTCAACCAAGCATTCTGTACATCAAACTAGGTATTAACTTTACGCAAAAAATATTGTTGGGAAACGACTTTTTTTTGGGGTGAAAAATCACGTTTTACGGTAGGACTCAGTGTAACGCACTCAAAACAGTACGAGGGTCCTAAAAAAGTTACACTAAAAAGATTTACTTAAGAAAAAACTGGTGAAAAAGTGGGAACTTTGACCCCCAATATCTCCGTAACTAGAAGGTTCCCAGGTATGGTCTAGAACAAAAAAAATATCGCAATGACGGGGAGAACAAGTAGCTTTCGGCTTCGTTAAAGGTCTTGTTACACCCTTTATACTCTATGGTTGTAGTCATTCGTCTTTTGTTTCATTCGGCAGAAGCATAATTAGAATAGAACTATCCAATCAAAACTCAAACAAAGGTGCCTAATTACGTAAAAGTCCACCAGTCGTACCTAAATGTGTAGATAATTACTTAGGTATCTATACAGCGTGACATTTTAATGGTTGTTTTCCCGCAGCGAAATGGTTTTGCCTTTGTAATACAATCGTTTAATAAACAATTAAAATATTAGAAACAAAAAATGGCAGATTAACCATTGTGAAAAACAAAACTCGAAACCGACCACGAACCAATAGTTATACCTCCTGATTGCGCTGAGCGCCGCCGCCGACCGGCCGCGCGGCCGTTGACCCACGTGCTTTTCAATCAGCTGATAAGTTGATAACTTATTCTTAATAACAATAAGCTTTACCCAACAAGTTATTCAAATTTTCCCTTTATACTTTTACGGGCTTAGGACCGTCATAAATACCTACGTTTTTAGCTGCAATTTACTGAACACGAAATTAAATAAAAACAAGTTTATCGTTTAAGAAAAATAATTTTCTGAATTAGATACCTAAAAAAGTATTTGTGGCGTATTTCAAAAATTTGATTCAACTTATTTACAATAATTTTAATTAACTAAACTACTTTTAAATGTTCACTATTTACAAAAGTACGAGTAGGTAGGTACTTACACTTCCCGGTAACGGAGTAACTGTTCGAAGTGCAAGCCACTGCGTTGTATAACAATTGAGCACGTTTTAATTGGTTGTATTTCAATTTTAGTAAGGTGTCTCTGTCACTTCTTACGATATTAAAAGCGTCCACTATCGCAGTTATTAACGCGTCGCGAGTTTCGTGTTCCTCACGATACACTAGGCGCTTGAGCTCCGACCAGCGACCACAAATAAAAGTCCAAAAAGTCCGGAATAATGATTTGTAACATTTCAGGTAGGTTCCACTTGTCCTGTCACGGGCCCACACATTAACACATAAAACGCACTTGATGTGCACACTCGCGAATAACATGTGGGTTATTCAAAGCCCAAAAATGTTCGTTACGCTGGTTGAGTCCAACTCGCGTAAATGTTGCTTCATTCGTCCACAAAATATTCGTATTTTGATTGTCCATCAACCAACCATCAAGGTTCATAACCCCACGAAGACGGAGCGACTCCAAGTGTTGCGGCTCCGCGTAAAGTCGCCGGGCCAGTTGCACCATAGCGACGTTCTCCAAATTGCAATAACTGTAATGGCGATCCATTGCACGATAAGATAACACGTGCTGCGCGTACGACAATCGCGGAAAAACTAAGTAATAAGTATTACATAATACAATAATAATACAATAGGTAGCCAGCGGGCGGCGTCGTCGTTTGTAATTGATGCGCGCAGGCTAGTTTATGTCGTATCGCTACACGCGAGAGCTTATTTTGCTTTGAACATTTATAAATCGGTCTTTCCTTTGTCGGCTTCGCGGCTGTGTTTTGTATTGTTGCGTGAAAACTAGTTTATGCCGTATCACCACGAACGAGAGCTTATTTTACTTTGAACATTTATGCATCGTGTCTTTCGGCGGCGGGCGGCGCGTGCTATTCGAATAGTACCTACAAGGTACGTCTAGTGTTACTATTGATTCTCATGTTTTCGAGTTGATGAATATTTTTTTAATTATTTTAAAACAAAAACATATTTATTTTTTTACTTTTACTCTATGCTTCGAAAGTACTCCTTATGGCAAGTTGTTCTGCCGCGGGAAAACAACCATTAAAATTTCAGGCTGTATAAGCATTTAGGTATAATTTTTTTGGAAGAGAACTGAATCGTATTCCTTTTTCTCTAGGTATCTGTGTTTTTTTGGGTTTTCTAGACAGGTAAGTACATACAGTTTCTCACCTTTAAAACTGATTCCATATGACTAGGGCGACCGCGAGCGAGAGATGGGCTACACGCCTCTCAGCATGATGGACCGTCGCCGCTGCATCAACCAGCCCGCGGAACAGATCCAATTCCTCTCCGTGGTCGTGCTGCCCTGCCTGCTCATACTGCAGAACGTCTTCCCTAATACCAGCCAGCTGACTGACAATTGCAGGTACGCGGTATGCCAGTCGTAAGTTTGAATCCTGAGTGATGAGGCACCGCGGATGTGGAATCCGCGGTGCACGCTCGCATGTGTGAAACTGTGGATTCAAAAAACTTTCTTGCGAAAACAAAACCGACTTCCAAAAAAACAATAAAACAGAGCAGTTTTTTTTTGGATTTTGTTTTTTTTTTTTACCCTTTTTAGTTGTAGTTTACCACACAAATTCTTGTCATGAATTAATTTTTACATTGTAACTAGAAGTTAGTTAAGTACTCGTCAAGACGAATCAAACGAGCTCAAACTCGATGAGGTTTTGTAGCTTTATTACGGAGTTCCTATGGCCACCGTCCAGCTCCATCATCAGACACTGGATACCATTTAGGACCAAAGTACTCGTCAAGACGAATCATACGAGCCGAAACTCGATGGGATTGTGTCATTTTATTACGGACTACCTGTGACCACCTTCCAGCTCCATCACCAGACCCTGGATACCATCTAGAGACAAAGTACTCGACAAGATGAATTATAGGAACCCAAACTCGATGGGGTTATGTCGTTTTATAACGGAGTTCCTATGGCCACCTTCCAGCTCCATCATCAGGCCCTGGTTACCATTTAGGACTAAAGTACTTGTCAAGACGAATCAAACGAGTCCAAATTCGATGGCGTTGCGTCGTTTTATTACAGAGTTCCTATGGCCACCCTCCAGCTCCATCATTAGATCAGCTCCATGTCATCATAATATTGCATTGTGTTGCGATATACACATGCGTGCAAAATTTCAGCTCCATCAGAAATCGGGAAGTGTGTCAAATTTAACTAGCAAGTATCACGCGACGTCGCGTGATGTACATCAAAGCGCCTGCACGCGACGTCGCGTGATGTGATAATTAACGTGAGGAAAAC
This sequence comes from Eugnorisma glareosa, assembly GCA_947578425.1. Lineage (NCBI taxonomy): Eukaryota > Metazoa > Arthropoda > Insecta > Lepidoptera > Noctuidae > Eugnorisma > Eugnorisma glareosa. The sequence continues at coordinate 1,822,351 of OX387971.1, read as the reverse complement.
AACCAAATTCCCAAACCGATTTTGATGAAATTTCTATGGGACCAATCGGGAACTATATCCTTTCAGATGAAAAAAGAATTTTTCAAATCGGTTTACAAATGACGGAGATATGAGGTAACAAATATAAAAAAATACAATCGAATTGAGAACCTCCTCCTTTTTGAAGAAACTCGGTTAAAAATTGTATGACCGGCCCTAAAAGGTACGTGCGCGGCCGCTTGCCTGTGGTTTTCTAGGGAAAATTTGACAGCTCCGTGCACTAGCCAAAAATAATTTGAATAAAGTGAAAGTTTGTGTCAAACACAGCGACACTCTCCACTCACTGCTCTTACGCTTTATACCTACACTCAGCAATTGGTACATCGCTCGGTTCAGGGGCACCATTATCTCGCATTTGGAGGTTTAGATGGATCGTTAATCCTCCAATATTCAACTAGTATTTGCAGTTTTCTGGAAGCATCTCACCAAATGTTCCTAGGGTCTGCGACGTCGTTGGTACATGCTTCTCTTCCCAACCAAATATGCCTCTCTTCTGTACCCTCACAATTATAATATCACTTTATTCTAGAAAAACGCAAGAGGCTTGGCATGAAGAGATAGAGATCCGCGGCCAGAAGCTGTGGCGCCAAGATGACTCCAGTCCCAACGAGAGGAGCGGCTTCCTAACAGACAGCAAGACTGAGGATGAGGGTCTAAATAATAAATAATTGTTATTATTACTTAATTTGAAAATGTGTCTTTTATTCTGAGTATTTTTTGCATCTGGAAGGCAATATTATCGCCCGGTATCCGTCGATCAGGCCAATGGCATCGATTGGCGTCGACCGATGGCATCGCTCGGCGGTCAGTAAATTGTTTATCGCCCGGTCGATCAGACAAAGCTACCACACCAATCAATCAACGTCGACCAACGTCGATCGATTGATGTGGTATTATGATTTCTAATTGTGTCTTGACTTTTACATTTTTGACAGCTTTCTGAGTGCGCTCTCAAATGAGAAGAGAATGTTACCTATTTATAAAGGGTTTAACAAGACCCTTAACGAAGCCGAAAGGCACTTGTTCTCCCCGTCATAGCGATATTTTTTTTTGTTCTAGACCATATCTGGCAACGTATATATATGATGCTCTGTGCTGGGAACCTTCTAGTTACGGAGATACTGGGGGTCAAAGTTCCAACTTTTTCACAAGCTTTTTTTTATGTAAGAATTTTACTTTAAACACCTCTACGACCCCTGTACTATAGCCCAGTCAAATTAGCAAAAAAAAAAGGTATCAACCTCGGAATGAGAGATAATAAGCTTTAAACTCGTGTATATAACGTTGGTGTTCTTAAAGTTGCCTCAAAAGTCTCATACAATCTCGTGTCTGTGTCGTAAGTTATTGAAGGTCAAAGGTCTCAAAAATCAGTTTTTTGGGAGCCAATAACATATCCAGGCTCCAGGAGCTCATTTTGCAGCAGCCAACCCCATTCCTGTGGTTCTAAATCATACCATTCTCAACCATTTTTGAATCTGGTAATAAACATGTCATAAATGCTCAAAAACGGTTGGGTGTATGAAAAAAATTTCAATCCAAAATTTGTCGCAAAATTTATGTTCTACAAAATGTTGTTTGGGTGCTGCAAAATGAGCTCCTGAAACCAATAACAACTCTAGGCTCCAGGAGCTCATTTTGCAGCACCCAACCCCATTCCTGGGGTTCAAAACCATTATTGAACCTGGTAATAAACACGACTTATAGGCTCTATGTCAAAAACGCTCTATGAAAAAAATTTCAATGCAATATTTGTCGCAAAATGTATGCTCTATAATTGTATAGTACATATTAACATCATTGAAGCTATAGAAACAGAGATAATCACGAAAAACAGTCTTGTGACCTTTGACCTTGAATAACTTACGACGCAGACACGAGACTTTAGAGGCAACTTTAAGAACACCAAAATGAAGGTGTATACGAGTTTACAGCTTATTATCTCTCATTCCGAGGTGAAACCCCTAATTTGACTGGGCTAATATTCAATGCATCTACCAGCACAATGTTTTGAGTGCGTTACATTGAGACCTACTGTAAAACGTAATTTTTCACCCCAAAAAAAAAGGTCATGACCCATGTAATTTTTATGTAAAGTTGTGTAGTTTGATATAATGCTTGGTTGACGACTTCGCTATGAGTCTTGTAACAGCCTGTATTTGTGTAAGGTCCCATTAAAATAGATGGACAAATTTTAACAGCGTTCAGTACGTCTAACCAATGATATCCAAGCAAAAAAACACTGATTAAAGTGATTTTATTTTGACATACAATAATAAATTGCCAGCGGCACTCTAGAATAAACACATCTATTAGGTCTAATAATAAACTAAGAGCCTGTCTCAACGATTTTGAAATGAACTGTGTATCTAGCCGGGCAGATTATTTGCAATGCAACATTTTCCATGCATTTGTGTTCGCGAACACAATAAAAATAACTGCGCGCACACAACGTGCATAGCCGGCTTATGGAAAATGTTGCATTTCATGTTTTGCATTGCCACTAATCTGTACCTAGCTATCTCGAAATAATTAGTAGTTTAACGGGGCATTAGTTGCTTCTAGCGGCTAGTGTTTTGCTGTCTGTGAGCCCCTACGACACAACATGGCCTAAAATATCACGCTGCGCATAGCTGAACGGTAGGTAGGTATCACAGTTTACGAATTGAAACACGCAATGACATGATAGCAAATTTATTTATCCTAATACGATAGACATAGTACATTGTATCCCAATTTTATTTGGTGTACAACGAAAATACATGTAAATTATACTTCTGTGTAACTAAACAGTCGATTATTATCTAGTGATGGACACACTTTATAGCTAGTGATATAAAGCTAACATTTTCCACTTTTGTACACCAAAAGCTCGGTGTCATTCCTTACCTGAAAACTTTTCAATTTCTATAAATAATATTGCCAAACTCCTTTTCACCCCAGTAAACAAAGAAACACGTTTTTTTAAACTATAACTAATTTACATCTACGTTATTCAGATTACTTATAACTTTCGCTCTTTCAACGCACTAACGGCACATAACAATTTTATACAAAACTGCTCAGCCGTTAACACATCTTTACATCTATCCATAGAGTAACACACAATAAATACAATCAATTTCCTTAACGAAATTATAAAAATGAATTGGATATTAAAATAATGAGATTTATAATGCATTACATGTCGAAATATACATGGCAAACCACAATACATAGGGACCAACTGATGAGCTTGATCGATATTTACGAATAATTTCAACAATTCCAATTATATTGCTCAATAATTTAAACAATAACTTATTTTTGTTCTAATACATTTATTAATCTGTGAAACATTACGCACCTCGAGTCTTACTGTTCCATTTTTAGAAAATGAAAAGAGCATTACTTCTTTTTTTATAAAATATAATCTGTGGAATGCTGTGCTGTGTAATCTGTTGTCTCAAAAGTTTGCATTCGTTTCTTTTTTATTGTAATCGCTGAAGATTATTGCAAATTGTGTTTTGTAACAAAAACTAGAAGGTCATGATTTGTTTGTCACAACTGCAATAACATTCCGGGAGGAACTTTAAAACTACTCGCTTGCTGCAACTGGCCTATGAACAAAGTTCGATACCTTATATTGTCTTTTAGCTGTCTAATTACTATAGAACACATTGTTGCAACACAGACACTTTGTCTTCCTTGTACCAGACAGGCAGGCCTATTGAAGATGTCCATGATTAGTTACACCTTACCACAAAACTGTACTTTTACTATTCTTTATAAGAGTTATATTTAGCACAGTCGTTTGTTGCAAAACTAACCAGACATATTTACATTGATATAAATAACAATCTGTGTTGCTAAAGTCCTTGCAAATTGTGAAGACATTTATTAGGGTCACACACGAGGTCAATGTGTGCGTGAATTTGTTATTATGAACGCACACATATCATGTAACAACACATAACTCCAACATTTAACAAGGATAGTGCTGAAAATATAACACGAGTTCAAAACCTCCTTTCGGTAAAATAGGCCAATATACGGTCACACACAAGGAGGATGGTTTTAAAGTTCGAAGCTCGCATCTGGTGTCCGATATTGTCTATTATGTGTTTCGTATCTTGCCGGGGACGTAGCTCTTGTCTATGGTGGGGTCCTGGAGGAACATGTGAAGGCACCGCTCGTTCTGCGCCAACGGATGGCCTGCTATCTTGTTGATGAATACTTCTAGACCTGGAAGAGATGAAACATTTGTGTTAATGACTGAGGTTTAGTCCAGTTAGTATTGACGGATCAAGTACTGTAGCAGAGGTTAGAACTAGGGATGCAACGATACCGATGCCGATAATCGTATACAGCATAGGTTATCGTAATTTTTGACGATCATCCGTATCGTAAAAAGTATTACGATTCTTAAAACTAGTTGGGATGTATTTTTTTTCGTGAAAAAGAATGCAAGACAGTATCGATGTTTGCGCCTGGCAACACTAATGACAGCCATCTTTCATACTTAGGCATATTTTAGATTCGGAAAGATTGTTCTCCACAGCTGGTCTAATTCATACGGATACAATAGACTGAAACCAGATAATTAAAAAAAAAAAACTTAGTAAGAATTTAAAAGAAATTGATTTTAATTATGACATTTAGGTAGTAAATTATCTTTAAAATTTAAATAAATGCCGATTTTTACTCAATTATTGTATTGTTTAATTAAATGTAAATAAAATAATCGTAATGAATTCGTTATCGTATTCGCTATTACTATGCATTCGTATCGGTATCGTAATAGACATATCGTTGCATCCCTAGTTAGAACCTCATTTATGTAAACAACTAGTTTATACCCTTGACTTCGTTCGTGTGTAGGTTAGAGAATATCCAACGGAAACGTAGGTACTACTGGAAAATAAAGTAGCCTATATTCAAACCCAGGCCATCTACCTCCAGCCATCAAGGCGTGGAAGGGTAAGGAAACAAACAGGGGCCCTAAAAAAAAAAAAAAGAGCAGCCATTTTAGGCCCCCAGATAGGACTGTTACCTTCGTATTATATACTTTTATATTAGCATGGAAGTATGGATAAGTCGGGTTTGATTGATGGTGAAGAGTTGGTGACTAATGAACATGCCAAAAAATGTCTGCGAAAAAAACGATTGTAGGAAATTATTAAAGTCCGCCCAGTTTTATGATAACGCCGATACCGGCTATAATTTTATTGATATCAGTTATTAGTATTACAGATTATGTTTTGTGGAAGAGTAATAAACTATACGATATGTGATGAACATAGAACTATACAACTGTTGTACATAAGGAGTGCTACATAATAGTTCGGGTCGCCATGAGTCGGCACAGCCGGGCGGCGGAATTGAATACAATAATGTAGATATATTTATTTCTATTACTTTACGATGATATAGCTTAATTGTACACACGCACGTTAGTCACGAGCACCAATATGTATACACTTTCCTAAATTTAAAAGCAGTTTTAGAGATAAATAACGATTGTAACTTAGATACAGGCTCTTTTTCATAAAAATACGAGTTCCCGAATACTATGTTCGAAACAACATGAAATTTTAAGCAGAACAGTAGGAGAAAAACACTTGATAGTTGTTTAGTTTTTACATATTCGTGCTCGTTACTGTACACCTGTAATTGGTATCTAAGTGAGAACATTTTTATTTTATTTTAATGGCATCTCGCAGGTCAACCTATGAGGCTGGCTTCTGCATACTACCAGACTATCCGGTCCCTTGAGTGTAAGGCCTCCAGCCAGAGGCAAATAACTTATAAACTATGCGACCGATTTTGACGCGACTTTTATTGGCAGATAGCTAATGTTATAAGGTTGTGATATTTTAGAATAAGAATTAGTGTTCCGGGCAAAATATTAAAACCCATAAAATCTGATTCAAAAAGGGAAGTAATATTTTCAACAACATCAACAGCTAGTTTTAAATAAATAAATAATTTTCGGAAAAAGCCATTCGGCTTGTGCCGGTTATAACAAGCCCAATGTGTGCAGTAATTGCTTCGAACCGAATCAAATGTGCCGACCAGGACAAGTGTGTAGCACCCCTAATAGAGAGCAATGATGTGAATATGTTAACAATGGTATATTAACACAATACTCGATCGATACACCATTCAAGTATTGTGTTGTAGTATTTATTTGTAAACCATAAAGCGCAGGCCACATCGCCAGCTAGCGAGCGAGCGACAGAGGCGGAAGAGGCAGCGTTTCACCTCTTTCCATACTTTGCTTCACAGTTTCACACTGCGAACTATCGAAAGAGCCGAAAATAGTATGAAAAGGGCCGCCTCGCTCGCTAGCTGGCGGTGTGGCCTGCCCTTAATACTTTAATTTTACCAAACTGATGTGCCATTAACCTGTTTTTTTTCTAAAACTTGATCATCATCGCCTATCCTCTTCTCAACTATGTTGGATGCAGCTGAATACCAGTATTTTACATGGAGTCTGTCTGCCTGTCTGTTCACAACCCAGTTACTCTGGGTATCGAGATCCGTTGACGAGACTGGTTGTCAGACTTGGGCATCTTACTATCCGTAACCAGAAAAAGAAAACTACTTAACATGCTTTCCGAGCACGGAGTATGAGTATCTAATGGATGGTCACCAATCCACGGATCAACCTCGGCAAACGTTGCTTAACCTTGAAGATTGATTCGAGCGGCTGTTATTGTTTAGCCACAAGCGCAGAAACGCGTGGCTAAATAGTAACAGCGATGTGCCCTAATAATAGTGTATTATTTCCTTAATCTATAGGTAATATAATAATCTATACCTACTAGATTAATTAAGAGATAAAATTTTGTTTGTAAGTTTGTTAGTTTGTAATTTGTATGTAGGTGGTAATCTCCGGAACTAATAATCCAATTCTAAAACTTTGTTAAATGATAGAAAGCTACATTATTTGTGAGTGCTATAGGCTATAAATTATTTTTATATCATGCATATTAGCCGAGCTATCACACTTTGCGGACGAAGTCGCGGGCGAACTGCTAGTTTGCCATTATAATAAAAGTTCGAACAGGAAAATTTCGCGTAAATCTATGGAAAATCCACAGATTGGCGAAATTTTTTCCTCTTTCTTATCAAAAGGATAAATTACTTGGGGGAGATGTATGTCTAACAGTGGACGACTTTTGGCTGATACGATGATTAAGGATTATGATAATTAGGTAAAATCATTTTTACCTAATTATCAAAAACCAAAGCAGGTAGCTAATAAGAACATTTTTTTTTTATGGAAAATGTAAGTAGAAAGGTTTGCACCTTCTGCTATTAAGATTTTTTCTTTAATTATTAAAAAAAAAAACAAAAAGCTAGGAATTTATTCTCTACCGTGGCTCGTGCTCGCTTTTTGTTCGGAAATTATTCCACGGGAAATTATTGCCTATTTACAACGTGCCCGTGGAATAATTTCCGAACAAAACGCGAGCGAAGCCGCGGGCAACAGATAGTCTACTATAAGACTGCGGAACAAATATTATTATAGGCTGTTTGTGTATGTGACTTTAAATGATTGTAACTAACCTATAGCCTGATGACTAGCCTATAGCACTCGGGGATAAGGTAGCTTCAAATTAATGAAAAAACAAAATCGGTTCAGTAGATCCAGAGATTACCCCCTACATACAAACTTTCAAACAAATTTTCTCTTTAAAATATTGGTATAGATAGTATAGATTAACTAATTTCATATGTGTTGTCCATGTATGCGATAAAATAATGTAATAAGAAATGCGTACATAAGAGGAAGTCTGAAAGTGGCGCCGGTGACTGGAAAGTAATGTGGTAACCGATTGTCGTGGCATGTGATGCGGAGGAATGAGATGGATGAGTTTAAGAGTAAAGAAGACCAAAGAGACGATGGATGGACTGTGTAAAGGATGATAAGGCAAGAAAGTAGGTGTCTGATACGAGACGAGTAATAGAGAAGTATGGAAGAAGACATGCTGCGCCGATACCAAATGAATATGCGATCAATCTAATAAAATTATTATCAAGTTAAATTGACGTTTTTTGTAAATAAATACTGAACAAGGAAACATATTACCACACCTGTGAGGCAATAAGTTTACGTGATTATTTAAAGATAGCGCATTTCTTTTATCACAGGCAAAACATCGGCAACTAATACCGAAAGATAAAATAAGTTATCATAGGTGTTTTTGCTTCCTCGGACTACGACAAGCTGATTTTTAAACTTGCTTTTATTATGTCTGGTGCTAGCTCAACAGTTTCTAAACTTGTCTTATTGACAAGAAGTTATTAATGGTATCATATACACTCCTCGTGAATTAGCGAGAAGCGCAAAATCTTGAGAAGTGTGTGTGGGTATGGGAGGAGGCTAAATTGCTCATGAGTGCGACAATTCAGGCTAAAAAAATAAACCTATAAAGTTAACAGGCAAATAGCTTAGCTTATTGCGCTATTGTTTATTGGCAACCAACAACCTATAAATATACCTAATATACGTTAATATTAATAGTACCTAGAATTTGTCATATCCCCTCCTACATATATATATTTTAGCAGCTATCTGACAACTGAGATGTATTATTTACGACTAACATAAAAGAGTTTGTAACAAGAGGGCAAAATACGAGGTAAAGTAATTCTTTGTATATGTCACTCAATATTCTAGCTAAAATTATGCCAATACATTGTTGTAATTTAATCCTGTCAATTTTTATATGGATGTATGTACTCCTGAAATAAATTGTCTATTCGTGTAATCCTCGGTAGAACAAACTGCGCATCTCAGTTCATAAAATACATGAATATGGGTTTCTAAGACACGCAATCTCAAGACAATATCAATTAAAGTTTCGAATGTGTACACACTACACATAAATCTAATATAACATGCAAGGCGTCCAATTAATATCACAACTGTATTACCCGAAGGGGAGGAGCTCAAGGCTACATAATAACAGCCGCCCAGATCAATCTTCAGGTTAAGCTGCGCATGCCTAGGTTTGTCTGTGGATGGGTGACCACTCATTACATACAGCTTCCTCCGTGACTCGGAAAGCACGTTATCCGGGACCAACAGGTCCAGGCTGTCATTGCAGATCTTTGACAGTCGTTACAGGTAGTAAGTGACCCGAAAGTCTGACAACCAGTCTTATCAAGGGGTATCGTATTACCCAGTACTAACTGGTTTGTGGAGGACAGATAGGTAGTCGGTCCATGGCAATTGATGATTCCCCGAAGGGGATTGGTGCAATTACAATCTCATTTAGTCAATAGGGCAGATGATTAAAAAATCTAAGTAATTAGTCCGTCAGATAGATTTCCAAAACATATTGGATACGTATTTTTTTTTGTAAACAAAAAATGAAAACGATACAGTGCGTCGAAAACTCGCGTGACGTCACTTGTATGTACACTTCTTACGTACAAGTGACGTCACAAGCCCTCACTTCGATTATTTGATGCGTTTTATCTTCGTCATTTTTTATTGATTTGATAAAACAAATAATACTAGTACCCAATATTTTTCGATAATCTAACTGACGGACTAAATAGAATCATATTTTTGTTTACTCAGGAATCATCCCTATTATGTTTTAGACCCAACCAAGCAATACTTGCAATATGGGGAGTAGTCTTAAACGGTGCAAGGAATATGATTACGTGGCACAAACTATTTCTAAAGATTCATTACATGACCCTGGAACCTTTTTTTTTTACGGATGGGTAATCATCAAATAACTCCTCCCACTCTGGGCGTAGCGGAAGGGAGTGACAGACTTGTACTGACTAAAACCCATCCATGTTCCTTCTTATGCCCTTTGTATTCCAGGGCCACGGTATCTCTTTCGAACAGTCGAAAGAGATACCGTGGCCCCGTGGCCGCAGCCCCGGCAGATCAATTCTCAAACCCTCTAAGTTCATTTAACCCCATTTAATGAATTTTTCATGAAATAGTTACAGAATGGTTAAATGAACTTAGAGGGTTGTATTCATAATTTTAATGATTATTATTCTGTATATAATACGTGTAACTGGTGCGACTCACTTTTCATCAACATACAACCTAACACTGACCTGCAAATTGTAAAAAACGCAAGAAAATTTGAATTTCGCGGGCTACCCCGCGTGCTTCCATCTTAATGCTGTCGATAGTAGTGTTAGTTATTTTGTTTCATGAAAGGATGAATGACTAAACTGGTAGGCGTACATTTTAATAGTAATTGTATTGCAGTGAACTTTAGTTGATAAGATTCTGCCCTTGACTCCAGCAATGCGTCAGCTTTGATTTTATGAATGAATCGAAAAAAATATACGCTTTTATAGTATGATGCTAATTGTCCCTGGGTAAAAGTACCTGAAGAAAATTTGTACTAAAGGTAATAAAATTGTTGCTTCATATTATAAAGGGAGAAATTGGTCCACTTACTACATCCTACACTCAATGCATTATTGATGCTACTTTAAATGGGACTTTTTTGTTATGTGTATCAACTATTTTTATATTGGCATCCGTTCAAACTATTTACGCCACTAGTAAAAGACACTAAATGTCACACAGCATTATTTTACAATTGAACATATTGAAATAGCTTTCTAACAGCCAAATTTATCAGTATCACTTGTTTGAGGGAATTTAATCTGAATTGGAGTATTAGACTTGTTCTAAACTGGATTGAATTTGATCTTAATAAGAGAGAATTTCGTCTGAATCAGAGTGAATAAGATCTTAACCAGAACAAATTGGAGTGAATTTGACACTAATAAGAGTCAAAATTCAAAATCCGATTCAGAACTTGAAGATTGCTTTACTCAAGTAAACAATAATCCTAAGCATGATTAATAAGATAAAGATCAGTAGCTTACTCATTAAAATGGTAAATAATGCATGAATCATTACAATTATCATTACTTGTTTATGTGAGTTGTATGTAGCAAATATCTAAAGCATTTGTAGTATAAGTATGAACAATACTGCAATAGGTCAGTCAATAATATCAGTCAGTATACTAGTTGAAATAGACGGGATGTAAGATCTTTGTCTGATGATGCATCTTGGCTATTTACAGCCTGGATTTCTTGACAATAGAAATTTAATACATCTTTAGTCTAAGGTTGGTAGGTAGGTTGTTAGGTTAGTTTAAACATTGTTATTGACATGCAAAAAATAACTTCAAGTATTACAAGGGAGATGCGTGAAGGCCATACTAATTTCTGTAATAATTAGATTATGAACTAAATCTATTTCTGTCTTTGATTGTGTATGGCTTTAGTTCTTCTTTTACATGTTATGTTAACCTGCCTAGAAATATCACTAGTCAAGGCTACTAACTAAACTAGCAAAGACATACCTTTTCTACGATCTTCAATAAATTCTTCTTCAAAAATTCCATCATCTCCACGGAATGGTAGCTGTCTTTTCAGGGCTTTGCCTGGTAGAGGTGGGACGACAATCTACAAAGAAACATAAGAATATAATTAAGTTTCAATGTATAATTTTTATCTCTAGTATTTCCCCTAAGCAATTATAACAAAATAGCAGTTTGAACTTGGTTTTTTTATTACATTTAAACTAAGCATTGAATTAAGTTTTCTCACAGGACGTAAGGTCATGTTTACTAGTTGCAAAAATAATAATTAAGGTCTATCCACACATATCAGGGCCTTGCCTGGGACTTGGATAGACCATGCACTCAAAAAAATATTGGTGTATAAATTTTATATGAACTTGTTCACACACATCCTTGCGCAAGCTGGTGAAGAAGCTTCAGTGCCTAGATACATTCGGCCAGCCCACGGCCCTGATAAATGTGTGGATAGATTGTTAAAGAAAGCTTTGTTTGGAATAAATGACAATTTGACAGAAGCCTGTACATCTTGAAGTACAAATATCCCCTTGCTTATATTTCAAAAGGGTGAGGTTTCCTGACTGTAAGCCTAATTTAATTTTAAAATCAATAAGTCTGCCATCAGAGCCGAAAGTAGGCATTGAAAAACTATGCACAATAAAAAGTGGATGACTAATAGATTATTTTGTAATGTATAATCTATCCCCAGTCCATGAACTTTTAGATACAGTTAATTATTGCAAAACGCATCCATAAGTCACATTCTAAACTCAATTTTGTTTCCAAATCAAAGCAAAGGCAAATCAGCATGCAACTATCAATGTCACCAGTTCAGTGCCCTTTCTTCATTAAAAATAATAAAACTACAATGATACACAGTCCCACTCATATTTTGTAAACAAAACCAACATTATAATAACAAAACAGAGCAAAAAATTTAAACATACATCATCAAAGGCAAAATCTGTTATCAAATTAATTCGGAGACTGGTCAATTATGATTCACACGTATCAATAAACATTTTTGTTCACTGATAACAGACAAAAAAACACGCACTTGATATCAATAACCAAATAACATTGGACTTACTTTACTGTCTCTCTCCAATTCGTTTCTAAGCCATTCGAAATCGCTGTACCGCCGTCTGACACTTGATTCCTTAACTTTAAACACTGGCAGGTTCGTCTGAAAGCAAAAACTTGGTTTGCTAGAATTATCTCATCGTATCGGCGTACCGTCGCGTCCGTCCGTGATACGCCCACTAATTCACGTTGACGCGTCGATAGCGGCCGTTAATCTAATTAGATGACAATAATAGAGCCAACAGCTTACCCTCATGCGAACTTCGTAATCCGTGTAACGTTTCTTCCCTACTCCCATGGTCGTGACTGGGTTCACGACGTCGATTTCTAGGAAGTTCGCCGGTGCCGCGTAGGCATCATCCAGGGTCTGCTTCTTCACATTCAGTCGCCTAGTCGCGTCGGCTGTCGTATCTTCAGCCATCATAACTCTTTATTTATTGTAACAATCACAAAAACTATGAATAGGACGGTCCACTAATCAAAAAGGAAATGAAAAATGACAAGAGTGAAACATCGTTTGACATTTCAACAAATATGGCGGCGTAGGCAAATTCAAAAGACTACCAAAATTGGTAGAATAGATTTATTATTTTTTAAAGTAAACGATTCAATCGTAAAAAAAAACATTCTTTCATTTTTATATTGATTAAAAACGATAGCACACATATTTATACAATACAAAGGACGTTGCGTCTGGGATAGTAAAAAGTGTCATCAAAAAAATAACTTACTATATTTAGGGGCGGCAACACAGATCAGTATTTTAATTAAAAAATTCATTGGTAGAGGGAAGGGAATCACTATTCTGCCACAATATGACCTCACTGGTGAAAAACCAAATGATTCACACCGCGAAGGTAAACAACAATGAGTTTTTGTATTATGTTTTTCATCATCAAGTCACTAAACTTGTTCGATCTTGTTTCTAGTTGTACAGGAGGAAAAAAACAGACAATTGTAGGTTCACTAAAATTTATTTGTCTTATTTAATACGATCATAGAAATTGGCTCATAGGATCTTCCTCTCGCCTCTTCTTCATCTTGTACGCCTCTAGTTCATCTTCCGTGGGCGCCTTTACATCGAACATACTGTTGTACGGACGTTTCCTCTCGTCCACCGAGAGGAGATACTCAGCACGTTTTTGTTGTCTTTCTTCCATTTCCAGCGCCTGAAACAAAATACATATTACAATAAATTTCTTATTTGGACTGGAGGGCTAAGCTATACGGGCTTATGATAAAATATGTGGTATTTCTTTGTTAGAAATTGTTAGTAATATGTACCTGTACCCTATCTTTTGCAAGTTCCTACAAAATGTTTTGTAGAACAAAATCGCGTATAAAATACCTTTTTCAATTTGTCCTCCTCTTTCTTCCCCTTCTTAAGTTCCTTCTTCTTCTTCTTTTTGGATTTCTTTTTATTCTTCTTTTTCTTACTAGTCTTCTCAGTTTTAGATCTGATTTTTTTCTCTGAGTCTGAGGAACTGCTGTCTGAACTTGAGTCGGATGATGAGGATTTGTCTGATTTTTCTTTTTCTGTGGAAAAATGAAATTTTCATAATTATTATATTTTGACTAGCTGTGCCCCGCGACCTTCGTCCGCGTGAAAGTATTATAAAAATATTATTTCCCTATTTGTTTACAATTTCAAAGGTTTTTTTTGCCAGGAACCCTAATTCTTTTTTGTAAAATAGTTAATCCTTATAACATTAGCTATCTGCCACAAAAACTCCCGTCAAAATCGGTCCAACCGTTACGGAGATTAGCCGGAACAAACAGACAGACAGACCGACTAAAATGAAAAAACAAAAACGCGTTTTTGTTATAAGGACTGTTTATACTTTCATATGCATTCAGTAAGAAGCTGTTATTTTGACATTACAAACAGATACTTCAATTTAATTTATTTGTATAGATTATTAGTTTGGTCATTGTAGAAGTATCGAAGAAGGAAGGGTTAAGGGCAGAATGATGAATGAATTTTGTCATTGTAAGCATAAATGTGATTTGTTTGCATGTAAATTACCAAAAAGAAACTGATATAAAACCATACCTTTTTCTTTCTCCTTCTTTTCCGTGTGTTCTTGTAAAGAAACGGCTGCTTTATCTTCAGCTACTTCCAACACCACGGACTTGCCAGCCTCGCCGACGCAGTAGGACATCTAAACAAAAAATAATAGTTTATCTACAGGCAAACGCGCGTCCATTTGTCAGCGACTTTATTTAGTAGCCTAACACAAGGACGTGTAGTGCTTCATGGATCTTCTGGCGCAGCACAGTTGGAAGTAACGTTGCCATCTTGTCTGTCATCTTACAATACATTTTTATTTTGGGGAAACTCACCTCACTAGGAATTTCTCCTGTATCGTGGGTGCGTTTACAAACATTTAAACTCACATACACAAACAGCCACACCCGGAACAACTACCATACAAATATTTGTTCCGCGCGAGTATTGAACCCGCGACACGCAGCGCAGCAGCCAATCGCCCAGCTACTGCGCCAACCGTGCAGTCAATTCTCCAAATATTTCCCAACAGCGCGCTCTTGGCAATGTTATTCAACCTCCAACAGATCCACCCTGCACTATTAGAAGACAGATAGAGCGTTAAACGATCGGTAGACCGCGACATACTCTTCTCTCTTCGCCATAAATACATAGTGCGAGATAGCATACAAATAAAAAATGTGTTTAACTTTTCATACCTTTATAAAAGAGTGGCAACACTTGTACCCCCATTGTCCTTCATGCCAGTACGATCCCCAGACAGACGTGTGGTTGTTTATCAGGACATCCTCTTCGTATTTACTCCTGAAAAAAAAATTTGAAAGTTAAAAGGGGGCTCAAATAGGAATAGATAGAACATTAAAAAAAAAATCTATGAAGCGTTCTTGACTCTTGCTGGCAGCTCCGTAACTGAATTAAAAGTATAAATTCACCACAACCTAGATCGTAGTGGCAAAGCTGCTAAATTGATAGGACTGGACAGAATGCACTGACTTCTTTTTATTCCATGAAAACGGCATTATGGAGTTCCTTGCCCATTCGTCTCTGGAATGTGCAACTACAGTACTTTCCCAAGTTATTATGCCTTGTGACTGTAGCTTCGCTTTTTTTGTATTTTTTTTTTGCCATTCAAAACTGTATGATAAGTTCTAATTGAAATAAATGCTTTGTGTTTGAGTTTGATTAGGCGGCAGCGTTGCCATGTACAGCAACTGAGATCTGAATTCTGACTGATGGTCGCGGGCCCAGGTTGCTAAAAGAGCGGGCAAAATTTCTTGGTCAACTTTTAACATCTTTATAAATCAACTTGGATACTCACTTAGCAAGCTGTTTCTCCGGGCCTTGCACGAGAGTACCATCTCTGTTGTACCGCACGAACACTTCTGTTTGTGCCAGTAGCAGCTCCTTAGGCGGCGCGGCCAAATGCTCTTCGCCACCGTATTTTTCTAGAATTGATTGTTTCACCTAGAAAGTAGGACGATTATGAAATATTTTGTCGGTAGCAAAAATAAAAGTATGGCGAGGATTCAACGGAGCCACAGATACACAAATTAATTTTGTCTTTGTTAGAAGTCCTGGCTAAATTTATTTGCTGGGTATGTTAAGGAAACTTCTTGGTTAATTATGACTAGAGTTTGATTAACGGTTTGCATTAAATAACTGTATTAAAAATCGTATTTTGGCTGTGTGATCTGCCTGTTTGAAATCAGGCTGTTCACTTTTAAAAGTCAAGAATAGCAAAGAACAGACCTTAAAACGCCCAGCCGTCAGTTCTTAATATTTATGATTGCTTTTATACAAACCTGCGTCTTAAAATGATCCTTCTTATCATGATACTGTCTCTGCAGCAGCTGTAGCTTGGTGGGCTCAGCTAAGAGATGCACGTCGAGGCCTCTCGCCTGCGCCTCCCACGCGAACATCTGCGCGGCCGCGTGCGAGCGCGTGTCGCCGCTGAAGCGGACGAAATTCTCGCCTTCGTAGTCCGATCTGCGGAGGAATTGAGGGTTATACGAGTATGTCGAAAATAGGTTGCTAACCGGTTGGATTTCTGAATACTGGGTTGGGACTGGATATTTTAAATAAAGATCAACCTCAGACCTGTTTTTGGTTAATAGTGTTAGTATTCAGTTAATATTGTCTTAGGTTATTTGATTTTCTTGCAGAAAACATTCCGATTTGCGCTGAAAATGCTTTAGTTTCAGCGCACAAGTACAATAACAGCCAACTTTAAAGTTAGATTTAACTCTGTTATTTCGCATTGGTTTTACAATAATTAATTGGTGGTACTACTGTAAAACTGTCGTAAAACAATGAAGTGTTGTTTTACAACAGTAATTCGGATTCTTTTTTTTTTTTTAAGTAAAGTAAAAAATATATATTTTGGAACATAGATTGTTGGCACAAATACAAAGAAAACGATGATAGCTACAAAAGTTTATAACTGTGTCGCAGCTATCAACGCCCATCCTAATAAGAAAACAATTTGTTCCAGACTTAGACTAAAAATACAAGTATTTACCAACATTGGGGTAAACCTTAGTAGAATAGAGTGTGAATGTGTGGAGTAAGTGGGAGTGTGTATATGGGTGGGAGTGGGTGTGCATGAAGGGGTGTGTATAAGTGAATGTCTGTAGTGCTCTTATAATAAACTCACTCCTGTGTCACAGGATTAGGGTTATCCCTCATGGAGCGCGTCTTGGGGTCGTAGTAAGCGGAGTTGGGGTCCAAGTTGCGCAGGTACTTCGCTGTGTCCTCTCTGATACGCAAATTACGCACTGTGATACGTTGTTTTGAATCCACCTGGAAAGGGAAAAGAATTATATAATATAGTGGATGCTTTTACTGGCATGGTGTCTTACCATTCGTCTGCCATTGGGTTTCTTATTTGAGCTGGTTTGTACAAGATATATAACCATAATAAGTTTCAGTGGAAAAATGCCCATTTTTAACTAAAAAACCGGTATATTAGACTAATGGTTTGAACCAGTATTAGGTTTCTAAGGCTTTCTATCACATTTCTCTCTATCCTACCCAGCAAGTACCTATTTAAGTTTATACTTTGCAATTGCAATGCAAACACCATCTACACTTTTACAAACATTTTTGCTTCTCCAGAATAAATTACCTTTAAAAAAAACTAAATTAAAAAAAGAACTAAATTAAAAAGAACATACCTTAGTACCAGGCATGTCAACTTCATCTACATATTTGTCCTCATCTTCCTCGGCATTGTCGTCATCCTCAGTAGCTGTTGGATCTGAAATATTAACAGATACTTGTCACAATACAGACAATAGGCTGTTGATTCTTGGGGAATTTCTTAATATATAAAATACTAGCCGCGTGTTGCCGCGACCTTCGTCCGCGTGAAATTATTATAAAAATATTACTTCCCTTTTTTAATCGAATTTTGTTAACAATTTCAGGATTTTTCAGGGTTTTAACTCCTTATGACATCAGCTATCTGCCAGTAAAAGTCCCGCCAAAATCGGTCCAGCCGTTTCGGAGATTAGCCGTTTGAATCGGATTTTGCTCACAATTTCAAGGGTTTCATTTTTTTTACACAGAACCCTAATTATTTTTCTAAAATAAAAGCCTATGTTAGACCTTATAACATCCGTTATCTAACAGTAAAAACCCGGTCGAAATCGGTCCAGCCGTTTCGGAGATTAACCGGAACAAACGGACACACAGACACACAAAAATTGAAAAAAAAAGTGTTTTTGTAATAACTACCATAGATACTTTCATATGCATTCAGTAAAAAGCTGTTATTTTGATATCACAAATTATTTATTTATTTGTATACATGTATAGATGATTACTAGCTTTTACCCAACTCTGAAACTATGCCACGAAAACCTACTACTACGATCAACCATATTCTATGGCCTCTTCCATGTCATGGTCTACCTGACTGAAACCTGTACAGCTGTCAAGAAGTAAAAGACACAGTAACTTTAGTATTATTTCATACCTTGTTCCAAATTCTTAGCTCTCAGCTCTCTCTTAGCGTCTTCAACCTTCTGGTACTCCTCAATGATAGCCTTGTGCTGCAGTGGGTCATATCCGTTCCACCTGTCACGCTTGCCATCGTAGCTAAGGTTCAGACTGGGCTGGGCAAACTCGTCCGCTGCAATACCAGCGTTTGTGAATCTTGCTCCGATCTGTAATGTTATACTAGGAGTAAGTATACTTCTTATTGGAGAAAGAAATGATGCCATAGAGTATCAGTGACACTCAAAACATTGACATCATGGTATGAAGTAAAATTACCTTTCTGGGTCTGTCCAAGCAGTCCTTCTTTTTGTGTGTCATAGCTCCGCAGTTTTCACAAGCTCCCTTTCTGTATTTTGTTGCTACTTTTGTCTGTAATTACAAGATAGGGATTTAAGCTTTACATAAAGAAAATACCAAAATATGGTCAAACAATGTCATAACATTTCTTTTTCATTTTCCAGATCAGTGGCAAAAATTCAAAATGTGTGGCCTGAAATTCTGCTACCCAAACTCTGCTCACTAATGAAGTCACAATTTTTCATGGAACCCTGATCAAATTAGACAGTGATACACTGGGTAGGAGGTTTTGATTTCACGTCACCTTATCAACTTACTCTTCTATTGGAAGATTGATGAATTCTTCATTTAAGACTTTTTACCATAAACATTGTTATACTTACAGTATCAACTCCTTTATGATAATAGGTGTCAAGTCTAGTAAAGTCGCCCTCCTTGTCTTCCTGTGGGCGCTGATGCTTCAGAGTTGGTCCAGCCGTGCCGTAGTACCATGGTGCGGAGGATATGTACTGCGGGATGTGAGGGTTTATGTCCTTTCCTGCAGAATTGTAAATAAATGTTTTTGTGACATTGTTCACAGAAGTAGAGATGTCAATGAGCAGCTTGAAAAATAACCTACGGCTAGGTAAATTTTTTGGCAGTGAGCCCCTAACTAGTTAGTCGGTATATTGGGGCTTGGGACATGATAACATAGTGGTCAATAACACAAATGTAAAAAGAGGCTTTTGTAAAACTAAACTGAAGTAGTTTGCAAGACAACAGGATGGTCATATTTTTGTTAGTTCAAAGCTTGTTTAGTTTAAAGAATCTATCATGAAGCTTATATAATGAGTTTAATCGTTCACACGTTTAGTAAGGTACGTCTACGTAATATGAAAATACTAAGATAATCACAAAAATGTTGATCATGTTTACATTCAAGTTTTAAGGTTATATAAAAATATTGCTGATACATACCTGTCTCATCAACAGCAGCGGGTGCTGTACCAGCCTTACGAGCCTCTTCTAACTCTTTGGCCTTCCTCCAGTCTTCCCTGGACTTCTTTTTAGGTTCCTCTTCTTCCTCACCAACATCGTCTTTATTGCGCAATATTTGCGATACAGCGCTGCGAGCACCCGTCGCCATTATGTTTAATTACACTGTTTTTCTTAAGATTATATCACCTGTTATTAGAATTAATTATAGAAAACGAATAGTTTATGCTGTCGTAATTTCACATACAGTTTTGACTACCCGTTATATTACTTTACTCTATGGTTTTGACAGTTGTTTTTATTAACTTTTTTTTTTTTTTTTTTTAAATTTATTCCTGACCATGGATACATGTCCTTCAGTCGTAATCATTAAACATACTACTCTTATCTCACTAAAAATACATAAAACAATAACAAATTCATCAAAGTGTTTACCGCTCATACGAGCTAAGTACATCTGAGAGGCGATGAAATTATCTAATTAATAACAACAAAATATTAGTTAAGTATTTCAATAAAAATACATAAAAACAATAACAAGTTCATCAAAAGTGTTTACCGCTCATACGAGCTAAGTACATCTGAGAGGCGATGAAATTATATAATTAATAACAACAAAATATTAGTTAAACATAAAAAAAACAATCTAATGAACACCGAAACAATTAAATTTTTTCTACAGTATTCATTATATATCTAAATAATGGATTGAAATAAACCGTTTTGGAAAGTAATTCCTGAACGTGGCGGGGAACACTTATAGAGTTTTGTTCTGCTATGTCACTAATTTCACTGACAAGTAACAGTCTTTGCATGGCAAACGATTCACAGTCAAATATAACGTGTTTTATATCCGCATTTTCTTCGGAACAATAGGTACATTTGCTTTCACTGATGATTCTCATCCTGTAGAGATGAGCTGGGACTAAACAATGGCCAAATCGCAAGCGATTAATGACTGTTATGAACTTTCTGTTGGAGTATTTGAATTTATTGTACCACGGCGTTGTTGGTAAGTCTTGCTGTAATTCTGAATACCATTTTCCTTTTGTTTCTGTTGTTGCATCCCAATAATCCTTCCATATCTTCTTAGATAATGTTTTAAATTGCTGATAGTAATCCGTGAAAGGGACCTTGAAAGATTCTGTAATATCCTCGTCGTGATCCTGACGAGTTGCCAAATCTACAACCTCATTACCAACTATGCCACTGTGAGATGGAACCCACAAAAATTCTACATGTTTTCCCAACTTTTGTAGAGTATACTTAATTCTATGTACAATGTAATTTTGTTTATAACTTAAGTTACAATTACATAAACTAGATAAAACACTTTTGGAATCACTTACAATTAATAAATTATTTACACTATTTACATTTGTGCTTACACCATGTTCATCAATATTTACAATAGTATTTACATAAGTTAAAGCAGCTAGTATAGCCCAACCTTCTGCAGTGAATATACTACAACTATTTGGCATTTGAAAGCATTTGGTTATCCTCTTTTGTGGGTCATAATATGCTGCTTTAACACAATCATCAGTTTTAGATCCATCAGTGTAAATGATATAGAAATGTGATTTGTCATTCAGAAATTCTAAGAAATCATATTTATTTTTAACAGTATCTAAAAAACACTTGATATCAAAGTAAGCTAATAAAGTATTGTAGGGGAATTCATATACAGGCCACTTCTTTTTGAAGTACATGTCTCTTGTCAGGTTCTTTACTTTAACTAGAATGGTTGAAATTTCAGGCAATGAACCAGAAATAAAAGTATTTGCTGAGATGGAGGATGTGACAGCTGACTGTATGACCTCTTGAGGATATTCAATTTTATCAAGAACTGTACTATTATTGCAAGCTAACTCTTTGAGACAGAATCTCTCAGCCAGCTGTAAACGTCGCAAAGATAAGGGAGGTATAACATTTTCAATTTCCATAGAATTTATTGGGGTGGTGCGCATTGCTCCACTAATTATTCGTAAGCCCATATTTTGTATCACATCCAGTTTTCTTGACAATGTAGTACTTGCATTCATATAGGCTAAGCAACTATAGTCAAAATGACTTCTGACTATGCTTTTATATATCATGCTAAGTGTTTTTGGGTCAGAACCCCAAAAAGTTCCTGCTAAGCTCCTAAGGACATTGATGCTCTTCATGGCATTTTGACAGATATGGTCAATGTGCTTATCAAATTTTAGTTTATCATCTATTAAAACACCTAAAAATTTGTGATGATTAACAATAGGAATGACATTGTGGTTATATACAATATTTACAGTGGACTGTGCTAATGAATCTTTACTAAATAATAATACTGAACTTTTCTCAGAACTTATATCTAGTTTTAAAGTATTACTGTAATAATATTGTAATTGAGCCAATGCAGTATTTATATCATTAACAGCCATATTCAAGTTTTGATTTACTGTGTATAAAAGCAAGTCATCAGCAAATTGTAATATTTTGACTTGAGAAGTATTTACATATTTAAGAATCTGGGATGTATACAAGTTATACAACAGAGGTGAAAGTGTTGCTCCTTGCATTGTGCCTTTACTAACTAACCTAGGGCCATGGAGCTTATTATTGAATCTAACATACAAAGTTCGCTGGTACAAAAATTTAAAAATCCAATTTAATGTTTTACTTGGTAAGCCCAATTCATGCAAAACACGAATTAGAGATTCAATATTAACATTATCAAAAGCACCTTTGACATCCAAAAAAACACATATGACATTAGAATGACTAAGTTTAGCCTTTTTAGGTCTGATATAAATGAAACAAAGCTTTCAGAGCAACTCCTGCCTTTTCTGAATCCATACTGTATATCTGGTAACTTGCCTTGAGTTTCAGCAAAGTAATCTAAACGTAACTTAAGCATGTTTTCAAAAAGTTTACCTAAGCAAGATGATAATGATATAGGTCTATATGATGAGGGACTATTTGCAGATTTATTGGGCTTTAAGATTGGAATGACACATTGAGTTTTCCATGATTCTGGTATGACTAGTGAATCCCAAAGTTTATTATAAACATTTAATAAAATTTGTAAGGCATTAGGGTGTAACTTTTTAATTAAGATGTATGGTATGTTATCCAGACCTGGGGTTGTATCTTTTCTACTCTTAAGAGCTATGTGCAATTCGTTTATTGTTAATGGACTGTTAAGAAAACAGTTGGTTTCAGATTCAACAGATTCTTTTAAAATATAATTTATGTTATTTTCATTTAATATTGATGAGTCTGATAAATTTTCTAAGAATTCAGGTACCCAATCATCATTTAAATATTTGTTAGAAGAACCTATCCTTTTAAACTTTTTAATATAACTCCATATTCTTGCAACAGGTGTCATTCTATTAAAACTACTACATAACTCATGCCATGAATTGATACTCTCCTCTTTAATTATTCTTTTCTTTTGAGCATCAAGTTTTTTGTATTGTATGAAGTTGGGGATGCTTGGTGATGCTCTATATTCTAACAAAGCTTCCTTAGATTTTTGTACTGCCTCATTACATGTTTGGTTCCACCAAGGAGCTGGTTTTCTTAAAATTTGCATAGTTTGGTTAGATTTTCGTTTTGGGACTGTATTTATTCTTATATCATATAAAATATTCACAAAATTATCATACAGATGAAGAGGTTCCATATTATCTATGTCTAAATGAGAGAAACCAGTTTCTGATAATTCATAATATTTAGACCAATCTGCTTTACTATAAATATATTTTTCTTCCACAGGCCGGATTTCATATGTAGATGGCTTTACATTTAACACTACCTGGGTTGGGTAGTGATAACTGCCCATAGGATCGTCATGAACCTGCCATTCACAAAGAGGAGCTAAAGCAGAACTAACCAGAGCCAGATCAATAGCTGATGCATTCCTGTTTGGGTACTGAACAGTGGTTGCTCTACCATCATTTAGAACGCATATGTCAAATTCATCAATAAGGTTATATAACCTGTTACCCCTATTATTGTTTGTATGACATCCAAACAATATATGGTGTGCATTAAAATCGCCCATGATAAGACATGGCTTAGGAATTTCAAGAAGCACCTTTCTCATTTTGTTAGTATCAAATCTGTTGCTATTGGGAGGACAATAAACACATAGGATATGCAATCTACCCATGGATGTTTCTATGGATATACATATATTTTGGACTGACTCATAAAAAGTTGTTTTTATAACATTATAAGCTAAATTTTGTTTTATCAAAATACCTACTCCATTGTGTTTATTTACTGAATTTTTATATATAAAGTTGTATGATGTAAAACGAGGAATTATACTACTATTTTTTAGCCAAGTCTCATTTAACAGACATATATCTAATTTTTGTTCAAAAAGAAATGTGTTTAATAAGGCCTTCTTACTCTGCAAGCTTTGTACATTGAATTGTGCTATATTTAAAAATGTATCCATCAATTAACAATTAAATTTGCTAACAACATTTCTTTTATTCTTTTATTTGTTATTGGAACATTATCTTTATTATTGCCAAGACCAATTAATGATTTTACAATGGCGTTTATAATTATATCATTATTTACAATTTCTTCAGCAAATGACTTTGAGTTCTCACCCAAAGTCCTTTCATTTGGTTTTTTAAGAGCTGGGAAAACATTTGTATCTGACATAGTTGGAGGTGTACTCACCACACTGGCATATGACTGATTCCGATTGAGGAACTTCTTCTTCTTTTCTTCCATTTTTTGTTTCTTAATAGGGCAATCCCTTGAAATTGCTAGGTGGTTGCCACAGCAGTTTATGCAAACAATTTCTTCAACATCACACTCTTTGTATGAATGTCGACCGGCGCAAGAAGAGCACATTTGCTCACCACGGCAAGTTCTTGCAGAGTGGTTATATTTAAGGCATTTGTAGCACTGTAGCAATGGTGGTATATATGTATGTACTGGGTATCTAAACATGTGAATGTATGCAAACTGTGGCAATGCCGTTGCAGCAAATGTAACTGCGATTGTACCTAATGGTGTAAGATTTCCTTCAACTTTCCTCATAAATCTTTTAATACTTATAACTTCTACATCACTTTGAATGTTTTTATAAACTTCCTCATTTGACATCGTTTTCGGTACATAGCGGATGACGCCTGTTGTTTCCGTCATGTATGCAGGAACGAATGCTTTTAATTTATGTTTTCCCAAGAAATGGTCCATTTTGAGAAAACTATTCGCCGGTGCAGGTTTTTTGAAAGTTATCCCAACTTTGTAGGCATTGACTCGATGTACACCTATGATGCCTTTAACATTTTCGGTGAATAATTTTGTAAGTCCAATTGGGTTTTTGTTGCCCAATTTTTCATTTTCTATCGATTCCACAAAGACTACACAATCGCCACTGTGGCATTCGGGAAATTGTCTCTTATAATTCGGTTTCATGAAGATTTTGTAATCTGCAGACTGTGCCGACTCCATGAGAGCCAATTTTCGCTTTTTCGGCGGCTCTTTATCGATGGGGGCATCGCCCCCATCGCTTTCCGTTCCCATTTTACTATATACACTGGGAATTTATATAATAAACTATCTAAGGAAATATACACAAAAATACAATACGTAGGAGAAATTTTTAAACACCCGCGCAATTTGATTTCCCGCCAGAGAATTCTTTTATTAACTTCCAGAATCAGTGTTGCCAGGGCCCTTGAGTCGTAAGTTACGTTTCGTTTCCTCAAATGTTACATTTTTGCTGTAAAAGTTACATTATTGTTTTTTTTTTTTTAATTTACCTGTTCTTGGGGTCGGAGGTCGGAGGAAAATTGATGTCAGTAAAATGGCGAAATATAAAGGAATCTATGATGTCTAATGGTTTATTTAATCTTATGATAAAATAGACAGTTTAATTTGTTCGCAGCGCCATCTTCACTGTTGTTACTATCTAGTCTAGCACTTAACTTATTCTTCTAGTTTGAACCAAAACTACGAGGTTGTGCATCTGTTAGTTTTACACTTAGCTAACTTCTATAATATTCGATACTTATAGAACCCTCATATCGTACTGTTCTACCAAGTGGTCGTAAACTGGCTCTGTTATTAAAGGGCAAGAATGCCTCAATGAAAAAAGCATTACAAATCTCGTTGTTCTGAAAAGTTACGAAATTACCCTAAAATGTAAAAATTACTTACATGTTACGCGAGGGGGTCAAAAGTTACGAAAAATGTAAGAAATGTAACCTTCTGGCAACACTGTGCAGAATGGCGTCGCATTTTTGACATATTTACTGTACGTTCAGAAACGAATGTTTCAGTTTAAATTATATTTAAATAATAATTATACTTTTAAATAATATCGTTCAAAATTAAATTGTTGAATTTATTCAGAGCTTTTCAGATCTAAAAGCTGTTATTTAGACCCACGCTGTATTATTAAGGTTTGTAGGCAAATATTGCAAACTGGCTTTAACCCGCAGTTTCACTGGCTCTTTATTCAGAAATAAGGTGGAAGCGAAAGGGTAGGTAGCCCGCGAAATTCTGTTACGTTTTTTGAAATTTGCAGGCGTTTTTCCAGTTGTATGTTGATGAAAAATGAGTCGCGACAGTAACTCGTATGTAGTTACAGAAATATAATCATTAAACTCATCAATACAATCCTCTACGTTCATTTTACCCCATTGAATGACTTTTTCATGAAATAGTTACAGAATAGGGTTAAATGAACTTTGACTAACTACCTTTCCAAAATCAGTGGGTTCGATTCCTGGCTAGGAATATTGATTTTTCAAAAATCTAATGATGCAGTTTTCGTTTTCATCAAAATCGGACGCGAGACTCCTTTGAGAATTATTCGCTATTCCTCATAATTTGGGATTTGGCCATCCACGCCCACTTGGAAAATTCACCCTGTATAGCCTATTTAATTTATAAAATTGCGTTTACGTTAGGCCAAAATTATCCAAACACTTAGAAGATTGTTTGTATAATTTTGCGCGGTATGTAATTGCTTTTTTTACAACTGCATGTTAGATAACTTTGGATTCCCCCATGGTTGCAGCGCGGCTCATTTGGATGATCCTACTAGAAATGAATTTCATTCGGCGTAGCCTCCCATAATACACGGTACTTGGGGATAATTGTAGCTTCCCATTAGTGAATTAAATCGAAATCGGGTCAGTAGTTCTGAAGATTACCACCACCTACATCCAAACTTACCTCTTCATAATATTAATTAGAACAGATCGAATCTATTACTATGGTCTCGATAATGCGAAGGACACACACCTACGTTATACTTTTGTCATCCATAATCATAATTTATTTCTGATTATTTATTATGGTTGTTTGGGTCAATAAACACTATCACTTTGATTGATTTTTAAAAAAATCCAATGATGCAGCGATACAAAATCGGGCCCGATAATACATAAGAGTATTTTTTGCTATTCCTCACAGTTTCAGATGTGGTCACCCACGCCCACTTGATAAATTCAACCTGTTTATGGCTCTGCCTACCCACTATTTATTTATTATGAGCCTGATGTGTCCCACTGCAGGGCAGGGGAGGCCTCCCTTCCCTCTTTACATGTTTCTCTGTCTTTGGCTATTTGGGCCGAACTGCCCAATAGACAACTTTATTTACTATAAAAGATACCCTTCCAACATAACTATAATTATATTTATTGATACTTTTTAAAGTCATTTGATACAATATTTAAAACATTAATTAATTAATTTAGATAAAGTCGACAGTACATTTATTCACAGCTTACGACGGGCCCTTGGACGGTGGTAGGATGGCCGCGGTACATAGACACGTTCGTTACTGTCTCCAGTTTGAGTGAGGGACTCTTCCAAAGGTTCTGCGCGAGGGGTGAAGAGTTTGCGACGACTGCGGGTCACACTGGGGAGAGAAGACATTATTTTAGAAACAAGTTGTACCACATAGAAATATCTTTAGGCTGTGGCAAGATGAAGCTTACATAAATATTCACAAAATGCAGTGTATCTCAAGCTTTAAAGCGTACGTCAAAACCCGCAGAACGCGCCCGCGCCTTTTAACACTGCTCATACTATTTCCAATACACATACGCGAGCGTGCACCCGCGTATGAGTTCAGCGTACGTCCTTTGTTGCTAGTCATAATCACATCTGACCACAGCCTAAATTGTTCTAGATTTTAGGGTAACCCACACCAACACTCACAACACTGACAGCAACAACCCCCACCCGGAAATACTAAAAAGTTCTTACTTGATAGAAAAAAAAAACCTAATGTTATCATGTCTCAGAATCGTGTCGCTTCTTAGACCGTTGAGGGCGCCTCGAAAGTCTAACTTCCCTATAGACAAAGGGGTAGAAAGAGAAGAGAATAAGATTTTTGAAGAAGAAAAAGAAAGATGCCCAATAGGAAAGCAGTTTGCAACAAAAGAGGACGAACTAACCTTTTTGAGGGACAACTCTGTATTCCAAATAAAGGGGGTATATTCTCTTCCACCCTTTTTTCAGGCGATGGTATATCTTTGACATCCTTTTTAGTAGCAGGCATGCCCATGGTGACATCAGAGAATTCGCTCTGTAAGTTCACAATGTCCTTTAGTTTATCATCACTTTCTTCATCCTGATTCTTCCTTCGTCGTAATCTGAGAGGTCTTTTGCGTGTTTTGCTTTCGCATTTCGCGTGACTTTCTGCTAATATTTCTTCATCTTTTTCTTTGCCTTTCTCAAGTTTAGTGTCATCGTTTTTATTAGTTCTAGTTTTACGAAAGTTGTATTTCGTTTCGACTTTGTCATGTTTCTCAGTGCTTTCATTGGCTACTAGCAAGTCGAATTCGGTAGCTCTAGGAGCACTTATATCTTTGTAAATGTTTTCGAATTCTTCGACTGTGTTATCTCCTTTAGTCTGAGAATGGTTCATAGTTTGATTAGGTTCATCAGTGGATGATGCAGGCTCTAATTTTGCTTGTCGCTTAATGCCTGCTTTAGTTTCTTTTAGTTCTTCAACTGATAACATTGGTTCTAACTTAATTTCTTTCTTTATTTGTACATCAACATTTTCAGGTTCTATGACTTCTTTTATAGATAATCTTGGTTCAT
Source organism: Eugnorisma glareosa (assembly GCA_947578425.1). Lineage (NCBI taxonomy): Eukaryota > Metazoa > Arthropoda > Insecta > Lepidoptera > Noctuidae > Eugnorisma > Eugnorisma glareosa. The sequence goes on along the minus strand of OX387971.1, from coordinate 1,793,527 downwards.
CAGCTTTAGAACTCTTTTTAACAGATAGCTGATCTAAAACCATTTTCTCAATAGACTGTCTAGCCATTTCGACACTGTCAACTTTTTCTTTCGGTTTTTGAGCAACTGGTGATTCGAAACCATCGAATATATCTACAGAATTATGTTTCTTAGTTAATCTAGTTTTATGTATTGATGATATTACGTCAGATTTTGTGAAACTTTCACCTAGAAGCTTCTTGATTGTGCTAGGTTCGAAATCATCAGTAGCAACATCTTTGACAATCGAAGGCGACCTGTCCTCATCATTATCCATTAATTTATTTAACTTTCTGTTAGAAACTTCGACGTTAGCGCTAATATTATCAAAGTAGGTTCGTTTTTCTTTTGCGATGACAGGTTCTTCTTTACGAGTCTCTTTAGGCTCATTGTTATTTTCTAACACATTGTCAAAGTATGTTCTTTTATCTTTCAATATCTTGATCTCACCAAATTCTGCTTGATTTGGTCTGCTATCATCGTCGTTTTCCTTCGCAGCTTTTTCTAATTGTTCAAATTGTCGGAGTGATACATCACTTCCTTGATTAGATTTGAACGATCTTATTATTTTACTGACTAGTGTTTCAGACACTTTTTCTGTCATTTTCATATTAATATTAGTTTTTGCTCTGATCATGCTGCTTACTGATTCTATATTCTCTGGAGGTTTCATGTCTATGTTAGATTTTCCTCTTATAGTTTTGTTTATTGGTGGTTCTGATAACGTTTCTGCTATTTGTATTGTGTTTGGCTTTTCTCTAACAATTTTGTTAGTCTCATTTTCTGTTACTGGTCTTGGAGCTTTTATTTCAACAGTAGATTTCTCTCTAATTACAGGTACTTTAAAAGCTTCATTGGTAGCTTCTTGATCATCACTCACACTACTTTTAGACACATTAGTCACAGGATCTTTGACGAAGTAAGTACCTCTAAAGGAGTTTTGCTTCTTTTCCATTGAATCTTCGCTTACATCACTAGACTCGTTAAATTGGCTCTCTCTTACAAAATAAGTTCCTCTGATCTCTGGTTTAGTAATTTTAATGGATTCATTTTTAAACTGTATTACGTCTTCATCTATCAATCTTTCGTCATTTTTGTCGTAAGTTGTTACACTGCCGTATGTCATATTATTCGCATCGTTTCTCATGCTATCATCACATTTATTACTGCTTATCACATCCTCGTAAGCTACATTTGCATCAGGTTTGAAATTGTCACCGCATTTGTCACTCGTTCTGACATTGTCACAAGTCACATTTGCATTATTTACAAAACAATCATCGCATTTATTACTATGGATAACATTATCGTAAGTCCCCTCAGATTTCTTACTCTCATCACATTTATCATTGAGTCCATCATTATGATATGTTACATTTGTGTCGGCTTTCCCACCATCATCAAATCGATCGCTATTGTCATTTTTGATATCTTCTTTTTTACTAGAATCATCTTCATCTTCGCCTGTAGCATAGGTCGAGTTCTTAGAGTCATCATTTTGTAGCGTTTCATGTGATTTTTCAAGGTCACTGTCACTTTCGTCGTCAATTTTATCTATAGTATGTACACTACCAGTGTCGCGTTTTTCGTTTTGTAAGACGATTGAAATGGATCTGTTGAGTTCTTTTTTGAAAATCGGTTCAAGGCTTTCGTTGAATGGATCATTGGTTTCTTCATCAGATTCGTGTTCACTGTCTGAAAGTGACATTACATCTTCACGCGGCGGAGTTGTGTCTTTGAATGCTTTTTCTGTAACAAAGAGAACATTCTACAGTCTGGCATTATCATAAACATTTATTTGACTTTCCATTTTATTTGTATTCGAAAGCCATAATCTAAGAAATCACTTAATGCATGTAAATAATAGTTTCAATGTTTAACTTACCATCTCGTTCCTCTATACAGGCGCGAAGATATTCAATTTCCTTCTGAACTCGTGCTCTGGCTAGCGTTTCAGCTGTCAATTTCTCCTGAAAACAAACATTTAATCGTATTTTAGAATCCAAGCACAGTGTTACACTTATTTAAGTCATACATATAGAACTCAAATGCAGTTGGGCAGGACACTCAGAAAGGCGCCGCACAGTGGTCTGGAAATCGAGCTCCATACTCATAGAAACTCAAAGTTGACAGAACAGGTTTAATAAACCCGTGACCGAGTGGCGTCCAAGGACTGGCAAAACAAATGTCGGTCGTCTGGTGGCACGATCGGCAAACGACACTGTTGACAGAAACGCGGAGATAGGCAAAAGCAAACAGAGGCCTATATCCAGTACTTTACTATCTCATTATAATGTGTATTTGTGTGCTCACCTCTTTTACAGCTATTTCTGTCATGAGTTGTGAAATCTGTAATAGAAACATAGAAGTTAATAAAATTGCCACAATAAAAGAAATACTATGTTTTGATCCTGTATTTTCACAATGCTTACTTTATTCTGTAGGAACCGTGACGGCGTACCAGCGTCGTTTTTGGGAGGCGGCGGCACCTTTGCTAGCCTGCTCTCATATTCTTCTACCAAATCTTCCATCTGTAACAAAGATTACAGTTAACAAGCCTGTTACTGATGTCTGGATTATTAGGCTTTTATGGAACACTTCTGATTCTTTTTAGACGGATTTTCAAAAACAGGGCTCATAGACTTGGGCAATAAGGCTGCCTGACTAAAATAAGAAGAGGCGAGACGACCTTGAAGCGTACCTCGCAAGGGCTGGATCGAGGTGGCTGATATGAAAAGACACCTGGAAATTGAACGGAGACTGGCCAGGAATGAGCTAGGCCAGACAAAAAAAAACATTTTTGGCTGTGAGTACTGATGACGTAAGTAATATGAAACTCCTCACCTCACAACGCAACGCTTCGAGCTGCGCCTCATAGTATTGTTTGGTCATATCCTTGGCCTCTTCTACCAGCTCTCGCATAGTGGTTGCAGATTCTTGTTGACGTTCCTCCATAGCTGCCAACAGTTCTTTGTTGCGGGCTTGTGCTCTGAAAAATATTGCTTTATCAGATTATGGAGTTTTTACCAAATGTACCATACAGATATTGGTGTAGCAGGCGCAAGCAATGCTGCTGAGTGTGACCTTCTGCGTTTGTTTCCTAGGCCGGTTAGTTTACATCTTGCAAGGATTGTATATGGTAATATGGTTATTGATTCAGGTATACAAGGAGAATATGAATGTTAAATTAAATGTATTTTTGTTTCTGCATGTGATGATGTTGACCTACGCGCGCGGTCAGTGCAGACGTGTTTTTTGTTAATTTATTTTACCCGATTTCTTCTTGGAGTAATAATGTACGCAATAATGACTCTTAATGTAAAACAACAATAAGTACAACTAAGACTAAAGTGAAGTGAAACAGTTGATGTGTGAGCGTGACATCGCGGAGTTCGCGTCAGCCGAGGTACGCTCCTCCTCACCTTGGGGGAAAGAGACGGGCTGCGAAAAAAAACATTTTTCATCCTTGTCACACCACGGCGGACGCGGAGTGCACGGCAGTTATTTGCAATTTGGATGTTGAATTGTATTTCTCAATAACCAAAATAATGCCTAGCTGCGGGGCTTGCGGCTCAATAATAACGGATCACTACTATATGGAATGTTCTAATGGAAAGTGTAAGAAACATTATGATATAGCATGTCTTGAACTAAATATAGACGCATTTAAGTCTTATACTGAGGAATATAAAGTAACTTGGGTGTGCCCAGAGTGCATCTGCTTAATGCCTAAAAGAGGGAACGTGGATACCCCGGTAACCGTTAAGACACCTGCATTTAAGACTGCCACCAGCACCACCACCACGCCCATGAATAACATAAATACGCAGCGCGGTAGTCAGGCTAGTTTTTCACCGACAATGGATTCTGATTCAATGCTGCTTGAGGAATTAAGGGAGTTTCGAGCCGAAATGACGGCCCGTATGGACAGCCAGGCTAAAGCGATTAATCTCTTGATGAATCAATTTACCAAAACAAGATCCGATTTGGATAATTTAATAAAACTGATGAGGGTACTGAAAGAAAAAATAGATACTAAACAAACTCAAGACATTAATAATAGCGATATAGTCGACAACGGCCCTCCTACATTCTCAGATGTGGCGAGTCAACAGAATAGTTTTAATAACCATACAATGCAGAAAATATCTAAAAAGGCTACCACCAAAACACAAAAAGTAAACAAAGGCGGGGCCACGAAGACCGCTGTATTACCGATAGCGGAAACGGCTATTATCACTACCTCACAAACAAGCACACCGTATGAACAAGTGGATGTAGAGGAAGGTGATACTGGAATGGGCTGGACAACAGTAATTAAGAAGAAAAATAACAGACCAATTAAAAATATAGCAGTAGGAACAAATAAGGAACTGAAGGCTATTCAAGCAACGGAAAGAAAAAAACACTTGCATGTGTGGCGACTGCATCCTGAGACTACTATTGAAGCTATGACAGATCATGTTAAAAGTGTATGTGGTCCAGATGTGCAAATAAAAGTTGATAAAATCAGTCATAAAACTAAACGAGACTACTCGTCGTTTATAATAGGAGTGCCTGAAAATTGGTTCCAGAAATTGCATCAGCCAGAAATCTGGCCCATGAATACTGAGTTTAACGAGTGGATTTGGTTTCGAAACTCCACCAAAAACAGATCAAATTAATACCATTGATTTATACTACCAAAATGTTAGAGGTCTTCGAACAAAGCTAAACGACTTCAGAAATAGCTTAGAATTAATGGATGCAGATTTATATGCAATCACGGAATCGGGTTGCAACCCTTCCATACATGACCCGGAATTAATCCCGCCGGGATATCAAATACTTCGCTGCGACCGAGCGGACGGTCGGAAACAGGGAGGAGCGCTTTTAGTGGCCACACATCGGTTCGAGCTGCGAGAAGTGTACGTGAGTGACGTATCTATAGACACCTGCGTTTTTGAATTAGTCAATGCAACGGTTTACCTAAATAAACGATTTTTATTTTTGTGCTCAGTGATTTATATTCCGCCTGGTAGTTCTGAGAATGACTATATGGTTCTGTTTGGCATAATAGAGAAATTGTGTACTAAATATAAAGAAATAATTGTGTTAGGTGATTTTAATCTATATTCGTGTCCCATAAATTTGAAGAATTATTATGAATATTTTTTGTCCTACTGCGGATTCACTCAAAACAATAATGTATCTAACTGTTTAAATAGACAACTAGATTTGATATTGAGTTCGGGTCTTCGCGAGGTGTCAGTGGTGATGGCGGATGGCTCGCTCGTGCCCGTCGACGCACATCACCCGCCGCTCGCGGCGAGCGTGCGGCTCACGGGCGCGAGCGTCCCGCGCCCCGCGCCCGCCGGCGCCGTCGGCACACGCACTGCTACTAGACCGCGTTGGAATTTTTATAAAGCGGATTATGAATTGCTATATTCGATGTTAGCATCTACTGATTGGACCGATATGTTTCAGCAGAGCGATGTGGAAGATATTTTGAATTCCTTTTATAATAAACTTAATGCTATTTTAGATGCAAGTGTTCCTAGGAAAAAAATTAATGTCAAGCAGCGATATATTTACCCCAAATGGTACACAAGTGATATAATGAAAAACTTAAAAATTAAAGCAAGACTACATAAAATATATAAAACAACTAAATTAAATAGTGATTACGACGAATATTCGAAATATAGATCACATATTAAAAAATCAATAGAAATTGCACGCAAACAGCATGAAAATAAGATTCAATGTCAATTCGCGAAAGACCCTAAGTCATTTTGGCAATATATACGATCGCAGAAAAGTACAACGAGTAGACAGGACATTATGAAGGACGGTCAGTATCTGTCAGATGAGGAGTGTGCTGAGCAGTTCGCGGCTTATTTTGAGTCGGTATATAGTAATGCGCCGCCACGATTAGACTCAGAAGCAGCGGCATCGGAAGCGGGGAACACTGGCAGTGCATTCGTACAAATTAATAATCTACGTCTTAGGGACGTTAGAAGTGCACTCAACCGCCTCAAGCTAAAGCGATCTGCGGGCCCGGATGGTATACCAGCGTTTATTTTTAAAGATTGTGGTAGGGTACTCGCGGAGCCGTTACTTTATATATTCAACGCCTGTCTTCATTCTGCGAAGTTCCCAGCTCGGTGGAAGATTACGCGAGTCATTCCAGTGCCCAAAGGCAGGGCGGGAGCTGACATCAGTGGGTATAGGCCGGTGGCGGTGTTGTCGACGCCGGCAAAGGTGTTCGAGTCTGCCATTCAGCGCTGTATGCAAGAGCAAGTGCGCGGACAGTTATCGGATGCGCAGCACGGATTCCGGCCGGGGCGCAGCACTGCTACCAATCTCCTTGATTTCATGGGACGCGTGGTGCCAGCGGTAGATGCTGGGGTGCAGGTGGATGCAGCTTATTTTGACTTTAGAAAAGCTTTTGACACCGTCGATAATGACATCTTACTGCGGAAGTTAGCAGAGGTCGGATGCACCCAGCATCTATTGCGGTTTTTCGCCAGTTACATGCAAGGCAGACAGCAGTATGTGGACTGCAACGGATGTGAATCCGACTTATATTACACTTGGTCGGGTGTAAGTCAGGGCACCAACCTGGGGCCTCTGGAATTCCTTATCATGATAAACAACTTGCCGGAAGTCGTAAGACATGGCGCTTGTTTATTATTTGCTGATGACTTCAAGTTGCTGCTTGAGATTAGGTCCGAGTCTGATTGTAGGCGCCTACAGGATGACATCGATCGAATAGTACAATGGAGCCATGAAAACAAACTGTACTTCAACGTATCCAAGTGCTCGTTGATGAGTTTCACCCGTGCTCGTGCACCTCTGCTCTATGAGTACGTGGTGGACGCGGCGCCACTGCAGCGAGTCACGGAGGTGCGAGACTTGGGTGTTTTCATGACTCCCGATCTGACATTCCGTGTGCATGTAACCAAGATCTGTAAGAAGGCGTACAGAAACTTAGGATTTGTTCTGAGACAGACGCAAAGCTTCACAAACATCACAGCCGTTAGGGTCCTGTATGATGCACTAGTCAGGAGTCATCTGGAACATAGTGCGGTCATATGGGCTCCACATGAAGCTAAGTACTCTGCAATGTTGGAGCGCGTTCAGAATAAGTTCACGCGCCATTTGTACAGGAAATTATATGGGGTATATCCGTTTTACCCACTGATGTATCCCACTCTGTTTGTCCTGGGCATGGTTGGCTATAATCAGCTGCATGTCCGACGGGAGTTTACGCTGGTCGCCTACTTGGTGAAGGTGCTTCGTGGAGTGGTGAGTCACCCGGGAGTATTGCAGCGCTTGAGTCTGTGTGTGCCGGACCGCTACGTGTGGAGGCGGCGCAGCCCGCCACTGCTACTGGTACCTACAGCCAGAACGAACCTGCTTGCCAAGGCACCCCTTACCAGAGCCATCCGTACCATCAACGATCTTCAAACTCACGTTGATGTATTTACATGTTGTTTTAGTGAATTCGCAAGGGTATTACTATTTATATTATGTTACAGGCGAAATAATATTTAATTTTATTTTTATTTTATGTACTATGTTTATGTTATTCAAATTCAAATTCGGTGTCATTCAAAGTCGGTTATGTCTATGTGTTTTTAAATAATGTAATATTTTAATAATGTTGTTAGTTGAATCTTTTATAAAGTGGTTGCAAGTGTATGGTTAGTTTTTAAGTTCTTAGCTGTCGCATTAGGGTAAACCCTGTAATGATAGTCTAAGGTGTTATAAATAAATAAATAAATAAATAAATAAATAAATGATTTTATTTAATATGAAATTTTCAACACAATGTAAATTATATGAATGAATGAATGTTACACAATTTACGGCTGTCAATTTACCAGTTATCAGACCAAAAATCCATCATCCGGAAGCATGACATTCACCAAATCATAGGTTTAAAAAATGGAGCTTATATCCTTGAGTCTTGTGTTCTGGGTACTTAGCATCATGGATGACTGGATAATTAATAATATACTCACTGCACAAGTTCAAAGTGTAGCCTCTCGTTGTCCGAGCGTAATTTCATAACTTCTGAGCTGCAACTGATGGTCGTGTCTTGTGTGCTGCTCTCTAGCGTTGAAACGAGCATTGTATTGTTTATCTCTGTATAAAATAAAGAAGTATAGAATGAGATAAAACACAAGCAATAAGAACGGGAACAGTAATGGACCTAATATTGACCCTTGGTGTACTCCAATTTTAAGTAGGCCAGTGGAACCTATGGTATTAATAGTTTTCGTTACTTTTCTAATCAACTCGTACGTTATATTTCTGATTATTTACCTTAATTTATTTTACCTACATTTAAAGGCTATTTAAAAAAATCCAACGAATGAACATTGCTCAGAAAGTGGAATGTCGAGAACAAGTCTTTTAGTAATAATGCCATTAGTCAGTAGTAATAAAACTGGAAAGCTAGCAGAGATTTATTGATATCTTGCAAGAATTCTTATAACCTAATTTGCAACAGGGATAACATTTTTTGGAGAAGACCTTTGACAAAGTTTAACTTACGTATATCCTGCGCAACCGCTGCCAAACTGAGTACATGTTTAGTTTCGTGTGCGTACTCTGGCGACGGGTTGAGAGTCACCACCATACTGACGGCTTCACCTCGTGCGCCTGATAGCCCAGTGCCGAGTAGCCGGGTCAGCTTTGATTCTCTGGAATATACTTTATTATGAACTTCATGATAATGATATTAATAAGCTTTGTAGTATTATGGAAAGATAGGAGAATCAAAGACTTCTGAATTGAATCAATTCAGAATGTGGCGAATTTGGTTTAATAATCAAGAATAGAAGAAGAATTTGGTTTGGTAATCAATACCACGCCGAAAATTACGCCGAGACTCTTACCCTATTATTGAACTCATTATTTAAATCGGACTTATCCCAGTTAAATCACCAGCATAAATATAGATTTTCCAAGTTTAATTGTGGAATAACTTTAGTCCGCGTTATTTATATTTGTTGGCACATTCACAAGTAAAGCGCTGCCCATGTTCATCACTTTTGTAAGTTGGATAGATTAAAACGCTTGCCTGTAGGGCACCATGGCATCATTCCTGGTCTTCTGCTTCCTGCGCAGCATGTGCAGGCAGCGCTCCAGCACGTGCAGCGAGGAGTTGATGGCGCGCGACTCCGCCATGCGCGCGCCCGTGTTGCGCGTCGCGCGCGCGCGCTCGCAGCCCGCCAGGTCGCACAGGCGCACGTACGACGTGCGGACCGAGCCTGAACCTAACAAAATGTCTTTTTGTTAGGGGTGGACTCTAGCTCCTGAACCACAGTTTTCAACTTCTTCAGGAGCCTGAGAATTTCCATGGTCTCATTCTACATTGTATTTTGTGTCATCAATTTTTTTTTAAACCTTTTTAATTTTTAAATTCACATCTGTATTCCCTTGCCACTAACATATGAAATCCTAATAGTTAGTGAGCCTATTCACACAAAGACTGAACTGAACTTTCTATGAGAAATGCCTGTGTGAAAACCCAATAAAACTAAGCTGGGAATAAATTGCAAGATCCCGTTGGCTATGCTCTACTAACCAATCAAGATAGCAATCATTACACCAATGAGGAACTCTTTTCTCAAGCTTTACTACTACCAAAACGACTGGCATTAAGTTAACAAATAATGTTTGTGAATAAGGGAGAGACTATAATATACACAGGTCGAATATACAGGTAGAATATACACAGATCAGATAGACAGAACTGTTTTGGAAAGACACACGTTATAGCGCGTCCATGGTTTTGGGTAAGTAACAAGTGTACACAATAGCCCTCTTTTTGCGCTTCGTCACAGTCGGGTAAAAATAAATTTAACATACCAGTCTCAGTAAGCATAGTGATGGTGAATATGCAGTGCGAGCGCGAGGAGTGCGCGTGCACGCCGGTGGCGGCGACCACGAGGTTGTGTTTGCCGGCCACCATCACATCGTACGCCTCCTCACCCGAACGGACGAATGCTTGTGTTGCACCCTGGAGGCAAGAGGAAAGGCATATTTATAACGAAAAATAGATTTTCATAGAAATGTGAACATATTTTTCATTACGCTTAGTAAGTGATAAAAAAACGCGCCTTATGCTGCACTGTTCATGAAATTAATTTTATACCTTCACATAAACATTTCCAGAAGAGTCTTCTCTTATTCTCAGTTTCGTCCTCTTGTCAGGCGGCGCCAATAAGTCGTATACGGCTTCATTATAGATCTCCACGAAGGAAACCTGTGAAACGAAAATAAATGTTCTGTAATTGAATAGACTTTTTTAACTATTCTTTTAGATATTTTTTTTTACAATGCAAACAACATAACATAACATCACGACTGTAATCCCAGAAAGGTTAGGCAGAGGTGTACCTAATAGTACACCCACATTTCACCAGTTGTGTTTACCATGTAATAAGGGGTGAGCTTATCAACTGGGCACAAATCAAGACTCTGTGATTTCTACTGAGAAATTGTTATGGAAAACCCACTACCACTGTGCCCAACCTGGAAATCAAACTCAGGACCTCATGCTTAGCATTCGCACTGGCAACCAGTAGATTAATGAGGCAGTCATTGCAAATGACAGAGTGATTAATATATTCAACTGTTGCTCAAAGATGACTGACAAATTGCTGGTCCTGCTTGCATTGTGTCAGAAAGTGAAGATGTCTTACCCAAACATAGTGTCGGATCCTGTTAGTCAGGTCTAAAGAGCTGGCGGTGAGATCACTGTGCAGCTGCACACTCATGCGACGGTACTTGTCGCGGAGAGGCGCCGACACGTGGCGAAGGCGCTTCACCCACTGCAAAGAAAAATAATATAATATAAGTTTATTCAATAAATTTCACAGAATTATACAAATATCTTTTAGGCTATATTTTTCATTATGCGAAATAATTTAACATCTGTAACCAAACTAGGCAAAAGCCTATATTTCGGCTATCGGCGCCAATCCCCCCAAATAATTAATGGCAACAATCAAGCAGAAATTTTAACAATAAATTCATTAAAATATAGTTGCTAAAAATAATAATACACTAAATTACAACCATTGACCTAAATTTATAAAATAATTAAAATTAATACATTTAAATAAAATCACTAAAATAAAACCTATGAAATAAAGTAAATATTAATTTAAGTTAAAAATGTGTAATTTATAAGTAAGCAGAAAAGAATTAACTCAACTCAACTAGTCATAAGTAGTACCAAAATCCTTCTGTGTTATAAGTATTGGCATTCTTGTATCAAATCCTATATGTGCTTAAAATAAAGTAAAGGGAACACTCATACAATTAAAACAATTTGGAAACAATACACAAGAAATTAAATTTGGATAATCTCACCTTGGGAGTTAAGGGTTCATTTTAGACTTGTTCTTTCTGTATTTGTCCATGTCCAACACTAAAGTTCTAGTTGTCTCATGCATTATGCTGTTACGCATCTGCATGAGAAAATTTTAAGAAAAAAAAGGTAAAAAAAATAACCTGTAATTCGTAATCCTGTTCATGATGATCGAGTTTCTCAGCACCATTCTCAGCAGGTCTGAAGGCAGGCTGCTGTGCAGCATCCACCAACCGGAATACATACTCCAGGGAGCGTGGCACAAGGCCTGGGGCACCAACTGTGCCCATCAGTGTATATGTCTTGCCTGACCCTGAAGCTCCATAAGTGAGCAGGGTAAAGTTCTGTCCATCTGGGAGCTTTCGCAGGTTTTCTTTGACCACAGATTCAAATATTTCCTGAAACATAAGAGTTCAGTTTAGACAGTGCCAACAAGCACGGGAATAGGAATGATTAGTGCAGGTTTATAAATGGATGGATGAAATGGCGACAGATCACTGGAACAACTTACGACTCACGGTTGCCCCTCAAAGTAAAGGGGAAAATATACAAGTCCATGATAAGACCTGTTGTACTGTATGGATCGGAATACTGGGATGTGAAGAAGATGGTTGAAAAAAGATTGCCATTAACAGAAAAGTAACTGGTAGAGTCAGACACCCACAAGAAGTTTTGTCATAATCTGGTTACGTAGTGGTCAATTAATTGTCTTAAAGCTCTAAAAGCAAACATTTAATGTAATTCTATTTAGTAGTACATCCTAACAATTTTCGTAATGATGTTCGTTTTCAAATTTTTAAACAAGATTTCTGGGATTAAAAAAAGGTAATATTACTGTTGGTCCACTTGAGAAACTGATACAAATCAAAATTAAAAACCGTGTAAAATTTGCAATTTGTAATACTTTCAAAGGCAATGGTAAAATCAAAGGAAATAAAAAACAACTTTTGACTTGTTTCGGTCTTCAGTATCTCAATAAGCATCCTTTAAGAAACCACAAAGTTTTCATCACTTGAACAAAAACGGGTCAGTGGGTCGTCTTAGGGGCGGAGTTACTAGTGTTATTTCCAGTCAATTATTCCTTGTTGCAAAAATACAGGAGTATTTAAAATTTAAAAAATAAATAAACTTTGTAAAAGTTGATGTTTCTGTAGCTGATCTACAGTGTTATCAAGTTTTTCCAAACTCAATCATCAAGGTCATTGCTACAAAAACTTATGAAAACAAACTCACCCTCTGATTACTCTCCGCGCCGAAGATTTTGGAGAAAGTGTACATCTTGGAGACATTGTGTTGAGTGCGACGCCCGTGCCCAGCCGTCGCGGTATCCAAGGATGTGACCAGACATCTGTCTGATCGAATCTCGTACAGAGTATTGGGAACTTTACAAGGCTTTAGTCTTAAGTACACCTGCACTAACTCCGGCTCCTCAATCTCTGAATCTTCAAATAATTCTAATAAGTTGGTTCCCTTCTGAGGCCTTGGTCGCATAAACGGATTCTGTATCAGCGGAGGCCGAGGCTCGATAAACGACGGTATGTCTCGCCTCGACACGTCGTTGTCCGAATATCTTTGCTCTAACATTTTTAACTTAAATCTATGCACACAAACTCATTAGCTAAACTGTAATGTAATTCATTTAATAACGAACAAAACAAACGGCAACGGTTCAACTTTTGAAATTATTTTGATGTTTAGATTTAGATTTTGGAATGTTGGTAGTAGTGAATTTCTTGGACCGTAGACTATAAACCACAAATTGTTTTCATTTTCAATGAATGGCGTTCCATGGCGTTCGGTTCTCGTAAAATGTTAGTCGATTCTTGCAAATTTCATTCATTCATTCTTTCTCGAGGAAAAGTGTTTTGGCCTCAAAAGACCACAGACCATATCGACGGTTGAAAGGCTAATTGATGTAAGCGACATTTTGTAAAACTTGCAGGAGGACGGATTAAAGTTTCTTTTTTTGGAAAAAAAATCATAAAAAAACAATTATTTACTAGACGTTTATTTATTTAATACAGTCTATTCCTAATTAAGTAACGAAGTTTTTTAAGCTATTACTGTTGATAATTATGTATTATTTTAGAAAATTTATGTCGGTTAGCCCAAAATGCATCAAATTTAGTTATTTTTTTAGAAAGGTAAAATGGTTCAAATGCCTTCCGTAAATAAAATAGCTGAAAATAAACTGCCTCAAGCATCGACTTAGTATAAAATAATACGAGAAAAATGAATCTAGCGCCAAATCAACTGACAGTTGAATATGCCAAATGAACCTTATGCAACAGGATGGTGTTGCACCAGAGTGAAGTAGTTTGATGCAAATGCCCATTAGAGCAAAATCTGCATCAGACTACCTATCTCCTACCTATCCTCGCATGCACCTCAATCCAGAACAGTTGGAAACATGGAGGGAAACGCCTCGGGTAACCGTTTCCAGGGCCGATTTGGAGTCACAGTAGACTTCGAAAACGGCTGCAGGGTGTTTCAAAGCCAGCTCCAGCCAGTATTTCGGCCTGATAAAAGGTGCAGAATTAGTCCAGTTTCAACTTTTGGGCTTTCACCTCTGTCCCATTTTTCCAAACGCTTAACGCTGCACCGTGCGAGTCCTTGCTGGTCCATTTCTGAATCGTTCATCGCGTACTTGTCTATACCACTTTGACTGGCAGGATGGTATTTCGATCCCTCGGCCCCTGTTACTCTCCGGGAGTATCCTCTTTTCTCTTATAAAAAGAGACTGCTTCCCAAATCCCAAGATCCAGTGGAAGCAGTCCGGAGAGTTACAAGGCCGAGTTCAACGACGTTGTCCTATAAACCTTGATAATTTTCAGCGCAAAGCCCCGCTGGACAGTGTTGAGCTGCTTTTTAATTCCTACTGTATTCGCGGCCGGTGCCCAAGCACTAGCTGCGTACATAATGACCGGCTCCACGACTGCGGTGTATATTGTCCTGATAATTTCGGGCTTCAGGCTCCAGCTGATTTTGGTGGCTCTTGACCGCTGTTTGTATACATTTAACGCTTTCCTCGTGACGGTCGCTCAGCTTGTCATCAACTGTGAGCCCCAGTATCTTAATATCCCGAGACAGGGCATTGTCCTCCCCGCCTATGTGCAGAAGTGGTGAGTCGTATTTTAACATGGCTTTGGTTTTGTGAGGTGCAAAAGTGAGTTTATATGCGACTCCCCACCTCTGGACATGCAGGAGACTCGCATTTGTCTGTCTCTGTACATGAAGCCCTGTGTCACCCGAAAATATCAGCACCACATCATCTGCAAATGCTTGGCAGTACTCTCCTCGTTTTTCCAACTCGTTTAAGAAGGGGATCCAAGGCAGATTCCAAAACGTGGGCCTTCCTATAGAGCCTTGTACGCAGCCTTTGGTTGTTTCCTGTACGTGCTTTACTCCTGCGTACCGTACCCTTTTTCTCCTGTCCCGTAGATCCACGAGACGTCGTCGCAAGTTAACAGGGCATTTTGTCTCTATAAGTCGGCATTTCATCGCTGGCGTTATCGAAAGCTGCCTCTATGTCCAATGATATGACAACGATGACGATCTTCTTTTCTTTCAGTCTGTCTCTAATGTGATTTATCAGGTCATAGAGGAAGTCGTCGGTGCTGCGCTAGGGGACGTATCCGTACTGGTTTCTGCTCGCCTATGGAGATATATGCCATCTGATTCGGCGTACCAGCATTCTCTCTAGAATTTTATGTTTGTTTATTTTTTATGTTGTACAGGCAGTAGCCCAATTGGCCTGTGCGTCGATTCCAGGAGCTTTCTTTGTATTTTAACTTTAGTTTCTCCGTTGTTAATAGAGGGTCGAATGTCTCACCATTCTCGTTTATGTTGACTATTCGCCAACTCTTTTATCCTATTGTGGTCCGCATTGTCGCCCTGTGTTTTATCCTCAGTATAAAACGTCTTTGCAAGCATCCGGGCTGACTCGTCGCTGCTGAGTACGCTGTAGTCTTGTACTAGCTGTATGTCTTCTTGTCTAGAGGTAGTGTGGCTTATTACCTTTACTGTCCCACAACGTTTCAAGTTCCTGCCTTCCGCAAAACTCCTTCCAGCTCGACATCAGCGTGCTCTCCATCTTCTGCTTAACTCCTCCTTAGCTGCGGTATATAAGCTCAAAACCCATGCTCGGTATCGCGGAGTGCCACTAGAGATTCTCCTCTTCCATCTCTTGACTTCCTCCTTCATTTGTGTCAGTTCCTCGGTCCCCAAGGCAATCCTGTCTGGTTCCTTTTTTAACGGTCGGTATGGTCCCCACACATGCCTTCTCTATTGATTCTGTATATATTTTTGCTATCCTGTCCAACTCTTCTATTGTAAGTATCTTGTCTATTTCTGTTTTGTTTTGTTGTTCTCAGACTTCGTTAAGTTTCCCAATAAATTTTACCTGTTTTGTATTGTGTGACTTCCCCGGATAGTCTCCAATTTGCCACACTCCGAAGCATGTCTTCGGTACAGGTCGTTATGTCTACACAGCTGCAATACCTCCGTCCTCCTTTGATCGGAGGTATGGTAGCTGCTGTTCCCTGGTTCAGGATCTGAAGTCCCAGTTCATCGAGGGCACCTGCCAGAGCCTCGGACCCTCTGGTCTCCGCCTCCCGGCTCCCCCATCATTGAATGCAAAATGGGCCAAACGACATTGCTTATTGTTTTGGTTTAATGCAAAATAGGCCAAACGACAAAACCACAACCATGGCGAAAAAGCCAAATGCCTTAATCGACACACGTTATAAAAGTTCGAAAAATCAAAATAGCTTAAGTCATCGAGTCCTTAAATTTGCCTAATTTTGTGTCGTATAGATCAATGAGCTTAGAAATGAGGCCTGTTTTGCTGTGGGTCCTAAGCGCCAAAAAAGTAGTCAAAAAAATTTGAAACCTAGCTCAAACGACGGAGAAAAATTTGATGATTCCGAATATGTATATAACTCAATATCGCAAAAAATGTCGCTTAGACCAATTAGCCTTTCAACCGTCGATATATACTCTAAGCAAAAGACACTGAATCCGTAGCAGGAAAATTTAAATTAAAAAACAATCAGTCAAATTTTACAAATGTCGGATGTGTACTTGTATATTGTTGTACAGTTGTTTATTTTTGTGAAATAAATGAAATATAATCAATGCAGAGAAAAATGTAAAGGATTTAGTGTGGTATAAGAGTTGTAAACGACTGGACATTTGTTTGTATGGATAGTTAAGACATGTCATTGAAGAATGTAAAGAATTTGTGAAGATGCGATTATTTTTCGTATTTGGCGTCGTGCCATAGTTTTAATTGCAGTTTTATCGAGGATACGAATCATGAAGTGGTCGGCGCTAGTTATTTTAACATTGTTGTGGGATCAGAGGGTCGTTGGATTCTGTCCTTCGTTGTGTACCTGTAAGGGAAGCAAAGCCGCTGATGGGGCGTTAGCGGAGCCCCAGCCGGGTGAGCTGCTGAGGCTAAAGTGTGGTGGGAGCCCGGCGCAGATTACCGAGCTCAAGGAGATAGATCTAAGCAAATTATGGACTATAGTAGTGAGCTTGTAAGTAAAACTATAATAAACAACTTTATAGTGAACTCAACTTCTTACTTTATTCTACAGACCTGATTATCTTTTCAGAAATCTATCAGGCAATGCGATCTCAACGTTATCAAGAGAGCTGTATCTGCCCAATTTACAGAAATTGTAAGTATAACTTAGTTGTGCCATAAACATGTTAAGGGATTATAAAATAAGTTCTGACAACATTTTATGGAGCATGTCATAAGTCTTATTAAATAGTACTGAAGTTATTACTGGAACACTATTGAATGTTATATACTAACAACCAGCAAGTACTACGTTTACATGTATGAATAGGGAGCATGGAGCAGAGCAGAGCAGGAGAGAATTGAAGCAAAAGAAAGATGTTTGGATTGTGTCAGGAGACATTCTGGAGTTTCTGCCTACCCCTATGGGAAAAAAGCTTAAGTTTATATATGTTTGAATGTTTCATGGTCAGTTAGTATTCAATAAAGCTTCTGTTTGGCAGTGCAGCCAACTTCATGTCCATTACAGATTTAAGTGACACAGATTTCAATGTTTGTTTACGTAATTCTATAAATGTTTCACATGCATGCTGTGAGCCACAATGTTGAGTGGTTTATACCGATGAGAATTACATTGGATATGATTTGAAATAACATTCATTTCTTTTGATGAACAGCAGCTGTGTTATAGGATTAATTGATTGAATTTCAAGCAGTTTTGGAACCAATCTTTTTCTGAGATGTTTAAGGTGGATGCGCAGGGATAGCCCGCGAAATTTAATCAATTTTCATCAACTTACAACCTGGCACTGACCTGCAAATTTGCTAAATTGCAATAAATAAAAGAAATGATGTTACTTGTTGCTTTAAACCAAAATGTGAACTGTCTAGTCTTCTTGTATGACTTCTCGATGTATACATAGTGTCAAATTAAATTGGCTTATGAAAGTTCACAGACATTATTTTTATTGATATCTATGACAATATAACATTAAAATTAAATTTTATGAACAACCCGCTGACTCCTTAGGGTCATAGTGTGATGTCAAATAGCATTAATAAGCTTTCTCAAAAATTGGACTAGCCAACATATTTAGTTTTTTTTTTTTATCTGACTGGTAGTTCCAGAGGTAAGTGTATTCAAATAAACATCCAAACAAACAAACCCTTTAGGTTTATTATATTAGTATCTAGATCATTTCTGGTAACTATAGTTGATTACAGGATTAACAGTGCAGTTACTTGATTTTTTAGCCATGAAATATGAATCTCAATCTTGAATTGGATCCCTTGCTGTGCATCTATTTATGGTAATGAAAATTATGCCAAAATCTAGAAATGTGTGAATGAGTGGAATAAAACATTATGTTCTAACACAGCTTTAAAAGCATGTCCATTATCAAGATAACATCTGTGTACTATTTAGATAACCCGTAATGTGCACCTTATCAGGTTATCATAGGTATAACTATGATAACACAACAACTGTATGAAAACAACAAGCACATTTGTTTGGATGAATGATCTTAATTCTATGTAAAATGAGATTTATTTAATTTAGATGCAGTTTCTTTTGAATTTTGACACTTTGATCCCTTCAGGTCTTAGCACAGTCATATTTGCTTGGCTGAAGAAATAGATAAGTAACATCATGCCTGTAATCCCGCTTTGCCCAATCTGAATCGAACCTATGACCTTATACCCAGTAGTTTCGCTTGCGACCACTAGAAGGCAGTTATAGACGGATATAACAGCATTTCCAGGCAAATTATTCCACTCAGAACTTCACTGCTAATCTCCATCAAGTGCAGAAGAAACAGCTCATCATAAAGACTAGCACAACCGCTTGTCAGGCGGTTATTTTCGCGGCCGCTGTTTACGTTACCAACGGTTCATGCAAAATGTACGAAAGTTGTGTGAGGATTTGGGTAATGTAATGTAATGCACCACAGTCAGTCCTAATTTACCTATTTATGAGCCTATTTATTGCACTGGATGAATAAGAGCTAAAGTTAAAGCTAGTCAAGAGCTGTTTGACGAAATTATTGCATTGCGATGCGACTCTTTAGTTACTTTGACGCAAAACAACGCGGGGCGCTGCGGCCCGCCCCACTATAATGTACAATTGTACACTTAACTCAAAGTTAAACTGTCTTCTTCACAGGGATCTCAGCAGAAACCAAATAAGTCTGATAGAGTCAGATGCGTTCTACAACATGACGGCAATCCAGAGGCTCGACCTGTCCTACAACCAAATCAGCAATGTTTACAAGGAGATGTTCAAGGGTCTGACCAATCTAGAGCGGCTGATACTGTCACAGAACCACATATCTGCTATGGCTGCTGGGACCTTTGAATATCTTATTGGATTAAAACAATTGTGAGTAAAAACTCAATTTAGATGAGCCTAAAACTGTTCACGTTTCTTCGTATTTACTAAACATACTGTAGACCTAGCAAGAACGCACGATCGTAAATCCGATCAATTCTAAAATTGAAAATACTAGTTTCGCACGTCATCATATTTACTTTATCGTATTTACTAATTGTGCTTGTCGCAAAAACTTCATTTCATACACCTGTCTTCAAGATTTTAAGGTAATTTTCGCTCACAACTTCATCGCATATATCATGTATTCATTGATTTATTTCTCTTTCCACAGGGACATAACTGACAACCCATTAGTCTGCGACTGTGAACTCCTCTGGGTCGGAGATTGGTCACGGAACACCAGCGTAAAACTAGTTGGTAATCCCAAATGTGCCTTC
This sequence comes from Eugnorisma glareosa, assembly GCA_947578425.1. NCBI lineage: Eukaryota > Metazoa > Arthropoda > Insecta > Lepidoptera > Noctuidae > Eugnorisma > Eugnorisma glareosa. The sequence goes on along the minus strand of OX387971.1, from coordinate 1,773,842 downwards.
CCCGAGAACATGGTCAACAAGATCGTACGAAAACTGAAAATATTCCTCGACCGGTCCGCATGTGGTAATGCAATATCTGGGAACAATTTGATAGTCAAACCAGCGCATGACCAAGTGGTTTTCGTCGGAGATACTTTGACCCTATCATGCAATGCGCCATTTGCCTCAGTGTTAGCGAAATACGAGCTAAGATGGATGCATCCCATGCTCGAAATCTGTGATGTCAACATAACAAACACAGACATGCAAGAAGAAGGCCTAGCAGAGACTACGGTCCATTTCTCAAATATTACGAATCATCACATGGGAAACTGGACCTGTATGTATAGCGACCAGAATCATATCAGACATAATCATACTGTTGAAGTGTTGGTGCTGTCAAATTCCACTCAGTACTGTCCTACGAACTACACTATAGATAGCAAAGGGCTGTATTCTTGGCCTCAGTTGTTACTAAATCATACAGCTATCGTGCCTTGCCGAAGTGGCGAAGGTGTAGCGTACAGATCCTGTAGTCCTAACGCAACTTGGGGTCCAGCTAACACTACTGAGTGCTCCTACATCAGCAATGTGACAAAACTCCTCCAACAGTTTGCACTGCTAAATGTGAGTTTGGTGCAGTTTTCTGCAGTCAATGCTACCGAGAGACTGGCTATGTTGATTCAGGAGAAGACTTATCCATTGGCTGAGATTATTGACCCTGATGATGTGTACTTTATTGCGAAGGCTATAAGGAATTATATGCAGTATATCGCGGAGGAAAAGGACCTTGGTGAGTCATTCTGTCTTCACTTATGAATGTAATTCAAACAAAGCAATTTATCCACTAGTTTTATGATCGAATCAAGTAATCACGCATGTATGTAGCTAATTTAAAACTTCGCTCATCTCAATTTAAGATTGCTCCAATTTTTGTGAGTGTAAACAGTATGTGTCAATAACTTTTAAATGTTATTTTTATCATGACATTTGAACATTCTTAACGTTGACGAAATTGGAGGATCATTGAACTGGGATTATTTTTAATACTTAGAAATGCGAATTTGAATTATGATTTATGAATCCGTGAAAAATACATAAAAATCTCGCCTTTTCGAATGAAACAAACGTCTACGTATCGTTACTATTATTACACCTCTCGGAATCTGATATTTCGATGCTCCCTACGTACAAAGCGACATGTCTAAACACATGATTTACGCCATTACAAACTCTATTCCGAGACGCTGTGTGTACGTAGGGACCGTCGATTTGTTTGTGAACGCAGCTAGGATACAATAGAAATTCGTACTAGGGTAAAACAATATTTTAGCATAGCGTAGCTTAAGCTAAGCTAGAATTTTGTTTTACCCCTTATTGAGCTTCAATCAGCCTATAACGTCTCCAATGATGGGACGCAAGCCTACTCTCTGATAGAAAGTGTGGGCCATATTCCACAATGCAAGCCCAGTCTGGGTTGATGAACGTCACATTCACATGTATTAGATTATTTGATTCTAGGGCATACTGTAGGATATTGTGGGGTTCCCCAGGTTGTATTCCTTCACTATTTTGAGAGTAGTGAAATAAATTGATTCCACACTAAAAAGGGCCTGTCTGTTACTTGTGTGACTAGGTTATCTTTTTAAAAACTGTTTTATTACCTTCCAGGCCCAACATTACTGGACGTGATAAGCTCCACAATGAACATCAGCATGCCGGTGCTGGCTCGCGCCGAGGCGGCGTACGGCGCCTGCACCGACATCGCGCGCGCCGCCGAGCAGATCTCGCAGCACGTCGCTAACATACAGGGACAGAAGGTACACACAAATATAATAAACATTCATATTATATGTATTTGTATAAGCTTACTTTTAGAGAACGCAACAATGTGTTTGCATTTGGGACTTTCATATAGAGCGAACCAGCTTAGTTTGAAGTAACATGGACACGTGACCTTCACTATTTTGAATTACGACTTCTAGTTCATCATCATAATCAGCCTATAATGTTCCCACTGCTGGGACACACGGCCTCCTCTCTTTGAGAGGGAATGGGCTATAATCCAACATGCGGGTCCAGTGCGGGTTGGTAGATGTCACATGTCTTCGAATTTAAGGTTCTAGGACATGCCAGTTTCCTCACGATGTTTTCCTTAATTCCTTCATCGTTTTTGAGAGCAGTGGTGATGAAATAAATTACACAAAGTAATGCGCCTACCTGGGCTTGACATTAATCCCACCCACATAAAATGAGAGTGCTTTACACAAATCCTTCAACAGTAATTGTATTTTTGCAAGTTACACGCGTAATAGCAATATTTGGAGTTTTAACTTTAACTTCTTTAATTCTGTTCCAGTCAAACCTAGCCGTGGAACACTTCCGAGTCAGCGAAGGTTTCAGCGGCGCGACCTGCGTGTGGTACAGTGCGAGGCGCGGGGACCTGCCGCGACTGCACTGCACCACGACCAACCGCACTGTCGCACCGCTGCTCACCGTCACCGACGCGCTCATACACGCCAGTGTGCAGGTATAATGATTAAATCCTTTACCGTGACACAATACCACGTTATTTTTTATTGTTATAAGTCCTATGTGGCCTATTGTCCGCCTTCCATGAGGGATGATTGTCTTGAACTGGACACAAACATATTCTATTCTTACTGAGAAATCTTTATGGTAATATTGAATCGGATCTGGGGATTTAACCGTCGACCCCACGTTCCACACTTGCGCTTGAGAACACTAGTTGGTTAGACCAAAGAAGTTGACATAATTGTCCTCCCAGATGCTGGAGGGGAGGTGGTTATTATTTGACAGATTCATAATCAATAACTCTCACGAGTAGGGAAAAAGTGCCTAACCCCTCCTTTTTGTCCGCCTCCTCCCCCCCTATCGTATTTCGGAAACTAAGAGCCCCGTGTTCTGTTTTTTCTACGGATTCGTATAGAGGAGGCTCGGAAAAGTAAAAACAATTTTTCAAAATTGCCCCTCTTCTCCCCCCCTTTAGACGGCGGATCTCGGATGTTAAGAGAATTTGAATTTTTTTTTTCAGATTTATGAAAAGGGGCCCAGAGTTGGTCATAATAATTTTTAAAACTCCCCCCTCTCACCCCCCATTTTTTTTTAAATTGATAGATCTACCTCCATAAGCACTCGAGGTGGCTTGCACCTCGCGCAACACGCAAATGCTAGCTATTGTTATAAAAATAAAAAATTTCCTGTGTTTGCTACATTGATGCTCCACTCCTATTGGTCGTAGCGTAATGTTCTATAGCCTATAGCCTTCCTAGATAAATGGGCTATCCAACATTAAAATAATTTTTCAATTCGAACCAGTAGTTCCTGAGATAAGCGCGTTCAACTAAAGAAACTCTTTAGCTTTATAAGATTAAGTATAGATGGCAACAGACAGGCAAGTGGAAGAAAGCAATAGGATTCCATAGCCTAGAAAAGTGATATTGTTTTATTTTGCTTGAACTCTGGAAATCAGATCAGGGTCGTTTAGAGTGTCTTTAATTGCAATTTTACCCTTTAAAAGTAAAACTAGCTTCATTTTCATTTTTCAAGTACTCTTATTTCTCTTCCAGATACCTCAATCCCTGCTGTACAGCACAACCGACTCGGGGGTCGTGCTACAGTCTCACCCACAGAACCTGGTCATCTCCGTGTACGAAGACGCAGCACTGTTCCCCTTGCTACCCATCCACGATAACGACGACGACGCTAGGCTCACGCAGCACAGGACTAAGGACTACTACGGAAGGTCCACGAAGAGAGAGGATATGAATATTGAGATCACTTCGCCTGTTGTTGGCTTTCAGCTGAGTAAGTAATACATCGGGAAGTGGGCAAAGAGCCATTCATCGCATAAGTCTTCTGGACTTAGTAGATTTGAGCCCAGTTGATGGCAATATGTTCGCCCCCTTTGGGATTTAAACATAACTGGCAACATGTGGGTGAACTCTTAGGTACACCTATGTTATATTAAAAACGGTGATTATATGGACGACTAGCTGTGGCACGCGGGTTCGCTCGCGTTTTGATCAAAAATTAACCCACAGGCACGTTGTAAATATAGCCTATGGCACTCGGGGATAAAGTAGCTTCCTATTAGTGAAATCATTTTCAAAATCGGTTCTGTAGATCCAGAGATTACCCCCTACAACCTTACACACTTTACCTCTTTATAATATTAGTATAGATTTTTCAATCGATTCCCTAATCGACTGCGAAATTTCACTAGCTAATTTAAATTGACTCTGGCTAATATGGTATAGATATTATAAACAATGGAGCTTACACACCAAAGCCGCCGTGCATGTTGGTGGTACGTCAACTGAACGCGTACTAAAGTTCCCGACATGTCCGACAACTTTGGCGTGTAAGCTCTATATTAAACACACATTTTCTCAAACATGCATGGAAATATTGTCATTATTTTCGAAAAAAGTACACGTGACGTATGGAATTTACGTACAAAAAAGTACACGTGACGTATGGAATTTACGTACAAAGACAATCAAACCCATTGTTGGAGCGTTTTTTGAATTTGGAACATTACAACGCTCCAGCAATGTGGCAAACGGCGTGCTGGGGTTATTAAATACTGTTTTCACTTCTCATGCTCTAAAAGTTCGTCTTTATGTCGTGCGTAGGCGACATAAAATTACTTTTTATGCCCTAGAGCATAAAGTAAAATCTTCGTCGAAAACCAAGGCAATCGGTCCAACAGCCACATCAACAACTTCAACTTCATAGAATAGCCTCTTTATTTTAATTCGTTTCTTTAGTATTCTAAGAACAAGGCAAGGATATTTCTCATTGCCCTAATGTAACTTTCAATTTTAATTAAATTAACAATATTTTCATGTTGCTGTTTCATTTTCTCGCAATCGTCTCTACGTCACTCGTAACTCTACGTCGTCATCGACGTTTCGCGTAAAATGGTGCGTTTTATGCACTTGATGTACAATCTACTATTGATTGGATCTCTTCTATCATTCTTGGCATACCAAAGTAAGTCTCTTTGCTTAGTACAAATTGCGTTCACGTGGCTGTATAGCCATAAATGCGTTTGCCTTTCGGCATAGATGATAAATAGAAAATTGGCGGCAAAGCTGAAAATTCGTCTTGATTTGTTATTTACATGCTTAATAAATATAAATTTAATAATTAAAATGAGTACAAACGGTTCAGAGAGTGAAATGGAGATTCATGGTACTCCACCAGATTTAAGATTAGAAGCCAAATTGGCAATGGAAACCCCGCTTCCAGCGAAGTCAAAAGAAAAATACATTAAAGTAAATGAACATTTTATCATTTGGAAAAACGAGAAAAAAGTACGTTTTATTTCCCTGCATTCTTTTAAGAAAAGCACTATAGAGGGTGTATTTTCCAAATCCACGCAGGATGACCAAATCCAAAATTATGAGGAATAGCGAAAAATGTTCAAAGGAGTCTCGAGCCCGATTTTGATGAAAAAATAAAATAAAATAAATTAATAAATAAATTAATTAATTAATTACAATCTATTATAACTACATAGAACGAAAAAAAATTAAAAAAAAATTATGGTAAAAAAAATGGAAAAGAAAGAGATGGATGGCTTGTTTTCTGGTATGAAAATTAAATTAGCTTCCGCATTAACTTACGGCGTTCTTACCTTTATATTTTATACAATAAAAATCGTGGACTTTTTTTTTTAAACAGAATCAGTTTATGAATTCGATAGTTGTTTTACTTTATTAATTTTAGTTGTACTTAAGTAATGTTCCGACATTCGGAACAAACAAATATTCCGAAAAAAATTTAGTCGTAAGGAAGTCCCCACTCAGTTCGTTGAACTTTAGGTACATTAGCTCTACCTATTCCGATCACTGGTCATAACACAGTGTATTTTTTTTTCAAAACCGGTCCGGTTCGATAGCTTCGATTCCTGGCTAGGGATACTGATTTTTCAAAAATCTAATGATGCCGTTTTAGTTTTCGTCAAAATCGGGCTCGAGACTCCTTTGAGAATTTTTCGCTATTCCTCTAGTTTCGGTTTTGTCCATCCACGACCACTTGAAAAATTCACCCTGTATATGCCTCGGCGGAAATTGCAATTGCCTGTCTCGTATTAGTGAAGTCCTCGCCTACGGCTCGGCCTTCAAACTCATACTCGACCTGCAATTGCCTATTTCACGGCCTTTGCAATAATGTACTATTACATTTCTGTCCATCATTTCCAGGAGACGTAACCCTTCGCGGCGAGCTGCTGGAGCCCGTCATAGCGACCGTGCGCGCGCGGTCAGTGGGCGGCGTGGAGGGCCGCGCCGCCGTGTGGGACCCCGTGACCCGGCGCTGGCAGGATAATACCTCGGGTATTTAGGTTTTACTAACTTATATAAATTACAGCCTGTGTTATTCTGAAGCTATATTATTGTAAAGTTTTATCAAAATGCGTTGAGTAGTTTTTGCGTACATCCATCCATCCATACTCAAACTTTTGCGTTTATAATATTAGTAAGAAGTTAGATGTTATTGTGTGAATAAAAAACATGCGGCCCGTCTGGTAATTATTGGTTACCAACGCGTATGGACAGTTTCACCTTATTATCATATCATAACATGTTCCTAATTGTTTTAAAATTTTATAATATTTTTATTTCACTATTACCTACCGTCACCATCTGCATAGCCTTTTCCCAACAATGTTTGGAGTTAATATTTGTATATTTCAATTTAAGCCAGAGGACTGCTAATTTCTTCCTTTTGCACCAACCCTCCCATGAATCAAACTAACACCCAAAATTCTCCTTCACAGATTGCAAAATCTCCCACGTGGTCTCCGAAATGATAATAATAAGCTGCTCAAAGCTAGCCTACGTAGGGCTTCTACAGAACGTTGAAACTGGCATCTATGGGGCTCGAACCGACGGAGCAAGATTCAAGGTATCCCATCCCGCCGTCTACGTAGGTAGCATTATCTTAATAGGCTGCGTCAGCTGTGCCACTCTCACATACATCATGTGTTACCCAGCCATACAAATGGCGAAGAAAACCAAGCATGCCCTAATAAATACATGGATCGCAATAGGCTTGCTATGCTTCATGTATACACTCGGCATTTATCAAACGGAAGATGTGAAACTTTGCCAGATTTTGGGATTGTTGATCCATTATTTATCATTATCTTGTTTGTTGTGGATGTGTGTTTCCGTTAGCAATATGTATAAATGGGTTACCAAGACTCATAACCCGGTCAGGACGCCGGAAGATGATATACCACCGGATGTGCCGGTTCAGAAACCTATCCTAGGTCTGTACCTAGTAGGCTGGGGTATAGCGTTGATAGTTTGCGGGATATCCGGTGCGGTGAATCTAAAAGACTATGCAGGATACTCGCAGTGTTTCCTCAGCACCGCGCCAGCTTTAAGCGCTTTATTTGTTCCAGGAGGGATTTTGTTAGTGTTTTTGTTAATATTGTTCTTATTAATACGGTGTACTATAAGGAACATGAATGTGCAGCTATCCGAAGGTACGCAAGCCACTGAGAATGTTGATTTAGAAATGTGGGAGCCACAGAGTACTGAAAGAGCGGAGAGAAGGAGTCTCAAGTCTACCTTAGATTCTGAAGTCGAAGATATAGAGCATACTCCGATAATTCAACTACGAGCTCAGGTGATCGTCATGTGTTTGTATATGTCTGTTTGGTCTTGCGGGGCTATTGCAGTGTACAGACCCCTACCAGCGTATCTACCGTACCAAGAAGATATATGCAGCATCATATACGCTGTTTGCGCTACAGTCTTAGGCACTTTTATCTTATTTTTCTACGGTATAGCACGGAGTGACGTCAGAGCCCAATGGTCTATGATGCACTGCTATCTACAAAAAAGTAAGCAGTGTTGTAGGAACAGAAGTGTTTTTGACGCTAATCAGCAGAATTTACCGACGAACCAGACGAACACGCCTCCTACCTTACCCATACCTAATGACAATAGATCTAGGTCTGGAAGTAGGAGTTCTAACAGAACTAATTCTAAAACAAACAACAGCGGGACGTATAAAGCAGCTGCAGAATTAAACGGGCAGACATTACAGAAAGATACACTTAAAAATACCAACGGAAAAGCCCCGAATATCAACCTAGTAGTTCTACACAGACAGCAATACAGATCTAACAATTCGATGATGACGTACCCAGACAACGGGACGATGGGACCAGAGATATTCTACAATCCAAATCAAATGAATGTAGCCAAAAAGTTCTTTAAGAAACAACGACAGAACATGAAGAGAAACTGCCTTGAGTTACCCACAAGAAGAGATTGTGACAATGATTCCCATTTCTCATTACCACTGCCAACGAAAGAAGCTTATAACGGTGTTGCCAACATTATAAACTCCGGTTCTAAAGTCAATAACACCAATATACACGTTGAAAGATCGAACAACGGTATCAAAGAAACTAGAAACGTTTTAAATCCAAACTTATTAGAAGAGGATTCTAAAGACAATTACAAAAGCTATTCCACAGACAAAAAGTCTTGGAACAAGAATGAGGATCCCAAAACCAGCAGGACTCAAATTATGAACATTTATACAAATGTACCGGAGACTTTAATTCCCCAACATCAGGTAGTTAAAGCAAATGTTCCTAAAAACTTCAATGGACAACGCAGCAGCGTGTCTGAGGAATGCTTGCAAAGTCACGCGAGCGAGCAGCCAGAAATGAGAACAATATCCCAACAATGTAGCTTAGAATACAGTTCTGCTTCAGAGATAGCAATGCCTCACACTTGCTCCGATCAAACGTTAAACACACACTCAGAATTGACCTCTTTACAAGAAACGCACAGTGCCTTATGTTCGACAAACGAAATCACAGATACTGAAAGCTTCGGCCAGTACATAGACTACTTACAACCTGGGAAGCAAGACAAAGAGAATGTCATAGACAAATCCTTGCAAGACATATCAGAAGAATGTACCATGAATTCTGATGATATCAACAGGTCTAGTACTCCACAACGATTAGAAGCAGGTTCGGGAGAGCTAGACAATCTTCTCCAAAGTCAAGATATGGAGGGATCCAAAGAAAAAATGGATGATGATAAAGACACATTTTTCATGGCGAAAACGACCTATGATTTTGAAACTTGCAGCACGAATGCAAGTGAGCAGGGATTTGAGAACGAAAGCGATATTTACTGCCCAAACTACCAAATGTCGGAAGTCAGTATCAGAAGTCATGGTCTATACGCTCCTTCACCATCATCCATGTGTCCAAACGAGATCAGTTTCAGTAACGAAGACGTTTCCAACTTAGAAAGTCAGTATGTGAATTATGATCCTGGCTGGCGGAAGACTATAAAAAGTAACCCTAAGTTAGGGAAGTACGTTCCCACGCCCGCTTTAAGTTGTCCTGAGGTTAATCGAGACAGCAGTCCAGTGTCTTTCGCAAGTGAGATAGACGAACTCTATACTCAGATCACGAGTAGAGAGAGAGAAAGAGATAGAACGCCAAGAAAAGAGACGGGACTAGACGTGACGTTGAATAGTGACGTTACATTAAAGCCTGACAGTGACAGCTGTGTTAGCGAAGCAGTTTCAGACGTTGAAGTTAAAGGAGAAACTACAGTATAGTTGAAACTATAGACTTTTTAAAATCGAGGCATTTTGATCCCTATAGCTCACGTTTTTAGGTGACTTTTAGCCTTCCTGTAGTGTTTTGGGACTTTTGAAGTAATATGGACTCTTTGTTATTTAAAGGGACTTTGTTTGTATCATAGAGATATTTCGAGCAGCTATTTTGCTCGTTAGCACTTACAATAGGGACACCTAAAAGAACTCCTAAATAAAAGCCGACCTTTGGATTTCCAACCCTCAGCTTAGCAAGTAGAGTTGAAATTCCAACAGTGCAATTACATTTAGGCCTTCATTTAGCTGTCTTCTATTGTTAGTGAAAACAGGCATTAGACTTTTAACAGTTTATTATAGTGTGTGCTAGATTAAACCGGTGTGGTTGAAAATTCATACTAATGTATAGAAATGTTGACTACTTACGTGCATTTTTATTGTATAATTTTTTTTTTCTCAAAAATTAATTTTCATTTTGCGGTTATAAAGAATATTATGGTCGTATGGAGTCTACACACATCGAACTTTAGTGAGCGTTCAGCTGACATGTATGTAGACAGGTGGTGTATAGGCTCCATTAGAGAGACCCATGGCACTGTCATTCCTGCCTACCCCAATATACTACATTGACTGAAATGTAAACATTTTTAACATTTGTGACAACCAGTACGTGCCATTTTATTAAGGCTTGCATATACTGTTTAATATTAAAGTAGGTATAGTAGTTGGATTTTCACTTCTTCAGTATAACGTCGAATTTATTTCTTAACGACATATATTGACCATCTTGCTTGACTGATTCTTTCTCATATAGACATTGAACAATAGTGCACAAGTAGAATATTATCATTCCCAAAACCATTCTTATTAATCTTACTGTATACACGGCGACATATGAAGCTATACATATATCCATCCAGTATAATCTGATCTCGCCTTATATCAGCTTTCAGGACAGTGACACATCAGCTTAAACTGGTTTTTCTAGCTTGATTGGTATTGGTTCGTACTAGTATGATTGATAAGAGCGTTGGTGGCCCTTTTGAGTTCCTTTTTAGGAGTTTTAGAGACACAGCCTTTTAAGGTGGACACAGAGAAGTAGACATTTACAAATCCTTTCTCTTTCATATCGATGTCAATAAAGTGAGAACTGAGAAGGCGTTGTGATTTTTTTTTTAATATAAAACGGCTATTCTACTCTTAGAATATCCTTCTGACATAGATATATTAATTACTAGCACTTCACCCGCGAAAATTGTGATAGCTCAGCTAATATGCATGATATAAACATAATTTATAGCTTAAAGCACCCACGAATAATTTAGCTTTCTGTCAGTCAAAGAATTTTTAGAATTGGATCACTAGTTCCGGAGATTACCCCCTACATACAAACTTACAAACAAATTTTACCTCTTTATAATATTAGTATACATACAACGGGTCTCATTCAATAAAAAAATAATTAAAATATTTAATTTTAAACAGTATCTGCAAGCAAGTATTTCTGTATACATATTTTCTCTCTTAGCGTTTAAGTTGTTTAAGTTAAACTGTATAGTTATTTATTATTAAGTTTAAAACAGTCTGAGTAGGTGGTAAAGCTTCAGTGTTGTGTGAGAAACGCTTGAGTTTTAATACGTAAAAAAATTACAATTAATTGTACCATGCTTTCTTTCAGTTGAAAGTTGGTGAAATACTGCCGTTAAAGTAACATATATCTACAAATACTGCATTTCATACAATGGGCCTGGCCTTTGAGGGAGTGACACTGACCACACTCATCGACGTGGTTTCCGCGTGAGCCGAATAGTCTGACACGGTGTCGAGTCGCGTCGTCCGTACCAATACGAGGCGACTGACGTCGTGGCGTCTTTTTCGCTTCTATTCCTTGTACATAAAGCTCTAAATGACCAGCTCAGGTCGATTCTGCATTGATAAGTGTAGTCACTCTATGACTGAGTCCGTGTCTAAGATATTAGCGTGGTGTGGGAGGGCATGGTAACATGTCTATGGGCTCAGTTATACAAAACCGAAAGTTGTATTTTAAATTAGGCTGAAAATCAGCACTTTTAGAACGCCAAAATTATATAAGATAGTCCCTCAAAACGCCCAATCTTCGCCAGCTGATGTGTATCACACCCTTCCGCGCAGTTACCTCAGGCACCGTCTCAATTTCACATAAGGCCTGTAACATATAGATCAAAACTTTAACTGACAACTTAGAGAAAGCATGGTAAAGAATAAAAATATAATGTGCCAAATTCCTTTAGATTTCTCCGTGAAGTTTTGTACTTAACTCAATATTGTATCGTTAAAATTGACTGAAAATACCCCCCGCCTTATGTCTAGTCCACTTTTCATGTTGTGTGGGGTGAATTGTAACTCCGACTGGTAGAATAGTCGCATGATTTGTTTCTATTACGAAAATAATCTCGTGTGTAAGGACATTGAATACTTCATTATTGATCTAAGATTCTCAAGACATCTTAGCAAATCAAGGCAGGCTATAATGGCAGACTCAGATTACGAGTAGAGAGAGGGAAAGAGATAACGAATAAGCTATTAAAAATCTGAATTTTCGACTAATAGTACACCTTTTATTAAGGTGAGATACCCGGGAGTCTTCTGTCGCTTAGCGGATGAATATGCAGGAACTTTGCAGCTAAAATATGATAAGTTTTCTAGTTGAAATGGCTTAATTCATCTATGAGAGGATTGATTTATTTATTAGAGTAGTAACTCTTCATGATATTAGGTTTTCTGAACAGTCTGCTCGCCCTAAGGGCGGTATGCTGCTCGCATATTTTTTCCCCTTATCACACCACTGTGATTAACCAATAACCTCTGATGATATGAGTTACCCAGTAAAAGATGGTATCAATAGTCGAGTTACAAATTCACCCCATACCTGCAAATCATATAGAATCTAAACCCATCTCATTTTTGTACAGTTTAGTGGAGGATAAGATCAATTGTTTAGTGAACAAGGTGTAAGAGAGGATGAAATAATATCTTTGGTGCGAAACTTAGGCCTATTATTGACTCACTGACATACCTGGTGGCCTACCGTGATGTCTTAAAGCAGGTGTAATTCCAGTGTGGGAAAGAGATTGCGCGAGACGACCTGTATAGTTCGGTCTCTTTCCCACACTGGAATTACTCCAGCTGTCATTTGATGGTTTCCCATCCGTAAAAAAAAAGAAAAAAAGTAGCGAAGTCACCATCCTCATCATCTGCTAGCTTTTTACCAACTAAGTTCAAGTCGGCTACCAGTTAATCCGGATGCAGCTGAATACCAATATTTTACATGAAGTGACTACCTCTCTGACCTTAGACAACACGATACTGAATAAAACAAACCAAAATATGGAAACTTCACCCCTAGAATATTATTTCATCACTTTCTTACTCCTCGTGTAAAGGATTTGTGCCTAATCGATGTCTGGCCTAACTGTGTTTTGGCTTTTCTGTTGTTGTAACAAATGAGACTACCTAATTTATTCTGTTTAGTTTATAAGTTTTAAGATTTGATTCTATGAAAAACTAATAAGGAGTGGGGCAGCAAATTTTTGTGCTCTGATTTTAGTATTTTATATGCAAATGATCTAGGATATGAATAATAATTTGGTTTATTAGGGTTGCGTGGTTGCGCCTCATCTATTAGCACGGAATCACATTATTTCATGCTCCTATCTAACAGAGAAACAGCGTGCTGCCGCGTTCGACACACACTAGTGCTCTGTTTCTTACTTTAACAAATGACGGTTCTGAGCGGCAGGTAAGGGAAAAATGCAATTCCGTGCTGATAGATGAGGTTTAACCCTCAATCTCGGAAAAATTAAGCGGCTGTTTTTGGTTATTTTCTTTCGCATTTTTAAAGTGTGAATATAATACTTTAACTATGTAAAAATAAAACAAAATCTCTTGGTTAATGTATTTATAATAAAGTAATAACGTAAATCTTCCATTATTAGATTTGGTAGCTATATTTTTCTTTTTAACTCGGCCTTTCCCTCCGTATATACAGGGCGTCTCATTTGTTACAACAGATTTATGTAGATATAATCGTAGTAAAATTCTCTAAACGGCTAATGTGATATAAAATCTTCCTTTTCGGCGCAGTCGGGTGCGCCCTAGAGACTATAGGTCACTCTATATATTATTGTAATATTATGAGATTTGTGAATATTATATGATAGCGAAAATTTATGAATGGTTAGCTTTTTGTGGAGCATATTGCGTATTAAAGAAGCGTTTGCACTTGTTTTTTGTTTTAATTATTTAAATGTCAGTCATTTTTTTTTTTTTCGTTTCGGAAATCATCAAATAACCCCTCCCGCTCTGGGCTGAGCAGGAGGGAGTATCAGACTTTTACTGACTAAAACCCATCCATGTTCCTTCCTTTGCCCTTTGTGTTCCAGGGCCGCGGTATCTCTTTCGAACAGTCCCGCAACCCTGGCAGGCGTCGGAAACATACGTTTTAATGGTTTTTGTAACCATGTCTGCGTTATATGTTACCCTTTCTTCGCAAAGGTGACTTTTTGACTTCGTGTTGAAAATTCAGTCTGATATTTAAAAAAAGTTGCGTTGAAACTCGCCCATGCGTCACATCATTCTCTAACACCCAGAGCAATATACATTAGAACCTTTTTTTTTGTTAACAAAAAGTCTTCTTAGGTGTAAAAATAATATTTAATAAAATTAAAATTACATTTAAAAATAACAATAATCGGGCTGTCTTTGGTATGCACATGCTTCAAACTAAACAACTACATTTTTTATTAATTTACTAACATTATACATAATTTATGCAACAAGTCATTTAAATTCAACATTTAAATGCGCGGCAAAGAGACATTTTATAACTATTTAAAATCCAGAATAACAAAAAAAGAAACATTTCGCTCCAAAACAGGAATTTTTGAAACAAAGTCATGGTTTTCAAAAAAACAAAACAATTTCTTTTTAGAGACTATGTTAAACATAACAACATGGCAGGTAACTTATTTAATATTGTGTATTGAGTCTTTTTCTTAACAGGAATTTCCTCATAATACATAAGACTCGAACTTATCTGATGTAATAAGGGTGTATTATAGGTAGATCGCTGCCTGCCTAACTCTTCACGAAAAACAAGCGTTACTGTAACTTCTAAATAAGATTTATGGAGCCTTCTATCGCGGCAACAACAACATATAAATAAAGTATACATCTATCTAATCACTATGGTTTAATATGAAATGGACTTTGCTTTCATAATAAAACATCGAACGATCGTTTGCGTTACCATGGTCGCGAAACATCACTCATTTGCTTAAATCTATGGCACTGCATGCTTAATTATTATTTATTCTTAAAATATTTGAGCAAAAGTTTTAAAATTATAATTAAAATAGGATACACACAAACACAGACTAAGTTAAAAGGGAATTTCAACAAAAATCAAATAATACAGGATCAACGCTTCACTTCACACAATTTATGATAAATATTTCTTAATCATTTTTCTATCTTCTATAAAACACCTGTTTATAGGTACACACACATCACTCATAATTATCATAAGGTCCTTACAAAATATTTAATTTGTACACTTTCACAATACACACACAAAAACATGTTCATGAACATTTACAACTACCTCAACATTGTTCAAATGTTTACAAACATACAGCACTAAAATTTACGCTTGTGTTGGTGGTAGTACTAATCTAGCTGTGAGCTCACGCCCTCTGTCGGCGACTGCACCAAACACACGGCCCATCAGTCCTCTTGGTACTTCTTCTATTAGTTTTTCTTTAGCTGGAAAATAATGTTACATTGTTTTACATTTAAATATTGATATATTCTCGTATTCCAGTGAATTCTATTGCGGTCCAGAATCCGCTATTTTTTTCTAATTAATTTCGTTGCGGGATCCAAGACAGTTAAATGGTTTCTCTGGGAATTCGTCGAGCTTCATTGTCTCTGCGCTTTTCTGGTCGTTGCCACTGTTGATTCTGGTTTTCAGGAGTTGCAGTGGTTTGGGAATGGTGCGGTGCCCCAATTAAAAACAGGCTAATTATACAATCTTACCTATAAGAAAATCTAGCAGCACACCCGTGAGTTCCTTACTGCTAGGATCAGGCTTAACGACCAATCGGAGCGTGGAGGCGGTGCAGTACTGTGCACTGGCCACTAACTGTCCAGCAGAATCCTTGTGGCCCACTAGCAGTGCCGGGGCGGACGTACGGAGACCTGGCTGTACTTGCCACCACGCTGCTCCTGTAACGATGTGGAATAAACAGTTGATTAGTGATTTATAAGACTAGGTAGGTAAGTGGTTAATGCCTACGAAATTAATGAGAGGATTTTGGAATTGGTTGGTGTTTTAAAGGGTGTAACAAGACCCTTAACGGAGCCGAAAAGTACTTGTTTTCTCCGTCATCCTAGGAACCTTCTAGTTACGGAGATATGGGTCAAAGTTAAACTTTTTCACAAGTTTTTTTTAAATACATGTTAAAAAGATTTTTTACTGTAAACGTCTCCACGACCCCCGTAATATTCAATCCATCCATCAGCACAATGTTTTGCGTTACATTGAGTCCTACCGTAAAACGTGCTTTTTCACCCCAAAAACAAAGTCGTTCCCTAGCAATAATTTTTCGTAAAGTTACTTAGTTTGATGTCCGTAATGCTTGGCTGACGCTTCGCTAAGGGTCTTGTTTCACCCTGTATATTGGTTGTGCTAAACTAAAGCAGAATTTTTGATTGTGTAGCCTTAAGAGGGCCCTTCCCAGCCCGTCAATCGTCAACGCGAGCATGGTCAAAAAGCTTGTTGTTTCATCCAGAGCCACAGCGGCGATTTTCTTTCAACTCCCCCGTCTTACCCCGCCCCGACCCCGCACAACGCGTCTCCCGCCCACCTCGTACCGCCTAACGCGATGACATTGAGCGACAAATAGTGTTCCAAAATTTCTTAAACTTGTTCCAGGAAATACGTGTTTTTTAATATGTCACAAGTGTGTAAAATAAATATTTATCAGTAAGAATCTCCATTACATGTGCAAGGTTTCTATCGAGATGTTTTCTTTATTTTTACAGTTTATAAATTTTTTAAATTTCAGGTAAAATTTGCACAAAACAGCAATTTTCGGAGGCTTATACTGAATTTGCTTCTACGTTTTTTATTTTTTTTGCAACCATAGAAACCTAGATATAGTGCACAAAATACATATTAGTTGAAAAAATTCAAGATAGATAGAAGATAGATGTGTAACATCCGGCATAATCACGTACGAGCGTTTGTATGAAAAGTATGACGGGTTGGCCGCTCTTAATTGTGGCAATCTTGGCTAAGACAAACGGGATATTAATATCCAAGTGTTGTCTGCTGGACGTAAGCCTGACCCAAGGTGTTCCGCAACACCCGGTTAAAGTCCGTCTTCCGCATCAAGTAGGTATCAGCCAGCAGCCTTTTTAAGAAGGCTTAATAAAACGCAATTTTCCTCGCTGAAAGTCTTCTCAGTTACTTGTTAGCTTTCAATTCACCGTTTGTCCTGCGCCTAATCTCTCTCAGATCACGTCAAATTGCTCTCCCATCGGACTATGAGGGTGACGGAAGAGAGAGTACCTACACATGTGTTTGCGCACATAGGTAGGTACTTGTGCACTATACTATCTTCCGCGTCGATGGTTAGTCTCCGCTGGAATTAGCCGCCATGGCCGGAAACTGTTAGTAATAATATGGCCTTACCTCTAACATAGTTGAGCGCGCCAGTCCAGTCACAAGCCCTAGAGCAGGCCCAGCTACCTTCACGATCGTTCAGTTCTCCCTCAGCAAGCCAGCGCTCAGGAAAGTGCGGCCACTGAAGCAAGTACAATGTGTTAATATGCAAGGGTATCTGAAAAAATAACTCAACTGTAACACCTGGAGCTTAGGTTGGAGAATTCCGAACGGTTACCAGGCTAGACCTTAATGGTTCCACTGAATAATCCACCAATGCTCTGGATACTATCAAAAATTGACGATGGCATTAGAAACACCATCATCGGTTTGAAAACCACCACAGATCACAGATCAGCACTGCTGATCGCAATTTCTTAGAAGCAAAGCTCATACAGACTTTTCATTTGTGAGAAAGACTGTTTTTAGGACATCGAGTGAATTCGACCTATAAGCAGTACCACTTAATGTCGGGCAAACGATAAATGCAGAAGCGACTCCGGGCACCGGACTTATAAATGTGTGATGATGTATTGGAGTATCATTTAGAGACCGGTACCCGCAATCACTCTGTATCTTTTGCAGGCTTAGGTTGTTGGTACTTCCTAAAGTACAAACCTGTATAAACTGCAGAGCTCGATTGCAGAAAGGAGCCGGTGGGTACTGCCAGTAGAGATTCGGATGCGGAGCGCTGATCACTGCGAACTTGCTGATCAAGGGGCCGCGAGAGTGGACGAGGTACCTGAAAAGGGAGAACTAAAATTAGAAATATCTATCGCTCGTCTAGTAGTCGCAAGCACTTCTGAGCATGGGACTGAGGTCCTGGGGTCGATTCCCAGGTTGCACAAAGTGTTTTTGGGTTTTTGCATTACACTGTTTCCAGTAACAGCCCAGAGTCTGTATTCGTGCTCCCTTGGTGATCTCTTTACAAGGACAATGCTTGTAGGTAGTTCTTGATAACCAGGACTTCACATTATGGAAACCATTTGGATATCAAACAAGAATTCTCAATTCATCGACGTACCTACATCTGTATATTGCGTGGCGCTTCGATTAATTGCCTAGCTTACGTACACTATGTTTAATATCTCCACAAAAACATACTCCATATCAGTGGCTTATCGTGACATAAGAGGGAAAGTCGCAGATAGATGTGTAATGACGCCTGTTCATCGACTATCTTTCAATTAAACATGACCTCTTAATCTGTCGTACGGCATATAACACGTCACCAAACAAATTGCAGATTGTACCACCACGCCATTGTAAAATAACAAGTTATGTAGTTTGTCCTTTGCTTTGCTTAGAAACCTACGAGTATATGTAAATACTCGCAGGTTTCTAAATGACTAACTATATCCCGTCGAATCTTGGGATTTGTAGAATTATTCCTTCTGTTTCCTCGTTGGTCTAGACGTTAACTAGATATTTCTAGTAATCCTATTGCATTAATAACTGATTCAGAGAAGTCCAAAGTTTCCGAGATCAGTAACAGACTAATTTATTTGTGTCCAAAGGGCATTTTGTGTCATCATCACGTACCTATTGTAAAAAAAAAACAAAATAATTAACATATCGTACGATAATTTCCGGTGTACAGTCACGACCACTAATATGTACACTCGTAGCTACTTGTAACAGAATTTCTCCTACTGATTGTAGTTTTATATTGTTACGACCATAATATTTTCGAACATAATTGAGCTGTTTTGCAATGAGTCTTATTTAAATAAATAAATAAAAAAATATCGCTGGACATTATACACAGCGCCATCTAGGTGCCACACTAAGCAACGAGGCTTGTGTCGTGGACACCAGATAGTTGATAATACTAGATAGATACTTTTTGTTTGTAAATACATACTTATCATACTTAAGAACATCCATGACTCGGAAACAAATGTCCATGCTCATCACACAAACAGTTGCTCCTACCGGGATTCGAACCCGGGACCCTAAGAACTTAAGGCAGCCTCACTACCGCTGCGCCATTCGGGCCGTCAAAATTAAATAATAAAATTTAATAATTAAATTTATTAAGTTGCAATCGTTGTTCCACGAGAAAATCGCTTTAGAATTTTGCCAAGTGAATATTAATGCTCATGACTGTACTCGCGTAGACGCATTGTAGACAATTCGTTGAACTACCGTATCTGATAAGTGAACTCGTATGATTTTTTTTTGAACTTAATCTAAATGGGTACAGAGTACAGAATTTACGTTACGTGTGAGGCTTGGTATTAGGCTTGTTAATCTAGTAATAAAACAATATTTTGCGTGGGTACTTTGAACTTTGTATGCAGCACGTCAGTGGTAACACTTGGACTTTGAGCTAGCCTTGTGTAGTAGCCATCAGTAAGGTTGTAAGTACTGGTTTCGGTATCACTGACGTGGTCGTGTGTATCTTACCGTACGTAACCAGTACGTATAATTTGCGTATCTTATTTGAATCGGAATCGGAGGAATATAATCGGTAATCTATCAATCTAGCGGATCGTCGATGATCTATCAATCTAGCGGAATCCGCATACAATGTGGTGGATATGGTTTTGTTGTCTCATGTCTTGAAATTTGTAGTTTATTCACATTGCCGGCTTCCTCATGCTGATTCACTTCATCATTTTGATTTTTGGGAGGGGCGGTGGTGATATTACAAATTGCACTGAGTAAAGTACGCGCCTGCCTGGCTTCGATTGTTCTGTTTCAGCCACGACACACGATCTACAAGAACCATCTCATTGGCTACCGTTGCACTCGATTTGTTAACTGAATTAATTGTGATATGGACAAGATATTTAAGTTGATTTTTTTCTCGGGACAAAGTTTCTTGGGTTTTTCTATCAGATTGTTTTCTATGTGAGTTAAGATTTGTGTGTGATGGCAATAGGCTCGCTCTATGACTTGAATACATAGGTATAACTGCCAAAATGTACTGTACACTCCTGCCCATCTTTTTGGGTGTTGATGTTTGTGTTAACACAACTTCAACTTTCAATTATTCAGATAATGCATTTAGGTTACTAAGTTATATTGAATATGGCGTGATTTTGAGTAACGATAACATTTTGTCAAGTTTATCATTGTTGTTGAGCTATAAAAAATCTTCTGATTGTGACCTGGAATTGATAGGTTGGTAACCTCAATCGGCAGCCTCGATGACTCGCATCTTATTATAAGTACCTACAAGTAGTTATTATAAAACTTCTGTACGTCTGTTATAGCCCTTAGGTATAACTGGTGAACCATTAATTACGCTATTCTTATTTTATCATCATCATCACCACATCAGCCGAAAAACGTCCACTTGAAAGCGACGCGTCGCCGGGAAAATAATGCTATCTACACTTACTACACTTCGACTTACGCGTACGTTACTACACTTCTTTCGTAAATATGTTTCTATTTTTGTATATTGGCACCTTGTTTTCATCTACATCTACACTAATATTATAAAGAGGAATGATTTGTATTTTTGTGTGTATGTTTGAAATGAATAAACTCAAAAATTGCTGCGCCGATTTCAAAAATTCTTTCACCATGAGTGCCATAGGCACCCAGGCCGCTAGTAAGGTATATATTCATAAAGCTTTAGATAGTATAATATTTGTATAATTTAATTGTACTTCTGTGTGTTGTGTTGTGTCTTTTGTGAGCACTAAATAAAGAGTTTATCTATCTATCTTTCTGGCTACGTTCAATTGAAGGATTAGTTCACACTTCTGTACCCTGAAACACAATTAGTATCACTAGTTTCTGCCTGCAACTTCATCTGCGCCACGTTATTTCATCATCATCATATCAGCCCGGAATCACCCACTGCTGGGTATATAGACCTCCCCTTTTTTCTGCCACACTCCCCGGTTCTGTGCGTCCCTTATCCAGGTGTTTCTCGTGTCATTTAACAGGATATAAAAGTTTTAAACTGGGTATTTGTGTGCCAAAGTTCAGCCAAATCCGTTCAGTGTTCAGCTGTTCAAAGACTTATAAAGATCCTTCTATCCTCACCAACTTTCGCGTTTATGATAGTAAGATTCTATTAGATATGCGAGTCATGAGCGTTTCACATAGGACAAAACGCTTAAACTAGAGCGATAAAAGGTTCTTACCATGCAAGCATTCCTCCAATACCAAATCCAATCACGACAGCCTGTCTGCTCTCCGACACTCCAAGAGCCTTCAACAATGCTGACAGCTCTTCAATAGCTCTCGGAGGAGACAGATCACTCCTGGAACCTCCTTCGCTGCCACCAGTCCCTCTTAAATCCAGGGTTACGACATGATGGTCAGTTTCTGCCAATCGTCTCACGAAATTTGCCCAGTTTGGTCCCCATAGGTTGCCGGAATCTGGGGCATCCTTGAGTATCAGGACTTTCTGGCCTGTTCTTGGGCCTGTTTCCACGTAGTGGTATTTGACTCCCTGTAAACGAGATAAAGGATTGATTAGATCATTTGTACCAAGAAAGTTATGAGCAATAATTTTCATATCAGGCGTAAGAATCAAAGTCTTAAAGGTTCGCCCAACGATGATTCATAAGAAATGAATTAATTCCACGTAAATAACAGAATCATCATCTGCCATATCAGTTGCAATGTTCATACCATGTTGGGGTAAGATTTCCTTGTAACGTACATATTTTGCCAGAAATTGCATAACCACCTGGTAGGTGGGTGTGGATCACCGCCACATATCAGGAGCAGTTACCTAGACACATAATTATGCCACTTTTCTAATCAATTTCGAAGCCCCTGTTTATCCCAGTTCAGAAAATATCATGGATAGCTGCAGCGTATATCGTGTTAGTGGCAACCGTGGCAATTAACTAACCACATAATGTTATCAACACTTGCCAAATGTGTTGTTTATGGCAATACGCTTTTTTTTTTGTTTTTTTTTTTTTACCGATGGGAAATCATCAAATAACCCCTCCCGCTCTGGGCTGAGCAGGAGGGAGTGTCAGACTTCTACTGACTAAAACCCATCCATGTTCCTTCCTTTGCCCTTTGTGTTCCAGGGCCGCGGTATCTCTTTCGAACAGTCCCGCAACCCTATGGCAATACGCTTTCATGTGTCACAACTCTTCTACCAATTGTTATTATGCTTTTGTTTCAGCATCATCTTTCCCCTGCCCCAAACCCAATTTATTTAGGGTCGGCGCAGTACTACATAAAAATCTTGAATTCATTGATACACGCACAGCCTAAATCAATCAAAAAATACATATTTATTCAAGATTCGAAGATGAGTTAAGGTTAAGAATGTTTAAAATTTCATCCTATATAAGAGTTAAATAGGGACATAGGGTCAGTTTTGCTGAGGGGAATTTCCGATAGGTGAGGTGAAACGAATCTGGTTGAAGACCCAGAGCTTGTTTTATCAGCTGATCTTTCAGTGCAACAGGTACCTATTACGTGATGCAAAGCACGAACGTGGATTACGTGGGTTGTTTTATTATTATGTGCATGTGTTTAATAAATGATAAATCAAACGTTACCGATAATTAAATAATCACTTTTTATCTGTGAATGTTATGGTACTGACCATTGGACAGGTTAATGTCAATAAGTTAAAATCAATTAATAGTATTCAAATAGTAGATAGTTACTCAATTAATTAGATAAAATAATTATCATCATAGTTCGAGACTGCTGAAGGTTACAAAAATAGAATAATAATTTATATAGTTTTCTATATATATGTATCAAGCATTCAGAAAAATACACCAAAAACAGGATTAAATTTTTAATAAAAAAACTCACCATAACTTTAATGTAACAATGAGTCCCAATAGACGAGTCTATGGTCAGCTCAACTGGCGGAGTATTCTCCGCCTTACTCCTGTATCCTTTCCATAGCCTCTTCACAGAAATCTCGATAATTTGCCAAATGCCCACAAACACGCACGTAAGAATCAACTCGACCGCTTGCCACCCAGAAATCACTCGTAAAACTTTCAAGTTCCGTGCACCCATGTTGCGAACAAACCGATTACTGAGTAAACGTGAAACTGTGTGTAGATGTCGTGATGGTGATAGGCTCAAAGGTCTCCAATGGACACGAACGACGCGCTCTTATCAGTTTTATCAAAGTTTTGTTCGAAGCAAGCGGATATCACGCGTATTGGATAAGCGGGGACACCATGTAGAAAAGGGGCAAAAGGTTTAATATGTTTGACCGACTGAAAACAATGAGCGAGTTCAGTGCTTCATCGACCAGTGAGGCGATCTCTTCTCTTCTTTTGTGTAAACGGCTTCATCAATTCGGATTATTTGTCGGTCAGGACTTCAGGAGTGCAATTACATGAATACTGCGTCAATGCATATCGTCATTTGTCAGGACTGATGCTACGCACCGATTTGACGCGGCAGTTCTGGGTATTGTGACGGGTTTATTGCCTGCTAAAGCTTCTATGTTCCCTTCTCAAGCCAGGTTCCAGGTTTTTCATAGGCAGAATTTTTAGAGCTAGCCTATTAGATTAATGTTATCCCAGACTAGGGTTCTTTGAGGTCCTATTTTAGTGTTCTGTTAGAATAAATTGAGTGATTGGTCTTTCTTATGGTATGTTGTGAGGAGTGGACCTTCTGAAGTATATTACCTTTTGTGGGCTATCTGTCAAAGTGCGTTCACTATCTCATTAGCGATGGTCGATTGTTGCATTGATTTGTTGTCTTGTTTACACATATTGTAAGTGGGTTACGCTGTCTCCTTTCAACGTTAATTATTTGTTGTTTACTTGCAAGGATGGATAATTATCTCTCTGTCTACCCTCATAAATTAAAAAATAAGTGTTTGTTTTTAAATGTTATGACTGCCTGCCTCTGCATTCTTTGTTAAGACGTAGGGTCTGTCAATTATTATAACCTATACAAAAAAGATATCAATGTCAAAAAGGTTATAGGCGTTAAGGCACTGGGTCAGTAGATCGAAAGTTTATTTTTGGTTTTCATTTATAAAATCGGGGTTCCAAAGTAGATTTTGTGTGATCAAATACCACAATAAGTTCAAGTGGATTTAATTTTTAACCGACTTTCTTCAAAAAGGAGGAGGTTCTCAATTCGGCTGTTTTTTCTTATTTTTTTTTTATATTTGTTACTTCATAGCTCCGTCATTTGTTAACAGATTTGAAAAAAAAAAATTCATCTGAAAGGATATGCTTCCCGATTGGTCCCATATAAATTTCATCAAAATCGGTTTAGGAATTTGTTTGTTTTCCTCACGTTAATTGTCACATCACGCGACGTCGCGTGACGGCGCTTTGATGTACATCACGCGACGTCGCGTGATACTTGCTAATTAAATTTGACATACTTCCCGATTTCTGATTGAGCTGAAATTTTGCACGCATGTGTATATCGCGAGCCAATGCAATATTATGATGACATGGAGCTGGAAGGTGGCCATAGGAACTCTGTAATAAAACGACGCAACGCCGTCGAGTTTGGACTCGTTTGATTTGTCTTGACAAGTACTTTAGTCTTAGATGTTAACCAGGGTCTGATGATGGAGCTGGAAGGTGGCCATAGGAACTCCGTTATAAAACGACATAACCCCATCGAGTTTGGATTCGTATAATTAATTTTGTCGAATACTTTGTCTCTAGATGGTACCCAGGGTCTAGTGCTGGAGCTGGAAGGTGGTCACAGGTAGTCCGTAATAAAATGACACAATCCCATCGAATTTGGGCTCGTATGATTCGTCTTGACGAGTACTTTTGTCCTAAATGGTATCCAGTGTCTGAAGATGGAGCTGGACGGTGGCCATAGGAACTCCGTTATAGAACGATAGAATCACATCGAGTTTGGGGTCGTATGATTCGTCTGGACGAGTACTTTATCTAACTTCTAGTTAAAATGTAAAAATTAATTCATGACAAGAATTTGTATGTTAAACTACAACTAAAAAGGGTAAAATAAAAAAAAACTTTCTGCGAAAACAAAACCGACTTCCAAAAAACACTAAAAAAGTCTAAAGTAGCTTGACTTTCGGAAGTAGGTGGCAAAAAAAAAAGATGAAAAGAAAAAGAAAAAGTAAGAAAGCCACCGACTTCCGAAAGTCAAGTTATTTTAGACTTTTTTAGTGTTTTTTTGGAAGTCTGTTTTGTTTTCGCAGAAAGTTTTTTTGCGGAGTACTTATAGTTTAAGTTTATATTTCCATGACTTGTTTATATTTTCCTTTTTAATTTGACATGATCATGAATTTCCGCAAAGTACATAGGTACAATAACGCTAGATTCCATAACTCAAGTACTTAATTTTATTTCTAATTAACCTTACCTCTATACTACGTAATAAAATGACGAATGATAATAGATGGTAGGGAACTATTACCAGGATTTTTCAATGAATTATCTAATTCCACAGACAAATAAATGTTAATTAATACTAATCAACAAAACGTAAACAAGACGAGATATCAAAGTAGTCAATCAAAAGGTTACAAAAAGGATCAGTGTTTTTAAAGAAACAAACAAACCTCCTTTTTGTTTATCTGACTGGACCAGGCGACTCGTAGGTAAGTATGTAACATGGGCGTAAGGGTTTATTTAAAAACAAATTAAGTGAGGTCTGAGACGGTGGGCACTCAGCGCGGGTTGAGAGGATAATGCCACGCTAGTAACATATTTAGATTACAATACGTCAAATGACCGAGATTTGAGAAGGGTTTTTTTTTCTAAACATGCATTAGTTAGGTATACATTCCTTTCAGTGTTTTATTGAAGTACGCAGCAAAGCATACCTAAGTAGGATTTAGGTTTCATTTGTATGTGCCTTTATACGAAAATATTTGGGATTGCCGCAGCATCTCTCTTTCATACTTCTTCATTTAGTCTTCATATATTTTGTCATCCCCTTTAAGGTGGAAGCGCAAGGGTAGCCCGCGAAATTAAATTTTCTTACGATTTGCAGGTCAGCGTCAGGTTGTATGTTGATGAAAATATGAATCGCGCCAGTAAAACGTATGGGGTTACAGAATTATAATCATTCAAATCATCAATACAACCCTCCAAGTTCATTTAATCCCATTGAGTGACTTTTTCATGATATAGCTATTGAATGGGGTTGGATGAACTTGGCGGGCTACCCTTGCGCTTCCACCTTAAGAAACAACCCATGTACAAAAAAATATGTAGTTAATAATCGATAATTCGACTGTTTTTGTTGCTAGCTAAACTCTAGGTTACCAAAAACTTTTCTCAATGTTTTACATCATACGTACATCTACCTAGGTTCACTACAAAACACCTAAAACCATTATCATCAACGTCATTCTATTAGCACTTAACACCTATTAAATTCGCAGACATAACTGCGCACGTACAAGAATCCTACAGAGAATACCTGATGAGGTCACGTCGGGCAACGTATAATAGATATATTCACGCTTAATGGGTAGCGAGAGGACATGCAGAAATGGCCAGTCACCGTTGCTAACGACGGCTAAAGGCCAGCCATAGTTATTGTGACGTTTACTCAGCCCAGACTACCTTTCAAAGGATAAAATTGATTTTCAATTTGATATTTGAAAAGCCTGCAGTAATGTCAGGAGCAATGAGTTGCAGATGTGTGTTATTATCAATGCGTTTGTTATTTTACAATGCGGTTATAGTGAAGTGAAGAGGTAGTATAATAATGTGGAGTGATTCGCGAAGTGCTTTGTAATATTCAGTTAATTCTATAGTGTGCTGTGGGAATTTTGTGAGGAGTATTAGTTAGTTAGTTTGAGTTGTTGTATGAGCTAGTGCCTAGTTAGGTACTAACTTTTAATTATGGAATTATTTTATCGGTTGCATCTTTTCACCATCCTTAAGCAACCCCTGATTTAATGCATAAATATTATTGCACATCCTCGTTGGTTTAGTGATCGCAAGTGCGACTGCTGAGCATGAGGTCTTGGGTGCGATTCCCGGGTCGGGCAAAGTGTTATTGTGTTTTTCCATCTGGATTATTTCAGTAGCAGCCACGGAGTCTGGATTTGTGGCCGGTTGAAGTTTACATTGGTGACTTTTGAACCTTTTACACACCAGCGCGCTTACGTTCAGAAAACATCTATACATACAAACATACATTACATCTTAAATTGAAGTGTCTATTTGTAATACCAAAATAACAGCTATGCATGTATATTATGGTACTTATAATAAAAATTCATTTTTTTTTCAATTTTTGTCTGTCTGTCTGTTTGCTACGTTCCGAAACGGCTTTGACGGGACTTTTACAGGCAGATAGCTGATGTTGTAAGGTCTAACATAGGCTACTTTTACTTTAGAAAAAATTATTAGGGATCCGCGCAAAAACAATTAAAACCTTGAAATTTTAACAAAATCCGTTTCAAACGGCTAATCTCCGAAACGGCTGGACTGATTTTGTCGGGACTTTTACTGGCAGATAGCTGATGTCATAAGGAGTTACTAAAGGTACTTTTATTTAAGTATAAGAATTAGGGTTCCGTGCAAAAAAATAAAACCCTTAAAATTAGTAACAAAATTCGATTAAAAAATTATTGTAATGTTTTTTTTTTATAATAATTTAAACAGCTAGTCATTCCCATAAGAAAACATTAATTCAAGATTCAATCAGTCTGTCCTATAAATAAAAATGCCATCCAAGCCCAAATCAAGAATGACCCCTCATTTACGTTAGAATTTGAACGTGACCCAACAATATGAGCCGAAACGATCGCAGATAACTATCCAACTCTCAATCCTCAGTACTTAGGGTATAAGTAGATATGAGTGGGTATAATAAGGGTGATTGCACAACTATGTGTGCAAGTCATCCTGCATTCTTGACGTGTTTTAGATTAATCTGAGTAAGGAGGTTGGTAGGTGATAATGGCGGATCTTCTTTTATTTCATGAATAAGGTTGTCAGGCAAGACGAAGCGTCTTTGGTATAATTATCTTACTGTCAACGGCAGAGTGCAGTTAACTAATTTCCGCGGCTCGCCCGCGTGGAGTTCAGTAATGTCCCACGGGGTCGTACTACCGGGATAAAAGTGTCCTATGTGTTAATCCAGGTTATGATCTTATCTGTGTGCTAAATTTCATCCAAATCCGGTCAGTGGTTTTTGCGTGTAAGAGTAACAAACATCCTCACAAACTTTCGTATTTATAATATTATTATTATTAAACTCTTTTTATTTATAATATCATTGGGTCTATAATTATTCTATGTATTACTAAACTCCACTTCTGACTATTTCTTTCATTCTATTGTGACTTTAAATTCATTTAAATTCCTAAACTTCTGTGAGCATCAACTTTTATTAAAAAATAAAGTCGTTATTCTTTGCTCAGGTTTTGTACATAAATATTAGATTTAAGTTAAGCTTTTTGTAATTCCACAACTTTATTACAACACCATGTACCTTCACGGCTACCCTCCTAAGAGGAGGTGACAGGATGCGTCGTCACGTCTCCCGACCCTCGCACTGACACCTTTGTGTAACACCCTGTACATAAGGGGAGATTGTACCTATCTCTCCAACAGACAATGTTATCTTCCGAAAAATATGTCTTTTGAATATCTTTTGTGTGATTATTTGTGGAAGAAAGATTTGGAAGTGTGGGTTTTTTCTAAAGAGTGAATCACGTCGTCAAGAAGCACTTTAAACACCTCTAGCGGAAATGTACCTGTGTCTTTACACAGGTACATTTTCAATTTTCAATTTTTCGAAATTGAAAATTAGAACACATCAGTGATAAAAATTTCTTTAATAGAATATTCATTTCAATTAAGTCATTATAAGGCACTTTTGAAGGGAAACGTCAAGCAATTAAAACTTAAATAGTTTCATGTGGAGAAGAATGGACAAGAAACTCCATAGTTACACCATAGTTGATCTTTCTGTGGGGTTCATCAGAGTAAGAGAAACATAACATAACATGACGCCTGTAGTCTCCGAAGGGTTAGGCAGGGGTATACCTAATACAGTGGCTCTCAAACATTTTTGGTGACGGAACCCTTTTGGGAAGCAATATACTTGATGGAACCCTACAATAAAACAATAGTTTTTAAAAGTGTATTCTTTATTAATAAGCATAATAAAAGTACAATGTAACAGTTACTAATTATTACTTACTTTACCACATGGCAAGTACAATAATAGAAGATATTAAAAAAGAGAAAATCTAACTAATGGGATCAATTTGTTGATATCAGGTTTGATAGAAGACAGTTGAAGTCTCATATCAGGTCCGGCGTCCAGTCTATTGCAATATTTTGTTTTCGTGGCTGCATAGGTTGAGAATCCTGTTTCGCACAAATATATTGTTGGGAACGGGAGAAGAATATTCAGAGCTATTTTGCCAAGCATTGGATATTCATCACGGATTCTGCACCAAAAATCGTTGAGAGGCGTCGTTTTAAACAGTGACTCCATACTTGTGTCTGATAACATATCTAAAAGAGATTCATATGTCTCGTTTAACATACTTTCGGGCTTTTCCAAGTTGGGTAAAAAAGGATTATGAATCCATGAATTTAGTTTCATTTTTGTATTCTGTTCTTCGGGAAAATACTTTTCAAAAGATGCACGTATCGAACTGAGATATTGGACCAATTCTTCAAACACATCATCTTGAAACATTTCTGAGTCGTTATCGCTTACAAACTGACTCCAACGCCAACGCAAATAATCCAAAAATCGAATTTTCTTTTGAGGCCTGACGCAGGTCCTCACCGGACATGGTTGTTTCGGGAGGATCCTGCACCTAATCGGGCGGGAGGAAACGCCCGGGTGTCACCACTAGGAGGATCGACCGGAGGACACGGTGGAGCACACTGTGCACTACTGTGCAGGTCTGCTTCGCTTGGGCGGAGCACCGCCGTGTCCTCGTAGCGGCAATCGGCGGCGGCGACCTCTCGCGTCCGACCCTGGTTCAATCCATGGTTCGGAGCGAGAGGGAATGGGACGCCGTCACCTCCTTCTGCGAAGCAGTCATGCTAGCGAAGGAGGTGGCAGGACGTGAGAGGGAGAGAGCCTCACGTCTCAGCCGCCGCGGGAGACGCACCGGGCGTCGGGGGCCTTGTGGTGGCCCCCAGCCACCGTAGGCGCGGGCCTGTGTGTGAGTCGTCCGTCTTATGACGACAGGCCGTGTCGACGGCGCGTTCGTGTTCCACGCGCGCCTCAAAGAGAGTCAGCAAACAGGAAAGGGTCCGTAAGGACCGATGCCTGCCAGGGTTGCGGGACTGTTCGAAAGAGATACCGCGGCCCTGGAACACAAAGGAAGGAACATGGATGGGTTTTAGTCAGTAAAAGTCTGACACTCCCTCCTGCTCAGCCCGGAGCGGGAAGGGTTATTTGATGATTGCCCAAAGGTAAAAAAAAAACAAAAGTTATTTTGTTATAGGCCTGAAACACTGTTGTCTGTTTACCTTGCAATGATAAATTCAATTCGTTCAGTTTTTGAAAGATATCCGCCATAAAAGACAATCGGAACAACCAAGTTTTATCATACAAACGGTCCTTCAAATTAAAAGAAGTATCTGCTGAAAGAAACATTTGTAACTCGGCTCTAAGTTCAAATAGCTTTGTTAAAGTTTTACCCCGAGACAGCCATCGCACTTCTGTATGGAGCAGCAGTGTTTTATGTTTGCTGCCATAATCTTCACACAATAATGAGAACAATCGGGATTGTAGTGGTCGTGATTTGATAAAATTAATTATTTTTATCGCTTCATCCATAACTAATTTTAGATTTGACGGCATTTGCTTCATATCAAGTGCTTGTCTATGCAGAATACAATGGTGGAACTACAATTAGGCGCTTTATCTTTTATTCGTGACACTGCTCCTGCTGTTTTACCTGTCATCGCCTTGGCCCCATCTGTACAAATGTCAATGCAATTGTTCCACTTGTTGGGGTTTACCCCTTGTATATATGTAGTGGAGGCTGTTTCCAGGTCGAGGATTCGTTGTAGAATTGAAAACCTCAATAACTTTCACAATAATTAAATTTTATTGCTGAATAGCACACAGAACACGTCGTTACAGTTATATTTTTATGGAGGCAAGAGAAACAGTGTTGCCATGAACAAATTAAAATAGACATCAGTGTTGTCAATAAACAAAATTAATATTCTGAATGTTACTACTCTTAACATATTGGGGGCCGCGAATGCAAACGTCGGCTCTAGAAAATTTACTCACACAGCAAGTTGTATTTAAACATTTTAAACAAGAAAAATGGCAGTAAGTAAACTGCAATCATGGAAGCAAAGAACACTAACTATAAAAGTATATTTAAGTATACAATTTTATAAAACTTACATCTTATAACATAGAAAACTAACATAAAAAACTTTAAAAAATTACATCTTTTAACTTAAAGATAATACACCGTATGGTATTCTTGGCGTCGTAATTTAAGCTAATATCTAAATTACACATCTATGATGGCCTACGAACTTATGACACTATTAAAGGGTATCATCACTGTTAAAGGGAAACAAACAAACCTTGGTAATTGACCTAGTATGTTTTCGTTTATTTGACGTCATTACCTCAAATGCTCTTACTTTATTATCATTTCCAGGGTACACTTGAGTTATACGACCCATAGGCCACGTGAGGGGGGGTGTATTGTCATCACGAAGCAATACTAAATCACCAACTTTTACATTAGAACATTCATCTCTCCACTTTGGTCTGGACTGCAAGTTGTTCAGATAGTATTTATGCCAAGTTTTCCAAAAAGATTGTACAACTTTGTTTGTAACATTCCACAGTCTAAGCTTTGAGATTGGTACCTCAGAGAGGCCTGGGGAGAGGAGATCCTGCTCAGGATATGAAACTAGCGCCTTACCCGCTAAAAAATGACCTGGGGTGAGGTACGTGAAATCATCACAGTTTGTTGATTGAGGCACTAAGGGCCTAGAATTTAAAATCGCTTCTATTTGCGTGAGGACAGTACACATCTCCTCATAAGTAAGTACAGTATTTCCTATTGATCTCTTTAGGTGATACTTAGTGCTTTTAACAGCCGCTTCCCAAAGCCCGCCAAACACAGGTGAATAGCTTGGTATAAAGTGAAAATTAATGTTATTTTGCAAGCCATAACCATTTACCCGTGCTTGATGGTCTTGAGAGCTTATCAGCCTATACAAATTAGTCAAGTGGTTCCTTGCACCCTTGAAATTACTTGCATTATCACAAAATACGTCATGAGGGAGACCCCTCCGCGATGCGAAACGTTTGAGACAGGCAAGAAATGTTGCGGTCGTCATGTCTGATGCCAGTTCTAAATGAACTGCTTTTGTTGTAAAACAAACAAACAGGCAAATGTAACCCTTTGTAATTAGAGACCGTCTTACCCTTGATTGTTTTATGTCCAAAGGCCCCGCATAATCAATACCCACCTTTTCAAATGGACGCGCTTGACTTACTCTTTGCTCCGGCAAGGAACCCATCAACTGTTTGGAGGCTTGTGCCTTCAATTTGAAACATGTTACACATTTGTAAACAATTTTTTTTATATGTCTTAGACCATTTATCAACCAATACTTTTCATTTAAAACTGATAGTAATAGCTTAGGGCCAGCATGCATAAGCCTAATGTGCTCACTTTGAATGATCATATCAGTAACACGTGATTCTTTGGGAAGAATAATAGGGTGTTTTTGCGTGTATGGAATTGAAGAGTTGTGGAGACGCCCACCAACCCTAATTATGTTCTCTTTATCAAGAAATGGATGTAATGGTTTTAATGAATTATTTATATTGCTATTGTTTTTTAAAGAATTTATTTCTTTATTGAAATATTTATTTTGTTCATATTTTATTATAAACATTAAAGAGCCTTGTATTTCTTTATTTGTTAAGAAATTTGTTTGAATTCTTTCAGTTTTATTCTTAGCTTTACAGTTTTTATAAAAACGCCAGATGTATGCTAGTATCCTAGTCATTTTGTGTATACTTGAATACCTCTCAAACAGATCAAATATATTTTGTGTAACTGGATAAGCGATGGCACTGGAAAGCGTTGTGTCAACATTTGTTTTCATTTCAGGAATGCTGTCAGGTAAGTCAAATTTATTTTCAAAGTTATACTCATGGTTTTGTAAGAACGTTGGACCGCTCCACCACAACGTGTTGTCCGCCAGCGCCTGGGGGGCCACGCCCCGCGTGATGAGGTCTGCAGGATTATCGTTTGTGGACACATAGTGCCAAGTCCACCTGGCTGTTAATTTAGCCACAACCTGAACTCTGTTTGCCACATAAGCATTTAGCTGAGTTATCTGAGTACCAATCCATGCTAAAACGATTTGCGAGTCTGTGAATAAATACACGTCTTCCACATTTAGCTTTAAGCTTATAGCCTTGTGAACTTTCACTGTTAATTTTGCAAGCAGCAGTGCGGCATTCAGTTCCAGTCGTGGCACAGTTAGTGGCTTGTTAAGCGGGTTCACCCGGGACTTGGAACACAGTAAGTATAAGCTTGCCTTACCTTTATTCACCACCCTTAAATATAAACAGCAGCCGTAAGCTGTTGAGCTGGATGCGTCAGCAAAACCAATCAATTGCACCAATCCATGCGTGGTAGGAATATTTCTAAACAGTGTTATAGGACTCATGTTTTCTAAGCTTTTAGCAAATAATAACCATTGCTCCCTAAGATCACCTGTCAAGGGAGAATCCCAACCCACATTTGCAGCCCACAGTGTCTGGATGAAGCTTTTTGCAGTCACAATAATTGGTGCTATAAACCCTAGGGGATCATAGAATTTTGAAATGTAACTAAGTATCTGTCGTTTAGTTACTGGCCTGTCATTAAACTTTTCTGGACAGGTTACGGTAAAACAGTCGTTTTGAACATTATAGTCAATGCCTAAAGTCTTTAAATTGAAACTTTCCTTTTCAAAATCGTAATTATCAAAATGTTGCTCATTTTCTGGGATATCATGCAGAATTTGAGGAGTATTAGATGCCCACTTGTGAGTTTGAAAGCTACCTCTTTTTAGAATTTCAATTAATTGATTTTTGGCTTCTAGGATTGTAGTCAAGTCGTGACATGCATATAGTACATCATCAACGAATGTACAGTTTCTTAAGATAGATGAAGCAAGAGGCAACTCTGTTTCATACATGCAAGCAAGCTCATCCAGACACCGCGTGGCGAGGAAACTGGAACTTTTTAGCCCATAGGTGACTGTAGTTAGCTGGATACATTTTATCTCAACATTGGGACTCTCTCTCCACAGGATATTCTGTAATGAGGTATGTGAAGGGTTTAAAGCGATACATCTAAACATTTTTTTTATATCTGTGGTAAACGCATGTTCACCAAAGCGAAATAATAAGAGTATGTCAAATAAATCATTCTGGACAACAGGACCATTTAAAAGTATATCATTTAATGCTATCTTTTTACTAGTCTTCATGGAGCCATCATAAACTACTCTTAATTTTGTTGATTTACTTTTCTCATTGAAGACCGCATGATGTGGTAGAAAGTAAATAGGATCATTTTTAAAATTATATTGCCTTACATCAATATAATGGCCATGCCCTAGTTCGATGATCTCATCTATAAATTTTTTATATTGTTGAAACAAATTTTCATTTTTATGTAATTTTTTCTCCAAGTTGACAAATCTATTGAGAGCAAGATTGAATGAATCGCCCAGATGGTCGTTTACTTGCTCTAGAGGAACCTTAACTGGTAAATCTACCTGAAAACCCTTGCTATCAAATTGCACAGATTTTTTAAAAATATTTTCACATAATTCAGATTCTGTGGAGTTTTCATTAAATATTTGAGGAACCTCTTCTGTCTGCCAAAACTGCTTAATTGTTTTGTTGATGCTGTTGTCACAACTTGTACATAAAGAAGCTACAAGAGGTACCTGTTGTGCGGCAGAGTGATGGTTTAAGCTACCTCCAAGTACACTGCCGAACTGCGTGTTTATGATGCACGGTGCTGGAGGGGTGGCGACACAGCCATCCACATTATGCAGCTGTTGGCTCGGCAACAGGGCCTGGAAGAAGACATCACATCCCATTAACATATCTATATTACTTGGATTATAATAGTCACTGTCTGCCAACTTTATTCCAGGAGGCAGGGTAAATTGTTTAGTCTTTTGTTGCGGTAGTTTGCAAGTGATTTGTTCTACCACACTACAATTTACTGTTAACTTGAAATTTGAAATTAGAGAGTGGACTTCAAGGGGAATGCTGTATTTGATTTTATTGTTGATATTTGTAATCCCCACTATGTCTATGTTGCTCTCCTTAGGTTTGAGCCCTAACTCCTGTACTACCTGAGATGTGACAAATGACACTTGTGAGCCTGTGTCCAAAAGGGCTTTGACATGTAACTCCGTCCCATCACTTCGTAGCAATTTGACTTTAGCTGTAGGGAGTAAAGTTTGATTAATAATATTCTTTGCTACGAGGACCACCGGATTCTCCTTGCCATTTTTCGTGGTGTCATCTTCATGTAGTAGGGTATTGTGAGCCTTTTTGCAGGTACTACACCTGAAGAAATATCTACACCTGCTTTGGTGTGGATTCAAACATATTTTACATAATTTCCTTTGTGTAACAAACTCTAACCTTTCCTTTACAGGTAATAATTTAAACTGTGGGCAACTAAATAATTTATGAGAAGACTTACAGTTTGGGCATGGATGAGATGCTGAGGCTGTTGACACATTCACCGAAGACTTTGTGCCCGCTGACTTTGAAGAGCAGTTTGGTGTAGCATTGAGGGGATAAGCACTTCCATCCACACTTTCCAGAGCCAACGCTCTCCTTTGCAAAAACTCTAACAATTCTGTCAATGATGTTTCTTTCTTCATGTCTCGATCCATCTGGAATGCCTTTGCTGTGTAAGGGTCTATTTTTCGATAAAGGATACACAAAAGAATAGGATCCCAGCCGTTAACATTTTTATCTAAGGTTTTTAATGCTGCAATGTGTTGTTTAATTTTAGACACAAAATCTCTAATGGCAGCTGCAGAAGGTTTAATGCTAGGTAAATCTATAATGCGATTGATATGATCATTTTTGATGAGTGTATTGTAAGCATACCTATCTGCTAATATTTCTAAGGCTTCTGGGTAACTTTCCGCAGACAGGGGTAAATTTTTAATTAAGTCTAAAGGCTCCTGTCTGAGAGAAGTACGCAGGTAATACAATCGTTGTACATTGTCCAGTTTTGGATTATTGTGAATGATTGACCTAAACACATTTATGAACGGCATATACTCACAATAATTTCCTGTAAAGGTAGGGATTTCTACACTGGGAAGCTTAGTGTGTGCCAAGGGGGCCGATTCCATTTTTTGTTCGCCTTTACAACTCGCTATGGCGTCATTAAGGCGTGCCAAAATCCCAATATACTTGTCTTCCTCTACTGCGACATTTTCACCGTCCTCAGGTTTTTTATCGAGTATTTTTATGTTATATTTTTCATATTCTTGAAATGCAGTGATTAGGCGATCCTTTTTTGCCACAAGAACAGAACGAGATGTGGTCTGAAAATCTTTCGATTCTATAAAATTTCCAAGTCGTGTTATAGCTCCCTTGACGTAGCCCCTGGCACTTACCAGTGTATTTAAATCTTCCATAGTGTAATAACAAACAGTTTGCACTTATTTGTAACGTAATTAATGAGATTATACTAATCTAAGTACCAAGACAAAGTACGACGTAAATATTACACAGTGAATTTCTAAACAAGATGTCTTGTCTTGTCCAACTGAGATTATTTTCTTCAAAAAATATATTTATTTGATTAAAAATTTCTTCCCCGGTAGTGTTTGTGAGCAGCGGTGAACACATAAGCATGTCTTCTTCAAAAGAACTTTCATATGGATATCTCACGATAACCAGCAAGATAGCCAAACCAGCGACATCAGTTGACTCGTCCATTTGCAAGGCGAATCGTGTTTTTTGTAGACGTGTAACTAGTTCTTGTTTGACGTAGCTTGCCAGATCATGGATTCGCCGTGAAACAGTATCGTTTGATAGCGGCACAGTAGAAAGATGCTTTGCAGATTTTTCATCGAGTATACATTTTGTTATGTCTAATACACATGGCTTTATTAAATTCTCAGCGATAGTGCGCGCTTCACCTGCTTGTGCAATGCGATAGCTAGCTAAATATGATGCCTCCGTGGCCTTTTCGTTGATAGTTTGTGTTACATGCATCATATTTTTTTGACTTTCCAATAACTGATCTTTTTTACGAACAAAAAATTCTTTATTCTTGTCTTTAGACTCGGGGTGTACAGTTTCTAACACCGGTATTTTTAGTCATGGATTGAACTTAAGTCGGACTTGACACGCCTACATTCCGCCCCATTAGACATATTGACAGCTACAGTTTATTTATAATTTGACATAAACGCCCACTTTTCAAATGTCAACATCTGACATTCATATAACAATATTTTCCTTCAGTCATTTAAAATGAAAAGGTTTTTTTGGTTATATCATTGATTATAAATAATGTTTCATGATAGGAATTGTAAAAAACAAAATTAAGTCAGTTTTGCGTAATTACGATTTTTTATTATATTCACTCGGTTTCAACGTAAGTGTGGTGACTGTAGCACGCAAGTAGCACAGTTAAACAAGGGAACGTTTTGATCCAATACGTTTATTATTCTTTATAAGTACTTAAACACAAATATCAACATGGTAACAGAGCGTGGTTAAAACAAAACGTGAACCATTAAGCACAGGCCACACCGCCATCAGGCGGGCGTGCGAGCGAGCGTCGAACGACGCATCGTTTCACCTCTATTCATACTTTGGTTCACACCACGATCTATCGAAAGAGCAGAACGAAGTATGAAAAGGGCGTCGTTAGGGTCGTTCGCTCGCCCGCCAGCTGGCGGTGTGGCCTGCGCTTTAAACTGGTCGGCGGCGTAGTTCTTTGATCCGTCATAAATATTTTTGACGAAACTGCAAAAAAAATAAAAAAAAATAATTGCAAAGATGATGTCTCACACGGGTCACAAAACGTTGTGACCCGTGTGAGCTACTACGCAAGTTGGAACATCGAACGATAACCATTACAAGCAGGACGCTCAAAACTGTAAGAACTCAGAGTTAGTTCACAAGGAGAAAAGCAATTATATATTTAAAAAATTGCTAGTCCTATTAGTAAAATAAGTTTAATTTCTGTAGGGAGTGTCGATGATGGGGAACGAAAACTTATTGGTATATGCATTCTTCTCGGTTCCTCGGTTCTTTTTACTCTCAGGATGTCAACACGTGTTAACAATGGAATAAATTTTTCATTTTCTTATTTAATCCGTTTATAATTTCAACTAGAAACAATCCAAATATTAACCATACTTCATATTACTATTTATCGTGACCGATACAGACAATGATACAGATAGCTCTTTAGAAAGGAGAGGGGCTTGGCTCCATTTTGCTCTAAGTCCTGGTGTTAACTAAATCAAAATAAGCTGATTTAAGAGGGGGCTTAATATTACATGTCGTCACTAATAATTTGGTGAATCCAGGAAACGAGTTATATGGTTTATAGTAAAAGTGAGAACTACGAAAAAAACGAACGAGTGTGGCTGTTTAGGATTCCACATTGCAAAATGGTAAAAACGAAACCCCTATCCATTTAAAAAAGTTGTGTGATTATTTTCTGTTAAAATTGCAGATATTACTTGGTTTTAATAATTTGTTCCGAAAGTAATACGAAATACAAACTATTTTTTGCGGGGATTTAATCAATACAGTGCTTGCGTAAATATTTGATCCCGACTAAGGAACCCTTCACTGTACGTGATGCGGACTTGGCCGATTTTTT
This sequence comes from Eugnorisma glareosa, assembly GCA_947578425.1. Lineage (NCBI taxonomy): Eukaryota > Metazoa > Arthropoda > Insecta > Lepidoptera > Noctuidae > Eugnorisma > Eugnorisma glareosa. The sequence goes on along the minus strand of OX387971.1, from coordinate 1,734,750 downwards.
GACTTATTATAATGTATCTGTCCGTCATTTTGTCACTCGATGACCACAGTTGTCAGCTGTAAGATGATCATGGAACTAATAAATACTAAGGATTAATTTAAGGGAACTTTATTCGCAATGTTCAATCGATTAATTAGTTCCTAACTCGATTACCATATATTCCGAAATTTTACTGATTTATTCACTCTCGATTATATGCATTTAATCGATTATTTTGTATAATCCTTGAATGCCTCTTTGCCTGCTTTCTAGATTTTTAATTGATGCGTCATTTTGTGATTTCTTTAAGAAAAACATTCAGGAATTCCCCTTTCTCTGTTTCCACAGTGAACGCTATCAATGATGCAATATAATATTTGTTGCATAATTGTGTAGTTTTTATACCCATTGTGGAATAAACATAACATCACGCCTGATATATCTTGAATGCTTTGACTTTTTTTCTTTCCGTCATGGGTGTCGTTTTCATGGTTTTGGGATCGCTGATTACGAAAATAAGGTCAAAATGAAAATCAAAGATAGCGTCTAGAAAATATTTTGATACCTAACTGAAAGCCCAATTTCTGTTTTCGCCATCACTAGGTGACACCTAACAGAATGCCTAATGCCCGCTTTCACCAACCCTAAGGGATACCTAACTGAATGCGTAATTACTGTTTTCACCAACACTAAGGGATACCTAACTGAATGCCCAATTTCTGTTTTCACCATCACTAGGTGACACCTAACAGAATACCTAATGCCCGCTTTCACCAACCCTAAGGGATATCTAACTGAATGCCCGATTTCTGTTTTCACCAACACTGAGTGACACTTAACAGAATGCCTAATGCCCGCTTTCACCAACCCTAAGGGATACCTAACTGAATGCCCAATTTCTGTTTTCACGAACACTAGCTGACACCTAACAGAATGCCTAACGCCCGTTTTCACCAGGACTAAGTGTCACCTAACTCAATGCCTAATGCCCGCTTTCACCAACACTCAGGGATACCTAACTCAATGCCCAATTTCTGTTTTCACCAACACTAGGTGACACCTGACAGAATGCCTAGTACCCGTTATCACCAACATTAAGTAACACCTAACTCAATGCCCAATTTCTGTTTTCACCAACACTGGGTGACACCTAACAGAATGCCTAACGCCCGTTTTCACCAACACTACGTGTCACCTGGTATCAAGACACTTGCGCGAAAGACATTTGCGCGAAAGACACTTGCGCGAACCCATGTGCGCGAAAAGACAAATGCGCGGATGGACTTTTGCGCGATTGGACATTTGCGCGCCAGGACACATGCGCGAATAGACTTTTGTGCGATTGGACATTTGCGCGAACATACATTTGCGCGCCAGGACACATGCGCGAATGGACTTTTGCGCGACTTAATGGTCAAAGAGGTTTACTCTGTGTGTGTGAAGACCTTTATTAGCAGTAAGTCCTTGTCGTACAAACGCAGGCTTACGAGCACCCCTACGCCGCCTTTCGAATCAATACAACAAGAACTTTGAGAACATCGACTACTTTTCTGTCTCTGGTAAAAAAATTATGAGTCTTATCTACAAAACAATTTTAGATTATAATAGTTAGTTTAGTATTTACTCTCTCTCTCTCCCTCTCTCTTTCTCTATTTTTGCATGCCTGTTTATGTTTATGTTCACTATTGTCTAACTACCTACTTGTCTGATTTAACAGTTTAGAATAGCGCACTGTTAGATATAACTTTTAATATGTTGTGGAAAATGTCGTAGGTTATACATTTATAACCCTTATATATTTATAACTTCATCATCATCATCATCATTTCAGCCGAAAGACGTCCACTGCTAGGCATAGGCCTCCGCCAAGTGTCGCCATACTGACCGGTCCCGTGCGACTCGCATCCAGCGGATCCCCACAACCTTCACCAGGTCATCGGTCCACCTAGTGGGAGGCCTTCCAACGCAACGTCTTCCGGTTCGTGGTCGCCACTCCAGAACTCTTCGGCCCCATCGGCCATCCGTTCTGCGAGCAATGTGCCCTGCCCACTGCCACTTCAGTTTGGCAATTCTTCGGGCTACGTCGGTAACCTTGGTTCTCTTGCGGATGTCTTCATTTCTGATTCGATCACGCAAGGAAACTCCGAGCATAGCCCTCTCCATTGCTCTTTGGGTGTCTTTAAGCCTTCGAAGTAGGCCCATTGTGAGCGACCACGTTTCGGTCCCGTAAGTAATCACTGGCAACACACACTGGTCATAGACTTTTGTCTTGAGACACTGCGGCTTACCGCAGACGACGAACGACGACGACGACGACTAGAAGATACCGCGCAGCTTCCCGAACGCTGCCCAGCCGAGTCGGATTCGACGGTTGACCTCTTTCTCAAAGTTAGACCTACCTAGCTGGACCAATTGTCCCAGGTAGACATAATCGTCTACAACTTCGAGTATAGAGTCTCCGATCTTGATAGGAGTGGGTGTTACATGGCCATTCAAGAGAACCTTGGTTTTGTCCATGTTCATTTTAAGACCCACTCTTTCGGAGGCTCTAGTAAGGTCATCGAGCATTGTACTGAGGTCCTCCATGGTCTCAGCCATGACCACTATATCGTCGGCAAACTGAAGGTGAGTGATGTACTCGCCATTAACGTTGATGCCTAGCCCTCTCCAGTCCAGAACCTTGAAGACATCTTCTAGTGCAGCGGTGAACAGTTTCGGAGATATGACGTCTCCCTATCTCACACCTCGCTGCAGAAGGATAGGTTCCGAGGTCTGGTCCTGAAGTCGGACTGACATGGTGGCGTTTTTGTACCAACACTTCAACACCTCGATGTACCGATAGTCGATTTGGCACCGTTGGAGAGACTGCAGTACAGCCCAAGCCCTCGATTGAATCGAAGGCTTTGTCGTAGTCCACAAACGCTAAACAGAGAGGCAGGTTATACTCTTCGGTTTTCTGTATAACCTGCCGCAGCGTGTGTATGTGATCTACGGTGCTGAAGCCTTTTCGGAATCCGGCTTGTTCGGGAGGCTGAAAATCGTCAAACCTGCGCGCGAGACGATTCGTGATGATTCTTGAAAACAACTTATTAACTTAGAAGAGTACCGCCACACCCCTGCACCATGCCTGTGGCGGAAAACCCCTCGAGTATGACGGAATCAAAGGGAAATAAATATGACGAAATCGAGGGGAAAACCCCTCGAGTATGACGGAATCAAACAGCTTCAGAAGCTTAAGTACCGGTTTTCCACCCGCCTTCAGGAGTTCGGCCGTAATTCCATCATCACCCGGTGCCTTGTTGTTTTTAAGCTGTTTCAGAGCCATCCTAATCTCGTACAGGCTGACGTCCGGGATGTTTTTTCGGTATAATGTCGGGTCAGTCTAGCTCTTGGGTCGTTTGCTAGATCTACAACGGGTTTACTGGTTGACGTGTACAACTGCCCATAAAAACTCTTGATCTCCCTCAGAAGCTCCGGTTTGGCGGATACGATCCTGCCATCGTCGGTCTTCAGTTTCGTGAGCTGGCTCTGCCCAATAGCCAGATCTCTCGCAAATACCTTGGAGCCTTTATTCCGCTCAATTGCGTATTTAATACGCTCGGTATTAAAGCGGCGGAGGTCGCTCTTCAAGGATTTAGAGATCCGTCTATTGAGCTGCCGGTATTTCCACGCCTCATCTGAAGACTGCAGGATCATCTCACGCCGCTCCTTCATGAGCTTAAGGGTATGATCACAGAGCTATTTGTTCTTATCTGCACGACGTGTCTTGAAGAACTTAGACCCAGTCGTATGGACAGTTTCCATGAACCCATCGTTGTATTCGTCCACTGAGCTTCCTAGGCACTCGAAACGATTCTGGAGTTCAAGCTGAAAGCTCTCGGGGTTTTGGATCTGATCTGTGCTGGACGGAGCGTAGACTTCATCAATCGAGACCTTTCAAGCTTGATATTGATGTTCAATGTGCCTCTTACCATGCGGTGATCGCTCCCGGTTTTCACCGGTTTTCACAGAGACATCATTGAACATTTGCTTCTTGGTTGACACGATGAAGTCAATCTCATTTTTAAGTTGCTCCATAAGGGCTCTGCCAGGTCCACTTCCTGTGCTCACGCTTTTTGAAGAAGGAGTTCATCATATAGAGGCCCTCCTTCTCCATAAAACTAGCCAGTTGGTGACCCCGGTGATTCCGACGTCCAACCCCAAATTGCCCCACCTGCAGCTCATCCCCGTCTCGTTTGCCCAGTTTCGCATTGAAGTCCCCCATGACAACGGTGAAGTGAGTATTGAAACCATGCATGGCTTTAGAGATATCCTCATACATGGTCTCCACTTCGTCGTCGGGGTGTGCCGAGGTCGGGGCGTAGACCTGTATGACCTTCAGCGAATACCTTGAGGATATTCTGAGTATAAGGTACGCCACCCTGTTCGACACACTCTCGATCTTCACCACGTTATTCACAAGGGACTTGTGGACGATAAACCCAACACCACCCTGGGACTGCCGGTCACCCTCTCGGAAATAGAGCAGGTTGCTGGATTTCAGGATTATCGTGTCCTCCCCCTCTCTTCGGACTTCAGACAATCCCACAACACTCCATCGCAGCCTACTCAATTCCTCTTCGTTCTCTTCTCGTCGCTCCGTTATCTTCTCGTCGGTCCGGAGTGTACGCGTGTTGTATGTTGCCAGGTCAAGTCGTCGGTATAGGCAGCCGGATCCCTTCCGGAGATTCTTCGCACCCCTTGCCACGCCGTCACATTGACCGCTACCATAGTCGAGGGTAGACGGGCTGCCGGGTACTAGGGGCCATTTTTGTGTTGCGCTCATCATTAGGGGGGTTTCGCCATAATCGCCACGCTTGGCAGGCGTGTTGGCGATCGCAGTACGGTTGTTACGCGTTTACGCGTAGCTGTAGTTGACGCAGGAGCCGAGGAGTTGACCCTAGGTGCTAGAGGACCCACGGGTTGATGAAAATGGCTGCTTCATGAGAATCATAATATTAATCACGTTAAAAATTTAAAACTCTTAAAATTGACTTTGTGGTCATAACCATAAAGACCATTTTAAGAATTTTAAATTTTTAACGTGATTAATATTATGATTCTGATGAAGCAGCCATTTTAGGCCCCCTGGTAGTACCCTCAAAATCTTTATATTCTTGTCTAAATCCTATCCATAACCAGATTTATACCAACACATGTATACATATACCTACCATACAACAACAAACTCCACGTCTCTCAGTACATAAGGGGAGGTGGAAGTGTCAAATAATTATTAATCAACCCGCGAGAGGGCGCGGACGCCCCCTGGCGGCGCGACGCGGCATTAACATGACAATCACACGATCTGTCCCTTGGTGCCGGGTAAGGTGACGTCAAACTGTGGTGGGGTAGGACTGTCCTCGTTTGAGATGGGTGTTTCTTAATGGGTAAACCATGATAAGGCTGGCACAGGAATGCTGGGATTGGCACAAGCAAAAAGAGGCTTAGAGATGAAGTCTGGCTGTGGATGATGATGCCGATGTCTGCCTGAAGTCGTTTCCTGTTTGGGAATTATATAACCTAGGTAAATATGAGAAATCTTTGGGTTATGAATGTGCCTGGCAAAGGAAAGATTTGGACAAACACCATTCGGGATTTGTCGAACAATGCCATCACGGAGATAGTCATGAGGAAGAAGATATGAAACTACCTACACCAAAGATAGCACATTTAAGATACTAGAATCTTCCATCATCAATAACTTCAATGACACACAAGACTTATTAAATGCCAGGTTCCGATTGAATATTGATCGCGATACATAATCAAAATATAGATTTATGATGAAAAATCTGGCTATCGTTTAATGGTTTCTGTATTGGCGCCATAAGGAAAAAGTAAGTATTTACTTCAATAGAAGCGCAACAACGCCAAATTACCGCCTTTCCACGAAAGTCCCGTCTTCATCACAAAGTGTAGTCACAAGAATTATGTATTCACAATTAATAGATACTGTACAATGTGCCATTATGCCGTTGTCGTCATGTTGATCGCCCGCTGCGTTACCGCTGCGTTCAACCAGCCTCCATGTTTTAATTTAGAATTTTTTGTTGTGTTTCTAAGAGGGTCAGAAAAACGCCTATAATATTTAAGTGCTGGAAAAATACTAGGAACTTAAGCTGTTCTCGTAACGACACAAAGAGTTACTCGTCAAAACCACACTTATCTGTACGCTCTTCTCTCATTGCCTCGACTACCTCGTTGGCCTAGTGATCGCAAGCGCGACTGTTGAGCATGATGTCCTGGGTTCGATTCCCCGGTCGGGCAGTGTTATTGGGTTTTTCCATTAAGAATTTCTCAGTAGCAGCCACGGAGTTTGATTTGCGCCTGGTTGATGGCAATAGGCTCGCCCCCTATTACTTGGAACTGAAACATAACTGGCGAGAAGTAGGTGTACTATTAGGTCAGACAATGCAAGCTAAACCCTATTTTACACCGTAAATTAAATTACACAGCACACAACACACGCTGTCCTATATAACTATTTCTAGTGTAAAATAAACCAGTTTTGCGGTTACGTCTCGCGTGTAACACTACCCTCTCTAATCGGATTTACCTCGCAAACGACACCCTATTAAAAACTACAACGCAAAATTACTGTAACATACGCTGACGTATAAAAAACCTATTTATTACCAACCCAACTTTACCATTATGAAACTCCATACCTTCAACATCTTTTTGACTACAATTATTTAAGGAGCAGCAAATGTAAATTTGTTTTCTTACAATACGAGGCTTCGTATTACATGGGTAAAGAAATAGTACGCAACAAGATATCTTTATTCAGTCCAGTATTGTATAATATAATTTGATAAATATCTCGGTTTGGGTGTGAAATTCAAGGCGTTTATTTTGTGAAGGACTTCATGTGGTATTATATGTGTATCAATGGATCGTGGTATTGATTGTGAAGCCTGTAATTTGAAGTGATTTGTGCGGTGTTATCGTCTTTTTTGTGGCTTTATTATGGCAAATGTATCCTCCTCCTGCGTACCCTTGCTTCTTCTGTAGCTAACTGCGAAGTTTGGTTAGTTCGTGTCATTAGGATACACAAGATAGTCATGAGTCCGACTCAAATTTTCAAAGAACCTAGGATACGTCCCTAGAGTGGTCCTTAGTTTTTGCGTCTGCATTATTAACAACTGCGCCAATCATACCAGATTTATACTGGAAAGTTTGAGTGAATCTAGAAAGATTATTAAAGAATTTGTTTATTGGCTTATAGCATCATAATTATACACAATCTTGACTTGACACTTAGAAGTGGATTGAGACAAAGTCAAATGCTTTTGCCAAATCCAAGAAAACATTAAGTACAACATCAGAATAGTTTTTATATATTTTTTATTTATTTTTAGAAAGTAAACCATGATCTGGGTGAGAGGCGTCTTTATCACTTTCTCAAGATTAGATTGACAGGTTTTAAGCCGTTTGGAAAAACCCAGCTGCATAATAGTAAGAACAAAATGCCACCCATGGGTCTGCAAGGCATAGATAATACGTAAATCCTTGTTCCTTTCAGTTGCCTGTACAAAATAAAAGTAGCATCCACAGATCATTAAAATCCGTACTTCTCACATGAGAAAACGAATGAAAAAGCGCGCCAATTCGGTTTACAGTCGTACCGCGCGGACTGTCCGTACTTTTTTTATTTCTTTTTTTTTGCTAGCATTAGCATGCACCGAGTTCGGTCGGTAACTGCGTTACGCGAGTTATTCTGTGTACAGTTGGGAACGCGAGCGATTGTTGGCTGATTTTGTACAAAATGTAGACAGAAATCTAGATGGTATAGCTGAGGCTAGAAGGTCGATATTGCCATGATGTTTTCATGCGTTAGTATGGTAAGTTGGTGCGTGCATTGTGCCTGAGTGCATTACAACAGGGTACAATACGCGAGAGCCACTCGTTACCTACTTGACTGTGTAACTTCGTTTGTGAGTTCGAGTTGCCTCGTGCTCGGTGTTGTGCTGGAGAGCTCGACGGACGTAAGGGGCTTATTTATGATAGGTAATATGAGGATTGTAGACGCGAAATAAGATGTAATTGCATTCTTGGTATGGGAGATTACTTCTTGTTCTGTAGTTAGTACTCAGCCGTAGTTACGACCAGGATAACGTTTTGCGTCTTCGGAGTGGATATAATAGGTAGGTACTCAAATATTTACTTTTTTTTGAGCTTTGAAAGTCGTTTTATGTGAATCGGTAAGTTACTTTAGGAACACATAAAGGGTACCTACAAGCCGTTTAGAGGATTTTACATGTATTATAAGATGTAAGTAGGCGTATTCACTGCCCAGTATTACTGGACCCCTCTCTGTAAATAAGAAGAGAGGTCTGGTGGTACATAATACACAGCCCTGACTACTTAATTTTATATACTAATTTCACCAAAAACACAAGACAGATGCCTTCTTTTTTGAATTGACTACGCGTCGTAGCACGCCTACACGCCGTCTACGAGCCGTAGCACAACTATGTTCTATTTTTTTGTTTTCATTCAAATAAAATTTTATTAATTTTACTGTCCCTCTGTCTGCTGTCCACTCCGCTCCTAAACCCGCTCCCATCATTTTGATTTCCTCCACGAGGGTGCGTCACTCGTTGCGAGAGCTCGTAACACCTATTATGGCGCCCCCTACAAAAAGATTTATTCAAAATGTTATTTTACACCATCTATGTACCCTGTTCTATTGTATTCAATCGTACCATGTACAATGACGTTGTAATTTGAAATAATATTGCGTTCGATTTTGAACTTTATTCCCGTGAATTATTAAAAGATATCATTCGACGCCATTTTGTCGACGCAAAGGGCGAGTGTAACTGTTATTGACTCGCTTTATTGAGTTATATTGAGTGGCTAATGGGTATTGCGTTCGTTGATTTGTAACACATTTTGATACAGTTGTTTGTTTGAGACAGTGTTTTTTCAGTCGGGTCAAGCCAGGTGACTGTTCCTAATACTTAGATTTTGTCGCCACAAATATACAACTAACCATTTTACACGTACTGGAATAAAAGAAACATTATCAAAATGAGCACTGTTCATACAAGTAGGTATCCTAAACTGCACCTAACAACATAAATATCTCGCAGGTATTCATTGTAGTCTGCAAAACTGGTGGCCGGGTATCTGCTAACGAAGCCAATTTGCCCGCCTCATGCCCGCCTGCCCGCTTGCCCGCTCCGGTAATGAAGCCCTCGCGTTGATGACGTGGAGAACACCGTTAACAATTAATTTTCTGCTTCATTTTTATTTTATTGGCTTCGGTTTTTTTAAATGAGCTTTACGTGAAAGAAGTATTTTGTTTCGAGTGTAATTGGACCTCTTCACTGTATTTAAGCTGGTTCTCAAGTCGACGCGTAAGTAGTGTATTTTTTAGATTTGCCAATTTACCGACATTTTTTTTTGTAATGATACAATTCCGAAGTCGACCAAATTGCACTTCGACATGCATTAAAGAACTCCTTTATTTCTAACTAGCGACCCGCCCCGTCTAGGGCTTCGGGGAAATGTAGATATAAAATATAAACCTTCCTCTTGAATCACTCTATCTTTTGCTGAAAACTGCATTAAAATGCGACTTTGTTTTAAAGGTAACAAGACCCTTAACGAAGCCGAAAGGCACTTGTTCTCTCTGTCATTGCGATAATTTTTTTGTTGTAGACCATACCTGGGAACCTTCTAGTTACGGAGATATTGGGGGTCAAAGTTCCATCTTTTTCACAAGTTTTTTTTATGAAATACACGTTTTTAACGTAAGATTTTTACTGTAAACACCTCCACGACCCCCGTACTATTGAATCCATCCATCAGCATAATGTTTTGTGTGCGTTACATTCAGTCCTCCCGAAAAACGTAAATTTTCACCCCAAAAAAAAAGTCGTTTCCCAGCAATAATTTTTGCGCAAAGTTACTTAGTTTGATGTACAGAATGCTTGGTTGACGGCTTTGTGAAGGGTCTTGTTACACCCTGTATACTATGTAAAGAAGATATGAAAAAGATTTGACAAAATAAAATCTACCATCACAAATAGGCCTACAAACATTTTCCTCCACAAAAAAAGGAAACCCTTACCATTTCCTCTCATTCACAAATTTAAAAAGCTCACAATTTAGTGTAGTTTTTTCTTCCCACTCCTCCCAGTTTCCCGGGATCCCGGGGGACTAACAAACGTAGTATAATCTCCACTAGAAGTGACAGGCAGCTGCCAGTCGGCGAGTGGCTTCGTTACGGCACGAGAGGGCGCTCGTGTCGCTTCGCAGTTCCACGCCCGCTCAACGGCTGCTTGAAATGATGACAATTATACAGATTTTGAGAAGGTTTTGTTATGTACGTGTGTTTGTAGGCATTGGGGCGTTTAACTAGATGTGTAAGTTCGATGTGTGAATTAATTGTCATTCAGAATTATTTTTCTGAAAAGGTTTGAGTTGTCCTTTTTACAGGAATAGTTGTTCTAATGGCCTCCAAGGGCTTCAACAAAACACGTCCACTGCTAGACACGGGCCTCTCGCTAAAGTTTAACTTTGAAAGATAATTATTTTAGGATTTAAAACCAACTTTCAGTAGGTGAACAATAAAAAGAAGTCTCAGGTTTTTCGCGTCAAGCCTCGTTGTGAAAAGCCAAAGGAATATTTATATATTTTTTTCTTTAATAATCCCTTCCATACACATCGCAAGGATTTTAATGTTGCGAACTTCATTGTCTTTTTCAGTGGCACAGAAACCGTTAATTCCCCTGCCGTAACATAGATGGCGCTACAAGTAACATAACCGAGGGAGCTTTCACAAGTGAGCGTTTTGTGAAGCCTTGGAGAGACGAAGTGCCGACGCTACCGTGTCGAATCGTGTGTTGCTGAAGATTAGATTAGATACACTAGTATATGCAATAGGCCAATGGCGTTCAATATAACGTCATTCTTTTGAAAGGAAAATGTAGGGTAGTTGACGAGGCATGGACAACTTAGGACTTACTTAGGTATACATATACTTAGGTACCTACACATTATACTTACCTCTAATTTGAAAAATGTGAGTAAACGGTATAAGTACACCTCTGCCTAACTCATCGGGGATTAAAAGCGTGATGTTTTAGATAAGTTTCTTTTTTCAGAAAAGTTTAAATTTTGGTTAGGCCTATGACTTGGTATCTATGTCTGTCCAGAAATATGATTGAAGGCTATACCAATATCGGTCATTGTTCTTTTAATTCTTGTATGTACGGCCGAACAAGCTATTTGGTATACACGCAGAAATATTCACAATCGTATTAAGGTGGATGCGCAAGGGTAGCCCGCGAAATTTAAATTTTCTTACGTTTATTGCAATTTGCAGGTCAGTGTCAGGTTGTATGTTGATGAAAATATAAATCGCGCCAGTAACACGTATGGAGTTACAGAATTATAATCATTCAAATCATCAATACAGCTCTCCAAGTTCATATAATCACATTCAATAGCTATTTCATGAAAAAGTCACTTTTTGAGATTATATGAACTTGGAGGGCTGTATTGATGATTTGAATATTTATAATTCTGTAACTCCATACGTGTTACTGGCGCGATTCATATTTTCATCAACATACAACTTGACACTGACCTGCAAATTGCAATAAACTTGAGAAAATTTAAATTTCGCGGGCTACCCTTGCGCTTCCACCTTAAGTACCTACACTGGCAATATTGTTTGCAATTTTGTTTTATAAAGCTTATTTATTTATTTGTTTCAATAGATACTCATATAACATAATTATATCTTATATCATCAAGAGTCAGTCTCCTAATGAAGAAAGCTTTAATAAATAACATTTGGAAAATTATAGGTACGCTTCAGCATTGGAATGTGAAAATTTCCGAGTGTATACCAAATAGCTTGTTCGACTGTACCTACTACAATGGGTACGAGTTCAATTTAATGCTATTGCTCTTTAAAACTCATAAATACATTTCAAAACGTCAATTTACCGCGTCTATTAGTAATACATAGTTAACAGGCTTTTAGTGCATCGATACCGCGGCATTATTCTTTTGAAAAATATATAAGTTATACATTCTAAGACAGTTATTTCTCGTAAAATACTGCTAATGGAAAACATAACTTAATAGCTTCATACAGCAACAAAATATGTTGTAAATTGATGTCAGTTGAAAGACTTTAATAAATACTGGCTAGGTTTTTGAAAAGATTCATTAACTTTAGAAATTAAAGTCCTGTCTCTAATAGACTTATGAATTCCTAGTGCTTACATTGATGTAGCATATGATATGATAAATTGAAGTGCCTCCCCCTGCATTACTTACGGTCTCCTTTTGAAATGATAAAATGACGATTATTAAACCCGACCCACAGAAATTGATTGGTTCAATAAAAACTGATGCTTCGCTTATTTATAAAATGTAGTAAGTAGTGAATATTTCAAAAACATAGTTCATCACGCGGTAATTTTCCAATTAATACACAAACCCGCATTTAGACAGTAGGTAACTCTTACCACAAACTATTTAAAGTCGAGTCTACCTAAAGGTCGATAAAAATGCAAGTCAGACATGTCAGTTTAGCTATTAACCACTGATTAATAATGTCCTTTTCGGGGTGATGATCTCATCAAGCTCACCACAAAAGCATGAAATAACATTAACCCATTGAAAAGGAAGGATCCTCTGATCAAATCCATCATGTCTTGTGGGTAACAGACTGCTCAGGCGAACCTGCCTGTCTGCCTGCATTCTGACTAACGTGTAACGTTGCCACAGCTGGGAGGCAGGCCTCCTCTCTATGAGAGGGAATGGGTCGTCATCCACCACGCTAAGCCTACCTACTGCAGATTAATTGTTATACCTGCATGCCTATCCGTAATAAATAGATCATTTTTCGTGGCCATATAGGACCTACCGAATAATACACAGCCGAAAATGATCCTTGTTTCATATCTACATGAATAAAAATCAATTACCACATGAATGAGAGCATCACATCAGAACGGCGCAACCGTTTGTTGTGTTCGAATTTGTCAGGACAAGGTTTGAATAAGAAAATTTAGTTTTTTTTTTAAATTCTTCATTAGTAAATCCCACCAGCGCGAAGCCGGGCGAGACGCTAGTTTAAAATACAAATAAAACAATCCACAAATTACCATCACAAATCAAGTTATTAAAGTAATACTAGACACAATTTATTCAAAATATCCTCACATTCACAGCGATAAACATGTTTATCAGCCCAGTGTTACTGTGTTATGAAGTTGTAAAATATTGGCGCTGGTAGCCGCGCCGGAAGTGGCCATCGTTTCCGCCCCAGACAGCCGTTATCTATTTACGACTTTTATTTATGGTGTGCCACAAAACGGGGAAAATATTTACCACCACACTTATGACTGTATTAAGTATTACCTTATTTACAGGCTTTTTTTAATATGATTAGTATGTTTCATAGTCATACCTATTTATTGTTTAGGACTCGTCTGGAGTAAAATATGGGACTTAAAGGTGGCAGATAATTTGACAACAATAGACAAAACTTCTAATATACTATGACATAGCCATTTCTAAGAACTATAAAGCCAAATTAATTGTCTTACTATTAAAATAAAAGTCTATAACGAATAAGTTATTCTACCATTATATGAACCAAGGCACGAAATATTCAAAAGCTCTAGAAATAACATTTGAACGATAATTTTATTTATTCATGCAAACGAGACAGCTGGTCAAACGACAACATTGAGTTATTGATATCATTCGGCCTCCTTTACTAGCTCTATGGCCACTTCTGTCCACTCTATGGAGCAATTGCATTGTCTATGGTCACGTACTCCCATTATCCAATAGTTCTTTAGGGTCGTAGGTAGGTTGACCACTTAAAATATGTCCTACCAATTTTATTTTTTCTTTCTGCCACTCTGTAAATATTGAAAAGAGAAGAGTTGCTTTCGAGATAAAATATCGTGTTTGTTATGTTAATAGACCTGTTTACCTCTAAACGGGATGATTATCAAAATAGACGGGATGCTGTATGCTGTGTTATTTCAACTGGACCGTGCGTGACTCGATAGTTGAGATGTGACGTGTTGAATATTTAATTAGGGTGCTTAGAAACAGTATTTTTTATACAAATAAATCCGCTACTCAAAGTCCGATGTACTTATTAAATTCAAATTAGTAAAATGAAAACAGTTATGTTCGTAATGTTTACTTAATATAAATACTAGTAGTCAATTTGTGCGTTCACCCTGCTGTAAATTAGACAGCTGTCATTTTTAACATTTTAAATTTAGTATGTCACAGATAATAAATCACGGAGCGCCCCTATTACGTACAGGCGTTGTCTTCGATTGGCTATGTGCTTTAATATCGATTACGAGTAGTTAAGTTCTCGGGTATATTGTGGGTGGACTTTAGGTGTGCGTGAAATGGATACTGCCCTACTGGGCGGGGTCGATGTCAGCCAATCCTGTAAGTGATACTCTACTTCTTCTCTACAACCAACAAACAAAAATTAACGTTAGCACAACCGAATAAGGCTTCAAATCGCTTCACGTTTCATTATATTCTTGAAAGCGATACCCTAGTTCTTTATTGCGTGCGTATTTGAAATTAGACTTTGTTGGCTGGTGTCAGAATTCAAAATGGCGGTGGAGTGGTATGTAATTGATATACCGTGTCTAAAATTGGTGTTATTTGCATTGTTGGGTCGTCAGAGTATATTATATCTGTATTGTACTACATAACGGTATGTAAATTAAGTTTGGTACCTACTCTTAGATCAATAACGATAGAATACAATTTTATGTCTAACGCTCTCTTCCAAAGCAAAATATTGAGGTGATTTCGAATAGGTTCGTATTTGTAGTATTCTACAAAAGTAGAGATAGACTAGGCGACTATGACTAATCAATTTTATTTGCTCTACATAGACGTTGATTTTGTCAGTCAATATTAAACAAAACTAAGCCGCTTATAATAGGACGAAATACCTGGAATCTCTTTCCGCACCAAAAGACAATATTTTATCCACAGTATTGCCAGTTGCCTACTCTAAAAATAGGTCGTTATGTATTCTCCATTCAAACAGCGAAATTCGAACAATACACGAAAAAATCATTAGAAAGGGGAGGAAGGGGAGCACCTGACGCCGGAAGTCATTAGTAAATAGATGGACACGAAGAAATGCGATAACGCCCCGCTCTCCCCAAAATTACTGTGCACCAACTTACGAAATACTTTTATAAAACTCACACAACAAAGAACTTTGAACTTTAAACGCCGAAAACACGGTTGGTTTTAAATAAATGATGAGTTTGACAGCTGTCAAAAATAAATTGGTTTCTCGCTATAAAAAATGACATTGTGTGGCCAACACCAAAACGTTAACATCTATTGTTACAATCTAAGGATTCTTTTGAGGGTTAAAAAGATAAAAGTTTCTTTTATTCTGGTGGATTTGAATGAGTTTTACTTAAGCTTTTTCTTGTAATGTTTCTTTTACTTGGTCTTTAGAAATTACGTGCAAGAAAAGTATTTAAATACTCTCATTTATCTCTTGATCTCGGATATCTCACTGGCATCGGCAATCATCTCCAACCAAGTCTACCTTCTAAACCACGCAAATGTTTGTGTGATAAAATTCCAACTTAATTGGATTAAGGAAAGGTAAGAAGGAAGGATTGAAAAAAAAAATCTTGAAATAAACTCAGCGGCGATGACAACTTATGTAAAATAAAAACCGGCCAAGTGCGAGTCGGAATCGCGCACGAAGGGTTCCGTAACATTATCTAAAAAAAGAAAAAACACGTTTGCTGTATGGGAAAATTTCAACTGTCTACCTATCACGGTTCATGAGATACAGCCTGGTGACAGACAGTCAGATAGACAGACATACAGACAGACCGACAGTGGAGTGTTACTAATAGGGTTCCGTTTTTACCCCTTGCTTGGGTATGGACTGATTTGGTAACTAGCACTTCACCGCGATACGTCCGCAAAAATTGTGATAGCTAAGTTATTAGGCATGATATAAATATATTTAATAGCCTGTATCACTCACGAATAATGTAGCTTTCTGCCAGTGAAAGAGTTTTTTGAATTGGATCATTAGTTCCGGAGATTACCCCTACATAAAAACTTACAAACAAATACCTTTATAATATTGGTATAGATAGGTGTAGATATAAGCAAATTCAGAGGAGCTCGTGGCAAAACAATAACAGCCGCTCGGGTCGATCTTTAGGTTAAGCCGTGCGTGCCTAGGTTGGTCTGTGGATGGGTGACCGCCCATTACATACCGAGTTTCCTCCGTGCCTCGGAAAGCACGTTAAGCCGTTGGTCGCGGCTGTCAATTGTAGATCTTTGACAGTCGTTACAGGTAGTCAGTGGCTGAAAAAGTCTGACAACCATTCTTACCAAGGGGTATCGTATTACCCAGTACTAACTGGGTTGTGGAGGTCAGATAGGCAGTCGCTCCATGTAAAATACTGGTATTCAGCTGCATCCGGTTAGACTGGAAGCCGACACTAACATAGTTGGGAAAAGGCTAGGCAGATGATGGGACAAGCAAATTCATTTTTGCAAAGCCGGCTAAAGAAGGTTATATATTTTTCGGGGCTAGATACTGCTTGCTAAAAACCTCCTCCTTTTCACAGTTTTCTTGTATAGAAAGAGAGAAAGAGAATAGTTGCAACTCGTGTCTTTCCAACCTAGAAGAGACCATTTTCATTAAATAAGCATGAAACTTGTACACAATATGCCATCAGCCACAAAATCTGCTGCAATCTAACTGCTGCAAAATCTTACATAGGTATTTTCGTTCAATAGCTCCAATATCTAGAAACTCCAACCGAATCAAATTCCATATTTACAATTCCACCCGTTCGAAGTTAACCGTTCCGCGGCGCTGGTGTCATAAAGACCCCGTAACTGTATAACTTTTAACCCGTCACCCGCACCCCAACCCGTCGCTTATTAGCTTACCAAAACCAACAATCGTGATTAAATCGCGCGTGAACTAATAAAATAATAAGACTTGCTCTCAATGAACTGCGCAGCATAGGGTTACATGGAGCTGCGACAGTTCGACATTGATTTGAGGGCTTAGAAATTAGATATAAAGGAGGTATTACATTTTTACCAAGCATTATTATAAAGCTGAAGATAGTGAAGAACCACCAGGTTGGGTATCAACTTTTCATTTAACGTTATATGAAAGAAAAACATAAAAAGAAACTCTATAATCTGTACAAAAAGATTTTTTTTATTCATATTATTTTAATATGACCTTGATATATCAAGTAAAATAATATATTGCCAGTTGAGTTTTACATCTAGTGTCTTGTAACTTGACTTTAGAATAACTTAACCTATGAACATGTCAGAACATAATATTAATCTTCGAAAACATCATACATGAAACATAACCCATTGTTTTAACGATTAACCAAACAATCTAATACATAAATTCATCGCCAAACGAACAATTAAGTCACGATCATGGTACAAACTTAACATATAACCATCTAACAAGCAACAAAATGGTTTCTCAAGATATTTAACGCTCTACAGTCTAGCGCAAAAAATTGCATAGAAACCGATGACGTACGGGGTGAAGTGGGGGGAGTAAATTTCATTACAATTAGCTGTGACGTCGTATGAATAATTCATGACTGGGGTCTGGGAGGCCCGCAAACAGTGA
Organism: Eugnorisma glareosa; assembly: GCA_947578425.1. NCBI lineage: Eukaryota > Metazoa > Arthropoda > Insecta > Lepidoptera > Noctuidae > Eugnorisma > Eugnorisma glareosa. The sequence continues at coordinate 1,717,043 of OX387971.1, read as the reverse complement.
AGGGTTGATTGTTGCCGTCTGTTTGCTGGCGGCCAGTAATTTGTGCCGGCCATCGTTCATTAAGCTACGTTTACGTTAGGATTTTGATGTTACCGATAATTTGGTTGTGATTACTGAATAGGTTTCGTAGTTGGTAGTTTGGGTTAGGTCTGTGTTGATGCACTCTAACTGTCTAGGTTTATATATAGGAAATCAATGTGTAACTCACACATTTATGTTTTCTATTACATGGTGATGATTCCACAATCAACCAGTATGTGAGTCCAACGTTTTGTTCTGCTTTTCAAAAGTTAATCTACAAATCAAAACTCCAGCTGAAGCTACAAGGAAGCTCCTACACAAGTGATATTCAGTTTCAAAAATACATAATTTTCTGTCCCTTATGTAAATCAATTCAATTTTTAACTTTTCCAATATCGTTATCACTTTGCCCAGGCCTCCAGTACACCCGCTAAACAAAAGGATTTACGTTTACTGATGAATGAATTAGTCATAATTTTATCAAGCTTTTTGTCTTACCATAAAATCAGCTGATAGCTGTCACACATCCCTCAAAACTAAAAGAGATCAGAGGTCTCTTCAACCTTATACTCCTACCTCCTACTCTGTTCTAAATATATGTGAAACGTGTTGACATTGTATTTAGCAGTTCATTACTGCAGACGAGTGATGTCGAGACGTTAGTCGGGCTATCGCCTTACGACACGACGATGATCGTGTTACACTTTAAAATGTTGGTGTAAGGTATGGGAGGCGGCGATTTGAATAGGGCTTTCTAAACTTTTGTAGAACTTTCCAAGAAGAAAATTCAAAGAAATATGACCACCGGCAACCTATAAGGGGCCGTGTAGTGGATGGCCCACTCTCACACCCAGAGACGAAACTTGTATCCTAGCACTGGGAATATTAAAGACTGTATATCAGTAGCGAAGGGTCTATTCTTATTAGAAGTAAGCCGGAGTACATATCTTTAATGTGATTATATTATTTGTCTATAGACTACTGACTGTACCATTTTTCAAAGGGAATCCGGTAGGAACCGAGTTGTATGAAATCTTCGCCACTGCCGTCTATGCTATGCTAAACATTCCTTTTTGTTTTTTTAAACACTACACTCTATGATTATACCCTCGCTTTGATTTTTGTCATAAATAAAAACACAATTACGGAATTACTATCACCTGATGGTATCGTGATTTATATTCCACCTAAAATATTGAACGAAAAGGTTTTCCAGAAAAGCTAGTATTTTTATTTCTGTCTATTTTTACACAAACAAACAACAGGACCGAAGCTTATTTTCTTTGCAGTTTGTTTGTTTCCGGATTCGATGGTTAACTAAAAATCAACATTGCTTCCGTCGCTTCCGTGTGTCTCTTACGCTTATCCCTTACGCCACGTTGGTGGATGGGTGTGCGCCTGAGACGGTCCAACTGCTCGTCTGCGCCGGCGCCACGGCATCCGTCCTGTGCTGTCATGTTGCTCCTATCGCCTAGCCAACACGCAGCGTATGATTACCTAGTACTGAGGTATTTGATGCCAACATCACCGAGGGAGGGTGAGAACTTTCGAGTTAATTTTGGAGTGAAAATATGAAAGCATTAACTTATCAGTACCACACACGTTATATTGACTGAGGAAAGCGTTTTAATATTTAGATGAGATTTTTCCAAACTAGATTTCTTTATCGTGTTGTTAGTGCCTAATCTGGTATCAGAGTGTTTATGCCTCCCATAGGCCTCTTACTTGGTTTTACAAGCCGTCGAGAAATATCTCTCAGGCATGCTGGTGGTGGTCGTGGGTTCCAAACTAGGAAAATTATAGTCAATAGTCCCGCATAGTATTGCTGTGGTATTTAGTTAAAGCCGAGCTATTCGAATTTCAGGATTTGTTTATCTGGTTTCTCCATAACTCTTTACAATACTTCGTCTGCTACTTCCCTATGCAGCTATAGGCCAATTTTCAAGCAACCAAAACCACTTGCTCTCTAAAACCTATTCGTTTTGTAGTTTTTTTTTAAGTTGAGTTCTGTTTTCATCACATTTAGCGTAGTCTTTTCAATGATGTTTTTTTGTACGTTACCAAAGATCACTATCTCATCATACTCACCATCTACAGCCCGACTTCTCCCACTGCTGGGTATAGGCCTCTCTTTGCTTGTGCCAAGCTCCACGCTCTTGTGCCATCCTCATCCAGGTTTTACCCTCGAAGGCAACAATGTCGTCTCGCCATTATTATATGGGTTCAACTAAACTTAAAAAGAAAAACAAACTCCTCAACAGCAGAAATACAGTTAATCGTTTGCAAAACCAACATGAGGAATACACTGATGTTTTGCGTCGACTTCGTCCAATATTATTCTACTTACGGAGCCGGGCCTAAACAAACACTCACACACTTCCGATATGACATTAGAACTTTGCAAAAAATAATATTTAAGTATTAAATTACGAGGGATATCTATGTTTTCCCAAGTTCTCACGTGGTATGGCGCCATAGAGTTTTTTTTTCTATTTTTCTGGCGTGAGTTGACAGTTTTGGCGGGAGTTAACGTAATTATGTCATTGAGTGTCTCTGGTATTGTTATTTCTTATTCTTTAAGGAGTATTTTTGGGGCGATCTTAGAGATATCAAACTATTCTGATTCAGCAGTTTCTCGTAATGGCTACTGTGAATCGAATACTTTTATGTAATTTACTGTATTTTTAACTAAAGTATTGCCTCGGCCCGAAAGTCTGACAACCAGTCTTACCAAGGGGTACCATATTACTCAGCACGAACTGGGTCGTGGAGGTCAGATAGGCAGTCTCCAAGTTAAATACTGGTATTCAGCTGCATCCGATTAGACTGGATTAGACTGGAACATAGCTACGTAGGAAAATGCTAGGCAGATATATTGTCTCGGATTTTAAATGAAATCGCCTAAAGAACATTATGGACCCTTATGTATTCTTAGGTAGGTAATAATTATTCAGCTAAAACTAAACTATGACCACTGTATTTTCGGTTCATTCATTATTTTGCTGAACAATGATCCGAGGGCATCTCTTCAGCACAATTTCCATGAATTATTTCTAACAAAAATAGTTACAGGTATTCAGTCTTACTCAAACAAAACATCAAACCCATCTTCTTTACTAATTGCAGCCACCAAAACACAGTTTCGTCATTACCAAACAAAAAAGTTCTTTAGACAGAACCCCACTTTAAAAACTGTTAGTCATGTTGACCCTAAACACTCGATGCATTTAATACCTACTAAAATTGCAAAAAACATGTGTAATCTTTTTTTAATTAAAAGGCAAGGGAATGAAATGTAGTCATCTCTTATAATTACAGGTTGAGACGAAGGGACGCTGGCGGAGGGGGGGGTGACGGGATGGGAGGGTGATGTGACGCGGTGGTAATGACTGACGGACTGTGAATGAACGCTCTTCTTGAGTTGTAACGGAATTGATTAATGGTGTTTGGATAAATAAATTCGGTACAGCAATTGGCCGCATTAGTTAATATTGCTTTATTTTAAAACTAGCTGTTGCTCATGGCCTTCATCCGCGTGAAGTTATTATAAAAATCCCCATTTGAATCGGATTTTTATTAACAATTTCAAGTTTTTTCTTTTTTTTTTTTGCACGTAACCTAATCCTTTTTCTAAAATAAATCACTCCTTACCTATAGCATCAGCTATTTGCCAAAAAAATATGTTTTTTTTTTGTAATATGCACCGTATTTACTTTCATAAGCATTAGAGCAAGCAACAAGTAAAAAGCTGTTATTTTGAAATTACAAACACGTACTCATCTATTTCAACCAAGATATTTACATTATTTACAAACTACAAATCTAATCTATAATAGTAATAAAAATATGTACAAGTATCAAAAGGGTTACAGGGCGTCAAAAAATTCGTCCACATCGCTGTCAACAGGAAAAGTGCCCAGAAGGCTGGCAGCATTGCCACTTTGTATGGCAATGCTGATTCTTTGGCCATAAAATAGGCCCGCCCTCTGGTCACGTGGAGAGTCGACCAACCGCTTGGCGATTTCTCGAAATACTAAGTGGGCACTCTGACCCCATGGCTCTAGTGTTTCAACCCGTACACGTATTTCAATTTTAATAAAAAAAAAATTAAAAATTAAATCTGTTTATTTCCATATGCATTAAAAAAAAATTATATCAGAAATAGCTGATTAGAATAGAATAGAATAGAATAGAATAAACATTTATTCGCTAATGGACAGCAGCAACACAATAGAGCAGCACATAACATATACATATACTAACTAACTGATTAGATTATAAAAAATATATAAATATATGATTATATGATTATTTTTTTTTTTTTATTGTTTATTTATATATGATTATTTTTTTGATTATGATTATGATTAATTATTTGCATAGATTATGGTTCTGTTTACCTATGTGTTCAAGTCACGGTGAAGTTATTATGTTCGTTTAGTTATGAAAGCTCCAGAGAATTTATTTGTATTAGTGTTTTTTTTTACCCGACTACAGCAAAGCGAAGGGATTTTAGCAGCATTTACGTATTTTCCTCCGTAGCGCCTTAACTATTAATCCGATTTTGATGAATAAGGTGTCAATCGATTTGGTATTATGGCCCGGGTAACATAGGCTACAAACCGGATAAAAGTCGGGTTTTTAGTGGTAGTATACCACACAAATTCTTGTTTAATTACAATACGGGGTGTAAAAGACCCTTCACGAAGCCGTCAACCGAGCATCAAACTAAGTAAGTTTACGCAAAAATTATTGCTGGGAAACAACTTAGAGGGTTCCCAGGTATGGTCTAGAACAAAAAAATGGTCGGAATGATGGGGAAAACAAGTACCTTTCGGCTTCATTAAGGGTCTTATTACACACTTTATGTAAACCCTTCTGCAGCAACAGCCATTGATTCAATGTAGTACTTATTTCATTACATTAATACTCGTATATCGGTAACATTGATTTTTTAGGACCTTACGGTTTTCCCTTTACTTCCACAATTTGTTATAATTATACAGGTAGGTAGGTTTATAATCTACCTTGTGCAGTCTGAAATAATTTCATTTTAAATCTATTTGCGATCCAATTCATGGTTCAGTTGGACCACCAATACACAATGACAATAGAAACAACCGGAGTTCCGCTACAGTAACACCCCTTATCTTTTGCAGCTCCGCATATCAATGCAGACTTAAAATGTCACTTTTATCTTAAAACTAATCTTAATGACCTAACATTCTATTCACTACAAGTACTGATTAAATTAAATAAAAAGCTTAAAGCTATTGTATGCAGTATTTATGTTAATTTGAAGCGGTTATTGAAAAAGTACTATTCATTACTCCATATACGACAGGATATTAATTCAAATACATTTGTTCGTTATATCTTACCACCGTGTTTGTAATGCAAAGATTAGTTTATTGGCTTTTGGAGAGGCTTCTGCTTAACACGCCCACCACATCCCATTTGAGCCTGGCAGCCTTTTTGTCTACGTACTACGTTACTTTTCTAAGGGCGAAATCTAAAGAAACTGAACTCGAAAAATACATTAAATGAACTGCGTTTAATATGATCTCAGTGACATCATTGCAATGTAACATTAATGACACTGACTACTATTGAACTCGTTCAGTTTCTTCTTCGATGAAATCTGCACGAAATGTGTAAATTTCAGAAAATTACAAGGATCTAATAAATTATTGATATTTTAATTTATGCAATACTTAATTTTAATGAAATCTCTTGAAGTGTTAACCATAAACTATTACGTAAAAGGGCAGTTCACTGAATCCGTTACATCTATGACATACAGCTGCTAGGTGTACAGTGTACATTATTGTACGTCAGTTAGCGAGAATTTATTCAGGCCGTGTCGTTAGATTATGTTCTACAAGACAAGCTCACATTACACGTCACCTTTATGTACTTAATTAGGAGAACGTGTCTGATGTCTTATCTATCGTCTACGATCCATATTTTTATACTTATTGCACCTATAAAATTATGTCGTTAAATTAGATTTTGTATAAAGTATACATAACGAGTTCGTGGCTAAATAGTAACAGCCGCTCGGGTCGATCTTAAGGTTAAGCCGCGCTTTCCTAGGTTGGTCCGTGGATGGGTGACCACCCATTATATACCGAGTTTCTTCTACCTCGGAAAGCACGTTAAGCTGTTGGTCCCGGCTGTCATCTGTAGATCTTTGACAGGTAGACAGTGGCCCAAAAAAGTCTGACAATCAGTCTTACCACGGGGTATCGTATTACCCAGTACTAACTGGGTTGTGGAGGTCAGATAGGGAGTCGCTCCATCTAAAATACTGGTATTCAGCTGCATCCGGTTAGACTGGAAGCCGACCACAACATAGTTGGGAAAAGGCTATGCAGATGATGATACATAACGACGATCCTTAGCTATTTCAAATAGCAAACATTTTCCATAACAAATAATATCAATATAATAATGAGTACCCATGTTTGTATTATGCTAAGTGGTTTTGCCCGCTGATTCGCCCTTGTAGAGGTCGGATTTTACCTATTTCACCGAAAAGTACTACCGGGACAAAGAGTACACTGTGTCTTAAGGTCATGTTGTATCTCGAAATTCGTACACTACCACGAAAGGTATACAGACAAACAAAGTTACTTCTCTATGGTATTTTGTTCATCAATGGCTCTGCGTGCCATGTTGTAAGGACACTAAAAGAGTACAGAGTAAGGAGTGTCGTATCTGTGTAACTGTTACTAATCTGCGTATGCTGCATATTGTTATGTTATCTCAACCAGCCGTCTGTTCTGGATCGTGGGTTATGAATCACCTGTGCACTGTGCAACCCGCACTATGCCTTGCATGGTTAATACCGTATTAGGTATTAGTAGCCTGAGAATTATTGGCTTTTATTTTGAGTTGGAGGAATATGCATAAGATTGATCTTTGTTTAATGAGTGATATGACGATTGCAACTGCTTTTGCAACCGGTTAGTCTGCAGTTACGCAGTTGGTGACCATTGCAGCTTCACTCAAAGATCCTGATAAAGTAAGATGATTCATTTGTTTGGGGGTAATTTACGATACCTACTACCTACTGCAGTTTCACATATTGGCTTGAATGCCAGTGGCGTGCAGTGCTTCTCCACGGCGGGTAGGCCATATAAATACGGATACCCAAAAAAAAAAAAAACTCGCAACATCACAGCGTCGCTCTACTTAGGATGACCCTCAAAGTAGTCACATCTATTGATATATTCACTCACCCTTCCGGGCCCCCGCATCTGCCCAGTGCCCCTGATGTTTTTAGTAAGCGTATGAGAAACAACGCCATCTAGCTTAAATATAAGGAATTTCAATGGTATTCTGTCAATACAAGAACGAAGGATGTCGCTTAATTACAAAAAAATCTAAAAAATAAAACAGAGTGCGCTGTTAACAAAAAAAAATAGTTTAGTTTTCGTTCCGTACCCAATTTTGAGCGTCTGACCGGAATATTTGAAAAACAAACATTGAAAATAAGCCTGTAAAAACCAAAGTTATAAATACAAGAACTCACCACATTAATCAAGGTTCAAATCACGATTTTCTGACAATGCAAACAGAAGAAAGATTCATTTGAAATACCGAGTACGAGATGAATTTTGGGTTAATTCTCGTAATTTTGGTAACTACACATTTTCCTTCAGACACCACTTGAATCTTAACATCAAACAATCGTGAATACTTATTGTTTTTAACTTCTGACAAACACATTATCAGCGCAAACTTCACAACAGAACACCATTTCTAAGTAAATAAACAAATACAACAAATAATATTTACACTACTGTACGATTCAAAACGAATTACAACCGTCAGATATTATAATAATCAAAACATTCAAGATCACGAAATAAATTTTGCTTGTCACATGAAACAAATATGGCTTCTAAGAAAAATACAATTGTTATTTTGTCAATGAAAAAAACACTACCAAATATAATTGCATCACCGCATACCGTTTTAGCCGGATAATACTTTGCGGGGCAGCCAATCAGTGGCCAGCTACACTCGCAGGAGTTTACGCACCTAATTTATTTATTTATTTATTTATTGACACACCAACGACTTATTCACTAAATAATTAGTACATTAAATATATTCTATTTAAGAGCTTTGCGGTGAATGCGTCACTTATAGGTGTGCACAGCACTTGTATAATCAATAATAAAAATTAAAATGGAAATAAATGTGATACTAACAAAATTAAAATTTACAAAGTTTGCATTGAATTTAAAATGTCAAGTAGTTAAATTAAATTACAGTATAATTAAAAAATTAAAAAATAAAAAACAATTAAATTGGAATAGAAAACCAATTATAAATTAAAACTATAAAATTACAAATAAATTAGGACAAAATAATTACATTAATTATAATTCAAATTAAAAGAATAAAATACATTGAAATTTGAGTTCAAAAATTAAATTAAATTTTACAGTATTAAATACATTGAATGGAGGCACACAAATACACAGATTAACATTTTGCACCAGAATTAACAAACAAATCGATCAAGAACTGAGGACGTATCGTCTGAATTCAGTCAGACTGTTCGAAAATATGTCCAAGTTGTTAGTACGCGTGCTCAGCTTATTGTAACTAGACAAAAACCGGTATAAAGGAGCGGAACGTCCAAGATTAGTTCTATTTTTAGGCATTTTAAATGTTTCTGTTTTAAAATTGGATCTGTATGAGGTACGCCGGGACACATTTAGACTGATTTCCGAAACCAACTCCGGTACATTCGCCAAATTGTGGAGGGTCTTATAAAGAAAAATTAAATCTGAGCACCTTCTTCGTTGCTCCAAGGAGCTCATCTTGAAATGACAGAGCCTTTGACGATAATCAGCTTCGCGATCACAAGTCTGTAATCTGTAGAGGAGGTATCTCGTAAACTTTTTTTGGATGCATTCTATTCTGTCGATGTGGACACGATACGTGGGATTCCATACAGGAGATGCATATTCCAGTGTACTCCTCACCAGAGAGTTATAGAGAACCACCAGGGTGCCACTTGACCGGAATTCCTTGCAAGTTCTTTTTACAAATCCTGACATTTTATTTGCTTTGGCGACAATAGTGTTAAAGTGATTTATAAAAGATAGTTGACTATCAAGTTGGACTCCCAAATCACGAATGGTATCGACTTTCTGAAGAGTTATGCCGTTTAAGTGATATGCTGAAGGCTGAATCAACTTTTTCCGTGTAAATGTTATATGATAACACTTTACGGCATTGAGAGTCATCATGTTACTATGACACCACTCATGTATTGCGTCCAAGTCTTTCTGAAGCAAGGCAATGTCGGTACTTGATTCAATTTCCTTGTATAGTATTAGATCATCCGCAAACATAGAGCATTTTGAGTTTTTAATGGAGTGTATGATGTCGTTCACAAATACCAGGAAAAGAATAGGACCAAGATGCGATCCTTGTGGCACCCCAGATGTTGAGTAATAAAGTGGCGACTGATAACCCTTTACAATAACTCTTTGTTGTCTAATCTAGCATGTGTGCCGTATATATACACGAAAATACGCATCAGTGTGCTTAAATTTATCAATGGAAATTAGGCCGGCTGGGGCCTTGCCTAGACGGCCGGGAGCGAGCGTCGTAGTATTATTACCAGTTACGTCACACGGCCGCGACAAGTTGCTTTAAGTATTATAACAGGCGTTTTATTTTTTTATTTTTGATTAATATAGTTATAATAAATGCATTTGTTGTGTTGTTGGTAGGAATGGTAGGGTAGGCTAGGCCTAATTGCCTCTGTGGACGGCACGCCCCTGTTGAATGCACCTCATGAATGGCAATAACATTTACGGTTAAATTAGTCAATCAATATATCAATATTAACTCGAGTGGGTATAACAAAAATGTATTTGTTAGAGAGAGAGAAAGAGTATGTATATAACCTCGAAGCAATTTTCTCAACTTTATTTTGGAACAGTTTTCCGCTCCATTATTTCCTTTAAGACGTGGGAACTGTCTTCTGTCAGTGTTTGTCCGAACTGCTCGGCTTGAATGCAGTCCGCGAGATGTTTTTAAACATCCACTACTACTGAGCTCGCGTTACTGCACACATTTTGATGTCTAGGGCTGGCACAGAGGATACCATTTTAGTCTAATTTTGTAGGAATTGTGAATTTTTGGTTGGTATTTCGCAACGTTACAAGAATAAAATTGTGGTTTAGTTTTCTGCGTAGTTATTTTTCGCGTCCCAATTTTGTAATGTGAGCTTTGCATGACTATGTAAAGTTAATTCATTTGCAAAAAGTATTTTTTTTAACCAAATAAAATTGTGACCGCTATTCGGCGCATTTTATTTCAAAATCGTTTTTCCATTTTTTTTTCAAATTTGGCTATCGTCAACCCTGCAGCACTGCAGTCTGTTGACTTGTGTTTAAAACTGTGTAAATAGAAGAGGTCTCAAGTTACGGGATCGATTTTAAAACAATATTCAGCTACGGACGGAGGCGCCTGCGAACAAACATGTCCAACTAGACCAGGGATGCTCAACCTTTTCCTACTTAAGCTTCTCTCAGATTTGGTTGTTGATTTATTCCTCTTCTTCTTCATTTTAAACAGTTCTAACGCGAGGGAGGTTAATCAAAACAAAAATGGATTTAGAGCCGTCACATCTGAAAAAAAAATGTACTCTTTTCCGTTTTTGCTTTAACTTGTGAACCCTCTTATCGAGAGTTTACTTGGCAAAGTTGCGAGGATGGTGTCCTGTTTTCTAGTGGGTTATTATCTGCCTAACCTTTACCCAACTATGTTGGAGTTGGCATCCAGTCTAACCGGATGCAGCTGAATAGTACTGTCGATGTCGTATCGTACTATTGTACGATACCCCTTGGTAAGACTGGGTGTTAAGATTTCCGTGCCAGTGGCTACCTGTAATAACTGTCAAAGATCTACAATTAACAGCCGGGACCAATGGCTTAGTGTGCTTTTCGAGGCACGGGGGAAATTCGGTATGTAATGTGTGTGACGTTACATGATGCTGGTGATACATGATGTATTATCGCAGTATACATCGACTCAGGTTGACAGCCGCTGCCGAAGTTAAAAGAAAAAACTCAACCCCTCTTTTGCCTTCAGCAGTCGGTGAAAAAGTCCGGAGAGTTTCGGAGAACACTTGGTATGGGACAAACAGTTTGGTTTGTGTTTCGAAACCAATCGAGATGATATGAAGATGTTGGGCAAACATGAAGTAAAGACCGGTGTCATGATGGGAGACAATCGATGTATTGTTTCATGTTATATTGATTGGTTGTTGTTTGGTGAGACGGTGGCGCTGCGCTACGTTCTGCTAGTTGCGACGAAGAGAGTCGCCACAACTCATTACAGATCTGGTGAAGTATCGCCTTTGGTAAAAAATACTTGACAGCTACGTTGCTTTGTGTGGGTTGAATTTTATACAACACGCAATTTTCTTGCTCTCATTCTCTTTTTAGATGGTAGCAAATCTCTTGAAGTCTCATGCATTAGTCTTATACGCTAAATTAACTCACCGAATTAGTATTAGCTGCAGCAAACATTTTAGCATTCAGTGTGAGATGGGCTGTACATATCTTTGTTGCAGACAGCGGTTGTAATGTCACTGAATTTGTCATCTGCGTCTACAGAATCACCTACCAGTCTATCCAGATGTAGACAAACATGAATTAACACCTAGCATATTTTATACAAAGTAAGTTCGTGTGATCTTTTAATCCGACTAGTTAGTGGATGATACCAATATGGTAAGGCTAGGTTCAAACCTGTCCCACTAGAACAAAGACGAGTAACTGCTAGTTAATGCAATAATTAGGTTCGTTAACATAATCATCACTTGTATCTGAAACAACTCGTAAATAATACGCGATTACGGAATTATGTCTTGAGGGAGTAGCAGAAGGACCATTTCGAACATTGTCGGATCATGGCCCACTTCTGATCATGGGTGTTTACAGACTTCTAAAGGTGGCTGTAATCTTTCGCCTTGCCTCAGTGTCTCGGCGAGAGTATGACTGTACCTCTAGCTCTCCCATAAGAATGTCGTCCTTCATTTTTTTTTTCTGATCTCAACTCATGTCGATTCGACTGAATGGTAAAAGCTTATGTGTTGGAAAAAGAGGTTTCCGACATCTATTTGCAGTCTAAGTGCTGTTGACTGAAGACAAAGTTGTGTCGAAAGCAGTTACGTACTTAAAGAATCAATCAATCCTGCAAGCTCTCGCAGTACATCCTAAAACGAATTGGTGATCGTAACTGTATTGTTGGCAGTCATAGACGATCAAAGACACTGAGGAGCACCTAAGCCTATCAAAGTGGTAAAATTAGTAGGTACTCTATCCATCTGAGATATAAGAATGCCTGGGCATTTCCGACCTAAGAGACAAACACTAACTTAAATTTTCTTTGGCATAAGCTTACCTTGAATGCAGTAGATTAATGATGCCAGATCTATCTCAGTCTAGACTTCAGACCTTCTGCACACTACTCCTGATGCCGCGGACAGGTGGGGCCGCAAAAAGTAGCGGTCGATCGTCCCCGGGAAAAACAATCAAAAGGCGCCGCGGCATCACAGGAGCCGCTTTGATACCGGGACAATTACCGCCCCCGCGCCTCGCACACCGCAGGGAAACTCATTTTCCAACGCGGAGTAAACCTGTGCACTTATTAGATGTCCACCAACTTGCGTTTACTGCTGACGGGAATTAGATTGAGTAGTGTGTGGTGAAGAACAGGGTTGAATTTGGAATGATTTTAAGTTTTGCAACTGTAACTGTGTTTTGGTTATTTTGCGGGACAACATCGTCTTATTTGCCATTGCCGTTACAGTCAATCAACTGTAATTCAAAGTAGTAAGGTTAATTTCAGTATAGCGTTTAGTTTTTCGGCAGCATATACAGGGTGCGCCAAGAGTTCTCGCGCCGCGGATCGGCCGTCAATCATCTCGCGATTCGAGTACTGACAAAGGAAAAATCCTTGAACGCGAAATAACTTGAACATGATCAAAGTGCTATGTTGACACCGTAAGTAAACGCATGGCGAGTTAATTTCGTCTTTGACTGAATTTATGGCGGGTGCGGGTTCAATTCCCTGTTGCAGACATTTTTTGTGGAGGCGCGGTGTGGATTGGAAGCGATTACTGCTAATTTGATGCCGTGAATGTGTCGCCTTATCGGCGGTGTATTGTGTTGTGCTGATATTGATTGAATAATGGAGAGATGTGAGCAATGAAAAGTGTGTCGGTGTGAAGTAGAGAAATTACTTATACTTATAAGGTTATTTCTTGTAAAGAGCTTTAAGAGTTATCAAAGGTATTCCTAGACAGATGATTTAGTCGTTTCATCTGGCTTTGGTAACCATCAGTTTCTGTTTAGTGCAGTACAAGAGAATTTAAAAGCATTCCGAGTTTTTACTTGTCTAAGTTATAATTGGAAACATGAAATCAACTTCAGAAAACACAAGTGTTTGAATGTTGGTTTTTTTTTTCAATCATTTACCATTTGAAGGATAAGTAATGTTAATTGCTGAATAAACCAGAATTTATTTATGTTATTACGGACGCTTGCCATCACCAATCCAGCCCTTTCTGTCACCAGCACAAAAACCCGAGTTAATTTCTCTCAAACATTCCGAGACACGTCTTAGCAACCAATGAAACTGGAGACTACTGATCCATTCATCTCATTCACATGTCGTTTGAAACGCGATAACCCTGACAATGGCACACCAGCGACAAATATTCCTACTAATTTCACCTACCAATTTGCGGGGCACATTCTTTCAAGTGTAGGGCTGTCACGCAGATGAATCGTTATTCATGATATCTCCATTCAGGTGCGAATACTTTATGGGACATCTGCTGTGCCCAGCTAGTAAAGTCGCACTGTCCGGTTGTGTTCCTTTTAACGGCCAAGAAGTAATAAAGCCATTATCACCATGATTCTCTGGCGTTTCTTGGCATTTTGCTCGAATTCTTATGATGAATGATTTTGAATAATCACTAAAAATAAACATAGGTTATGATATACTTGTTTTGATCAGCGTAAAGATCCATATTGTTTTAAACACATCAGGAATTGTGACTTCGTTCATGGCACAGAAAACAACAAACCAGTTTAAAAAAAATGAATAATCAATTCAGCACAACCCTGCACCACATTATACAAATCGGTACCGTTTGACATGGCTGCTTCCTCCCGCCGTTTAATTCATTCACGAGAACACAAAATGGCGGAGTATCGGCATTATATGTTCATTTGCGGCGCAGTGATGCCACGCGGGCAGACCACACTCTACCACACTTCACAGCTTCCTGCCCTCACATCAATTAGCCGTCTGTGAGGACAATAGGCGGTGCATGCTAAATGCAATCTTTGTGTTATTGACAATATCTGGTGTAGGTTTTACCCGCAGTTTCGCTTCTCATCCCATTCTTTCCATCCCATATTTTTTTCAATATAAAACATAGCATATGTCGCTATCCGGAGGCGGAGGCTTGTAGGGTTCATGAATTTTATCTGTACGCTAAAAATCACGTTGAGAGAAAGAAGGAAAAACCAACAAACTAAAACAATAATAGTTTTCGAATTTACCTGTAGGATATATTTGATGATGGTAATATTTATGCTGAAATCACTGTTCCGCACGATGAGAATAATGATATAGCTGAAAGAGAAGAAGAACATAGAAAAGTTACGGAGTAGGTACACCTCAGCAATATGTTAGTTAGATCACGGACTTTATATTATGTGAACGCTATAGAGACGCATCGACTGCAATTTTATTTTATAAAGCTTATGTCATTAAGAGTCAGTCTCTTAATGAAAAAGCTTTATTAAATAAAATTTGGATAGTATACCCTTCGGCACTGGATTGTGAAAATTTCCGCGTGTATACCAAATAGCTTGGTCGACCGTACTTACTCCTAGAGTGCAATTATTAAGTAGTAAACTGCTTTATTTAATTTACTAAGACAATAAAACTAGCTACATCGTGGACACATTCCAATCTTCAGCCCCACATATTTCTTACTAAATTAGAACAACTAAAAACTGCATACTGATACCCTCCCTCTAATCCAGGATCAAAGTATCCTCTACACTAAACCAAATTACTGTCTCAATTCCAATCGATCATAGTTCGCTCCATAAGTTCATACCCACAGTATCATGTCACCAACTTACGTTAACAGTATAAAATATAAAGTAAATTTGCGAACGCCACGTGCCGCGTCATCAGTGCCCTTTGTTGTACGGGGGTGAGCAGTGGTCCGGGTGCTGACGAGTGTTTTACACATTTTACCATAATGTTGGAGAAAGTTGGGAGAAGGGGGTTTGTGGAAACAGTTTTGGGATAAGTAATGTTGAGCATAGTTAAGGAAGATTAGCCCACATTGTGATAAGTAAATTCGCCTCATGTCACGCCAGTACATCAAGCTACTCGAAACTGTTAAATTTTCCAAATCAACGTGGAACCTAATGCTTTAGCGATAAAGTTGAACATCTATTAAATAAATTTGACAGATTGTAGTAGCTGGATGTGCTGGCTTCTGTACAAAAAACCGTAGTACACTTTAAATTAGTTCTTACTATCTGCAGTTACATTTCAGCTTTCTGCCTCACGGCTTTCTTCTAAAACTATTAGTTTTTGATTCTAGCTTTTGTCAGTATCTACCTAAACTCTATTATCTTCTTCATAAGCATCACCATCTTCCATTGTCTTTTCTCAACCATCACGTTCACGCGTATTGATTCCTTGTTCCTTTCGTATCAATCCTCGCCATCTTTGTTTTGGTCTTCCTCTATCTCTTCATCCATCAACTGTTGTCATAAGAAAATGTTTACAAAATCAGCTTCAAAATACAAGACTTTTACCATATTTCATTCTACCACCCGTTACAAATCAATATCAGCCGATCGAAGCGTTATTTTTATTCAAACGGAACCCTAAACAGCGGGTTCGGCTGGTAATTGTGAAATTAGCGCGCGCAGATCAAAGGCGCCGGCGATTTGTCGCGTTCTCATAATGTGATAAGTTTCGCGCGCGATTACGTTGGGGTGGGTTGCTAGAGACAGCGGAGATGATGGGGACTTTTTTGCATCATTATTTCTACTTGAAATTCAAACTAATTTCTTTCATGTTTTTACGACGGTATGGTTCCGAACCGTAGAATTTGTATACGGTACAAAAACAACATTAATAGAGGGCAGCAGATCCAAATAAGAATGATGCTAAGATTCTTAAGGTTCTAAAATATAATTAAACCATAGATATACTGTTTTTTATATTTCTATGATTGATTAAGAATTACATGCTAACGAAAAGCTTACACCAATTTGACAGTCATTGTAACACACGCACAACACTTCGAAAGCGATTGTCATTTGTCCAGGCCCCAACCCGAGAAAGGCAGTAAAGCTTTTTCCTCTTTAAAATTCGCTACAACTGGCGCCACTCGAAGCGTGTTGTTGACTCTATTCCCCTCGTGCTTCCAGCTAGGGGAGCAAAGTATTCAAGTAGGGTAATTTGTTTTGTTCCTCAGTAACGGATTACTATTCGTAATTTTATACGACAATATGAGCCTAGTAACCTTAGCAGAAGGTTTGGAATATTTCAACTGGAGTAACGTTTAAGAAAGGTTTTAATTCGGAGATGACGGTGACTGGAACAGTAGTCAGTAACAGTAGTCTTAGAGCCAGGATTGCAATTATTTCGTTCCAAATTGTTATTATCATCTCCAAGGTGTCCACAGGCCGCATTGTATTGGACAGAGTATATTGCTCCAGACTGCCTTATTTTTGGATTTTTAGCTCTGTAATTCCGGCCTTCTATCTCCTAATAGCTTGTCTGATGCCATCCAATTATCTGAATTTGAACTATGATCACAGTTTTGGCGACTGATTCTAGTGTATTTTTGAGCGAAGTTGTTCTATTCGAGTCAGTATGATGTCTTCTCTTAATGGCTTTGTGCTATTCATAATTACTGTGGTTGTGGGTGATTTATCAAGCCTGGATTGTTGTCGTTTCGCAACGGTTTCAAGATTGTTTTTGCTTATTAACTTACCTTTGTAATATTTGTCAAGAAGCCCTTGAAGATTGTAGATGGGTTTTCGTTTAACCAAGCTAAGGAAGACGAGTATCTGCGTCTTTTATTACCGTTTTTCCGTGTTAGTGTCATTACAAGTAACTACGGTAATTGACTACTTTTTGCATCAGCAGGACTTGATAGATAAGGGTGTTTTAAGTTTTAAAATGGATGTCTAAAAATTGTTTATTGGTTACTTTTATGGAATTGTATGAAACCTTAGCATTCGTTACCCTTAGTATGCCGTCAAGCACTAGAACAGACTAGAATAATGTTTTAACAAATAAAATTTATAGGTGCAATCATTATTCTGCATGTCTCGTTACCAACTCGTTCATATCATTATCGAATTCCTCGAACCTTTAATGCCATTCTAAAACAAAAATAAACAGTTGCTATCATTATCGGAGTTAAAAACCGCCACTCACGAGCATTTGTGATGGCTGTCAGCGAGTGAGCGCTAACTCGAAAAAAAAGAATTAAAAAAAAGAATTTAAGAAATGAAATAATAATCGTGAGTTGTCCGGTAGCCGTCCCCGGTCGGCGGCCGGGGCCGGTCGGGGCTGGTCGGTCGCGACGCCATTGTGCGGCCGTCACCAGTGACTTTACAAAATACTAACGACCCAAAATGTTTTTAGAAAACAATTTAAGAAGCTTCCGTTTAAAAGTTGGTTTATTTATCCTATTGTGCGTAAGCGGATCGTTTCGTATCGTAATTGTTGACTGACAGTCGCTGGTAGCTGTGGGAAGCTAAGAACTGTTTTTTTCTTGAATCAAATAAACATTAATAATATTTGGATTCAACATGGCGACCGCCACTGTAATTACTGTGGTCTGTTATTGGAACGGCAACTGACGTGTGAAACGGAATTTTGAACTGTTCCTAATGAAAATAGATATTATTTTAGTTTCGGAGTTTGATATTTATTTTGTTTGTTTGATCGGTAAGAGTGCGTGAACCGTAACTGCGCCAGAAGGTCTCAAGTGTTAGGAAGTAGGACACAAGGGATCAATTAATCGTTAACTTTCATTGAATTGAATAATATGGACGCACGACCAACGGTCCTGAAACTTTGTACAACATAACCCAATGATAGTAAAAATAGTAAATATTAGACCGCAAACAACTTTTTAATGCAGTCTTAACAATCAATCGTTCTGACAAGGAAGAGCCTTCAATAATCTTTTCAACGTTCAAATACAATTCTTGCATTCTCTGTATTCGTCTGCTAAAGATTCTTTCAATACCCGTTTCCTGGCAGTTTCTCACGAAACTCTTCTGCCCCATCCATCCTGGTGGTCAAGTCACTACAGTATCCTCACCATTGTTCCCACTATAACTAGCAGCTAATAATAGCGTGCCTATTACGAACCCTACCGTCAATTGTGGCGTGCCTATTACCGACCTCACTGTCGATTGTACGAATTGCCGTCATCCGCGCCGCAATGAGGATGCTGCTATCTCTGCTATTGGCTGTCCCGCCGGATGCTCGCCTGTTCGCCCACTCCTGCGCACCTCCCTAGCGAGTAGTGTGTCAATCTTTATTACTGGCGGTTAGTGGACGTTTATGTGATTGTTTGAACGTATATAGGATCTAGGTATGCTCGGGGACCTCGTGGCTACATAATGCCGCACGGGTTGATCTTCAACGGTTACCAAGGTCGTCCGTGAATGGGTGATCATCTATAAAAGTCGAAACCTCTGCCTGTGTCTCGGAAAGCACGATAAAACGTAATAAACATGTCGAAACACGTTTCAAGATCGTAGAAAACGTCTCATATCATGACCAGCTTTGTGTCGGCGTTGGCGTCTTGCTGGAGCAACTAAAACCAAAGAGTTTTCAACGTTTTCAATGAATACATGAATGAATACATGATTGAAATTTACGAAATTGAGCATCTGACTTGAAATAACAATACTCCATCTCAATATAATCCAATCAGCTTCATAATAAAATATGACAAAAATTAATGTTTATTTTTATAACTAGCTGGAGTCTTTATTTGAAAAAAAAAAAGAAAACAATTTAAAGCTGACAGAAGCTCAGTGAGCAGCGAAACGTATTCAAATATCGAAAATTGTTGACAAATTAAGTTCCCTACGACTCCCTTACCACTTGAGAACGACTCGACGAAATTTTAAACTGTCTAACAAAGATCCTGGCACCCCTTCTTAATTGTTCTTTGACCTGTAACACCAACAATTAAAGTTCGTTTTTGAATGCTTTCCAATTTTCAGAATGCATTCCTAAGTTTGTAAAGTTATACGGAGGGACGGTACCGGGCCGTTCGTTTTACTAGTTACTCAATTAGGCCTTTTGTATTTGTTTATCTGAGTTTGTATAGCGGCAGAAAGGGATAACGATACAATTCGATACGGATTGGAAAGAGACATGCTATGCAAAGTAATTTGAGACAGTTCTTTTCACTGGCGCGGTAATACGTTCCTATTTTGAATGGCAACACGAAACTGGCGGGAAATGCATTCAAATTGTGTTCTGTTTTTACTTTTTCTAATTTGTGTAATGGCCGCCAGGCTACGGATTTTCTTTGATACTTTCTTTTCTGGAAGCTCTTTTTCCGACTTGAGTTTTTAAATGTTAAGTAAATGTTTTCATTTAGTACTGCCGTTAACAAAAACGATTTTGAGGTCTTTATCGAGCTTGTGTGACTAATGCATTGAAAATACATCTCATCAACACTGAACCCAGCCACTGAACAATTTCACAATCGATATAATTTAAACTCCCCGTCTGAGTGAGCATTATTGACACTTGATCTTTTATTCCTGTCATACATTCAATAAGGATGGAACGCATTGAGCTGTCTGGGGCTCGAAAAAAAAGATAACTGAAATTATGGCGCCTTACTTAGGACATGTCTCTGACATTTGTGTTGGTTAGTTTAAAGTATTATGTCAAGATTTACAGTAGAAGAAATTAACACCACGTTTCTAAATCCCGAAGGGTTAGGCAGAGGTGTACAGTATCCTGTAGTAAACCCACATTTCGCCAATTGTGTTTAGTCCAATGTAATAGGCGGTGTTTGTCATCAACCGGACACAAAAGAGGATGCTGCCGAGAGATTCCAGCCGCAAAAAAAACAATAACCTCACAATAACCATTTCAATTACTAGCATTTGTTTTTCAAGTCTTGGCTTTCCTATGAAAACCTTATTTTAAAGACGTGCAACCCTTGTAAGGTAAATCTCCATGCCACCCTCACCCCGTCCCGGCCGTGCGTCTCTGATTGCGCAAATATCGTAATATCAATGTGACTGCGATCACGAGTTCGCGACCGATGGTGCATAAAACATCCCCGTTACAATGACAAACAAGTCATGGATTGGATTATGTAAGAGGTCGTAAAATATTATAAGTTAGAGAAAAGTCTAAGTTAGTAATTCCTAACTTGATTTGATACAGTGTCCATGTGAGTGTCTTGCCCATTCTTCTGCATATAAATCTATGTGTAGGAACAACTAGCTTCAATTTTCTACTGATAAACATTATTCTTCTTCTTAGCTTGTCGATGGCAATCTAAATGGTGTCGACCCAGAATTGAGTTACTAGTTTGGCGCTTTCGGTAGCATCCATCAGTTCCTGTAGTGAACAAACAACAGGACACGATATTAAGTGCCCCATCGTTTGTGGGACAGCACCACATTTACACTCCAGAGTAGAGAACAACATTGAAAAGAGATAATGTCAAGGGACTCGTTTAAAATTCAGAAATTCCTTCATAATGCTTTGAGTTTGATAACAATTTGTGACTACATAAGATTGAACAGGGCTAGACACTTATATCGATACTTTAACCTAGGATGTTGTAATTTTTATTGTAGGTTCCTACTAATTTAAGAAAACTATTTGTGAAATTTCAACCATCGGAGATGAATAGTTTCGGAGATATTAATTGCAGAATTATTGATATTATTGTATAGAAAAAGGTGACATTTTACACCATGACACATGATAATGAGTATTTTGAACCACACCACAGACTATTTTAGCATAGAGTATAACGTACGTGTGGAATGTTCAGCGAGCAAAGCACACTTACTACTGGAAACACCCAAAAATTCCAAAAAAACTTTATTCAGAATTTTGAGATTCCGATACTTCAAATGGATAAAATATCCATTAGTGGACAAGAATTTCGAAGTTCAATTTTTTTTTGTAGATAGTACACATAAATAGAAAGCTTTTTTCAAATTTTCAATAAGCGGACGCCCACCCCGACCGTCTCGCGGCAGTATCATTTAAGGGCGGCATGGGCACCGGGCCGTAGGCCGACGAAGGAGGCCGGCGGAGGCCCGGCACTTCGGGGACAGAAGTCAAAGAGTGTTATTTAATATGCGAGCGAAGCGAGCGCGCGTCACGGAGTCGTAGCATGGTAAAATACCCCTTTTCCACGTAAAAAAAAGAAAAAAAAAAGCGGGAAAGCATATATTTTAGGCTAAGTAACAATGCTCTTAAATACTAGTGTTTGTAGACCTATGTACATGTTTTATTCAGTGTGGAGTATTATAAGTGTAAGAATAGAAATATAATAAGAATAAGTGCAGGATTCAACTCGGTAAGTAAAATAATAGGTACGGAATTTCTGTGACGGAATACGCTTTTTAGGTGAATAAAAAGTGTTTTGAGGTTAGATTACATTAATCGGTTTTGGTGCATTACCTTTTCATGGGAGTGATACCAGGAGGCAAGGGGGACCCCCCTGTCCTCCTCCTCCTCCTCCTCCCCAAGCCCCACCCCCCCGCCTGCGGCACATATGTCACTTTTAAAAAGCTCATAAAAAAAAACTATGTATCTCCGACGACTTTCGCTCCCCTCGGAGGGTTCCTATGACCTCCCCCCTCCCGCCCACCAAACCCCAACCTCCTACCTAAAAGTAACGATATAAGTGTCCTTCCATTTAATTATTAAAATCTCCCCATAACTACAAATTTTATTATAACATTATTATCCTTGTTTTTTTTAGCTTATTGTAAGAATCGTACACCAACCAACCAAACATCTTAAAGTATGTATCAAAAGTGCAGAAAAGTGCAGACCTGCACACTAAAATACGTTACGTTTTCTATACAAATTGCCTATCACCCATTACCCCATCCTTTCGCCGCTTCGCCACCCTCGATCGGCGATCCTCGGTAATGAACTGGGAATCGCGGCCGTGTGCAAATCCCCTTACATTTGTTGACGCACAATCATACATGCTGACACTTCGCGATTTACTTGACTTCGTGTGTCTTTTGAATATATTTCATGTCGATGATCTTTATGAGGTAATGTGCTTTTGAACAAGAATTGTCAAGAAAGTCTTGATTATTGGATGACATAAAATTGTTATAAGTGTAGAATAATAAAACGCATTTTAGAAGCTAGATTAAGAAAAAAAAGAAACCGTGTTTTTTTGGCGCATGCCACAAGTGCACATTTAAAAAAAAACTACGCATTCTCACGGCTGCGTCAAATAGGTCCAGTTCAGCAAACTGCCGGGCAGATAGTTCCTGAAGCTCGTTTTCAACTGGATCTGAGCTAGTGATGTGGGGCGTAAAACAATAAAGTTAGTTGAAGCTCTAATCAATAAAACAAAACATTTCCGTGTTTTTCTATTTTGGCAATAAGTCTAAAAGCAAAGATACAGCTACTGTAAGATTTGCAAATTGTTTTTATTCACCTATGTTGCACCAGTGTGTTCGTTGTACCCATAGACCAATAAGATCTGTAATATACAACGCACACAGCACATTGTCTTCATAAAACCTAGGGTTCGTAGAGGTCGCTTACGTCTGCGAAGTTTGATAAAATGTTGTTGAACAATTATCCATTTATACTCAATAATATTTTCATCAGATATTATTTGAGCATGTTCATCATCATCTACCTAGCCATTTCCCAACTATGTTAGAGTCGGCTTCCAGTCTTACCGGATGCATGAAAATTCTTAGTTGAGCATGTTAAAAGGATGAAAATTCCCAGAAAGCGCTACTGATTTAAGAAAAAAATCAAACAAGCAAATTAATAAAAGCCACGCAACGGGCAAATAATCGTTTCTATTAATTCCCACGTGAAATTAAATAAATTGTATAAAACTAATTTAAAACAGAAACACACATATTAAAATGTTGACTTATAATAAGAACCACTCTAAATCGAGTGCTGTTTGCAAAATACAGCTAAATTGTGTAGAAAAGCCAACCCTTTGTCTTCCGAGGGTCGTTGGAACCCTTAGGAACACTTGATTAGAGGAGGGTTATTCGTCGCTTTGCGGTTATGTTGGGAACTTTGTGGACTAATTGAAATATTTTGACTTTGTAGCGTTGCAAGGTTTAAGCACTTGATTTTTTTAAAGTTCTATTGACTTTTCTTAAAGAGTTTTAAATTTGAGTGGCTTTTAAATGTGACTTTATTTTATTTGTATGGTTTCTTTTAAATGTATTGTTTTTATATGAGCGTGAGAGAAAGTGTATGTATGTAAGTTAGTATTCAGTAATGTACGCGACTTGACTTCTCGAAGTTTCTCACAGAATTTTTCTTAAGTAGCAGAGCGGTATTAACTTTGTTTAAAAATGCCTTTTATTTTTCTTGCATTGAAGTATGAGGTATGTCATCGCTGCGATCAACAGTGCTAAAAAATCTTTAATTTTGCTTATTGCATTAAAGTATAAAGTTTTGCAATAGTCTAATCGATACTTACCATGAGGGTGTAAGTACTTACCACCAGGATGCTAATACTTTCGACGCTTGAAGAAGGCTGAATCCCAGTAGTGGTATTTCGGCTGATAATGATGGTAATGAAGTTGTTAATCGGAGGAAAAATGGTGACTTATTCTGTGTGGGCTATCTTTTAAAAATAATGCCCTCATCCAATCTAATCCCAATCCAATCCTAAAACCATTAAAGTATTCATCATCACATACACAAACTCATCACATACACACTCACACTCATCACATACATGATGTTCACACTCACACTTGGTTACCTTTTTGTCCTAAGTTTAATTAATTATACTGTAACCGTTGCATTAGTTTTATGTTCTTCTATTTTATAATTCGTATTATCTGTCGAAAGACACTGGATCTTGCGACACAGGGTATCTAGTGCGGGATCCAGCGTCATACCTAAATAATGTAACACTTTTTATGAATCAATAAACTTTTTTTGTATTTGTATAATCTCATATTCCTGCAATATTCAATGAATTGGAGCTTTTACCGGTGACCGGGCGCTTGTCATAATGAACGGAGCTTCGTTAAATGTTTCAAGAGCTCTCCGCTCTCATCCAGCATCCACTTCATCCTACTTGCGTCGAGATGGACAGGCGGCTGCCAAAGGGTTGACATTTTAGTATCTGCTGCACTTTTTAATGTACCTAGTGTTTCATTATCAGAAAAGGTAAGACCGAAATATTGACATTTACATGCAGAAAAGATGGTTTAGAAATCAATCTCATCATCAGCATTACAATTATTATTAATTACGATTGTTCTTCTGTGTATTGACATCTACATCAAAGTAAAATAAGAAAGTAACTCCATATTGATTTCTAAAGCTTGATATACACTCAATACAGTTTCAACTCTAAATATAGTAAAAAATAATATGTTACTCTGACTGTAACTGTGAATGTAACTCTAAAAAAAGTATAAACGATTGAAATACTTGGTGATACAAATTCTTCGTTTATCAAGAGCTCACCCCTCAATCTAAACCAACATAGACACAGTCAGTATATAACATCTCACAGATAACATAAGTAACAACATTCCCATAGCAGATAGCGACGTAACTACATAGATATCTATCAAGAGGTTAGTTCCCATGGCTGCGTACGCGCTTGACTTTTGACACCGACACTCACTTGTATAGTAATGCTTAGTCTTTCACTTTTTAGTATGGGCAGGTCATTAGATTTGTGATTGGTGATTCAATATGTGAATGTTTTTGATTAATAACTGGGATTTTATGAGCGTTTTTTCTACACATTATTATGCTACCTCTGCTTGTATGAAATCCTTAAGTACATAGCTCATCGCGATAAACTTAATATCATGAAAACTGGCACTATTTTAACTACGTATCAAAATTGAATTGATACGGGGACCGCCAAAACTGACAGACTGATAAGTTGTGTGGTAGTCGGTTGTCGTAGTCCGGGCATGTGATGCGGAGGAATGAGGAAAATGTCGTGAGGAAAGTTTTGGATATGAATGTGGATGGGTATAAGAGTTGAAGAAGACCAAAAAAACAACAAATGGACTTTTTGAAGGATGTGATTTGGCAAGGAAGGAGGTGTCTGATGAGATGACGAGTAATAGAGAAGTATGAACTGCTGCCTCGACCTATAAAGAATTGGGATAGGGGCAGGAGAATAAACGATGACCGGGACTATCAAAAAATCCTCAAAATAATAATTACGCGTTATACAATTATTCTACTTTGCGATTTTGAATAAGAATAGCAGGCATAATCTTGGTCAAATCATATGAAGACCATGCAGATTAGTGTCCGAGATGGTCTTTTGAGACAAGAACTTCTTAGATTTGAGTGAACGGTGAACCTGTGCAGTGAATATACAATTTGGCATTAAGAGGCCGGCGACCGATGCGTTTTTCATACAAACGTAATACCAAAATAACTTGTAAATCAAAAACATTCTTAAGGTACTGTCTCTTTATTCCGATTGGAATACAAAATATCTAGGTTCCCAATGAAATATTTTGAAAGGACAATGATATAAAGACGAGATATGAGGAATTTAAAATTTCTATAGAAAACTTATTTTTCTCATAACTCTTGTTTAAATCAGTGTCCATTCAAAATATTTCATTGGGAACCTAGATATTTTGTATTTCGATCGGAATAAAGAGACAGTACCTTAAGAATGTTTTTGATTTACAAGTTATTTTGGTATTACGTTTGTATGAAAAACGCATCGGTCGCGGGCCTCTTAATCTGTATTGTTTATATTAGCACCGGAGATCACTAACGAACAAAATCTTAAAAAATCAACGAAAACCAAATCGAATTAGAGACAGAATCAGCGAAAGAATAAAGCAGCAACCGTACCGATGCGGCGAAGCGATAAATATAGTTAAGCGAGAATTGTTCGTCAAAAATACGAGTAATTTTAATTGCGTCGCTGATAGAGGCGGTATTATCGTGTTAATCACGCTTTCTGCTCGCTCCCCGCTGTATTCGTTCAACTTAATGCTTCTCTGATTTTTATGACAATAAGCTACTTGTTCTTTGTTCTGTCTAAGTTGATGAGTAGCTGTGTTTATTTTGACCCATTTTGTCCGAATTTTTGACGTATTTTTTCAGTCAGTTTCAGAATTGTCTTCATTTTGTTTGTACTTCTAGTAAAGATACTTTACTCTTTTTGCTTAAATTTCCTAACAAGCTCCGTATAATGTTGTTTAAAACTGAAGCATTTTTTAGCTAGCCTATTCTGTCCCACGGCTGGGCAAAGGCCTCCTCCACTCCTTTCCAGCTCTCTCGGTGTTTTGTCTTCTCTGATCAATCAATCAGGAACGAGTCCAAATCGTCACACCAGCGTTTCCTGGGCATGCCTCGGTGATGACGACCGTCTACAGGCACACACTGTGTGACGACTCTGGTCCATCTGTCCTGACCCATCCTGGAAATTTGACCCGCCCAGTCCCATTTTAACTTCGCAGAAGAACTGAAGCATATAGTTATACCTATACTTCTGATACTTCTCCATTTGAAGATCAAAAGGCACTCAATATGTTCAAAAGATCTGAATACGTTTGACTGCCCCTTTAGTCCAGTAGTCGCTAGCACTAAAGCTGAGCATGAGTTCCAGGGTTTGATTCTCAGGTCGGGCAAAGTGTCATTGGAATTTCTCAATAGTAACCCGTAACGTAACGTAAACGTGCTACTGAAATTATTTTTGGTACTAAATCTCATTTTTATCTAAAGTAACTCAAATACCACTCACAAATGTCCCAACCTAATCTAAAAGCAAATAACCCCACATTATACACAACAGCATCACTATAGCGGCTGTAACACTGACAATCTCAGCGTATCATCTCTGCGCACAAATCGAATCAGCCGCAATCCTACAGACATATTGTTCGGGAACGGATCCAATCTGCAGATTTCTGCGCAGCATCCCCACACCCCGCAACCCCTCGCCTGAGGCAAAGGAGTCATGTTAACGAAATAATTTCGAAATAGATTTACATGAGATTTTATTGAGGGATGTTGCCGAGACAAACATTGAAAGAAGATACGAAAGCATTGTAAATACAAGTTATGAAGGTCCAGATTTAAAGATAGACAGTGTAGATAATGCACTTCGCAACTTTATTAGGTAAACTCCTTGATACCAGTTCAGTCACATTGAAAAGCGTCCTACTACAGCTCAATACTTTACGAATCACGATTAAATTTTGAGCTAACACAACTTATGACTGCCTGTGTTTAACGCGGAAATACATATTTAAGTATTCCTAGGCAAATATTTTGACAATTATATCCACTGCTGCATACTTACGTACTTATACAGTATCGGGTAGTCCAACATATCTCATCTAATCCGAAAACCAACGCACATTATAATATCCGGTATCCCCCATACCTTAAAAACACTCAGTATTAAAGAAATCTAAAACCTCGCTACTCACAGATTCACCAGCATCCTCGTCACCAGGGACTTGCTACATTACTTATTCATTGGCGACTAAACGGGCCATGAAACATTGGGTTATGTTCTCATTGAGACATCACTGCTCTGCTCCTAATTGTGTGGGGATGCCGGTGTCGGATTACTGAGGGTCTGGTCGGATGGGAAATGGTTAATAGAATTTGAATTGAAAGTTTTAGAATCACTGGACGGTACTGTTGTTGAATTTTGGGTTTTGTATTGTTGTGTTACTTTGTGGAGCTATCATATTTATCGTTTTGGTGTATTTGTTGTATTAATTTGAATCCATTGTTGTATGATTGTATTGTAGTCCTTAATTTTTCATCAATGTCAATACTGTTTATTATGAACTGCAATCATTATCATCGTCTGCTTAGCCTTTTCCCAACTATGTTTGTCTAGGTTTCCAGTCTAACCGGATGCAGCCGAATACCTGTATTTTATATGGACCGACTGCTACATTGTCTTCATTAAGCTGAACGACTCCCACTGCTGGACATGTTCCTCTTATGGATCCTCACACGATGAGCATTAGACGGTAAGCTTAATCGCTCTCACCTTTCTATTTTAAAATACTTTTGTATTCAATTCTATCCTAACTACATTTGCGGTCATTTTTACCGACCGCAATGGATAGTCAAAGTCACGGCATTTACATCAGAACTGTTACTGTAATGACAGCTCCACGGCTCCGACAGACCCACCGCAGTGAGACGGTACTTGAACATCAAGTATCTATAGTCTCACTTACTAAATGAAAGGTATGAAAGCTCTGATAAATGTTAAGAGTGCTCAATGGTTAGATTTATCGCTAAACTCAAGAGTGGCTTACGTAATGGAATTAGCACCAAACCATCTCCTCATTTAATGTGATTGTCTTGATTTAAAAACCGTGCAACGTCTCGAGAGAGTGTAGGTAATCTATGAGAAGTGTTTTGGCTATGATATCATATCTACTGTCAAAATTTTGGCAGTAGTAATGTTTTAGTTTATTCAGATAGTAGTACAAGATAATCTGCCTTCAAAGGGCTGACCTACTCATCGAAGAGGTGAACTATTCCTGGTCGGGAAAGAGCACCACAGTTTCTTTTATCAACTTAGCCTAACAGTAGGTTATTCGTTTCATAAACGCTATCCTTTACAAGTAAAACCTATTTGTTATCTCCAAATCCACCATCTTTAGTATCTAACATAATTTAAATCTCTCCAAATGTCATTTCATTCATCCTATCTCCGAAAACAGTCACCATATTGCGACATAGCTATACCGATACGTTACCCTGGAATTGCCCGCGGCGTCACCAATATCTGCGGCCGACGGACCGACCTCATCTAGTTATAAGAGTACGTTCAGAATAACTCTTTGTTATACATTTATTGGGCTATTGTGCTCTTTGTTGGCACTAACTTCGTTTATAGAATCGTTTTGATTTTTGTTCGTAGTTAAATAGCTTTTTATTTCAGTATTATGATTGATGCTCGGGTTTTTTGGGAAGGATTAAGGAATTGGTTAGAAATCTGATCAATTACTAAGTCTTAGGTATTCAAAAGATGGGACGTGTTGTCAGTGGTACCCAACCTCTTTCACTTTATTTTAGTGAATATTGCCAATACACACGATGGTATACTTTTTGTTATCTTGAGAACGGATGACCACTATCTCCAGACACTCCAAAACCCAAAACTGATTACAGTGCAGGTTACCAAAGTAAATTTAGGCCAGATAGCATAACTGATTCTAGTTCAAGAGCTGTGTCCATATTCCATAGCAATGATGGCACTGACAGGTCTGGAACGCAGCCGAGCGTATGCTGATCGTGTTCAGTTCCATTGGTGTAGTTCCCATTAAGATGTTATCTGAAATATCAAAATACTCCATCAACCAAATCCAAAACAATACGTTTCAAATCTAATCCGTTCAGAATTAACAACATTATCTTCTGCCGAGATTACCTCTCGTCTCATGTAAACGAGGTTCCACAGCCTTTTGTGAGCCAGAAACGTTTATATTACACTTAGAAATGACGTCGTATCCTCAGGGCACAAATTAGCAGCACAAAGTAATCCCTGGCTCGCATCTAGTCGCTTCCTTCCTGACAGCTAATGTCATTCTGAGATAGCTACCATTGCGGGTAGTCGCAAATTGTTTTAGAAATTGCTTCGGGTCTACCGTTAAAGGTTGGTTGTAATAAGTTTGTTAATGAAAATGAGGAGTTTGTAGATCATTTTCGTGGTTATTGTGAGGTAATGAAGATGGCAGGAAATTGTTATTTTGTTGCGTGGCTTTTGGATGACGATATCTTGGGTACTTCCGGCGCTCTCTTGGCAGTCAGCCTCGGTTTATTATCATTCTTATTAGTTTACAAGTGCTTAAGGTGGAAGCGCCCGAGTAGTCCGCGAAACTCAAATTTTCTTACGTGTTTTGCAATTTGACAGCCAGGCAGCGTCAGGATGTATGTTGATTACCAACAGCCTCTCTGATCCAAAAATTATAAAAATATGATTTTCAACACAAATATACGTATACAATAACACGTATGTCTTTACAGAGTTATAAACATTTTAATCATCAATACAACTCTCTAAGTTCATTTAATGTAAAAGTCATTATACAACCTGACACTGACCTTCAAATTACAAAATGTAAAAAAAAAGAATCTCGCGCGCCTTCCAAAAGTAATAAATCATTGGTAAGATTAGCTTCTCTCATCTTCTCCTGCGGTGGTAATCTTTAATGAGTTATCCTCACGATTGCATGATCGTGCTCTGATAAAAGTAAGGTAACGCTTGGTAAGCGTTATCTCCATCCAAACTGTCATAAGAAGGCACCATGCTGATTACAATAGGGCGGTTATATTGAGAAGGCAACCCTTAAAAGCTAACGACCAACGGCTCTACTAAGAACTACTTAACCAGTCGTTTCTTTCATCATCAGCCCACAGCAGTCCACTGCTGGACATGGGCTTCTTCAATCGCACGCCACTCAACTCGAGTCTCAACAACTCTCATCCAGTTGCTGCCAGCCACCCTGCGAAGATCGTCGCTCCACCGATCCTGAGGGCGTCCCACCTTAGGCTTGTCGATTCGCGGTCTCCACTCAAGAACACGTCTAACCCAACGGCCATCGGTTATACGGCTACTATGGCCGACCCAGTGCCACTTCAGCTTACTTATTCTGTGAGCTATGTCGACAACTCTGGTTCTCTGTCGGATCACCTCGTTCCGGATGCGATCCCTCAGACAGACGTAAATTAACACACCTAAATCGTATAAGTTAAAAATAATATTCAAATTAACGATATTTTAAACGCATACACAAAATATATCTATATTGTATATAATCGTTTATATCGCACCGGCTGGTTGCAGGATGTCGTGCGATGCAACGATATATCACGTAAGATATATCGCGGGGAACACCTTCGCGATGTTATGCTAATATTTAAAACAATGTTCGCTACTCTGCGGGTTTTAGGGGTCAGTAAAATTAAAGCAGATTTGGTTTTAAAATTGAACCTGGACAAGCTGACGCGTAATGTTTCTTTCTTTGATGTTGAAGAGGTTCTTGCCCGATATTTGAATAATAATCTTGATAATTCTTTTTATTTTAATTAATTTAATTAATTGATGAAAGTGTATTATGAATTATCATGGTTGGAAATCAAACTGGCAATTGTTATGTCAGTTACTGTCATACTGTTCAGAACTTTAGAAGCTAGGCTAGGCTTCTTATTGAATCGCGGTCGAAACAAAAATAGCCTGAGTGGTGGTAAGTATTTACGCTGTTCCGTATGATCAATAACTGCTCGTATGCAAAGCCATTAAAGCGTGAGCTTCTGTTTACCATTTAAGGATAAAACACTTCAAAATCCAACGCGAATTATAAATCATACAAAACTTCGTTACGCCATCAATATTACATTTTTTCTAATACACATTCGACCTTTAATTCCCTCCTAACACATTATCTAAATCGATCAACAGCTAGTTAATTTAATTATCATAGCTCGGTAAAGGCAAAGCCAATTATAACACAATTATTCTACTCATTACTGTGTACGGAACCATTATGTGTGATGGCATATCGCGCCTGACAGATTATTTATAAACATCTGCTTTGTATTCATTTAAGCTGTAAAATGAGTTTTTTTTAATTGCATTCGTAACTAGGCAGTCTTAAACTCATTAGTTAGGTACCTATTCTTTTAAATTGGCGAAATACACTTGCATGTACCTTACATATACAATGAGCAAGTAGCACGTGCCGTTTTGCGTCGAATTCAGAAGCATGTATACTTTGATCGTTTTACTTAGTAGTTTAGTCGTTTAGGAATAAAATTATCTTTTAATAATAAAAAATAAACGCAACATTACACCAGGGGCCTTAGTCTGCTATTGCAATAGTGTCAGAATGGTCTATCATTGATTTAATAAGGCCTCTAGCCCACGGCGTATTGAAGCGCGTTCGAAACTCGTTTGACGTGCGTACAAAGGGTAATTCGTCTGCGCGGGGCCTTATAAAATCTTTGATAGACCATTCTGACACTATTGCAATAGCAGACTAAGGCCCCAGGCCCTGCAGTCTCCACATAGATAGCGATCACAAAACAACCGAATTCGGTCGCAAAGCCATAACAATGCGGATTTAAGTGGGGCGAGGCTATTGCCATTAACCGGGCAGACATCCTGACTCTAAGGCTGCTACGGAGAAATTCCTAATGGATAAACCCAATAACACTTTACCTGACCTGGGAATCGAACCCAGGACCTCATGCTTTTATTAACCGATTTCTAAACAAGGAGGAGGTTACGTATTCAACCATCATCTTTTTTGTTATAAAATTAAGCCTATTACAGACAACAGAAAGTGAATTAGTGACCAAATATTTAAAAGTCAGTTAGATTTTCCTTATTATATCTATGGTTACGACCATCATTACTTCTTCCCCCTTTCCCCTGGCTCTATGGTCAGACAGCCCCATCAAGGCGGTCCAAGATTCAATAACAACGCTGTAATGTAACACAATAATATTGTAAAAACAAATATTTTAAAAGAGTAACCATGGAGTTTCTTGCTGGTTCTTCTCCATAAGAAACGAACAACCCGAAGCGTCAACGTTTTATAAGTGCCCATTTAGGCCTATGTGAAATGAAATATCTTGGTTTAGAACATCCAAGGCAAGGTTTTCAGGAATGGATGTCGACGTCATTTTTTACAGCGGAGAGTCTTCGATCACCTAGGCAAGGGGAGATTTTGTTTCTGACAACACGACAACGGCGACGACGGTGTTTTAGTCAAATAGCTCAGCTTCTTATATTTGTAGTGCTTACTGAATTTAATAAATGGACCTATCTATCCTCATATAATAAAATTCATAAATAAATTGAGTCATCCATCCCTCATTTATTAAATCGTTAATTTTAAAGATTGCATTACATAGGTACTTGTAAAATTCGCCTTGAATATTTACGGAGTCACTGCTACTACCTAGCAGTTTCACACCTTACCAGCTTACACACCTTTTAGTTAAAGTTGGTTCTAGGTTTCATGTTGGTACATATTAAGTATTAAGATATAGGTATCAAGTACTTACACTAAGTATATTTTAGTTTCTTAAGTACCGCGATAGGAAGCAATTAACTTAGTGTGTTCCAAACCTGAATTCAAACCCACCTGGAGTGTATGTCTATGATATCCACAAAATAAGCAAAAAATTACGTTAGAAGAACCTGTTTTGATGTCACGAAATATATTTTTTCCTCAGTCCATAGAACTTCTTGCGATGTAAAAGTTAATTAGGACACGCAGGTGATACAGGTTTACCTTTCTTGTATATTAGAATAATACTGAAATATTAACATTCATCCACTCCTACATTATGTAAACACTCATTGCTATTACAACAGTGTACTAGACCTACACAAATTCAAATTAGGAACACATAAAGAATAAAAAAGACTAGCCTTAAAAAAAAAAACTTGACCATAGACGACAGCTCAATAGTATAAAAATACAATAATTATTATAAAATTAAAACAAACACGTATTAATTAAAGAAACATCCATGACTCAGACATTATCACTCGAATAAAGGTCATAATTGTTAACCCGAAAAAAAACGCGCGACAAATTGACGCGTCGTGTCGTTTTGCGACAATTGATCGCAATCTTTAGGCCGGATACCGATCAATTAGTGTTTTAAGCGCTGTGCACATGCGACTGTGAGACGATACAGGTTGGTATCTGCGTCAGGTGGATCGCATAATGTGTGTGTCAAGCTTTAAAAACTTTATGGGCACTTAGAGGGTCTGTAATTTTATTTTTATGGGCAAGTACAGCCTTAAGGTGTCACGCCGTGGCAGACCTAGATTCTAGTTGCATTTTCAAGAAGACAAAACTGACGTTACCAACTTTAGCTGGTCCAGCTGCATTGGAATCTTAATAGTCAGACCACTTCCCTTTCCAAGATGACAAGAGAGGATCTATTGTAGTAATTGCTCATTTTCCAGCTCAGTAATAGCCTCATATGTTCCCACTGCTGGACACCGGTCTCCGCTCTGTGAGAGGCGCCCTGTGGGGTTGGTGGATATTACACGCCTTCCAATATTTGATTCTAGGACATGCTGTCCCGCCTAATCTTCATTACCACCCAACTGCCTAGGATTCAAACAAATGGAAAACTACCTGACAAGACAGCCATGATAAATAACTACTACAATTTTGCATGACATGTCAAAGATAGTGTTATGCCAGGACACAACAATAGCATAGAACAATAGTTTGAAGCTTAACCATCGACTCTGCACGCAATAAAAAGCAGCTGGGCCATAGACAAGCACACTGACACAGAACAATATTTAGATTCATAACCATGTAACTTAGAAGAACATCGTTTGAACATGCAAGTGCAGGGTTTTTATTAATTTTCATTATTATATCATCGTGTTGCGTGTCTTGTCATGTCGTGGCGTCTGTATGTTTTGCATTAATATACAGTTTGATGTTTGGCAATTGCCTGAAGACAGACATGGGTCTGAATATAAAAGATAGGACGCGAAAGGTGTTGTAGGAGTGTTACCTATTAGGTTAATTTATATGAATCTTCTCTTGTTTCTGCTAAAAACTTAGTAAAATCTGCAAAAAAGTTTCGCAGGATGACTGCCCACTGCCCAGGGTGCGTCTCTCCGTTGAGGATATTTTCATGTCTCGAACTGCTTAGCACTGAAGCTTAAGGATGTTATGCATAAAAGTACAGTTAGATTCTTAAGTACTCACTACTAACCCATATGGACTCTTGTTCGAAATAAAGTATTTGATAAACAACCACAGCACGTAATTTTTAGAAATGATTATGAAAAATATTTACAATTTCCACTTTACTCCAATTTCTCCACCAAGTGTGCACATCCCTTAACAACCAGATGCCCGCCATCTGTCTGTATCCTAATACGACATTCACATTAGTAGAACAATGCAATTGTAACGACTATTATGTTAATATCGAAGAGTTATTGTTACGCTACGCCAATCGCCATTGCCTTCTACGCACGTAATTAGGCAGGTTATAACTCATATTCAGCCATTTTTTTCTTAGTTTAAGTAATGTTCTTATTGAATAGGATGTGGGATTCCCTAAATAGGAAAGTATGACTAAATGGGTGTCCAATGTGCCCAAGGTGATTGGAAATTCTTTTGTTTGATAGATCGGAGTGTGTTTTGAATGATGGTAGTTTAAATGCTGCCTTATTTGTTTATGTTTAATAATGTATTGGCGATCAAATTGGCACTTGGCAGTTTAATCGTTTTCTTCTTTTATTCTCCCCTGTCAGACGTCACGGAATCATTTACTCCTTTCTCATTCATATCACACCTCTTTGTACACCATTTAGAAGAACAGTTTTGGGAGCCAATTCGCTTGTTGTAAGAATGTGCAAGGCAGTAAATGGCTACAGTGATGTTATTGATCTCCACTTTGACTCTCTTTCTAAATAAAAAGCCATCCTTAATCGTTTACTTTTTTACTTTGTGGCCAACAAAGTATTATCCGGCTAAAACGGTATGCAGTGATGCAATTATATTTGGTAGTGTTTTTTATCGACAAAGTAGCAATTATACTAACGCTTCGTCCTCGAGATTAGAACACAATGTAGTAACACATAAGTGACACCACTCAGACACTGTAGTTGAGAGTACCTACAATACTTTTTTTTTTTTTTTTTATTGCGGGTGCCTCTACTTCTCTTCCTTATTTGTCGGTTTGTAATCTCTTGTCATTCACATTTTAGTGTTCAGCCGCTCAACACGTTTAACATTTTATTATACTGTACAGTAAATATCATGTCGAAAAGAACGAGTGCTGTTGATTACGAATATCTAACGAAAAAGTTACGTAAATATGAACGCAGATTACGGCGTCTATATCCACCCTCGCAAGACTCAACGCCTGCGATCGCAGGTTCATCATATATACAAACAGGTATGTCAAGTAACAACTGGTGTTCCTCACAAGGTACCTCCTGCCGAGTCGGATTCAAATAACGTATTTACGTTAAAATTTAAGTTTTGGACTCCGGGCTACCTTTGGGTTTTCCGACGCACAAACTTTACTACCGATGCTCAATAAAACAATCTCATTGCTAAGTCTTGCACTCCGGGCTGTCTGTAGGCTGTCCCGACGCAAGGAATAATAATAAAAGCAATTATGTTCTAGCTACTCACTCGTCAAACGTTCGTTATTTTCGATATTTTTAAACGTTTGTCCATCAACAATAAATTATACTCAAATCTAGTTTACTGTTAATTTTCACAAGTAGATATTTATCTACTTTATTTTTCTGCTACACACGAAATACACTGGTATTGAGCCTGATGATTGGTTACAAGACCCACCAGAGGTCAGTAATCCACCTGAGGAGACTACCGTGGTTCCAGTTGATCCTGTTATTTCGGTTGATTCCGTAGTACCACTGGATCCGGTCATATCAATCGACCCTGCAAATTAGCTTGATAAACCCAGTACCTCGCAAGAAGTATCAGGTGACATCATCGACGCGGACCTAGACCAGGACACTATGATCATCCTGGGAGAAGGCCCGTCGACATCTGTTAAGTACGGACCAGATTTACATAAAGAAGTTACTAAACGCTTCCTGCGTATCGCTATTACCGAGGGCCTCGACAAGGATTTTAGAAAAGCACTAGTAGCTAAATACTTAGTCCCATCAAACTGCCGTAATATTGCTGCCCCAGCGTTGAACGCAGAGCTGAAAGCAGCCATACCCGAAGCCGCATCGAAGCGTGATAAGGCTATAGTAGTCAAACAAGAGCAAATGGCAAGTGCTATCTCCTGCTTGGGCCAGGTAATAACAACTCAACTCATTTAAAAAAACAACGAGTTACTACCCCAGCTAATGGACGCTACGCGAATCCTTTGCGATATCCAACACTATGATTCAATTACCCGCAGAAATTTTATTTTATCTGCGCTAAAAAAGGACATGAAGGATGCCCTAGGTAGTACTAAAATTGATGAATATTTATTCGGCGATAATCTATCGGAAACGATAAAATCGGCTAAAGCCGTAATAAAGTCGGGTACAGAACTGAAGCCCGATACCGTCAACAGAAGCCATCAAAAACGACCAAACATCCCAATGCCTCAGAGGCATTTAAACCGACGAGCTCCTGCTCCAGCGCAGCGTAGGCCGCTGGCAGCCGCGCCGAGGAGCCGCGAGCTTGCAGCAACGCGAGGAAGTGGCCGCCACAACACCAACCTCAGCGCCGCTACTAGATCCAGTTAAGTATGCCGGTCGCCTATCATACTTTTACAAACAATGGTCGCTTATAACGAGTGATCAATCA
This sequence comes from Eugnorisma glareosa, assembly GCA_947578425.1. Taxonomy (NCBI): domain Eukaryota; kingdom Metazoa; phylum Arthropoda; class Insecta; order Lepidoptera; family Noctuidae; genus Eugnorisma; species Eugnorisma glareosa. The sequence continues at coordinate 1,679,367 of OX387971.1, read as the reverse complement.
ATACTGTCGTGGATCGACGGATACAAACTTACATTTTCCTCTGAGGTAATTCAGAAGGTAAAACCTGCAGAGCAAAGTTATTCGACTTCTGAGTTTACTCATTTTTCCGATGCTATTAATAGCCTACTAAACATAGGAGCCATATCGAAATGTGACCGGTGCCCAGGCCAATTCGTATCCAGCGTGTTCCTTACTCCTAAACCAAATGGAAAAATGAGGTTCATATTAAACCTCAAACATTGAAACAAGTTTATTAATACACACCATTTTAAATTAGAGGACTTAAGAACCGCTATAAAACTTGTTACTAAGGGCTGCTATATGACGACCTTAGACCTAAAAGATGCTTATTTTTCCATCAAAATTCATGAAAGTCCTCGTAAATATCTTAGATTCTCGTTTAATAGCCAATTATTTGAATTCAATGTGTTACCATTCGGTTTGAATACAGCTCCATACCTGTTTACAAAAATAATGAAACCGGTTGTGAAGTTGTTGCGGTCCGCGGGTTTTTTATCTACCCTCTACTTAGACGATTTTTTATTATTAGCGAATACATACGAACATTGCAAAACAAATCTTGCAATCACAAAGAAACTACTTTGTTCCTTAGGCTTCAATATCAATGATGATAAAAGCAATCCGTATCCGTCTACTTTGTGTAAATTCTTAGGAGTATTTATAAATTCAGTCAATTTAGAAATTAGTTTACCCACAGATAAAAAAGCGCGCATTAAAAACGAAATCCGTAAATTTATTACCATGAGAAAATGCAGAATTAGAGCCTTCGCACAATTAGTAGGTATTTTAGTGTCAACGGATGGGTATACACTAAAAAATTCGAGCGTTGCAAATTCTTAAATCTTAGGGGCGATGAAGATTATAACAAACAAATGATTCTCCCTGATTCATTATTGCCTGATTTTCATTGGTGGTTAAAGAATATTGATAATTCGAAGCACCGTATTAGAGATGACGACTATTGCATCGAAATATTTTCTGACGCCTCAAAAACGGGATGGGGTGCCGCCTGTGATGGTGAAAATGCAAGTGATCAGTGGTCGAATAGCGAACGCGATAAGCACATAAATTATTAAGAATTATTAGCCGCTTTCATCGCTCTAAAACTTTTTGCTAAGGATTTATACGGCTGCCAGGTACTACTTCGTATAGACAATTCGACCGCTCTATGTATCTATCGATCTTGTGATAACACCATCACGGACGCCGAGTCGCGTCGTAATCACCCAGACATAGAATGGGAGTTGTCAGAGAGGGCCTTCAACACTCTTAAGTGTAAATTTGGGCAGCCCGATATAGATTTGTTTGCTAGCTGCATCAACAAAAAATGCGAGAAATACGTTTCCTGGCATAAAGATCCAGACGCATACGCTACGATACAAACTCATTTACAATCCATTGGGGTTTATCTTATTTTTATGCGTTTCCCCCTTTCACTGTTATTTTAAAGAGTCTAAGGAAAATAATTAATGACAACGCTCAACGAATTTTCATTGCTCCTTTATGGCCCACACAACCTTGGTATCCCCTATTTAGGTCTCTGGTTATATCAGACCCAATTATATTTACCCCTGATGAAAATCTCTTAATATCTCATTCCAGCAACCGGCAGGTGCACTCGACGCTTACCCTGGTTGCCGGGGTGTTATCCGGGAGGCGTTTTCACGACGATACCTGCCGCCTTCCTCAATAGATATCATGTTGGCTTCTTTATCAGATAACTCGATGAAGCAATATGACGTATGTCTAAAAAAATGGTGGAGTTTTTGTCAAGAAAAACTTATCAATTACTATGAGGCCTCGGTTCCATCAGTAATATATTTTCTTACGCAAATTTTTAACAGCGGTAGTAAATATGAAACCTTAAATTCATACCGATCAGCTTTATCACTGATTTTGGGCCCAAATATGTCTAAAGACGATAGAATTCTTAGATTTTTTAAAGGTGTCTTTCGTCTACGACCACCTAAGCCGAAATATAATGTAACGTGGGATACTAATTGTGTGCTAAATTTCTTACGGTTGAAATACCCTAACGAACAACTGTCACTCGTAGAAATTTCTAAAAAATGTGCAACATTTACCACGGCTCATAGGGTTCAAACTCTGTCGAAAATTTGTATGGAAAATATCAGTATAATGCCATCCAAAATTATTATAAAAATCCTGATTTAATAAAAACCTCTCGAGTGGGGTCTAAACAACCTCTATTAACTTTACCCTTTTTTAATGAAAGTCCAGAAATATGTCCCGCTAACACACTAGTGTTTTACATAAACAAAACTAAAGATCTTCGCAAATCTGGCATCCTTTTTATTAACCCAAAGAAGCCACACAATTCTGTAAGTCCGCAAACACTTAGCCGCTGGATTAAGTGCACTTTAAGCGATAGTGGGTTAGATGTGTCAATGTTCTCGGCGCATAGCACGCGTCACGCGGCTACGTCGCGTGCGTCCACCCTCGGGGTCAGCATCGATGAAATTCGCAGGACTGCCGGCTGGAGCTAGTTCTGAGACGTTTGCTAGATTTTATAATCGCACCATCACTGATTATGACGAGACTTCCTTAGCAAGGTCAATAATCAATCAATAGTCTAGATTTCTCCTTAATTGTAGCTGTTGCAACTTATTCACTAAGAATAAATTGTACTCATGCACAAAGTTAGAATTAATATTTTTTTTGTGATTGTTCGAAACATTAATTACCGAAATCATTATAATTTAAGATTTGATTCATTTTTGTTATTTGAAAATATTGTTACGAGAATAAATAATTTCAAAATTATAACATTGCGTTATTAACATTTCCAGAAGGTAACTCTCAAAATCTACATTGTGTTCTAATCTCGAGGACGAAGCGTTAGTATAATTAGTGATTAAACGAACTTACCTGTAAGCGAAGTTCGATCATAATTATACGAAGCGCTTCGTCCGAAGAGATTAGGTCCCTCCCTCCCACGCTTACGCTACGCCCTTAATTGTCTTCAGAAAATATTAAGTAACGCTATACTATAAACTAAATGACAAGAGATTCCAAACCGACAAATAAGGAAGAGAAGTAGAGGCACCCGCAATAAAAAAAAAAAAAAAGTATTGTAGGTACTCTCAACTACAGTGTCTGAGTGGTGTCACTTATGTGTTACTACATTGTGTTCTAATCTCTTCGGACGAAGCGCTTCGTATAATTATGATCGAACTTCGCTTACAGGTAAGTTCGTTTAATCACTAATTATATTTTTCTTAGAAAGTTGTAAGCCATATTTTGTTTCATGTGACAAGCAAAATTTATTTCGCGATCTTGAATGTTTTGCTTTTTATAATATCTGACGGTTGTAATTCGCATTGAAACGTACAGTAGTGTAAATATTATTTGTTGTATTTGTTTATTTACTTAAAATGGTGTTCTGTTGTGAAGTTTACATAAAACTAACACACATTATCAGCATAATGTGTGTTAGTTTTATGTTAAAAACAGTAAGTATTCACAATCGTTTAATGATAAGATTCAAGTTGTGTCTAAAGGTGTAGGTACCCGAATTACGAGAATTAACCCAAAATTCATCTCGTACTCGTCATTTCAAATGAATCTTGCTTCTGTTTGCATTGTCAGAAAATCGTGATTTGAACTTTGAATAATGTGGTGAGTTCTTGTATTTATAACTTTGGTTTTTACAGGCTTATTTTCAATGTTTTTTTTCTAATATTCCAAAAATCTAAACTATACCCTGGTAATTTTGGGTAATTTTATTTTTTTGTTGACAGCGCACTCTGTTTTATTTTTATAATTTTTTTAACGAAGCTTCTACCTTCGTTTTTGTATTGACTGAATGCCATTGAAATTCCTGATATTTAAGCTAGATGGCGTTGTTTCTCATAAGATTACTAAAAATACCAGGGGCGGGTGCGGGGGGCCCGGAAGGGTGACTGAATATATCAATAGATGTGACTACTTTGAGGGTCATCCTAAGTAGAGCGACGCTGTGATGTTGCCGAGTTTTTTGTTTTGGGTGTCAGTAATTCAGTATGTGTGGCCTACCTTACCAGAGGAACCACTGCACGCCACTGATCCAGTGTGAACAATTGTGTGTAGACCTAATATAACAAATAAATAAATATCATTCCTCACACAATCCGTCCATCTTTTGTTTTGCCTTCCTCTCCCTCTCTCCAACCATCAAAAAATTATTGTGATCAATTATTTCTCCTGAGTGTTCTTATTAGGTCGGACATATAATCAACAGTATTTATGAGGTAGCCCATAAGTTTTATAAATATTGAGAAATTAGAGGTTGCGGAATTAGGTAAAATGGAATCCTTTATCATCAGTTAAGTTTAACAAAATCATTAGTACCTATCCATAATAGGTACTTATCAACAGCAGCTAATTGGCAACAGGCCAAAGAATTCTGGCTACCGATCTGTCCCAAAAGAAGACAAAACATGCAGCATGCAATGTAAATACCTCTTCTCATACTACGAAGTATTAACCGCCACGTTTTCAAATGATGTGTTTGGCAATTTCAGACTACTATGTCATGTCACTCTTGATTTAAACAAAAAACAATATTTATGACTTAACCAAAAAAACATTTACACCACAATCTCTCGACATATCAATATCAAAGTGCCGCCACAAGAATATAAAAACGCGTATATTTTGATTTCAATCGGACTGCCAAGATTTATAGGACACCTCGCGAGCGATCCTGCCCGCCCTCTTGCACTGCGCCGTGATGATATATCATTGGTAACTATACCCCATAAGATGATAGGTTACTGATCGAATCATTCTGATGTGGTCTGCAAGGTGGATATGAGATTGGTTCGAGTGTGGATGTCATATCAAATTGTGGCACTCTTCTTTATCGTGTGGTTAGTGCCTATAGTGTCAGAATGGCTACGCCGCCCATGGGCCTCTGACTTGGCTTTACATGCCGTCAAGAAATGTCTCTCAGGCGTGCTGGTTTCCTCACGATGTTTTCCTTCACCGAAGCAAGTGATAATTATACAATACGCATATGAGTCCGAAAAATCTCAGAGGTGCGTCTTGGGTTCAAACTTGAGATCTATGACTTGGCAGTCTGACGGTCACACCACTCAAGTATTACTGCTTTTGCAATTGTGACAGTTGCTACAGGCGATCGAAAGGTTGCAGTGGAATGTTGGGGCATTGCATTCTGAATTTGACACTGCAACAACTGGTTTTTAAAGCCGTTAAACACAATGAGATCAAAACGCAACGCTATATGCTGATCATACTGCATACAGATGTGTCACGAGAACATAAATATTAGGAGCAGATTTTTTCGCGATTTCGTTTTTGATCCCATAGTAAAAATTGTTAATGATTTTGAGGACAATGATCCCTAAAAGCTTTTAGTTCTTTCAATTACAACTTGTCTTCACTGCGGCTGTCGTCATTATTCCAATAACTATGTGTACTTACTTTGATAATCTCACTTGAAATTTTACTGTTTCAACAAGATTCTAGATTTTTCCAAATCAATGCAGAATCCAGTCACCATACCCGACTATGCTAGCAGATCACAGCCTAATCACATCCACAATCCCTAAAAAGATCTTTTACCAAAAATCCAGGCTATATTATGGCCACCCGACGACAATTAACATGTTAATATTGGTCTGCCTGTAATTACCGGCGTTAGGTGTTAGTTGCCCCGGGTGGGTTCGTTTGTTGTAATTATGTTATTTATATCTTCATTCGCCGATCATATCGGGAGTGACGTGTTGGTATCGGACATGGGTGGTTCGAGCTTCGATCTAGAGTTCTCTCTGTGGGGTGGGCAGGAGTTGAACTGAAAGAAAGAACGGCTACACGACTACTACTTTCAGGCGTACTAGGTTTGTCTTGTAATATACTGAACTAGCTTTACCCGCGAACTTCGTCAGCGTGAATTTATTAAAAAAGTATTACTAATATTTGAATCAGATTTTATGATTTCAGGGGTTTCACTTTTTCACAGTGGACCCTAATCCTTTTACTAAAACAAAAGTCTTAGGTTAGCCTAAATTACTTCTGATAATATCAGTAAAAGTTCCATTACAATCGGTCCAGACTGTTCGGAGATTCGGACAGACAAACCGACAGATAGACAGATCGACAGACAAACACAAAAAAAAAGTTTTTTTGTTATTAGTACCGTTTATACTTTCATATGCATTCAGTAAAAAGCTGTTATTTTGAAATTACAAACAGAAACTTCAGTTTTATTTATATGTACAGGTTTGCGTGCCGGGTTGCACCAAGTGCACTCTTAACGCCTTTTCCATTTTCTTTTCTGGATATCTGATACACCATCAGTTCAGTGGATAATCTTATATAAAGACCATTTTATTAGCATACAGTACTATAGTCATCAAGGTATGTAATCAGGACCTTACGAAATCGTATCTGTCTCAAACGGCCTACTCCCTCAGGCTAATATCTCGAGATACTAACATTACACAGTGTATATGAACCGCGTGATCTAGCATAAATCTGTCACAGATTACAGTGCTCAAGATTTATGATCCTTTACGCAATGTATCAGGTTTTGTCCTTTCATGAACCTATATCTAATAACAGTAGGTACATGAAGGATCGTTTTTCACCACCATGCAACCATATTTCAGTGGATTACTTAAACTTACCTACAGTGGCCCGAAAGTCGGACATCCAGTCTTGTCAAGTGGTATCGTATTACCCAGTACTAACTGGGTTGCGGAGGTCAGATAGGCAGTCGCTCCATGTAAAATACTGGTAAAACTGCATCCAGTTAGACTGGAAGCCGACCCCAACATAGCTTGGAAAAGGCTAGGCCGATGATGACTCTAAAACATTTTTTTAAATTAAACTATTGAGATGATTTTTTGAATTCTCAAGCAGGCGGTAAATTAGTCAGAAAGTTGAAGTTAGTTGACCGTTCCAGAACGTAGATTTCTATGGAGAAAACGGACAAGAAACTAAATGGACTACTACTAATGGATACTTAAATGATGACTTTAAAAGAGTTGGCAGAAACACCCTCCTAGTCATGGAAGTACTAACTACTAATATCCCAAAATGTATCACCTTCCTAGTCTTTTCCCAACCATATTGGGGTCGGCTTCCATCTTACATATTACCGGACGTACCTGAATACCAGTATTTTACATGGAGCGACTGCCTATTTGACTTTATCACAAAAATATTTCAAACAATGTCCATCAATATCCAACTCGTCGCTAAACGACAAATACTCCATAGCTGGGCAAAGTCGGCTAAAGTCAAACACATTACTCTCGCTATACCAACGTCACCTCGATGGCGGGGGCGCGACGGCTGCAGAATTTTTATCGCAACTTAACCCCTTGTGTCAATCTGAATGAAAAAAAGTTTCAACCAATCCGCGAGATGAATACTGAATCAATCGTCTGGTTCTGTGATTGTTTGAATCAATATTTGGGCTAGACGAGGTGGTCTTGGAACAAAAATTGCTTTTTTAGGGTCCCGTAACTCAATCGGCAAAACGGAACCCTTATTTATAGGATCACTTTGTTGTCCGTCTGTCTGTCTCTTTCTCAGAAATGCGTGTCGGTATCAAGCTGAAATTAATATACACGGGTCTGCTGCAGCAGCAGCTACCCCTCGGAGCAATGAAAAAATTAAACTTGTGAGTTGTGAGTCAACGCGACCAAAAGATATGACTGTTTATGTCACATATTATGCAATTTCACAAGGGAATCAAAACCTATAGGGTACTTCCCTTTGACCTAGAATCATGAAATTTGGGAAAAAGCAAGGCCTTACAGCAAAAACAAAGGAAAAATTCCAAAAAATAAAAAAAAGGTAAACAATTAAAGGTCAACTATGTATGTCACATAGTTGACTCCAATTAAGATATATAAGGTGTATCTATTCATACACAAAATCTTTTAAGGGGTCATTGTACTCATCATTATGAACAACTTTCACTATGGGACAACCCCAAATCGCGAAAAAAAATCAGCTGTTCAGTACATTTTGACGAGTCAATGCGGTCATATTGTAGGGAACAGCTGTTTTTTTTTTCGCGATTTCGAGATTGGTCCTATAGTAAAAGTTGTTCATAATGATAAGTACAATGACCCCTTAAGAGATTTCGTGTATGAATAGATAGACGCTATATATTTTTTTATATAATGGTACGGGACCCTTCGTGCGCGCGTCCGACTCGCACTTGGCCGGTTTTTTTTGTCTACTCACAATTTATTTTACTAGAGTTATTTTTGGTACTTTAACATATCTGGCGAAATGTGGGTGTACTATTGGGTACGTCTCTGCCTTACGAGTACCCTTCGGGGGAACAGGAGTCATGCATGTTATGAGTTTTTAAAGGTGGACCATCCTTCTTGATATTAGAACCTTCTAAGAACCAACTCACCCTATTTTGAATCGGTTAACAGTATATTATACATACATAGGGCAAATTCCTCTTCTTATATCCTGTAAATCGATTCTGTACTTCAACCGCTTCGTAACACGGTTTATTTTCCCCTATAAGTATGAAATTAGCATGGATGTGCTCAACATGAAAATGGCAACTAGGTACTGGAAAGCTTTTTGTGAAAACTCTATTATGGAATTAACTATTATTGACCAACTGTCTTGTACAAACGGCTACACATCAAGCTATACATTTCCAGTATAAGCTGACCTCGCATTGTACGGAAATCCTAAACAATGATACAATGTGTAGCCGCGTGTACTTATAAACACAGAAGTGACTAAATTCTATAATCATTTCTAAAACCTTGTTCAAGCAATGCCAATCACCTGCTTTTGTTTACCCCATTGTCCAGTGCCAGCAAAGGTAAATCAATCTCCCACGACCGACGCGCGGGGCACAGCGGCGACATCTCTGGGCAATAATTAGAACCCCATTAATTACCCCCTTCCGCCCCTCCCACCCCTGCGGCATGGGACGTTACGGTGTAACCGAGGTCATGAGGTCACGGGAATAAAGGAAAGATTAGGGATGACCTTATGGGCCTGTGGACGGTGAGCTATGGGCTAGCTCGCCGTCCGTCCGTCTTATGACGACAGGCCGTGTCGACGGCGCGTTCGTGTTCCACGCGCGCCTCAAGGAGAGTCAGCAAACAGGGAGGGGTCCGTAAGGACCGACGCCTGCCAGGGTTGCGGGACTGTTCGAAAGAGATACCGCGGCCCTGGAACACAAAGGGCAAAGGAAGGAACATGGATGGGTTTTAGTAAGTAAGTCTGACACTCCCTCCTGCTCAGCCCAGAGCGGGAGGGGTTATTTGATGATTCCCCACCGGTAAAAAAAAAAAAAAAGATGGGTTTGACCTTATAGTTTGCATTTGGGTACTCCCTGTGAGGCATGTCATAAGAAAAGTCGAATATGTTGGATAACAGCCGCACGGGTCGATCTTTAGGTTAAGCCGCCCTTGCCTAGGACGGTCCGTGGATTCCACCCACCACCCATTACATACCGAGCATACCGAGTTTCCTCCGTGCCTAGAAAACCACGGCTGTCATTTGCAGATCTTTGCCTGTCGTTGCATGTGCAGTGGCCCGAAAGTCTGATAACCAGTCTTAGCAAGGAGTATTGTATTACCCAGTACTAACTGGGTGTAGAGGTCAGATCTGGTTAGACTGGAAGACGACCCGAACATAGTTGAGAAAAAGCTAGGCAGATAGATGATGGGTCTAAGAAAAGCGTCAGACCAAAAATTGCTTGAGAGGTGATAATTTTGCTTCGAAAAGAAGTGAACCGCTAAATGTTATGTATGGAAGCCAAGACGTGCTGCGTCGACCACAGATGATGAGTCTAACGACCATGTTTTCTGACAATTCATGAAGGCGGAAAAGTCTTTTCTTTTTAAGAAGACAGCGAACCATTTTTCATTCTTTGACAGTATTTAACAGTGTTTATGTTAAACGGTGGGAATGGGCCTTAACAATAAGTGTAATAGGGAGGATATGACCAAGGTAGCCGAACTAATTTAGTCAAGAAAATCTTTAAGATCATTGGTTAGGTATTGAAATATAGTGTATGTGAGTTTAACTTCGACGATTTTAATAGTCCATTTAGATTTCATCTTAAACACGTTTTCTTCTAAATTCGGAATCTTTGTTTGTTTCTCTTCATTAAACCAAGCACTGTCGCTATCTTTCATAAAAGCCCATCCACACGAATCGTACCGTAGCGATTCGCTAATGAAGATATTTGGGGCAGTACGCTATCTCATTGTCAATAAATAATGTCGCCCGCCCCTGCCCGAGGCGCTCTCTTCCGCCCCGGTCGTACACGCCACTTTTGTAACCTCTTTTGTTACGAAATCGATATGAACACACCCCTTTAGCGATTTAAAACGCCAAGATATAATCTGGAACACCTTAATAACGTACAGGTGTTCTGATTGTGGTGTTTAGTCGGTTCAGTTTTGGTGTAATTTACTTATTCGTACGCTGCTCCCGAAAGCCTATAAACGCGGCTACTAAACAGATCTTCGAGTATGTTCCCATAAAACTGGGAATAAGTGAAAATAGATTTCTTTTATTAATTAGTACAAAAAACAAAAAAACCCATAAAGATATGGTAATTGTGATTGAATCAGAAATGAAGACATCCGTAAGAGCCAAACTTAAGTGGCAAACTTAAGTGGCAGTGGGCCGGGCACATTGCTCGCAGAACGGATGGCCGATGGGGCCGAAAAGTTCTGGAGTGGCGACCGCGAACCGGAAGACGTTGCGTTGGAAAGCCTCCCACTAGGTGGACCGATGACCTGGTGAAGGTTGAGGGGATTCGCTGGATGCGAGACGCACGGGACCGGTCAGTATGGCGACACTTGGGGGAGGCCTATGTCCAGCAGTTTACGTCTTTCGGCTGAAATGATGATGATGAATTTGGATTAGTCCGTCTGATGCGAGATGTTTTAAGCTCTAAGATGCTTTGATTTTTTTTCGGATACCTATCGTTTTTGGCTTACGAGGGCAGTACGTTTTGTTCACAGAATAAAAAAGGAAAAACCTTGTTGTATAAGCACGTACCCTGCACTAAACATATTTTAAGAAGACAGATCCAGTAAACCACCACATTCATTGCAAGAAATGTTGCATAGTTCCCACAATTTGCATATAACATTCTCAGAGACTGCCTCGCTAAAAAGGTCCTAAGTATGTCTTGTATGCGTTTGCACACGATCCACGAGTGGATAGAGTCATAAAATACACGTAAGTTATGGGAAAGTAAGATTTTTGATCCTAATACACTGCAGGAGCTCAGGTATAAAAACCTAAGGGTTCCCTTAATCGTAAAATAGCTTTGGCTCGCGGTTGCTTTCCGCTTGAAAAAGTTCTCAAATGCTACCCTTAGCACTTGGTAACTAAAACATCACGCCTTTACAGGCGTTACCCCCCGGAGGGTTAGGCAGAGGTGTACCAAAGAGTTCAATCATTTTACCAGTTGTTTTTTAAGTCCCATGTAAAAGGAGGCCGGCCTATTGCCATCAACCGACCGCAAATCCAGACACCATGGCTGCTACTGAGATATCCTTGATGTTAAAATCCATAACACTGCTTACTCGCCACTCGGTAACTTTTTATCAATGAAATAATTCTTTGGCTTCTTTTTCGTTAGGTTATAAGTACCTAACCTGCCAAGCAAGTGATAATGATACAATACGCACATTAATCCAAAGATCAGAGGGTCGTGCCTTGGGTTCGAACTCGGGACCTATGACTTGGCAGTCCGATGGTCACACCACTAGACTATCACTGCTTTTTTTGAAATAATTTATGCAATCAGATCATTACTTCTAGACAATACTTCTTACAGCCAAACAATCATTTTTATTTCTTTTTTTTAGATTAGCGATACGTCGTTCAACTTCAGCTTTTGCTCAGGCTCTAATATTGTTACAATCTACGGTCAATTTATTTCGTCACCGCTCCTCATAATTAGTTCCAATCCTACAGTATCGGTCCTTGTAAGTAGATGAAATCGAACCATCGGCCGCGTGCCTCAGTTTTTGCGTCAAACCTTTTCGGTGCCTTGTTTTTTTGCGTCGGCGAACTTGGCTCAGTAGCTCAAGTCGCAAGTGGATGCAATTTATGACGTATTCCGACGCATCGCGAGTGAGACATTACATTCCTTTTAAGTTATAACTGCGCTCAAGCTTTTTCTCGTTTGTTAGTTGATTTTGCGTTTTTTTTTTCGTATTGTGTCGGATTCTTAGATGTGCCTTTTTCTGCTTTTCTATAAGTGCGCTTGATCGCCATGCTGATCAGTATCCTACTCAATCTTGTATATAACTTTCTACACGATCTGTATTTTTTTATATTCAATTTATTACTACTTCGATTAGGATTCCGTTGCACTGTCTGTGCGAAAATGCGGTGGCTTTTGTACTAAAAAGTAAGTTTGGTAAAAGTTTTCATTGGTCCTGTGGCAGATAGATGATCGACAGATTCACCGTCGGATACGGAATATGCAAAACACACAGTTCAGTCCAGGGAACAAACGTACATTTGTACAAGGGAGCGACGTGAGCCGGACGTGATTATTGTGGACAAACAGCAAGGATGTGGTTTAAACACATGACTTTTGTTTGCTCATTGATGGCGTAATCCATGGAACAAGAACGAGCGCATGCTTTGGAGACTATTTAGGTTGGCTGTAACAAATTTGTTAGCCTTTTTCTATCGATACTTATAAAATCGTTTGTCCTGACTGACTATCAACGCACAGCTCAAACCACTGGACGGATCCGGCTAACATTTGGCATACAAATAGCTATTATGGCGTAAGTAAGCACTAAGAAAGGGGTTGAAAGTTTGTATGGAAATCCGTCACCGGGCGAAGCTAGTGCGGGTCGGCTAGTCGTGTATTTGCGTCTGTTAACACGAACAGTGTCATTGCATTACTCTCGTGCAAGCTTTCACCACCGCGCTCACTGAGAGCAAAAACAAGTGCGAATATAAGATTGAAATCGATACGAGCAACAATAGCTCACGAGCACAAACTTGAGTGCAATCCCACGGTCTTGTACTTTGTAATTATTTTCACTACATATAAAGCTGCAATTATCTTCAATCACACTTCGTTAGGAACGAATCTGGTGTTATTAACACTTTGTAGGCTTTTTACCCGCGAACCAATCGCCGCCGCCGCCATTTGCCGTAATTACTCATAAGATGGCGGAACAAGATGGCCGACTTCATTCACCGGTTTTTGTAGTGATTTTATGTTTTAATTGTAATTAGCTTGTACGGTGCGCCGGCGTGAAATAGATCATTCATTTACACGTAGTTACTTATAATGGTGTTGTATGGTTGATTTTATGGGGATTGAGTTCTGTGTGGAATCTTGTTAATTATATCAGTCTTATTTCGCAATAAACTAGGGTACATGCGTTTAAAATAATAACGGGCAAGTATTCGTTTGCCAGTAGACCAGTACATAAGGTATAAGCAGCTGTTTCTTCTGAATTTACGTTCCTAATTAGATCTACAAAACAAACTTGTCTTGTTTTGACTATCGGAGTCAAACCATTTCCTTCATCTGTAGATCAATTGATTTTATAATCTTATAAGTAGTTTTGGCTCCATCAGATACTTTTTGAGCTGGTAGCAATTTCGTAATCATAGGAAAAACACCATTTTGTTTAATTTTCGATATTCAACTTTTTCCTGCACAACTTTAACGACTATGTAATTTCAAATTAAACTATAAAAATAATTAATTATGGAAATAACTAAATCAACCTATCTCTACTTTCATTACGCACCTAACATTAAATTAATCGATATGACAGCAAAAAAGGGGTTAAAAACCCGTTAAACTCGAATTACACTTTAACAAACATTCCTTTACAGCAATTAATGTGTAGTGCGGTAACTACGGTATCGTTTATGCGTAGTTAAGCAGATGCGAGCGTAAAAAGACGGCTTAGCATCCTTGCGATTATGTCATTACAGAACAGTAAAAAATTAAAGGGCATTAGAGTATGCGATGATATAGTGCAATTAAATATGGCGGCAAAAACCGAAGCGCGTTCGGGAGTAGTCGGCGCGCGATCGCATTGCCGAAATGTTCGTGCGCCCGCGCTTCGTAGCGATTGACGGGAATTTTCTTTTTCGTTCACGGTTTTCGAGTGTCCTTTGGACGATCGAAAGAGAGTCTTGAGCTTAAGACGTCATTGCTTTTGAAGAGCCGATCTAGATCTATGTGAAACTGATCTTAGAAGAGACGCCACTTTCTCTTATTTCTGTAATTTGCATTCGTAATTCAGTTTCTAAAAATACGAACAAATGTATGTGGAAAAAATACTTATCTATGCACAAGGTACAGACACACCTTCAAAAACTGAAATGATATTATTCTTTCAATTGTGTGTGCCTATTTGTCATTCTAAAATGAACTTAATAACCAAAAACTAAAATAACCTATAAGTTTTTAAACTGACATGGTCACTAACATTATCATAAATACTGAAAACGGGATAAATTGGGATATATTTTGGAAACAAGGATTTGAACAAACGCTAGTGTGTTTTGAGAAACTATTATTGTAGCTTACTCTCTTCTTCTTATCCGGTACGCTCTTGACAGAGTGGTCGTGATCGTTAAGTACTCGTAGCAGTATTGGAAGGGGCAGATGTGATACACTTCACGATATTTCGCCACCGCTGCCTGCTAGAGGTCATCCTGCTGCATTCTCTTTCATTTCGCAGCCCAAGACCGAAATTTCCCACACATTTGCTGTACTCAGCAGCGTTTGCGCCGATTTTCGAATTAAAATCACCCATGATTAAAAGTATCTCTCAAGTTGGGGATTTTTTCGATTGTTGCCTGTAATTCTTTGTAGAAACTCTCCAGAACGGAGGGTAGAGCTTCACTGGCATATGCCTGTATTAGGTTTAGGTTTACAGGTGACGCTTTGAGTTTCATTGACATAATGCGGTCGCTAACTGCTTCATACCCCATCACACTGTTATTTTCATGCTTGGGAATAAGAATTGCTACTCCGTTTTGGCTGTTGTCATCGTTGCCGGAAAAGTAGACTGCATGGGTGTCGGTAAAAAAATGCCCGTTGTTTCTCCAGTGGGTTTCGGCTAGTCCACAGATGCATAAACCACATCTGGTAACTTCCTTCTCTACGATGCAAAATTTACCGGGTTTTAGCATGCCACGAACATTCCACGTGCCTATCTTCTGGATTTTCCGCAACTTGAGGGAATTTCCAGTAGCATTATTTCCATGCGGAGCCTTGTCTCCTACTCCATCATGGCCGGTAGTCCATTTCCCACCGATCGCCCCGGACGCGGCGCGGCGCCGCTCGCTAGGCGGTTCGCATGGCAATCGTGATCCTTCTGTGTCTACTTTCATAACGATTTTCTCGGGAGGTTAGTTGCAGTGGTTTCCCGTTGCCTTTTGCACCAGATATTTTAGGGGTTATTTATACCCCAAGGACCCTGTAGCCTCTTCTGACCTCTGGTCAGGAATGTGGTTATACCGCCACTGCTCGGTCGCCATTGCCTCGTCTGTTATCTAGCAGGGGGACCACGGTATAGGAATACCGCCGCGGATGATGTATTGTCCGCGCGTGCAGGTGAGGTTGACGGTTGGGGCCGGAAAGATGGTTTATCCGTTCTCCCCCATTACTCCCCCTGTAGCTTACTAGTTGACGGAAAAGGTTACAACTGTAATTCCTATTTACACCACTTACTAAAAATAACCTTATTATACAGGTATTTGCGTGTCAGTGTGCTAAACCCGTAGACCTCGTGACATCCAATCGTTAATCAAACTCTTAGCTAGCCAAAGTTGCTAAATTAGAGCCTGTAAAGTAAATGGTGCAGTTAATGGCTACATCGTCGCTATACAACGTGTAACAGAAAGAGTATAATCATATGGAAGAGTGTGGTACGGACCATCAAACTGAACAACTTTCTCTATGGGACTACCATCGTAATCGTAAAAAAGTAATCAGCTGTCCCATACATTTGGGTCGAGTAGGTGTTGAAATTTTGTATGGGGCAGTTGTTGGTTTGCTCTTAAAGAAGACCACACTTTTCTATTACACGCTGTATAACTTCATATTTTGGTCTCATTGAAGTAGGTAAGATTAAATTAATTAATCCATACTTCCATACCTATATTATAAATGCGAAAGTAAGTTTGTTTACCTAGTTATCTTTTCACGCCTAAACCACTGAATCTATCATACTGAAATTTTGCATGTATATCCAGTATAAGCTGACCTCGCATTGTACGGAAATCCTATACAATGCGAGATCAGCATAAACTGGAAATGTATAGCTTGATGTGTAGCCGGGTGTACAGAAACGGACATAGAGTAGTACCTGTCATCCCGAAAAAAAGTACTGTTCCCGAGGGAAACAACAATAACGTTGTTATGAAAATAGATGGCGCCACGTGTCTTTCGAATCATGATAGAATTTTATTATTACAAGCAGTGTACAACCCGAATTGATTGTCAAATTCTAAATTAACGCGAACGAAGCCGCGGGCAAAAGCAAGTAAAATAAATAAATAAAATAAATAAATATCGCTGGACATTACACAGAGCGCCATCTAGGTGCCACACTAAGTAACGAGGCTTGTGTCGTGGACACCAGATAGTTGATACTACTACATAGATACTTTTTTTTTTGTAAATACATACTTATTATACATATAAACATCCATGAGACAAGTGCAAGCAAAGTATCTCTTATTGCAGTTCAAGTACTGCGATAAGAGATGGTGCTCGGATGAAGTGCTTTGACGGAGGCTCAGAAGCTTAAAGAGCGATGGTGCGTAGCATTTTAAACATCAAACGCACCGATCTAATGCGCAACAACCTGATACGCTCCAAGACAGGCATTGCCGATGATGGGTCAGGACAGATGGGCCAGAATCGTCACACAGTGGGTGCCTGAAGATCGTCGTCGTCATCGAGGCAGGTCCAAGAACCGCTGGCATGCCGATTTGGATTCGTTCCTGACTATAGTTGGCCGGAGAAGGCAAAACACAGGGAAAACTGAAAAGAAATGGGAGAAGAGTTTTCCCAGCAGTGGGACAGAACAGGCTAATTAAAAGAAAAAATATAAGTGGTGGTACAGTCCCAGTTCGGTAGTAGCGCATTGCACAAATATTCTCTTTGCGTCTGCGCGCGCCGCCCGGTACCGATTTATCATTTGTTTGAAATTTTATCAATCTGTATCGAGATCAGATTGGGTACATCATTGGATCGTTATTTTGGTTAAAATTGATTTTAATTAATGAATATTTTGGGTTTTAATCTTTAGGTTTAATTTTGTCTGAAACCTGTTGGGTGCCATGATCTTTACTTAGGTATGCCAATTTTTTTGTGTATGTGTCATAATAAAGACTTAGCGTATCGTTTTTTTTGTAATGTTAGAGATGTATGTGTGTATGTGTCTTGTAGATAAAATAAAACATCAAACTTGAAGTCCCCAAAGGGATAGGCAGAGGTGTGCACCCACATTCCGACAGTTATGTTTAAATCCCATGTAGCGAGTCAGAATAGTAATACTATGGAAGTAGCTATACATTTATTTTATTTTTCACTAAAACCCTGTTTGTTACGATTTCTTAACTTACTAACATAACAGCTCTGTTGCATTAATAGGAGGAACTGACCGCAAGGTTTTCCGGTTTTATTCAACTTGTGTGGGATGTGGAGCAGCTGGAACAATTCCATTACACGTATATAGTGCACTGTGCAGTCATCATCCCCAACGTTCATATTATTGTTATTGTAATGAATTTCTATTAAGATATCTGTTCTAATGTCTAAGTAATTGCATATTAGGTATGTCCTGTTTTGCATAGGGATTATAGACATTATATTACATAGGTAGCGAATTATGATTTCGTTTTGCAGCTGTTACCGTATAGGAATTTGTTTTTTTTTTTTCACGAAATACCTATTCAATAAACATAAACAATACAAAACAATTAAAATCCAACCAGTTCTTCAAGCACGTGTACCTTTTATCAGCAAATGAAAATGTTTAGAATGTAGTTGATATTGATGTTAAAAATATAATCGGCTTTAAAGTAGCAAGGAACAAGATTTTTATAATCCTTCCAGAAGTAATTTTTAAAATGCCCTTTTTGCTATTCTGCTTACAATTAACCGCTCCATTGCCCAGTAGAAATAGCTTCTGCCTATTAGCATGGGCGATCTCGTAAAAATGTAACTGTCATCTAATTTAAATTAGAAATTGCTTGAAAAATATTATTTCCTACATCGATTGAAGATAGGATCGAATAGTTATGCTAATGCGTTAACTGGGACGGTTTTATTTTTCCGACGGCTTCTTTGAACCTACTTTAACCAAATGGTTAGATTATCGCGAGTACTTGCACCACCTACTTAGCTAATATTTGCAAAAAAAGCAATCGGTAATTCTTTATAGAAAAGCGTTGAGTAACAAGCGTTATTTATTGAAATTAATAGTTGTAGGCCATACATTATGAATAGGTAATGCTTTATGTTACACCTTTTTGCATATAAAACGACCTTTCTATAAGTTTTTCTGATAGTAACAAAGTGCCAACCCATGTAATCCTTATTAGCTACTTTGTATTTTCTTCTTTTATGTACGAATAAACAGAGAAGTACACAACTTATTGGCCTTACATCCTTTATTTACTAGACCTTCTAATAAATAAAGATTTGTATGGTCAATTCTCAAGTCAACTTATTAAACACTGCGCAACTTCGCCTGCGTCACATAAGAGAGAGAGAGGGAGAATGCGCACGCGGTACTTGATCATTATTTTACTGCGGAGTTTCGCTAACCCGTTAAACACAGGTAATTCCAAAGAACAATATTAGTCAACGAATACCTTTTTAATCAACCCTCCGCCTGCGACACACATTAATAATAACTTCAATAAGACTAAAATAGCCGATAGCCGCTCTATTAACCCATATACATCAGTATGTTTTTCTTACCCACAATGCACATAAAAGATAAATTTCACACTCGAAGAGAATCAATTTAAATTCTTTATAACTATAACTACGAACATTAGTGCGTTTTGTCGCGCCATTTTAATAGGTAACTGGTTGCCCTATTATGCCCAAAAATGGTGGGGTTTTAATAAAATGTGCAGGGTTGCCTGCCTATTGCATGTCTCGGTCGTAATCAGATGGAATGAGGTAAAATATCATGTGTTTTAATAGTAATTATTATTGGTAGTTTCTGTTTCTGTAATTGGTTTATTTTAATTTTATTTACTTAATTAATAATTGACTGGCACTTAATTTTTGTTGTTAGTACAGTTTAATGAAGATGACAAATGTCACAGGAAGTTTAGTTTGTTCTTGTTTGTGTTATTTATTTATTTATTTGAAAAACTTTTAAGTGTTCGAAATGTTTACCATACACTATTATCTTGTTATTAAAATACCACTTAAGTAGCTTTTAAATTGGTTTTATGATTTTTGTTACTTCAATAAATATAGACTGTATTAATTTGATATTGAATACTTGCAGTCTTGTATTTTGGAGGACAGACGCCAGCACAACCACTACAATCTGTTTAATTTCTTGAATAGATTTTTAACTTTATCGCTAAAGCATTAGGTTCAAGGTTTATTGGGAAAATTTGTCAATTTCGGGACAATTAAATATAGGTATTCTATCTGCCAACCTAACTTAGAATACAACAATACTTTATTTTTAATGTCTTTGAAACAGCCTCCATTCTGTAATTATCCAATCTCTTGTTTATACTAAAAACGCGCCATCCTTCCTCAAGTGAATGCACCATTAACATTCTTCCACCACACTGGAAAACCAATAAATCAGGCAACTGGCAACGATAGTAGGTAACTATGTAAGCGTTTATCTTGCTATCTAGTCTCACATGTTTTCCTACTTAATCTACGTGCCTAATTTCAACTATTTTCTACTATAGTAATTTTACATCCAGCAGTTTAGGGTTAACGCTAGTTATTTTGGTTTTTGGATTAGGCTAGGTGGTTTATTCATGAACCCTGCTTTAAATTAAGTGATGATGGAGTAGGTGACGTCTGTTAATCATACATTATGACGTTTATTTATGCAATGTTTTTTTATAAACCCCGAACTGTAAATTATTATTATATTGCAAGCAAGTCGTTTAAAATACTCCAGTCTCCTAACTCAATAGCAACTATAGTTATTTATGTCAATTTTAAAATTATTAATAACCAGCGGTTCTGAAAGTAGAATCAATTGAAGATAAAAACCCGGCCAAGTGCGAGTTGGACTTGCGCACCGAAAGGGTTTCGTAGAAATTTGTAGGTATTTTGTTATTAAACTACATATTTATAGTTTTCAGATTTTTTCCTGTACATGTGCTGTAAGACATGGCTTCTTGCCAAATTTCATGATTCTAGGTCAATGGGAAGTACCCTATAGGTTTTGTTTCCCTTGTGAAATATGCGACATGAACGGTCATATCTTTTGGTCGCGTTGTAGTCAACACGACCAAAAGCAAACCTGAGTTTTTAATATTAATTTCAGCTTGATAACTCCACGAGTCTAAGAAAAAAGGCGGATAGACGGAACCCTAAGAAGTAATGTTTATCGTAAACAATTGAAATAACATTGAGTTATATATGTTCATAGAGCGTTTTCGTTGCGTTTGTTAAATTGATTTCGACGAAAATTTATTGAAATTCGACAACTAAACATGACTCTATATTAGAGTTAATATTTTAGAAAAGTCAGACCGAAGATTGTTAGCAATGATACTTTTATAACTAAAAACACAACTTGAAAATGTATTTTATTATTTGTTTTTTTTTCAAGTTAAGGTACCACAACAAACCATCGTGGGTTTATGTAGTGGTATGCCCAAGTGGTTTTGACCCAAGTTTTCTATTTAGGCTAGTGTTGACAAATTCACTGGTCGTGATCAATGATCAAGAGTCTAATTATAATTGAAGCGAAGCAATCAAGGGTGTAAAACTAAAACTGTACACTGTGTGTGTGTAAAACTGGACACTCCAGCCGATTGTTAAGTGTACAGTTCACTATTATCTACCACAGTACATCCAAAATCCCACATGCGCAAGAGCAAGCCCCTACCCCAACTATACATTAAAAGAATGCTGTCTCCGACCCCAGTGACCTCAGCGAGGTCAATACCCACCACCGGTAGCAACAATTAAACTTTCATAATGAATGGGACAACGTATACTTAAACAGTAAGTAGTACAACTTTATCTTCTAATTAAATGTTAATAAACAAAAACTGCGGGGTTAGGTTGTGGTTGGTGTAAGGAGGCAGCGGTTAGCGGGTTGCTTGTGAAAATGGCAGTCGTCAGACAGCTCGTTTTTAACAAATCAATATCGATCTGTATGTATTTGTATACTAATTTTTGCCATCAGTAATGCAGTCTATAGATTTTCGATAGACCCTTTACGTAAAGCCACCCATGAGAGCATTTGTCTCTTATCTGCAAAGTGGGAGAAAAAGTGTAGGGCTCTCCGAAAACGGTGCTAAAAACAAATTATGTGTGTCTATGGCAGCCCAATTGCCCTTCAAATATGACAGCTAGCAGTGGATCCTGAAGATATGTGAAGTGAAAGATTTTGGACGTGCCCTATTGTCTTTTCTTTCAAATGCGAGCCCAAAAAGACAGGTGATGTGTTTTAGGATACAGTTATTTTCATCAGTAAACTGTAATGAACTAGGTAGCGGCTAGAGCACAAATATAGCAAACGATGTAAAAGTAGGGTTCCATCCGACCGATCAATACTTTACATAATTAGCAATCAGCTGTTTGTCATGCAATACGACGCTCCCAAACCACAAGCGTACGCGTTGAGCGCCCGCTCCGCTCGGCCGGCGCAGACCGACTGCGACAAAAACTGACCGGACCTGTTGTAACGGCCTGCGCCGGCGCATCGCCCTGTACACCTATAGGGCTGTTAGTGCGAATTTGCATCGCCTTAGATTCAATTAGAGATTAAATTGAACTCGGTTTTTTATTCGATTGATCTCTTCGTTAATTTGAAAAGTCTTTATAAATGAGTTTAAGTTGAGAGCTCGTAAGTCAAGCTAAACGATGGCGGCGGCTGTGGATTGTATATCATAATGATATGAATTATCATCTCGGTACAGGTGGTTGCTTAGAATATTAAATATCATCCCCTTTTAAAAACCTATTAAGGCGGTATATGTCATTTTTTGCGCTGGCAGAAAATATGGGAAGTTGAAGCGTTGAAAGGCAAAAAACATCATAAGGAATTTTGACGCAAGCAAATATGTTGTGTGTGTTATAAACTTACTCGTAGTTACTCCTTCTTGCTTTAGAAGATCGAATCGAAAGTTAAAAGATCTTCAATACCTATAAACGAAATTTTATTGTAAGAAGTTGGTCTCAATAACTCAATAGAACAGTCGTTCAAGGGGTATCTAACATCTCTATACCCATAATTCCGCCAACAAAACTGTTACACTTTAGCGATTTTTATGAAAATCAGTTGCAATTAATTAAATAAGCGTTCGCGAGCCGGCCACGTATTAATTGCCGTATTGATGAGTTATGATTGTTAATTAGTGATTACACCGGGCTGGTCGCGCGCGAATGAGCGCCCCTACTCATGTGGGTCACATGCACTTAGTATTGTGTTTGGCGTTGGTACTCTTATTATATTCTTTTTATGATATTGATACTCTTAGGACTTATGCGCCAACCCGCACTGGGTCCACGTGGTAGACTATGGCCCACTCCCTCTCGCAGAGAGAATATCCGACACCCAGCAGTGGGAACGTTACAGACATAGAGACTAACTATTTCGTCGTTTTAGCTTTGATACTCTTAGTCTGGGGTGACTGCAATCCAGATAGAGAGACTGCCTGGGTCCTTAACCTGTCATTGACTGCAAGGCAATAGTTTTGGTTGGCGTATTGGCTACGAACTATAACTATAAGAAGAACAGGCAAAATCAGCGAATTTCTTTTCCAGAAACAAGGGACATGGTAGTCTGGTGCAGGTCCCAAAACTAAGTAGAAACTATAAGCATGACGAATATGACTATGCTTATCATATAATTATTTGGCTAATGCCGTGGATATGATGGTTAGAGGGTAATGATCCCTATGGTATTACCTATATTTGTATATAATAGGACTAGCAAAAGACAAACCACACCCTAAGGACTTCGAAGGTCAATTTAGTACAGTTTGCACAATAGGAAACCTCACTGTACATACCTAGGAATAAGATAAAGGTTTCAGGACCAATAAAGATAAAAAATAAAGTAATACTATCGGAACAAGGTGTAGACTGTAGAATTTAGAAATAATCTAGTGACTTTTTGACGGAAATGATACTGTGGTCAGAAAGCAAACACTGTCGGAAAGCATAGCAGGAATAATGCTAGGAAAGAACTAGCCGCTTCGCTTGAATACTTATTTGCATATCTTGTTTATGAGTCCTCTTTCTTTCCTACTCTTGTAATTAACTTTTTATTGTGAAATCCACGACTATAGTACTAAGTAATAGGTATAACAGGCGGAACTGAAGTATTTCTTCACGGAGTTTTTCGGTTAGATATGGGAAAGACCAGAGGGTCTAGAGCCTAGACCCCCAGGTCTTTCCTTATTGCTATTTAATGATAGAATAAATAGTGTAGGCCCGAGAAAATTCATGCATTCTATCAGCAATAACGATGCTGGCAACGTCATATATGGATTGGATGAAAGTTGTTGCCAAAATTTAAATCGCTTTGAAAGCGATTGTCAACTAGCTAATCGCATCTCTCTCGCGCCGAGCTGTGTCTGGTCGATAGAAGCCGCCTGGCTTCTATCGACCAGACACAGCTCGGCTTAGATCAGAGACAGATAGAAGAAAGAGAATATTCGCTGTTGTTGGACAGTACACAGTATTTACCAATGGTATTTACACTGTAGATAGTTTTTTTGTTTACAAAATGAGCCTGCCGTTGACCACGATTTAGCCTGATGGAAAGCAATAGATGAGGTCTATGATGGAACGAGCGTGCCTAGAAGATGCCTGTCCACTCTTGCTTTGAAGGCAGGCGGGTTAAACAGATGCCGGCAGAGAATTCCACACTTTGGCATGTGGAGGAGAAGCGCTGAGTACGACTCGTCGGGATTTCAACCAAGTGTGGATGGTACGCCGCAGAACGTCTGCTAGTGCGGTGGTAAAAAGGTGATGGTGGGATCAGGTCGTGGAGCTCCTTCGCACACTCTCCGAAGTACAGTCTGGAGAAGACCGACAGGCAGGCAACATTACGCCGGTGAGCCAGGCTGTGAAGTGTAGCTACCAACGTCTCGTCCCCTATTAGCTCTGCGTTCCACCGAGTCAAGTGCAGCAAGCTAGTATTTTGCTGAACCATTCCACAAGTGACTGCAATACTCTATACAGGAACGGACCTGTGTTTTATACAAACTTAAAAGCTGTCTAGATGTGAAGTATCGCCTTACCATTCAGGATGCCCAGCTTCTTAGCTGCGGTCTGAGCTTTTGACTCGATGGTTGAGCCGAAGTTGAGATCCGAGGCCAACTCCATGCCCAAAAGCTGTAGGCGGTCGGTAACTGGTACAGATGTACCTCGGAAAGAAGGAGATAACTGAAATTGGCTCCTTTTAGCAGTGAAAAGGCACGCCTGTGTTTTTAGAGCATTGAATTTGACCAGATTGTCGTCACCCCACTGGGAAACGAGATTTAGGGTCAAATTCATTCGCTCCACCATAGTGGGTTGTGTCAGAGTGCTCTCCTTTAGCCGTTTCTCAAACTCCTCCTCAGCCAGCCCTTGTGTCACGGGCTGGGTTTTACCTTGGCCAGAGGCTTAGCGTTGCTATACAACGTGGCAACGCCGTCAGTCTCTTGGGGACACCAGTTGACAGCGTTGAAGAGGAATTTTTGGACGGTATTTTTTAGTTTTTTTTTTTTAAGTTAGTTATACTTTGGGTTATTTAAAATTATAAGTGTATATAATATTGTAAAGTATAAGTCAAAGAGTAAAACCACTAAAATACTCAAACGCAATACCGAGTGGCATGTGATCGAGTGATACAAAACAACATGCAATCGATCGCGCACGTTATTGCGATTGCAATCGTACGCGAAATGTAGCGGTCACAGGCACACAGCCGCTGAAGCGATTGAAGCGAGACATTAAGACCTCAAGAGATACGAGAGATCGATTTGGGCCAGATTCTTATCTGTGTAACTGTAAATATGGACTAATGTTATAAAGTAAGCAAGCTGATTTTTTTTTTCTGCTAAGTAAGCAAGCAATTTGATTTTGCTGAGCTAGGGAGCTTGATATCTGGAAGAGTTTTTATACCGGATGGTACTGAATTTGATTTAGGCTACAATTTGATTGGCTCAGCGCTGTAAAATCTTCTTTCGTCTCAATCTTACGTCCCAATTCCCTGCCATTGACATAACCTAATATTTTTTTATTTTACTGATGCCTTAAAGAGATGAAATATCGTAAACATAATTTTCCCCTAGGTAATTATTATTTTTTGTTTTTACTTGTCTTTTAACAGGGTGAAAGGGACACCGACGTTAAAACTGTTACCACGTATTCAGTACTGTACCAATCTGAACCTCCCAAGACAGAAAATTTTCAAAAACAGCTGTACACGGTCAAATTGTATGGAACAGTTGGTTTTTTTTAAATACCCTAGAACAATTTATATGGAGACTGACGTGGTTATAGCGTTCGGTGTCGTTTCCATCCTGTATACATTACATATCTTCTTTTTTCGTCGTTAGAATTTTACAATTACAATTAGCAATTCTACTTCATCCAGATAGCATCTTTATTTTCTACGAATCACGTCTTACGTTTCTTCTTAACTAATTTGTACCAACGAGAAGTATTTGTCACCTTTAATTTCTGCTGACTCCAAAAGAAAGCGTGGGTGTGAATAATTTCCAGCTAGGGTATTTCTGTAATACCCGGAGTTTCTATTAATAGCGTATTCGTATGAACATCTTACTTAGTTAGGTGCTTCGGTAGAAAGGTAGTCGCATGTCCTTTTCAAGATAATTACCTATCCGGCAGCTCGCTCTATGCACACATGAGCATTCTTACAGGATTCCGCATTGTGCAGGGCTGCTACATCAAGTGGAGGGTTCAAAATCTATGACGATTTTGACTTTTAAGACATGACAGTTTGTATTGTCTTTATTTACTCGTAGTTGGTATTTATTTGCAACTAGCTCTCGCTCGCGGCTTCGCTCGGATTTGACAATCAAATTGGGTTGTACTCTGCTCGTATTAATATTAATTAAATCATGATTTGAAAGACACGTGACGCCATTTATCAGAAAATTATTGGAACAGTACTTTTTTTCGGGATGAAAGGTATACACTATGTCCGTTTTTGTACACCTGACAACATATATGCAAAATTTCGGGATGATCGGTTCATTGGTTTAGGCGTGAAATGGTAATAAAAACTTATTTTCGCATTTGTAATATTAGTGTGGAGTATGGATGGATGATTATTAGTTTGTATTTTTATCACTTTCGTTACGGGTTCATGTTTGCTTGGACGTGGGACCATGAGTGGACGTTGTCGCCGTCAACCCAAACTTCCTAGCTTAATTATGGCAAAGTTCCTATTTAGCCAAAATCTATTTCTTCTGCTTCACGATTTACTGACACCTTCTAAATCTTACAAGTAACTGCCAGAAGAATGTTGTGGACGATGGATTTGCTGCTTTTAAGCAAAGGCTAATTTCAACATGACTTAAATAGTTTTTGATTAATCCAAATTAACTTATTGTTCAAAGTTGCTTTTGATGTTTTCCTTTAATTAAAAGTTCGTCCTCATTGTCATTATGTCTCTATTGTTAAAAAAAGAAACAGACATACATACATACAGGTCAAACACATAACCCTCCTTTTGGGCTTCGCCGCAGTCTTATAAAAAGAGGCAACATATTCGTCTGCTCTTGCGCCAGCCCTAGCCAACAGACGAGCTCTTTAGTATGGAAACTAGATGAAGCTTTTTCCATATCATTTGTACAACTAGCCGGCAGGGGATAGGCAGCGACTTGTTTTTATTTTGTGCTCAAGCTAATGAATTCTAAAATTGTTGTGTGCTAAATTAATGGCGTTTCCGCGTCGAATACTTAATGTCAGGAGTACTAGATGCCTGGTTTAGATACGTTCGCTTTCTAATTAGTTTCTAATTATAGGAAGTAATTCTGGTGTGTTGAGGGTAAATATTTTCAAAATGATTCTTTTCCAGCAGTGCTTAACATAAAAAGCGGTAGCTTGATATATTTAAAGATAAACCGAGTACTTTTATTTTTGAAACATTTGACTGAAAGAAGTCTGTCTCGTTGGTCAAGTGATCGCAATCACGTCTGCTGAGCATGAGGTCCCGTGTTCGATTCTCGGGTCGGGCAAATTATTATTGCATTTTAACATCAAGAATACCTCAGTTGCAGCCACGGAGTCTGGATTTGTGTCCGGTTAGTGGCAATAGGCTCTACCCCTATTACATGGGAATTTAACATAAATGGTGAAATGTGGGTGTAGTGTAACATTCACCTCTGCTGAACCCTTTAGGGATTACAGGCGTGATATTATAAATGTTGAATTAAAACCTGTTCAGCAACAAAACTCTCCCCTAACCATTTTCAAAACGTGATCACACTGGCTACGTAATTAAACATAACAATTACCTACTTATTACTTTAATGCTTGATTGCAATTAGCCCAGGCTAATTATATGCTTAACACATTCGAGTCCACCCCAGTTTCATAGTGCGCATGTGCCATCCCACCATACATATTGCAAGTGGACCCTCCAGGTGGGTCACTGGCATTACGTTTGCGGTAAAGTGAACCCACCTGGAGGGCTCTCGGCATTAGGTTTGAGATTAAGATTTAAAACCCTAAAATAAGTGGTAAAATAGAATTTTCAGGGGGTATTATCGCTATATTTGCTATCTGTGGGGGTAATTTCATGCCCTAGTAGGGTAGGGGAAGTGCAATAATCAAGAAATAATAAAAAATTGAAAAAGTAAAATCGCCCGCTCTGATCCCGTGACAGGGGTGTTCAACCTTTTGTGAGATTTTCATGCATTTTTTTTTAAATTTAATTTACGTAGTCGCAATTATTGTTACTTTTAGATTTTAATAAATAACATTTTAAAACTTTTGAATGATTACAAACATTGCATTTGCATTTGTAGGTAGTTTATTTGACAGTTAGTTTTGTGTGAACCACCCAGTAACTCTTGTAATACCGGATTATATTAGCTAGCGATACTCCGCAGCTGTGATGGATATCGATATCTTAACATAATAAACCGAACAAAAAACGGATTTGATGACATTTTGTTAGGTTAACGACCATAAGTAGTGCAGTTATTTTAAATACAACATCGATTTAAATCATAGATGTGCCGTTGCCGTACTTCGCGCGACCGTGTTCACACTGAGATGAGCTTGCTCGCTTAAACTTCACGGCATATAAATACGATATACTAATAATATGTTGCAAAAAAAAAACGAATTAAAAACAGAATACAAAAAAGTTAAAATTACTTTCGGAAGTCGGTGCTTTTGCTTGTTTTATCGACATTTTGTATGTTTGAGGTTTAAAGAAACCTAACACGAAGGGGATCGTAGTCTAGGCAATTTAATTGAAAAATGCTAAGCATTATTTATTCCCAATGTCAAGTCTGTAGCGATAATGGTTTCTGAAATATGTAGTTGTGAGTGCCTGTGGGAGATAAACGGGCAGGCAGACTAAATCTCACAGTAATAAGTATTAGTTTTTGTCTATTTTGATGCCGAACACTAAAAAGCCTCGATTGTGAACTCATTTTCGTGTCCTAAAATGGAAAAATAATTATTTTTAGAAAATATTAAAAACGTGCCTATGGTTTTTCATCCCTGAAATAGGACCCACCACGTGGGTTCTCGGCATCTAGGAAGAGGTCGAAAATTGATTGAAAATAAAAATGCTTGTAATTTGAAACCACGGCGTATTCTTATTAATCTTGTTATAATATACCACTGTTTTTATTTTTACGTTATTTGATGCTGTATTCGCTAAGAAAAACGTACATTAAAAATGAGCCCACGAGGTGGGTTCTCGGCATCCCAAGTGCGACTTGAGTGAACCCACCAGGTGGGTTCCCGGCACTGAATGTGTTAACGTGTTTAGTCTAATTTGCCACCAATAAATACAGCTCTGTTTTATATAACGTTACTGTTCAAGTGGACGTTTACATGTTGTTGATGAATAAAAGTGACGGTTTGTGGTTTTCTTTTTTGTTTTTGTGGCCTTCCTAAACTCCAAAAAGGTATCACCTTTTTGGTCACGTCCAGGAGAGGTCCTCTAGCCGTGACCACCAACTCTTGTAGCAGTTTTTTTTTCAATCTTACTTCAGTGCGGGAAGATTGAAGTTATCACCTTCTAGCGTTTCCCCAACTATGTCGGGGTCGGCTTACGTCTGACCGAGTGCAGCTGGATACCAGTGTCTTACACGGAGCGACTGCCTATCTGACCTCCACAACCCAGTTAGTACTGTGTACGATACCTCTTGGTGAGACGGGCTGTCAGACTTTCGGGCCACTGACCACCTATAACGACGTCAAATATCTACAAATAACAGCCGGGATCAACGGTTTAGCGGGCTTTCCGAGGCTAAGAAACTCGGTATGTAATAGATGGTCACCCATCCACGGGCCGTCGTAGGCAAGAGCAGCTTAGCCCTTAAAGATTAGAAGAAAGAGTTATTATTTAGCCGCGAGATCCTGCGGGAGGATTGAAGTAATACTGCCAAAAGTGGTGGTGCCCAAGTGGTGAGGCCCAAGTCTAGGCCTATTATTAGATACCAACCTTTTTTAATTTCCGTCACATAGGTGTTAATTTCACCTGCACCTCCCTTTAACAGGAACAGTTACGGTATTTGCAGCCCTCTTTGTTGCATTTGACTTTTCGGTCAGAACTCAGGATCTCTCTATTCACCTACCTATCCACCACTTTAGAGCTGTTTATTTAATAAATTACGTTTTCAAATTAACTCTGATTCAATTGGTACACAAAGAAGGAGTGTACTTACTTAATTTTTCGACCAAATCTAGTTGTGGGTACGGTACTTTTTCTTCATCCTTAATGGCAAACACGGTAACGCCAGTTCAACACCCTATTTACCAACAGTAAACCGACGGTAATAACTTAATCAGACCTACAGAACACATTAATTCTGAACCGATTTGTAAAGAAACATAAAATAGTCTAGCATAAATTACCATAAACTACACATTTTGATTGCAACAGTTCTAAATCAAAATAAAATATGGCTTGTTACAAATAAGTACCGAAATAATAACTTCATCGTCGATAACAGGGAAATTATCGCGGACATAGAGAAAAAAAAATGCATTATGTAAAACTGCGTTAGTAAATCTATCGTGGCCATTTGCATGTCGGTGTATGCGCTAATTCATGCGACCACGTTTTTGTATCTTGCACCAGTATTTTGCGTGTTTCATAGACGAATTTTTACTTTTTTTCTGTTGTTTTGGTAAAACGTAATTGTCAGCTGGTAGTTGTTTAGATTTTTGTTAATATTCAAACGCCAAACAGTGATTAAGTTTGAATGCATCGTAACGATCTGATAAACATTGCACGGGAATTTGGTGAAACTTTTTGATCAAAACAGGGAGAGTATATTACGTATCTACCACTACATTATCGATAACACGATGATCGATCGATCGATGATGATCTTAATTAATTAAACCTCTGTTTGTTGGCTTTCAGCAAAGCATATCTCTTTTAAGTTCCTCAAACATGAGAATAGACATTATTCTACTGACATTTTTGATTTGCATATTCCTTACATTTAGGTGATCCACCGGCAAAAAAAAGTGCCCGACGTCCACCTGAACTAAGCAGGTGGACAACGACCGAATCCAAGAAGATTGCAATTACACACATACCTATATAAATACATTATACTCGTATTTTTCTCATGGGGTGAGTAGAAACTACATAATGCTACGGTCCTTCCATA
This sequence comes from Eugnorisma glareosa, assembly GCA_947578425.1. Lineage (NCBI taxonomy): Eukaryota > Metazoa > Arthropoda > Insecta > Lepidoptera > Noctuidae > Eugnorisma > Eugnorisma glareosa. The sequence goes on along the minus strand of OX387971.1, from coordinate 1,648,299 downwards.
CTGCTAAATTGTACTAATACTATAAATGCGAAAGTTTGTGAGGATATGTGGAGGTTGGGAAGTTTGTTACCCTCTCACGCAAAAACTGCTGTCGGTATTTGGATGAAATTTGGCACACAGATAGTTTATGACCTAGATACAAAAGATACTTTTTATCTCGGTAGTACGATCCCGTGGGACAATTACCGAACTCCACGCGGGCGAAGCCGCGGACATAAGCTAGTAACTGTATAATCCAAGTTGGAACAAATGCTTGCTATGGTTTTAAAGTTTTGAGCAATACAGCTTAACTTTCCATAGACACTTCTTGTGGTAACAATTTTTAACATTACAGTCAAACAAAAAACTACCATTTTTCCTTCTGGTAGCACTAACTCGTCCACACATAATTCTAGTACTCCAGCCAGTTGTGGTAGTAATAATTCTAGTAAAAATAGTGCTGGCTATAAAGTAGTGGGCGGCTTATTAAATGCGTTACGGCGGCCGCGTTGCGACCATTTGCATGGATGGTCGTTCATGCGACCACGGTTCTTATATCGATAAGTGTTGCCACTATTTTGAACATGTTTCAAGGATTTGCGAGTTTCGTAGGTAGATTTCACACATTCCTTAGTTTCCTTCCACATTAAAGTTAGTGTCACGTTTTAACGATGTATATTCTCATTCTTATTTATCTGTGGTTGTAGTTATGGTAGGTTTAGCTCACGATATTTATTCATCATTATGAAGTAAATCGATTCTTTCTTTGTTTTGCTTACATTGGCAAGAACAAGAGAATACGGGTTAGTAAAAAAAAGCTTACAAGGACTTGTTTAACCGAATTTCCGGTTTCGTAAGATATGTTGTGTCTATAGTGTTTGGAATGGAAACTTCATATCATGCCTAACTTCAACAATTTATTGTTGAAGAAATCCCCGTCAAAAGTAAACAAAACAAAATAGAAAGAAAGAAAAAATATGTATTAATCGCGGACATGACGTGCATACGATAAATAAATGAACAATAATCAATAACAATAACGTATAACAAATAAAACTGTCAACAAAATTGCCATAGCATGGTCACCCTCTCACCGTCGGCATCGTATTGGCATACGCAACATTATAGAGTTAATTATTGATAGTGTGGCAACACTCGCCGGAATGTCAGGTGTTAAATTTGCTTATGGACTATTGTGATAATCACTATTAGGAAACTGCATGGAAGAAACTTGTTAGTTGCTGGGTCGCTGGTCGGAGCTAATTGTGATGTCGTTAGGAACAGGCGTGTTGGAATTATGTTATTGATCCTGTTTTACCCAGGTAAAACAGGATCGAAGATTGTACAAACAAAACCCAGGTTTTGTTTGTACAATCTTCGTCGAACAATCTCAAGTATCAAGTATCTCAAGTATCAAGTTACAGGCAACCATTTGTCAGATTATATAACAAGCACTAGTGTCCTTATAACAAACTTCACCCTATTTTTCAGCTTGCAAGTTTTTAGGCATAACGTTAAATAAATGAGTCGAAACCATCAATTTTCATTATATTAGGTACCTATCATCTTTACGACTCCAGTCATCGTCGCGTGACTAAACCCCGTTCATCATTAGATCTGCTTAGACATCAAGAGTTTCTCCATTTATCTGGTGATCTGCAGCAAATCCCATCCTGTCCACATTTCATTACCATCACGAATCCTTACTTAGATCAGCATTAACCAGACAGGTGCAACCATATCTTCGGCACATTACCCACGCTTTATAAATCTCGTTTCACAAAAGAAATCTCAACATCCATCGATTGAAATTTAAGTCAACCCGTGCTGTAGTAGCGGTCGCTAATTCAAGCTTACCCATTTTATTTATGTCTTCATACGCGCCGCCGATAGGCCCTAATTACGCCGCCGACGCAAAAACGCTAATCGCGCATCGTACACATACGGACGCACCCTTAAAAACGATTTACAGCGTCAAGAAATCATCGCAAAGACAACTTTATGTCCTCACTATCAGATTCGAATTCCAAATGAAGTTTCTCGCGTTTAAGACGTTGTTAAAGTGCAGTTTTACATGTAAATCGCGGTCGTAAAGCCTTATATGAATTTTCTTTACCCGCTCCGAATTGATCTTTATGATTGCCGCACAAAGTTTAATACACATCTTCGGGCACTCCAAAGAGAGTTACACCGTTTTCCTAATTTAAATTTCGAAATCAGAAGACATCGGATTGCGGATTTTGTGAAACAGGGATGAGAGTTGAGATTTGAATGTGTTGATGTTATAGATATAGGCTGATTGCACTACGAGATAGACCGATGCGCAGGAGAAGCGTTAATGAGCGCTGGTACCTTCGGATTCCTCGCCAGCAATGTTAGTATATCGGCTTTTGTCGGCACCATACGACTTTTTGCGATGTCCAATGATAACAATGACCGGCAAGAACGAAACGAGATAACGAGAAATGTGATAATGTTCTCGTTAATTAATTAATGTTTTGCGCTACATTAAGTTATTATTAGAATACGGAGATTTTAACGCCTGCGTGGTTGCTGGTTAGATTATGCGTTAACATACAGCATGCGTCGCTGGTAAAAGGAATTTTATAGAAAAAGTTAATGAATTTGCATCTGGTGATAGCCAGTACCAAAGTACTATCTCAACTTAAAATAACATTGCATGGACATAATACAGTAATTCCTTGATAACAACACTCCCAAATGTGACGCCTAGCTGATGCTCCAGCCCAGATATCCCAGAAGGTGATGAGGCCAGAACAATCAAGAATTGTAAGAAAATACAATATCATCCAGTTAGGTCATCTGACGATGACTTTGATATGGATATAGAATCCAATAGTAACAGTAATAAATAGTAATAAACAACTCGATTATAATAGTTTCAAGAACGAATGCTAATTAGAAAGTGAGTATGCAGATGTGTGATGCAACGCGCATGCTAAATTGCGGCGAAGCAATAAATCAACTATTGATTAATGAAGATTGTTTTTTTTGGTACCTAGAAGTAGTAGTAAATTGAGTCGTTTCCTAGAATGGTTGGTTTGTTTGCAGGGGGTAAGCAGAGTTCAAATGTATATGATGGAGTTACGGGTGCGTCATCCTCTACCTAGGCTTTTCCGAGCTATGTTGGGGTCGGCTTTTAGTCTAGACGGATGCAGTTTAATACCAGTATTTTATATGGAGCGACTTCGTATCTGACCTTCACAGCCCCTGTTGCTGTGTACGATATACGATTGAGTAACAGTATTATCCCCTCGGCTGGCCGACCAACAATGAAAGATTTTGCAAACATTTTTGACAAAAATATCCCACGCAAGCCTGGTTACTTCTCTTTTTCCTTTATGACCTGAGGCTGTGGTCGTGAGTCCTTCAGAGTTTCTGAAATCTGCGGAGATGACAGCCTGATTTTGCACTTCGGGTGCAATCAACCTAATATAGGTGGTATTAACAATTTGAATTTGGCAGCGCCTTTAAATCGTAGCCGTAAGGGCGATTATTATAACGCCATTGTTACTATTGATGTGCGTTTGAATGTAGAACATAAAAATACAACGTCTAGTATTCTTTTCTGCATATATGTAATGTTGAATATCAGATGACACCTCCCAACGAAAAATTTATAATTATTTATCGATATCCGCACGAACGGGGTCCAAGTGAGGTGGAATGGAGTCATTACACCGCTCGAACGGGTCCAGTGGGCTACAGACTCGGACCCTTAATTACGGAACATAAGTCAGTCGCGCCGTGTTTGTTTCACTCTTTGCGCTAATTTGTTTTAATGCTATCTGATCCTGTGGTTTTTGGTATTGTTGGGCAGTGGGATAGAGTGTCCTGCTGTGTCATACGGAGGAATGAGGAGCATAGGAAATACCGGAGCCATCTTTTTTTTTTTTAATTTGAACCAATAAAACTTTCACGAAGACTTACTTACAAAAAATAAGTATCATTTTATTTTATATCTAAATTGGGAATGGCTAAAGGAATTAGGACCAGAATCAGGCCGAAGTTAGTACTTATAGATTATGTGGTTAATGGTAAAAACTGAAATGACAGCTACGACTAATGTTACAAATTTGAATTGCTCTGTACTCTGACGACTCCGGGGTATGAAACATTGAAGATTATTAGTTCCTGATTCTAGCCCGTTGAATACATATATTAGTATTCGTTAAAACCTGATATTGAAATAAAAAAGGGAAGAAAAAGACTTTAACCGAAGCGAGAACACGAATACTCTTGAAATGTTGGTGACCATAATTTTGGCAACCCTATCAAGAGTAAAGTATATACAAATCTATACAGTACGCACTAATATAAATGCCCCAATCCATTGCGCCGTATCAACAACGGAAGCTATCAATGTACACTTGATAACGAGCAATGAAATAAAAAAAAATACCAACAGTAATATTTAATAAACATTTACTTTTATAAATATTCTCCATACATTTTATAATTGACTGTTTATCAGAGATAGTAAAAGATTAATGGTTATTCTTTTAACTGAATGCAATGAATACAATTTGAATGTGTCATTTAGTGTGAAAATAATTTATTGATGCGGAATGATAGTCATTAAAATTCTGTGAGATGAATTCTTGGAATTCAATTGAATTGGCAGTAGGTAGTAGTTACTTCGAACCGCAGCACCAAACTTAAAATACTATTATAAAAGACATTGAAAGAACATGGCAAGTGTGGTGAATCTTATGAATTTGATATATGTATGTATAAAATTTTGAAAACCTGTTCAGGAGCATTAATAAAGATCCATAAGATAAAGACGATGTGGATCATCAGGATTCAACTCCAGGATTCATTACCTTATTTATATTAACCGCCAACAAGCAACTGACAAACTTTTTTATTTTCGATCCGAAGCAAGGCATCACACCATACAGCCTATATGATCCGACATTAAAATCGTACACGGCACATCCGGAGATATCATAATTAAGTCTTACGGGCCGTGTTCAAATTAAATTATGTACGAATTAAAGGTAACGGCGCAATAAATCGGACGCTGCGCAGGCGCCGCCGTTACGCGCCTTGTGATGTATCGCCCGACACACCTATGCGATACCGGCTGGACCGCTGCGTGGTCTAAAGTGTAGCTCGGATGAGGATATTCATTTATCAATTTCTAACTATTGCTCGAGATCCCAAAATAATTATCTGTAAAAGAACTGGAGTTACTGATACAGCTAGCAGAGCAAGCAAGTTGAATTGGCAGTGAGCACCATCCAGGTTTGTCGGAAAAACGATTGCCGATGGAGCAAATGAGTCCTGGAATAAAGATCGGTTTCCAACATTATGCTGCTGTACCACAGAGGCGTCCAAGTTTTTCACCTGCAAGTTAACTACATTAAATACTTTGTAGCCGTCCATAGACACTATTTCTTCTCTTCACTGAGTTGGTTTAACAACTACGATATTTAGAAGTTTGCCCAGAAACCGCTTGATTTACTATATCTTTCATCAGATACAACCAAATTCACAAAAATCAAAATCTCAGTTTCAACTCGATTAAAATCATCACTTTTTGAACGTCGTTATTGCAAAAGACAGTCCTCCAAAACAAAACTCCCGCTCTTCACAACCGCTGTAAGCTCCTCTCTCATCCCAGCCCACAAATGAGAATACAACTTAATCTGCGCACCGCGGCTTCCATTTAGCCGTGTTTGTTTTATTTCCGAGAATCAATAAACAGCTCCGATCATATTGGATGCGGACTATCGCCAAGCTGAAACAGATCCCCGATACGCTCGACTGCGCGCTTTTTGTTTTAGCTTTGAGTTCATATTGAAGATTACATCGTTTTTAATGAGGATAATTTAGTTGAAGACGTAGAAAGAGCACAGGTAAAACTTAGAGAGATTAAAGTCTCAGGTGTCGATGACATTGACAGAAGTTCAGGAAGGAGAATCGGTTTGTGTACGTCTTCTTTAGCTTTCAACCATCCCATCACCATATTTGTCCAATCTGCTACGTATAATGTTAACCTTACCATAACTTTATATTCCGACTGCTCTGGTATATTCATTCATCTTTCTTTCTGATCAAAAAGAAGAAAGTCTATATAATTTTGTGAAGAACTGCGGGACACTATGCCATTGTTATTTAATGATACTGATGACTTCTATAAAACACTTCAAATTGTAGGTCTATCTCAAAGACAGTTCACAACAAAGGTTACCATTTAATGTCTATAATCACCACTTAGCAGACTGATCAGTGATTACATTATGCTGGCATTAATACGCATCAATAGATAATGTTAGGTTTACCATACATAATAGAGAATAACTACGGTTTAATAATTCATCGTTTACGAGCAGGCTACTTCCTACAATTAATTCCAACGATCGGTCAATTATTAAGTTTGAAAACTTACGAAGAAATGAATGTGTTTGAACTTGAAGACCGTTGTCATAAAACAACGAATGCTTAACCTTTACTGTAGAATTCAAAAAGTACATAAAAGATAAAGTACATATCAAACAAAAAACCACAAAAAGAAGAAAACAATAGCAAATTACGGCTTTACAACTGCCAATCATTGATAATGAACTCTATATTCTCCAACGACTTTCATTGAATCTCTAGAGATTCAATAAAAGCATTGGTCCAAGTATACACCCTTTAGGAACACCACCGTTTTGCCTACAATTAGGTGCGAGTTCTCATGAGTAGCTAAAGAGCTGCGTTGCAAAAAAATACGAGAGACGGTATAAAAAGTTAATATTAATTAAATTATGTATTGAATATTTTCTCCAGTCTGCTGTTATATTGTCTAGGGGACATAGAGCGAGTGAAAGCGGTAATCGAAAGCTTCATAGGGTTGCACAAACCTAACTTGACATACTTTGTAATGTTTACATAATTATTTGGTGATTGGACTGAGTTGAGTTAAAGTACAAAATTGGTGACATTAAAGGTACTTATACGTACTTTTCTCGTTCCCTCAACACAATATATTTCTAAGCCACTGTGGATACAAAAGAATGTGCAAGTTTCATACCATCTTGAATACTACTGCGTGTTTTCACTAAAACTAGCCTTACCTAAATGAATGCACTTAGATTAGTGTTCTACCTCTAGCGAATGTGTTACGACATCAGTCTAGTCAGTTTATTAAATGTTACTCCGCTGTCACTTGCACTGCATACAATCTGATCACAGAAGCATGTCGTGGGGTCCGCACTCCGTATCTATCGACACACAGTCAATGGCGGGTACTTTTTACATAGTGTTTTGTTCACTCATTTATCATAGACGTTTTTGTGAACACATGCATGTGTATATTTTGAAATAAAGCCAATGTTTCATATTCGCTTGAATTAAACTTACAATGTAAAAGTATCGATAGCATCACGGCATCATCTGTAGGATTAACAGTTTTTGTTCTGTAAAGAAAACACATAATTTCATTCGTATCTATCAATACTTTTTCAATTACTATTAATGATTTAGTAGAATTACATCACTGCTGAGTAAACGCTTTCCGCTATGATATCTAGCTCTTTTGATCCAGGTCTAGTTTAGACCACTCGTCTCTTATTTTGTCAGCCTCGACCCCATGATCTACAGGGCCTGTTTTTTTTTTTTTTTACCGATTGTAAATCATCAAATAACCCCCCCGCTCTGGGCTTTCCAGATTAATTGAATCAGTTTCAAGTGTGGGTGTGAAGTTTGCATAATCATAATATTCATAACGCTAGATTGCGGAAATATTGAAATAGAGTTATTTCAAGACCATGTATTTTATAAAAGCTGTACGTAATTTTGATGAGACAAACAGTCCCAGGAATGCTTTGCATTCTGTGATTCTTATTTAGATTAGTATTCATGAACTTTGTTTATTTCCTTATTGTTTGTCTCTCCACATTAGTATATATACATTTAACATAAAATAGCAAACTGTAACTGTCCTCCACCCGCATTGTATCCTGTAGTGTTTTTATTAAAACATCCTTCGTTTGTCCACAATAACGCTCCTAGCAGTATTTCGCTTTCCGCCATCAATAGACCCCCATCTCTCGTCTCAGAGCGTACTCAGCTACTCTTCGGTATATCGTTCCCAGTTTTTGCTCCACCTACATTATATGCAGATGTCATGAAAGTAACACCGCTAACACTGTTCTCTTGCTTTTTGTGGACTCTAGTTAGTTAATTATGTTGGCAATAGTGATTACAATGTTAGGAAATGTTGCCTCTGTGATAATGTTGCCAGCTATTATACTTTACAGGGTTTTATTAGACGTACGTGTACAGTGATGGATTAGAGAAATAGTGAGGTGTAGCGGGTATGAATGTTTTGGTGGTAAGAAACTGAAATGAAATATGTATGTCATATTTATAACCTACGGCATGCTACAATTTACTGTTGATTTAAGGTTCTCCTGAGATGACAGTCCTACCTCTTAGATTTGTATTTTATTTTAAAAATCAAGTCAATGAAATATTTCTTGTATTTTTCTAAAAGCCAAGCTCAATACCAATTAAAGATCGTGCAATTGATGCCATGCAGCTAATAATTACGAAGACAACAAAAACATGCTACTGCTCAAATAAAAGACACCTCTATCAATAATTTCGATCACCATCTCAATACCAACTATGCATATTCACATTCACTTAATATTCCGAGCTCATCACCGAACAAATTGTCGATACTACGGACTTTTTGTCGCTTCCATCGATCGACAGCGATTGAGTCTTCGGCCTGTAATTAAGTGACAAAAAGAGTTGGAAGCGGAGCCTGGAGGCGGGACACGATTCATTACGAAATGCGTAAAAACATGCGTCATTACGCTCCAACGAAACGCGAATCTACTGCTGAATACTAATGCGAATGATTATTGTCTGTCTAAGATTAAATTATTTTGTAATTAATTTGTTTGGGAATGGAATTGAAGTGTGGAATGTCTTGTGGTCTTGCGGTAAACACTACCTTGCAAAGAACCAGAAATTAGTAGGTCACGCTTGCAGGTGACACGTTATAGGCATTAATTAGTAAAGAATTCTAGGGGTTATCATCCCAACATTGTCGAGGATCAAAAAAGAGGACCAGAAAACCAATTTTCTTGATGTTTCTAAAATCTCGATGTGTTTGATTAACTTTGTGATAAGAGTTCGATTTTTTTATGAAAAATAGGCTTGCGTTTGGCTGCAAGTCGCCTGATGTGAAGCAAGGACGTGCTCTAGAATGGAGCACGCTTGCCTAGAAGAAACCGATTCACTCGAACTTTGAAGAGATCTAGATTGCACAATGTTTTCCGAAAATAAATTATTTGTAACACATCTAACTCTGACCTTTTTAAATCCTTCAGAATACCTTAGCAAAATACTGCGGTGGCCACATTAGTCTACAGTTCTGCACTGCATTCCACATCTCAGGTTATCAACAAGCGCAGTGCCCATCTGTCCTGTTACTCTTTGCGTCGGTACCAACTGTTGGAAGGTGCTACAAAGCAAAGATATCAGATGCGACACACTTCCTCGTAAACGGAACGGTATATGGTTCTAGGATGGACACACGGCTAAGCAGATAGGGTAACAAAGTTTATCATTCTTCATCATTATTGACTGCGTCTTGAGGAATTGTCATTTTTTTCAGCACTATCCTCAATCTTCATAAAGTCTTTTACAGCAGGCTGGTATTCTTGCTTCAAACAAAGAGGTTATTGGATCACTTCTCAAACGTTTTGTATTTCTATGAGTTTCAACAGAACAGAATTTAAGAGTTTTCCATGTTTGTCGCTGATAGCATGTCACTTGTGAAGGCTCTCTGACTGATTTTAAATGTTTTTTGTTGCACTCATTTTTTTCTTTCTTTTTTTTTTGTTGAAGTGAAGTGAGTGGCCGGCTTTTGATTACAAGACCGAATTGTCGCAATCGGAATGGTCGAAGGATTTTGAGACTTTGGCTAGGTTTTAAATATGAGTCGCTCTCGGACAGCTTCTAATCTTTATACTCATCATCTGCCTAGCCTTTTTTGCCAACTGTATTGGGCTTCTGACCTCCACAACTCAGTTAGTACTGGTTAATAACCCGGGGTGGATACCCCGGTAAAGTACCCTTGGTAAGACTACTTGTCAGACTTTCCGGCCACTGACTATTTAACGACTGATAAAGATCTATAATTGACAGCCGGGACCAACGGCTTAACGTGCTTTCCGTGGCACGGAGGAAACTCGGTATGTAATGAGTAGTCACCTATCCACGGCCCAACCTAGGCAAGCGCGGCTGAACCTGAAGATCGGCCCGAGTGGCTGTCGTAATTGAGCCACGAGTTCCTCTCTTCTCTTCTAACCTTTATACTATGCTGCAAAATTAGTAGTGCAAACGTGATAGCAGTGTGTACCAAGCACTAAAGGCTATCGCCTAGTCACGTACGCGGCTAACAATTAACATTTCAAGCTATAGCGATGCCGGCGGAGATGCGGACAGCTAATATGGGTTACCGCTTAATTACGACGGCGCCTTGCAAGGAGCGTTGCGTGTGCGCATCGCTTTTGGTGTGCGATGTGATTTAGATGCCTTTTAGTTGCGAATTTGTCGGTAGTGGTGGTTTGTTAGTTTAATGCTGTGTTTGGCGTTTTTAAATTTCATGGGTAACTGAAAAGTGTTGTCAAATGTATATCGAAAAAATCTATACCTAGGTTGTTTCTTGAGTTTTGAAGAAGTTTTGGAAATATCAAATTAGTGAATTTTAATTGGGTTAAATGATAAGAAAATTACTTAAAATGTGACTTGGGATTTAATTACATACATAAACTCAAGCGATTTGCCATAGGGTTAGGCATAACTACAGAATACCTGCTACGATCGATTGAATTAAGTTGCAGGAAATCTGAATCCATAAAGCATTCAAAATACAAAACACCTCTTAATACGACGCAAATTCGCGCCCCGAATAACCTTTGCATTGTCCAAAATAACTTTAAATATGGCACCCCGTAGTTCTTCCATTTATCATGCCGGGTCCGGTCGGGTTAGGGCTGCCATACGTCCGGAATTTTCCGGAGAAGTCCGGAATTTTAGCTCAGTACTTTAGTTTATATTGCTGGTGGAATTATAAAACCTCCGGAATTCCACCAATGGGTAAAGTAATACAGTCGATAGGACTTTTTTTTTCTTAAAATTAAATGAATAAGCGTGGACGAGGCGAAAGAAATACGTAAGGATCGAAGCAGAGCGAGGTTCTGTAGTTTCTGCCTACTCCCATGGGAACATGGCGTCAGTTTATGTATAAAGGGTGTAACAAGACCCTTATCGAAGCCGAAAGGCACTTGTTCTCCCGGTCATTGCGATATTTCTTCTGTTCTAGACCATACCTTCAGTTACGGAGATATTGGGGGTCAAAGTTCCAACGTTTTCACATTTTTTTTTAAATAGCTGTTTTTAATGTAGATTTTTATTTTAAACACCTTCACGACCCCCGTACTATTCAATCCATCCATCAGAACAATGTTTTGAGTACGTTACATTGACTCCTACCATAAAACGTGATTTTTCAAAGAAGTCGTTTCCCAGCAATAATTTTTGCTTAAAGTTACTTAATTTGATGTACATGTGACTGCTGAGCATGGATTCGATTCCAGGAATTTCTCAGTAGCAGCCAGGGAGTCTGGATTGTTATCCAATTGATGGCAATAGGCTCGCCCCTTATTACATGGGACTTAAACGTAACTGGCGAAATGTGGGTGTACTAATGGGTACCACTCTGCCTTACCCTTCGCGGATTACAGGCGTGTTGTTATGTTATGTTATAATTAAAAGGAAAGAAATATCCGGATTTATCTCGAAATGTCCGGTCTTTTCTCTCCGGATTTTTTTTTATAGAATTGGGAACCCTAGGTTCGGTCCACCCCGAGCCGTGTGCCTGACATCTATCAGATTGACCATGAAGGATATTTGCAAAAAATTAAATCGCTTTAAACTTAGGGGTGAAAATTGATTGAGACGTTTATGGGGTGGCCGGTAGATTTAGTTTTCAAAGGCGGGGGGGTGTTGAATCTGTGAAATGAAAATATTATTTCGATTTTTTTCTTGACGTTTTGTCCGAGGGTGATTGGCTGTCTTGTGCCTTTTGTAGTTGGATTTGGGAAAAATAAGCACCGATCAAATAGATGGACTTATTACGAAACGTCACAGAAGACAAGCATTGAATTAAACTTCATACGCATAAGCAAGATACATAGCTCTAAAATTTTAATGAAGAACATCTTTCAAATGTCTTAAAAAAAAAAGTTAATTGAAAATTTCTGTGAAATTTAAAATCGGTGTAATTTAGCTTTAACACTATTTTGCGAAAAAGTTAATTTCGTTTAATTTTTAGAACGATGTATTTTGCTTAAGCGTATGAAATTTCATTAAAATCGGTTCAGTCGTTTCGTAAATAAGGACTTGGAAGTTTGTATGAAACACCGTAAGTCGTAAAAGCTCATAAAATTATTTTCAAACTTTCAACTAATCAAATGGCTTGAATCCAGTTTTAAGTGGGATAATGCTTTGAGCATTGAGTGAAGTTACGTAAAAAAAAAATTTTTTTTTGCTCCGACAAACCATATCTTGATTGAACAACGAGCGAAGCTAACTCGAAAAGTTAAAGCTTACTAGACCGCCATGAGACAAGTTCTCATTGAAGATCCAGCGAACTGAACTCGAAAAAAATGTATTTTTTCTGGCCCGCGTTAGGCCAAATCTTTATTGAAAAACGAGCAAAGCATGCTCGAAAAATTAGAGCTTACTATTACCGCCACACGTCAATCTATAATAAAACACATATTTAGCAACTCCAGTTATACGAAAATTGAAAGAAAATTACATCAATGTGTTGTTAAACACTTTTAGTTTCAGCATTTGGGTTTTAGTTCTCAACTTATTTTTTTCTATATCGATGCCCACTTGCGGCGGGCCTGCCTAGGAGTAAGTGAACATATGACGTTAGAATGAACCCTGCCTACATACGAGTTCATAGGATTCTTGCAAACAGATTCGTCCCTTAAAAACATTTTAGTTAGGTACTTGGTGAGAATTTATTAACAAGTAAAAACTAAAATAAAGCCCAACACTTTTTGTTTTTTTTTCACAAGTTTAGCTGAAGCACAAGTTTACCATTAAACTTTTCCATCAAAATTCTACTCAAGCAAAAACTGAACTCATAAACAATTTTCCACCACTTTATTACAAAATGGCGATAATAACCGCCAACAGTTATATCAATGTTTCCAATTCACCATTGTTGCTGTCCGTACCGTGGGACCCGCTTCTTGTGTACTAATTGTCAAGATTAGCGCTTGTGCTGGCTGTACTAGTTTACTAATATTACTGATGCTTGTAATACTGTGAAAGTGTCTGTATATTGTTCTTCACATATTGGAATGACTAATTTCATATTTCAGTCTCGCAATTTTTTAAATAAAATGGCTTTGCTTTCTTGACAATTGCAAATAAATGTGCACATAAGAAACTTATTACTTTTGGAAACCCTGATTGGAAATGATGAAATGATAAGGTGGTATGGCACCTACCTATACCACCTTTTCATTTCTCATTTGTCACAAATGGATCTCAGAAATAAGATGGAGGGACAAACAAGTAAGACGGTCCTACTATAGTCGGAAAAGCAATGTTAAAGCCTAATATAAATGAGACCAAATGCGCAGTACCTAATAATTCTAAGATCAGCATAGAAGAAAATATTCAAGCCAACCCAGGCCAAAAAGTTAGTGTGACATCTAATCCCGTTATAAGAGTAGGTATCTGTGACATGGATACGACAATAGCTTTTCTTATGAGTCGTTTGATTTACTACTCAATTTCCTATCACTATGCTGATCTGGGAACGATGGCATACAAACAATCAATTTCTAGTATTTGCTCCATCGTAAAATGAATTCAATGATAATTAGGTAATTGTTAATTGGAGTTGGTGGAAGAAAGAAAATGACCTTATAAGTGGATAATAATTTGATGAAGAAGGTAGGAAGAACCGCAATTGAGAATAGGTACTTATTTTTAATTAATTGGGTGGCAAAGATCAAACATCTAAAGATTCATTGTAATTGCGGGTAGAGGTGTACTCAAATCGAGAACAGCCTATAGTGAATTAGCCTGAATAGGTAAGGGGGGATCAGAATGACCTAGTGTGCATACCTACAATGAATAAGTTTAGTTTGGAGAACTGAAAAGAGTTGGAATGTGTACGAGCAGAGGAAGACCAAAGAAACGATGGATGGACTACTGGATGATATGGCTAGAAAGGAGGTGACTACTGAGATGACGAGTAATAGAGAAGTATGGAAGAAGAAAACATGCTGCGCTGACCACAAATAAATTGAGAATTGGAGAATGATGATGGTGATGGAATGTGTGACATTGGAATGTGGAGATGAAGAAGTCAGGCTGAAGAAGATGATCATGGTGTTGTTTAATTAATTAATTTTAAATGAATATCATTACAAAAGTATGATTACTAAGCTTGTTGACAAAGAAAAATTGTTACTCTGTAATGAGAATTTTATTAGTAAACTGCTCAGATTTTTATCTTTCGATAAATACTAGAAATCAAGTAAAAGTTTTCTCACATAAACTATTGACATATATTCGTCACTATGAGACGTTTCCCATATTCATAAAAACTTAGTAACATAAACTTGATAGCTTGATAATTTCCTGTCATTGTCATCTAGGTGATTACAATAACGTCTTCACTGTTAGACTAATGTATTTAAGGTGAAGGCGGCAGGGTAGCCCGGGAAATTAATTTTTTTTTTTTTTTTTGTGATTTGCCGGCCATGTCACGTTGTATGTTGATGAAACTATGATTCACGCAAGTAACACGTATGTAGTTACAGAATTATTTCCTTAGCTCTCGCTAGGCAGCTCGATCAAGGGCTTGATTCAGAAAGCAGTACTTCTGGACACGGCGCGTATTGTTAGGAGGTTCCTCTCTCAAGAGCCCTGACCACCGGTAGCTCGGACCCTGTTCCCGATGCCGGTGGGCTACTATTTTCTTTATTATTAAAATCATAAATACAACCCTCTCAGTTCATTTAACCCCATTGAATGACTTTTTCATGAAATAGTTATTGAAAATTCAAATTTTCAACGTTTATTGCAGTTTGCCGGTCAGTGGTAGGTTGTATGTTGATTAAAATATGATTCGCGACCGTAACAAACATGGCTTTACTGAGCTATAATCATTAACATCATCAATACAAACTTCTCAAACAAAAGTAGTGTCCTATAAAAAACCACATCAGTAGAGAGGTTATGAAAGGTGAATGTCTGTCAGTGTGGCGTTAGAATGAAATTTAATTTACGACAACTCACGGGAGGGTTCGCCGGGCTTAAGTCCGGTAGGGCGCTATTACGTACTGTTTGTATTGCTATCAAAGCTATGGATATGAACTTTGGATAAAAACAGAGCTTGTCAACAGTCAACTTACACCATAACATGGTACTTACAAACATCATGCCTCGAATTCTAAATATTTTATTTCACAAAAACCTACACACTTATGAAACGTTATGTAACTAGAGAAGAACTGCCAAGGAACACTACTCTTCAAAAAAAGGGGAACTTTGCAACGCCACCCTAAACAATGATAATTTATTTATGGGCTCAGGACGAGAAGAGCAGTTTTCTGTAAAAAAAAAAAAACCCTATTATCTATGTGCTCTCTACACAGATTTTTGCCAATCTTTCAAGCTGCATACTTATCAAACTTTGACATCTAAAATTAATGTCTCCTGGTGAGAATCCTCTTAATATTTACACTGATCGTGGTTTTAGACTGCGTTCTACCTAGTGGCGTTATTCGGGATTAAATACGTCATCTTTAAAATCCTGCAAAATTATATCGACTATCACAAACCAAGCTAAGTCTTGGCAGAGAAGTGAATGAAATGCTCGTTAATCACTTACAAAAGAAATGCAATACAACTGTAGCACTAATTAATTATGTTCACAATACAATGTGCTATTATATCTAGAACATGCTCTGTTTCTTTTGTTAAAGTTTCGCTTAATTGATGGCCAGCAATTACCGTTTCATGACGATAAATCGCTTTGTTATGTGTTAGGTAATGTTTATTTTGATTGTTATATGCACAGATATAGATGGACCATATCTGTGGTTATATGACTGACCTGGAGGTCAATAAATTTAATAAGATTAGTTTTATAAGATATTAAAAGATGCCTCGTTAGTCTTGTGGTCGCAAGCGCAACTGCTGAGCGTGAGGTCCTGAGTTCGATTTTCGGGTCATCATTTATTAAAAAGATGATCATCACGCCCACAATTCCGGAAGGGTTAGGTAAAGGTGTTTGCGCATGTCGCCGGTTATGCTTAAGTCTTATGTAACAGGGCCTATTTCCATCAACCGGGCACAAATACACACATCAAAAGTGTCTAGGGATCAACATATATTTTTGCAATAACTTTTCTCCTGATTGATATTAATTAAAATTTTCTTTAAGGATTCATCAAATAAAGTGTTTTCGTTTGTCACAGTAACGATAAACCAAGTCACCTTTGCATTAATAAAGAAATTTGCCATTTTCCTAATAAAGGGATTTTTGACATTTGAACCACTAACACAAAAGTTCGAAAAAAAGACTGAAATAACAGTTTTCTTTAAAATGTTATTGGGTAACTTAAACAATTAATAATCCGTGTTTCTACCGCGAACACTAACAACACAAGAACATCGGTTTGGCATACTCAAAATGAGTTCATCCAAATCACGCTGTGGAATGGCCGCCCATGTTCGTTGCAACAACAAAAAAAGGTCTTCTTGCGACTGGATACCCTCCATATTCGGCAGAGCTCTTCTCTGTAGCATATCCCATGCATGCTCAATCGGATTCAAGTCTGGCGACTGAGCAGGCCAGGGCAGGACATTGATGTTAGCTGCGGCGAGAGTCTGTCTTACAACTCTTGCGGTGTGCGGTCGTGCATTATCATGCATTAACTGAAATAAGGGACCGATTTGCACTTGTAGAGGAACGATGACGTCTGATACAATCGTCTCAGCATAAATTTGAGCGTTGAGGTTGCCTCTGATCCAAATCAACTCAGTTCTTCCGCCGATCCAAATACCCGCCCATACCATGATGGTTCCACCACTATAAGGATGGACTTCCTGGCAGGATTTTAATCGCTGTTGGCGTCCAGGGCTTCTCCAGTGTCGTATACGTCTTGTATCCGGTCTCATACCAAAACGAGACTCATCAGAAAAGCACACGAAACGCCATTGTTCTTCTGCCCAATTTCTGTGTTCAAGAGCCCATTGATATCGTATCCTACGATTGTGCATTGCTATAGGTGGTACCCGTAGCGGTCTTCGGGAATGAAGGTTCACTTCATGCAAGCGGTTTCTGACTGTTTGGTCGCTAATTAAGTTCCCTGAAGAGTGATGAAGCCTCACGGCTAACATCATGGCGGTTATTGTTGGAGCTCTTCGAGTTAAGATTTAAATGTATCGGTCTTGTCTCCGTGTGGTGCAGCGATACCGTCCTCCATGGCGCTCAGCCACGGTACCAGTGCTTCGGTAACGTGTCCAAAGTCGACTGATAACACTCTGACTTGTATTCAGAGCTAAAGCCACAGTACGTTGCCGGGAACCAGCTTCTATCATTCCCACGGCTCTGAGCATTTCTTCCCTGCTTAAATGACGTCGCCGCTCCATAATAACGTTGGTTTTAATCAGTAGTAGGGAAACAGTAGCACTAATAATGTCTTCAATGCGTTGTATGTTTTTATAGGGAAAATATTGACAGCTGATTTTCATCTTTTACTCGAATTTGATTCACAGTTCCTGATTCAAATTATGAAATGCACCAAAAAGGATCCATATAAATTTATAAAATCATAAATTTATTACAAAGCCACATCTCAATCTCAAGAAATCCACATAAAAATGCTTGATCCCTAGACACTTTTGATGTGTGTAAATCCAGACTTCAGCTGCTAAAATTAACTTGGTGGAAAAACTCAATAATACTTTGCCCGACCCGGGAATTGAACCAAGGACCCAAGACCTCTACCACAGTATACAAATTCTGTATTAAAATTGATTTTGGGTAAATTCCCAAAAGCAAATACATCAATCATTTTCATTCAATCAGATTTTTATGCTTGACATTTTGAATTTCCTTCATTGGCAATAGAAGATAGACACGTAATAAAGTCCGGGCCACTGTAAGTCCATCAGAGGGAGTATAACAGTGATTTTCGCAACACCTCACTGAATATTCAATTTTGTTTACAAAGACCCCGTGTATAACAAACTGACATACATACAATTTTCATGGGAAGCCTCTTTAGACATCGCACCTCTTTGTCGCACTCGCATAAGTTTTCCTAAGAGTGAGAGGGATGGAAAGAGGATGATACGTCAAAGAAATCCCGGTTTTAATCCCGGGGGATTCAGAGGGGCAGTTGAGTGGACAGCTACAGTGAACAGTTAATTCGTTGATATTGCGGGATTTGAGCTTTCTGTTAAATAATTGATGGACTGTGAGAACGCTAATTGCGATGAAATTTTCAGAAGACGTAATTAAATCCTTGAGATGGATTTAAAAGGTGAATTGTGCGAAAAGACTCAAGTACCAGTGCTCGGTGTGGGAATTAGATAAAAATAGACTGTACAGACACGAGCACTAATATAGCGATTTTAATATAACATAAAATCATGGCTGCAATCCCCAAATGATTAGGCAGAGCTAACCTGACAGAACACCCACATTTCGCCAGTTTTGTTTGAGTCCCATGTAGTAGGGCGCGAGCCTATTGCCATCAACCGAGACTCAGTGGCCGCCACTGAGAATTTCCTGATGGAAAAACCTAATAACACGTTGCCCGACCTGGGAATCGAACCCAGCGCTTCATGCCCAGCAGTAGCGCTTGTGACTGGACCAACGAGGCAATCCAATAACTACAGTAGCAAAAATCAATGTTATCAATGTTTCAAAAGTTGCTAAGTGTACCTAGGTACTACATGCACCTACATACACACCGGGCGTCGGGGGCCACGTGGTGGCTCCCGGCCACCGTAGACGCGGGCCTGTGGACGGTGAGCTATGGGCTAGCTCGCCGTCCGTCCGTCTTATGACGACAGGCCGTGTCGACGGCGCGTTCGTGTTCCACGCGCGCCTCAAAGAGAGTCAGCAAACAGGAAGGGGTCCACAAGGGCCGACGCCTGCCAGGGTTGCGGGACTGTTCGAAAGAGATACCGCGGCCCTGGAACATAAAGGGCAAAGGAAGGAACATGGATGGGTTTTAGTCAGTAGAAGTCTGACACTCCCTCCTGCTCAGCCCAGATCGGGAGGGGTTATTTGAAGATTTCCCATCGGTTAAAAAAAAAAAAAAAAAAAAAAAGGCCGAGGCATTACAGAAAATCAAAAAGCAATACCTACAGCTGTGGCCTGCCATGACGTCTTAAAGCAGAGGTAATTCCAGTGTGGGAAAGAGATGGCGGTAGACGACCTGTATAGTTCTGTCTCTTTTCCACACTGGAATTACTCCTGCTTTAAGACCTCACAGTACCGTGGTCAGAAAGATTGTGTCAGTCATTTTAGAACAGTCATTCTACAAACATAATTAAATAAATCAATATTTTTTATCTAAATAAATATCTCAATAACACTTTGCCCGACCCCGGAATTGAACCCAGGACCACGAGTCACAATAACATATTGTTAAATCAGAAAATAAATAAATGTGTTTATTTCCCAAAAATACAGATAATTGTAATTTAAGTTTTTAATTTTTTGATATAATAGTAGCGAACATTTACAATAAACATTTGGATTCTTCAGAAATCTGTACAAAATAGAATATTAAACTTTAAAATAAATTAACTGAAAATAAATTCAGTAATCTACCCGTCTGATCGGCTCGCGTAAATGGACTGATCCTTATATTGCACAAACAGGGGAACAGCGACAGGGGTGCCATTGTCTTACACGAACACTTCACTAGATGGAGTGCGTGCGTTTTAATGCACCGATGTGCACTTCACAGCCTTTGGGAATTCGACGGTTTAGTGCCCGTGAGTGTTTTGTAAATAAATATGGGTTTCAATTAATTAATATAGCTTTAGACTTTAGAGAAAATAGTTACTTACCGGAGGAGGTGTAGGAGGAAGGAGGAGACAAGAGCCTGATCCAATAGTTACCTACTTAATTGATGCTTATTATTACACAGGAGTTAGAAAAAATAAAGTGTAAAGCACTTATATCACCCTTTGAAAAGTCAACTAGGTTATTTTATTATAGTCTTAGAAAAAGTGACATTCTAACAACGGTAGCGACGGTGTTATAGTCAAAAATGTATTAATTGTGTCAACTCTGTTGCAAGTCATCATTTGTCTAGGCCGTCAAGACCGAAAGAACCAGGGTTTCGGATAAGTGTAAGTAAAAATTTACCAATAGTAGGTACACCCACATTTCGCCACTTATGTTTTTAACTCCCATGTAATAGGGGGCGAGCCTATTGCCATCAACCGGGCACAAATCCAGGCTCCGTGGCTGCTACTGAGAAATTACTGATGGAAAAACCCAATAACACTTTATCCGACCCGGGAATCGAACCCAGGACCTCATGCTCAGCTGCCGCACTTTCAATCACTAGACCAATGAGGCAGTCAAGGTAATCTATGTAAGGTTTATCTATTCAAAATAATCAGCTGTTCGCATTAACTCGTCAAAATGTACTGAACAGCTGATTTTTCTTTCGCGATTTCGGGGTTGTTCCATAGGAAAAGTTGTTCATAATGATGAATACAATGACCCCTTAAGACATTTCGTGTATGAACAGATAGACCTTATATAAATTCTACCTACTCAACAAAATCCGCCACCAAAAAAGTCCCACGACTTCACACCTAACACCAACATAGTTTAAGAGTGAACAAACACGGATTCAATCAGCCGCTCAACTTGTACGCCCGCGATAATCCTTAATCTTGTGTAGTTCCTGATGGTTCAATAGAGGGAGCCACCCCTGTATGTTCTTGCACTCAATGGAGTGAACGGAACGTTTTCAAATAAACTGTTGATTGGAGGATAGGAGGAAAGGTTTTTAACAGCCATTGTTGGTTTTAGAATTTTGTTTTAAATTATATCTGTGGATTTTACGAGTACGTAGGTAATATAAGAACGTGATGAGACCTCCTTCAGACCCAGTTAAACTTTTCTCTCTTTATCGTGCGGTTTAGTGCCCAACCTGGTGTCAGAGTTTTTATGCCGCCCTTAGGCCTCTGGCTCGGCTTTACATGCCGTCGAGAAATATCTCTCAAGCATGCTGGTGTTCCACGCGCGCCTCAAAGAGAGTCAACAAACAGGAAGGGGTCCGCAAGGACCGATGCCTGCCAGGGTTGCGAGACTGTTCGAAAGAGATACCGCGGCCCTGGAACACAAAGGGCGATGAAGGAACATGGATGGGTTTTAGTCAGTACAAGTCTGACACTCCCTCCTGCTCAGCCCAGAGCGGGAGGGGTTATTTGATGATTTCCCATCGGTAAAAAAAAAAAAAGCATGCTGGTTTTCTCACGATGTTTTCCTTCATCGAAGCAAGTGATAATTAACCTTTCGTCGCCGAGTTTATAGACACAATTACAAACCTGTTGTGTCTCGCGTAGATCTACGTTCGGCACACGAAGGGTTAAACAATACGAACATGCGAATACGAAAAATCAGAGGTGTGTGTGTTGAGTTCGAAACTCGAGATCTATGACTTGGCAGTCCAATGGTGACACTACTAGACTATCACTAAAATGGCTATTCTTAGTTTTAGTGGGAAAATGGAATGTTTAAGTTTTTTTTTTAATCTTTAATTCAGGTAGATTTGACTCATAAATTTTGTTAGGTAGTTAGTATTCCTTAACCTATGTTGCTCTCAAATTAATTGTGTGTTTTAGTCAATGATAGTGTCATTAGATTGGATAATAGAGCAAACGAACCGAAGGCATTAAGAAAACAAACTACAAAATTGATTGGAGTACAGATGTTTTCAAATTGATAATGTTAGCAAGATTAAAATTACTCTGCATGTTGTAATAATTTCTAAACTCTGCGAAAGTAGATATGGTTCATCGAATCCTTAATCCGTGAAGGTACTTCCTGGTGTCCAAACAGAGGGTGGCTCCCCTGATGTGCACTCGATAGAAGCCTGTTTAAACGTTCAATAGAAAGAGATTTAAAAAATAAAACAGTGTGTTAAAATCGGTTGCTTGATTGAAATGTTAATTTAGGAAAAAAACAGGAAATACATTCGGCAGGAACAAAGGTTATATATGTATATGTTAAATATAATACTTATAGGTAGATGATTACGAGTATAAGGTGTTATTTGCCAGAGAGGACCTACGAATTAATTTTGTTTATACATATAATTCATTAGTATTTTCAAGGAGCTGGCCAGTCAAGTAATCAAGTAATATAATTTCTGTTTTTATTTTATTGTCAAACTCAAACTCAAACTCAAAGCATTTATTGGCATTAGCATTAGCATTTTATTGTGTTTTGAGAACCACAGGCCCACAACTATTTAAATAATCAAATTAGGGTATTTGATGATTTAAATAGTTGTGGGCCTGTGGTTTTCATGCCTGGCCTGTGGTAATAAAAACAATAGACACTATTTCCCCCTATCACAAGAAAGAAAAGGACTTTATTCCAAAAAACCATTTTCACAACAACAATGTAAGGTGCAATAAGTTGCTTCTGTGTCAGTGTAAGTTCACAGAGAGCCAAGAGATACTGTCGCTGTGATGAGCATTCATCTCGTGAACTTGTCACAATACATGAGCAGAAGCGTCACAATGGCATTACCACTAGTAGGGGTTGTTGTTAGAAGTGCTAAATATTAATTGGTACTGGACTGTTCTTGGGAAGACTGGAAGCCTTTGGATTGTCTATACTTATATTATAAAAATATTAAAATTTGTTTTTAAGTTTGTGTGTAGGGGGTAATCTACGGTACTCCTAACCCGATTCCGGAAATTCTTTCACTAACGGCAAGCCACATTATCCCGAGTGTCATAGGCTACATTTAAAACTTTTCCGTGGTTTAATTTCCGAACATACCGGGAGCGAAACCGCTAGCAAAACGTAGTCGGTTAATGAAAGATTAACACAATTTTAAAAATCTGCAAGAATCTACTTACTTTTTCAAAGAGCACGAATACTATTCCTTAAATAACTTCATAAGGTAGCAAAAGGGATGCAAGGTATGAAAATAAGCCACAAAGGGGAGAGCCTCTATTCATTGGAAATTGCAGACATCAAATATTCATTCTTTCCGCTATCTCTTACAACTTCCAACCGCAGCAACGATATTAACTGTCACTGCAAGAATCGCTCGTTTGATTAATCGCAGCGACAGACGGACAGACAGACACAGGTGAGCTCATTCCGAACTAATTGCAAGCACCAACCTCCTTTGTTCAAGTGATTGTTGCCTTTTGTGCCAAGATTACATTCACTGAAATCATTCTCCGATGGCACTAGCGTTTCATTTGTCAAAATCAGATCGAGCTGTCATTGAGATTATTGCGAGTGAAATTGGAGTATATTGAGTTGATTATATGTAAATTATTGTCAGTTTGATTGCGGCTTGTATAGGAGGTTTATGATCCGTCGGAAATTAAATGAAAGACACACTAACACTGTTTTAAGCTTTTACCCTCCTATTAATAAACACAGACTAAAGTTATTCCAAGTTTAAACCTTTGAAAATGTATGGTTATTCCTTTGTTATTCCTGGTGTAATTTTATTCCGTGTTTATTAATAAGAGGGTTACGGTTTAAAACAACAGTTATACTACCATTGCTTTTGTCATCCCGCGATCATGGCGCTTGCAACAACGTCGAAATATCGAGAGCTCAAAATAATGAATAATCACGGAAGATATCATATAGTAAGACAAACGACTACAAGGGAGAGCAGATAGTAGTAGTGAAATAACTCATTAAGATGTGCTGGCGTCTGTACTATCGAGTTCACTGACGGTTGACCAGTTTTCACCCTTGCTGTCCTAAGTGATCGACTGTCAGTGAACACGATAGTAACGAGATTTTCTACCAATATAAACAACATTTTATTACCCAATTATCAAACCGTGATTACAAACAAAATAAGCCCAGCTTACGAACAGATCAAAATAGACAAATTAAATCACATTAGAGTGCCCCATTCACAGCTTCCCAAATATCAGTAAGCATCGTTTTATTCTCGTTGCCTGCTGAATGATATTTGATAGTGGTTAGACCCTGTTAACGATAAATACGGCCCATTCAAATATCAATTATTTGTTCCTCTGTGTTTGGTCTAAATGCGTTATGTGGGTCGTTAGGTATTAGATCTTTTATATATAAGTTATGAGAAGTTTGCTGAATCATGCGACGCTAACAACGTTTTGACAACTTTTTAAAGTAGTCACTAGCATGTTATTGCCACAAGTTACTAATCGATGTAAATATTAGGACGTCCCACGGCCCAACGTACGGAAGGACCAAAACATTGAACAGGTGAAGTAGTGAGGATGGTTTGGTGCTGCAGATATATTATAGACTGAACTCTTTAATGCCTCTTGTCTAACATTTTTTTGCTATCCTACATCGTGTCCCACTGCTGGGAAAATGCCTCCCCTTTCTCCTTCCATACCTCTCTATCTTGAGCGATCTCCGGACATGGTAGCCCCGCAAACATGATCAGATCGTCACGCCACCTTCGCCGCGGTCGGACCTCGACGACGCGGTCCTTCCTCAGGCATCCAGTGTGTGATGATCTTTGCCCAACTCTCCGGGTGCATCCGTGCCACATAATTATGTTCTTTAACATCAGACGTATTCAAAAAATCTCAGTCAAATCTATCCGTCAAAAATCTTCTAGTTTAGAGAGAAAGAGAGCTAATAATATGATTGCGGCTTGAGTACGAACATTTTTAAAAGAGCGAGAGAGAAAATTGAGGAGAAGTATCTTCGGAGTTACCAACGAAGAGTCTCAATCAGCAAATTAAATATTAACAAGAAACTCATAATCCTGACAGGGCGCGATGCTACATTTACTGAAAGTACTCAGGTCATACGCTCAAATAACTCGCTCCTAACTACAAACTTCGACCAAACCCCACAAATAAATCCTATTCAAATATATATTTATTGTGGGTAACGCTAAACGCTTCAACACTCGTACTAATTATTTTGTTTGTTCCTACCACCTTTGTACCGGCTTCAATAGCTTGAAAAGGCAGAGCATAATGCAAGCTAATGTGGTCAGATATTCGTACTTAAGCTGTAATGTGAGACGCGGCTATGGTGTGCCAATCCTTTTTATTAATATCGGGTTTTGTTTTAAGAATGCTTTGATTATGAATTTGCGTTGAAATGAGAAACGGGTAAGTATGGATATTCTACACTGAGTACACCTGATTGCTTATTAGAATTGTAAACCTTTTATTTTATACCAAATATATACAGGGTGTGAACAGATCCTTCACGAAGCCGTCAACCAAGCATTCTGTACATCAAATTAAGTAACTTTACACAAAAATTATTGCTGGGAAACGACTTTTTTTTTGGGGTGAAAAATCACGCTTTACGGTAGGGCTCAATGTAACGCACTTAAAACATTGTGCTGATGGATGGATTGAATAGTACAGTGGTCGTGGAAGTATTTAAATTAAAAATGTATTTAAAAAAACTTGTGAAAAAGTTGAAACTTTGACCCCCGATATCTCCATAACTAGAAGGTTCCCAGGTGTGATCTGGAACAGAAAAATGATCGCAATGATGGATAGAACAAGTGTCTTTCGGTTTCGTTAAGTGTCTTGTTACACCCTTTCTACCTAAGTAATTCGGCAATTGTCATTTCAATATCATCATCATCATAATTCTCCTACCCTTGTTCACTATCATTCTCGTGTCCTGATGCCAATATATTTGAGGTAGGCACAGCATGTCTTCGGTTTTCATACTTCATTATGAGTCGATATCTAAATAGTCACCATACATTTGGGCCAAGTAGGTATTGAAATTTTGTATAGGACAGCTGATTATTTTTTTACGATTTCGATGGTGGTCCCATAGAGAAAGTTGTTCAGTTTGATGGTCCGCACCACAGTCTTCCATATGATTATACCCTTTCTGTTACACGCTGTATATTGGTTAATTTCATAGCACCATGAAGAGATGTTCCTGTCTCTTCAATACAAAATTCGAAATCAAGTTATTACCTTGTTTTGTCTTACCAAATCTTGTAGGACTGGGGGCCAAAAATGGCTGCTTTATCAGAATCATAATATAAATCACGTTAAAAATGTAAAATTCTTAAAATGGTCTTTAAGGTTATAATCACAAAGTCCATTTTAAGAGTTTTAATTTTTTAACGTGATTCGTATTATGATTCTGATAAAGCAGCCATTTTAGGCCCCTTGGTGTCTTTTGTAGATCTTGTAGGACCAAACTTACAGACCCACAATTTGGTATCCAGTTTTATAGAGCTTTCTGTTCTCATTACAACATTATTATTGATACATTTGATGAATTTCTCGATATGTTACTCGGAGTAAATATTACTCTATGATACTCCCTAGAAAATAATTACACAGATCCTTTACGACGAACCGTAACACCACAACATCCACACGCATGTTTCTAATAAAGAACAACGACACACAATACCTCAGACCTGTCATAGAAAAATACCTCAATAATACCAGCACGAAAACATACCAATTAATGAGGTCCTATTCATCATACGTTGTCACCTCCATCGGTCAAGCACAATACACCAGTTTGTCCGACAGTCGCACACAGAGGGTAGTTCGCACGGCCAGTAATAAGCCTCCTACTGTTTGCTTAGTAAACCCTATGAATTTTCTTGTTCAAGGGGTTTTGGGGCTTATTTCAGGGACTGCAAGGTTGTTTTTGAGGTAAAGTTTGCTTAAGAAATTCTATGATTTTCAAAGTTCAATGGAGTTTGAGACGTATATCAGCGACGGTAAGGTTAGTTTTGGAATAGAAGTGGGGTCAGTCAGCACTTGGTGTTGTCAATTTGTTTGTCGAATAAGTATGGAGTATGGAAATATGGTTTGAATGTAGAACAAAGTTGTTATCTATGTGTAAAGTGTGTCAGACGGCAGTAGATTTTCAATCACAGCTGAATATCGTCGTATTTACTTTATAGAAGATTCATAATATACGTGACAGCAGATACAATTAAAAAAAAGTCAATCATAAATACCTTTAACATAATTAGCTTATAAAAGGATTTTTTTTTAAATATATTTTTTTATCTATCTAAGGTTATATTCCTTAAGTAAAAATAATACAAAAACTCCTTGAATATGTGATCCAAAAATGCATAGTTTCGAAGATATAATCAAAAAACACGTTGTATAACATTCCCATTGCTTAGTCACAGGTTTGCAATCTGTGCGAGACCTAGGTCTGTGGTGGATCACAACCCACTGTCTACGGTTAGGACTTTAATTTTCTGGTTCAAGGACAAGTCGGTTTTTTCAAGATGTTTTCCTTCCCCAAAAATACTGGTGAATGTATGATAGAATTCAACAAAGCAAAATGCCTGGAAAAAAAATAATTCGAACCACCGGCCGACACCTAAGGCTAACTCTGTCTGAAACTGAACAGTACCCTTTACCAATCCTATGATTTCCATTCATTACACTATGACCAAGATTCTCAAAGGACTAATAACCACTTTTAAAACAAAACAATATCAAATAAGTAACATTTCCAAACCTATCACTAATATTATTACACTCTGTCTACCCCAAAATAGTAATAATACGTCATTGTCTGTGTCTGTGGTAATCGCCCGCTGTTTTTCTACTTAATTGGACAAGAAATCAAAGGAAAGAGAAGTGTCAAAGAAATGTTTTTCTTTTGCTTTTATTCAGTACGCGATAACGCTATTAATATTATAGATTGTTTGTTTCTGTGTAAGGGTGGAAAATAAAATAAAATCAGATGATAATGGTCTCAAGTCTGTAGAGAGCAATATATTCTGGCGTTTGATGTACTGTCTTTTAAACTAAATTAATACGTGCCACTCAACTTTAAAAATTATAAAAAAACACTTTATAATATTTTAAACAAGCGGTTGAATAGATAACTATGTACAAAATTATACTGTATGGTGGGTAAAAGAAGGGGTATACTTTAAAGTAATCAAGTACTCATTAAAATATTCATTTAAAGACCCGATATGAAATATGTAAAAATAAAACCGACTTCAAAAAAAACACAATAAAAAAAAAAACAAAAATAACAAACCAAAACACAAAAAAGTGAAAAATAACTTTAGCTTCAGAAGCCGGTGACAAAAACACCAAATCAATCGAACTAAGGTCAAGCTTCGAAGTCGCTGACCGTTGATTGATTTTGTGTTTTTGTCACCGACTTCCGAATCTGGTTGTATTGTACACATCTGCGTACCCCCTCAGAGCACACAGGAGTGATGTTACGTCATGATGTTGTTTATACAATAAACATCCAAGCGATTGCAGCAATCACGATAGATTTGCCGTCTATTTTTGAAGAGTTCCATAGTATATCTCCGAAGATCAGCATTAGATCTTCACCATATTTAAATGGGACCACCTCAGAAGTAAAATAAAAAAAGAATTTTGAGAATCGGTCCACAAATGGGGGAGAAATCAGGTAACATACATAAAAAAAAAATACATGCACACGAACATAATTATAACCTCCTCCTTTTTTGAAGTCGGTTAATAAAATCAACTGTTCCATTGTATAGATAACATAAAACAGATAAAAGAACAGCTTTCAATAACATCGTCAATATTGCTAGCCTCATAAAATTAATCTTACTAATATTATAAATGCGACTCTTTCATCTGAATACTAATACTCAACGGATTTGGTTGAAATTTGGCACATAGATAGTTTATAACCTGGATTAACATATAGGATAATTTTTGATCCCCTAGGACACTTACCCGAACTTCACGCTGGCGAAGCCGCGGGCAACAGCTAGTATCCGATAAAGCCAATTTCAAAAACAGACCAAAATCAGATACAAGTGTCATTTCTAGACGAAACGCCAACTTTTATATTATTTCAGCTCAAGAACAAAAGTTGTAAACTTTATAATCACTGTTCACATTCAAACCTTAAAATTAAGTTTTGATATGAAAACTATTAATATTTGTTCCTGTGCTTGCAAGAGGAGTTCGTGGTTAAATAATTACAGCCGCTCGGGTCGATCATCAGGTTAAGTCGCGCTTGCCTAGGCTGATACGAGGATGGGTTACCACTTACCACCCATTACATATCGAGTTTCCTCCGTGTCTCGGAAAGCACTTTCAGCCGTTGATTCCGACTGTCAATTGTAGATCGTTGATAGTATTTACAGGTGGTCCGTGGCCCGACAGTCTGACACCCAGTCTTACCAAGGGGTATCGTATTATCCAGTACTAGCTGTGTTTGGAGATTAGATAGGCAGTCGCTCTATGAAAAGTACTGGTATTCAGTTACATCCGGTTAGACTGGAAGCTGACTCCAACATACTTGGGAAAAGGCTTGGCAGATGATGACTTTGGATTGTGACGCCAGTTGACACCACCAATCTTTCAAAAAGTTGAGTCGGTCCTTCCACCAGACACACTGTATTACTGACATGCAATAGTAATAGTAAACTTTAGCTTTACTGTAGTTTAGTCTCATCTATGACCTACTAGCATACCAATGATCGTGCGCACTTATGGCCTGTGTCGACATCAGACGATGCCGCCCTTTTGCGCAGTCGCGGTGACTTCAAATAAGAATACATATATCTGCAAGTTTGATATTACCATTGCATGTGGCTTCAGATTTAATTATAATTCTTTAGAAACTTTATTTTAGTTTAGTAGTCTTGAGCGTTTTTCTGTAGGAAATGTTTTTATTTGTTACAGATTAAATCTTCTTTCTTGTAATGCAGCCTATACCACGATTGTCAAAATGATTAGCCGTATTAAAAGGTTCATTAGTATTTAATTTCAGCACGCATTTTTGTGTTTTCTAAAGAAAACTGAACGCGATCACCACATCTGAATGGCGTTCAAGAACTGTCAGGGTGTGGTTGCGCTCTTGAAGTGTAGATCACGTTCCTTCATTGGTGAATACCCCCAAATTCAGCAGGAACATTCTGAAAATCTAAATTTATTTGCACAAAAAATCCGTGGCAAACTTAACCCTGTGGTGGCAGTACCACACGCGCAGCACCCACTACGTCGTAACGAAACGCTGCGTTTTTTCCAAGCGTAGTGCGTGTTACCAACGAGGGTCCAATAAATCATTCGGCGGCCGCCCCTTGATTTAATATTGTCATAATAATAAAAACGCGAGTTAACGCACTGAGGAGAACGTCAGCTGATGTTGGATAGATGCGATAAAGGGATTGAATAGGTAGAATAGTTAATAGTTATATGCAATCTAAACCTGTATTTTGAAAAATAAAAATGCATTTTGAATTTTGAATTTAGGTCGTATTGATCGGGATGCTGGCTATCCTGATCATCATCATCACAATCGTTCTCCTGCCCATAAATCAATTTATTTGGGGTCGGTGCGCCATGCTTTTTTCTTCAATACTTCTCCATTGGACGTAATATCAAAAGAAACATGTAGTTTTCTCTTATTCGTGGCATCAGCACACAGATTTTTCAAAACTTAAATACCATTAAAATGATAAAACTGTTTATTGTTTTTTTTTGTTGTAATAAAATGTTCATTTAGTAAATCAAACGCTCTAAGATGCGAGAAGCACATGCTTCATACTAAACTGTCTCATCTACATGCTACTCTTTGCCTGCAATCCGTCTCCGCGTTTTATAGCTGATGACCTTTTTTGCCCCACTTCGGCAAAGCTTTTGACACCTGCGCGATAGCTACTTTAATTTGCCCCGGGTGGGTTAATGTGGTACAAACATCAATAACACTTAGCACCGCGGCGGTCTTGCAGACCGGCGGCGGCCCGTAATTAGGGGTTAAAATTGACACGTTAGCAAAGTGATGGGATATAAGGCATATTATTATACTTTATTTTCTGAATTTTTAATATCATTTTTTGATGGTTTCATTTTGAGGGTTAATTTATGTTAATATGAAGGTCAGAACGGTTTGATATTGATGCTGTTTGAGAGAGAAATAAATAAATTAATCAAATCATGGCTCGACGTTCATCTAGTATGCAACAATTAAGGTCTAGGTTCTGTTTAAATTTACTCAAAAAACGTGTTTTTGCCGTATACAACGTGTAACAGAAAGGGTATTAGTCATATGGAAGACTGTGGTACGGACCATCAAACTGAACAACTTTCTCTATGGGACCACTATCGTAATCACTACGACTATACCCTTTCTGTTACACGTTGTATATTTTCATATGCATTCACTTAAAAGCTATTATTTTGATTTTACAAACATACACTTCAATTTTTATTTATTTGTATAGATTTAGTAGTTACTTTCCTTTTAAGCAACTACCACCAGTACAGGGCTCATTTGCTTTCGGTGTTTCATTATTAGTTCTTAATGCTGAGCTTATCAACAGGAACCCTGGCTGTGTTACTGATAACATCGTATCGCGATCATTAATCTGCCTGGATCCTGAGAATGTCTCCCTGCAATAATTAAACGCACCACCTGCCAATGTACGGCACCTCCTTGAAACTGTCAGGTAGGCCAAAAGCCAGAAGGCACCAAATACTGGAGAATGTCCAACGTTTTTTAATACCCCAACTTGATTATAAAAGTGTCCTTGAAGTTTCTTGGTCGTTCCTCTCCAAGCTGTTGATGTTTTGGAACAGGCAACTAGCCTCTACTTACTAAATAACTGACAGATTCCTTGTCAATTCCAGGACTTAATTAAAAAAAAAAAATTAGTTTGAATTTTTCGAATAGTTAAAAAAGGAGAAAATTGTGGATCTCTCGGTAGATACGAGTACTGGATTTTGAAGGTAAATAAAGACTTTATGCTAATTCGTAGTTTCGAATCAAGTTTTTGACAATGTTTTCCCTTTTTTTTTTTCAGTCGGGAAATCATCGAATAACTCCTCTCGCTCTGGGCTGAGCAGGAGGGAGTATCAGACTTTTACTGACTGAAACCCATCCATGTTCCTTCTTTTGCCCTTTGTGTTCCAGGGCCGCGGTATCTCTTTCGAGTCCCGCAACCCTGGCAGGCGTCGGTCCTTACGGACCCCTTCAATGTTTTCCCATAAGGGCTATTTATTACCAAACAACTTTTTACAAACCAAGCCAGGCAATCTTTACATTGACTTGCAAGTTCTTGCCGACCGCAATGACAAAAAGCCAAAAATATAAGCAACAAACAAGTCCCCCAAATGAAAAGTAATAATTTAACATTCCCGTTGGCAACATCAATCAGTAGGTAAAAAACACAAGATATCATCTATAAAAATTATCCGTGGTACATTTAGCTGCGCCTGCGTCGCGGTATGGCCGGAATGTCCCCCGCGCATGCGTCGAATTTGTTACACGCCCTCGTTATACGCTGAGGTAAAAACTCTGAGACTTGACGGATTTTTGGGGATTGGGACAAAGGAGAAGCGTTATTTCCAGCTGTACTTTATTTGTCTGACCGCTCTGGTTCAGTACTAGCGGTGCGGCTCGGGTAAAAGTCAATCCCCAGGAGCTGTACTTGCATGTGCCAACTGTTTGACAACAGTTAAATGGTTTCTCCGGGATTCGTCCAGGTGCGTTGCTGCGGCGCTTTCCTGGTGGTCGCCACTGTTGATTCTGGCTTTCAGTAGTTGCAGTTATTGGGAATAGGGAAATAGATAGGAAAGTTAGTCTCAAAAAAAAATGTTCCAACCACCGAATAAGTTTACAAGGATCGATGCACCTTTCACCTTATGGTGGCTATCTAAATTTTGTTAAGAACCATGAGACCTTCGATTCATAACATGCTGCAGGGAAATCGCAAGAGTTTTTTTTATATGAACTGTTCATCTGTGATTCTGTTCATTTACACTTTAAAACACCTTAATGTTGTATTCTTCCAATCGCTCCATAACTCAAACTTGCACCACACCACCTCACTAATGACGAGTTTGGGAAAAACGTTTAAGTCGGAGGTTGCGCAGGAGTCATTCGTTACGGCGCGCGGCGACACTCAAGTATAATGATCTAACACCAAATATATGCTACACAGTGCTTAGGTGGATTTTTGATAGTTTTTGGAAAGGTTTTGCAAAAGATGGAGCCACTTGGCAAAGGGAGATCGAAGTAGCATGGGTACTATCAGAAAGCACTGTAGGTATACCAGGTGCCAATGAACTATCAAATGACGACCTTTAGGCTATCTCTTTAAAGGCTTTTTTAAGGTTCCCTTTGAAATATTGCTAACTCTTAAACCTTTTGTGTTATTCCATGATTTCATTTGGTCTTTTGTTACAGTGTAAACGTGCGAGTGATGTTATCCGAGCTTGATTGTTGTAGTTTTGTTGGTATTCGTTTCATAAGGCTCAACATTAATTGTACTGTGTACAGATTCATAGGTATCTGTATGTCGTACTCAGTGTCTCTAGCTGGAAAACGTATAATCACAAAGAATAACACGACGCAATCGGTAATGAGTTCTAAATGTGCAGGAGATGACGGACGTTGGTCTCACGGCCTCGCGATTAGCGGTCAGCTGAATATCTGGCATTAACCCCACATAATGCGGGACCACTCTGTTCAAAGGTCACAGGTTGTGGTACAATTGAGTATCGGTCTAAGCCTTTATTAATAGCCTGAAAATCTTCTAGTTTTCGTTGTTCGATAGTTAGTTATAATTGCTGAATTGTCAATTTTCTTTGGAATCCATTTTGGTTGGATGAATCCATTATGTTGGATGGATGGATGGAGTCTACTATTCCACTGTTTTAAAATGTTCTTAATTTAGCCTGTTCATCCATAACTCTAGTTATAAATGTCTAGTTCTAAATTTCTGATTACTTATTTATTGGTGATTTCAGATTTAAAATTGATTACTTTTCATGAGCATCGTTTCGAATACTCATAAAGTTGATAAGTAAACTTGCAGATAGGTACTAACTGTTTATAAAATCCATAGTACTATAGTAATAGATCAGATAGACGATACATATGTACCTAAATTAATGTTTTTTTTTTGTTTTTAGTGATAGCCTAGTGGTGTGACCGTCGGACTACCAAATCATAGGTTTCGAGTTCGAACCCAATACACGCACCTCTGATTTTTCATTTGCGTATTGTATAATTATCACTTACTCCGGTGAAGGGAAACATCGTGAGGAAACCAGCATGCATGAGAGATATTTCTTGACGGCATGTAAAGCCAAGTCAGAGGCCCATGGGCGGCTTAAAAACTCTGACACCAGGCATTAACCACACGTAAGAAAGAAGAAGAATGGCTATTTTAAGCATAAAATATTAGAGTAATAAGCACGGAATACTCCATAGAGGTGTCTGTTCCTACAACGGTATTCTCATGACCTCCAGATCACTCAATAAGTAATGACTAGTAAGCAACATCTCTAGCTACCATCAAAACTCTGAGGTTAACATTGGGTTAATTACTAATAAAACGTAACGCTACAAGTTAAGTTTATTAATTACAAAACATTTATTTAGTTTTTACATCTGTCTCTCTAATGTCTGGGAATTCCTGACTGTTAAGTAGCGTTAATGTCTTCGAATGAAATAAGTTTTCCTGATATTAAGTTATTGAAATGGGGAGATTTTACCTGACATCACACACAAAATAGCTACAACTTCATCAATTTCTTGTGTTATGATTCAGTAATCAAAATTGAAAGTCAAAAACCCCAGACGAACACCTAAATTCAGCCACAGTTCACCGACCGACCTCATATATCTAATAACAAATATTTGTTTTCAATCAACAATCATAGAGATAATTAAACTTAATTATATTCTTTCTCTCAGAAGCCACAAACCACCGGGTGGTGTCTCGCCACAGAGTAGGTTGATACAGAAAGCCGACTTCAAACTAAAAGTGGCAATAGGTGAAGAGACACAGACGCGCACATACGGCGACCTTGTCGCGAGAGTGGAGAGTTACTAGCAAACGCTGTAAGTACACTGATATTATAGCTGCCCCAGGGGGCAGCTATAATATGCCAGGCATAATGGCCAGGGGCCTCAGGCCCCTGAAAATATTA
This sequence comes from Eugnorisma glareosa, assembly GCA_947578425.1. Classification (NCBI taxonomy): domain Eukaryota; kingdom Metazoa; phylum Arthropoda; class Insecta; order Lepidoptera; family Noctuidae; genus Eugnorisma; species Eugnorisma glareosa. The sequence goes on along the minus strand of OX387971.1, from coordinate 1,613,082 downwards.
TCGAGTAATCCAAGTGTTCGACCTCAAGTCACCAAGTGGCCCGCAGCCAAGACAATCTTAACAAGTGGGAGTTCATGGATGGCTCAGATCTCCAGTGCGTATGCGGCGCCACTCCATAGATAATATCCATACCCTGTCACCGGTACACATGAGGATCTTATACCTGAAGGCGAAATAAGGGACGCACAAACATATTTGAACTTATTAACCACTTTTTATTAGCCATCGCTACGCCAAGAAGAAGACTCCCTCGTTGTATGGAGCTGACATTCTGTACCCTATCTACTCTATGTCTACGCGGCGGGCGCTCGCTTCATTAATTAAGAGATGTCTTCATCTGAGCGGCGCGGGCGCACAGAGGGCTCTTAACAATGCTATCGGGTTACTGCATAAGATGTGGTGTACAATGGTTGGGTGTTTTGTTTTTATCTTGGCGATGTTTCTGGTGTTGGAGTAAAGATAGGTCTTTTGAAGTCATGTGGCAGTTTGGCAAACAAGATGGTGTCTGTATGTCCTCATTATTATCTATTACGGGCCGATTTGATCTGAAACAAGCATAACAGAACATGATGAACGCTATAAAAAAAGAACTCCGAGAGCAGCGTTGGCTATTGATGCATAGCTTAAATATAAATTCATCATTATAAGCCTAAAACAGTCCACTGCTGGACATAGGTCTCTTCAATCGCATGCCACTCAACTCGATTCTCTGCAACTCTCATCCAGTTGCTACCAGCCACCTTGCAAAGACCATCGCTCCACCGAGCCTGAGGGCGTCCCACCTTACGCTTGCCGATTCGTGGTCTTCACTCAATAACACGTCTACTCCAACGGTCATCGGTTCTAAAATATAAATAAGTTATGGCTAAATCAGGAAATATATATATCGATGGCCTATAAAACAAGTGTGCTAATTACAAAATTTTGATATAAATGTAATAAAGCATGCTCTACAGATCGCACCTAGCCAAATGATATAACTCCGTATCTTTCTGTCTTAACTGTATTTCTATGTACAGTTTTAAGTTATAGTATCTAGAAGTTTTGAATAAATAAAAACAGTCCTCCTGAAAAATAGGTAGGTCTGTGTAATTAGCATGTTTGTCTTCTTGACCATCGATATATGAACTATATTCACGCTATTCAATGTAACGCACATATTGGCCGTTTCTTCTAAACCAAACTAAGTTAACAGAGTCATAAAGTGTTATGGCTATATAACAAGAATGTTTATGAAGCTGGTATTGGCCGCCACCTGCATAATTTACGAGAAAATTAAATATTGACGACACGGTAATCGTATTATTCTAACTTCTGCCGTGCTAAAATGGCGTTATCGTTAAAATATTACTATAACATAATCATAATTTTCTATTGATTATTTATAATTTGCTTGGTAGGTAGAAAAGTACTTCACTTTAACTACAAGTATTTGATGAAAAATTAAAATTATCTGTCAGAAAAGAACATTATTTAATAGAATATACTTGAAAACAATATCAAATTGCGACCTATAATTACTAAGTACATTTACTAAAGAACTTTTAATTAAAGCGGCGTCTACACTATAGTTTTCGTGTCGCCTGTCAATTGTCAATCATGTGTCCTAAGCTTTATAACAAAACTGTCGGCGGTCTATTTATTAGACCGATGGATCTCAAAATTAAGGCCGAGCAGAGATGTATTAATTTATGCTGTAAATTGCACTAATTGTGCGAGTTATTAATCTTGTGGTCTCGACTTTACTATGATCGATAATTTTGATTTCTGATCGTAAAAAAACGTACCTAATTGTATCTTTAGTCTTTTATTATTATATCGGTAGTGTTCTGTCTGGGTAGTTTTTCGTAATAATGTTAATGAAATGGCTAGAATAGCCATTTTATTAACAGGCATGTATTGTGTTTCTAGTTTAAGATTACAATGTAAAAATAAACGCCAGCTTTTATTGAACAAAATTCATTGAAGATCTTTTTCATAATTGAAAATGTTTTTTTTTTACATAAATTGTCGTAAAAAAACTGTTTAATAAATAACACAACATGCTTCGGTCTACAAAGTTTGAGATACACCACTAAACGAGACATCTAATCTATTTAACCCTATAATTTCGAGCATTCGCGTAATTTCACTTTATTCTTAATTATTAATTATCTGCATTACTGTAATTACACTAATCTTCCACCTGTTGCGAATGAAATATCATAATGACGTGGTTCTTGCCGTAAACTTTGTTGAACGATTATAGGCAGGAGCCATGCAAAACTGGCTTAGCCTGTTGGCAGGAAAAAATGTTTGGAGAATTCTAGACTAAACCCATTAATCTATTGAATCTAATTTTTGAAATATCTGTTAACGTTAAGTTTTTTTTTGCAATCCTTGCGTAGTTATATTATATTTAATATTACCTTCAATATTAATTTAATTGAATACCGTTTTCACCAAAACTAAACGACATCTAAATAATGCCTAGATAAAAGTCCAATGTTTGATTAGGTATAGGCGCAGAAGGCCTAATTCTCAAAATGGCAACCGAGTCGCAAAAGGACTAGTTCTCAAAATGGCAAATTCTCTAAAAGCCTAATTCTCGGAATGGCCAATTCTCTTAAAGCCTAATTCTCTGAATGGCCAATTCTCTAAATGGCTTATTATCAAAATGGCACATTTTCTACAATTGGGAGTATTCTTATAAATAGTTGTAACTTTTTCTGAGTGTTTGTGCTAGCAAGTCGTATTAGGCTGAGGCTGCAAAATGTTGTTGTAGTTGTACGTGAGCGTCGCCGTGTGGTCAAAACAGGACTTTAGTATGAAACCGAATGCAGCGTAATTTTTGTGACTCAATTAACACAACTCACAACTAAAAAATTACGCTCGTTTGGCCTCACCCTTACTTGTCGATATAATATATGTCGTGGTTCATTAATTACACAGGCTTTGTGTCATTAATGTCATCCCCACTGACCCTGTGGTGGATTATGACCGACTCCCTCTTATGGAGAGGACACCTGTACCCTAAGAGTGTGATTATTATATGCCGATCAAGTTTTAGTAATTACAAAAAAGATTTAAAAGACATAAAGAGCGGACATTGAGAATATTTTTATACTATAGAAAGAGAGTTTGCGATTATTATTACTAGTCTCTAGTATCTCCAAGTAATTGAGTAGGTTATTCTTGACAGTTCATCATCTGCCTAGCCTTTATTAAACTATTTTGGGATCACCTTCCAATCTAACCGGATACAGCGGAATATTTTACATGAAGCGACTGCCTATCTGACCTCCAAAACCCTGTTAGTACAGGGTAAACATTTTTGATTTTGACACACGAATGCTATACTTGACAAGCAGGCGTATGATACTAGACAGAACGATTTGTTCCTAAGTAACTTAACAAATATTGCATTATTATTTTCTTCGTCTTGTCCCGTCTATCGCTCGTAAATACAGGGTGTAACAAGACCCTTAGCGAAGCCATCAACCTAAGTAACTTTACGTAAAAAATATTGCTGGGAAACGACTTTTTTTTTGGGGTGTAAAATCACGTTTTACGGTAGGACTCAATGTAACGCACTCATAACATTGTGCTGATGGATGGATTGAACGGGGTATTGAATGATTGGTACGGGGGTCGTCATTTTTACTGTAAACACCTCTTACTGTAAGAGGATAAAAATCTTTGGAACTTTGACTCTCAATATCTCCGTAACGAGAAGGTTTCCCAGGTTTGGTCTAGAACAAAATGATCGCAATGACGGGGAGAACAAGTACCTTTCGGCTTCGTTTAGGGTGATGTTACACCCTTTATATTTGAATGCCTTGCAAGGCATCTACTTAATACCTTTTTCTGCACACCCATAAAAACACGTTTTCCTGTATTTACTTGTTAGTAAACCAATCAAGGGAATCGTTAGTCGTAAACACGGTGGATGAAAGCTACATTGTCAACACAACATAACGTACACATTTCCTATTTAAACATTGTTGTGTGCCATTTGATGTAATTAGATGCAAGCTGCTATCTCTACTTGCATCGTATAGACGTCGTAATGCTAGATATTTTTATTACAAAACGATTTAAAACGACTTAATTGTTTTAGAATCGTATTCTATTGAAATTCTTTTTTCTTTGGATCAATAAAACGTAGCAAAGAAACGATACAATTAGCATTAAAACGTTTTTAATTTAATTTTATGTCTATCGACTGATTGTCATTAATATTTATAATGAATACGCTAATGAATACGTTTATATACAAAGGTCCCCACAAAGACGTCCATGTTACGTCAAAATCATACGAGTAGGCATTGCTGAGACCACATCTTAGCAATTCTAGTCACTACCATGTCCAAAGTTGATGGCAACAGTGGCGGTAGCCTATTGGGGCCTACTGGCTACCGGGTAAGCAGAAACTTCTGCTCTTGTTATGGTCCTGACAGACCCCCTGTGCTTCGTCCACTTCATACCTACATCTCACTTGTGTATTATAGAAAATACACCTGTGGGTTTAGGCCTTAGGCCGGGCAAGGTTAGGCTCTTCGGGGAACTTAGGCGTCTTACCTTAAATCCAAAATTCTAAATACCTGATTAAATGGACACACCTTGAAACTATAGTCTCACCTATAATCCCTTTCTTCCATGGGGGTTAAGCATAAACTACAGAATGCCTTAAGTACGGCGATCCGGACATAATATACTAATTTTGCTTACATCAATGATTATTTATGGGTTTGTCTCCACCGATCACGTTATCAAATTGAGTTTGCCACGGATCAGGGCGAGTTGTATCCACTGATACCGTGATCCGTTTCCTTCAAAAAAAGAATTAATGTTTTTACCCACTGATCACGATATCAGAGACAAAAAGAAAAAAAAAACGAAACAGATCACACGGTGTACAGAGACATGAAATTATGTATATTTTTCGAAACTGTTTTTATCTACTTTCCGAAATGAAAAGAAGCCATAATTTAAAAAAATAAAAAAAACATGAATCATTTGACATTATCATTTACCATTTAACCTAAACAAAAATTCAAAACGACTACACTCAACTTCACTCAAGTAACTTAACACTGTTCTCTCTACCGACCCCCGTAAAAGATAGCGCAAATATAGGTTGGCGAAACGGTAGAATGTCATAGCCAGGTGGTCGGGCTTGCGCTACGAGGCGTAAGTGCAAAATATTGTGTTACATTACCTGCGCCTACGACGGCCTATAGACCTATATCGTGCTGGATCATGTTTAGACCAGTAGCTGGACAGGGTCGATGGAGGATCCAGTAATTATTAGATGGGTGGGTCTATTATGAATTGTTGATCAACACACGGTGCCTGAGTTAGGAATTTGAAGTTGAAAACTTTCAAATTCGACTATTTCTTAAGGTTCTTTCAAAGTAGGTCGTTCTACTCAGCTTTAATTAAAAAAAAAAACCGGCCAAAGCGAGTCGGACTCACGTATAAAGGGTTCCGTGTCATCGTAGAAGGGAAGCCCCCTTGAATTTTCATTTATTTATATTATTTTTTGTTATGGCGGCAACAAAAATACACATTATGTGAAAATTTCAACTGTAAAAAACAACTGTATCACAACACTCACTCACTGTATTTCAACTGTGATCATGAGATACAGCCCGCTGACAGGCAGACGGACGGACGGACAGCGGAGGTTTAGTAATAGGATGCCGTTGTTACCCTAGAAACTGGGTGTACGAGTTAACATAAAAATCAAAATGCAATTTTCCTTTATTTAGTTATAATTTAATACTTGAGTGTGCTTCCAAAATTTCTAGACATAATTTTTTTTTGCCTTCATAGAAGTATGCAAAGGACTTACAATTTGAAATTATGCAATTTGTATTTGACCTTACAATAGTCTGCGAAGGCTTCCAGATTTTTTTTGTAGAAGTTTCTTTGTCCAATTTTAACAACCCCTCAATCATTTCAGGTGAGCGGCACAAGACCAGGTAATTCACTCCGAAATTTTTCGTCCATTCACTAATAAAGTTCTTGATATTCGCTATCCGGTTTCAGGTTAATTCCAAGTACTCGGAGGTGGCTATCGGCATTCATCCAATTGATCGGATTATAAAATGGCGAGGGAGCGGGCGGTGTCGCGTTTCCGAATCTGTATTCGACCACAATGAGCATGCCGTTTCGCGGTAAAACGTGTTAATAATGTGGTGTGGACGCAAGTGACTGGCGACGAGCGGGAGGATGAAGGGTAGGTAAAGAGCTTCTGTGTAACTTTCACTGGCTGGTGTAACATCTAACACATAAATAAGTGGCCAGAAATCGAAATTCAGAACCGTATTAAATATTGATACAATCTTAGAGTTCCATTTCATTATAGAGCTTTTCCCAGCTAAAAGAAAGGTAACAAACACCACTTTCTCCACGATAAAAGCCACGTGGCAATCGAAACTTGCACAATAAGCTTAAAGTTAAAACTCCAAAATGCGTCAAAAATGCACACTAGCTGCTACGCCGTAGCTGTTATTAACGCTACGCCACGTCCGCTACGCGTTCGTAGCCGATAACCAAACCGCTACGAGAGATTGCGCCCGATTCTATTTAGGCCTACAAAAAGAACAACCGATAGATCGCTACCGCTAGTCCCTTAGCCAGTAGTAACACGATACTAGTTCCCGTGGCTTTACATCCCGACCCTAATTTTATGGCTCATTAGCAGTTTTGCTCATCCTTTTTTACAATAACCCGATGTGTCGTGGAGCATCGCTGATTTTTCGCGTGGCGTAGCCTTTTTCTTTCTTTCTTTCATTTTGTCTGAACCACCGTATACCTCGAGTATCGGTTACGAGTAATTATAAAAGCATTGAGCTGTTTAAGCGTACTATTATTTAGTATGTATTGGATGTCAGCAAATTGCTGTATTATAAAAGCTGTTGTGTTCTATTGAGGCGGAAGATTTTTAACTGTCTTGTTTGTTCTTTTTATTTTTCGTTGCGTTTTATTTACTGAGATGTCTTTGGTTGTATTACATTTATTATTTAATAGTAACCGGGTATCGAGTACTATACTTAACTCCTATATCCGAAACACTGTATTTTTGGGTTACGTGCATCTTCTAGCATGAATTTAACTGTTCATTCAAACTTCCTGGTGGCCTAACATGACGTCTTAAAACAGGAGTAATTCCAGAGTGGGAAAGAGATGGCGCTAAATGACCTGTATAGCTCTGTCTGTTTCCCTCGCTGGAATGACTCCTGTTTTAGGACTTGATAGTAACTCCCCTGGACATATAACACCCATTTTTTTTCAAAATTATTTTCCTCACTTGCATTATTTTCCCAACTATGTTGGGACCTTTCTATTACAGACGGTTAAAGGGATGGAAAACTTTCATAAAAATAAAGTTGATAGTAAAGTGCCTGCTGTAGATGTCTATGTATAATTATGTACTATTGGCGGCTTGGGTTGTGGCGTAAATTACGCGGCCATCTTGTTTTTCAATTCAATATGCATTTGCTTAAATTTTCAGCAACAGCGTCATCGTTATTCGAGTACCAAGAATCTGTATGCTGTACTGTATGTTAGCTATGCTTTTTACAACATAGATGTCTGAAGCCTTCCCTATAGGCCTAATCGTCCTCTCACCAGGCGTGGGGTCACTTAGGGGTCAGTCCTCGTTAACATTACTGCGCACAATTACCGATGTTGCGCACACGCAGGCGCCGTTAGGAGCATGCCCTGATTATTGTCAACACTATATTAACGTGGTTACTTCGTTAAGTTAACTTACGTCTTGTAAAGCTTTGTGTTGTCAATTAAGCATGAACGTCAGAATGTTTGTGCTAAATTGACAACACTGCAACAAATGAGGGGTCTTAGATCAGAATAGGGCGTATAAGAGGCAATTGATTTTTTAATTGGATTTTTACTTACGGAGACGAGACATTGAAATATAAGGCTTTTATTTAGGCATACAGGTGTAGCTTATTGTTAGTGTTTTACGAAAAAACTAAACTACTAACTACTGGACATGTAGATTATCTCGAGGACAGTCCCACATGTAGATACTGGATGCATTACTTGCATCATAGACTAACTTTTCAAAGATTTATTATTATAACCGAAGAATATGAAGTCTATACTCGCACACACTGTGGTCCTTCGTTCTCAAAAGTGAAAGTTAAAATTGGGGTATTATTTGCTTGGTTGCAGGTTGCCGGGTTGCGGGCTGGTCCAGGTGGGCCAAGCGACGCAGTGGGGTGGAATAAGACGCCACTGATACCCGACACCCAGTACTGATCACTTGTACTGTCACCGGCGGTGATGTTTTATAGGTATCGGTCACACTTTATTTGAAGGCTTTTGTCACCTTTTTGAATGTCTAACCCATGGTTTTAGTGCTTATAAAGAAATTATTGCTTTGCATTTTAGATAATTGGAAAACGACTTCATTTCTCAAAGAGCAAAAATTGCCATTGCTTGCGTTGCTTAATGAAAAATGAAAAAAACCTGCTGAAAATTGTGCAGCTTTTCTCTCCAATCTTTCTCGGTGTAGTTACCAAGACAAGTATCATGTTGATAAAATAAAACCGACGATTTTAACAAACTACGTTGTAAAATTATTAATTTAGCATTCAATTTCCTTTCCCGCCATTTTGCCACAGACTGTACTTCTCCACACATAAGGTAAAATAAAAAGTACGCAAATCCCCGCGGATACGCGCGTAGCCGGATCGCGTTACACGCTAATGGAGCGTGCACGCGATCCAGCTCGCGCTCGTATGCCTAGCTCAAGTATCGATGCTGTTTTTTGGAAATTAAAAAACCTTTGAGGTAAGTAGATACGCTTGGTAGGTGATCTGCAAAGACATAAATAGCTTTAAGTAAGAAGCTTACCATATACGTATTTTGTGTTTTTCTGCTTCTCGTGTCAAACTCATCAATTACATGCTTTTATGCTTATTTTTTATGCTGCACGTCCAATAAAACAATGCATTCAGGGTATTGATAGGGTTGCCGCGCTACTGCAGTGCTTCCGGCATGTTCGCAGAAGCGGGCATAGATGGCTTTCACGCCATTATGCGCAAGCGATGCGCGTCCATCATGCGCAGGGTACGCGTCAGCCCCAACAGCATCCTGAGCACTATAGCGGACAGGTGGGACAGTCCCATACTGGGGCATTGGGTACGCCTACATGCCACTGTGGCGTATAACAAATAATTGTGTTGTTGTTGTTTCTAAGTTGTGTGTTGTACTAACTAAATGGACTTGTGGTTTGAAATAAAAGAATTATTATTATTATTTTATAGTATTTATTTTCTTTTCAATGAGCTTTCTTTTAATCCTAGCATTTCTTTTCCCTCCAGCTCCAAGATAGAGAGATTCTTACAACTTGGACAAATCATTGTAAAGACCAAAGACGCTAGAAATAGAGAAGCCAGTTGCGAATCCATTGAATTAATAATTTGTAATTTGACATAAATATACTTCACTAATTTAATCATAATGTATTGCACGACAATTGGATGTATTATATTGTATATTTACCGAACTTGTGACATGAATGTTGTATGCCTCAATGGCGGGCTCATAGCAGACTTACGTTATTAACACAACATCTTATGAACCTATGATCCACAATAAATTATTTGATTTGAAAATTGGTTGTATTGCATTAAAAATCATGCAGTTAGAACGAGCATTGTCAGCGAATAGTGACCTTATTTTAATAAGTTAATAGGCAAACATAAACAACGCAAAAGAGTATTTAGGTACACCAGATATCGATATACCTACCTACTTAGATAACGCAAGAACACCTACTTGCGTGTACCCGGCTTAAGCATTTTATGCTTAACGTTGCTACTGTCGCAGTAAGCTAATTTGTGTAAGTAACAACGTAACAACTCAAGATCTTAATTCTAGCAACATTTAAAGAACTAAAAAGTAGTCTATTTTGTATTACTTGTTTGTAAAAAAATAAATAAATAGTGCTTATGACGTCATAGTAGGTAGTCAAATAGAGTCCTTCGTTCTTAAGTTTCTTTCAAACAATTTTCACAACCCGACCCAATCCTCAATCCACCTGTTTCCAAACACAGCTCCCTCAAACCAAACGTAACCAACAAACCGACCTATCAGAGTCGTGATTAGTAAAACGTGTGGCGTATGTAAACAGACAGTGTTTGTGCTGATGAGATCTGGCGAGTGGGCGACGCCGCGCGCAATTACTTGTCAATTGAACTGTAGGCGCGGGCACGCGACTGTGAGAGGCAGGCTGGGGCAGAACAGAAGGACAAGAAGAACTGCGACTTCAAAACACATAGTTGGTGTGAAGCAATTTTGCACTGAGCCTATCTATTTGGCGCAACCGTGATTCGAACTTTCTGTTTAATTTTTTCTACAGAAGAGTACTTTGAGGCTTTTTATTTTGCTTCTTATATGCCTTCTTAGTCTAACAAAGACAGAGACAATTATTCGAAAAATAGTACACGGATGGTAAATAAATAAATTTTCTTTATCATTCATTCATTTTTTTTAGAGACCGACAAAAATCAGAAACAGTATGAATTTTAGGATTATTTTGTCATTTAGCGCCATAGATGTCTGAAAATTATGAGCTTTACCTATATCATTATTTTCAGACAACTAATCCGATCAGAATGAGATCAAAATCATGAACACTTTTAGTTGTAAAAAAGTAGATTCCTATTCTATTATATTTTTATTATCGCAAACAAAGCCGATGTCGACCATTCTGCCAATGTCAAAAGTAAATTGTAAAAGCAAGTGTGTATTTAAAAATGATACCAAAAAAAGAAATTATAAAAATCTTCGACGATACATTGAACTTAATGTAAAAGTAGATTCCAAATAGGAATGATCATTAAACGCTCCAACTGTCACTGTCAGGTTATAAATATTTTGATAGATCAATTTAAGTTTTGAAAGCCCAAACAAAAGCATTTATATTTTATCTAAAGTCAAGTTTCTCTTATGATTATGAAGGTGTAACCAGTTCATTTGCTGTATATGGTGTCATGCTTTAATTTGCACAACGCAATTTGTGGTTTACTATTCAAGTGTCGAATCATACTTCTCGGAATATCTTTAACACTTTAGCAGGAAGCTGACACATTCTTTCAATTAAAGCTGTCCAGATTTCATTAATGAATCACGTAAGTCCATTCAGATTTTGCGAAGATATGCAATTAAGAGACTTATCCCACGGTATTTTATCCTGTGCGGCAGTCAACACAGTCACAGTGACATGACATAAATATGACTAATCTGGCCTTGATGAATAAGATCCGTTTTAGGTGAAGCTAACTGAAAGTTTCGTTCAAACCTAAACTACTGTTTTCTCCTCTCAACGCCTCCCGCACAGTCGCTGTCGCCTCGGACAAACTAATTAAACGTCAAGCATCGGGAGCCGAAACACAAACAAGCGTGTTTACCCACAGATCGAGACGACCCTGTTGTTAATATTTTAAACTGGCAACATTTAGCGCGCCCTCATTGGTCGCGCGCGCTTGCGGGAAGCGCTCGTCATTTATTTTAATTTGTCATTTGATTTGACAGCTGATGTCAATGTCAACTTGATGTAAATTGAAGTTGGAGATTACTTTTACTGGCGTTGTTTGAGGGGCACTGACCAATTGCTGCTGGTTGCACTGATTGGAGGCAGTAGCGGATAGAATGGAGCAGTTAGAAGTGGGCATGTCAATATTTATTTGTTGATGATTGGTTGTTTTTTGTTTTTGTTTTGGTTAGATATAAGAGGCACGGTAGCTGAGCGTTGCGTGGCTCTTGGATGATTAAGATGTAACTCGAAAACATGGAAAACATTTGATAAGATTTTGGAGACAGTAGGATAAGTACAAACATTAATTTAAAACCTTACTTGGTTGTGTCTTAAACTTATTGCCAAAGTGGCCAACAGCTGATAAAAAATCGCATCATTCCACTACACCCTTTACAAACCAAACCTTATGACATGAAACGTAACTTTAGCAAAAGCACAATAGGCTGGAACCCAACACTACTGGCGGTCAAAACGGCGTGAACAGCTAAAAGCCTGCCTACCCCCGTACCGTGGGGCGCGTAACCGTCGGTACGACTTACTTACGGATGGGTGCGCGTATGAGGGCTCATGGTATTTGTTTATGGTTTGTAATGGTTTTAATTCGATGTGCTTTTCGTTGGGAAAATGGGTTTGTGATCTGGGATGGTATTTGCAGAGGTTGTTTTAGGTCGGTAAAATTATTATCAATTATTTATCATTATTATATTAACATCCTATTTTATGAAAATGTACAGGTAAAGTATTATTCGACGAAATATCTGAGACCAAAAAAAAAATTACAAAATATTATGCATTATCATTACACAAACTTCGTCGTCTTGTATTTATCATAAAAATGTCCATTGTCCTTTTTGTAAGACGTGCTACCAACATTGAAAAAGTCTCAGAACCTTACCGCCAATTTTCCACCAAGCAAAATAAAATTGAAAATCGAACAAAAAACACTCATTGAATTGCTGCGTTCTATAACATCACTTTATCAATCTTGTATTGTAAGACGTTGAATGCACTATGTTTAGTTATTCTCAACATCATAAATCAAAGAAAAACACGGAATATGAGAATATGACTCAGTTGGCATAAAAAGCCACCGTCTTTTATCCCTTTGTGCCTTACGGAGTTTCAAGAGGATTTCAAAGGGTTCGAGTGCTTAATGACTGCGTTCACAATGAACCAAAACATATTGATGTGATTCATTCAGTATTTTGTTACAAATATAATAATGTTTTATATCAATATGGGTTGTTTTTATATCTTTTGCGGTCCTCGGTATTTTTGTAACGTGAAGTAGCGTATCCTATTCATATGATTTTTTAAAGGGTTTGTAAGGAGTATTTTTAAGGCAAAGGAGCTTACAGATCACTTGATAATTATAATGATTGAAAATAAGTGATAATAATATTGTGGATCTCAATGAGTCACAAGTGCAGTAAGTTTTTATTAATATTCGTACCTAATGTATACAAGTTTTTTAACTTTTAATATTACTTTCGAGACTCAAAGATTTAAATTAAATTAAGGTGTGATGTGTAATCATAGTTACGCTTCAGGCCGAGTAGTGCAGTAGGCAAGTATGTATGCCGACGGCTTTATACTTTACTAATTTTCTGAATCGTCTTGTGTTTTTTAATCAAAATTTTACTTACTCAAATGGTTTGACAGTTTCAGGTCTTTTAGCCAAGCGGTATTTTCTCATGATTCTCTAGTATATTCAATTAGTTTCAGTTAGATTTCAGTTCGGTCGTGATGAATAAGGTATTAGAATCTTGGCATAAGCTTGATAACTTGTTACTGTTTATAGTTGCACTTTTAGGTGTCTTAGACCTACGTGCGTTGTATTTTTTTGTCAGATCAGATTTAGGTATGTAATACGCTAAAGTTATCTTACTTTCTTACTCGTTAACTATTTAAATAAGTACAAGAAAGTGACAGGACGAGTAGTAGGTGATAATTAGATTAGACTGTATCTAATGTGTTTCACACATTTTTATGACAAAAGGGACACATCCTGTATTTTTCAATAGTTTGCTAACGCCTGACTAGCACCATTTAAGAATAAAGCATAACGATGTATGTTACGATGTATGCTACATTTAGTGAATATTCAAACGCCATGCATAAATTAAGAACTAAACACGGCCATGCATCGACCATAGATTATATAGAGTTCGATAACGATCTCACAGGCAGTTTTATGGTCTATTTGCGTATTACACTATGACAAATGAGATGGGAGGCGTATAGAGAAATTATCATAAAAAACGCACGCAAAATATTTACTATTTCTGCTATATTTTTTTGGATTTTATTCCCGTGTTCTAAGCCGTGGACATAAATAAAATAGATAATATTTCTAAGCCAGGCAATGAAGCAGATAATTAATTATATTATAGGTAGATATTTCAGTAAGTACTAAAAAACAGAACAATTCTTACAGCACCAACCGCTCTCAAAACGTTGAAGAAAAATATCGTGTGCGGCCAGTCCTAGGACCAAAAATCGAAGACATGGTGACATCTACCAACCCGCACTAGATCCGCGTGGTGGATTACAGTCCATTCTCTCTCATGAGAGGGGAAGGCCAACAGTGGAAACATATAGGCTGATTATGCTTATGCAACCCCAATTAATTTGGCATAAAACCTTTATCCCAGATTAAGGCCTGCTGGAGGATGATGTTGATAAAGTAATCCATTGGTAAATCTTAAGTGCTTAGAGGTACCAGGGCTACAGTCGCTAAAAGATGTCTTGACAAAGTTTTTTTTGTACACTTGCATTCTTATTCCATCACTCACTGTTCACAGTTCCATAAATTAAAGACATCAACGCGATATTTTTTCCAATTTTGATCATACAAAACGAAAACATGGTAAGTCCCTAATAACCAAACGGACTCTAGCACAATCAAGTACTAAAAAATTTCACGCTACACTAAATAGTAAAACAAGAGTAATAAATAAAACAAACATTGAATAAATAATACATTACATGCAGTTTGTCTTTTGAACGACAAGTGTAAACAAATGGCAGAATTATTGCTATATTTGAACGATGTAGCCAAGTTTTTGTTATCTGCCCACCCTTCTGATGCGCTTAACGATAGGAAATCTATAAATAATTAATGCCGATGGAAATATTTAAATGTGCTTATTCAACGGTGGGACTTTCAATTTTTAGACGTTATTTGCAGTAGTGAACGGAATTTACTAACAGTTTGTTATTTTTCAAACTTTTCTAAGACAACCTCAAATAGGTAAATAAGGTAGTCGAATCATGCCAAAACCTACGTTAAGCTGTACCACTCATTGTTTCTACTTCTGGCACAAGAATAAAGTAACCATTAAAATTTGAAATTATCAAGCCATTATAGGCAGTTATCATATTACTTATAAAATATAAACAACATCTCAACCTGTCGAAAGGAAACCATTTTATTCTATTTAGTTTTAAAATAATCGTCCCGACGGATGGTCGAAAGCTTTCGATCCGAATCCTGCAAGTCACTGCCGACATGTGGCGACTTTAAAATTGGAACGCACCTCGCGAGCGCGCGTATTTACTTTTTAATTCTTTTTTTTTTATTAATCGAAGGAGTCATTAGATTGTAACTCATAACGGTCAGCGTTTTTTTATCGTCTGACCCAAAGACTTGTCAGGTGCTTTTTAATATTTCGACGTAACTTATTTGGTGCAAAAACTTACAGAGACATTAAGGACTGCAACTGTCTGTCTTTTACTTTAATCGTTTGCACGAAAAAGGCTACATTAACGTTAAAATAATAATGACTGTCTAGAACTGTCGAGTGATGCCAACCTTACAACATGAAATAAAGATTCAAACCGATTATTGCATAACTAGTAATATTTTAAACGAACAGTGGTAAGAAAATGTGATACAAATAGAAACCAGATAGAAATGCCTTTGTCTATTCTACAGATGGACTTTTATAGATAAAGAAAAATAATCTATTTGCTTACTTTTAATGATTAACCAGTTAGCTAATGCTAAGATGTAGGTATTAAAACTGTAATTTGGAGATTCCAAAAAAAAAAATCTGACATTTTTAAAGAACATTAGCGACGGGGTTGATCCTACAACGAATACCCAAATTACAAAGTAGAAAGTGCTCAACTCGGGGCTTTAATCGTGAAATTTAATCACTGATTTAGTACCAGTAGCTTCTTAGCACTTACATACGAAATCCAATTCATCAGCTCTACATCGCGCAGCAGCGAAAGGAATTGCTAGCTGAATTAATTTAGCACAAACTTATTACAGTCACTTTACACAATCCGTAATGATTGATCACCCAAACAAAAGAATAGTGCAGAAGATCCTACAAGTCGCGCCAAAAACCCGTTCAATTTTATGAATTCAAAAATCGTACCGTCCGTTTTTAATATCAGATCAGATCAAGGCGCTCGAATCTATCGGCCTAATATTTCATAACAAATTACAAAGACGTCTCAATACATGACACAGATTCATCGGGCGCCCGCCGCGTCCGTCCGTCCGACTCTTAAACAAAAACAAGCCGTCATCTCACAATGGACCAACAAAAAAAGCAGTATATCGGTAACACAATCTATACATATTAAACATACAATACAAACAATGCGATGCTGATTGAAACGTCAAGCAAATGACGTCCCGATTGATTCAGATCGCTGCATTGTACTTATTAACAACGTAATTACGGCACGCTGAGATATAACTATTTATTTTGTGTCCAAATTTATTATTGAGACGTCGAAAAAAACAGATCACGATGCAATGATTCGTGATTTTTGTACGTCCGTCCCTTTCTATCGATTTTTATATCGATTTCCATATTGAGATCAGTGATGTATCGACAAAAAAAGTTATTTGTTCTTCTTTTTTAAATCGAAATTGTTTTATGATGTTGGCATTTTATGCGTAGCTTTTTTAAATGCGTTGTAACAAAAGTTGCCAGTGCGTGAGGTTTTTAACGGGTCTGTGGACAATGAGTTTGTAATAGAGAATTTGATACGTTGTTACATGATAGAGTATTGTAATATTTTTTTGATAGACGCAACACAATGTAGATCATACGGTATCGTAAACAGTTTAAAAACTTCAACACTGATTTGAGAACGTGAAACGTTCCACAGTTCCAATATTGCTTTTATTTATTTATTTAAACTTCATGTACAAGAGTGGTACAAGGCATTCTCTACCAGTCACCTTTGGGTCAAATAGGACAGCATTATGATAGAGTACAAAAAAAAAAATAAGAAAAATACTATTTTGTTAACGTAAATTTATTTATTTAAATAAATATATACAAATACTAAAACGCTTAGATACAGATAAAATTAAATAAACTAATATGTATATACACACAAATGGTTAAAAATACGAGAATCCTTTTATTAATTGTAATAATATGACTATGACTAAACTTATACTGTCACTTACGGGATATCTTCCGTGATTGTCTATTATTTCGAGCTCCCGATATTTCGATGCTGTTGCAAGCGCCATGATCGCCGGTGGATGGAAAATAAATTGTTAAAAGCAGACAAATCTGTCTATCCTCTTTCTTTGTCTTTTGCCACTACTGAAACTCATCACTAAGTCACAGCTAAACACACTCACAGTATCACAAGGTTTTTTGGAGTCCTTATTACGACGCCGGTTGCTACTTTTCAGCATACTCAAAACTGGATTCCACGTACTGGACAATTTGAAGCCATCCTCTCGATTGAATTTTTTATGTTTTCTTATTTCAATTGCTTCTTTTGTCAGGCTTGGTAAGTAATGTTTGTCAGTTGTGTTGTCGCACTTGCTATTTCCATACCGGAGGTGGTTAGGAGGGGCGCGCCATGGCAGCTTATTCTTGCAGACCGCTGCGGAGGACACTTTACCACGCACCATCGTCGAGACAACACTTCTCTCCGTGACCAAGATACTTCGTGTATAAGGGTATATAGGTATCAGCCAGAAATAATGTTGGTAAAACATTATTTCCAGTTATTTAATTATTGTTGAAATTCTACTGTTTGATTCATCTGTAAACTGTAACTGTGTATTTAAATATAAACTGTGATTATTTTACTATCTTGCAATTTAAATGATTAAACTGATTTAACCTAATTATAATTTATATGTGTGTTGTATCTACCTTATTGTCAATAAACGCTTCTTATGATTTACTGACCGTTATTTTTCTAATATCAGAAGTGACAACTGTACCTACATCGCTCACAAACATGCCGCGCAGCCGCAAACGACGATCAAGAAGGGAGCCATCGACAAATTCAAGTACGTCGACCTCCAGTTCGAGTAGCAGCAGCAGCAGCAGTGCAAATGAACGGAGGCGCAAGAAGCGACGCCGCCATAAGAATTCGCAAACCGTGAGTCAGAATGTTTTATTATCGTCAGTGATTCCCGAATTCGACCCACTTGTAGACAATGTAGATATGTGGATTAATGTTGTTGAGGCAAATTCTCAAGCGTTTGGATGGTCCGATAATATGATTAAGTATCAGGCGCTTCAAAAATTGCGTAATACCGCCAAAACTTGGCTAGATGCTTTGCAAAAAAATGAAACCAGGTGGACTACGTGGAAGTGGAAGCAATGGCGCGAAACAATGTCAGATACCTTTCAAGTAAGAAGTGATATGTTCAGATCTCTTAAAGAACTAATTGATACGAAACCTTCAGCAAATCAGTCTTTATACGATTTCTTTTTTAAACAAAAGTCGAAAATAGATCGCTTGCAATTAGGTTTTCGTGATCGAGATATAATATCCATAATAGTAGGTTCAATAGGTGATAAAAACATAAGTGTAGCTGCCGAAGCAGGCAATTTTAGATATTGTGACGACTTAGCCTCGTTTTTACACGGCAAAATCCAGTTACCTGCGGTTAATGAAATCCCTTCTAGAAACGCATTGCCACCGAAACATTCTTCTCGACCGTTACAACCCGGGTACCAAAATACTATAAGTAAATCTGACATCAAAGTCGAACCTTCTGTCAATAATAATAGTGTGCCAAACCATACCTGCTACCGATGTGGAGAAGTAGGTCATAGAAGAAATAATTGTACTGTAAAAGACGATGTGAGGTGTACTTTCTGCAAAAAGCTAGGGCATTTAGAGGCAGCCTGTCATGCCAAATCAAAATCAAAGGTCGAGAAAAATGTTGAAGTGAAAATGATTTCTGATTCAAAAATTAAACAAAAGTTTTACAAACCGGTTTTAATAAACAATCAGGAATGTAGTGCATTTTTTGATATGGGCAGCGACTGCTCCTTAATTACATCTGCGTTTGTAAACCAATTTAAGTTGCTACCCTTCTGTTTGAATAATCCTATTAATTTGGTGGGGTTTACTAATGATTTATCCGCTACAGTAACTAAGGCGGTCTCAGTTAAACTTAGAGTCGATTCTGTAGAATTAGTTATTATATTATACGTTATTGATGCTCTATCTAGCTGTGACATTTTGATAGGGAGAAATTTTACTGAAGATAAAAATATAATGTATGTTCGTGTCGGAGAAACTTTAACTTTTCTATCGGCTCGAGCATTGAATGTGTGCAGTATTAAGGTTAATAATAACGTAACACATGAATACGAAGTAGCATTAAATAAGATATTATTAAAATACCCTCAATCCTTTGCCCAAGATTTATCGAATTTAGGAAAAACTTCGTGTGTCGAATTAGAAATACAACTAACATCTAATAAACCTATTTACCAACGACCGTATAGGATGTCAGAGTCGGAAAGAGCTATCACGCGTGAATTGGTAGATGATCTTTTAAAAAATGGGATTATTCAAAACAGTAGATCTGCTTATGCTAGCCCAGCTCTTTTGGTTGACAAAGCATCTGGAGCTAAAAGGTTATGCGTAGACTATAGGCAGCTAAATAAAATCACTGTTAAGGAGAAATACCCAATGCCCATGATAGAGGACCTCATTGACAGATTGCAGGGATGTAAATTCTTTACTTCTTTGGACCTTAAAAGTGGCTATCATCATATAAGCATTAAATCTGAAGATGTGCACAAAACTGCGTTCATAACAAGTGATGGCCATTTTGAATTTTTGAGGATGCCTTTTGGTGTATGTAATGGGCCAGCTGTTTTCCAAAGACTAATGAATACAGTTTTGGGCAATTTACGTTTTGGACGAGTAATATGTTACATGGATGACACCCTTATCGCTACGAAAACTATAGAAGAAAACATGGTTTGCTTAGAAGAAGTATTAGATATTTTTGTTAAAAATGGGTTAACCATCAATTTGGACAAATGCTTCTTTTTCAAAGATCAAATTACGTTTTTGGGCTATGATATTTCCGAAAAAGGCATCACTCCGAGTTCCCGTAAGCTAGATGCTATTTCAAAATATCCAATTCCGAAGTCGGTTCATCAACTAAGACAGTTTTTAGGTTTAATTAATTATTTTAGAAAATTCATTAAGAATTGTGCACTTCTCTGCAAACCATTGACTAGTTTATTAAAAAAGGATGCAATTTGGCAATGGGGGCCCCAACAAGATCAGGCTGTAGCATGGGTGAAAGATGCGTTGATTAAAAATGCGGTACTCTGCGTATTTGATCACAAATTACCCATTAATTTGTATACGGACGCTAGTCGTGATGGCATAGGATGTATTTTGACACAGCTGACTAATAACGGTGAAAAACCGGTTTATTTTTATAGTCGTCAAACAAGTAATGATGAAAAGAAATACCATTCCTTCGAATTGGAGCTTCTAGCAATTGTTTCCGCTTTACAAAAATTTAGGCATTATTTATTAGGGACGAGTTTTAAAATTACAACCGATTGCAATGCAGTACGACATGCGTTAAGTAAAAAGGAGATAATTCCGCGAATAAGTAGATGGGTATTATATACACAGGATTTTACGTTCGAAGTAGTTCACAGGGCCGGGTCACAGATGCAACACGTTGACGCATTAAGTAGAAACCCTATTCGTAATATTAATAATTTAACTGATGTAGAAAGTATTAACACAATTACTGAAGGCGATTGGTTACTAGCGGTTCAATTGCAAGACCCCAGTATATGTAGTATTAAGGACATATTACAGTCAGGTGAGGCCGATTCTAATAAAAGTGTATTTAACGAATACGAATTGTTAGGAAATAAAGTATATCGTAGAACTGAATTTGGCAGGCGTTGGTTAGTCCCAAAGAAATGTATTTGGTATGTAATTCGTGCTAACCATGATGATGTAGGACATTTCGCGTTAGATAAAACTATTGAAAGAATTAAGTCTAAATATTGGTTCCCTCGTTTAAAGAAAACCGTTTCGAAATATATTAAAAATTGCTTGAATTGCATCTACCACAAGAATGTTCACGGTAAAAAACCAGGCAAATTGTACCCAATTCCGAAATTTGCTAGACCATTCCACACACTTCACGTTGATCACCTCGGTCCATTTGTTAAAACTACGCAGCAAAATAGTTACATCTTAGTGATAGTTGACTCATTTACCAAATTCGTTTTTATTTCGGCTGTGAAAAACACTAAAAGCAAAGTGGTCATTAATGAATTAAATAAAATATTTAAAGTGTTTGGAAGTTCAAAACGCCTAATTAGTGATGCTGGTAGTGCTTTTACATCCAAATTGTTCACCAATTATTGCAAAGACAATAACATTAGGCTTCATATAATTGCTACTGCTGTTCCGCGCTCAAATGGCCAAGTCGAGCGCTATAATCAGACAATTTTAGAAGCATTGCGTAGTTTGAGTGCTGATACCGATGATAATAAGTGGGACCAGCATATAACTAGCATACAACAAGGTATTAACAGCACAATTAATAAAACCACGTCTGCTGTGCCGAGTGAGGTATTTTTTGGGTTTAGAATTCGAATGAATAATGACGCGATCACTGACGATAATAACGAGCATTCTATTGACGTCACTGCGCTAAGGAATAAGGTCGATGCAAATATAAAGAGTAATGCTGAACGACAAAAGGCATCCTTCGACTCTAAAAGAAAAGAGGCTCCTATTTACAAGGTTGGAGACATGGTGGTACTCAAAATTCCGAGTCACACAAATGATGGGCAAAGCACCAAACTCTTGCCTCTGTACAAGGGGCCCTTTCAAGTGACGAACATCCTGGGGCACGATAGATATCAAGTAGCGGACCTGCGGGGGGCTGAAAGGTCTTCCAAAAGGTACGATGGTATTGCCTGCGTGGAGAATATGAAGCCCTGGATTCGCGTTGCTGAAGTACCGGATGTTGTCAAGGATGCATAGGTACCTAAAAATGGCAATACGGTAAATTTTATAATAATATGCCTATTCAGTTGTCATAATTAATTATTATTTACTTACTGTTTTAACTTTTCTATTTTTACATACTTATTCATACTGACATTTCGCCGAATTGCGGTTATCATTCATGTTGTCCAATGCATTCGCTTTAAACATTATGGATGTTTATAGGGTGTTCGGTTTTGGATCGGTACGCAACAGGCATCCGTAGTGAACGCTGTTGCAGTATTAGTGGTGATACACGACTAGATTGATAATAGTGAATATTGATCTAGTTCAAGCCACAGACGGACGGAGCATGCTAACCATCGATGGAATAGCATGCTCTTGTCTGTCCGAACACCTTATCTACAGTCAGATGTTAAAGCAGGTCACACATGTAACCTAAGTAAACTAAGTATTTATTTTGTTTTCAGCTTCTACATTGGACCAAGACGCTGTTCGAGGACGAACGCGTGAGCAGGACGGCCGGATGTTGTCGCACTTGCTATTTCCATACCGGAGGTGGTTAGGAGGGGCGCGCCATGGCAGCTTATTCTTGCAGACCGCTGCGGAGGACACTTTACCACGCACCATCGTCGAGACAACACTTCTCTCCGTGACCAAGATACTTCGTGTATAAGGGTATATAGGTATCAGCCAGAAATAATGTTGGTAAAACATTATTTCCAGTTATTTAATTATTGTTGAAATTCTACTGTTTGATTCATCTGTAAACTGTAACTGTGTATTTAAATATAAACTGTGATTATTTTACTATCTTGCAATTTAAATGATTAAACTGATTTAACCTAATTATAATTTATATGTGTGTTGTATCTACCTTATTGTCAATAAACGCTTCTTATGATTTACTGACCGTTATTTTTCTAATAGTTGACAAAACTAACTACTAATGACTAGCTTGTGAACTATTTAGTCTGATTTCAAATAGTTCTTCCGAACTGTTCTTTTGAAAGCCATTTTACTTTCAGATATCTAAATACCAAGGGGTAGCGCGTTCCAGAGCTTTTCATTTACCTACATTATAAAAACGTACCATCCCCTGAAACTTAAATTGGCGAAATTTAGGTGTACCGTTGTTGGATCTTTGTTCATCTTTAGAGGGTAGATGATTTATGTTTTGTCATCCGCTTTTCACGACCTACCGTCGTTTTGAATCGCGGCCGACACTCGTGCAAACGCCCCGCCAACGATTTGGTTGGCTAGTTGGCTTGCGTGATCAAACAGTATCGGTCACGTCTTTTTTATTGAGAAACTATTCCGTGAATAAGACAAGTTCAACGAATTTTCTACACTGCCGTGCAGTATCTATTGTGTGAGACGTTCTCGCAGTGCTGTGCCAATTTAGATGGTGTTTTTGGAACGTTCAGTGCCCTCGCTCGCCTTCGCTTTCGAAACCAGGACTCTTGCCGTGCAAGGCTCTCGTGAAGAAACGTACGAGTGGAAGTTTGAGGTAGGTGGCATACTGGATTATCTACCTATTTACGAGCAAAGATCCATTTTCCAAACTTTACCTAATAGACACAGCAATTTTTTATTAATTAATGGTCCTTCAAAAAAAACAAAAACTATTTCTTACCAGCCTTCTACAGTCATACTCAACATTTTGGTCATTCGAGCCGGATATAATTAACTTA
This sequence comes from Eugnorisma glareosa, assembly GCA_947578425.1. Taxonomy (NCBI): domain Eukaryota; kingdom Metazoa; phylum Arthropoda; class Insecta; order Lepidoptera; family Noctuidae; genus Eugnorisma; species Eugnorisma glareosa. The sequence goes on along the minus strand of OX387971.1, from coordinate 1,589,592 downwards.
TTTAAATTATTTCATTGCATATTTAAAATCTAAAAATGTCGCAATCAGAAGTAACTGCTCCGAGTGCTCCAATTCCTACTAAAAAGGAATTAGAAACTATTCGAAACATTAACAAATGTCTTGCTAAAAAGCAACGTATTTATTCGCAATTGCAACAAGTGTTTGATTTATCCAATAAAATTGAGAACCATCCTTCCCTTAAGGAAATGTTCCTATTGCGTGCCTCAGAGATAACACTACTACGTGAATCATTCGAAAGTATTTGTATGGAAATATATGAAATGCGATTAACTATAACGCCTGAAGCTCAGTTCTCAGACAGCGATTTGGTCAGCTTCGATGACTTATTTTTTCGCGTCAAGTTGTGCGCTTCTAAGCACACGATCAAAATGGCGGACGTTCCACCATGCAGTCACGTAGACACGAAAGATAAAAATGGTGACATTCGACCACGTTTACCGAAGCTCGAGTTGTTCACATTTGATGGGAATATTGAGAACTTCACGACATTTTATGAAACATTTTGCTCTTTGGTGCACAATCAAACTGGTATTTCAAACATAGATAAATTTCATTATTTGTTGTCATGCACAAAGGGGTCCGCACTTAGCATTGTAAAGAGTGTGCCGATTACTTCAAGTAATTACGACGTAGTGTGGCAGTCCTTGCTTGATAAATATCAAGACAATAGGATGCTCGTAGGTAAATACCTAGATAAGATGCTCAACTTTCCTGCGCTCAAATCTGAATCTCCAGTCAATTTAAATAATTTTATTGAGACCTTCGATCATTCTTATCGCGCTATAAATGCTTTAAATATTGAGCACTTATCTAGCTATGTACTGTGTCATATAGCATTGAGGGGATTAGACCCCAACACAAGAAAAACATTCGAACAAGGTATCGATCAAAAGACCATACCTACGTATGATCAGTTAATGTCCCACGTGCATAATCAAATAAAAATATTGGAACATTCTCAATATCATTCTAGTTCAACTGTTCCGCAAGGTAGGAATCCTACTCTGAACACATGCAATAAAAAGTCGAGTGAAACCTTTAATAGGAAGGCATTTTCTTCGCAGACGCAATCTAACAATAAGCCGAAGAGTTTTAATTGCTTACATTGTGGTCAAAATCATATGATTTTTCGTTGTGTTCAATTCCGTGAATTGACTCCTGCGCAACGAGTCAGCCGTGCTGACCATTTGAAATTGTGCCACAACTGCCTCAAGCAAAACCACTCGTCATCCGATTGTCAGAGCGAATTTAGATGTTTCACGTGTAATCAGCGTCACCATGCATTACTGCACCTTGACTCTAAAGGCAGTCCTGCTACGCGATCCATTCCTGCGCATAATAGCAACGTAGAGCCGACAACTGTAAGTACTCACACATTGCACGCTAAAACATCGCACTCGACCAGCGGTAACAATATGAAGAGCTATATGGTCCTACTAGGTACGGCTATAGTCAATGTTATAGATTCGTTTGGTAATCCGCAAGCTTGTCGCGTTCTTATCGACTCAGGCGCTCAATCGAACTTTATGACTTTGAATTGTTTAGAACGGCTAGGGTTGTCGCGTCAAAAATGTCCGTTTAATATTTTTGGTTTAGCCGGAAGTAGTGTCAAAAACATTGGCATGACTTCGTGCACTATTAAGCCGAGACATTGCGATAACCCATCGTTTAATATCGATGCTATAATTTTACAACGGATCACTTCCGATTTGCCTACGGTGGAAATTTCCGAAGAAGTTTCTATGCATTACAAAAACCTTTTGTTAGCAGATCCCTACTTCTATAAAAAATCTTCTGTAGACATTATTCTTGCAGGTGACATATTCCCTGACATTTACGACGGTAATAAAATTATCGTCGGCCCTACACTACCCACTGCACTTAGTAGTGTTTTCGGGTTCGTATTGTGTGGGAAAGTTGAGGTACCGTGTACTTCCGATGATGTCACTAATATTGCAACGTCTTGCAATTTCGTGTCGTACACCAGTGATAGTGACACCATCAACAATCAACTCAAATTATTTTGGGAAATAGAGGAGTCACCGCGCGACAACCCTATCAGCCCAGATGACAAGCTTGCCGAGGAGATATACTCCGAGCGGCATTATAGGGACGATAGCGGTAGGTATGTTTCGCCTATCCTAATGGACCCGAAGTGCGCCGCCCTCGGCGAGTCTTATAACCACGCCGTGCGTAGATTACACCACCTGGAGCGACGTTTCGCTCGATTGCCCGAATTACGTTTGCCCTACGTAGACTTCATGCGCGAGTATGAACAGTTAGGTCATATGAAACCGTATGTAGGTACAGAACCGAGTAGGTATATCATACCACACCACTGTGTGGTGAAGGCATCCAGTACCACCACACCTCTGCGAGTGGTATTTGATGGCTCAGCGGCTACTTCAAGCGGTGTGTCACTTAATGACACATTACTTACAGGCAGAAAACTCCATCATGACATTTTGAAAATTATTTTCAACTTTCGTTTGTATGACGTTTGTTTTACCGCTGACATAGCTAAATTCTATAGGAATGTCCTAATTCACCCCACTGAGCGTACTTATCAGCACATTCTTTGGAGGGAATCGCCTTCGCATGAAATAAAAACCTACGAACTTCTTACAAATACCTACGGGTTGCGATCGTCTGGTTTTGTCGCTGTTCGCTCGTTACAACAGCTGGCGAGCGATGAGGGCAAGCGATATCCTCAAGCTGCTGATATCCTCATGCAAGGATGTTTTGTTGATGACGTTTTGTGGTCGACACAGAACCTCTCAGATGCCTGTACGTTACAGGACGAGCTCGTAGCTCTTTTGAAGTTAGGCTGTTTTGATCTTCGTAAATGGGCGAGTAATTCCCCTGAATTACTGTCTAGGATCGGTGCCGATCAGGCAGTGTCTATAAACTTCATTGATGATGACACCGTGTGCTCATCGCTGAAGGTTTTAGGTCTTAAGTGGCTGCCGACCGTCGACTGTTTCTCATTCGATTATAACATGACGGATAGCACCTATACAAAACGGTCAGTGCTAAAACTGCTTGCTAGCATTTTTGATCCGGTTGGGTTTTTATCTCCGTGCACATTTCTAGCTAAATGCATCATGCAAGATTTGTGGAAGCTGAGTCTCGGTTGGGATGACCCCCTTCCGGTTGATTTGCGTGATAAGTGGTCGGTCTTCATCTCGTCATTGTCAAGTCTTTCGTCAATAAAAATCGAACGGCATATGCTAATACCTAAATTCTGCGGTGTACATTTAATTGCTTTTTGTGACGCATCGACCCGTGGTTATGCGGCATGCATATATGTACGTAGTGTTGACCCAAACAATGAAGTGAAAACTAGACTGCTTATCAGTAAAAGTAAGGTCGCACCGATCAAGCCGCTCTCGATACCTAGACTCGAACTTATGGCTGCCGTGTTATTGTCAAAACTGGTTTTGTTCGTTCAACAAAATATTAATAACCTAAACTTTCAGGTAACTGCATTGACGGACTCCAGTGTCGCACTCGCATGGTTACTGACCCCTCCCTACAAACTTAAAACTTTTGTTTCAAGTCGTGTCTCTCAAGTAATGGAGGTAGTTCCGTCGAACAGCTGGTATCACGTGCGGAGCGAAAACAACGCCGCTGACGTTTGTTCGCGCGGCGCCATGCCCACTCAGCTCGTGGCTGATTATGAACTCTGGCTGCATGGTCCCGCATGGCTATCTGATGACGTTCATCAATGGCCAATCAGTACTTTTTACGTCACTGAAAAGACGGATATTTTGGAACTGAAGACAAACGTTGATACATTTTCCTGTGCATCTCAAAATGTACCTAATGATTTTTCAGAAACGTTTTTTAAAAAATACTCTTCGTTCAACAGGTTGCAACGTATCGTCGCTTGGTGTTTGCGATTTGCTAAAAATTGTAGGTTACCTAAGAACGAGCGTTCTGTTGGTCCGATCTCAACTCAAGAGTTGAATGCGTCCCACGACGTTATTATAAAATGTACACAAGAAACCTACTTTTGTAGCGAAATTACTCAGATAAAAAATAATAAATTTGTTTCGTCACTTAGGAAGCTATCACCCTTCGTCGATGCGCATGGTTTCCTCAGGGTGGGGGGTAGAATCTCGCTAGCAGACTTACCCTACAATAGCAGGCACCCCTTGTTGTTACCTAAAAGGTGTCACATAACAACTTTAATAATAGAACATTTTCACAATGTTTACCTACATGTAGGACCTCGTTCATTGCAAGGAATTTTGTGCAAACGATATTGGATCGTATCCGCTCGCAGTATAATTCGTAGTGTGTTATCTAAATGCATCGTATGCTTTAAATGCAACCCTACTTCAATCCAACCGTACATGGGTACGTTACCCGCCGAAAGATTAAAACCTAATAAGGTTTTTGATCATGTCGGTTGCGACTTAGGTGGGCCGTTTCATATAAAAGCGAGTTTGAATCGTAATGCCAAAATTCTAAAGTGCTATATGTGCCTTTTTGTTTGCTTTTCCACAAAGGCTGTACACATTGAGGTCCTCAGCGACTTATCAGCTGATTGTTTTCTTGCAACTCTTGACCGGTTTGTAGCGCGTCGCGGTCTGTGCTCATGCCTGTATTCCGATAACGGGACGAACTTTGTCGCCGCTGCAAAACAATTGAAAGAAGTTTACTATTTTTTTAATGAAAATGACGTTTTAATTGCCGACGGTTGCGCAACTCGTTCTATTGAATGGAAAAATATTCCTCCTACGGCAGCTTCGATGGGCGGACTGTGGGAAGCCGGTATCAAGTCGGCCAAGCGCCATCTCCTCCGTGCAGTAGGTGACAAGGCACTTACATTTGAAGAGCTCACCACTGTCTTCTGTAAAATCGAAGCCGTAATGAACTCGCGTCCGTTGTGCCCGTTATCTGACAATCCTGATGAATTCGAAACTTTATCGCCTGGACATTTTTTAGTAGGTCAAAGCTTACTCGCCGTGCCCGAGTACGGTCTTCAAGACGTAGCTACGAACCGACTGTCACGTTGGCAGTGTTTGCAGAAAATCTCCCAAACGTTTTGGAAGAAGTGGTCTGACGACTACCTGCATACTTTGCAGCAAAGAGCAAAGTGGTTCACCTCGCCTCCTAATATTAAAATCGGTGATTTAGTTCTCATCAAGTCTGAGCTGATTCGTCCGCTAAACTGGGTTCGGGCCAGAGTGGAGCGTCTCCATGAAGGTCCAGATAAAATCATTCGCGTCGTTACTCTGAGGACGCAAAAGGGAATCATTAAAAGACCTGTCAATAAGATTTGCCCTTTTCCATATTCTAATTAAATACTAAACTTGTACCCTAGATTTTAATTACTATCTTATCTTAATTTTAATTTTTGTTTATACTTTTTCTTGACCGTTTCAAACCAATTTTTCTACTACCTACCAGTTGCATTAGCAATATTCTCTTACTTTTTTTTTAACTGAAATTATCATGATAATTTCGGTGGGGGGTATGTTGGATCTTTGTTCATCTTTAGAGGGTAGATGATTTATGTTTTGTCATCCGCTTTTCACGACCTACCGTCGTTTTGAATCGCGGCCGACACTCGTGCAAACGCCCCGCCAACGATTTGGTTGGCTAGTTGGCTTGCGTGATCAAACAGTATCGGTCACGTCTTTTTTATTGAGAAACTATTCCGTGAATAAGACAAGTTCAACGAATTTTCTACACTGCCGTGCAGTATCTATTGTGTGAGACGTTCTCGCAGTGCTGTGCCAATTTAGATGGTGTTTTTGGAACGTTCAGTGCCCTCGCTCGCCTTCGCTTTCGAAACCAGGACTCTTGCCGTGCAAGGCTCTCGTGAAGAAACGTACGAGTGGAAGTTTGAGGTAGGTGGCATACTGGATTATCTACCTATTTACGAGCAAAGATCCATTTTCCAAACTTTACCTAATAGACACAGCAATTTTTTATTAATTAATGGTCCTTCAAAAAAAACAAAAACTATTTCTTACCAGCCTTCTACAGTCATACTCAACAACCGTAGATACACGTCTGCCTAACCCATCTGAAACTACAGGCGTGATGTTAGGATATATTATTTAATGCTTGTTATAAAGCTGTTAGCCAACTCCGGCTGAGAATTGAGATGCTGATCTTTCACGTCATCTGTAAATCGACATGGGCGTGTTTCGCGTGTCTCAACCGACGTTGGCGATGTACTCGTAATGCTGATCGGACGATACGTTTAGAAATCAAGCTCGCCCCGTGAGACTTGCTGTGGTGATGTGGACATCTCTTACACTATAACGTAGTATGTAGTAATTGATGTTGAATGTGATTTTGAATTCGGCCACAACCCCATTAAATATTGTTTAAATCGTTTTGTAAACTGTTATTTTATCATTCAGTGCTACACGGATTTTTTGGCCTCGAATGATATTGATACGAGAAGTTGTTGCTCAACATTAACATTTGTGATTTAACAATATGGCGGAATCTTAATTTGGGCATGCGCCAAAATGTTGTACGACTTGCCCTAAGTTTGTTCAAGTTTTGTTACGAATGTAGGTCTATTTCTAGCAAGTGCTTTTTCCAAATAATTTTATTTTGAACTCTCAACCATATTCGAAAAGACACAAAACTATTCTTTGCCCTGTTTTCAACACATCTATTAGTTGTTACAAAGTTTGTATGTTGTGAGAAATAAGAACAAAATATGGTTGGCGCCATACGATAGGGTTACCAATTTAAGCAACAAGTCTTATCAAAACTGTAGAGCATTAAATTATTGAGAAATCTTTTGTTTGTTGAATGTAATATTTTATTCTCAAGCATGATTCTATGAAAATACTCTACAGCTGGTACAGTCTGTGCCCAATGGCCACAGACTGTACCAGCTACCTCCCAAGAATAAATATTTATCTATACTTCTATACTAATATTATAAAGAGGTAAAATTTGTTTGTAAGTTTGTATGTAGGAGGTAATCTCTGGATCTACTGAACTGATTTTGAAAATTCTTTTACTAATAGAAAGCTACATTATCCCCGAGTGCCATAGGCTATTTACAACGTGCCCGTGGGATAATTTCCGACCAAAATGCGAACTAAGCCGCGGGCAACAGCTAGTATTTCTACAAGCATATTAATTTTACATCACTGCACTGAAAACTCAATACAATTCAACCCCGTTAATTCCGTCTCTCTAAGTGTTGATTTGATGCAAAAGCCTTCAAGATGGTTCACCACTAGACGATACTATATGCTTGCTTACCTGAAGCCCAAGACTATTTGATGAAGTTCCCTAAATTTCCATAGTTGCGTGGCAATCACACCCCTTTGAAAATTGAAATCAAAATATTTTATGTCACATAGGCCTACATGAGCACATAAAAAACGTCGAAAAAAGGTGCACGGTTCGGATTGGTTGTTTAATATGGTGAAGAACCGGCAAGAAACTCCATGGTTACTCTTTTAAGTTGGTAACCCTAACAGCCACCTGTTAATTGAAAACTCGATGAAGTCATGTCGGCCGTCACTCGAGATGTGTCGTTCTTTAGTAAACGGTACCATTACAAGGAGACGTCTTATAATGACAGTACGATATGAACTTACAAACTTGTAAGAGATGGATGACAGCGATTTTTTATTAAGGCTTAATTGAATTGTGGAAGGGACAAACGATTAATGCTCGTGTCTTGTAGAAGGGTATGAGGACAAACCTACTTTGTATGTATGTGATACAGCTTTTTCCGTGAGACACTATTATAAGTTAATATATCATACAGATCAATTTTAACTTGGCACTTATATAAGACTAGCTGTTGCCCGCGGCTTCGCTCCCGTTTTGGTCGTAAATTATCCCACGGGCACGTTGTAAATATCTCGGGGATAATGTAGCTTCCTATTAGTGATAGAATTTTCAAATTCGGTTCTGTAGATCCAGATATTACCCCCTACAACGTCACAAACTCACACCTCATTATACTTAATACGTACTTTACCTCATTATATTTAATACGTATTAGTATAGAAAAAGTATAATTCTCTTCGTCATCTAGGATGATCTTGTTCATTCAGGCTAATTGATGAACAAGATGACCCCATGGCTATTTCCTCGAAGGGTTAGGGAAAGAAGTATCTAGATATAGTAAACCCGTGGGTCGCCATGTGCCTAGTAGGGGCGAAGCTATTGTCAAAGAAAAATTACTACCGAAATCATGGCACTTTTCTTTTGTTTTTGACGAGAGTGCTGGTGTCTAGGTACAAATAGGCCAGAGTTTTGATTCTACAGATAAGTAGTAATAGTAGTATCACAATAGTAGTATCACACAGTAATAGTAGTAGTTAATACAGCGTAAAAGGCTACCCTAATGTCCTTCATAACTCCTATTTCCCTGCATGTGATATCACACTTATTTTGCCATCTTCATCTCCACTTTATAAACGTATTTACTCGTAGCACTACATAAAATGGTTGAAATCTGTGCGCTAATTAAAATGCTGTCAGTTGGTGTGCGCAAGCGACGCGGACGATAAGATCAGATCTGTCGATATATTCGCGTTGCCAGTCCAAATGTTATGCCCAGCGTGGGACTGAGTTTTACTGGGAAGTCAAGATATCGTTGAGATTTTGTATGTGATATCAACTACCTATGTTGTAGGATTCGCGAAATTTTGCCTGTAAACACTGTTTTAAGCTTTCACGGTTTATAACTAAACTTATACTGCTTATACTGTCACTGTCACGTATACTGTCACTTACGTGATATCTTTCGTGATTGTGTTGATTTATTTTCCATCCACCTGCATCAGCCCGCTCAGGAGTCCAGAGGTTCCGACGCTTACGATCATGGCGCTTGCAACAGCGTCGAAATATCGGGAGCTCAAAATAATGAACAATCACGGAAGATATCCCGTAAGTGACGGTATAAGTTTATTCACTAAATATGCCACAAAACTCCTTAGGAACTTGAATACATATGAACAGTAGTAAATATAATTAGCGATCAGTTTCTTAAAAGGAAAAAATGGAATTATGAGGTATGATAATCCCAGCCTTCAGCAGAATAGTTTGGAGGAGGCTTTCACTGCAAAAGGCGGCCCTTTTACACCCAACAATACAAACATAATTTTAAGTACACAACACGTTAAATATTAAATAAAAACTAAAATATAAGGCATAAAGTAATGCTAAATAAATAAATAAAATGACAATCCAGTCGTAAACATTTTCCTGCCATCAGCCGCAGTGTGGCCCTACGTTTATTTGCGGGCGGTGCAGCATGGCAGTTTCTTCCCTGAATCTCTATCAACCAGTCATCTCTGCATTCACTTCTTTGCTAGCCAAATCATCTCGCACAAATTCAAAACACTGCTTGTGTTCCTTTATTTAACATCTTCCTATATTTCATTGTTGCATCCTTGATGCTGTGATGCTTGAAGCATGCGTGTTATTTATCCGTACTCACAATCAAACCTTGAAGTATGTATTAGGTTAGGTAGAGGTGTACGTATAAAGACGCGGTGGAGTTTACCTACATTTCTCTAGATTTGTAGGTTAGTCTCATGTAGACATTGAACTGTTCTGAAAAAGTTCAAATTATAAGCCTTTAGGCAATGATATTAGAAGAAAGATACGCTACTTTCATACTGAGCGGCGTTCAAATATCGTTGCATTGTTACGACTGCGATAGATAATACGGAACGTATGATACAGAAAGAGATAGCTATCGTGCTTGAAGTACTTAAATTATGACAATAAACGTAGTTACGCGAAAAGGATCCAATCGACACAAAGTCACTTTGGAGATATTGACGTTTGAAGTTTGGAAAATATTTCTTCATTGGTATTCATTTTAAAATTAATTGAAAGTATGATGTTGTGTGTGGAATAATAACACTTTTTTATTGTTAATAGTCTAATCAAGCTTAGTATTGTATTTTGTTGATAAAAATGCTTAACAGATGTTTTTGCTTGGATCTTTTTTACTGGCCGATAGTTTTGATATTTAGCATCAGTTTGGTATATTTAACTCATTTTTGGCCATGTTGTGGATTGGATCCTTTTCGTGTAACTACGTCCAATTAGCTTCCTTTTTCTGCAACAGTTTGCGCGCGCTAGTGCCATATCTATCTTTTTACTTATAATATCATTGCCTTTAGGCCTATTTCTCGCCACCCATATCAGCATACCTCCTAGTACCAATTTGTATCATACTTACTGTCTCGTCCAAATAAGTTGAATTCCTTGTGGGCCGCTATTACTGCTCAGGCCCGTCGGGTCTCGTCGTAATGACGTCGAGCAGGCGGCGCCGGCGCAGACTGCATAGTCACTGTCTCGTACTGTGGCTGGTGTGCAGTAGGAATAGTTTAGGATAACGAGGTTGCGGCTTTCAGAATGGTTTTGAGACTTATAACTCCTTGATGGTCTATCATTTGGCGTGTAACTTATGTATATTCACCTAAATGAATGCGTAAATAAAACCGTTTTGTCTGTTGAATTATCAAGTCTCGGTGCTGAGCTCAGCGTCGAATATCCGATCCGATATGAGCAAATAGTAATTATATAGGTGTAGTTTCAGTGAAAACACAACATAGTTGACATGGTAAACTTATAAGCTTCTTTATTTGATTAATATCAACCCACCCCGGCTTCGCACGGGTGCAATGTTATACATATAAACCTTCCTCTTGAATCACTCTATCTATTAAAAAAACCGCATCATAATCCGCATCATCCGTTGCGCAGTTTTAAAGAACTAAGCATACATAGGGACAGCAAACAGCGAGAAACGACTTTGTTTTATACTATGTAGTGATATAAGACAGCTGTGAAAAATATTAAAATCCTTACACTGATTCATGTTGTTAAAATAAAAAATCAACATTTGTAAACTGAAAAAAAAACTGTCACGAACATTATAGAGGAAGTAGGCACACCTAATCAGAGCACTCTGACTTGTATTACTGCTCTGTAACGTGCTGTGTCATACCCCTCGATCACTCACTTACACACGTCCGTTGTTTCCCACATGCCACAGTTTGACAGCCCCAAATATGACGTCACGATGTGCCAGGCGCCACCTCGGTACCCAAGGAAATGCCCTTCTAACCTGTGATAAGTGTGCCCAGGGATAACAAGGTGTAATTGACATCTTTGGAATCCTTCCATGAGATGGGAGTAGGTAGGAGAAATACTTTCTGAATATAGGACCGATTCAATCAAAAATTCAGACGACTTGATAACCTCCTCCTTTTGGAAGTCGCTTAAAAATCGAAGAAACTTATTGTTATTTTAGATAAAGTGTGTAACAAGACCCTTAGCGAAGCCGAAAGCAACTTGTTTTCCCCGTCATTGCGATTTTTTTTTGTTCTAGACCATACCTGGGACCCTTCTAGTTACGGAGATATTGGGGGTCAAAGTTCCGACTTGTTCACAAGTTTTTTCTTAAATACATGTTTTTAATTAAACATTTTTACTATAAACACCTCCACAACCCTCGTTCTATTCAATGCATCCATGAGCACAATGTTTTGAGTGCGTTACATTGAGTCCTACCGTAAATCGTGATTTATCACCCCAAAAAAAAAATCGTTTCCCAGCAATAATTTTTGCGTTAAGTTACTTAGTTTGATGTACAGAATGCTTGGTTGATGGCTTTGTTAAGGGTCTTGTTACACCCTGTATAATACATAGGTAATTTTATAAATGTTTAAGGTTGAGAAGTTCACTTACTTATCAAGAGTTTCGTATTTTATGTAGTTGACGGAAATAATTTTATTAACTGCATCATATTGGTCATACTGGAATATACAGCCTGTAACGGAAAGGGTATAATCATATGGAATGCTGTGGTACGGACCATCAAACTGAACAACTTTCTCTATGGGACCACCATCGAAATCGTAAAAAAATAATCAGCTGTCCCATACATTTGGGTCGAGTAGGTATTGAAAATTTGTATAGGACAGCTGATTATTTTTTTACGATTTCGATGGTGGTCCCATAGAGGAAGTTGTCCAGTTTGATGGTCCGTACCACAGTATTCCATATGATTATACCCTTTCTGTTACACGCTGTATATAATAAGACATCAGACACAATTATGTAATGGTTTGCTAATTTAGGCAAATAACACTTTTGTGTTTTTACACAATTCATATTAGGCCTTACAACTAAATTCTACTCTTTTTTTTAAACGCAAGAAAAGGTTGCTATCGTCTCAGCCCGCAACACAAGAGGATAGACTAGTCCCATACTTTTTGTGACCGTTCGACTGAAAAAGTGAATTGAAAACGTTTGACTAACCATAACTTATGCTAAACTCACTTCATTTCACTTATAATTCCTGGTAGTGACAGTGACAGGCAGCTGATAGGAACCTTGTTTTTCTTCCATTAGATAGATTAGCATAGATTACAGTTACATAGTAACATGGTACAGTATGACCACAGCTTGTTGAGAAAAAATGCATCGAAATGTCAAACTTGGTACATTTGTTTTAATTCTGTGTTTTCCTTCCTGCACAGATAAGTTGGTTGATGTGGAATGCAACATGGTTCTGTTGACGCTCGGCGATAGTCAGAAATTATGCCGCCATTTTATACAAGGTAATTTCGGATTGAGGTAACCAAGATCATGTATGTTTATAAACTGGACCTCATGCCCGGTGAGAGACTTTACGATAGTCACCAGGTGCTACAATTGCCAGCAGTTTGGGCACGCAGCTAAGTTTTGCCGTGAAACGAGTCCTACTTGCAACCACTGTGCAGAAACGGGACACTCCGTGAAGGAATGCAGCAGCAAATCTTCTCCCCCCCAGTGTGCGACGTGCAAAAGGTTCAAGAGGAAATGTGACCATCCAACCGGTGATGTAAGTTGCCCAGCACGTAAATATGCAGAGACCAACTACATCAACTCAATAGACTATGAGGGCGCCTAAGAGCGCCACAGTATATTATATTTAGTAAGCACACCAACAGGTAGCTTTTCCCTTATTTGTACTTCTTCTTAGTTTGTAATTAACATGAGCGATCAGCTAATCAGTGATCTAGATAGTTTTACTGTGTCTGAATCTAAAATCTGTAATGTTGAGGACTGTAAATACCTTCTTCGTTCGGGCGACAAATCGCTTACCTTGCTTACACAAAATATTCGAAGCATAAACCGAAATATGAACGGTTTTGAAGTGTTTTTACAACGCCTTGACATAAGCTGTGATATTATTGTATTAACAGAATGTTGGTTGTCAAAACAGACAGTCAACTTACCATCTCTGAACGGTTTTTATTCATATAAAACAGACCGAAACACCAACCAAAACGACGGAGTTGTAGTTTATATTAAAAATAATTTACGAACTATCAACGAAGAACCACTATCCCAAGACAGTAATTGCTTATTCATTAAAATTAGTCTCGATACAGTAGTCATGGCTATTTATAGGCCTCCCTCTCAAAATATCGACAGATTTTTAGAATCACTAGATACGAACTTAAAAACCATAAGTACTTTCAAAAATATAATACTTGTAGGAGATATCAACATAAACATTTCCTCCGGGAAACCCGATACCCATACACACAATTATCTAAATATTTGTGCATCTCATGGACTTTTACCCGCTCACTATTACCCCACACATCAAAGCGGTTCTTGCTTAGATCATATCATTCTTAAATCAAAAAATCCATCCAAAACATTGGTTACTAACTCTGCGCTTACCGATCATCAAGCTGTTTTACTAACAATGCAATTAAGTTCACCTAGAAAAAACTGCGAGCGCAGCTACACTAAAGTCAATATGACAAATCTTGAAAGTGACATACGCGGCATTAATTTTAACCCAATTTATGATTCTGTTGATGCAAATATCTCTTTACAATATTTCATAAATTCTATACAATACGTAATAAGGAAAAACACTTTCACTAAGATAATCCCTAGGAAATATAGTTGTATTAAACCGTGGATCACACCCGGTCTCGTTCGTTGTATAAGACACAGAGACAAACTTCACCTAAAATCCAAACTTGCACCTGATGACGTAATACTTTCTGTAACCTATAAAAGATACCGCAACTTTTGTAATAATCTTTTGAAAAAACTAAAAAACCAGTACGATAAAAATGAACTCGAGAAGGCGGGAAAAAATAGTAAACTTGTGTGGAAATTTATAAAAACCAATACTTTGAGGTCTAAAAATTCTGAACCGCCGCTAGATTTACTACCAACAGAAATAAACCCATCCGAAGCGATAAATAAGGTAAACCACTATTTCGTCAACGTTGGTAAAAACTTGGCAGAAAAATTCATAAATATTAGCCTTCCTCCTGCTCCAAACCCCACTAAGACATCTTCAACGTTAAAATCTTTTGTTTTATTAGATACGGACGTCAACGAAGTAGTTAGAATAATAAACGACTTAAAGGATGTCTGCGCAACTGGGTGGGATGATATACCCAATAACGTACTAAAAAGATTCAAACACCTACTAGCCCCTCCGCTTACCCACATCTTTCAGCTGTGTTTATCAAAAGGGATATTTCCAAAACTACTAAAAAAGTCTGTAGTCACTCCTATTTTCAAGTCTGGAGATAAAATGAGTGTGAATAACTACAGACCAATTTCAGTACTGACAGGCCTATCAAAAATTTTAGAAAAAATCATAAACAGTAGACTGATAAAATATCTGGAAGATAACAAACGTCTTTCAGATAATCAATTTGGATTTAGGCCTAAAAAATCAACTAGCCAAGCAGTAAACAAATTGATTAATTACATTTCTACAAATCTGGATAGTGGAATGCATACAGTTGGTATCTTTTTGGACCTTGCCAAGGCTTTTGACACTATTTCTTGCACTATTCTTTTGCAGAAGCTTGAAACACTTGGGATAAGAGGAGCGCAGCTTCTTCTATTATCTGATTATCTTAGCGATCGACAGCAATGTGTAAAAATTGGACCAAACACAAGTGCTGATCTTTCTAATACTTGTTTTGGAATACCACAAGGCAGTATATTAGGTCCTACATTATTTTTAATCTATATTAATGACCTTTGCAGCCTGCCTCTCAACAATGGTGTTGTAATGTCATATGCAGACGATACTGCTCTGTTGTTTGCAGCTAAATCAAGAGCTGAGGCCTATGAACATGCTCAAAATGGTTTCAACAGTGTATGTAGTTGGCTCCAGAACAATTTTCTAACACTAAATGCTGACAAAACAAAATACATTTCATTTACAATGAGAAATACTAACACACCGCTTACTAACCTAATCATTTACGCGCATACCTGTAGCACGTACGCTGACTCTGCATGTTCTTGCCCTACTTTAGAAAAAGCTGACCATTTGAAATATCTTGGTGTCACAATTGACTCCAATCTAAATTTCCGTAAACATATCGAGTTACTATGTACTAGAGTGCGAAAACTAATTTATGTTTTTAAGTATTTACGTAATGTAGCCGACTATAAATTAATAAAACAGGTTTATTTGGCGTTGTGCCAGTCTATTCTAGCCTATTGCATAACGTCCTGGGGTGGCGCGGGAAATTCGATTCTTCTCCCTCTAGAACGTGCTCAAAGAGCAATTCTAAAGGTTGCTACCTTTCGTCCGTTTAGATTTCCTACACGACTGCTCTACAAAGCATGTAATGTGCTCACAGTACGCCAATTATTTATTCTTCACATTATACTACAGCAGCACTCTACCCTTCCCTATGACCCTGTTCCTTCCGATAGGAGAAGGAAGGACCTAGTTTGCCCAATGCCTCAAACTAAGCATGCTTTTGCTAGTCGATTTTATATTTTTTTAGGACCTTTTCTGTATAATAGACTCAACAAGAAACTAAACTTCTATAGTCTAAGTTATAGGAAATGTATTTTTGTATTATCAGATTATTTAGCAATACTTGATTACACGGACACAGAAAAACTTCTAGAAGTCCTAGTTTGATTATCTTATCCCCTGGTATCTAATTGCACGTATTTGCTTAAGTTAGTTTTAATGTTTTTGTACCAATTGGATTTTTGTTATAGTTGTTAATAGATTTATTTTAATTTCAAAACTTTTATTGTACTAATTATATGATGCATTGTAAGTGATGGCCTGAAACACAGGTTTAAATAAACCTAGATCAGGCAGGTCGCTACCTAACACTTGAGTTCGACTTCTTCATTACTTGCACCTATTAATATATTTGAGTCATAGTTTACTTAGCGCTAATTATAAAATTGTTTAAGAAATTACACTACAGCACCTAAATGTACTTTTGTAATATCTACTTTTTAAAATAAATTATTCTTATTCTTATTCTTATGTAAAAATATTTTGATTTGTGTCCATGGAGTTTCTTGCCCATTCTTGTCCATAGAGATCTACGCTTTGGAATGGGCTACTACAGTACTTTCACAAGTTATTATTTATATATTTTGTTCATTTTATTTATTTATTGGCCCATCTACAATTGTTACACTGTTTATCCTAATATTACAAGCAATTTGATACAAGTGTAGTGTATAATATGATGAGATAGACAGGCATACTGCGTTATGCCTTGTGACTGGGACTGTAGCTTCATCCTTTAGTTTTTGTCGTTCAAAAGTGCCTGTAATTAAAATAAATGCTATGAGTTTGAGTTTGATTGATATTCAATACAATCTCCAAAGACAATGTCACAATGCTTATCAACAGGCCCTTCCTGGCGATGTTATTCAACCGATAAATGACGCACTCTACTTGCTACAAATTGGCAAGAACCTTCATAGGTACCTAGTTACCTACATAACATCGCATGACTATCTCGTTGGTGTAGTCGTCGCAAGCGCAACTCCTGAGGGGTCCTGGATTCAATTCCCAGGTCGAGCAAAGTGTTGTTGGGTTTTTCTTACAGAATTTTTTCAGTAGCAGCCACGGAGTTTAGATTGTGTCCAGTTGACGGCAATACACTCGCCCCCTATTACAAGGCACTTAATCATAACTAGCCAAACGTGGGTGTACTATTAGGTACACCTCTGCCTAACCCGCCGGGGATTACAGCCGTGATGTCATGCATGTATGTATATCATCACGCCTGTAATTCCCACAGGTCTAGGCAGAGGTGTAACGTGTTTATCACCTACCCATATTTCGCCGGTTTTGAGTTGGTAGGATTTGAGTTGAGCTTATTGACATCGACCAGGCACCAAACTACTTTTTTATTTGCGGAGAAAAAAAAAACCTTTTGAGCATTAATACTTTATTCAATAATTCGATATTCATAATACATTACAATTTAATCATAATACTTATTTCTATAAAAACTTTGACATTGATCAATCGTGTCAATGACAAGCTGTTTTTTTTGGGTTTTGTAATACATAACTATGTATCTGATCTATTCATACGCCAATTAAATACACACTTAGCACCTTTATACTCTTTTTACAAGATATTGGCGCGGTTTAGGCTTATTCTAAAAGTAAAGAGGGATGCGCTAACATAGCCCTTATAATAATAACATTAAATCACACAGTTGAGAAAACTGACAGTGATAAGTCAAGTATTAAAACTTCTTCGCTCTTACTATACAGGGTGTAACAAGACCCTTCACGAAGCCGTCAACCAAGCATTATGTACATCAAACTAAGTAACTTTACGCAAAATTTATTGCTGGGTAACGACTTTTTTTTTCGGGTCAAAAATAACGTTTTTCCGTAAATCTCTATGTAACGCACTTAAATCTGTGCTGGTGGATACATTGAATAGTACGGGGGTCGTGGAGGTGTTTTAAGTAAAAATCTTACATTAAAAACTTGTATTTAAAAAAAAACTTTCGAAAAAGTTTGAACTTTGACCCCCAATATCTCCGTAACTAGAAGGTTCCCAGGTATGGTCTAAAAGAAAAAAATGATCGCAATGACGAGGAGAACAAGTACCTTTCGGCTTCGTTAAGGGTCTTGTTACACCCTTTATTTCTGAGCTGGACAGGGTTCAGAATGATCTCATTAAGGTATAACCTAAGTAGGAGACATGGTTGGATGCAATAAACTATTGAGTATAGAGCCCGCAAAATATAAAATTCGAAATAAAAGACTCAATTATTAAAAACGTATTTATCAAACTGGACAGACAGTGATTCTTGGCGTGTGATACAATCTAAACACAAAATTGCTAACCCAACAGTACTATGATACTGCTTAAAAGATTTGTCCGCTACACAAACAACTATAACATCCCCTGAAATCTCCAAAAATCCGATATTAAAACAAAACAAAACACGAGCGCCAACTGTCATCTTCACACAGTTTTTACAATCCTCGAAGGGGAACGTTGCAAAAACTAAGGGAGCCTGATTACAAACATTATTATAAAATGACATTGGATTAATCGGGGGCCACCTTGCGGCATTCATTAACACAAATGGATTCACGACTCGTTCGCGGACAATAAAAATCGCATTTACACACAAAAAAACGAATTGATTAATGACATCAGTAACTTTACTATAATATACGTTGGAGCTGCCGTGATACACGGCCATCGCGGACGACACGCGAAACGTCTCACTATATACATTTTATTGGCAAAAAATTTTGTTTGCAAATGATTAATCGGTGCGTGTTTCATGTTTACATAATTCACTGAAGATCGCCACTTAGTTTAAAATTTCAATAACTGATTTGAATTTCGTTGAGAATTTGTGTCTATGAGTTATTGTTGACAGCTTTATTACCGCAAAATTGCTTTAATGGCTTTTCAGTTAAATGTTCCGTTAAAGACGATGGCCAAAATATTGACTTGCCGATTTAATTCATAATAAATAGTTGCTGGAAAGCATGACCGGTTCGCATGTTAGTGAAAACATACCTGTTTAGATACTTATCTTAGACGTAAGAACAGAAAAAGTTACATTTTGTTTGCATTGCGCACGAATCCTGGCTTACATTACACTCTCATCTGTCGTATTGAATTAATCTTTACATTAACGTGATAGTTATTTTGAACTAGAAACAAATGTAGTGCTGAAGTTCTTTCTTCTTAGTATATCTTTATCAAGAATTAATTTCAACTTCAATGGTGAGGGAGTAATAATCAAAAAGCTCAACTAAAGCCTTTGTTTTGCTTTTGTTTTTATAACCTAATGTACTACAGTGTAGAATCAATAAGTTTTCTTTTGAAAAGAAAACTTATCGGTAGGTACCTATGTACCTACCGATGAAACGCATATGTTTATCATTCGAACTTTTCCAAACTGTTTATTCTCAAACATTACTTTGCCTCCTCTAAGTTATCCCAGACACCCATTCCATTCTCGAGAGTCATAAAACAACTCAACTCTAACCAATAAATAAAACCAATCATCACAACGACATCAAACAGAATACATTATCCACCATTACCATTTATTACGTGACTTGTTCGTCACTCTCTTCGCTCGTGTGTCACGCGACAATCAGTCACAGAGCCAGTCACAAATGCACCGTATATTTTGTACTAGCAACTCGCTTTTGATGTAACTACTGCGATAAATATGTATTTTGCTGCTTCCAATATATAAAAACTATGTTTTCGTTTGTAGTATAACCTAAATTGCTCGAGTTACGACTAGCTCTCTATTTACGGTTCTGTCGTGAGCTGTATAATGTATATAAAGGTGGTTTTTTGATGTTATTTGAAGTCGTCATACGTTGTGCAGTCGTTTGAGTTATTCTACAATAACTTTACTGCATTTTGAGTGCTGTCAGTGTATATTTTATAATGTTTTGTCTATACAGCGTGTAACAGAAATGGTATAGTAATATGGAAGACTGTGGTACGGACCCTCAAACTGAACAACTTTCTCTATGCCCAGTTCAGCACCACACATCCCCCTTAGCATTCTCATCTCGGCCACATGCTTGGTTTTCATTCATCCTTTTTGCGGCCCAACAATAGTTCTAGACAGTATTTTCGAGTAGTTCAGTCGACTCTTCAACTGTAAAATTAAGTAATAGTAATACTTTAATAAATAGTACAGAAAGTTACTAAATGATTAACAGGCTTTCACTCCTAGCCGACGGTTCTAAGAAAGATGTCTTCGCATCTACACTATACAACGTGTAACAGAAAGGGTATAGTCATATGGAAGAGTGTGGTGCGGACCATCAAACTGAACAACTTTCTCTATGGGACCAACATCGTAATCACAAAAAATAATCAACTGCCCCATACAAAATTTCAATACCTACTCGACCCAAATGAATGGGACAGCTGATAATTTTTTTACGATAACGATGGTGGTTCCATAGACAATTAAAAAAATAATTATTTTTATTTTTTTAATTGTCTTTTTTGTTTTTACTGTGGACACTTTTAATGTGCACATCTTGCTACATCGTTCTCACATAGTGTACCATCTCAACATGAATGATGTAACCAAGATTTTGTAACAATTTGCTGATTTAAAAGAGTGTCCATGGAGTTTCTTGCCCGTTCTTCTCCATAGAGATCTACGATAGGGAATGGGCAACTACAGTACTTTCACAGTTTTTATGCCTTGTGACTGGGACTGTAGCTACATTTAATTGTTATCTTTGTTTCGACAATTCAAAAGTGCCTGTAACTGGCCTACTTGAAATAAATGCTTTGATTTGATTTGATTTGAAAATGTCGTGAGGAAAGTTTTGAATAGGTATGAATTTATTAAAAGTATAAGAAGACCACAGAAACGATGAATGGACGTGAAGGACGAAATTACAAGAAAGGTATCTGACGAGATGACGAGTAATAGTATGGAAGAAGAAGACATGCTGCGCCGACCACGAATACATTGGGATAAGGACAGGAGAATGATGATGATGAAATATAACTTAAAGTAAGAAGGTGGTAAACATGATATAATACTCTTCAGGGTATTTTTTATTTATTTGCACAGCATAATCAGCCTATAATGTTCCCACTGCTGGGATTCGACACACGGCCTCCTCTCTAGAGAGGGAATGGGCTTATAATCCACCACGCGGGCCCAGTGCGGGTAGGTAGATGTCACATGTCTTTTTCTATGGACATACCGGTTTCCTCACGATGTTTTCCTTCACCGTTTTGAGAGCAGTGGTGATGAAATAAACACATAGTAGTGCGCCACCCTGGGTTCGAACCCACGACTTACTGTGTGTAAGTCGGGGCTGCCACCACTAGGCCACCGCTGGTCACATTTGCACAGATTATACTTAAAATTTGATGGAGCGCCTAATCTAGATTTCATCTAGAATCCTATTTAGAGTGTGTGAACTTGTGAAGAGAAAGCTAAACGAATTTACTTTCTATCTGATTATAAAAACATCATTACTTAGCAACAAAAAACAACATGAATTGATGTAATAAATCATCTTTAAAAAACTACCAAGAAGTGATTAAAGACTTTTTGCGATGATTTAAAAAAAATGCTACCTGTTCAGTAGCTTATCTTTAAATCTGCTCTCTCTCCTAAACACTAAGTAGCAATGTACTTAGGTATAATAAAGCCAAGTCTAGGCTAAAAGATATACTTACCTACCTCACATGACGTTCCTAACGCAAGTTCATTGCAAAAGTATCTTTTAAAAAGATTTAAATCACTTACCGGGCGCACGATTCAAATTGAATTGCCAAATACCTATGCAGATGACATATTCATTTGTTTTGATTGATATTTTTTTTTAACCTAATTATCCCACTGTTGGGCAAATTGATAAATAATGTTATTTTATAACACATTTGCTCGTAAAGGGTCTCTTATTTCACCAATTTCAATATGGTATTGTATCTCATTACGGACGTGTGCGGTAATGTAACGCAAAACGCACGGTTTATCAAGATGCTCCGTCTAAAACAAACGGTATTTTTTTAATCTTAGCAAAGAGTTTTTATGTCAGAAAAGTGGTCAACATTTTATGAATAAAATTAACTTTGGGAGATAAAAAAAAAAACGTTTAGTTCTTTAATTTTATTAATTTTGACAATAAATTACAACCATTTATCTGTAACAAAAACACAAAAATATTAATTTACTTTATTAGTAATACTGCGCTAGTAATTTTGTGACTTTGCCTTAAAAATAAGGCTGTATTGTTTTATTTGAAAATGTCGTCAAGTAATGATGAATGTATTCATTCGAGACCGCGAGAAGTCTCAGAGGCAGTTTTATTTATTTCCTCGCAATATGTTATAAAACGTCGTAGGACATACGTGCGCTTTGATAATTGCAGCCTCTGCTTTTTTGTAGCCCTCGCCTACGGCTCGGGCTAGCAATATCGCCTCGGCTGTAATGTTCAACCGCACTTATATCATAATGTACTATTACACCATCTTATTAGAGCTTTGGACACACAACCTCACTTTTATCAGTCTGCACCTTCTCTTGTTGTGTGGTTAGTAAGTTAGTTCCTTCGCGACACGATACTTCGCTTACACCACATGACCTAATGAACCAACTGATTTTCCAAATGTTTGGTCATTTAAATAATCCTGTAGAGGGTTTATTAAGATAACTAAACAATTGACTTTTCAATAAGAAGTTGTTTAGTTTACACTTATGATATCAGCGTAAATTCAACATCCTCTATTGTCTGTATTCAGTGTACACTGTCTGTTTCAATCATTCAGATAGAAACATAATTAGTTTATTTAAAATAAAATCCCATTACAATAACCAAATCTTACAATTTACGGTCTCTCGACTAAACTAAATTCAAAAGAAAAAAGAGCTCTTAACATAAATCGTCAGAGGGAGGATACAGGCGATGCTCATGCGCATCTCAACAACATAATGAGGATCACTCGACTTCCGTATAATGGACGCTTTTTGTTCTAAACCGCAACGTCTTATTATCCTCTGAGTTCTGACCTTGTCTGCGTTAAATCTGGGAAAAACGTAGCTTTTTGTGTAAGTTACATTTACAGTATAATTGGCAAATATTGATGATATGACGTGTAAATGGTAATTGAAGAACATGACACTTTAATTATGATTATTAGGAACTAGTTCTTGCCCGCGGCTTCGCTCGCGTTTTGGTCGGAAATTATCCCACGGGCACGTTGTAAATAAAGGGTGTAACGAGACCCTTAACGAAGCCGAAAGGCACTTGTTCTACCCGTTATTACGATAAGTTTTTTGTTCTAGACCATACCTGGAAACCTTCCAATTACGGAGATATTGTGAGTCAAAGTTCCAACTTTTTCACAAGTTTTTTTTTTAAATACATATTTTTCATGTAAGGTTTTTACTTTAAACACCTCCACGACCCCCGTACTATTCAATCCATCCATCAGCACAATGCCATCAGCACAATGTTTTGAGTGCGTTACATTGAGTCCTACCGTAAAACGTGATTTTTGACCCAAAAAAAAAAAATTGGTTTCCCAGCAATAATTTTTGCGTAAAGTTACTTAGTTTGATGTACATAGTGCTTGGTTGACGGCTACGTGAAGGGTCCTGTTACACCCTGAATAGCCTATGGTACTCGAGGATAATGTAGCTTCCTATAAGTGAAAGAATTTTCAAAATCGGTTCAGTAGTTCCAGAGATTACCCTCTACAACCTCACAAACTTAGCTCTTTATAATATTAGTATATTTATCTAAAAGACACCATGTTACATACGGGATCTCTTTTTCTTATCGTATCGATCGCAGTGATAGCCTAGTGGTGTGACCGTCAAACTACCAAGTCATAGGTCTGGAGTTCGAACCCAAGACTGATTTTTCGGATTCATATGCGTATTGTATAATTATCACTTGCTGATACAATGAACTTTCTTTAGCATAAGGGCAAAGAACAACTCACCATTGTTGGTACATTTGTGATGATGAAAAAGAACTCCAAAATTATGTGTCTGTAGACACACAATATCTAACTAAAGATACAAAACTCTAAGCCCTGATTTTAAAGGGTCTAAGGTCTAGTGGTCCGTGGGTTCAATTTCCAGTATTATTGGGTTTTTCACAGAGTCCTGATAATTATATGCCCGATTGATGACAATAGGCTCGTCCCCTAAGCTATCACATGGGACTCAAACATAACTGGCGAAATGTAGGTAAGTACACCTCTGCGGAACCCTTAGCTATGATTACATGCGTGATGTTATGTTATGTTGTTTATTATAAAATTCACCAGCATTATAATCATCCAAAAATAGCAAACACCTCGTTTTATTCAATATACAAGTCAGTTATCAGAACACCGACAAAAGAAACAGCGACAAAGAAAGGAATTGATAAGCAAACAACCATCAATTCTGATACAATATAACATCTATATTGAATTCGCTAAATCCAATCAATAGACTGTTGAAGATTGGGTCCGACTGTAGGCGGGTAGCGTGACTTGGAGAGAAACAAACGAGGAACGCTATTTTATTGATTGAATAAGATGGTGATGATCTCATACAACGATTACCAAAGACACTAATGACACATAACTCATTGACTCATTTGATGTTAAAATAAATATAAATAGGAATCTTACAGGAATAATAAGTACAGTGTTCATTGATAACTTTCAATATGTAAATGAAAAAACTGGCCAAGTGTGAGTCGGGTCCCTTTAATTTTTAATATATTTTTATTATTTGTTGTTATAGCGGCAACATTCTGTGTAAATTTCAACTGTCTACCTATTACGGATCATGAGATACAGTCCGCTGACAGACAGAGGGACGGACGGACAGCAGAGGCTTAGTAATAGGGTCTCGTTGGTCGGGTACAGAGCTCTTAAAAGGAATTAGAATTGTCCCATAGTTAACAAGTACGTGTGGCCAGGCTGTAGGTATCATAAATTATAATCAGACCATCGCAAGAAAATACCACAAATGGAACAAAACCTAAAAGATGACCACAAATTCGGGGAAACATCCTTATCGATACGATACTGAAAGGGGTTCTTTTTTACCCCCAAAGATAATCCGCCCGCTAATCGCTCCCACTACGACCGACCCCTGGGGGCGCAAGACGCGTACCTCCCAAGGGACGTCACTCCTCAGTCCTCAGCCCCTGTTATTGTTTCAATCTCTCCCAAACTCCCCGTGAAATGAAAAAGTTGCTACCACCGTCAAACGGTGAATATTTATATACTTTAACAACCACGCATTTTCGATAAGTTTTGATCGAAAGCCTCGACAGTAGAAAAGTTTGCGAAACGATGTATGTGTTTCTTTTGATTTCGCGTTTTTCTTTTGTTTTTCGTAACTTTTGGTTTAGATTATAAAGATTGTGTGAATTGATTATTATTACGTGATTTCAGAATCTGAATATTGGAAATTGAAAGTCCACATTTTGGTTTACAAGTGACGCCGGTGACTGAAAAGTTGTGTGGTAATTGGTTATCGTGGTATGGATATGTGATGCGGAGGAATGAGGAAAATGTTGAGTATGAATGTAGATGAATATAAGAGTAGAGGAAGACCAAAGAAACGATGGATGGACTGTGTGAAGGATGATATGGCTAGAAAGGAAGTGACTGCTGAGATGACGAGTAATAGAGAAGTATGGAAGAATAATACATATTGCGCCGACCCCAAATAAGTTGGGATAAGGGCAGGAAAATGATGACTTCAATGTTTAAGCCACTTCGGGCTTAAACATTAGTAAACATTAATAAACCAAATCATCATTCTCCAAAGTTAAACAGTGCTGTAGCCGTTTTAATCCAGATAACTTCGACCTTACCGCTGAAACATTTAGGTTTGTAATCATTAATTTAGTTTGAATGCTTTGGTTAGAAGAAGTAAACGAACACAACTCTTGCTAATCGTTTAGCTATTAATCGCAACGAATCGTTCTACTAAACTGTTTGGTAGGTACAGTCGCCAGCAAATCAAGTTACCACTAACTGTCAAACTCCAAAAATTAAAACCATTAAATGTTGATGGTTAAGTTCAAATACGAATGAGAAAATTTGACAGTTTGTAGTAACTTGATGCGCTGGCGTCTTTACTACCGAGTTCACTAACGGCAGACCATTTTTCAAGCTTATTACTTAGGGCATAAGGGTGAAAAGTGAATCTGGTCATCAACTGCCTAGCCTTTTCCCAACTAAGTTGGGGTTGGCTGCCAGTCTAACCGGATTCCGTTGAATACCAGTATTTTACATGGAACGACTGCCTATCTGACCTCCACAACCCAGTTAGTACTGGGTAATACGGTACCCCTTGGTAAGACTGGTTCTCAGACTTTTTGGGTAACTGACTACCTGTAACGACTGTCAAAGATCTCCAGATGACAGCCGGGACCAACGGCTCAACGTGCTTCCCGAGGCACGGAGGAAACTCGGTATGTAATGGGTGGTCACCCATCCACAGACAACCTAGGCAAGCGCGGCTTAACCTAAAGATTGACCCGAGCGTCTGTTATTATTTTGCCACGAACTCCTCTCCGCTCCTGAAAATTGGTTCTGGTATTGTAATGATAAGTACAACATAGCATCATTGAAATTCTAGCAACACGTAAGTAAATTTTTGGCGGTTTTGATATTTTGATGCCGATTGCTAGAGACTCAAGACGCGTTGTTCCAGCCAATCAGAAACAAGTAATGTCTCATCTAATTCGAAGTGAAACACATTAAAAAATGGTTCTGTACTGTTATCTAGGCATAATTATGCAGTTTTTTCACTCTCCTGTAATATTGCTTTTTTTGACTTACATGGTGTTAGACCTTCAGCGACGATAGTACTTAGTAGATCACCTCAAACACTTCAAGAACATATTCCCATAATTTAATATCACTTTACTTCCAAAACCTTGACATAATTGCAGTCAGAGCTACTCGCACATTAAACTAAACGTTTCTATCTTACTTATGTGCTAATATCTAAAAATATTATCGTCATCGTACCTAATGTTACCGCTAATATACGTAGGTACTCATTATATTTGACCTTCTATTAAGACTTTTAAACACAATGTACGTATAGAGGTAGAGTATATTTAAATAGTGCGAGAGAGTAAGGACTTTAATATTCTTTGTAAAGAGTTATCATTTGACCCATTTACCACCAAAACCTATTCAGCACGCACTCGGCTGAATACAAACTTTTTTAAAAGCGCGTAGTGCTTTATTATTCTTTTATTTGTATCTCCGTGTCATTAATGCTTATATCAAAGTGTCATCTGTTATCATAACGGAATTCCTTTTATTTTTATTTTTTATCGTGCTTGTTAGTTAGTGATCCTAAGATTTCTACTACCTTCTCTGTATCTACCTACTCGTGAGAACCTGTGGTGTGTTGACCATACAATTGTTGTTCACTTTTTAAAAGCTGTTGGTATTTATAAATAAACTCAATTTTGGTCACAATTGAACGCTAAAGATGACTAATATATTTATTTTGTAATAATATAATGATTAATATTATGTCGGTAAAAATACCTTTGCAAATAAAACATTATTTTTGACCAAAATCTAAAATCATAATAATGGTTATGGTTAGTCAACCTTAAATGATAGACATGTGCTGTCACGGACTTTTTTTAGACTTTTTAAGAGGAATAATTCCCTCCTACATTATATTTGTGCAACTTTAACCGTTTAACCAGCGCACGCAACGGAAGCTCTCAAAAATAATAAATTTTCCCCGTTTTTGCAACATTTTTCATTGATGCTCCGCTCCTATTGATTGTAGCGTGATGATATACATATATATGCCTATAGCCTTCCTCGATAAATGAGCTATCCAACACTAAAAGAATTTTTCAATTCCAACTAGTAGTTCCTGAGATTAGCGCGTTCAACCAAACAAACAAACAGACAAACTCTTCAGCTTTATAATATTACTAGCTGACCCGCGCAACTTCGTCTGCGTGCGTGCGTACATAAAAGAAAGAGAGGTTAGAGAGAGTGTGCGTCAACCTTAAAAGTTAGACATATGGCCATTGCGGATATTTTTTTAGAGCTTTTTAAGAGGGACAATTCCGACATACATGATAATTGCGTAACTTTAACCGTTCACGCACAACGGAAGCTCTCAAAAGGAGTAAATCCCTATTATATACTATTACCGATGGATAATCATCAAATGACCCCTCCCACTCTGGACGGAGCGGAAGGGATTGTCAGACTTGTACTGACTAAAATCCACCCACGTTTCTTCTGTTGCCCTTTGCGTACCAGGGCCGCGGTATCTCTTTCGAACAGTCCCGCAACCCTGGCAGGCCTCGCTCCTCTCGGATCCCTTCCCGTTTGCTGACATCTCTTCGAGGCGCGTGTGGAACACGAACACGCCGTCACCACGGCCTGTCGTCATAAGACGGACGGATGGCGAGCTAGCCCATTACTCACTGTCCACAGGCCCGCGACCCTCGACAGCCTTACGTCTTCATCTTTAGACACTCGATGACAATCATACACCAGCTAGAACGAAAGTTCTCATCAAAGTTCTTGAAATGGGCCGAGACACGATAAAACTGCTGTAAACTGTTGCGGACCTCTTGCAACTGCCTTCCGTCTCCATCGTCAGACCTTTGATGATAGACATACTCCAGGCAGGTCTAAAGTTCTCATC
This sequence comes from Eugnorisma glareosa, assembly GCA_947578425.1. Lineage (NCBI taxonomy): Eukaryota > Metazoa > Arthropoda > Insecta > Lepidoptera > Noctuidae > Eugnorisma > Eugnorisma glareosa. The sequence goes on along the minus strand of OX387971.1, from coordinate 1,561,096 downwards.
AAGGTGCATGAAATCAGCCGAAACACGATATAGATGCTGTAAACTCTTGAGGACCTCTTGCAACTACCTTCCGTCTCCATCGTCAGACCTTCGATGACAGTCATACTCCAGCTAGGTCTAAAGTTCTCATCAAGGTGCATGAAATGAGCCCAGACACGATATAGATGCTGTAAACTCTTGAGGACCACTTGCAACTGCTTTCCTTCTCCATCGTCAGACATTCGATGAAAGTCATACTGACAACTCAGTATGGTTTAAAGTTTTCATCAAAGTGAATGAAATGAGCCCAATAACATTATACCTGCTGCAAACAGTTTAGGACCGCTTGCAACTGCCATTTGTCTCTATCGTTTGACCGTCGATGACAGTCATACTTCAGCAAGGCCTTAAGTTCTCATCAAGGTGCATGAATTGAGCCCAAACACGTTATTGTTGCTGCAAACTCTTGAGGACCTCTTGCAAGTGCCTTCCGTCTCCATCGTCAGACCTTCGATGACGTCATACTCCAGCTAGATCTAAAGTTCTCATCAAGGTGCAGGAAATGAGCCCAAACATGATTTCTCAATTTAAAAAACAAAAGATCATGTATATCGGACTTCTCTGTAAAAAGTTATGCGTGGTCAGGTCATACATAAAATAAAAAAATATAGACGCGTCGAATTGAGAACCTCCTCTTTTTGTTTCGTTGGTTAATAAACCAAGCTTCCTGAACATTTGACACAGGCGAGGGTCATTCTTTCACGGAAAACTTAACACCGCGACTCAGAAAATGGAGTGAAATTAATAGCGCCATCTATCGAGCACGAAATTTAACCGTTAAAATATAATGCATGTAAAGCGATCGAACACACACTCTACAGGGTTATAGCGTCATGTAGACTAATCTAGAGTACTTTTTGCTCTCAGACCCGATTTAAAAGTTATCTTGTGAGCACATTTTTATTAATTAGTACCATTTTGGTGCAATAGATGTCGTTGCATGTATCTTACACAATGATGGTAAGTTCTTCTTGAACACTTTAAATTTATAAATCTTTTGATAGAGAGCACTGATTACAGCATGAAACAAAAACTAAAACCTTCTCTAAGTTCCCCACAATATTTGTGCATTGAATCTAATCACATTGGTTTTCCCAACAACATGAACACCCGCCTCGCAGCGCGCGCGGGTCATTATTTTGATGCGGAGTTATTTTAAAACTGTGATATCTCCTAAGATATTCATCTAAATTGAATAGTGTAAAGGTCAATTTTGGTCACAATTGAATGCTAAAGATGACTAACATATTTATTTTGATAAGGATTAATACTATGTCGGTAAAAACACCTTCGCAAATAAAACATTAATTTTGACCAAATTTTAAAATCATAAAAATGGTTATTGTGAGTCAACCTTAAAAGATAGGCATGTGCCATCGCGGACTTTTTTTGAGACCTTTTTAAGAGGAATAATTCCCTGCTGCATTATATTTGTGCAACTTTAACCGTTGACGCAGCGCACGCAACGGAAGCTATCAAAGAGAATAATTTTTCCCCGTTTTTGCAACATTTGTCATTGATGCTCCGCTCCTATTGGTTGTAACGTGATGATATATAGCCTATAGCCTTCCTCGATAAATAGGCTAACCAACACAAAAAGAATTTTTCAATTCGAACCAGTAGTTCCTGAGATTACCGCGTTCAAACAAACAAACAAACAAACAAACAAACTCTTCAGCTTTATAATATTAGTATAGATATAGTAGTTTAAAGTATAGATAAAAGATAAATAAATACCGGTACAATTTGGCTTTCAAGGAAAATTAAGTAACTAAGCATTACGTTTATTTTTTTCTTTTCCGTCAGCACTGCTGAAAAGATACTCTGGAAAATTGGTAACGTCATGAAACCCGTAAATAAGTCATATTGTTGTGTAGAAGCTCATACAAAGAAAAATCAATACATACTTACAGAACTGCCTCTTTTGTTGAGTGGTCGCAATCGCGACTGCTGAGCTTGGGGTCCTGGGTTCGATTCCCGGGTCCGACAAATTGAAATTGGGTTTTTCCATCAGGAATTTCTCAGTAGCAGCCACGGAGTCTGGATCTGTGCCCGGATGGCAATAGGCTCGCCCCCTATTACAAGGGACTTAAACATAACCGGAGAAATGTAGGTGTACTATTAGGTACACCTCTACCTAACCCTTCGGGGACTCCAGGCGTGATGTAAGGTTCTGTTTCTTACATAACAAACTTCCGAAGTACTCAAAGGCTTCCCCCTCCCCTTTCCACACAATTCTGTCTGGTGCCAGTGCCGGTCAGACCTTCCGTTAGGAGTCAAGCATACATATACAGCAGCAGGAGCAGCGGGGGCCCAGGGAGCAGCGGGGGCCCAGGGAGCAGCGGTGGCTTAGGGAGCAGCGGTGGCCCAGCGGTGGCGGCCCCGACTTACAAACAGTAAGTCGTGGGTTCGATCCCAGGCAGGCGCATTACTTTGTGTAGTTCATTTCATCACCACTGCTCTCAAAACGGTGAAGGAAAACATCGGGAGGAAACCGGCATGTCCTAGAACCAAAAATTCGAAGACTTGTGACATCTACCAACCCGCACTGGACCCGCGTGGTGGATTATAGCCCATTCCCTCTCATAGAGAGGAGGCCATGTGTTCCAGCAGTGGGAACGTTATAGGCTGATTATGCATACATATACTCATGACTGACTCATCAATGCCCGCCCAAACCCTTGAACCTTGAAAGGTGTAAAGGTTCCCTTAGTAGACAAAAAATAAGGCCTGCATTTATTCAAATCCCTCAAGATGTTATAGGACGAACAAAGTCACTGGCAAAGTACTAGATATAGAATTCTTAGCTATGAATAATCTGCCTACACGTAACTGCCACACTTGCAGGTAATCGTCCCCGAGGTTTCAGGTGTACCGTACAATTTGTTAGATTACGGTACACAGGTATACTAGGTCGTATGTAATTGGAGTCTATCGGGTACAATTTAACCCCGATCATCTAACAAACGTATACGAATTACGTTGTACAGAGTACCTGACGTTGCTAAAATAGCATCGCATAATTAGCGTAGATAGGAACTGCTTCCACTGCCACAGGCCACCACCCTGCATATCTGTGGGGAGTGGGCCGTATGCCATCACGCGTGCCCTGTGCGGATTGGTGGATGTTATTTTTGAGTCTAGGCAATGCTGGTTTCCTCACGATGTTTTCCCTCACCGTTTCGAGAGTAGTGATCATGAAATAAGTCGCGGCCGTTGTGATTGGGGCACGGGGGGGCTACTTTATAACATTGAGAATTAGTCATTTTTCTTCTAACTTAGTTTTCAATGAGAAGTTGACAGTAACTTTGACAGTTCAATATAAAAGTTCAAATCTGTATTTATTAATGAGGATGTATGTGGAGATGAAGGGTTTCCCAGGCAGCAGCGGAGAAAAACATTACAACGACATTCTAAATAAACGACAATCAAATCCAGTCCATCTATTATCACATACCATACCGAGGTCTCCTATAGCTTTAAAACAAAATAACTATATATTCACCACTATTATTACTCCAACATGTTGGCGAACATATCCGCCGTGTCGGCTCGTTTCCGCGCCACCGGAAGTCGAGTGCCGTCGCCGGAAATCCATGAGATTGGACAAAAATTGCCAGCGCTCGCGCCTCAGTGATCGAATAACGCACTGTGATTGGTTGACGGCAACTTGTTAACGATATTCTGGAACTGGTGACTTTTATGCCTATTTCCTCTGGGGAGATAGTGCGTGTTGGCGGAAATGGACGGCTGGAGTTGTTATTTTTAGAAAGATTAAAGATTGAATGATCGAAAGTTGTTAGAGCTAATAAATACGGTTCTAGAGAGAAATAAAAGGTTACATCAAAGATTAATTATAAAAAAAAACCGGAACAACCGGAAAAAAAAGTCGGACTCGCGCAAGAAGGGTTCCGTACCATTATCTAAAAGAGAAAATATCTTAATTGCCGTCAACTATGTATGTATGGAGACAACCTTTAATTTAAAACTTATTTTATTTTTGGAGTGTTACTTTTTTGTGCTGTAAAGCCTTGCTTTTTTTCCAAATTTCATGATTCTAGGTCAAAGGGAAGTACCCTATAGGTTTTGATTCCCTTGTGAAATCGCATAATATGCGACATAAACAGTCATATCTTTTGATCGCGTTGACTTACACGTTTGATTTTTTAATTAATCCTAGGGGTAGCAAGTTTGAGTATTTGGTATTAATTTCATCTTGATACCGCCACGCATTCCTGAGAAAAAGGGTCTTGACAGACAGACAGACGGACAACAAAGTGATCCGATAAGGGTTCCGTTTTGCCGATTGAGGTACCTACGGAACCCTACAATTTAGGGTTCCGTAGGTACATCATAGACTTTCATAGACTATGACCAGTTTCGTACCAACAATAAGGCAAGCAGACTGTTCAGAAACCCTTACATCATGAAGATTAGTTAGGTTACTAGGTTATAAGGGCAACCCAAGCTTTCAGGCTTCTATAGTAGTACTGCCACTAACTGTGATACCACTACATGGAAAAATAATTTGAAAGGTTTCGATACCTCAGGGCTGCGCCTAATAGGCTCAGTTCAGCGGAAAATAGGCTGCGGGACTGTTCAAAAGAGATACCACAGCCCTGGAACACAAAGGGCATAGAAGGAACATGGATGGGTTTTAGTCAGTACAAGTCTGACGCTCCTTTCCGCTCAGCCCAGAGCGGGACCCCGTCATTTGACGATTTCCCATAGGTAATAAAAAAAAAAACGGCTGTGCCTAATAGGCTCAGTTCAGAGAAAAATCGGCAGCTAGTGCCTTGGCTAGTTGCCAATAATAATACTCACAAATGATGCGACTTATAAAACAAGATACATAGAGAAAAAAATATGTTGCTTTCAAACGCACCGCTGCACATTTTATTCAAAACACTATCCTTTTTTCAACCAAAACATTATTTTCTATCTACACTACTTTCCATACATACAAAACAACACAATGCACTAATATATTAAACATCTAAAATACCTACAGTAAAAAATTACCCTATTGACTACAAACCTGAACACCAAATAAGTACACTTTCTTCAAAAAACGCCATAAGATGTAAAAACCGAGACAATCCCTTTATAAACCATAGGATACATTGTCACATTAATGGTGGTAGTTTTTATCAACACCATAATGATGTTTTATAGGAAAATTATACAATAAAAGGTCTCAAATAGGCCCAGCATACCAAACGAGGGCAGTTCATTCAATTTAATATACTTTTTTGAAGTAACTCGAAGCGAAAAGCATTTATTTATGAAGTGTGCGATAATTTAAGTCATTACCATAAATTTCAGGTGAATATACTGTGTGTTGCTGATTATTGCATTGTTTATTGCTTCATCTACCCTGTATTGCCCCATTGGCAACATTAGTAAATGGTAGTGAGCATTAACTGGGGCGGTTAACCCTTATAGTGGATAGATGCAGTGCCAAGGGTGTTTATTACCGTGAAACAGAATGTTTTATGGAAACTATAACTTAACAGTGGCATTCCACAACTACATGAGAGGTACTTTTAACAGAAACTAAAGTACCAACTCTTCTTCCAGAAAAATAGTGTAGAAAAATCGTTACCTCTTTATTTACTCTAGTAGGAGTTCACTAAGTCGATTGATTCTTTTTTCAAAAGCTAAAATAGTACGTGTATCTTTGCGTAAAGATGTGCCTACGGAGATTTTAATATTTAGTTTTATTTTATTTGTGGGTGTACTATTAGGTACACCTCTATCTAACCCAACAGGGATTACAGCCGTGATCTTATGTTATGTTTTTTTGTTACCGTGTACTTTCCTATCCATATATTATGACAGCTAAGATATAATTGAACTAATATTATACCTGCCAAGCATACAAGAGGAATTTATTCCACAACTCACAATCTCACACACAAACAGCAAAAAGTACCTAAATAATTTTATACAATAATTTATACATATAAATAGCAATTTTTACCATTTGTCATAATGTTTATAGAAAACATCTAGTAATTTCTACAGATATGAACACGTACAAACGATGCTTTTAAATGTAATGTAATAAAAAGTTTACATTACAAACAAAATAAATTAAACCCTTATCGCGTTACATAATCATGTTGCTTTATAATTAAATAATATTTTAAATAAGTAAACTACAAACTTGCGTGCTTAGCTGTAATATACCCAGTACTTTCGACCTGAAGACCTCACGATTAAAACATTTTATCTGTGTGTTCAGAGTTATTGAACCAATTTCATATTATGAGGTATTGTATGCAGCGATGGAGTGGTTCCAGCTGCAACTTATGAGTGGTTGGCCGTGTGTTCAAACCCAGACAGGCTCTTTACTTTGCATACATTATTTCTTTACCTCTGCTCTCAAAAAGGTGAAGGAAATATGACATCTACCAATTCGCGCTGGGTTCGACGAATTACGACCCTAACGTTCCCATCTCTAGAGTGTTGACCTATCTACCAGCAGTGGGAACATTGCGGTGTGGTTATAGTACGTAATATACAGTGACCTCAAAAGACAGCGTCTTCCAGAAATAAATCCGCTCAGAGAGAGAGAAATGAAGCTCACTCCTATTCTTTATTGCGCAAAAAAAAAAAAATATAAGCTCAAATTGCACCTAGAATTCGGTTGCGAGGAGCATCTTCTTTGTTTCAAATCCAAGCTCTTCATAAATGTAAATCATATCCATACACACTGATTACCAACAAATTGCCGTCGTGTCGCCCATCAGCAAACAGTCGCAGCGTCTGAACCAGCCACCTTTTTGTGTCGCGCCACAATAAAGGAATATAATTGCATTAACAAAGACGTGCCATCAGTTCACTGAGTTATTGGCCCAATAAAATTTGAACCGCTCGATATATCTGCATTGTTTTTGTTGAAGACAACTGTGGGTGTAGGAGGGTTTTATTATGGCTAAGCGATACATTGTAGGAATATGCAAAAGGTGTAGAAAACTTTAAAAAAAAAAACATAGAATTGTTTTCTGTGTTTTAACGTGACAACTGTGTCTACGTTTCTTGTCTACCTCTCATCTTATATAATTATATAAAAGAAAGTCGAGTTAGTTACACTATTTATAACTCATGAACGGCTGAACCGATTTGGCTGAAAATTGTTATAACTTTTTTTTTTATTATTATTTAGATATAATTCCTCGCGGATGAAGTCGCGGGCACAGCTAGTTTTAATAAAATACTCTTTTGGTATGTATGTTATTTCCTGTCTAAGTGAGTTGAGTGTACATAAATAAATAAAACTTAACAAGTCTGCATGAAACGTGGAATTTTCAGCTTGTACTATTTTTGTTTCTTACCGCATTATTTCCGGTGAGGAGGTTGTGGAGGTCAGATAGTCAATTAGCCAGTAGCCTTATGTTAAATTCTGGTATTCAGCTGCATCCGGTTACTCTAGAAGTCGTCGACCCCAGCTTATGTAATTGGGGAGAAGCTACGCAGATGACTTCAATTTCTTCCGATTAGTTTCCTAAAAATAATAGTTTCCCCCTTTTTCCAAACGTAGACATCATGTAAGGTCATTTGCCTGCTCTTACCAATTTATTTTCCAACCACCCGCATTCTCGAGTCCACCCGGGATCATGGCGCTTGCAACAGCGTCGAAATATAGGGAGCTCAAAATTAAAGACAATCACGGAAGATATCCCGTAAGTGACAGTTTATGTGTAAAAGTTTAAAACAGATACACATATTTCCGTCGACATAGATAATTACCGGTATCCCCATAGAAATATAAATAGGTATTCTTACAGTAGGCACACGCACATCTCGCCATCAGTTATTATTACTGCTAAGGAAGCCGGGGGTTTTCCAGCAAGCATATTTATTTATTTATTTAAACTTCATGTACAATAGTGGTACATAGGCGGACTTAATGCCATTAGGCATTCTCTACCAGTCAACCTTTGGGTTCAATACGAAAACGCTGTGGTAGGGTACAAAATAACTATATAAAAAAGAAAAAATATATATAAGTACTTATAGTGATACTAATACACATAATACATACAAGATAAACTAATAAATATTATAACAAATACCAAAATATAAAAAGAAAAAAAAACCTAATAATAATTACCGTGACTCGACTTCAAATTGAGAGTTATTTATTCTGACTTAGATAGTGGTTACGAACTTTTCTCTTAAAAATGAATTTGCTTTCAGCTTTCTTAATGCCAAAAGGTAGCGCATTCCAGAGCTTTATAGTAGAGATAGCGTAAGAATTTGACTTAAAACCGGTGCGGTGAGAAGGAATTTGGAGAAGTAGATATATATTATATTATATTATATTTTATTATATTATTTATTATTATTTATTCATATTCAGCATGAAAACTTGATAACTGAGTAGTTAGGGCGTGATGAGAAAACTTAAAATTATACTATGAAAAGTTTCAGGCTAAAAAAACTATACAATGTTTTTTAACAACCGACGACAATTTTCAACGGTGGTGGGTCTATAGAATCATACTGAGTTCATGGATTTTTTATGAGCTTGTAGATAATTCCGTTTTTGCGAGGACTAGCTGTCTTCTTATCACATTTCATTGTGACATTTCGTCAGCGTCACATCTATAGTAACATTGTATGTCGTTTGAATGATGTACTGGTAGCATTACAAAGTAATGGCAAGTTAATATTTCTCGTAAAGCCATAGACTATGGAAGTATTAAGGCAGGGTTATAAATGTTGATCCGAATCGCCATTGATGTTAACATGCCCCCCGTGAGCTGACTGACTAATGTGCCAGCTGAAATATTGATTCTTATGACGCATAAGGACACACATACATCATTTTTATTTAGCTAGAAAGAGACAAAGAGTTAGGCAGAGGTACCTAATAATACTGCCCTCCCAACTAAGGTAACCGTAACTCCAATCGTACTCCATAGTTACGGTTTTGTACGTTAGGCAGACAGTATAGCACACCCACATTTCACCAATTATGTTTAAGTTCCATGTAATAGAGGGCGAGCCTATTGCCATGAACCGAGCACAAATCTAGACTCCGTGACTGCTACTGAAAAATTCCTGATGGAAAATCCAAATAAAACTTTGCCCGAACTGGGAATCGAACCCAGGACGATATGCTCAACAGCTCGCGCCTACGACCACTAGAACAACGAGGCAGTCGCGTGTGAATACAACTCTATAATATACTAGCTGTTGCCCGCGGCTACGCTCGCGTTTTTGTCGGAAATTATTCCACGGGCACGGAGTAAATATGGCCTATGGCACTCGGGTATAATGTAGCTACATTATGTAGCTTCCTATTAGTAAAAGAATTTTGAAAATCGGTTCAGTAGATTCAGAGATTACCCCCTACATACAAACATACAAACTTACAATTTGACCTCTTTATAATATTAGTATAGATAATATAGATAATTGACACATCCACACGATCAATGATTTAATAATAACTACAAATACAAATAATTTCATTGTTTCAGAAGTAGGTACATTACGTCATAATTGGTTTCTGGTCTCCAAACTAGGGTTCCCTGTGTCGCGGTAGGCAGTCTCTTTCTTTGTAGCACAAAGAAGCCTATATATATATAGCATTAGCTGTGATCTGAAAAACTGACCGAATGTTAATTTTCGTGTTTTTCCTTAAAAACATAACTTTAAGGCTAGTTTTAACATTGCTCAATCCATAGTCTAGTAGACTTAGCTCGAGTACCTAGTGAACTATAACCACGTAACAAAACACAAATTCAGCTCAAATAATCAACTTGTTCACAAAATCTGTCAAACAGCAACTACCTATCGAAAAACCCATCACTATGCGCCAGGCTATCAGCACACTATCAGACTCACATATCCGCAATATAATGAGAATGGCGAATTAATACATTATGATCGACATCGAGTTGTCACCCATCGCAATATCCTGCCCCCCCCCCCTCCCGGGAGTAGGCCAGTAGGGGAACAATCCCCCATTTGAAAACCAACCTTACCTTTACACCAGTAGAGTTGCTATCAGAATGATAGACGATATCAATTAAGCCGTACCAAAAAGGTTCTATTCGGTAAGCGTATAGGTAGCATGATTAGATACTTTTCAAATTAATAAGGCTATGTTTTTTGTTGATGTTGTTATGTAGTTTTCGAGTTGTAAAAACAGTAATTTAAATACTAATTGAAATGTTATAAGATGATGGGAAAGGTGTAGTAAGATGGGTACGACATAAGAACATTTGGGGAGCAAGTGCTGGGTAAGATTATTGAGAAGCTTTGATGACTTTATGGCAATAACAAGGCTTTATAAAGAGTTCTGCTACTCGTAATGACTAGGTATTGCCCGCAGCTTGCCTCGCGTTTTGTTCGGAAATTATCCCACGGGCACGTTGTAAATATAGCTTTCTATTAGTGAAAGAATTTTCAAAATCGGGTCAGTTGATTCAGAGATTACCCCTACAACCTCACAAAATTTACCTCTTTATAATTTTATAGTAACAGTATAGAACTATAATATTATAGTTAGTATTATTATTTCCTTTATTCATTTAACTACATATTATTTACATTTTTAAATATTCTAATATAAAACAATATATAAAACATTTAAAAATATAAAAAATAGGAGCCCACCGGCATCGGGAACAGGGTCCGAGCTACCGATGGTCAGGGCTCTTGAGAGAGGAACCTCCTAACAATACGCGTCGTATCCAGAAGTACTGCTTTCTGAATCAAGCCCTTGATCCAGCTGCCTAGCGAGAGCTTCCTCAGATGTTTGTCGAGGCTGTTGGCCATTGGCCGACATTATTATTATTTTATTTTTATTTGTTATTATTTTAGTTATTATATTATATTGATTATATTTCTTTGTAAGCCTTTCGTGTCCCACTGGAGGACGAAAACCTTCTCAATTTCTCTCTTACAGATTTTCTCGATCTATAAGGGATCTAGAATCTTCTTTTGCCAAACCTTTAAAAACGAGCCTAGAGCGTCTCGCCATCTCATTCTGCCACGTTGTGGTTATCTGCCAGTAATAATAATAAGGAATACACCGAGTAATTATTTTTGCCCATTGCCCTTCCCATAAGCGAGACATATGACCAGCCCAGTTCCATTTCAACCTAGCAGATGTAAGGCCAGCACCGACTACTTGTGTTTGAAACGAAGATAGAATATAGTTTTACTATGCGACCCGTAAGTGTATTCGGTATGTTTTTTTTTCGCATTAGTACAAAAGGACATCACAGACATACCTACCTTACCTACAGAAAAAGAAAAGCAACTTTCACAAACAAGGAAAAACTCCTTACCTAACTCTAGAAAAATCGATCATCTCCGTTCAACTTTCAAACAAAGAAATCTGAATTGTCATTAAAATAAAGCTCAAGTCCTCGTATCTTCAAGCCAGTCGGCGGAGGGTGGACAGCAATCAAGTTTATTGAGTTTGGAGGCCAGCCCTGCGAATCATTTTACTATAATGCGATACGAGGGTGAGCAGGGGACTGAGTGGGACACAAATTGTTTTTTTTTAAGGTCACTACGCTTTTTGAAAGTTGATTTGTGGGGGTTTAGAGTGATCTGTTATTTTGTTTTTTGAATGAAAAGAAAGAAAACTATAATCTAGGTAGTCTTCTTTGGGTGATTCGGAAGAAGAAACCCAACAACAAACTAAAAGGTCTATACTACTGATTACATGACCTGCACATCCATTAAAGTTTTGTAAATATGTAAGTCACGTCTGCCTGATTTATTTTGCTTCTTATAAACTTTAGATTTACTTTGTTGTATTTTATGATCCACGAGCTTTATTACTCATTTTAAAGCCAAAAATTATGTCCAAATTTATAAAACGAGGGTACAGTAACTTACTTTTATTCTCCAGACACACATTCATGGTGCAAGCGAGTGGCACGACGGCTCCTGCGTCAAACAATCATGAACGCCTGTCTGTGATTAACGCAAATCCTTTCAATGCAATGGACATTTTTATCATTATCTTATCTTCCTTTTATTTTTCTGTTAGTTTTGTCTACTTACTTTAAGTTTCTGTCAATATCTAGTTGCAGTAAGCACTGCCTAGGCTTCCACACTCAGATCTATGTAACCGGTACAAACCTCAACCCCTGTCATACAGGTTGTCCTAGTTCAGGGGTTGAGACCACATTGATGTAATAATGTTAATTGAAGTTAAAGAAATAAATTTATTTATTATTATCTCCTTTATTCATTTCATCATCTTATGTTACACATTTTTTAATTATTTCTTTAAAAAAAAACTATTAAAAAACAAAGTGGTCCGCCGGTGTCGGGAGCAGGGTCCAAGCTACCGGTGGTTAGGGCTCCAGAGACAGAAACCTCATCACTATGCGGGTTGTATCGAGGAGTACTGCCTTCTGAATCAGGCCCTTGATCCAACCGCCCAACAGACCGCTCGACAGATGTTCGCCGAGGCCCTTGGCCATCAGGCCATTGGCTGTTACGACAATCGGCACAGTGATAGCCGAGTTCACATTCCACATGTCGACAACCTCGTGTTGTCGTCGTATTTCACTTTTTCAGCTTTCACGAGGTTCTCGTCATGCGGGATGGTAACATCGCTTATCATTACGCGGCGCGCTGATCAGTGTATCACCACTATGTCGGGCTATTATTTATTAACGATCACTTCATACCTCACAACTATGCTGACTAACTTCCAACACAAAAGCCCCAACACCTTGACACCCATCCACCAATATTGACCGATAATAACCCTCCTAATAATTCGCTCCACCACAAATATGCCGCGAACAAGAAAGCAATAAGCAGGACAAATCCCCCAGACCCCCGTTCTCCGAGGTGCAGGGTACTAGAGTGTCGACACTAAACGTCGGTGTCTGACACTCGTGACACTCGGCCCCCGCTTGACAAATAACGGGTAATTGAAAATGGACCTCTGGGGTTGGTGCAAGTGAGGAACTGATTGATATTGAGAGCGAAAACTGGAGAAGGCAAAGATTTTGGTGTTTTACAGAAACTTACAGTGGGAAGAAATAAATATTAATAACACAAATATTAATAACATTTCCTGAAATATGTCAAATGTGTATATGTGTGTATGTCTAATCAACGTTTCCTTTACCTCAGTGCCCAGTTGTAGGTTTATATTTCCGGATTACATTTTGGGTACAACAGATTATATTTATTTGATAGGTACTAAGCTACAAACACCTGAGAATTCATGAAAATAATTGTGAGATAAATATTTTCCTGACTGACTGACTGTAACATTTTTCCAAAATCGCAGACGCAGTTATGAGATACTCAAAATGTTAAGGTTTTCAGTAGCTACAACCGCAGAGGTATCTTTACTGTCTCATCTCAAAAACCAGCGATGGATGAAAATACCTGCATGAACCTCGAATCGGACTATTCGATCAACACTTACCATTATTATTTATTTTTCTGCTGAAGAAAATCCTTTTCCTTGCAGCAACGACCTTGTTTACTTATATCTCCCGCGTACACTTCTTCCTTGCCCCACACTTCATCAGGCAAGACCGGGGTACACGAGTGTTGCCAGAAACAACAACATTTCGACAGCAACCCCGCAACCTTAGCCTTTTACAACCTCGGCTAAATAGCCCTCCGTCGCATCTAAATGTAGCCGTAGCCCTCCGTCGGGCTGTGTTGTTGTTCGGGGGACTTACGCCGAGCTAAACAAATGACGAGCATTTGGCCATTTTAATGTGTAATAGGGCTCTTAATGGGAGGAAGGATGGGTGAATTAAATCTACAGAGATGTTACTATATGCGTCGGTTATTACAGAGTTATTATAAGAGGTCAACAATGAAATTATTTCTCTGATGTTTTAGGTGCAATTTTCACTTGAGGTCATTTGTCAAATGGAAATGTAATTTTAACCTTTTTGCAGTAAGTACAGCACAAAATTATTATAGCATAACTGACTGAATGGCACACAACTGATATGTAAACTGAACTCAATCCTACGGAGCTGAAAAAACGTATGTTAGTGACGACGACCTTCATGAGGAAGCTGGGCTTCAACTCCCTTTTTTTTTTTACCGCTGGGAAATCATCAAATAACCCCTCCCGCTCTGGGCTGAGCAGGATGGAGTGTCAAACTTTTACTGACTAAAACCCATCCATGTTCCTTCCTTTGCCCTTTGTGTTCCAGGGCCGCGGTATCTCTTTCGAACAGTCCCGCAACCCTGGCAGGCATCGGTCCTTTCGGACCCCTTCCTGTTTGCTGACTCTCTTTGAGGCGCGCGTGGAACACGAACGCGCCGTCGACACGGCCTGTCGTCATAAGACGGACGGTCGGCGAGCTAGCCCATAGCTCACCGTCCACAGGCCCGCGCCTACGGTGGCCCCCGGCCACCGTAGGCGCGGGCCTAAACTCCCTGTCATTCGCAAGATAACTATCACAGCCCACTGCTGGACATAGATCCATCAATGGACTGTGAAAAGCACAGTAACTCGAGCTACTGAATATTAGAGGCTTTATTCTTAAAGGTCATATTTAGAAGTCTATTCAATAAAATTCTGGGACCATAATTAAACTTGCCGATTCACACACTTATTTCGACCCATTTCAAATGAATTCAGACGAAAGTGGTTGCATACTATTTGGTTAACACAAATACCAAGACTTGGTCTTAAAAGCTCGCTTCGCGCAGTGTCCCTAATAGGGTTATCTAAACTTCTGGTAAAGTCCATATCGGATACTGTCGGCGTTGTTCAAAGGCAATTAATTGCAAATAGTTTATATTTTTGGCGCTTATAATTATCTTCTATGTGTAAATAATAGCTGGTTTACGTAGTTGGAGTTTAGATTCGTGTCAAAGTTAGATTTAACTTCTTTGGAAGCTAACCTGACTGAACAAGTTGTTAAAATTCCTGGAAAATGGGTGTGTTTGATGGTTTTCTTATTCATAATTTTAGATACTCTTATAAACTTCAAATACCTTACTTATCACTTGTACGATACTATCATTACAATCTCTAGCTATTTGCCGACAGCCCATAATATGTTCAAGTAATTTTTGTAGGTAGTAACTAAACTACATAGTACACAATATAATAAAGGTGACATATTATGTAGGTATGCGTTATCTGCTAAAGTATTTCTTATATACCTTTAGATATCTAATTATTTTCAGTAATCTTACTCCATACACTTTTTTATATCAACCATATGTCTTCCCCATTCCCCGATGTCCCCACACATCACAAACACGCTATTTAGTTGACAGCGTGACAGGTCGAAGCGATTTATGCGTGTCGTGACCACCGGGACGGGACCTGTCACGTGTGGTCAGCGGGCAGCTATCTTTTATTGTGAGGCTCCTTTAGGAAGTTTGTAAAGAAAATGGTAGGGTTGGGGTGTGGGTTAGGTACCTGTGGTGTGTACCTATGGGGGCTATCGCGTATGAATTCGCCGCTAGAGGCGCCAGTGTAGCGCGAGGTCAGCAAAATGTCAGACGTCATAGAGCGATTCGATTCGAGCGTTGCGTGCTTTTTTATCATGTATTTTTATTAGTATTCACGATTGTGGTCTAGATTGAGCTATTCCTGATTAATTATAAGCTGAAGATTTTAAGTAGCAACTTAAGATCTTATTTTTAAGGTTTTTTGCTTGCTAATTTTAGGGAGAATATTGTAAATATGTATCTGGAGTTTACACTATGTTGATAAACGAAATAAAATAAACTTTTTATGAAGTTATTGGTACTTTAAAGTATAAAATAGAATTATTGACATGGCCTTACTCGTCAGTGGCGCCGTCTGGTGAGCTCAAAAACGATAGCCCTCATTGCATTCGTTCCGTGACTCCATGCCTACGCTGTGTAACTGGCTGAAATAACACACTAGACCAAAGTAGTTAGATGTATTTAGCAAGATCACGGACACGAGCCTATCTACTAACAAAACACATACAACTGACAACCGGTCCTACCAAGGGTTATCGTATCATCCAGTTCTAACTGGGTTGTGGAGGTCAGATAGGCAGTTCCTCAATGGAAAATACTGGTATTCAGCTGCATCTGGTTAGACTGGAAGCCGACCCCAACATAGTTGGGATGGCAGATGATGGTTATACCGTAATAAATTTGCTTTTACTGTGAAATCCATTAAGAGGTCATTCTTTAGCAGCACCTAGACCAGAATTCACAACATTCGGTAGTTGCAACTGAATGTTTTTTCTACTGTCGTAGAATTAGGTACAGCCCTAGATTACCGATGTGCAAACCGCAAAACTTCCCGATCTTCACTAATTAATTAATTATTTTAAAAAAAGCAAATGAGCACATTACACATTATGCTCTGTTCCTATGCTCGTCACGTGTTACAACTAATTCGCGTGTCACGGACGGGCGGACAAACATATTAATCTTAACACCGCCCCCGGGTAATTACAGACAGGGTGAAACGCATTTGTGCAGTTTTTTATGTTATCATCGCTGATTGCTACCACTCAATATATGTATATTTTTTATTTAAATATTTAATGTGGTTTTTTGTTGTTTTCATTGGAATTATTGTTGTGGTAACATTTTTATAAACCTTTAATATATATTATATTTTGTTTTGTTTTGATCAAAAATTATAGATCTAAGTGAAAATTGCCGCTGTAACTTTGGTTTCATAAATACCCTAAGATTATTTCATAGATTTAGGCCTGCTTGCAATAATAAAATACAGATCGAAGAACGAGAAATTATGCTAAAGTAAGATTTCTAAAGATCACTTAGAACTTATTATTAACTTTTATTTCAATGCTTTTCCAAATAACTCAAAGTGGATAATAAACATATTCCTTACACTATTCCAGCATTACCTGCATCATACAAGTCCTCCATCTTGATTAAAATGCGCGCCATTATGCATGAAGTGACAGTCGCTCGTCCATTGTCTACGGCCACCACAATACGACATTTCCGTCGGCTAAGTTTTACAACTCTAGGAAGATCACACATTCGATCTGTGTTGGTATATTTTACAGACAATAATAGATTGTATATCTGTTTTATTACAGAGGATAGTAAAACAAAAGATAAAGCTTTTCCGGCAGTTCTCCCGATGTTTGATTTTACGGTTTGAACCGGTTTGACACTAAGTCGGAAAACTTGGTTTCGGATAAATGATTTGCTTATTGCTTAAGTACTTTTCCGTCAATCTTAGTGTAGTCTAGCTTTTAAAAATTAGTACATTACTGCAGCAGCCAGCAACAGAGGCATTGATGGACGAACGTGTAAATGTGGGCCGAGGCGAAACAGAGGCACACATACGTAAATCCATCAATGCCTAGTTGTGGCCAAGGCTTGTATAGTACTTTTCTCAAATAATGCGACGAAATTAAAACTATCGCGTTTAAGAGTTCATTTGTTTTTTTTTCAATCATTTTTTTTCGGTTTCTATTTGAAAGACAATTCGAAATTTTAATAAAACCTTCGATAAGTTACCTCCTTGGTTGCCATGTTTCAGAGTAAAAGATCGTTCCATTTTAAAATAACACGACAGATATGAGTTTACTATGTAATTTATTTGGCAGCTAACAATGAGAATTGAGGCTGTATAGTTATTGGCCGCTAAACACGACAGATATGGATTTTCATACAACTTTTGCCGGCCGCTGGTCGCATGTATCTGGCCAGTACATCAATTTTGATTTATCTCGAAGATGGTTGTCAAAATAATGCTCTAATTTCCAAGCATGTTTGAGAAAAAGTTCTACTTGTTAATTCCAGTACTTTTTCAATTAAGTCAGGCATAGGTATCTATGGAAATGTAGTCCAAACTTGCATGTTGGTATTCGCCATTTTAAGTGGCTATTTTCCAAGCTTTTTTTTTAATATTCTATTTAATCTCAGTATTAAGTATATCTGGAATTAGCGATAAGAGCTCGAGGTGTTTTATTTTATTTCTATGGAAGAAGAAGAGATGCTGCACCGACTCCACATAAATTAGGATAAGGGCAGGGAATGATGATGATGATTACTAATGAAAAAGCTCTTGAAAATTCAAACTTGTTATATTTGTATGCGGTATTGAGATAGTGATTGACGAAGACGAAGTAAAACTAATATCACGCAATAAAATAAACACTTACACACACGTAAAGACTGAACACAAACAAAACTATTTCTTCAGCTATTCAATTCTAAATAAAACTTTGTAAACATAAACCTTTTAATCAATCATCTTTCAACCGTTAAAATTCTAATGACGCCACAACAAAACATTAGAAAGAACAACTTAACACCAGACATCTGAATAAATCCCAAATCAACATACAAATCTCTAAAATGTTTTGTCACCAAATAAAAATAAAACCTTGGCTGAATAGAGTTGTGTCTGGTTGTGTCTAAAGCCAAAAGTAAAAAAGTTACGAGCTGTCAGTTTGACACCGCCGGCGCCGGGAATCCGATACGGCCGACACGTCAGTAGGCCTAGCCAGTAAATAAATAAATCAATTCATCTAAACGTTGTTTAATTTGAAGGGAAACATCTTTTTGTTACTAATTGCTTGATGATTAATGAGTTCGAACGATTTGTTTGAGTTCAAGAAATCGATAGTGACTGAAAAACAAACGATTACAGGTGCGTGCATTATTCGATGTTTTTTTACCCTGCTACGTATGCTTAGGTGCTGAAACAATGCAGATTTTAACGCTGAAGTACGCACTTCTATATTAGCAATTGTATCAGACCGTTTAAGATACCTACAAACAAAATCTGTGGAACTTTTTCACAGATGTCACTTTTTTGCACAAGCTCGATATTCAGAAAAATCTTTGAAGAGTGTCGTCCAACTATTCAATGTGAAAGATTTGTTTGAATTTGCATTGATCAAGATTTCTTATTTCGACAGTCTCATGTATTTATAAATAAAGTATTGTCTCATTATTTGTAATAGACAGCTTACAACCTACACTTAAAAAACCAAGTGGCGAAATATTTGCATTTACAGACAGACACGAGACGCTTCGACAGTACGTTGTCCTAGAATACCTGCCTATCAACTATTTAAACATTACTCGACTGTTTCATTAGCTAGCGATATGTCCGTTAATTTGTTTGAGTTGCAATTAACATGTCGGGTCGACGCCCGGCTTTACATTTTGTTTACTAAGCCTCAGAAAAAAAAAAATTTAAAAAAAAACTTAACGGCTGCGTTCATATTTGACAGCTCCTCCGCTTACTGATTCGTTCATAAGAACACACCATAAACAAACATTAACAAACTCAATCACTGTATTACATCGCAATAAGGTTGAATTTTGAATTAGAGACTGTTAAAAGGCGCTTAATTTAAATTTGTCGGTGAGCAATAATCGGTTGGGCAACGTCAATACAAACTGTTTAATCCATTGTTACGATAATGTTACAATTAATCAGTTGTGAGCTGTTTATAGTTGATGTGTATGTATCACGACTGATGACTAGTTGTGAAATGAAGCCTGTTGCTTAATATATCATTTAACGAGCATTAGGTGCACTGGATTTGATGTCGAAAAACATTATAATGTCGAACTGTAATTTGTACTGTGAAAAACAGGCACTACCGGTCGCAATACCAAATGCATTTGTCACTAGGCTTGGCAAATGTATTGAGGATACCTTTATTGAAACTGCGACAGCTTTCAAATAAAAAACAGAACAAGTACCTCCAACATAACCTACGTGATCTACTATTAATTTTAAAGTGTCAGCAAAATAAATTATCAGCGGAAAAATATCAAGTATCAAGAGGTACTTTTAACGCTAGGTTGAGCTTTCCTAAAAATACTAGAATTGACCCTCTGGTAGAACTAGAGCAACTTGCAATTTCGTCAGTTTTTTCTATTTATTCTATAGATCACTAATTAACGATTTTTTTTTAATATTATAAAAAAACCACTACAAAAACGTTTTCTCCCTACATGTCCATACGGAAATCAGTTCCGTATTCTCTTCCTAGATTAAAATTCTTAAAGGTTCTTCCTATCTATGTATTTATCTGGTAATTAAATGTCCTGACACCCTGCTTCTGATTTAAGTTTTTGAATAGAGAACTAGGCAAACTCTACTGAAGTTGATTCCTTCTGTGCAATGTAACTGTCGAATCGAAGAAACTTGCAAACTATGGAAACAGTCGAGTTAACGCAACTGTCGAATTCACGCAACTATGTCCAATCACTAAAACTGACTGTCGAATTAAATCAACTGACGAGTGAGAGAAACTGGCCGATGTTACGCGGACTCGTGTTTAATGTATTACTTTACTTTAAATACCTCCATGACCCCTGTATGGAAGAAGAAGACATGCTGGGCCGACCCAAATAAGTTGGGATAAGGGCAGGAGAATGATGACCTCCATGACCCCTGTAGGTACTATTCAATGCATCCATCAGCAAAATGTTTTGAGTGCTGACGAACTCATCGCATCGCATTGAGTCCAATAACCATTTTCACCCCAAAGAAAGGAGTTTCCTGAGCATAACTTTTGCGTAAAGTTACCTACTTAGTTTGATGGACAGAATACTGAGTCGAAAGCTTCGTGAAGGGTTTGTTTACAGCTTGAGAGTTTGACAAATTCTTTAACTTCAACTTCACCTATTTCAACTAAGCACTTTTAAATTCAAATGATATTTCGCGTTAGATTTTTTTCTTAATCTATGTATAAGCACTTGCAATTCTCACTTATCTCATAAATTCTATCATCAAGTGCTAGATAGCAGGCACAGTTACAACCAGCGGCAATAAATTACATGTAAATTACCCACAGTTTTATGCAACTGACACACTTAGATACCATAGACACCAATAAATAATAAGCCGTACTTACACAAGCGAACGGTTGACACAAGCCCGCGAACTCAAGAAAAGGTGCCGCAAAAGACCAAATGTGACTGAATTAATATCACCCTTTAATTAACGACAAATAAATATGTTCTGCACTTTAAAATATGGCCGTTCCACTTAATTACGAAATTATTAGCGTTATTTCATCTAATTAAGTGATAACTAAACGACGCTTTCGAACATTTACCCGCCGACACAGCCTAAGCGTTCCTGCCTCGCAAAAAATATCTTCAATTCAATTTAACCATACGTAACTCCCATAAATAAAATAACATTTAAAAACCCGGATGTTTTTATACACTCAATTAAATTTCTATCGAGTGTTGTCATTCATGAAATTTTATATTGCCATAAAAGTTATCACTGATTAAGTAATTATAACATTCTGATGCGATAATTGAACGCTCTGTGTTGCCATTTATTGAGCAGTTGTCTATGAACTGTGGAAGGAATTCGAGGTTAATGAATGCCCGCGGCGTGTGTGCATGGTTACTCTTAAGAGGGGTTGCCATAAATGTCGTTAGACGGATAGGGAAGCTTGGAAAAAATTGTATAGCAGGTTTTGTTTCTAATGGTCGATGGATACCTGACGGTAAACAAATTTTGCAAGCTTGTAGACTTCTAGGAGTAGACCACAGTTCCCAGATTAACACCTCTCAGTGCTATTTATTGACTACCTACTCAGAAGAATATCCTTGGAATTAATTATTTCTATGAAAAGGGGCGTGTCTTCTTCTGTCATAACGAAGACGAAATTCCACACTACACACTATTCGAACACTGCACACCTTTTTCGGAATAGTTGCGCCAAGTCTCCTTAGCCGCTATAGTAAATTTATTCTCACTTAACGTCTACGTTGAAGTAATTTTGGATAGACCCAAATAACTGAACCGCTACAAAGAAGCAATTCTTGATGTCTCTAGAACATGCCTTAGACTTTAACTTATCTATTGAATTTTGTGTTTGTCTAAAAATTTACACGGACATAAGTCAAAAATTGAACCCATAGATAACTACTTAATTTTTGTTCCAAAACCACCAGTTCTTCCGTGAACAGAACTCTAAAACATTAATAATACAAAACAGGCTTTAAGTGTTATATTCCGTCCTCTAGTAATGTATTAATATAAGATTTAACTGATAAGCGAGTTCTTTCCATTAAGTGAGTGGACTTAACGAAGTTTGTCATAAGACATGTGTCGCTTAAAGGTTAAGTATCCTTACCATATCTGGAGAACAATATCTATAGCTGGGACCGACTGTCCGTCTGTAGGACCAATTTCAAATAATATCTAATTAACTGGGCCAGAATTAATAAAATTACTTCTTCAGACAAAACACCCAAAAAATAGATCGAAAAAAAAATGATACAATGTTTTTCCAACATTATTGCATGAGTCTATGGCAACAAGCTCAATCTAATATATTTTCTAATTTATACTTTTAATAAGTGTCCTAGGTGTTATTTCAAACAAGTAAATAATGACTAACACACAAGGGAATAATATGAAAAATAAAAAAGATGCCAGGCGCGTAGTCGCGTAGATACAAATAGTGGGTTGCACCTGCGTTTTGTCCTTCAGAACATTCAATTACAGTGAAATACGCGGCACACTATAATATAAAGTTAATTAGCAACAATATAAATTGAGTCGCTCGTAACGAATTACTAAAAATTACACATTATTAATCTATGGTATGAAATGGTAACTTTTTTGTTTGGCGCGTTCCTTTTCCCTCTAAAAGGTTTGTAATGCAAATCAATTTAAATTAGGAATACAGTGTTCTTATGACAAATTTTTTTAGATGACCCTCTATTGTACTACAAAAGTTGGCAACGGTAATTAATATCGCAAGAGCCCTGGCTTTGGCGATTAACGACTTTAACACGGTCGAACGAACCAGCTCTTTAGTCAAACATGTAACTTTAGCTTCCATGAAGTAAGAAAAAGGTGCTCAACCGCTCACTAAACTTTACCTTTTTGTCATCATTAAAGGACAATGAAGCGACTTTCGCCCTATTATTTGATATTCCGTGTAATTATTAGCACAGAGCAACATATAAACTGCAAAGGACACTTCTAGAAATTGACACATCCATATTCCGTGGTGAATTGAAACGGACAGGTTATACGCCATTCATTATTGAAATAACTGCCTAATGACTTCAAACGAATAAGATGTTTGACGGTTAGAGACAAATGATGAGGAAACCAATCTTGAGATGTTTTTGTAAGGCTGGATCAAAAATAATACAAATATCAATTGTTTACGAATATAATTTTATTAACAATTTTAATTTAATGACTGTAATGTAAGTCGATATCATATTTACAATTTGCATTTTTTGTTTTATTCATATAATACATTTTTACAAAGTTCTCTCGTTGAGTCTACCGCTAACTAGTCTATCGTTTCCTGCGTTTCGTTTGCGCGAGAAATTTACAAAAAAAATACAACTATAAAAGTGTTGCAAGTTGAAAAATGTAAAAAACGGTATTCTTTTTTTTGTTATACGGGTAGTGATAGTGGTAGAAATGCTGTAAGAGAGTTTTTAGAAAAAAATACAATGAACAGAACAATTGTCTTGATTTACTTGAGCTAATTTCAAATCCAATCCATTTGTTAGAAATAACGTGTTGGTTTACAATTAATTATTTTTATCTGCTCTGATATTTAAACAGGTTTTCTCATGCGAAAGCGCCGTGTATATCCAAGTTACTACCCATTCTTATAGGAGAATATTTACATTACAATATTTAACAATACATAATTTCATTGAAATGCATGTCCCCGCGTCTTAAACAAATGATAAATGGACAAGAACAATACGTATTTACAAAATAATAGCGTAATAATTTAAAGCACAAGCTTTTGAGTCGTTCATTGAAGAATTTAGCGGAGCTAAGGGTAAACAAGCTCCACGGGGCAATCCAAATCAATATGTTAATGTATTTTACGTCGAAGACAGATGTGTATAAGTGCTAATCGTTTGAACTTTGTATTGTTTCCAACATATGTGACTGTTTTATTGCTACAAACAATAAGTTAAGATGAATCGAAGATAAATTAATCAAACTAGCACCATACAAATATTTTCCCCAATCGACTTTTTAACATTTTCTTTTAAGGTTATGTGGGATGAGGATGGTGTCCTAAACCCAATTCTGTTCCAATTCAATTCATATAATTGCAAAAAAAATGTTTTTTTTTTTTTTTTAAGTTATACACATTATAGCATAGGATGAAGAAAAAATATGATATAAAAAGAGCAATCTTATACCTTCCAAAGCATCAAAAATTTTACGAGAAGTAAAACGTTAAAAATGGATCGACTTCCAATATTCAAATGAATATAACGTCGTTCACCATTTTGAAACATTATAGAAAATACTAATCATTTTGGTTTGTAAATCTGATTGAGTTCTAAATAAATCTTTCATCAATAGACATTTTGACCATAGTATTAGTTCGATTACTTTGTTCTTTTTTTTCTCAATTTAAAATCAAGTCGCATTCAATATATCTGTATTCGATTACAATTGAACGTGGGTGTAGTTACATTCCTTTGCCCGTTTACCATAGATATGATGTAGAACAAAGCTTTGATTGACATTATGACAGCTCAACAATGTTTACGTGCAATAATATTGTAGCGCGATTTTATTGCAAAATTCACTTTATCAATAATTTATAGGCATCTATAAACTTGTGGGTTCGTTTTGACAGATTTGATTTTTGAATTACTTAGACCATTTAAATTTTGTTTCTAGGAAAGAAAAAAAATCTCAGCAGGATTACTTTTTTTTTGCATTTATGGCATAGAACAATGATGCATCGCTTGCCAACAACAAATAGTACTTGTCATTGTTTATTTTGTATCGATAGTAGCATCTATTAGTTTTGACACTGACCTAATCAGCCAAAAGTATTAATTACTAATACGTATACCTATTGAATGAAGATTAAAGTAGTCATACTATTTAAGTTAAACTAAACCTTCAAAACGGGTCTAAATGACTCAAAAAAAATCCATAGAGAATTGACAAATCCTATTTTTTTTTCTTAATGTCAACATTCTTCTTCAGACAAAAATCGAAATTGGTCGTCATGTTTTCACAATTTCACCAACAAACGAAAGGTGATGCTGAATTTGATCTTTTTGGCGCAGCTGTGAGACACATTATCATAATCCATTTATTTTATTTAAAAATGTATTCCTTGATTTCTTTGAATGTTAAACTTGCGCCAAATTAAACATTTTTCTTAATTTCTTTGGAATTAATATTTCGTGCCCACAAACTTAGTTCACAAGTAACTGAATAGCAATCATCATCGTTTAAAGATTTATTACCGATATTATAACACGTCTGACTGACGTCTGAATGCAACAAATGATGGATTAAGGACCTCGAGCATAATACAGACAGGTTGAAACGATACTTGATTATTTTAAAACAAAGGGATATTCAGTTTTCTTAATTATTGACCAATTCCAATGTTCTTGAATGATTGACATCCCAATAAAGTTTAAAAAATCGATTAGAGAAAAGTTTATAAAAGGTACTATGGAAACCTGGCTGAAATAGAAAGACACTATTAATTTAAATAGTAAGGTAAGGAATATGTTTTTTTTTTGTTGAACTCACTATTCCTACTACATGTTCCACTAACATTCTTGGCAACTTTAAAAAATAGTTAGTTCGAAATTAGTTGGCCAACGAACTTCGCATGAGAAAAAATTGTTAAATATTTTAATGGCAAACTAAAATCTGTGTTGTATTAAAGACAGGTTATAGTTTGACTGCAGTATAGTTTGACTTCTACTTGACTTACTTGACTACATCTCCACGATCATTTCAACAATGCGCGAACAAAACTATAATGTCATCGAGATTACCAAACAAATATTTCTCAATATTCTTTGAAAACTTAGTCAATTGGTTTTGTAAACTAATATTAAAAACGTTAAATCCCTGTATTTATTTATATGTTATACATATTTGGAAATTTTTACTGCCCCATGTAAAACTTCTGAGTAGGTACCTATATTCAAAAAAATTGACATTTTAAGAACCCCCTCAAACAGGTATTCACCCAAAAAGAAGAAACAAAAACCCTAACCCTTACTTAAAGCAAATAAAAAGCGGGGCTATTTAGCACGCTTCGATTTTGTAAGCCTAAACAGCCAGGAATCGGTAGAGCCTGATTGGAGAATTTGCCATTAATCGTTTCTAATAATACGGAACGAATCAAAGACAAAGATCGAAAATCGAGATTGATCGAATGGAAAGAGCATATTTTTTTAAAGAAATTAATTAATGGTTATAAACGGCCGATATTTCGAAAATCTTGATCCTTGATTATTAAATGTTGGTTTGTAATTTTTCCAAATAGCGGCCGTTTTTTTTTTTCATAATAAATTAAAAATTTATTTTATGTAAAATGATTTTGATCCTTGGAATTATAATTATCTGTTCTGAATTTGGACAATTTCGATATGATTTTACGGTTAACTTATATTTGCAGACAAATTCACTAGGTATTGCCGTTTTAGTTAGGCCTATATCTTTCAAAAGATTTATGCACTTTTAAATAATAAAAGACTTCTCTTGCAGCATTTCTTCAAACTTAAAAACAAATGATTGCAGCCCTATATCGTAATAAATAATTTATGATATATATACTTAATTACAATTATATGAAACAACATCACTTTACAACGGGGTGTCGCGGAGTGATCGTGCTCAGGTACAAACCTTCAATAATAGCGTTACTTTACATCTACACCACGAACGTAATTATCTACATCTTTATAATTACTATAACATACAACTAAAAGCTGATATGATAAATAAAATCTATATTTACTGGTAAAAATAGTTAGGATGTATAAATATTTAGGTAAGTAAATGCTTCTCACGGAAACGCATCCTTAACGACCGCAGCCGCGCGAAGGTATCAAATAAATTAGGCAACGTTCTGAGTGGGAGTATAAAAACGAAATTATACGTAAAATTAACCCTGTTAAACCTTAACAACGAGTAACTTATCAGTGCAGTCGAGTTACAGCTACTAGTCGGAGGCCTAGGCCCTGGTACATACCTGAGATACGCCGATGCGGATACTTCGAGCACTCGCTTACACTTTAACGATACAAATACGCCCTAATAAACTGGTTTACAATGCCTTAACATCACATACAGCACGGACTCTGCGATCTAACTAAGATAATAGATAACTGTGGTCTATATTGCATCGTCAGTCACTGAGCGTCCACGCCCGACGGCGTCGCTGTTTAACACTATAGTCTGTAACTTTATTCTTCGTCCACGTTGATCTCCGAATCCACGGAGTCCTCGTCGTACGTGGAGGAGGAGGCAAAGCCCTGGCCGAGCAGCGCCGAGCGGTTTTTAGCCGCGGCGGCTCGGTCTCTCTGCCGCCGGTTCTTGAACCAGTTGCCAACTTGCGTCGGCGTCAGGCCTGTCGCAGCTGCCAGCTCCCGCTTCTTGGTCGGATTCGGGTAAGGGTCTTGCAGGTACCACTCTCTCAGCAGTGACCGCGTGCGCTCCTTGAAGCAGTGTGTCTTCTGTTCTCCGTCCCAGATGGTTCGGGGCAGCGGGAACTTCTTGCGGACACGGTATTTGTCGACGGGTCCGAGTGGCCGTCCACGTAGCCTCTCAGCTTCTTGGTAGTGGGCCTCAAGCCATAAAGCCTGCAGCTTTGCGTGGCTAGAACGTTGAAACCGGTGACGTTCCAGGATCGAATAAAGTTCACGATGTCTTCCAGCATGGAAGGCGACTACAGCTCGCGCTCGCAGAACAGCTTCACAACGCTCCAGTTCAGCAACATTGGGGTGGGCCACCGGTAGGGACCAGAGGAATCGCGCCAGTCGCTCCACGTCGCCACTCTCCTCTAGCGTCTCACACACGGTGGCAACTTGTGCGGCGCTGAAGGAGAGCGTGGGCAGCGGCAGTAGGGGAGTAGGTGCAGCCAGTTCGACGCTAAGCTGCTGAGGAGCCGGCTCGGCGCAGGCGGCGGGCTCGGCCGCGCGCTCGGGCGCGGCGGGCCCGCGGTGCGCCTCCAGGATGCGCGCGTGCAGCGCCGCCGTCGCGGCCTCGTCCCACGAGCCGCGCATCGGAGCGAGTGTGCGCGCCGCGGCCGAGCGGCCCGAGTCGCGCCCGGCAGGGGCGGGCCGGCCGTGCGCCGCGATTGGCTATCGCTTACTCGTCGGGCGGCGCGCGGGCCAATCGCGCGCCTGCCCGCCCGGGGGGCCGGATAGCTTTCAACCGCGGCGCGGCGCGTATCCGGCGGGCGCGTTTAACTGTGGCGGCGGGGCGCGCGCCCCCCGCGCCGCCATGATCCGTCACGCACACCGGCACGCCGCCAGCGCTCGGACCGCGCCTCGTGATCCGCGCCAGCCCGCCAGCCCGCCACCTCTATCGATTACCTGCAAACCTGCAATTAATAGCCTCCATACAACAATCCGGGTGGATTACATGCTAGTGTTTGTCCTGTGTGTCGCGCCTGATCGATAAAATAATAATTTAGCGCGTAATTTGCATACTTACCTGCCCATAAATCATGGCACGGACACCGATGATAAATCACTGCGGTTACCTATAGACTTCAACGACACATTTCATTGGGCACAGTCATTTCACGACTCCCTTACAGTTATGTCTTTCTCAGAGTTGTTTAGGTAGGTTTTGTTTCAACATTTCACACATTATGTACATTTTTATTTTTATGTAGAGGTGTCGTTCTCGTTTCATGACATTGGGTTTCTTTATTATGCTTCTAAGCTAGGTTATTAGCTAGACCCCTTTGACGTCCCAATATCAGGCCGAATTTCTTGCATCTATTCTCAACTCGTATCTTCAAGTAATAATCTTTCAAATATATCTAATGAACCGATTCATACTAAAACATCTAACATTTGTGCCAAAAATAAAATCTGCCCCCAAGTATCAAGATGGTTTGGTCAAAGTTGAGCCGAGCGAGATTTCAGCGTGAAAGCCTTCCGAGTGTATTAAGTTATTGAACGGCAAACCACACCCCACTGTAACGGTACACAGGTGGCCTCCCCCCTCCTCCCACCACACAGCCCACCCCCAGCGCTGGGGAGGGCTAGCCCACGCACATTACGTATTGTCATCGTGTCGCCTTTTTATCTACCACTATTAATATTATTCCGATTTTTTTCTGTTTTGTTTTCGAATCTTTTATCGCGCTTGTTATTTTTGTGGCGTGTGCAGAAGTGATTCGAGTGCCCACTTATAAGCCATGACACGCAATGCCATCTATTGAATTTTAATATTGACACCAACAGAAAAATAGACACAACATTAGAAAAAATATGTTGTACTCACTGTTTATAAACATTCTACAATAGGTAACTAAATGTTTAATTTTAGCAGCACATAAGACTAATGAATCTTTGTAAAATCTGCTAAAACTATGTTATTCTACCATGGTTTGCCTACAGTCAAACGTTACGAACATTCGCAGCGCTTCGAAGCTGTTACTACTCGTATGTAGATCGTCGAGTTCCGTCGGCGACGGCATCGACTCGATAACGTTTGCCTATTTTGTTATACATTAACTAACTAAGGTAAATGGCTAGGCTGTTTGTGTATGTGAGTTTAAATGTTTGTAAACGCACCCACGACATAGGAGAAATTCCTAGTGTGAGGCAACGTTTAAAAAAAAAAATACCCGCCCATAATTTTCATACCCGCTTTGATAATTTCAATTGTCTTCGTTTGAGGGAAAAAAACCAGAAGGTAGTACACATATTCCCCCCTTTATATTTTATGTCTGTACAGTCCATCCAAAGGTTGTGTGTAAGATATCGCTATCAGCGTTAACACCGCCATTGTAACCATATAGGAATAATATTGTGAATTGTGTAAGTATATTCTATACACCCTACAATTAAACATTTCGTTAAAACTTATTTGGTCAAAGACAGCAGACCACCTCGTTATAATTCATTCCACAATACAAACTTCTTGGAGGCACAATGTCCACTTTGTGTGCTATATTGGATTTGGAATGTCTATAGCTCTTTTATATTTGCTGAAGAGTTGAGAAAATCTACCAAAAGATTTTTATGGTGTCTCAAATTTAATTCCCTTTTGTTTCCCCTTTAAAAACCGCACAAGTGCGAGTCGGACTCGAGCACGAAGGATTCCGTACCAAAATCTAAAATAAAAAATAAAAAAAACACGTATGTTGTATGGGAGCCCCTTTAAATATTGATTTTATTCAGTTTTTAGTATTTGTTGTTACAGCGGCAACAGAAATACATCATCTGAAAATTTCAAATGTCTATATAGCTATCACGGTTCATGAGATACGCCTGGTGACTGCAGACAGACGGACCGTGAAGTCTTAGTAATGAGGTCCCATTTTTACCCCTTGGGTAGGGAACCCTAAACAATAGATCTTGTAGTTTGATCTCTTATAAAGTGTGTTCTATGTCGCAGCTACCTACACGGACGTATTCAGGTCACTTAGCAAAGCGTCCGGTGTGCTACACTACCCACACTGGGCCGGCAGATGGCAGCGGTCACCGATATCTGTGCCACGTCTTATTCATAATCTGCTTCGTTAATCTGTGCGGAAGAAAAACGCTAAAATGTATCAGCTGTTTATGGCTCTACGCTATTTTTACAAACGAGCTTTAAATATAAGGAACGGCGCCTGAAATATTCGGATTAACTTGTCTTGAAGAAGAGCATTGGAACTTTGTAAGTATACCAACATACCTATCCAATACATGTTGTTGCTGATAGACTGTTACTTTGTGTAGGCCCCTCACTTCATTCTAGATTCTAGATTATTTGTTTAATTTTCAAGCTCGGAAAAGAGAGCCTACCCATTTTGTTTATTGTAGGATACTATAAAAACGTTTATTTTGTGCTCTAATCTAGGTGTTGTACCTACCCACCCCAAAACACCGTCATTAGCGAACTATAAGCAATGAAGGCATCCGACAGTGGGAACAACTCTACTGACCCTTTGAGGCGCCAACCGTGACGAAAGGTAACATTGTTGAGTTTATATAATTTTAATTTATTTTCTACAAATGGCCGCAGAAGTTGTTTTTAGACTTTTTGCTGTAATTTGTCGTAATGACCATTTTTGCTGCTTGCTTATTATTTTCTACAGTACAATTGCAAATGGTGTAACTGCCATTGACCTCCGTAACAGCCCATGGACTAAATAACCATATCATGATGAAATTAAGAGTCTCCCGAGTCTCCTCAAGACAGAAATAAAAACTAACATGTCTTTGCAGATACATACATAAGTCCAATACAGACCGTGGACTTATGACAAGGTATAAATGTATGGAAAAGGCTTTAAATTTTTGGGTGTAAGGTTCTATGTACTGATTACATGGCAACAATTTGCGCATCGATTCAAATTCGCATCAATTTCTGTTCAAATGGTCTAAGGGGGACCTTACATCATGTGTTTGAACACCACCGTGTGTGAAGTAAAAGATAATGATCAATTCTGTTAAAGCGAAGCGACCACTATTTAGTATCAAGAGAAAATATAGCGTCGAGTGACTAAGCGGCTTTGTCAATAACAGTCGCATTATAAAACTTATTAAAACACACTTAGAGATATATGGTTCTCTTTAGGCAAGTGACAAGCCACATTTTAGACGTTAAGAAGAGGATAGACGGAGTGGAAGGAACACCGATGCGAAAATGGTTACCTCGTATTCAGTCCATCAATTTGAGCCTCCCCACATAGAAACATAATAGGGTTCATTAAAAAAAAAAAAAAAACAATAAAAAACTGCAATACCTACTTAAATTAGACGGTCAAAATATATGGAACAGCAATTTTTTTTTTAAATAACCGATGAAAAATTTCTATGTGGCTCATAATGATGTACTGAATACATGGTTACCGTTTTCGCATCGGTGATTCCACCCCGTATTATTTATCAGATGGACAGATTCTCGTTGGTACTCAAAACTATTACTTATAATAATAGATCTTTCATAATAGAATAATATATCTATTATGCACATTGTATACAGCCTACAAATAGAACTAAAATAATGCTAAAAAGAAGACTAAAACTAAGTTCCTACATATTATGTACAACGACGACAATAGGACACTTAGGCGTCAAAGTACTCCTCCCCATCGATGTCATCCGGAAACGTACCCAGAAGACTGACAGCATTGCCACGTTGAAGAGCCAGTGGTCACGCGAAATGTGGACCAGGTCGGCGAGATATTTCCTTAAAACGGAGACGCGCACTTTCATAATAGTATGGGTTTCGCAATTAAAATACGATTAAAATGAGCTCAGCTGGAGAATTAATTAATTATTGTTGGTGTGACTGGTAGTCTGTACTACATTGCCATTAAATAAGTAAGAACTAATCTTACTTATTTTCATATTTCGAATTGCTAAAATAAAAATAAACCCTCTTTCCTTCACAATAAACACGACAAGAGAAATACGTAATGCCGACAACAGTTAATTCGGCTACAATTTGCATTTTTGTGCCGTCCGCGTCTATTCGGGATCGCGGGCTTCCCGCAATCCCGCCATCCCGCTTGATTACAACAACGCGCTAATCCGCTTACGGAAGCGAGTTATTTAAACTAAGAACTTATTGCGAAGCTCGTTTAGATTTAACAAAGGAAATAGGAAATTCGTCAAGTTATTAGTAACTTTCATGCTACTTTAAAATGAAATCCTTGCCATCCTTGCTAGTTGATAGTTCTAAATCGAGATTCGTTCTAGAATTTGAGCCGGTTTGGATAAGTTCTTAAATTATTTTCTACTAACTTCTGCCCGCGACTTCGTCCGCGTCAAAGAAACACGCTATGGCATTGGGTAATAGTGCAGCTTTACATCAGTGAAATAATTTTTGAAATCGAATAAGTTGTTTTGGAATTACCCTACATCCGAACTTACAAACAACCCTTAATTAATATTAGTGTACCTAGATGTTTTAACTTAAAACAACACATTTTTGCTTCTCTCATTACCTCTTAAGCCTAGGTAACTTAACGTATAAATAGCCGGCCAAGTGCGAGTAAGACTCACGCACCGAGGGTTCCCTATAAACTTACGTACTTTGTTACTAAACTACATATTTACGGTTTTCAGATTTTGTCCTTTACTTACATGTGCTGTAAGACATTGGTTCTTGCCAAATTTCATAATTCTAGGTCAACGGGAAGTACCCTATAGGTTTTGATTCTCTTGATAAATCGCAAAATATGCGCCATAAACGGTCATATCTTTTGAACGCGTTGACTTACAAGTTTGATTTTTTCACTGCTTTAAGTGGTAGCAGACCGGAGTATTTTATATTAATTTGAGCTTAGTACTTTTACGCGTTCCTGAGAAAAAGGACAGACCGACACCAAAGTGACCCATAAGAGTTCCGTTTTTGCCGATTGAGGTAACGGTAGGTACCGTTACCTCAATAAAACCCTAAAAATAAAAAAGGAAACAAAAATGGGGATTACAAACATCGCTTTTAACATGTGGGTCATGAAATTTCAGTTATTTTCTATAAGTATAGGTAGTTGAAATTAGTTTACATTAATTATCTGTTATGCTTTTAAAGTAAATTATTTAAGCCATCCTATTGATATTAATCATCCTGTCCCACGTATCTCGGCCTCGCTACTACAGCATTTAATATCTATTAAACCAATTTTTTGAGTCAGGTCGTACCTACGTATGATCTGAGTCTAAAATGGTGTCCTAATGATACAGCTCTTAAATTGTCTACCTACATAGACGACGGGTCAGTATTTATGAAACTCATTAGTTAGTAAAAAAATATCCATTTAATTTTATGTTTATAACGAATATTCGTAATGGTGTCTGTTTGTTATTATTTATTAGGTACTAGCTGTTGCCCGCGACCATCATGCGCGTGACATACTGACATTATAATAAAAATGATTTCCATATTTGAATCGTTTTTTGTTAACAATTTCATGGGTTTAAAATTTTTTGAACGGAACCCTAATCCTTTTTCTGGAAATTGGTTACTCCATAGCATCATCCTTACATGCCTACCTGCCAGTAAAAGTCCCGTCAAAATTGGTCCTGCCGTTTCGGATATTATCAGGAACAGAGAGACAAAAATTTTTTTTTTTTTTTTGTTAAAATACCTTATATACTGTCATATGCATTCATTAAAAAGCTGTTATTTTGAAATTACAAACAGACTAAGACACATACATTTTATTTATTCTTTGGCCGCAAGTCTTGCCTCTCTAAAAAACTTTCTGCGAAAACAAAATCGACTTCTAAAAAAACACTAAAAAAGTCTAATATAACTTTACTTTCGGAAGTCGGTGTCTTTGTTTGTATCTTTTTTGCCACCGACTTCCGAAAGTAAAATTATTTTAGACTTTTTTAGTGTTTTTTAGAAGTAGGTTTTGTTTTCGCAGAAAGTTTTTTTTATTATACCCTTTTTAGTTGTAGTATACCACACAAATTCTTGTCATGAATTAGTTTTTATATGTATAGTAACTAGAAATTAGTTAAAGTACTAGTCAAGACGAATCATACGTGCCCAAACTCGATGGGATTGTGTCATTTTATTACGGCCTACCTGTGACCACCTTCCAGCTCCATCACCAGACCCTGGGTACCATCTAGAGACAAAGTAATCAACAAGATGAATTATACGAACCCAAACTCGATGGGGTTAATATGTCGTTTTATAACGGAGTTCCTATGGCCACCTTCCAGCTCCATCATCAGACCGTGGTTACCATTTAGGACTAAAGTAATTCTCAAGACGAATCAAACGAGTCCAAACTCGACGGCGTTGCGTCGTTTTATTACAGAGTTCCTATGGCCACCTTCCAGTTCCATCATCAGATCAGCTCCATGGCTCCAGCTCATCATAGTATTGCATTGTCTCGCGATATACACATGCGTGCAAATTTCAGCTCAATCAGAAATCGGGAAGTGTGTCAAATTTAACTAGCAAGCATCACGCGACGTCGCGTGATGTGACAATTAACGTGAGGAAAACAACCAAATTCCTAAACCAATTTTGATGAAATTTCTATGTGACCAATCGCGAAGCATATCCTTTCAGATAAAAAAAAAATTCAAATCGGTTTACAAATAACGGAGTTCTGAGGTAACAAAAATAAACAAAATACAACCAAATTGAGAACCTCATCCTTTTTGAAGAAAGTCGGTTAAAAACGTTTAAAGCTTTATAATTTGTAAGAAAAATAGAACTCGACTATCCAGATTTGACGGGGCGCAGTGGCTGAGCGATTGGTTGTTGCGCTGCATGTCGCGGGTTCGAATCCCGCACGGAAAAAATATTTGTATGGCCTACAGGTAGTTGTTTCGGGTCTAGATATTTGTGTATGTGAGTTTAAATGTTTGTAAGCGCACTCACGCTTCAGGAGAAATTCCTAGTGAGGGGCAAAAAAAAAACATCATTTCAGGCCAGAATCACCCACTATTTCTTAGAGGCCCTTTCTTTCATCTGCCATCGGTCCCGGGTCCGTGTGTCCCTCATCCAGGTGTTTCAGGTCCGATATCGCTTATCAAATGGACGGCCCAGGTTTTTGGCCTAGTTTAAGAACTTCTCCAGGTTAAAATACCAAAATTACTTACAACGAAAATAGTTTTGCTTTTTTTTTTTTTTTTTACCGATGGGAAATCATCAAATAACCCCTCCCACTCTGGGCTGAGCAGGAGGGAGTGTCAGACTTCTACTGACTAAAACCCATCCATGTTCCTTCCTTTGCCCTTTATGTTCCAGGGCCGCGGTATCTCTTTCGAACAGTCCCGCAACCCTGGCAGGCGTCGGTCCTTACGGACCCCTCCCTGTTTGCTGACTCTCCTTGAGGCGCGCGTGGAACACGAACGCGCCGTCGACACGGCCTGTCGTCATAAGACGGACGGACGGCGAGCTAGCCCATAGCTCACCGTCCACAGGCCCGCAAAAATAGTTTTGCTTTAGGTTTGAAAATGTAGCAAACAGATCTGTAGGTATAATATGTAGGTCTGTAATTAGGTACTAAAACTAAATAGCAATTTCTGTAAAAATACCAAGAGAGATACTTAAAATATATTTAAAAAATCATTTAGAACTCAATCAACTCCTACGCAAGTCGTGTTTGAAAACAGAACATTTATTTTTAACGAGTGATTACGTCATGCCCTGAGCGATATTGGACAGTCGACGTTTGATGTCCAAGGTTCGATGCCCGGACGTGTTACAATGTGTTTTTGTAACTTTAGACGTTAAATGTATCGTTACATTTGATTTGAGATGGTACAGGAATATATTTGTGGTAAAGTAACCCTGGCTTGAAGCCAAGTTGGAAGAGTCACCCTTTTGAAAGCAGTTATATTGTAAGGTGTATTTTGCTACATATTATCATCTGACAAAGCTAAATAAGCCTTATGCTAAAAGGCTTAACATAGATAATGCGATGCATTATCTTTAATGGTGTGGTGTGGGTTTATAAATGCCGTGTTCCCTTTATTTATTTGAATTATTATTTATCTTTTTACTTTAACATAAAACGGTTGGTATATAGCTAAACGCACAATAGCTAAGGAAAATATTGGACGATGAGTGTTTAAATTAAAAGAATTTTAGACAAAAAATATCTATTTTTTAAAGCTGATGGTTTTTCTTTTATGACTTCCTGTAAGTAGCTTCTGGCTGATGTATCATACTATGTTATCAGAGTTTAAGAAAATGACTAAACTAAACCCAAGTCAAATCCATTTAATTTCCGTCGGCGCTTACGATATAATGATCGTATACCTACTCCTGTGTCTCTTGCTGGCTAGCTAATCTATTCACCACGGCATCACCTACTCTTATTACTCGTTCTAACACGAGAAGAGAATGTATATCTTAATACTTAGTTGATAAGTGGGTGTCGGAGGGTACTTTATCGTAATCCTTGGAAATGGAGTTCAGAAGCACCCCTTGATTGAAAAGTTTCGCACTTAAAATTTTAGATAGGTACCTACAAATAGGTACGTAGCTGATGTATACCTAAGTGTGAACCTGTAACCTAAGTGTGGTTATAAGGTAGGTATTATGTTTTAGGGTTTAGGTATGGTAGACCTAATGGGCGTGTTTATTCTAGGGTACCGCCGTCAATTTATTATTTTAGGTCAAAATAAAATCACTTTAATCAGTGTTGTTTTTGCTTGGATATCATTAGTTAGACGTACTGAACGCTGTGTTAAAATTTGTCCATCTATTTTAATGGGACCTTATATGTATAGTACGAACGACGACTAAAAAGTGTTTGTAAAAACCTACTTGCAAAATAAAAATCATTTATACGCATTCAGTAAAAAGCTGTTATACAGGTACTTCAATTTTATTTATTTGTAAGATATACAACGATGATGAACAGTCCTAATTCTATCATATTTACATACTAGCGACCCGCCCTGGCCTCGCACGGGTGCAATGTTAGACATATAAACGTTCCACTCGAATCCACTCTACGTATTAAAAAAAAATCGCATCATAATTCGTTGCATAGTTTTAAAGATCTAAGCATACATAGGGACAGACAGAAGGAAGCGACTTTGTTTTATACTATGTAGTGAAGCAACCCAAGAGTTCATGCACATTTTTTTTTTAAAGTCGCTGTAAAAGATAAAAATCACTTTGATATAGCGACTGCCATATATTTGTCTAGGCCCTGTGGTTATTCAAAACCAAAAAGTTTTTTACCTGAACTTTTCTCCCTACCTACTACTCAAAACCAACCTAGCTAGTCATAAAGTGTCATCTCTCGAAGTATGTAGGTATAAACCCCTAACACCTTCATACTCATCCCTACCTATAAATAGTCCACACAATGTAAGTTTACCTTTTATATCAAACTAGTCCATCAATTCAATTTCATCTCTTTCACAAAAATATTCATTTGTAGAGTGCACGTAGAGCCACAATGGAGCGTTATGGGTAAA
Organism: Eugnorisma glareosa; assembly: GCA_947578425.1. Lineage (NCBI taxonomy): Eukaryota > Metazoa > Arthropoda > Insecta > Lepidoptera > Noctuidae > Eugnorisma > Eugnorisma glareosa. Next base: position 1,523,215 of record OX387971.1, on the reverse strand, counting down.
GGTATACCTTAGAGTAGAAGCTAAGGTATAGAGATAGAGAGCACAGGTAAAGCCAGTGATAAATCATAGTAATGGACGAGGGTACAATCACAAGATGTGTCCCGTGTGATGACCACACGACGTCGGTACATATTTAGGATTTTTTTAGTTTGACCCGTTGTTTTTACTGGCAGAAAACTCACTGTAGCTCACTGTAACTCACTGTACCACTCAATTAAAAATTATAACTCTCCTTTGGCGTTGCCGTAATCGGATTAAAATTGCTAACAACCAGCAAATATTAATCAGACACTAATCTAGCATTTGAGTTGACCAAGATTATCTCTGGATCTGGTCTAGAGACTTAAGTATATGACCTTTGAGTTAGTTTCGGCTGTTTCTTCTCAGAGTAGTCAGGTACGAAACACCGGCACTATGAAGTTTAAAAAAGTGTTTGTAAATTATTTACAAAATAAACATCATTTATCATTAATCTTTTTATACATACACAGTATAATACAAAATCGCTCCCACTGTTTGAACGCTTAGAACTTTTAAACTGCGCAACGGATTTTAATGCAGTTTACAGCAATAGATAGAGTGATTCAAGAGGAAAGTTTATATGTAAGTACAACATACAACATTGCACCCGTGCGAAGCTGGGGCGGGTCGCTAGTATTTTATAATTATTATTTAGAAAACAAAACCCTAAAAGGCTATCAAAAGAAAGCAACACTTTCTAGATGTAGAAGTACTTACGTACTTAGAAACCCTCAAGTACAAAGGTAAATTAGTACAATTATTTACAAATTTGTAACGCTACTTTACAAATGACAAATCCTTTACCCTTTTTCAGTCACTTATTTTGCTGTTGCTACTTCATTTAGAAAAGAACAAAATTTTAAGCCGCCTATTATTACTATTTGTACAAGTTCATCATTCATGTCATAACACAACGCATAAGATTATAGTGTAAATCTGACTTTAAAATAATATTCATAGTCTTCAAACCAATCTGAAGACGTCATATCACAACCCTTCATCAATCCACCAAGCCACAATTTTTGATGAACTGTTTCAGTCTCCATATCCCCTAATCCATGGCCCACGTAGTTTCAGACCACACCCCCTGAAGATTTTATATGATCCAAACAAAGGCAGCGCTGAAAGGGGCCCGCACCGGTATCGATCTACATCCCCACACCCCCTCACCCCCTCCCCGGTATACTGGGAGCCGGTAGCTCGATACCAATACCACGGTGATACGATGTACTTAACAGAGCACCTCTACTAGCGATATCGATGGTTTCATGTCTGTAGTAGTGACCCTGGATTTGTAAGATGTTCAGATGATCTTGCAAGGAGGTGTCTAATGAGATGTCGATTAATAGACAAGAATATAAAAGAAAAAGACATGCTGCGCTGATCCCAAATTAATTGGGATAAGAGCAAGAGATGATGGCTTAACTTTCTTATTCAGTAATCGATTGTATTAATTTGTTTAATAGATTTTCATCGCATTATGCTTTATCGCAATATGGTCTCACTAAACTAACCAATGTTCTATGTTAAGGGCTTGGTTTCCGCACTTAGTCCTTAAAAAAAAAACTAACCAATTTTTTTTTTTGAAAATCTTCGAGTTCCTTTTGATGTTGGAAAAGGATGACACTGGGGCGTTTGTTCATAATAAACGCTGTTAAGATAAGTTTTAACGCCAAAATGTATGTTTATACAGGCGTTAGTCATCACTTAATTTTTTGTGCAGTGTTTATGAAAACACTCCAAGATGCAAATGTTTCGCCAAGATGTACAAATGTTTCAATGTGTCTAATGACACCAAGTTTCTCAACCCTACAAATTATACTTCCCCGAAATAAATTGAGAACAATACACCATTACACAATCAAATAAAAGAAGAATAGATAGCATCCAAAGATATTTCCCGAAGCAATCATCATCGACAGACAAGAGCGAAAGACACATCCTCCACACTCCTCCCACAATGGCCTATTCGAAAAGTAATGCGTCAAAAATCCCACGTCCCAATGAAGAGTTCAATCATCTAACAGAACTGTTGCAACGAAATAATAAAATATACAACAGCTACTAGTACGAATACAATATGCTATTTTGCATTTGTAAATTTGAAAGTAAAATCTTTGTGAGCTACTGTCTCGCAACATAGTAGGCATACTTCTTGTTTATCAAACTAGACTTCACACAAAAATCAACCTTATATCCAGCCAGTTAACACTGTGAATGCAGCTCGTGGGTCAAATTGACCCGCAAGTGTAGTTTGGTTGGACAGACAATACATAATACGTCATGAAGCGCTGTTTACGGTCGCGAGGTATCGCTAGCGGTTTGACACATCGCTTAGCGCGAATGATTTGTGAAGGGTTAAAACCCTTGGATGTGAGTGATCACTCTGTGTGGTGTACCTAGAGGTGTAGTATCGGTGTTGACTAGAAATTCTAGAAAATAAAGCGTTATAAGCATAAACTGGAAAGAAACAATGTTGTTCGTTTTACGATCATGTAAAATGTCACAGTCTAATGATGGGAACTTTCAAGGTAATTATAAAGACACAAAAAAATCAATTACATATGGTTTTGTATGTCTTATTAACTTGAGTGTTATTCACATTCCGTATTATGTTATAGATACATAGAAAAAAAATCTATCATAACTACACTACACATTCAAATAGAATTCATAACAACAAAAAAATGCGTTAAAAACTATATTAACTCCTACACAGATCAATGTCTGCGTACATTTTCCGCGTCAACGTACCTAACCCTCTCCTACCCCTATAATCCGCGGAATAGCCTCACCGCATCGCCGCATAACAAGAATACCAAAAATGAAACTAGTGTGATCACAGAGGCTAACCCTTGGCCGCGGGTGCCACGGGCGTACGGTTAGTTAGGCAGGCGCAGGGTTAAGCGTAATGGCACATGAAATCACCCGGAGTGCAGTTAAATGCGATGCAATGGCGACATCAAAGATGAATTTTTGAGTTGTAATAGATTTTTTATAACTTTTGATATGGAAGTAATTAATGTGGCTATGGCATTGTTTGTGGATAATTGAAATAGCGCTATAGTGAAGGGTTTGTTTCCTTATTCTAGGATTGTGAATTGTAGTTATAAATCAATGTTTCATGTCACATCGTTCATGTATATTGCTCTTGAGTAAACTTGAGTAAATGTGGTTTTCATGCATAAATGAATTCCACATTTAGTGACGAAAACAAAAGTGTTATTACAAGACCTAAGTTTTATTATCTTTCAAAGAAAAACGAATGATTTCAACAGAATTGCATGACGTCTCTCCTGCAAATCGAGCCTCCCCAGCGAATTCTCCAAAACCCTTCAAATTCAAAGACAAACCAGCATCCAGATAGACGTCGCCGAGCAGATATTTATTAGCATGACAATGTAAGTCGAGCCGTAGCTCGCGAATGGAATACGCCGAGTAGTGCCGACTGCCGGAACACCCACAAAGGGACATTCGGCCGATGGCGACCAGCCTTCCGTCGTTACGCACTGTTTTGTTATCGGCTAGACTGTGGCCTAGGGTAGCCGATGAAGCGGGTTAGACTTGAATGAATAGGTAGGTCATTGGAAAATTTGGAAGCTTTGAAATGAATGAGGTCAAAGCAAATTATTATACTAACAACTGACAAATTTTAAAAGTCCTTAGTTTCTGAAGGATTATATCTGTAAACTTTGATAAGTCGAGCGAACCGTACAGTGAACTTGCTGCAGCCACCGAGCTTTAACACATGTGTCAGGAACTACATCATCTCTTAAGCCGCTGTCCCGTCTGCTCTCCAGTCCGCTCGGTTTGACCGCACCATGTGCAATTGCTTAGCAATATCATCACCAGCTCTATCCGTCTTGCTTACATCATCAGAGGGCCATCCTCTTCTCTGAGGTAATCTGATTGTATTTTGATATTGACATGTAATGAGCTGAAATCACTATCAGATTAACCAACACAACACACCCCAGATTATCAGGTTTACATTACCGCCACTGTGCTTATAATTTCAACTCGCTCCCTCCTATCCCTCGGAGCACAGCTCAACCCCATACATTCCGCAAGCGTCCTTTGTTCAAGTTGCAGTTTAGCGAAAGCAATTTCGTGTTTTATGCGCAACCAGCAGATACAACGCGGCGACATACGAGATATGAATACCTGCTACAACACTGAACTAGGAAAACTAGAAGAGGATGCCTTTTCGATTTCGGTTCCATAGTGAAACCCGGTTTTTCCAGGAGTTTACTATGGGACCGAAACCGGTTCCGCATGCCTTCAATGCTTTCCTTATCCAGGTGTTTCTCGCGATTTTGACAACATCTGCGTCCCAACGAGTTTTAGGACGGCCCTGGTTTCTTTGGCCTAACCTTGGCCACCACCCGGTCAAAGCCTTGCTCCATCGGCCATCTCCACGTCTAGCCAGATGTCCTGCCAACGACTTAATATGACTTTATAACGCGATAGCCTCACAGCTTCATTGTTGCCAAACTATGGTAGACCGGCAAGATAAAAAGAATGACCACTCTTCACTAATCAATGTTCCTGATTTGTGCGACAGTCTGCCACTAATGATCAATATTTATGCGATCACCTGTCGCCGAACAAAGGGTGATTTACCTGCGCCTGCGCCGCCACACCTATTAGAGAAGCGTCGTCGTATTTCAGCGCGTGATTAGTTTATGTGACGCGTGAGCTGGTGCGCAAGAGTTGCGGTTTGGGGTTATTCCGTGTAGCAAGAAAAACTTTTGAAGTGTTTTTAGTAACGCAACAGAGCAATTTGGACCTTAAAACTACTTACAGAAGACTGGTTGGTTACCTCTGTGTGTCTTCGAGATTCAACTCGGTGCCAAAATTCAAATTGTTTTATAGATTTCGAGCAAAACCTCTGTGACATACGAACCTGAAAGTGCGATTATAAAGGTGATTTTCATTGGTTGGAAACCTTAAAAACAAGGGCATTTTGTCCGCGTATTTAAAACCGTAGTGATTTGGTGATAGGACTAATACTCGTACGTCACAAAGTTTAACGTTAGCGAGGACGGTGGAAATTCTACAAAGAAGCTTGTGAAATTTTATAGAGCGAATTACGAAGTTTGACAGTTAGTATTTTGTTATCATAATAATATAGTTACTATGGTATTAAAAGCTTCGTCTATACTTCCACCATTCGCAAACCAACTTCCAGCCAGCTCATAATCCTCATGTCCCTGCGACAAATCAATACGTCCATCTCCCCAACATCCACCATTTGCTATTACACGTAATAAGCTCCTCGTACGTTTTGGTACAAAGATAACATTCAGTTGCGCATGAATCACACGCTAACTCTGCGGTGGCGATCAGACTTGCGGTCAGACTCGCGACACTCCCCCAGGTTATTGCCACACCATTGTCAGTGGTTCTGACCAGAGTTGCTGAAATTATTATCTTTTCTAAGAAGTCTTGTATATTCAGTGAGTTAGGATAGGAGGAGGATATTTTTGGACCTTAGGATCGATCTCAAAAGAATTCATCTTAGTTTTTACCAAGATCTCACACGGTCTGGAAGTTTTAAAAGGTTGGGACCTGAATCTTAGGCTTGGCTGCTCGTTATTGATATTGGACGGTAATGGGACGAGCCTTATAAGCAAATTTCCAAAATCATGGCAAGTTCTTTTTCATAGCAGTGTAGTTATGAAAATACTAAAGACTTTTTCAATTTTAATTGCAAAATAAACATGTTTCAGCCGAATGGTACGATCAGTGTCTCACCTCTCGCTTCACTTCCCGACTTATTAGTAAGGGGGTCATGTAAAGCATGGCACTGACTATACGATCTTCTGACATCTTATCTCCCACTAGAATTGCAGTTTACTCACTTTACACGTCAGCCTACGTTAGAACATTGATTACATCTAGTATTTGTGGGTGATCGTATTAACTAAGTGCATTAGCATGCGAAAAATAAACCAACGCACATGCTGCTTGACGCTCGCTCGGTTAATCCCGGGAGCGTATGCGCACTGTTGCTTACGGCACGATACGGGAAAGTCTTGTGAAATTGTTAAAAATCTCGATACTCTTTGAAATCGGGTAACCGTGTGATCGAATGTAGGCTAACATATTTGATGATATTCATTCATACTACGAATCTTATAGAGTCTAGCATGTATGTTGCATGTATACAAAATGTATCCTTATAAATTATAACACAGTTGAATTGGGGGCTGCATATTGGTGTCTAAGTGATCTTTTTATAAGGTATTTTTAACCAGTAAGGTCTACACACAGTTAGAAGCGCCGATGGGAATGAGCATTGCCTCAACTCGAGCTGTTTGGGATTCTTTACCCCATACTCCAAGGTGCAATGATGCTGATTCGATGCAGTTTACATAAGTATAGTATGAGCCAGTAGCGAAGGGTCAATTTTTGTAAGAAGTAAGCCGGAATACATATCTTTAATGTGAGTAAATTATTTGTCCATAGAATACTGACTGTGCCATTTTTCAAAGAGAAGCCGGTATGAATCGAGTTGTATGGAACCTTCGCCACTGGTATGTGCTTTACTCTCCGTCCGATGATGGCTAACCATCAATACAAAATAACATTATCGTGCCGTATGAAACAAGGCACATGCACCTCCAGCAATAATTTGCGCAGCTCCTCGCCCTGTTCGCATTAACATTCAATAAGCCGTAATGCCTTGTAACAACACCGCGTAAGGATTGGAACATAACATCAACAGTACCGAATTAACTCCTATGACGGAATATCTTGGGGATGTATTAGAATATTTGGTGGTGAAGGAGTTGGTTGAAACAGCTGTGGACGTCCCTAGGAAGGGTGAGGTGGTTGTAATTATCTTTAGCCTGGTTTGTCTTTGCCTCTAGGAACGTTAAATACTTATTACTTAGCGACATATTTTATCCATGCAATAATGTTTTTGTCCAAAAACTGTGTGCTACTCCAAACTCAATGTAGTCGAGATGTACTTGTACACTTGGCGGCCAATACCACATACCAGAGAGAGGACCTAGACAATCGACACTAAATTTTCGATAGCTTATATCAATCGATATTCTTCGATAGCAGTCTCAATGCAATGCATTTTTTTTACTTTTCTAGCATCGTTATCGCTGATGTTACTGTCTAGCGGTCCGTTCAGACAGAAAGGAAAAATCCTCGCGCAATTTACATAATGCATTAAAAATAGAACCGTACTTAATACCATTGCTTAAAGTAGAAAGTTATATGAATATCAATGCGGAGTTCAAGCGACGCATAATCGCGACTCGATCACGCGTCTTTAAACAATGGTAATACGGTCCTATTTTCAATGCAGCCGTTCTGTCTCAACTGCCCCTATATTAAATACTAGCGGCCCGTCCCGGCTTCGCACGGGTGGACATAAGATTTTTTATATATTTTTATAGCCTATGTTAGTCAGGGTGAATGTATACCTTTCTAATGGTGAAAGAATTTTTGAAATCAGCGCAGTAGTTTTTGAGTTTATTCATTACAGACATACACACAAAAATACAAATCTTTCCTGTTTATAATATTAGTGTAGATACTTAGGTTATGATTTTTTAGCAGCACTTAGAAGCTTAAATAAAGATGATGATCACAATTGATAACAAAAACTGGTGCAGCGTTCCCAACTTTTTTTTCACACCATCGATTCGCGATATGTATGTATAATATTATTCTCAAAGCTAGCTACTAACCCAACAATATAATATGGTAGGCCCACAGTCGCCCCAGCGCTGTCAGCTGTCACTCATACCAGTAAGCGGATTTGTACTCCACCTCCTTGTGTGGTGTCAGTCATGAGAATATAGCAGGTTGGAGCAGTTAGTAAACACGCTCTAAGGATGTTTTAACTGACAAAAAATAACAAAACTGAAAAAAAACATTTGCCACCAACCTTTACCGCGATTCAGACCTAGAATCAACAAGTTTGTGTCAACACGTCCCTTAAACCGGTATATTGATTGATCAATCAAGCTTTTTCATTGCTTAACTAGTAGATAAACTTTCAGTTTTGCAAAGTGTAGTTGTGAAATATTAGGCTTGCAGCTACAAAACCTTTGATGGATATCACATTGTAATGAGCTATAAATACGTTAAACTTAGGTTTCTTTTTAATATCAGCTTGTTTCTTTATCTAGGTACCAAAGAGATGGTGATGCTTGATTTCTGTAAACGGCAGGGAATGAGAAAGAATATTATTATTAATGTTCTTTACAATTTTTGTGCTTATTGATGTTATGAAAGGCTTACAGCCAAGTAGCTGTAAGCCTTTTATAACATCTTTTTAACATTGTGGAACGCAAATAAACTGAATTTGAATATGAATTTTATATAATCAGTTTATCAGTTTACACACTTAATTGTCGTACTATCATCGTCTCCAAATTCTCCCGCTTCCCGCTCCCCGCCATCGCTCGTCACTCACTCCTCACAATAAAAATATCACAATAGTAGTTCGTCGTTACGTTTTGTAGACTTTCTTTGTATGTCGGGCACACAATTACTTTCTCTGTCGCATGTCGTGTTGCTACTGACAATTTTCTGGTGATGTCGCTGTGTAATTACTATTGCTACACTAAAATAATAGAGCGAAGTGAAAAAATATGCGAGTTCTTGTGCTTTTTGTAAAATGTATCTTACCGTGACGATGAATAAAGTACGCAAAGTAATGTGGTTGTGTGATTTTGAGATACATTTATTGTAATGTTATTTTGGTTAGTTAGTCAATCCCTACATATTTGAGATCCGTTCGGTTTTAAAGTACGAAATGAATATGCCCAACATTACCAAGTAGCTAAATAATGAAGAGGGTATTGTTAACAATCGATTTACTAATCTCCACATTTTTTTAATAATTAATAAAGAGATTGTACTGTATATCAAAACTAGGGTGGCTTTCCTAGCGTTAAGCACATACACACACTAAACTATGTCCTCAAAATAAAACCTTATTTCTTTCGCAACAAGATTGATTTTACAGCATTCTAAAACTTTTCACAACTGACCAAGAAACGAACTGGGGGCCTAAAATGGCCAAAATAATATGAATCACGTTAAAAATTTAAAATTCTTAAAATGGTCTTTATGATTCTCGAAGTCCATTTAAGAGTTTTAAATTTTTAACGTGATTCATATTATGATTCTGATAAAGCAGCCACTTTAGGCCGGTGATTTCATCTGCAAGAGGAATTTAAACTTAACGCCATTGAAATAAAGCCCTGAATCATAGTATCATCAGTACAATTAAAACAAAATTAAACCTACACGAATAAAACTAACAGTAACCTCTATCAATGTACAATGAAGGATCATAATCGATAAACAGCTTGAAAGTAGGGGTAAAAGTAATATTTCCTCAGAATTAAATCACGGGGTGTCAGCAGCTAATCGGTTGTGGGAGCTTTACTAAGCTCATCGGGTTACTAAAATAATGTTTATATTTACTCTAAGCTTATATTTGCCATAGGGTCGCCATTAAAACCATAAACCCATACGATTCACATACAACCCCATGCATGCTCCCCTAGCAGCTCAACGCAAATCCATTTTGGTAAACTTCTCTAATAGATTCTGTTAAATTAAAACAGACGTGTAGATAAAATATACGTTTGTGTAGTAAAATACAGATTAAATACACAAATCTGTGAATAAAAATAAATTATTATATGGTTTTTTCAAGAGGCTCTGTAAATTGATCACTTTCCACAATAACTTAAGACATTCTATGGCCTATTCATTCCAGAGTTTATTCGTTCTAAGAAATAAAATAAGATGGTTGAGGTCACATATTTTAGTGGAGAACTCGTCAGTTTATAATTTTGCAAACCCCAAATTTTCGGTTAATAAACTGATACAAACTATGATCCATAACTTTATCATAATAAGAATCAAATACAGAGTGTATTTATTTTTAATCTACTCAAAATTTACACCCACGAAGAAAAAAAAAACCCACACAACAGCTCCTTACATCTCTCTTCCTAGTATTTATGCTAAAATGCGTTTATCAACAATGCGCATACGCGGATAAACTTAAATGCGGATAATCCGGTGAAATGCGTCAAACATCGCAGGTATCTGTGTCGGACACAATGGCGGAGCGTCCAAGATGCATTATGTGGGATTAGTCGAGATGTTTAGATGAATACGCGTTGTAGCGTGATGGTCGAAGATAAAATATGGAGTAAAGCATGTGTAGGAGTTAGGAATAGACAGTTTTGACAAAGATTTAGGGAGAAAATGTTAATGCCGGCTAGGATTTTTTAGATTTGGCGGGCGCGTCCCATAGCCTGTTGTAGATACAACTGTAAATTTGAAGCCTGGAATTAACTGACACATTAGAATTATGACAAAATATTTCTAGTGCCCAAGACTGACTCGCGTGTCCTCGACAATTTTAAGTAGAACCACCTAGTAGAACCTTCTATAACATAGCTGAAGCTCATAATTATAAATATTTCTAGCAGCATTTTGATTTCCAGTGTTTTTGCATTCTAATAGGCTTTTTCCAGCACGTGCTTGTTATTTAAAATCACTACAATATGTATAGCATATAACCCTCCAGTGCGTGGCTTAACCCTCCAGTGCGTGGGTGCGGACATTATCCGCACTAAGCTTGTCTGCTGCCCATTATCCGACTGCCCGACGCCTCTATTGTCCGACCCTGTTAATATCGATATAATACCCGCTGCAGTGAAACACCTGGTGACTGGTATCATGGTGGTGGATATCATGGTTTACATGTTCATGTAAAATTAAAGCAGATCATTCTAACCAGCCTATAAAGCGAATGAAAATCTGTGGGCTAATTGAGTTAACACACTTTCAATAATTTCATTGCGTTGATAACGTAGAGCAGACGAATTTTTAAACCTATGAAGCAATCGATTAGTTTTTTCCTTCAAAGAGTGTACCTATAATTACAATAAATTAGGGGGCAATTCAGGAATGGTACAACACAATAGGGAGATTTGGTGAATCGTTGACAAAAAAATCCTGAATTTGAAAAGGCATCAATACTAAACTGTGAATAACCTAAGTATTTTCACAAAAGTTTGTCACAAAGTTAACTTTTACTTATAAAACTAAACAATTGCCAGTATATTCCTGAGCACATCGTAAATTTTGCATGTGGTATACAAATCCATACGACAATCGGAAACGGCGCTCGTCCAATCCATTGTGAAATAGACAGAAGTGTTCATAAAGTAACTTGTTCGTCGATATCTTGCGTAGTATTTTCTTAAGTTTTCTTCCTGTATTGCTAACAACATAGAATTATTTATTTGAATACGTGTTTCGTCCTCTTTGTTTTTTTATATAGCGCATTGTAGTTAAGGGTTAACTATCTTCTGTCGTACTGGCTACGAAGGTTTTTCGGTCTACTACTTCTTCTTCTTAGCGTGTGCATTGAGCTACTAGTTTGGCGTTTTCTGTAGTGTCCATCAGTTCCTGTAGTGAACAAACAACAGGACACGCAAGACACGATATTAAGTACGCCATCGTTTTAGCTCGCCGTCTGTCCGTCTTATGACGACAGGCCGTGTCGACGGCGCGTTCGTGTTCCACGCGCGCCTCAAAGAGAGTCAGCAAACAGGAAGGGGTCCGTAAGGACCGACGCCTGCCAGGGTTGCGGGACTGTTCGAAAGAGATACCGCGGCCCAAAGCGGCCAAAGGAACATGGATGGGTTTTAGTCAGTAAAAGTCCCTCCCTCCTGCTCAGCCCAGAGCGGGAGAGGTTATTTGATGATTTCCCATCGGTTTAAAAAAAAATATATATGTGCGCCATCGTTTGTGGAACAGCACCACATTTACATTCCAGAGCAGCTCCACCTGAGCAGGTTTTCCTTGCTGCGACCAACCTGGGTCCGGAGTCTATTTAAAGACTTCTAGGTCAGCCATGGCAACTCATGTCCAGGTGGGAGATTTTCAGAATGGGTTAGGTAAGGATGCACTACCTCGCCACAGCTTTAGTCTTTCTGCAGACCGCGCGCAAGTGTATGGGGTGGCACACTTCAAAAAGCTGTTTCGGCTTTTCAACCTTTGCGACACGAGGGTATTGAGATGTCTGTTTCGTTTAGGTCTACTACTATTAAACGACATTGGTGTATGATACGAGAATCTACGAACTACGTTACTTATCTGTTATAAGATTTTCGTTTTTATGCGAAAATCTCACTTCCTCGAAGGAATCCCTGTGTATGTTTTAGTTTCAGTTTTCATCATAGATTGGTTTTCTATTGTTACCCATAATTGTTTTATTAATTTCGAATAAAACGAGAATTACTTATTTGTAAATGACATCCTCAGGGACCAATAGTGCAATGAATTTCAATATCGGGGTTAGTTCAATAAATAGAGCATATGTCAAAAAGGTGTGCTTGATCATTTTTTCGCGAATAAAATGTCGGTCTCATAGACAAACTGGTTCAGTTTGATGGTCTGTAACATCCCGACAAATATGGCGACACCTTTCTGATACATGTTGTTTTGTATGTTTTATATGTTTTATACATGCGTAACATAACATCACGCTTGTAATCCTTGAAGGGTTAGGTAGAGGTGTACCTAATAGTACATCCACATTTTGCCTGTTATGTTTAAGTCCCATGTAATAGGGGGCGAGCCTATTGCCATCAACCTGGCACAAATCCAGACTCCGTGGCTGCTACTGAGAAATTCCTGATGGAAAACCCCAAAAACACTTTGCCCGACCTGGGAGTCTAACCCAGGACCTAATGGTCAGCAGTCGCGCTTACTACCAAGTAGGGAACCCCACTAGTCCGTCAAGGCAGTATGAAGATAACAGATTCATGCATCCACAAACAGTAGCCCACACCACAACAAGCATTGTTCCAAGACAGCAACTAGTAGATAGCTAAGTAACCGGATACCCTATACGTACCGGCTCGTACCGGTATTATCCGGTAATAGCGAGTAATTGGGCGGAATAACCACATTACACTGTAACCAGACACATGCCTTGTTTAGCTAACCATCGGGCATCGATTTACAATCACCAATCACCATGTGGGTGGGTAGAAACAATGGCTTTTAGCGGGTAATAAATTATTTTTTTGTAGATTCGTCGTCATCCACTTAGTTATTTGTTTTTTAAATCTATAGTAGTGTGTCAGTACTTCAGGAGATTTTGTTGATAGACACTGTCCCACTGCTAAACAATAGTCTTTTACAATTTCTTTATAGATCTGGAGTTTCCTGGCTACAAACAGTATTTTCTAGTACAACAACATACCTACTATATCATGTTAACCAATGTCTATTAAGGTGGAAGCGCCAGAGTAGCCCAGGAAATTCAAATTTTCTTACGTTTTTTGCAATTACAGCCTGTATAGCCCAGAATATAGAAGCATACAGACTGATATACAACAAATTTCATGAAAATATACGGTCCACGAGAACACTATGTGTATTTAAAGCTAGGCTAAAGTCATTACTTTTAGAAAAATGTTATTATTAAATGTTTATATTAGAGTTTAAATGTATACGTATGTTTTAATCTTAAATAATATAGTTTTATAGGTAGTTTATGTTCAATTATTATAATATTCTTAATGTGAAAGTTCGCAATGCTTTATGTGATGTTAGATAAATAGATAATACTGACACTGTAATATTATTAGTTTTAGGTTTCGTGCTGCGCCCTAAAGGGTCATGTACTCACTAGTTTTAAGCCTAGAGTGTAAAATTGGTTGTGTACATTGTGCAATAAATACCTAAAGCTTGACAATTTGCAGGTCAGTGTCAGGTTGTATGTTGATGAAAAATGGGTCGCGCCAGTAACACCTATGTAGTTACAGAATTATAATCATAAAAAACATTACAACCCTCTAAGTTCATTTAACCCCATTGAATGACTTTTTCATAAAATAGTTACAGATTAGGGTTAAATGAACTTGGCGGGTTGTATAGACGATTTTAATGATTATAATTCTGTAACCACATACGTTTTACTAACGCTACTCATTTTTCATCACCATCCAACCTGACACTGACCTGCAAATTGCAAAAAACGTAAGAAAAATTGAATTTCGCGGGCTACCCTGACGCTTCCACCTTAAGATATTGCTACATTCATCTTAGAAATTGGTTAACATGATTATTCTATATTCCTATTCTGTATTTATTGTTTTTTTTTTATAAATCAAAATCAAAGCATTAATTTCAAGTAGGCCAGTTACAGGCACTTTTGGATTGTCGAAACAAAGATAACAATGAAATGTAGCTACAGTCCCAGTGACAAGGCATAAAAACTGTGAAAGTACTGTAGTTGCCCATTCCCTAGCGTAGATCTCTATGGAGAAGAACGGCATATTGTTAAATCAGCATATATTGTTACAAAACCTTGGTTACATCATTCATATTGAGATGGTACATTATGTGAGAACGATGTAGCAAGATGTGCATATTAAAAGTGTCCATAGTAAAAACAAAAACGACAATTAAAAAAATAAAAATAATTAATTCAAATAAGCTGTGGCAACTAAGAGATGACCAGTCAACTCACAACTGACAGCGCCCGTTCACGAACATGACGCATGGATCAGCACCATTCAACTCAACCAGGAACTAAATGATCCGACCCACGCGCCACCATCAGCGAGACATTAAATTTTGAGAAAGCATGACATACCTACTCTCAACCGCCAGGGCACATTCAAGTCGAGAAAGGACGTAGGTTTCCAGTGAATGATAGCTTTTTAGTACATAGTACTCACACAATATATAATATTAAAGAGATTGAATCTATACAATGCAAAGATAGTTGTACAATCTTCAGCAGCTCCAACAATAGTATTTAATGATATCAACTTATGCGTCCCTGCGTGTGTTCCTTGTGGAGCAGGACCGGCATTGAGCATTGAGCCAAGCATTTTTGTCAGCGATATAGTCGTCCAACTTGTAATATGCTTGCTTACATAGTGTCCGTTTAATTAATGCATGTTTAAAATTTCGTCTCATTGAGTTCAAGAATACTTTGTGGAATTTTATTATAGCATCTCAAACAGTACCCCATGAAAGATGAGTCTACTTTAGGGAGTCTGAAGCCTGGCTGAACTAATTGGTCCCTTTTTCTAGTACTGTAATTGTGTCTGTCACCTCTTTTACTAAAAAGATGCAGATTTTTTCTTACGTACATTATGTTTTCGTAGATGTATTGACAATGTACCGTCATGATGTTAATGTCCTAAAACAGTTCCCTTAGAGAATCGCACGAACGAAGATTATATATGGCTCTTTTTTGCAGAATAAATATTGACTGAATGTCTGCAGCCCGTCCCCATAACAAAATGCCATAAGACCTGAATCTCAATCTATGTTAGCAATACGACGGAAATATATCCAAACTAGACCGATCTATGAATAAGTGCTACACGACAAATTGAAACCCCCTCAAAAAAACATAACACTAGTAGCAAAAACGACTCCATAAAATAATAATAGCACCACGAATCGCATTACAAAAATCATATTTAACAAGTAACTTTCACACCCCATCGGTTACAATATGGCCGCCATGGAGGGGCATGGTACATTGCTACATAATTACGTATACACAATGGGCCAGCACAATGGAAGCATTGAGATGTCGCCGTCGGCTTGGGGTCCGGGTGTTACACCAAAAGTAAATATGGCGAATGAGTCTTTTAATGTAGGTTATATTTTATTTTATTACGCCGTGTGATGGCTGGGAAAAAGAAAATCACATACAACGAAATCTTCTATTGCAATCTACCTAACATCACGCCTGTAATACCCGAAGAGTTCGGCAGAGATGTACTAATGGTACACCAACATTTCGCCAGTCATATGTTTAAATCCCATGATAAAAGGGGCGAGCAACAATCTATTGTTTAAAAAAACTTTTATTAGCTTAAATATTCTCTATATTAGCGTAAATAAAAACAATCTTTACTTTAGGCTCAAAAAAACTAAGCTACAAAGTATTCAATCAAAATGAAAACTAACTTGCCCTACATAATTTTCCATATACGTTACCCCACAACACATAGGGACATCTGCCACCCGAGTACATACGTAACAACTATTATAATAATTTAATTAATCAATTATTATCCCCATGGGGTCTCGTTCACGAACACTGCTCGCTCTATGCCTGCTGAGACGCCATTATTGCGAAACGGACGAGTTTCCCGCCAAATGTTACTGTTGACAGCTACGACAAAAATAAAAAAAAATTCAGGACAGACCTGCCAAACTTATTTTTCCGTGACCAAACTCAACTAAATATAGCTAAATAATTTAAAAAAAATACTTTAAAAATATATTATTTTTAATTTGATCCCTTCATCGGCTAGGTTTTTTTTTCAGAAATGGAACATTTCGAAAAACAACCAGTATTGGCACATGTTTGGGATTGCTAAATTCGTTATTGATAAGTATAAACAAACGAAAAATAAATAAAATATAGATAGCGGCATGCCATGCCGTCGGCAAAAACAGTTAGGGCACGGTTACCCTGAGTAACCCATACCATACCCATAGTGCAGATGATCCTAAACAGTGATTCGGATAATATACCCTCAGACAAAAAAAAACAATCGGCATTCCAAACTCAAATTATACATACTGAAAAAAAACCTCTAAATGTCAAATTAAACTTTTTAAATTCGACAATGCATTGAAACCATACACCGTGCGGCCGGCCACAGATAATTGAGCATTTTTGTACAGAACCTCAATTTTTGGATGTGTCGTGTTACCAGTAACCAGACACTACCGGGTGCTCTTGATTCGTTCACAATAGGATATGTCTAGAGGAATTATGGAATTTAGTAAATCTGATAAAAGTTTTAAAAGATTTCGGTGAAAAATATCTGGGCAGAGATCAGAACAGATGAGCTGAGAAGTGATGAATTTTTTTAATAGGTTTTATGAGATTTATGATTAGATTATGTGTAATTAATGTTAGTTAAAATATGAATATTGAAGGGCGTTTTTTTCATTCGCTTCAATTACCGCAAGGGTGACCTTTGGATTGAAGGTTGATAAAATTAACACTGATATCAGGCCGGTATTGTGCTGTTTCATCATTCTACCATCAACCATTAAAGGTTGAAATAAGTGAAGCTGAAATGAATATCACCGTCACGCCTAACAGAATCCTGAAGCCCAAAGATAACGATTGACTGATTTCGTGTCTATTACTTTTTAGACAGATACGTTGATATTTTTACTATGATTTAACACATTAGGGGAGGATTTTTCAATTTGCAGCAAATTTTAACGTCTATCTATAGGAATAAGACTTGCAATGCGACAGCTTTTGCATAAAAATATAGTCAAACCGCCATAATTACTCTTCAGGTTTTAAGTTATCTGATGATTGAAAAATGGAACCTAAGTAATTTTAACTGAAATCTATAAAGCGGTATCTTTCAGTAATAAATTCCAGACCTTATTAAAATAACAATTCATACTTCAATATCCGTTTCGTATATCCAAGCTGTTATCAGTTTTCATATATAGGTATTTTAAACAATAATTGCCCACACAATGGTGTACAGCGGTTCACATCGCAGTATTAACATTATGTATCATTACAAATGCTCTCATCAGCTCGCAGTGACTAAGCGAGATCAGTAAATTACATCCGTATATTATATCATGATGTAGGCAGCAGATATACCTTCATCAGGTCCTATTTCCCTGATTCCCTCACACAGAGAGGAAGCATATGCGGTGACCCAGCCGTCGGAAAATTATAGTTCGAGTGTGTATACGGTATTTACATGACAAAAGCACAAAAATCACACTATGCAGAGTTGTAGACCTTGCGAGAGAGCCACTTAGTTTTGGGTTGGTCTTCTTCCTTTCGTGTGGTTATTGCCTAACCTGGTGACAAAGTTTTTATGCCGCCCATGGGCATCTGACTTGGCTTTACATGCCGTCGAGAAATATCTCTCAGGCATGCTGGTTTAGTTTCATCACGATGTTTTCCTTCAAAGCAAGAGATAATTGTACGATACGCACACGAATCCGGAAAATCGGAGGTGGAGACTGTGGACCTACGATTTGGCAGTCCGACGGTCACACCACTAGGCTATCACGTTTTGCGTTGGTTATTCGATTTAATCAAGACAGCCTATCACAGGCCATTGCTAGCCATAGGCCTCTCCCAAGTTACGCCACAACACCTGATGCTCCATCTTCTGCACCCAGCCTTTCCTAGCCATTTTTTGAGGTCGATCTATTTGATTAAATACAGGGTGGAAAAGAATCGAAACACGATGAACACGTAATTCCGAAACCCACATACTAACTTTTCACCGGCCGTTTAAAAAAAAATAGCTGTTCCATAACTACATTTTGACCGTGTAGGTACTGAACTTTTGTAGGTAACAGCAGAGGAACTGAACACGTGGTAACCGTTTGTTCGTCGATGGCCCTTCCACCATCATCATTCTCCTGACCTTATCCCAATTCATTCGTGGTCGGCGCAGCATGTCTCTTCTTCCACACTTCTCTATTACTCGTCAGTTCATCAGACAGCACCCCTCATCGATGTCCCTTCCAACCTGTATGAATAAATGTGCAACAACCATGCACGGAGACTGTCAGTGGGACTTTTTTGGGAGTTCATGCTGCTAAATAATTAAACATGAATTATATTTTTATCTACGGATTTGTATCCGTAGAACCCATCGCCCTCGTAAATCATCCACCATGACGGAATGGAATCATTACTGTAGGTATACTATGTATCCACTGCTTTTAACACTTCAAATATTACCTCCACTCGTAATCATTCGGATACATCAGCTAAACATGAGCCTCTTTGTGTTACCTCCATGATCATTGTGAAATATGTAGAAAAGTAGGTATTAAATATTTTTATTTTAAATGTTGTGAGTTTGTTTTTTTCATCGGTCTGTTAGGTATGTTATGGCAGCTACACACCTTACGAAAAATCGTTACGATTGGACGGTACAGTTTAAACTGCACAGTTTCGGTAGTGCCCACACACGTTCAGACAGGTACTCTGTACGATTATTCATTCGTTGAGCCATGGCTTCGACTGACGATGCGTTAGCAGTTGTTGGATTATTATTCGCCATAGAAAAAAAACAAACGGAAGACAAAATCTAGAAGCATGGCTAATGAAAAGAGCTCATTTCCATGTTCATTTATTAGAAGAATTAAAGGTATTTCCTAAAGATTGGCATAATTTTTTACGAATGGATAGTGATACTTATTCCCATCTGTTGACCAATAATTGAAAAGCAAGACACAACTTTAAGAAATGCTATTCCTCCTCATGATAGGCCACACACGTTACGATTTTCGATGCAGTTACTTCCGATTCCGATTTATCTATCCAAAATTTCAAACTGCTCCGTTCAACTGTACAGTCTTATAAAATCGGACAAATGTACAGTTTTTCTCATACACACATGTAGATTTATCGTTGCAGATTGAACTGTACCGTCCAATCGTAACGATTTTTCGTAAGGTGTGTAGCAGCCATTACTGGTTACATACGAAAATAAGTAAAGACTTGACATAAAAGTTTATAAAAAGAACATTTCAATATCGTTATAATAGATGAAAATAAAATTGTGACTACCTGTCGTAGTTTTAGGTTTGAATGTTTAAATTAATTCTAGATTTAAACAAAAGAATTCAAGAGACTAATAATGGCGTTTGTAGTAAAATGGCCGTTTGAAACGGATTGTCCTGTGGTTTTCAGTGTTTTTGATTCAGTATCCAGAACAAAAACAATGATTAAGTTTAAAATCTCGTTTGTCTCATTTTAGACAGGTGAATACAACATTCTAACCCACGTTTGCAAGGGATATTTAGACAAATTTAAGATTATTATTCTGACAGACATTATTTGCGGCTGCGACCCGAAACGATTTAGTCCTCCCTGCAAAATATATGCGCATATTTATAGCCTTAAATGTGCGATAATAGGCTGTTGTATTGAAGGGAAATGAATATTTTAATATTTGTGGTAAAAGGACAATACAGTATAATTTAAAAATGTTGTGGGTAATGTCTTACAAAATTAAATGCTTTAGACAACAAAATAATTGCTTACACGTGTAGTTTTAATCAAAATTGGCATGTGATGTGATTCTTAAGAGCATTTTTTTATCACACCTGACTTTATCTATCTATTTTCTTGCGATCGATGCTGATGGCACTTTTTACTCCCATAAGTTCTACTTTGCTTTTAAAGATGAAATGATTCATTTCATGCGTGGAAAATTACCTAGGTACTCGTACAAAAAATGCTAACACAATTCTTTGAAAGAAACTTCTGCCATATCATGCCTAGATACATTTCCTCAGTATAACAGTTAAACAAATTATTTCTAAGAAATAATTGCGCCCTGAGAACCGAAACGTCTGCTCCCATTTTGTACAACTTTACTTCATGTAGGTACAATGTACTTACATTTAGTTAATTAAAACATTACGATCTGATAAAAAGTAAGTATTATAGCGCTGTCGAGTGCTTGCGGTTATCAGGTAGGTAATAGAATTTTTGAGAGTTTTTCATATTGTTTTAACCATCTGATAACATTTCTACATGATTCATATCTGGCGAGAAAAATTATTGAGCTTTCGCGAGTTTATTAAAGCTTTTGTTCCTTATAAATTGTCTTGGATTACCAAGCGGTCTTAATTATTACCATGATTCACATCAAGACAGAAAAAAAAAATACTAAGCTTTTAAAATTAATAAACCAGATATCATCATAATATTTGTATAGGAATAACCTACTTGTTCATTACTGCAATATCAAGAAAAGCATTCTTCCTGGGTTATTGATAAAAATCTGTTAACAGCTCACGGATCAAACGACTTACCTAATTAATAGTTCCTTGCAAAAAATCAAACAAAGTTTGAATTTAGAAGCGAAGTTGTTCAAAATGGCCATAAAAGACATAAAATAAAACCTTTCTCCATCGGAAATAGACTCGTGATCTAATAAGTAGTAGAACACCTGTCTTATCAGTCCGAAGCTCAATAAACACCTCCACTATTATGATAAGGAAACTATTTAGTTTCTACTAGGATAGGTACTTTAGATAAAGAACTAAGCAGATGTTTAACTGAGTTTATGGCTTGAACTTATTGACCTGTGTTAGTGCTGCTGCCATTGTATCAGAAAATATTAAAAGTACCTAGAATTATTATCACCTACACCCAAACTGATATTATTTTAGCAATCAGGATGATGGAAACCCAAACATGTATTGGATTGACAAAAGCTGATGTCAGTCCAGTTGAACGCTGTTTTAGAAATATCGTACGGAACAATTTGGGAGCGATTACCACTTACGTATGTCCTCTTGTACGTCCCCTTGTCTATAACCACAAAGTGCTAGTTAGTTTTCAAATTAATTAAGTAGGAGTACCTACTTAGTTATACTTTTACTAATCACTTCTGCATTTTAATTGAAGACCATTCACGTCATTCTTTATTTTGGGCACAAGAAGTTTTGAGAAAAAGAGTTGAAGTAGTTAGGTACTGAAAACCACATCCTTGAAGAGTGCATTACCACTGGCTACTACAGAAGCCATTAGAACAAAATTCAAACAAGTCACTGGACTCCCTACATCCACATGTTGACACAAGCGCATAATAGGTGCGATCGCGAGCATCCGACATGATAGTAACACCGAGTGTACCGCAAATATTTGTCGCCGGCAATCATCGTGCCGATTTGTTCCTAATCCGACAGACACCATAAAAACATTATCACAAACCCCATACCATAATGGGACAATGAAGAAGGGACAAAGCCATTCATCCCTACACTCTCGCACTATATTTATTTACAGTGAATAATATACAGATAATAAATAGTGTTTTTTTATTCGTGAACGCAGCCGTTGGTGTCAGAATTGACGCCTGTTCCGTGGAGTAGTGTCCCCAAATCCGTAGGTATTTTATGAGGATAAAATGATAATTAATTCACTTTTTATTATTGCATTGATGTTTTGAATTATATTAAGCCTGACTTGAGATAGGATTGTTCATAAAATTATGCATAAGAATATAAATAATAATTGCATTGCATAACAACTATTTAATTATTTCAACTATCAAACAATGTTAATCTTCAGATTATCATACCTACTTAAATACTTTTATAATTAAAAGTAGTAATCTTTACATTAAAACTTATGAACTTAACTGATCAAGATCTATGTTATCTTATCTTATTTTAAAACATCATGTAATAATTTATTTTTGGCATCACTCAATGTGGTAACTTATCAAAATCGTATGTAAAGTAGTATGTCCCAAAATCTTTAGAGTAAAGGTGTCACTATAAGATGCAGGATTATTCCAAAGATATCGATCTCGCCCGATCAGCGAGCCGCGGTGCCAAACATCGCCATTTGTGCGCTGTAAGACACAAAGGAGGATTACTTCACGATGTTTTGATTGCACCAGGGCCCCAACGTGTGATATTACACATTACAACCTTAATTTATATCCCCAGAATATCGTATTTTACACCTTAACGCTTAAGAAATAAGAATGGTAAATCCGGGGTGTCTAACTTGTGAAAATTGACAGAGCGTAATGTTTTAACGACTCAACACTTCTGAGAAGATTATTTAAGATCTTTGTGGCAGCTTGTATGGTGTTTTGGCTACTTTGAGGGTTAAGACCCTGGAAACAGGGACAGGCGATAAGATTTAACATTGTGAATGTAACACTTCGTTTTTTGGAGTAAGTAGAGATTTAAGTGACGGTTAGGTACTAAGGTGTGTGGTTTCGCGTGAGCCACATTTCATCATCAGATCATTAGATTTTGTGGCAGATATTTTGACAACTTACGCGGCCCAAGAACGACAGTTACCGTAATTGGGTTCGCAATTTCTCAGCATACTAAAAATATGAGACTTCAGAATAAGAACATCCCGAGATTGGAGTCCAAAGCCGTTTTGAGCTTTCCTAACTTCTGATTTCTATATCCTGACTTGGATAGCTAATATCTTCCACACAAACTCTTCAATCATTATCTCTTAACTCAAATGGAAGCTCATCCCAAAATATCTCATCTCAACAGTCGTTAGCACCAAAATCTCTCACCGTGAGAGAAAACGTACCAGAAGTCCAAGACAAAGGATTACCCAAACGGTAGCTTAAACCAACTTTCACAAAAGAGCTATGCAAAAGTCATGCGTATTACCAACAATGGTGCGCCACTATACTACCCTAAATCTTATCATTAGAGAGCTAATCCTTCAACGAAAGATGGCGATAATAGTGTATAATCCTCTGAACAATTCATTTTTAGTGAAAATAAGACAGGAAGACGTACAGAGGTGATGTTGTGGACTTGTGGAGTAATGTTTGATGCAGTTTTGGAGACCATCGCGAGGTTGTTTGGCTTGCGTGAGAAAATAGAGTTGAATATTCAATATGAGTGGGTAAACCCATTGATAGGCCACGGTCCAAGGTATTCTGCTAAAGCTAATGCCCTAATGATCCAAAATATTGCACAATAACTGGAATGACAATAGGTACTCCATTGTTGACCGCAAAACTTGCAAAACCTGATGTGTTAGCTCCAGGGCATGTCAGGGGTTCACAACCTAACTATTGCATGTTGTTAACTATTCCAACATCCTTTATACCATACAGGACGAGTACAGAACCACATTCTGCCTTGTTAAGGATCTCGTTTGGTCTTCACAAAGGAAAATATAAACTGCAATTCTGGACTTTCCAAGAATTCCTTCTGTCAAAGTAGGTTACTGACCGTCTGGACGTAATCCTTAGTACGTCCGGCATCGATTACTTGCGTGTTCTATACAATGAATAATCCTCCATTGTGGAAAAAATATGTCAAAATAATGCTTTCTACAGTCCGGAAGGATTAAAGCTTAAGGAATAGTTAGATAACGTTTTTTAATTAAGCATTATTCGTTGGTTTTTGCATAACGTTATCGTTTGATAAGGCAGTGTAAGGATGAAGTTTTAGAAGAATGACTGATCTTTTTTTTTCTGGCAAAGTTTAGGGTTTATTTTTGTGTCATAAATTCCTGCGAATATGATGATGTTAAGAAGGGAAGATGTTATCTTTAATTCGTATATTGTAATGATCACACAATCTTGGTGATGGGAAATTATTTGGTTGTTTTTAACCAGACAACTTGATCTGAAGAAATCAATGTATTTCAACTGAATCATTGAGTTTTAATGTTTTGAAAGTAGATCAGTCTCCTCATATTCAAGTTTTAGAGCAGTGTGTAGGTATTTCCAAGTAGTTTAGTATAAAAATCCCTTCAATTATTTAGAATCAGATGATTAAGCTATTCTAGCTTGCTCTCTTCCCGTGAATTAACGGACATTTGGAACACCTCCAGCACATAGGTCATTGGCTTGATCAAAGAATTAAAAGGCTTCAATTTGTATCGAACATTTATTCCGAAAATTGCATTCAAACAAAACAAATTAAGTCCATAACATTTGCAGCTGTGATCAATTCATATCATTCCTCTATCAACGAACATAGTAGGAGTATGGAGCATAAGCGTACGCAGAGTAAGGAAGAGCATAGTCGTAGGCGCTGTAGGAGTAGGCGACGGGTGCTGAGTAAGCTGCTAGGGGTGCACTGTAGGCAGCCACGGGGTAGTCGTATTCCAGGACCAGGGGCTTCGGCTTGGCTGAGGCGAAAGCCAGGAGCGCAGCAAAGAGTACCTGGAAAGATAAAGATTTCAGTCACAGTAAGTTTTTTGTCTGTGGATTTGCATCTATAGGGTCTGATTTATTGCCAGCCAGTCACCAAAACACAAAGGAAGCGGTTGAACAGAACAGTTTCTTTCTTATTTTCGTGTGTTATACAGGCTGTCGTTTTGCATCCTAGTCAAATTCAAGGAGATATCAATACTAATGATTCTCGACCCGTATCGATGATAAAAAGGGCAGTTTTTTTAATTTTTCATTTTTTTTTTTCGGAAATCTGTATATGTGTAAACCACCCGTATTGAAACGCAGCCCGTCTGTTTTTAGCATTTTAGCCTTATAAACGCGCCGTCACACACACAAAAGCAAACGTTTATATCACAGTATAATTACACAAATTACAGTAAATTATTTTTTTAACCGTAATTATTGTTAATTAAATTACAGTATAAATTATGGTCAGTATTGAAACTAGGGGGTGGTTTACGCTTACCGATTTCCATAAAAAATAAAATAAAAAACCAACCCTTTTTACTAGCGATTCGGGTCGAGAAACATTAGTATAGGTACCTCCTTGAATTTGACCAGGATGCAAAGCGACAGCCTGTTATGTTTTGGATGGCGAGGTTGATTGCGGCATCAGTGACATTATTTTGACCCTCAAAGGGGCAATAGTAAAAACCGTACAACTATAATAAGAAGACAACGAGTTTGAAATGTTCGGTTGCTAAGAGAGCAGGACGTCTTATTTGATAATGTAACTAGTTTGCATGGATACCCTCAGGAAGATCGGTCAATAATTAAATCTTCCTGGAGGCTACCTCGGAAAATTGAACACTGTAATGCGTATCTACCTATTTAAAGGCATCTCACCAATATCTTGTAGTGATGCGATCAGTGCAACAAAACAAATGAATAGGCACATAGAAAACAAAAATGCACTTACGAATTTGAACATCTCGACGATTGGTTGGTTTTCCTTTGCTGATGTAGGAGACGATAGGACTCAAGATCCGATGTGTTAATGATTGACTAGACAATAGTTCCCTCTTATATATCATCGATCAAATATGTACGTGCCTATACTATACGGATAAACCGCCAAAATATCCTCCTTCTGCGCATTAGGTGTGGTAATCACGCGCAGCCTTGGGCAGTGACACCGCACGGAAAGAGTTATTAGATCAAGGACTTGCCTGACTCTATTTATAAATATGTAGGTTCCAGTAGGCTACTGACCCTGTCATTCTAGACCAGGAAACGAGTTGACACATCTTGTCTCAAGTTTATAGTTGGGTCAAAGAGATAGATAGTACCTATACCTCATCTGACATCCCTCAATGACCCTCAATGCACAGAACAGAATGCACTAATGACAGCCGTCTTTCGATATTTGCTTTACTTACTCGAAACTTACACTAACTTCTTATACGAAAGGAAACTTTAACTGATAAAGGTCCCATGTTTGTAACAGTATTTTTTTTTTGCATCGGGTTAGCCTGGTAACTAGCCTGTTAACCTAGTATAGTACCACAGAATAACCGTGAGTAACCGGGGTAACCGAGTCCCCTACCAAATTATCTCGTCAATAAATGATAGATCCCCATTTGAAATTCGACTCAACATGATTAGCCTTCAATTTGGATAATACGAACAAACTCGAGCTAAGCTCCGTTTAATAACAAATTACGTCTAACGAACTCGTGTAACAAAACTCCTTCATTTCGTCGAGCGATCCGCCATGATTAGTGAGTTCGTACCTTTCGCGCCATTTTCACAGTAATGGCGACATACACTCCCGTTACAGAGTAATTACCGGGCTTTGAGAGCTGAGCCGAGCATTGCCGGTAAACACCGCTTTGTCGATAGTTGTACAGGTTAGTTTTACTTTTATTAGGAGGGTTCTGGTTTTGTTTCGAATTAACTTAAGAGTCTGTACCTCTTTTGAATTAAAATCGCATTTGTATGTTATGTCAGAGACATGTTGCCAAGGGATCACAATATTTCAAGGAGCATTTCTTACAGCCACGTCAGAAGTTCTTTAAGCAATACTCAATACTCAATTTTTAGCAACTAGTTCTCAGCTCACTTTAGTAGGTCCCATCTTAAATATCTTTGGATAAATAGCCTTACGAGCTAGGGTACTCAGTCAGAGTCAACTGACTCATAGAACATAGGTGCCATGGTCAAATCTAGAATTGATGACAGAGAGGTGCCTAATGTGCATATGCCTTAGAGGGCACGCAACGCCCTTGACTGTCGTTTAGGTTGACATGAGGATAACACATTCACAGAATAATTTATTAATGTATACATTTATTCCGTATTGGGAATGGAATCAAATATTTTAGATAAACTAGACTAGAATTAGCGATCAGCTGCTACAAAGTTTTGGTAATTGTTTGAACTCACCGGAGAAATATCCAATTTACTTGACCACGATTCATCGATTCAGCTTGTTTTATTTTTCAATTCACAAAAAGATTCGTAGCGACATCTTTGATAACCCATCAAAATATTCCAATTAGTTGGCAATATGTGTCACTAGATGACAGTGTAACAACAAGAATAGAAATTGACTACAAAACTGCAAAAAAATACCTTTTGTTATATTTTTTTATTATAACGTTTATTTCTCAAAGAGCCGTTTTGAAAAAAAAAAATAAACATGTCCAATAAAATCATCAATCAAATCTTACGCAAATAAATTATTATTTATGCTATGTAAATCGCAACAGCGAAAACTCATTGTCAGTGTCACTGTCATTGTCAAACGCAATTAAACAGCTGTCAAAGTTGTTTGGTTTTCAGATTTGTTGTGCTGATAAATAAACCAAAATTCTAAACGCAATGATCGGTGTGCGATTAAACACGTTTAATGATAGTTCTGGCGAACCAGAACAAGATGCTAACTCGGCGTTAACTGAATTAGACAAAGGTATTTACAACCTAACCTTACTTCCTGATGCTTAGTATGCCATTTCTTCAATCACTAACAAACTATACCTTTTTCTAGGCCTCCGGTCCGGTAAAGTTGGCGAACAATGTGAAGCCATCGTCCGTTTCCCTCGTCTGTTCGAGAAGTATCCATTTCCCATACTTATAAACTCTTCATTCCTGAAATTGGCTGATGTGTTTCGTATGGGCAACAATTTCCTTCGTCTATGGGTACTTCGGGTCTGTCAACAAAGCGAGAAGCATTTGGACAAGATTCTGAACGTAGACGAGTTCCTGAGGAGAGTTTTCAGTGTTCTACATTCAAATGATCCAGTAGCTAGGGCACTGGCGCTGAGGACACTTGGTGCTGTGGCTGGGATCATACCAGAGAGGCAGAATGTACACCATGCTATTAGGAGAGGGCTTGACAGTCATGACAATGTGGAGGTTGATGCTGCTATTTATGCTACTACTAGATTTGCTGAGCATTCCAAGTAAGGTTTAATTGTTTTTTAAGTTATCAAAAAGGCAGTTTGTAGACTGGCTGGATACACAGAACTTTAACAGATAATTTAGTACATTATTTATACTAGTAATTTTAAAAGGAAAAATCTGTTGGAAGTTCATATTAGTATTTTTGTAGGAGGTAATCTCAGGAAGTACTGATCCAATTCTGAAAATCATCCCCTCGGGGATGATTTTCAGAATCATCAGTAGTCATAGTAGTAGGTAGTAGTGTCATAGGCTGTATTTAAAGCATTCCTTTGGAACAATTTCCGACCATAACGCAAACAAAGCCACAGGCAAAAGCTAGTCTGTCATAATCCAATGTTCAATCTGCAATCTGAGTGAACTATTTACACCAAACCTTAATTAAATATAGGTACCAAATGTTAAATGTTTCTTTTTTATTAGTTTTTAAATCTTAAGTTAACTTTGTTTGTTTCCAGTGCCTTTGCAGTGGCGATGTGCAATAAGCTCTGGGACATGGTAGACTGTGAGAGCACAGCCGCTGAACGCAGAGCCAAGCTTGTGAGGGCTCTCAGGACTGTCCACGGTGGAGGTAATTTATTATTGAGAAGTCATCTAATTGATCTAATACCACCATTTAGAAATGGTATCGGTTACTTAAGGGTACACTAGTCGGTCATACTTCCATACAAAACAAACAAACATAGTAAACTCAAACTCAAATTCTTTATTGCATTCATGTGTATATTTAGTTGTTACATAATAAGTAAGTTCCAACATGAAACCTGGTTAGGGCACGGCAACATAAAAGATTACTCCACTGTTTGATGGTGTACGTTCAAAATAAAAAATGATATGTATTTGTCTCATCATTATCTAGCCCTGTAAGGAAACAAAAAAGTAAAAAAAACTTATATCTTTTTTTACAATTTTCAAAAAAGTTTTTTTTTGCTTTTTTGTATACGTTGTATGGGAGTATGACCAACGAGTTCATTAAGGGTGAACTAGTTGGTCATACTTCCACACAACGAAACTATATTTGCTATCGGCTTTCTTTATCATTTTAATTATTGTGTCCCATTCAACTGAATAGATTTTTCCATACACATAGTGTTATGACTTTTTAATCTTTTCAAGATTTGCTATTTTCCACTTAGAGAATAAAGAAGAAAGAAAGAAAAAGAATAATAATCTTAACTATGTTTTTGTATGTTATTCTCTAGCTGTCAGGGCCCAAGGTGTACTCAAGTTGCTCCGTTCTTTACTGGAACGTTTCCCATCTGCCAGCTCTGTGCGGGCTGCTATAATAGCTCTCACGCACATCGCCGCAGATACCGTGGTGCATGTGCCTGATCAAGTAAGTTAAAGAGTTGAAAATTATAAGAATTTTGGGAATATAGTGTTACTATTTGGGAAAAGCGCGATCTTGCATTTTCTACGCGCAGCTTGGAACATTGCAAAACCAATATCGCACTTTTGTTTAGGTATTTGCATTTCAATTTCACACGCTAAACGTCAATCATTCCAATTTATACCATAAATTTAAAAAGTTTTTTTTTTGCACTACACTGTTGAGTGTTGCAACAGCTATAACAGTTTAAACAATAATGATTTGTAGGTGCTTCTAGTATTGTTTAAGCTCTCCTGGATCAGATTGAAATTACTTTCCCGTTTTTAGGTGGAACTCCTCCTAAGCATAGCAATGAACGACGCCCGTTCCTCCGTCCGGCGCGCCGCACTGCTAGGCCTGCGCAAACTAGCCGAACATGCAGCTCTATGGCCGGCTGACTGTGTAGAGAAGCTAGTGAGGGCAGCTACTGATAGCCAAGAGATGGAGCATACTATGCTGTGCTTGCAAGTTATGCAGGTCAGTCCACTGATTCATCCAAAGTAACTTAGGTCTGATCCAATAATAGGGCAGATCCCCTAATTATGTGTCTTAGAGATGTTATGATAGCAGGTCTCTCATTTAGAATTACCATTACTCTAATTACAAGGTACTTTAAAACTAAACTTAGATTTTTTAAAGTTAAAACTGAAAACTGCTTGTTGGTTATGATTTTTGTTGCTCAGAAATTTTTTAACAGCTGTCTCACGATTCCTATAGTGATTTGCTGATACAAAAGACGACCATACTTCCAGTTACGTAACTTATCATTCAATTATATTTATTATGCGTATTTATCTCGTGTTTTTATTTGTGTGCAGAGACTAGTATCCTGCCCAGCAGTATGTGCAGCAGCAGCGTCCCCTACCGGCGGCTGTGCAGCACTGCGCCGCTACTGCAGCGAGGCTACGTTGTCAGCAGACCTCACCCGCGCCGCCACTGCCGCCGATGTGCTCACGCGGCTGGTCGTACACTGGTGAGTTATACAGGGTGTAACAAAACCCTTCACGAAGCCGTCAATCAAGCATTAGGTACATCAAACTAAGTAACTTTACGCAAAAAATATTTCTGGGAAGCGACTTTTTTTTTTGAGCTGAAAAATCACGTTTTACGGTAGGACTCAATGTAACGTACTCAACACAATGTGCTGATGGATGGATTGAATAATACGGGGATCGTGGAGGTGTCTCTCCAAAAATGTAACACTGAAAAAATGTTTAAAAAAAAAATTGTGGAATGGTTGGATCTTTGACCCCCAATATCTCCGTAACTAGAAGGTTCCCAGGTATGGTCTAGAACAAAAAAATGATCGCAATGGCGGGGAAAAAAGTGCGTTTCGGCTTCGTTAAGGGTCTTGTTACACCCTTTATCTCGGAACAGAAACTAGTATCAACATGAAGAACAACGGGTAAGGTAGGGCAAGCACTATTCAGCAACCTTTAAATTGTGTAGAGTATTAGTTTCTAGGGGCAAGCCAAGCTTCTAGGCTTGTATGGAAGTACCGCTAATGCACCAACCGGTGGTTGTGCAGTAGCGCAGCGTTACCGCAGTTTAGTTGACCCCATCCATATTCTATTATTCAGTCTCTTGTTTCAGCTACGAAGAATGTCTGCCAGTGGAGGGGGGAGAACTGATGTTAGCGCTGGAAACGTTGGTCATAGCGACCGGAGATAACAATAACCAGAACAACATCAAGCCTCTTCGTGTTGCGTTGCGTTGTTTGGTAAGTAAAATGGCTGTTACAATTAAATACCATACTACTCACTTGAAAAACAGAGAATTTAATGGTTTAAGGTGGTTCCTTCAAGGGTCACGTGACGGTCTCTTCATACAAGTTTGGTTGGGATTACACTGTAGACATGGACACTTTTTGTTTAAAACGAATCATTTTATCACTTTTCTACAATGAAAGGAGGGCGCGTGCGCCTTTTTAGGAAATAACTTACAGTATTTACTGAGAAAAACAGTCGTGAAATCCAGGCAAAATTTGACATTTCTTTACATGTGTGAGTAACTTGACAAGCAAAGTTTGCGTAACCAACCCACGTACGCCATCTAGTTCAAAGTTTCAAACCAACGCAATCATGGCGATGATTGCGTAGGTTTGAACTAGATGGCGTAGCCGGCGATATTATAATTCTGATAAATCAATACACAATAATTGTATTATTTTCTTTACATTTCATTAAAAAAAAAAGCATTTTATCATCATAAAACTGACGACTATAAACGGAAATTTATTCAATTTAATTTCTTATTATTTTTGTGTGGTAACATAAATGTCATTCTTCGTACAATAGGTAGTTATTCTTATTGGGAAATTAAATAATACTGTTATTTGTTAAATCAATATACAATAATTGTTTTATTTCCTTTATTACATTTAATTAAAAAAACATTATATTACCATAAAACTGACGCCTTTTTAAAAAAGGTTTATTCAATTTAATTTCTTATTATTTTTGTATGGCAACATAAATGTCACTGAATCGTACAAGAGGTACAGTAGGTGTTATTATGCGACGTTGCCGTTCTTCATATCCTTGACCTACACGCACAACGCTGTTGCCAAACTTCGTCCGCCCGATTGACTTGTAGCTGTTACAATACTTTTTGAAGATCTCGCTATGCCGCATAGGATTCGCGCGTGGAAGTTCTCGCATGATATTGCAATATTAATTCGAGTATGTATTTTATTCCAATTTAATAGAATTAGGTATTGCAAATTATTGTAGGAACGGCAATTAAATTAATTATTCAAAATACGTAATTTTCCTGCAAATGAAAGTACCTATATTTCAGAGTATAAAACCCAATACGGGTTTTATACTCTGAAATCTCGTCACAATATTAAGTAGATACCTATGTTTCGATGTTGTCAATTACATAGCACATACAAAGTTAGCGTTAATCGTATTTTAATGTGTATATATATTTTTGGGTCAACAATAAATTACATTATTCGTGAAAACATTTGCATAATCGAAGAATGGGTAAAGTTGTCTTGTGGGATGTGCTTTTGTTGGGTTATGTTAAAAATACCTCGAACGCATTTTGCAAACCAACAGTTTCAGACAAACATACATTTTTGTATATTAGAGGTACTGTGTGGTACTGTGTGACGTAACGCGCAGGGTTGGCGCGTTCAGAAACAAAAAATACACACGATTTCTTGCTTATCCTAAAAAAAAAAAAAAAAACTTCTGGTTTTCTTTCTTATTCGTCGAGTGGCGACCAATATTCTACTAGGAATATAAAGATAAGTAAAATTTTACTCTTACAATTAAATTACTATTACATTTAATTTCTATTTTGTCAGGATGTGATCCTAGTTCCGAACGAAATCCGTATGTATGGTTATATTATCTATGATTCATAGATTCATGTCATGCAATTGCAATTGCGTGCGATCTCATCAGATTATGGTTGTGAATTACTATACTTTTAAATTTTATTCAAATACTGAGTGTATAAAAGTTACATATTCTTTTGTTTTTCATTTGTTTTTTTTTTTTATATTTCAGATTTAGATTACGACTACAATGTCGTATGTTCCAACAAGAAGAAAGGCTTACAAAGGACACAAATATTCGGGGCCTCCGAAATCGTTGAAGCGAGTTCGCGGTGGACTACGACAATTTTACGACAATGAGAGGTAATAAACATAACTCAACATAACTCTAAACAACTAAATCTATACTAATACTTTATAGAGGTAAAGTTTGTGAGGTTGTAGGGGGTAATCTCGGGATCTACTGAACCGATTTTGAAAATTCTTCCACTAATACGAAGCTACATTATCCCCGAGTGCCGTAAGCTATAACTATTTACAACGTGCCGAGCAAAACGCGAGCGGATCCGTGGGCAACAGCTAGTATACTATTACTCTAATTCTGTGTTTATTGTAATAGCTAGTAACCGCCATTTCAACTATTTACCTACTTTTACTGTTGACTCAAGTTTACATTCGTAATTTATTCTCTTTATAATATTAATATTCGTATTACAGCCGTTTGAAAGTTTGGCGTGCCGAAGAATCGAAGAAGCCAATGAATGAAGAAATCGTCATAGATAACTCTAAAGTGTATGGTATCAAATTAGCATGATTTTTTGTTTGCTGCTCGTAAAAGTGACACTACATAAAGGTGTTAGGTGTATATAATTATGGTAATTCAATTTTGATTTATTTGTTTCAGTAATCAGAATAAACAACTAAGAACATATGCGCGTGTAAAACCAAAAATCCGCTTAGAGGCCACATACAGTGTTCCTAGTAATAGCACTGTGACTGTGACAGACACTGTGGTTGAACCTTTAGAGATTAATTGGCCACAAGCTGATCCTGAAACTGATTCATTTCAATTGACAGTGGAAACTGTTCCAAATAAGTGTTTATCTGGAATATCTGGGTATCGCATTGTGGACCTGAAGCATGTCATTGAGTGGGCATTCCTTTTGGAGAGACACCGAAATATGTGTGAATCGTCACTAAATTTGTCAGTGAGAGACATAATGGATTTCAAAGTGAATTAATTTTAAAGTGCAGTATGTGTGGTAAAGTGTGGAGGCAGTGTACGGAGAAGAGTGATAAAATCAATACTGCGTTTGTGTGGGCAACGGTGACTTCTGGTAGTTACTACACTCAAGCGGCACATATAACACATCTCATGGATATTCCAACAATGTCCGCTAATAAATTTCGTCGTATTGAAAAAAAATTAGGCTGTGTGTGGTTTGATCATTTGACAGAGGAAATTCAAACTGCTGGTGAACAAGAAAGATCAATTGCCATTGAAAAAGGTCATGTCAGTTCAGACGGAGTTCCCTTTGTTACTGTTTATGTAGATGGAGGATGGTTGAAAAGGTCATATGGGCATAACTTTGATTCATCATCTGGTATGGTAAGTTAATATTTTACTAATCACAAATTTAGTTCTTTATGATCTTTTTATTTTATTCAATATTTTCAAGTTTGTTTTCATTTCCAGGCCTGCATTATTGGTAAAGAAACTAAGAAATGTCTATTTCTTGGTGTTCGAAACAAATATTGTTATACATGTCAATATTATGAGAGAAGAAACATGGATAAGAAATCACATAATTGTTGCAAAAATTTTACTGGACCATCTACAGCCATGGAATCACAAATTATTGTAGAAGGTTTTCAAAAGAGTGAAGAAATACATCGACTTCGCTATTTGAATTTTATTGGAGACGGAGACTCCTCTGTGTTTGCAAACTTGAGAGAAAAAGTGTCATATGGGAACATAATAACAAAAATTGAATGCAAGAATCATGTAATCAAAAACTATACCAGTGCACTCTACAAGGTAAATATATCAAATTTGTATAAACATCTCAAGATCAGTGAAGCATATTCTGTAATTATATTTGTACTTTTTTTTTAGATCTTGGCCAACACTAGGCTACCACTTTATGGGCGAAATATTTTGAAACCTAAATTGATGAAACTTACATTAGTGGCACGGAAAATTATAATGTGTAGCAGTGACAGTGCTACTATGGCAGTAGATTTGAGAAATGGCCCGCTTCATGTATTCGGAGTACATGAAAACTGCAAGGATTATTACTGCAAAGTCAATAAAACATCTGCAAGTGAAGAGAAGGAAGAAAATCTCGTAGAAAGTCTGAAAAAGACTGCTCCAGAGGTGTGGGCTCTGATTTATGCTGCCAATGAAAAAATTGCTTTGAAGGCAGGCCGTTTATCAAATGAGACGACAAATGTGGCAGAAAACTTTATGAGCGTTATAAATAAATTCAACTGTGGAAAACGAATTAGTTTAGAAAGAGGGGGTTCATACCAGCGACGTGTTCATGTGGCAGGTAAATATAAAGTCAGAAATTTTCAGTACCAGTAAGAAATGCTTTGATTATCATGGTGCATACTTCCGTCCTATGGTATATAACAAAGTGCACTCATACCCAAACAGGTCAGATGGTGGACTACAGTTTTACCTACTCTAACAGTATTGTTTCTTTGTTTGTTACGTAATAATTATCTATTGATATTATCTAGTTAAAAATATTCTGTTTTCAGGATTATCACTTGCTACTGGACGCAAATGGCATGAAACTGCATGGAAAAAGCAGACCACACAGAGCCCAGGGACACATTTTAAAAAGTACATAAAGCAAAAGGAACAAAGCAGAATACGACGGCAATCGTCGATACGCAAACGATTGTTTGCTCCAAGAGAGAAAACCCATCCTGACAAGCACTATGGACCTGAAGCTTGTGATCCAATTGATATTGATGAAGCACAATTGAGAATACAGTGTGAAGAACGGTTAGCAGAATTCCAAAAGTCACCAGAAAACATAGCTTTGATTGAAATGTCTACTGTAGGGCAGCATGAAAATGATTTATATACTACTCATAGGTGTGACCGTTTGACTGCTAGTCAATTTGGGATGGTTAGTGGTGTGGTATAATTATGTTAGCAGAAATGTAGCTATAATAAGACCTACGTAGACAAAGCTGAATTTAATAAATACCCATAGCATACATTTATTTTATCTGGTCTTTTATGTTTACAGATTTGCAAACGCCGTATTACAACTCCATGTCATAACCATGTAAAGGATATTCTATATAAAAAGAATATTTGTACAAAAGACATGTTATATGGGCAGCAAAATGAGAATGTGGCAAAAAGTATGTTCATGCAACAATATAATAAAATTGTCAGGCCTTCAGGTCTTTTTATCGATGAAGAATTTGGATGTTTAGCTGGCAGTCCAGATGGTGAGTTTTTTTATCGAGCTTCAATTTTATCTACCTATTCTTATTTGGGAAATGTGGAAAAATATTACACTAGTTAAAATCGCGACTCGTCGACTGAGGTGAATATATTTCTTGTATTTATAAAATCTCATAAAGAGCTCCATAACATTGTTTTTTATTTTGTGTCAATTTGTTACAGGTATAGTTGAAAATGAGAGAGCTGTTGTTGAGGTCAAGTGCTTTCCATCATTGGCGAGGAAAAATCAAAGCCTAGAGGCAGCTGCCCTAGAAAAGAAAAACTTTGCTCTAAAATCGGATAATAATGTTTTAGTTATGAATAAAAAGCATGATTATTACTTTCAAGTAAATTAATAATTCTATTGCATGTCCACTTTATACTTTATTTCAGTATCTTGTTTTGTCTTATACTATAGAAAAAACTCTATTTCAGGTTCAAGGACAAATGCGTGTCAGCAAAATGGAAAAGTGCTATTTCATATGTTTTATTTCAGTCACTGAACCGTTGACTGTGATAGAAGTTTGTCGAGATAATGAATTTATCAGCAATATGATACCGAAGCTATTAGACTTTTTTAAAAACTGCATTCTGCCAGAAATCATTTTGAGACGTGTTAAAAAAAACGCGCAATGTATAGATTTGAATGGTATGTACACAAGGTTATTACTTTACTTCATAAGTTGAATCAATTTCAATGTCTAAAATATATTATTATGTTTTTCTAGTGAAAAATCGTCCATCAACATCAGTTGGAGATTCGAGCATGGAGTAAAGTTGAATTTTAGAGCAGCTTTGGAGATTGATGGTAAATAACATTTTAAAGGTAATTTGAAATTATATTCGTCAATAGGTAACAAATATACTAAGTACAGTTATTTTCATTTGCAGCAGATGTAGCTGATGCAGCAGCAAAAGAAGACTCAAGGCAGAGGATGACATCAAGCAGCCAAATGATTTTTGTTCCACAAGTTGTTTAGAATGTACATTATCATTGTCTTCCTGCCATTGTCCCATTCTATTTGGGGTCGACGCATAACGTTTTCTTCTTCCATTCCCCTGTCAGACCTCACGGCATTACTTACTCCTTTCTCTTTCATATCAGTCTTCACACAATCTATCCACCTTTTCTTTACAATGATAATGTACGTTCTAAACAACTTGTTACTTTTTATTTGTATTTATTATAAAATGAAAAGGTGAAATAATACTTTGGTATGTAGGTGTATAACTACCTGTTCAACTCGATAACATGCTCTTTAGATTTTTTGTTTTACTAGAAAGTTTTGTAATGAGTGCTTTGACATTATGCAATATTATTTCGCCTTCCTGGTTCTAATTACATACTAATTGCATTTTAGATTTATTGTCTCTTGTTTATGAATTACAAATCTTGAAGATCTTGTTTCTTTGTAATTATTGTAATAATTGGTTACGGTATAATAAAAATCATCAGTGTTATTATATTACAGAAAATATGTATGGGAATAAAGAAAATATTGATTGCTTTTGAGTGAATAGGCATGTAATAGATTATCCTAATTATAGGTATTGTTATGGTTATTATCAGTATTGCTTTTACTTTTAAAAGTTGATAAAATAGTAATGTTTTGCATATCCAAAAACTTATAACAACTATGTAATACCTAAATTACATTATTAAATAATTCTTTCACTATTTCAGTATTTCTGTAAAATATGTAGAAATAGAAAATATTCCAAACGGATATCCACCTTTTATGTCGTTGATATTTTGGATGACGGTAGATAGAAACGTCAAAGTTGTTTGTTCACGACTATAAAAGACGGTGCTCCGAGTGGCAGAGGTTGGTATTCTATTGCTGTTATTATTGTGTTATGATATGATACTATTTTGAAATGTTTGTTGCTTTACTGTTGTTATTATGTTGGATATAATAATGATCATGGACCATGGTAATATTCAGTACAAATTCAAATTGGTATTATACTATGAATTATTACTGATAACTATGTGCTAGAGATGTGTGTTATATTATGGCTTATATTGCTTAGTGTTTATCTTCACTGATAAACTGCTGTTACTTGAGAATGGTCCAGGACAACGGATAATTGTCCTGGCTGAATACTTATAACATGTTACCGTGGAGTTTCTTGTCCATTCTTCTCCACGAAGACCTAGGTTAGCGAATGGACGTAGCTTGATAGGTATCCTACTAATAACAGACAAGCCTAATTGAAATAAATGAAAAGTCTTGTCTTCTTCACAAAAACCCTTTTCCCTATACACCTCTTTAGAGCTACTTTTAGACACAGTAAATAACAAGTAACGATCCTGACACTGAAATATTGATAATTAGTGGATATTATTACATAATACATTTATTAGTCTCTCATCTACTTGTTATTACATGCATCAGGCATGTGTTACTTTTGTCAAATACTTTTGTTTTGACCTTTGTTATAAGGTAATAAAATAAAACTATATTTTCCTATAAATTGCATATTTATTTTCATAATTTAATCACATCATCGTAACTTATTCGTAGATAAAACATGATTATCTCATCAGACATTCATTTCCACATCAACAGTTTTTAAATACGCGCCATCTAGTGGTCCGTCTTAGTAACTAGTTCTCAATCAAATCTGTGTGTGTCGGTGTGTAAACGATACTAAATTCAATGACGGATATTATTTTGGGATTATATGTCGAATTGGGTGGGTTTTGAGGCAATGTAATGATCAAGTTCAATGAAGTGTAATGTCCGCGTGGCGCTCGAACTACTTCTACGGCTTACTAACGTTCCAATTACAAATAAAACGAAATAAACTGGAAATGTTGACTTCAACGCCATCTAGCGAGAAAATGTCTATGAGCAGACCGTATCTTCATCCTTAAATGTATTTTGTGTGTTTTTCACTAAGTACTAGGCTTAGTTCTTCCCAGATGATCAAAACTGATTGACAAGCTTATAATTTTTACTTGAAGAACCCACATTCGCAGGATAATTTCGAAAGTTATGACTTTGTACGTAGGTCCAACTGAGCCGCGCGGAGGCCACCGTGTACGCGTCGCGCACCGCCAGCGTGGTGGGCACGCAGCTGGGCGCGTGCGGCAGCGCCGCCGGCCCGCGCATGGCCGCGCTGCTGGAGGCGCTGGCGGCCCTGGGCGGCGCGCCGCATGCGCCCGCGCACCTGGCGCCCGCCATGCCCGCGCTGCAGCACGCGCTGCATCACCTGCACCGGTGTGTATGACACTCTCCTCTCACTCCCCACTCCCCACACGCTGGCGGCCCTGGGCGGCGCGCCGCATGCGCCCGCGCACCTGGCGCCCGCCATGCCCGCGCTGCAGCACGCGCTGCATCACCTGCACCGGTGTGTATGACACTCTCCTCTCACTCCCCACTCCCCACACGCTGGCGGCCCTGGGCGGCGCGCCGCATGCGCCCGCGCACCTGGCGCCCGCCATGCCCGCGCTGCAGCACGCGCTGCATCACCTGCACCGGTGTGTATGACACTCTCCTCTCACTCCCCACTCCCCACACGCTGGCGGCCCTGGGCGGCGCGCCGCATGCGCCCGCGCACCTGGCGCCCGCCATGCCCGCGCTGCAGCACGCGCTGCATCACCTGCACCGGTGTGTATGACACTCTCCTCTCACTCCCCACTCCCCACACGCTGGCGGCCCTGGGCGGCGCGCCGCATGCGCCCGCGCACCTGGCGCCCGCCATGCCCGCGCTGCAGCACGCGCTGCATCACCTGCACCGGTGTGTATGACACTCTCCTCTCACTCCCCACTCCCCACACGCTGGCGGCCCTGGGCGGCGCGCCGCATGCGCCCGCGCACCTGGCGCCCGCCATGCCCGCGCTGCAGCACGCGCTGCATCACCTGCACCGGTGTGTATGACACTCTCCTCTCACTCCCCACTCCCCACACGCTGGCGGCCCTGGGCGGCGCGCCGCATGCGCCCGCGCACCTGGCGCCCGCCATGCCCGCGCTGCAGCACGCGCTGCATCACCTGCACCGGTGTGTATGACACTCTCCTCTCACTCCCCACACGCTGGCGGCCCTGGGCGGCGCGCCGCATGCGCCCGCGCACCTGGCGCCCGCCATGCCCGCGCTGCAGCACGCGCTGCATCACCTGCACCGGTGTGTATGACACTCTCCTCTCACTCCCCACTCCCCACACGCTGGCGGCCCTGGGCGGCGCGCCGCATGCGCCCGCGCACCTGGCGCCCGCCATGCCCGCGCTGCAGCACGCGCTGCATCACCTGCACCGGTGTGTATGACACTCTCCTCTCACTCCCCACTCCCCACACGCTGGCGGCCCTGGGCGGCGCGCCGCATGCGCCCGCGCACCTGGCGCCCGCCATGCCCGCGCTGCAGCACGCGCTGCATCACCTGCACCGGTGTGTATGACACTCTCCTCTCACTCCCCACTCCCCACACGCTGGCGGCCCTGGGCGGCGCGCCGCATGCGCCCGCGCACCTGGCGCCCGCCATGCCCGCGCTGCAGCACGCGCTGCATCACCTGCACCGGTGTGTATGACACTCTCCTCTCACTCCCCACTCCCCACACGCTGGCGGCCCTGGGCGGCGCGCCGCATGCGCCCGCGCACCTGGCGCCCGCCATGCCCGCGCTGCAGCACGCGCTGCATCACCTGCACCGGTGTGTATGACACTCTCCTCTCACTCCCCACTCCCCACACGCTGGCGGCCCTGGGCGGCGCGCCGCATGCGCCCGCGCACCTGGCGCCCGCCATGCCCGCGCTGCAGCACGCGCTGCATCACCTGCACCGGTGTGTATGACACTCTCCTCTCACTCCCCACTCCCCACACGCTGGCGGCCCTGGGCGGCGCGCCGCATGCGCCCGCGCACCTGGCGCCCGCCATGCCCGCGCTGCAGCACGCGCTGCATCACCTGCACCGGTGTGTATGACACTCTCCTCTCACTCCCCACTCCCCACACGCTGGCGGCCCTGGGCGGCGCGCCGCATGCGCCCGCGCACCTGGCGCCCGCCATGCCCGCGCTGCAGCACGCGCTGCATCACCTGCACCGGTGTGTATGACACTCTCCTCTCACTCCCCACTCCCCACACGCTGGCGGCCCTGGGCGGCGCGCCGCATGCGCCCGCGCACCTGGCGCCCGCCATGCCCGCGCTGCAGCACGCGCTGCATCACCTGCACCGGTGTGTATGACACTCTCCTCTCACTCCCCACTCCCCACACGCTGGCGGCCCTGGGCGGCGCGCCGCATGCGCCCGCGCACCTGGCGCCCGCCATGCCCGCGCTGCAGCACGCGCTGCATCACCTGCACCGGTGTGTATGACACTCTCCTCTCACTCCCCACATCCCACACGCATGCGGCCTTAAGAAGTCCAACGACCGTAAATTAAAACCAGTAAACCAATCTCGCAGTCATTTGTTGTCAGTTATTGGAGAAACGATATTTTTAAATGTATGAACATCTAACTTGTTTCAGTCAAATAAATACCTTTGACTTTGAACGCAACATGAATCCCAAACCCGCGGTCGAAACATCGCCATGCTGGAAGTTATGTAACTATTTGTGTGATAAATGATTGAGTATATTCTAATGATGAATGATAAATCATTTATAGATGCACCCCTTTTCTTTACTAGTTACAAGCCTGGTTTTTTGCCTTCTATGAAAGTGCCGCCGCCGTCACACAAAAAACTGAGCACATTTACCTAGTTCTAACAGCTATTCTCTATTACCTACTCCTAACAACGCTTTATGTTTCACAGCGACAACGCGATAGAGAACCCGCCGGACGACGGCACTGCGTTCGTGTTGCTGTGCACGGTGCTGTTCCAGGAGCGCGCGGGCAAGGCGCTCACACACAACGTCAGTCCCGTGTGGCAGGGCACTATACTGAGCTCTATTGAGAAGGCCGATGGGTGGGTGCGGTATCGTGTTGCTAGGGCGGCGTTGAGGTGAGTTTTTACTCATTTTCCTTCTACTTTTTTGAAAATTCCTTAAAGCTTGAGCAGTAGCTTTTAGCTGAATTTTAATTAACTCAAAGATATGTTCAGTTTTTAGTATTAGTACTCAAATAAGGAAGACTAAAACAATTGTGATAAATTATTCGAAAAGTAGTATTACAACAACTTTATTGGTGCTTCATCGTTGGAGCCAATACAATCATTGTCATGGCTATGGAGTTTTAAATATCTCTTTGTGCTCAATCTTGTTATTGCTGTAATTTTTAGGTACGGCCATCATAATCTGGCGGCGACCATCTTGAAGCGTTTGTCGGAGGAAGCGCCCAGTGAAGCGGCTCAGCGTTGGCTCACTGCGTTATACCGCGCCGCTGCCGCTGATTCTAAGTTGATCGAAGAGGGTAAACTTATCTTATCTTGATGGATGTGGTTACTTAGCAATTACGTTATTTTGCAGGATGTGGTTATTTAGGAAATTCAAAACGCCTGTTTTATTTGAATTGATTAAGGGTCAGTGTAGCATATCTTTTGTTAACGTTCATATGATAAAAACATACTTTGATATAAAATTAGAGGTAAAGGAACTCTTTCCTTAAAAACAATAAAATTAAAGAACACAGTCTGTACTTTCTAGCAACGTATTTTATAAAAGTAGAAACGAAACTATTGTGCTTTATTTCCTAAAGAAAAAAACTGAACTGTGAAGAAAAAAAACAAGAATATATTTTTGTCGTAGGTATCGCTGGTCTAGAAGAGGCTAGCTCAGGCTGGGAAGTGTCGAGCGGCTGGGGCGGCGCGGGCGGCGGGGGCGGCGCGGGCGCGGGCGGGTGCGGCGGGGGCTGCGCGGGGTGCGGCGCGTGCGGCCCGCTGCCGCCCGCGTGGATGCGCGCGCGGGCGCAGGCGCTCAACGCGCTGGCGCGCTCCGTGCACGCGGCGCGCACGCTCTGCACGCAGCCGCCGCCTGCTATCGCACACACTTTCTCGCAGGTACACCGCTTCAACTAATTTGTTTGTCACCAAAAATTCTGTAATTCACATCAGCAAAAAAATATTCCTCAATACTCATTTTTGTTGTATGAAAATCTTCTGTGCAAATGTTACGAACATCTTAAACTCACCTATCTCATCGCCAGAGGTCAGTGAGTAACAAATAGTGCTACTGTTAGTAATTAAAACAATTTATAGTACTTGCCGGCAGTACGATGAGTGAGATGAATTATTTATCAATATATGTACTGCTTTAAGACACAAGACCTAAATTCTTTTGTACATTTCTTGACTGAGAAAATCTATAACAAGCCGCTACCTCGTCGACAGTGGGAATGCATTTTAATCTTTTATGACGTTCGGAATAAATCCCATCTCAACTGCTCAGACTAGCACTGGCAGCAACCAGCCAACCGAAGTTATATATTTTTTAATTGCTAGCTTGTAGCGATTACAAAAGTGCATAAGTAGTCCTGCTGTAGTCGTGGCCTACCTTCAACAAACAATGCACCCCGCAGAGCTCCCGCGACCCGGCGCTGCGCGCGGGCGCCTTCGCGCTGTCGGTGCGCAAGGCGGCGCGCGCGGTGGCGGCCGCAGCGCACAAGTACGCCGCCATCGCGCGCACCGCCTTCCATGCGGATGACTCTACTCTGCGACATCTGCACATGTATCCTTTTATACAGACTATACAGCCTTAGATAGTTCCCTATTCCTT
Organism: Eugnorisma glareosa; assembly: GCA_947578425.1. Lineage (NCBI taxonomy): Eukaryota > Metazoa > Arthropoda > Insecta > Lepidoptera > Noctuidae > Eugnorisma > Eugnorisma glareosa. Next base: position 1,479,269 of record OX387971.1, on the reverse strand, counting down.
TGCAGGAGTCATTGTAAACATTATTTTGAACCAGTTTTACTATGTAACGAATTCTAAAATCCCGAAAATAAATCAGAATGTATAGGGCAGACAAGTTACAAACCATTCTAAAATAGATTGGTAAAAAAGTACCCGTAAGGCAAGCTAGGCAACGAGGTCTAATACATTACTATTATCTCGTAGAAGCTATATAAGTTTTATAAAAAAGAAAAACTTCAAATGTTATGTCAATTTTCTTTTATCTGTTTACTTTTTTTAAAGAAATGATGTCAATGAATGCACACTGGCACATATTCTTGCCACGTATTTACTCGACACACGACATTAAACATAATTAATTTATAAACTACGTTCTGATCAACTTAGCACATGAATTGCAAGATGTTAGAGCTGATTTACTGAACCCGACTGTCATAAAATTATTTCCTGAATAAACACCACCAGTTCCCAGCACACATACAGCCAACTAGCTCAGTTCCTGGACCGCATCGCCTCCATAACCCAGGAGCGTCCCGCAGAGCTGGACCACGTGGACCTGAAGCCGACCACGCTCGAGGAGATGATAGCCTTGTCAGCCAGCAACAGGCTCACCGACATATCCAGCAAGCTGTTCGATAACCCCACCACTAACCCCGGGACCACTCACAGGGTAAAAACTTACCTTCCTGAGCATGTTTCAAATGATTTCACAAAGCGTTATTTTTTGGAAGTGATATTTTCCAAAGCGTTAATCATCAATCCTGAGAATCAGACCAGACCATAAATTATATGAAAGATTAATATGTTTTAAGTTGAATTGGTCTAGGGGTCGCAATCGCGACTGCTGAGCATGAAATCTTGGGTTCGATTCCCGGTTCGGGTATATTCCCAGCTAGCAAAAAATAATCTTACAAATATCCCAAGACCATATTTTTTTCAGTCTTATAACACACTTATAGACACTTATAAGTGTAGAATTGGGCGCATTTTATAAGTATCCCCTTGCAATTCCCTTGTAAAGGTCTCGCGAAGTGTATAGTCAAACTTACAAAACTCTTGCTGATACCTTTATAATGACAAATAAACCTACAAGTCACTTAGAATGGCGCGTTGTAAGGGTAAATAACCTTAAAGTCCTCTTAATAATAACATAAAATACATTGCTGACGGCATATCGAATGCATCACCCACGTTCTTCGGTTATGAGACTGTATATCCCGCGGAAGTGTGGGGGTCGAAGCTTTTTAAACGCTAAGACTCTCCACAATCGCGAGATATGCAGTCTCAGGGAATATTTCCTAGAAGCCGACGTGGTGATGCATCGAGATGTGGTCGCGGTGGACAAGGGCCTCACCCCGCTCTCCTTGGCTAAAGAGAACTGGCGCAAACCTGTAGTGCTTGACACTAACGACCGCAGGGAGGTATGGCAGAGTAAGGAGCTTCACGGACGCTTTTTCCGGGCCCTGCACGGGCCCGATGTAGACCTGTCAGCGTCCATAGCCTGGCTACGTTCCGGGGACCTCTTCGGAGAAACCGAAGGTTTTGTCTGTGCAATTATGGATGAAGTTATGATGACGAATAACTACCGGAGATTTATTGTGAAGGACGGCACGGTTGACATATGTCGGGCATGCCACCGTCCAGGTGAATCAATCCGTCACATTATCTCTGGGTGTTCTCGTTTGGCTAACGGAGAGTACTTGCATAGATATTCATATTCATATTCATTTTATTTTGCCACAACACACAACCTTGTAGCCAGGATTATCCATCAGCAACTTGCTCTAAAATACAGACTTGTGGAATCGGAAGTGCCGTACTATAGGTATGTGCCCGACCCAGTTCTCGAAAATGGCAATATCACATTGTACTGGGATCAATCCATCATCACTGACAGGACTATTTTAGCCAATAAGCCTGATATAGTGGTGGTGGATCGATCAGAGCGGCGCGCAATGATTGTTGACATAACGGTCCCGCATGATGAGAACCTCGTGAAAGCCGAGAAAGATAAGCAAATAAAATATCTTGACTTGGCTCGCGAGGTTGTCGACATGTGGGATGTGGACTCAGCGATCATTGTGCCGATAGTCGTATCAGCCCATGGCTTAATTGCTAAGAGCCTCGATGAATACCTGAGGAGGCTCTCGTTAGGCAGCTGGATCAAGGGCTTGATTCAGAAAGTAGTACTCCTGGACACGGCTCGTATTGTTACGAGGTTTCTCTCTCTGGAGCCCTGACCACCGGTAGCTTGGACCCTGTACCCGATACCGGCGGGCAACAATTTTTTATATTTTTAAATGTTTTTTATATTGTTTTTTCTAAGGAATATTTAAAAATGTAATTAGTTTGTAAAAATATGAATAAAGGACATAAAATTCAATTTTAAGTGCAATATCGGTTGTAGTTCTCTTTATGATCTCCTAATAAGAGTGTTATTGGGCCGTGGGTTGCGAAGTACTTAAAATAAACAGTCGCAAACGTAAGTATTATATTTAAATTTATTGTACTTTCCTACAAAACGCTTCGTACTAAAACGCTGTGTGTATCTTACTCATGTATTTGTCACGCACTGTATGCGATTATTTGGTTGCGAAGTAGATTTTCTCGATTACTTTGAAATTTAAATAATAATATTTTCACGGGCCTTTTTAAAAATGTGTCTTTTAGTATATTATTGTTTTAATTATTTGTAAAATAATATCAAAATGTCGCCATTACTACCATACACGACTCATAAATGCTTTATTAGAGTAATATAAGTCCAGTGCTCTTGTGTAAGGTTTATATCGCACTCGTAAAAGTCAAATTAAACCTAAAACTACTGTCTGCAGTTCTACACGGCCATGTTTATTTATTTATTTTTAGGACATGGAGGACTTACAGCTTATAAAAACAAACAAAAAAGGGAACCATAGTCACCAGAAAGCCAATTACAAGTCCTCACGTATAGACTTATAATAAAATTAAAAAAAACATGGTGTGAGCACAAAAACAGAAAACTCACCGCTTAATCAAAGCAAGAAGAATATAGATACTTGGTTTGCAATTACACGACTAAAATAATAGAAAAAATAATAAAAACAAACAAAATAACCTACCGCTACTTGAAAAATTTGAGGCTTAAGCACCTTCTGGCCGAATTTACACTAACTGTGAATGGGTCCAAATAATATTCCTTGCACATGTCATTGAAATTTCTGCTTGCACGCACAATGTAACTGTTCTGCCTATAATTCGAAGATGTATGAGGTACACGTATGGGTGGATTAAAACGAAATGTTTTACTTGGCACATTAAAATAAAATACTTGACAATAACTCAGGATTATCAATATTGTTATTGAGGAATTGCAAGAACAAACAGTCAGCAATTTTACGTCGATCTACAAGTGGTAGCAGATGATACTTCTTACAAAGTCCAAGATAACCGGTTGACTGATGTGGAATTTTTTGATGAAAGCAAAGATATTTTATGAAACATCTTTGGATGCTTTCAATGCGGTCAATATATTTATGATAACGTGGGTTCCATATCTGAGACGCATACTCTAGCTGACCTCTTACAAAAGTGCAATACAATATTTTTAATGTTTTAGCATCTTTAAGACACTTACACCGGTATTCTTAGTCGTGGATTGAACTTAAGTCGGACTTGACACTCCTACATTTCGCCCCATTAGACATATTGACAGCTACAGTTTGTTTATACTTAGACATAAACGCCGTTTATGTCGGGTTTATTCGGGCGTTTATGTCAAATTATAAACAAACTGTAGCTGGAATGTAGGCGTGTCAAGTCCGACTTAAGTTCAATCCACAACTAAGAATACCGGTGTTAGAGAGACACATTATAAACCCAAGCAGTTTGGAAGCTTTTTTGACAATTGCATCAATGTGTGTGTCAAAAACACTAACTTACTGTCTTGATGGACGCCCAAATCACGAATAGTACTGCATCTTGGCAGGATCTGGCCCGCCAAAGTATAAGTAGTGGCTAGGACTGCACGTTTTCTAGTAAAGGTGACCACCGAACACTTGGATGGGTTGAGATCAAGTTTATTAGCCCGACAGTACTCTTCAAGTCGATACAAGTCAGTCTGAAGTGCTCGTACATCTTCGAGCGTTGAAATAGTGGCAAAGAAAACATAATAGTTTTTGCTCATAATTTTATGGTTCCTTAATAAGTAATATGATTTAATAGAAATTAAATGATAATAATTATGTACTTATTATTAAAATGGTTTACCGGATATCTCAAAAAAAAAATTAAAAAAATGGAGTCAACACAACAAAGAAAATAAATAACCCATAATAGGGAATTGTTTAAGACACTTGTAGGACTTTTTAAAGTGCTACTACTCTTTATTATGTCTTAGGTGATATAAATCACACTTTTAAAATACTTACTAGTTTTACAGAAGTCTAATTAAACATTCAGTTTAGTCACTTCTAAGGTTGAGTGTACTTATAAAATGTACTTATAAGTATTAATTAGGAATCAAAGACTTGTAAAAGGCGCTTATAATGTCACTGCTCTTATTAATATTATATAATGTTTTCTTATATTGGTCTATAAGAATAGGAATGCCTATAGGAATGCTCTTAAAACTTAAATAGACTTTTAAAATACCACTATTAGAGTTCCTACTTTAATCAAAACACATATACACCTTCTATGAAACCATCGCTCTTAAAGCTTTTGTTTATCATGGTATTTTGCTAGCTGGGATTGTTACTGAGTTTTTCCGAAAGGAATTTCTAAATAGCAGCCTTGTAGTCTGGATTTGTGCCCAGTTGATGACAACAGGCTCGCCTTTTATTACATGGGACTTCAACATAACTGGCGAAATGGGTGTACTATTAGGTACACCTCTGCCTAACCCTTCGGGGATTACAGGCGTGATATTATGTTTTATAAGTTGCTTTACGCAATCATATCTACGTAACCGTTTAGGCTGGTAAAGGAATCTCTTTTACTGCAGGTAACCCAACAACTAATTTGTAGTTAGAGATCTCTTTTGCAAGTCATCCACTTTGACCACTATATCTATCCCCTGTAGCACATGGAAGCCATCCTAGCCGCGGTGCGCGCGTGCGCAGACGGCGCTCCGTGGCCGCGCGGCGTGTGCGCAGGCCGCTCGGGCGGCGCGCTGTGCCGCGTGTCGCTGTCGCCCGCCTGGCGCGTGGCGGCCGCGGCCGGCGCGCCGCCCGACCACGCGGCCACGCTGCCGCTGTCGCACCGACTGGCCTTGAAGCTCGAGGGCGTCGTGTTACCGCCCTTGCCCCTCAGGTGAGCAACATCAAGATGAAGTGAATTATCACTACGGCTACGATACTTTGGAAATCAAACCAAACATACCCGTACTTTACCACTTCCTATTATTTTCATGTTGAAAAAAGAAAATTATCTGACAAAGTCTAATGCCGTTTATAATGCTGTGAACATTGATAATAGTGTTTAATGTTTTACTCAACAGCAAGCGCCAACGTGTGCGTCAAGTAAAGGGCGTACAGATCACAGTTACAGCCACGCCACACCCGCGCACTAATGAAAAGGTAAGCATCTATTTATTAACTTTGATTATCAAAATATCAGTTTTGAAACTCTTGCATTGAGGTCTATTTGTAAAATATTGACTAAAACCCGGCCCAAAGAAATTTACCACTTAGACAAGCCAAAAGAGACATTCAGTACCATTTTGGGGTTCTGTAACCAAATAGCAATAATGGAACGCCTAAAATTTTGGCAAGTCCGTTTGTCCGAACATCACACAGCCATTTTAAGTTAAAACTGCATAATAGAAAAATCTCCAAATATCAAGTGAACATCATAGCCCAAGCAGCACACAGCTGTATAGTCACTGGATAACAGATCTTTTGAAAACTCGAGGCTGTTATGCTGTTTGTGCAAGGGTTTATATCCGGCTTAACCGCTCTTATAATTCTAAATTTGGCCCCAAATTAACAAGCCTTAAGCAATACAGTAGCTTGTTAATAGCTGTCCAGAGCATTTAAGAGCTGTACATGGGCTGTACAATGGCTTAGACAGCTGTCAATAGTCTACTTTAATTCTCTTAGACAGCCAAAATATGGTTCATGGCTTAGTAACAGCTATTGTTAATTCTACAAAGAAAAAGCAACAAAAAGCTATCTGTGCAGTGCAAGTGTTACGTCAATAGATGGTCTAACTATAATCTGTGGACAAATACAATAATTTCTAATTTAAAGTAAGTTATTTTTCACGTTTGTTTTATATCTGTATTGGTAAATTGTACTGTGGGTGCGAACTTACTGTTAATACAATAGGTGATAATATCAAATATTACACGCGCCTTCGAAATAAAGACCTCAAAAGTCACTCTTTGGGATTATATGAACTTGAAGGGTTGTATTGATGATTTGAATGATTATAATTCTGTAACCCCATACGTGTTACTGGCGCGATTCATACTTTCATCAACATACAACCTGACACTGACCTGCAAACTGCAATAAACTTAAGAAAATTTAAATTTCGCGGGTTACCCTTGCGCATCCACCTTAAGTAGTTTTTTTTTTGGGAATCCGTATGCGTGGCCTACCCTCCGTGGGGAACCACTGCACGCCACTGTGACGCGGCGGGCCCTTATAGTCAAACCTTGATAAAATCTTTGTCAAAATGGTATATCAGAAAGGTAACACATTTGACTAAAATCGTATTTTTCTCCCCACAGACGGTAGAACTAACAAACATCCCGCCAGTTCTCACAGCGGTACAGACAGTGACACCAGTGCGCGACTTCTTCTCAGCGCAACAATTAGTCTCTGTGAGCGCGCCGGGCCTTTACACAGTGGCCGTGGAAGCTGCCTTCGTGGACCATGCCGCCCAGCTGTGGAACACTGGCCCGAGGACGGCTATTGTTATAAAGGTAAGAGAGAGATAAAATCATTAAAGAAAATATGGAAGGGTGTTTTTTTTCATTTATCGACTCGCAATCAGCTTGAGCCGATCAGACAGAGACATATAGATAGAAGTGATAGTGATGTATAAGACAGTCTCTTTCTTTGTAGACCTACTGCGAGTTTTAACCACTGTCAAAACCTACTCGATCGCGTTAAAGTAAACTTCAATTTGTTTGGAATTCTTGTGTTTCCCATATTGGTCACCAGACGGCGCGTGGTAGTACAAATGGAACATAACCGAAATATTTGGAAAGAGAAGAAATTTTCTAGGTCAAATTGCGATCTTTGCTTCAAAATTTCTTGACAATGCGAGACTTTAAGACACCATATCCATCGAAACAGTATTTATTTTTAGTTTCCTCCGCCCGTATATTTACAAAACCACGATAAGATGGAACTTTGCCAGCTTCCATAGAAAAAATCCATCCTTTAGGATTAGGATGACGCATTCTAATTTAGAACGCAGTAATGTTCCTGTTAGTTAATATCTGTTTTGAATCGTATCATGCGATGACTAGGTACGTAATACAATCCTGAAGGTCAGTTTAGCAGGCAATGACATAAACATCGAGGCGCATTATTTTTTAGAATACCTAAAGGTACAGTGAGTAAAGTGTTAGTATTATTGATAGTGTACTGTCCCACTATTGGGCGAAGGCCTCCCGCCATTATGTTTTCACTCTCCACATCATGCTTTCTATGATTGCTAGATAGCAGGGAGGCAGTGTTAGGTTAAGTTTACTAACATAGGTAGTTACTAACATATTGAGTCCTGTTACTTGTTAATTAAACATAAATAAAATATTACCAATTATCCATTGATTTCTTTGTTCCAGGCTCACGAAGACCCGAGCGCCAAAGGGAGCGTCCAAGCGACGCGCGGTAGATTCTAAGTTAATATCTTTTTTATTAAGTTTAATAGTGTTTAAGGAAATGTATGTTAGGGCTAGCGATAGCCAGTTGATTTCGATTCGATTAGTTAAAAAACTTATTTTTGCAAACAAAGTATCAAATCATACCTCAGGTAACGCGACCAGACGACGCGACGTCATTTTTTTTCTTTTTAAGTCTCTTGTTTAGATAACTATCGATCGTCCCTGTTGTCCCCAAAATCCGCCCCTAAGGAGGAATCCCCACTTACGAGACTCGCAAATTTATTTTGACCTTGTGTATATTTTTTCTAATTAATCCTTTGACTACAGAAATCTCTAGATTTGTTTTGTGGAGCTATGATTATTTTACTTTAAATAGTTTTTCATAAATAAAGTAAAGAAAACAATACTATCATTTTATTTTAAGACCGTAAACATCTTGCGATAAGAAACAAAAGAAATTAGGGCAATAACCGTTACAAAACTTGACAAAAGAGCGGGAAAAACATAATCTATGAAACATGAAACACCTAACAGTCATACTGTCCTGTTTGATATCAAAGTGCCAGTTGGGCGCTGAAATATATGTGTCATCCCATATTCATTTCATGTTTCATAGATTACCTTTTTCTCCTGTTCTGTCGTGTCATAGATAGCCTCCTCGTATACACCCGGAATATGAAACAATCGCAAGTGAAGTGATGCGATTGGCCCATAATAATACATTCAACCAATCACGGCAATTGATCCTCGTTTTACAATTTGTGAGCTGATCTTTGTGTAGATGATTTTCATTTCAAAACCTGGGCGTAAATAAAGTCAGAATAAAAATAGACTTTCTACACAAACACGCAGTATTTGAAGTAAATGTCCTACATGTCTATCAACTGATAACATTTCATTGTGCCGCCTCGACGAAGCAGTGAAATGACCAAATAAATATCGATAACAATTATCTAGCCACGATAAGTTTTCATACTTATCGCACAGTACTTGAGCTACAGACGAAGGAAAATGATCGTCCACTTGCTTATTCTTGCTCTAGTTCTACAAATAAACTGTTCATCGATATGTGATAGTGATGTTTGTTTGTGCAAAAGATACCAAAGTGAACAAAACGAAGAGTTTGAAGGTGAACAAATCGTGTGTGCGCACAAAGACTGGGATATCCTGAGAAGCAATTACACGCTTCCCGATATAGTGCACTCATTGGATTTATCATTTATTAACATATCTGTAGTACATTCGTCATCTTTACTAAAATCCAACACTCTAATAGAACTAATTCTAAACAATAATGTTATAACAAAAATTGATGTCGACAGTTTTCAGTTACCAGAACTAAAGAGACTTGATTTAAGTAATAACCAACTGGATTTTATAGACAAAGACACTTTTAGAAGTGTGAAGAAATTAGAATATTTGAATCTGTCGAACAATAGATTCACCTCGTTCACGAAGTTAACGTTCCATCATTTGAGCAGTCTGAACGAAATCATTTTAAACAATAACGACTTGGGACCTGCTTTGAGAAACTCAAATTTATTCAATAGAAGTGGTTTCGGACTTACAGAGAAGATCAGAAAGGTTTGCATAAGTGGAATCAATCTTAAGACAGTTCCAGACAATTTCTTTGTCGACGCTTATGATTTGCGAAAACTAGATATATCAAACAACAGTCTTACTGAAATGTTTGAAATACCATACACAATAGAATACCTGGATCTTTCAGACAATCCTATAACAGTCATATTTAGCGAAGATTTGACTGACCTAATAGCATTGAAAGTATTAAAACTGAACAACTTACAAATCAAAACAATTCCTGAAGCCGCTTTTAAGTATTTACCAGCTTTAAAGACTTTGGAACTAGAAAGGAACAGAAATCTAACTTCGTTTAGTAAGCTAGCGTTTGGGCAAGAAGTTCTGGCTGATCCGGATAACTTTGGATTAGAAAGACTGTCTCTAAAAGGATCAAGGTTGACAAAATTAGACGAAGCGTTGGAGACGCCGTTTGGGGTGTTGATCGAGTTGGATTTACAAGGGAACCCTTGGACTTGCGACTGTGAGATCGTGTGGATTAAGCAGCTCCAGATATCTGAAGAGTATTATGATCACTTGAGGTGAGTTTTTTCGTTAAAACTAACACGAGTCGTAATATAAACAAGGTCGTTACAATGATCTAGGAACAATCTCAGCTATAATTATGCATCTAAGTGCCCGTAAAAGAGATAATAAAAAACACACTAAGACCCGTAATGAACATCACAAGAGATTGAACTCGGAAAGTTGGCAACGTCGCAAATAGATGTCAAGTATAAATATTTGGGAAAACTGTTTTGATGCATTTGTAACTAAATGCATTTTTTATGCATTTAGTCATACTTAATAATCAAAACAGCAAGTAAATATGACAGCTATTTGCATCGTTGCCACCCTTCAGAATAACCTATTCTGCATTTTGAACATTAACACCTACAGAAATGCAAATGATAATGTTCTAGCTGAGAACGCTAACAGCTCATACAGCGATCAACCTAGGTAATAGAAATCAAACAAAAGAATAAAAATAGCTCAGCATTCAGTCAAGTAGTCATTTCATCTCGTAAGTATGTGCCTGACCTTGTTCGGGTCGCACAATGCATCTAACGATAGATTAAACTGTTTGCCGGCTCTTAGTCACGGCCGCATGTTGACTGACCTTATCAGATGAAAATAACTTTCAGTGGAGCAAAATGCGATCAATATTTATGTACTGAAATCAGGTGGTTTTGTGTTTGCAAACAACACGTGGTCGGGGTGAGTAACCTTCTTTAGAGGGGCAGGGTAATTATCTGGCTTAGCGCTGAGTCTCAGCAGATCGCAGACATCAATCTGAGGGTTTTCCCGACAAATGTCATATGAACTGACGACAAATATAATCGTTAAAACCGTGGAGCTCTTACGAGCAGAGGGCCGATTGTAAGCAATCGCTTAGTGGGTTAAAGATAATTTACGGATTTATATAGCAGCTGACTGTTACGCCTGCAGAAATGCTCCCAGCGCGCCACCAACTGCCATGACCCATCTGGAAACCGACTATGAAGCCAGGTGGGCCGCTGCAGGTATAACTTAGTCCGATGTGGGTACTTCGATACCTAAAATAAAATGTGAGACTGCAGAACCTCATCGCAGACCATGACCCACCGCCTGTCCAGCTCCTTGTGCAACTCCACCAGCACCGTGATTGACCTGTCCGAGGCCACACTAGCGCTATTGGGGTGACTAGGTCGCAAAAAAAATAACATTAAAGGAATCATCGACACGACGAGGAAGAAAAACACCAATGGTTATGGTTCTTCTGGTTCCTTTTCACTAATAATAATTGTTCACAAAAGCCTAAAACAGATTTGAAAACAATAAGGTCAATCAACATCATTCTCTAATCCACTAAGATACGTAATGATTAATTGCAAAATTTAAGTGTCGAGCATGATGATTGGCTTTAAACACATTAACATGTACATTTCTTCGTGAAGTTTTTTTGTATTTTGAGTCAAACCCTTCCTGCAAGAGCTAAAACTTTAGGCGAAGGGTGTTTTGGGATATATGCCAATTTATCAGCCTAATTGGACTAAATGAATTTTGATTTGGTACCTACTACCTACATTTTACTGAACTAGTTTAGTTAGTTCTCAGAAAAAATATATTCCTACTTACAACCTCATTTATTTTACAGATGCGCAACCCCACCCAACTTATTCAACGCACGCATATTCGACCTGAAGCCCAAATACTTCTCGTGCAACTTGGAACAGCAACATCACATCGGCATCACTGTAGCGGTCGTCACTCTTTGCGCTATGCTGGCCTTCGTTGCAATGTGGATGTTCATCTGCTTACCCCAGCGGCAATCTAGATGTAACTTTATACAGAACATGTATACGCCAAGCACTGCGTATACTATACTTCCAATGGCTGCCAGTTTCCCTAACGACCGTTTAAGATAAGATATTTGAAAGAGGTATTGAAATAAGATATTTTATGGTTCCTGAAAGGGCTTGAGAGGTCTTTGCCCAGCTGTGGAACAGTGTAGGCTAAACAAGGGTAAAAAAAGGTTTAGTTTACAAGACCTTTGACTATATTAATTTGAAAACTTAAGATGGTGCTAATCGAAAATCAGTGTCTGTTACTATGTTAGAAAAAATGAATGTATTGTTATTTTAAGTGTTAATAAAAATAAATGAATTTGTTATTTTGGTATTTGTCTATCTGTCCTATTATAGCCTTGAAAATAACAAACATTTTCGAGAATAGGGTCCCTGGGTTTGAGCCCCGGATCAGGTTAGAGCGTACTGAGACAAGTACGAAATCGGAGCGGGGCTTACAGGACTCCTCCAAGGTAGACAGATGACCTGGTGAAGGATGTGGAAATACGCTCGACATGATAACGTTTGGGGGAGGCCTATATCCAGTAGCGGATGTCTGCCAGCTAATATGATGATGACTTGATGAGATATGAATGCTCATGGCACTAAGTCCGCCTCTAAATATTTTTGTTTTTTCATTAAGTATTACATAAAATTCCTTTTCAATGAATGAGTCAAAACATGATCACATCCACCCTTTGTGTTTCAATACTCCAGAACAATGTACTGATTATTGGTAGGTATAGTCGGTGACAAATCCGATGACGCAGTTATCAGTACGAAGAAATCTATTAAATCCGGCAAAACACCTGCTGCGAAGAATTGTGCGAAGCCATTTAATATCACAAGTAGACAGTTTTTACGGTTCATATCTATATCTACTAAGAGTCAACTCAGAGTTCCAGTATCTACTTTTCTGCTCTACATCATCAGACCCTAATCATTAACTGGCATGGATAGAGTTGGTAGAACAACATCCCAGGGTGTCTTATTAGCGAGAGAGGAAAATTTCATATTTTAGACCTAAGCCTAGACGTCAAATTTTGCAGCGACCCCAGGTAAAATGGAACAAAGCCAGGAAGATTTTACATTACATGCTTTGTTGACGAACATGTTGCAAGTGGGGACGCAGCTTTAGGATTCAACTAACAAATGTATTGAGGCTCGTAAAATAATAAAACCAATAATACAAAATTCACTTTATATTATTTAAAAATACAAAAGTGTACAAATTGTTTTACAACGATTATGATATTGTGCATATAATTACATCTATACGCAAATACTTTGTGCATTGTAATGAGTCTCTCCGTCGAAAGTATAACAAATATAATATTAAATTAGACTTTTTTTGGAATATAATTTAAATCAATTCTTTTGTAAATACTGACGGCCAAATTTCATACCTCGAATATCGCTCTTACGAACAAGAGGACCGGCCTCCGGACCCAGCATTCTAAGCGACAATGTACTGTCACCAAAGGAGATAAGTAACCAGGGTCGTCGGATATAGTTGAAGTTTAATAAGTTAAGTCCTTTGGTGACCGTACTTAAGTAGCTGTCAGTGTCCGCAGCCAGCCCGCAAATCCATACCAGTTTGTCTGAACTGGGGGATAAAAAGTGGCGTCACTATTCAAGGTGGAAAACGGCTACCACGTATTCAGTACATCATTCTGAACCTAGAATTTTTTCGTCGTTTGGAACAGCTGTTTTTTTTTAAATTACCGATGTTAAATTTATATTTGGGGAGTTTCAGAATGATCTACCTACTGAATACGTGGTAACCCTTTTCCCCTTGTGTTATAAATAACTACAGCTTCTTTTTAAATTCAAACTGACCATCAGCTGCCCACAAATATTTATTCAGTTCTCTTTTAATTTTCAAATCAACCCAAAAAAACATAAATCTTTTAAAAATGTCCTATTACACTAGAATATTTACTGGAATAACTTCAAATTTTTCAGTACTTAATACTAAGCAGGCACAAGCATTTTACAAAAGGCTGCTATTTGAGCATTGGAGTCCGCAACAAGAGTTGCATAGCCATTGGAGGCCTAATCTCAAAGTTGGGAGTTAGGGTCAAAATAGAGAAGTTATATGGCATTAAATGTTTCTTGGAGCCAGTTCGGCTCACTAATCGGAAAATCTTACGCCCATTTTTTTATAAATAACAGTAGGCAATTTTATGAATGCCTTATAAAAGCGCTGTTGTTTTTCAGTGCTCTGCTAAGTGCCGAGAGTTTTAATTGCACGGATCCATTATCATTTTGGCATTTAGCTTAGTGTTAGCGAAAATGGGCAATAATTTATTTTACGTTCTTTTAGCCAATTTGACAAGTTATTTTATAAGGCTTCCATGATAAGTATCTTTCCCTTGTAAATTCTTGACTTAAAAAAATGCAAATATGTAAATGATTTTGTATCGACAGATATTCTTTTCAGAATTTAAAATTACTGTGTAAAAATGTTACTCACTCCCGTCTTTCAAGGTAGCTCAAGATTTATTGTTTACAAAAATACGACTTTAGAAACTTTGTAGAAATATTGGCAAGACTTCCTAACATTACTTTAAAATACTTTCAAGCCAATATAGCCTTTAAAGAGGTTTATATTTGAGACTTTCAGCAGTAATTTTCCTCCTAGCACATTCAAAGCTGCCAAACGATTGTAAACCCTAAGATATGATACAATTAGCTACAAATTCCAAGCGCTCTTTGGTCATTTCAGCGACACCCATACATAAACACATTCATAATTGTCCTAAGCACAACCACATTACCTCATTCACTTGCAATACCTATGTAAAGAGTTCAAAAATTTCATTAATACCAGTCTTACAACTGCCTTATAAATAGCTGATATATTTTGAAATGCTTATAAAAAACAGAATAGAATGTTTATCGTCATTTGTCAACGATAACAATAATGTCTATATAAATAAAAATAAACGTAAATCCTGTTGATAAATACATGGTATATCTGTATCAAGAACATTTACTTTTATAAAAATAGTAAACAATTCAAAATACATCGCCTAATATTTAAACCTACAATGAAATAGCTGCCTTAATACTTATGTAATTACACAATAAATATAATATAATCCTATGATATGGTATAATTAGATTTCATATAAGAATATACAATACATATTCGAGATTCATTCACCTTCACTGAGCTAGAGGTGAATTTACACGATGAGTTCTTGTGTATTTTTAACACCGATTTCAGTACAATCTCAGCATGTTGCTAAAACAAATATAAAAATAGTAAAATGTTCATTTTACGCGATTTTTTATTTGTATTTCCATTCCAATGGCGATAAAAAATAAATATTAATGTCATGTCCTAACCCAATACTTAGAGGGTACCTTCCGGTTTCGCGAACAAATAAATGACATAAATGAACGCGACAAAAGTGTATTCGCACGACCGACCGCTTCGACGACACCTACATTTCACCAGTTGTGTTTGAATTTCAAGACGTGTTCCAAAAAATACGCATCATGTAAATCCATCTCAATCCGCACGCAAATTACGCGCTTGAACGTGGAGTTGCGGACACCAGCCCGCTATACAATACAATCCATCATCATTCATAATTTAATGTATGCCTTACTACAAAATTGTGCTTAATACATTTGTTATTAATATATGACACAATGTACAAATTATAACTAACACCTAGATATAAAACATTAAATGCAGTCTAGTCTTTTCTAATTTAACAAAAATGGCGACAAAATGTCTTGATACTTAAAATAATTGAGATTCACGTAAATTGAGATTCCATTGTTTTAATTTAAGTAATTGTTTAAATTCTCGATTGTTGAATTTCAGTTCAAGTTAAGCTAAAATTAATTAATTAATTAGTTGGGCTAAAATTGCTATGCTATTGGTAGATCATTGCTCAAAGAGCAATCAGATTATTCACAATCTTAATAGGTTTTTTTTCAACCATATAAATCCTAAGAAATCTTCAGTTTTAGCAGAGCATACACTTCGTAAGCTAGTGCTGGGCACATTTCATTATTTTCATAAGAATTTCATAACAAAATTTTCTATCAAACATTAAATCTATAGTAAAATAATGTGACATTAAGAAAGTATTTATAATATACAACATTTTCACGATCAATGTACTCTTATGAGAACCATTTCACTGTTTTTTTCTTGCTAAGATAAATATTTTGCAAACAAAAGCATGTCATGCACAGCATAACTCGATAGCTTTTATTGATATTTTGAAATTACAGTCAACACTCACAGATTTAAGTATTATTTTGCAAAAGCAAAATCTCAGACCATTTTGATCGCAAAATGAGTAACATTTTAGTCTCGTAAGAATAGACAATGAACAGAAGCTTAACTTTGCACCAAATTGAACACAAGCGTTGACAAACATTCATAGATTATTTAGCTAAATGCTCTATTTACATCATTATTTTCTAACCGACAAGAGCTTCTATTAGAATATCGATGTTTTCACTAACACTAAGCAACACATAAGTAAATGACTAAATAGAGGCAAGCTATGGGATTATGGACCTTCGGGGCTAAGTAGGGCGGTGAAAATCCAACAGCGCGCTCTCATTTAGACATTTATATAAGTGTGCGACGACTGTTTGTAAAAACGATTATAGATGTAACGAGTTGGTGGTCAATCGTCATAATTTAAACCATAGACCAATATTCATAAAGTCACATGTAACACACTCGCAATTTGCAACAACTATACAAGAAAAACATTTAACATCAAGCTAAACTCAAAATTACCGCAATACCGACCTATCAAAAAACCGCGAAAATCTTCTGTTCATTACCTAACCTAAAAGAACTCCGTATGTCATACGAGTCTAAAGTCATCCCTGCTACAATACTCCTCCTGTCAAACTGACGTTTCAGAGTTCAGCCGTAAAATGAACCTGTTACTCTTGGGGTCAACAACCTCTTCTGTCAAAGAAAACTTGGGTAGTTGCTTTATAGTACAAATAAGGGAGATATCACCTTGTCTCAGTTGAAATTCCACGTTATCAGCTAGTGGTCTTGCTAGTAACTCGTCGGAGATCAAAGACCATCTCTGTATGGGTCTGGTTTCCTGGTCTGCGGAGAGTACGGGACCCTCGACGAGGAATGGTTCGAGGAAGGCGCGGGGTGATGCGTCTTGTGAAAGGCAGCGAGCTAAGTGGGCGAGGACCTGAAATGAAGAGTTAGTTATGTTAGCTATTTGTTTAGATTGCAATGTAAACTTTATAGTAATAACGATAAAGCTTATGATGAACATTCGTGACATTTGTGAATATGTGTATCGAATGACAGTGATTTCGTGAAATAATGCAGGATAAAGGCCTTTCATCTCTAGAAGGTCAAAGTAAATTAGTTAGCGAAATTGCAATCAAGATGTGTGCCGTGAATGGCACTGTCGATTCCATAATTATTGTTAAGTTTAAGCTTCATTGTATTTCAATTAATTGTAGGTATTTAATTGTTGTTCTAAAATAAGGTCTGGTTCGAGGAGGCACGGGAATAGAGCACATGGAAGGAATTGGGGGAGGCCTTTGCCTAGCAAGGGGACAGTTCACAAATAAAATAAAATATGAAAATCTCAAAAAAAAAAAACATCAAAGTATTATGTTTTATCTTCTTTAGCTATCGTAACATCTAAAACGTCTTTCACAGTTTCGCTAGCCAATTTAATTTGACCCTGTATAAAACTTCCTCCTTGCTTCCTCTCTGTTAAGTGAAACTTTCAATACGAATAGGAGCTAGCACACTACCGAGTCAGCGGAGTGTCGCGGCTGCTGCCTGGTCGCGCGCAGGTACTTCTGCAGCGCGCGGGCAAGCGATGGGAACACCGCTTGTGCTGCCTCGCGCGGACCTAAAGCTCCACCTGTGAACAAGGAAAAGGTGATGTTTAGGCAACACGACTTAATAAACAGGTGTAATATAACTGCTAAAAGTAACAAGTAGTCTGAGAACCGAAATTGCCAAGAGGAGGTATCATTTTATTTAGTATATATTGTGGGGCTCATATAGGCACTCACTTCATGTAAAATAATGGTCTTCAGCAGCATCCAATTAGGCTGGAAGCGAACCCCAACATAGTTGAAAAAAACAAGGCAGATGATGGTAACTCAAATGTGCGGAAGCGTCCTCGGCGTCGTTGAGCAGGTGTCTTGCGCCTGTGTTACTCACCGTTAGTAGACACCCGGACGCGCCGCACATGCGCAAAGGCGTCCTCGGCGGCGCTGAGCAGGCGCGCGCGTCTCTTGCGCACGCGCCGCTCGCGCTCCGCCTCCTCGTAGTAGCGCTCGTTGTGCGCGGAGCCCGAGTCGCGGCGACGGGTGCTGCCGCCGCCGCATGAGCCTGTTGTTGATCTGGAAAGAATTAACAAATATTTGGATATTACCCATAGAAGAAAGGGTTCCATTAAAGACATTTATTTCAATTCCACTGCTGCGAAACGATGAGGTTTAATAAGATGGGAATTTTCAAAGCTTTTAAGTAGCCTTGGCTGGAGCCTTAATTAAAATGAAGTCGGAAGTCGAATCCATGGCAGAAGCATTACGATAATTATCGACCAACGGACATTCGGCAATCCGTTCCACTCTTTAAAATTCGATTCGACGCAGTTCTTTTTATTAGGCATAGCTATGGCTAATTCATTACGCCATGGCGGAATACCAATTAATATTGACTTCCTAACTGTTTTTATTTAGTTAAAAACGGTCTCTGTGACCTCTGCAGTTCAAAGACAATCACAAAAAAACAATGAAACTCTTGTCTGTATCTCTCGAAATAATTAATAGTCTTTAATAACCCAGCATACTCGAAAAATTCAATGATGTTACACTAGATACGGGAGAACAAGGTGTTATGACGCAACTTAGGAGGGAGAGACGGATGACCAGCATTTTACTATAATAGGCTAAGTTGGTTGCGTGACAAACTTGAGATACCTAACTAAAAAGTTGTGTTTGATTTAGTTCTAACTGAGGACCCATGATCATCATTATTATCCACAGCCTGAATTCACCCAAGGCTGGATATAGGTCTCTCTTTTCTTATACGAATCTCCACGTTCCTGTGCCAGCCTCATCCGGGTTTTTCCCCCAATGGCAACTATATGGTGTGACCATCACGCCGCCAGACGACCCACGTTTCTTTTCCCCCTTCTTGGACGCCATTTGTTGACAGCCTTAGTCCACCTGTCATCACTGCGCCTTGCTAGGTGTCCAGCCCAACTCTAATTGAGGACCTATGGTTCCTCATTAAACCTGTGCTAATGGATTCAATTAATTTAATATATTTATTGTTTATTTACTCACCTAGCTTGTCCTGGCTGTACATTAGTAGAGCCATCCACTTCATAGAACTTTATACTAGACTGTGCTTTCCTCTGTGATTTAGATATTGGTATCTTCTCCAAATACGGATTGTAAATCGGAAACTCTGTGTAATACTTCTGTAGACACCACACTGCGGCTCTTTGTATGCTTAGCTGCCCGATAGCATAAGACCTGCTTTCTCCATCAGGACTTCTTACAATCTTTACATAATACACCGGCTCTAAATGCCTGATTTCCATTAAAATAACAGCTATATAGTGTATAAACAGTAATGTATCCGCAAAGCTGGATACATACGAAACTAAGGCATTGTAATCCATGGCTTCCTCACCTACTGCAAGGGCTTTCGTTGCCTCAGTTATCTGCACAATGTAGAATAACCAGTATGAAAATATACAGACAGCTAGAATGACCAGTGTCATAGCTCTGAACACGAATATCCTTGGCAGAATTGCATTTCTTGGCCTAAGAAATACTGCCCAAACTCCTATGGCAAGTAATACCAGCTTGAAGGCTAAAGAAAGGAGTATTCCTTTACATTCAGCTGTGCATGAAAGTAGCTGTATCCTCTGACTTGGCTGTATTGCAATGTTATCTGACAATCCTGGGAAGAACCCAATCTTTGGCAGGACAACCATTGCTAAAGGACTGACAAACGAAACAAAAGACAGTCCAAGAGCTATTGTAGTCCCAAAATATCTTGTGCAGACAAAACCTATGCCATTATCTGACTCCACAGGCCAGTTGCTCACATCCTCCATGGATTGTGAGCCTTCAGAAGTGTTTCCTGTGACTGCAGTTGTGTTTTCTCCCCAGTTCTCATCCTGTGGCAAGATTTGGACCTCTATGACTTCCTGGCCATCTCGACCCATCTCAGGGTTGATATTTACACTGGTTTGGAATGGCGCCATAGTGTTTTCTGAAGATTCTTTCCTCTGTGATTTGGTGCTTCTGAAAATAATGCAAAACAGTGAAAAACTGTTTATTTCTAAACCTATTATGCCTCACTGTACCATTGATTAGGGGTGTAAAATATTTCTTGCTGTAGCAGGTGTTGGTCAAATAGTAGGTCAAAGTTTTGTTTGACAAAAATAACATTCAGACATAGTTATTACAGTATTTTTGAAGGATAGTAGACAAAGCTAAGTAAGAGTTACTTCCTCATTATAATTCCCTTTATTTAGGTTTGCATTACACATTGAACATACAATATTCTATTAGAGCTACCTTCTCAACTCATATCAGATTACAAGCAGAACATGGTTTTATACATATTTATTTATCTACATATCACAGATCCTATCTGAGAGAGATGTTGCATACAAAAACATCCTGTTTCTTGACCAAACAATCATGTAACAGTACATAACAACATTTACATACACCTGCCATGCATACTTTATGTTTTACAATAATCCCTAAACAATTTGAGAATATTAATGAGGTTGTACTTGGGTCTTTAAACTTTTTGGTTAACTAGCATAGCTGGAGGGCCCTGCCTAGCAATAGAACTATAAGCTGACAATATAGTAACAGTAATTTGGTTGAAAACTTGTAATTATTCGATTGTATCAGGCTGTAATTATCTTGGGGAATTTCCCATAGGAATTCGGAATTCCTCTGTTTCATAGGGTGAACATTGAACTGTGAAGGGTTTTATTATCAAAGAATCTAAAGCGTTAAGAATCTTGCCCGGAGGCCTATCATACCGGGTGCTGCGATGCGTGTGCTGCCGGTGCCTCGAGCTTCTTCGCGACCGGCCGCTCAGCTCAGACCTCACAGACTCCGTTTCCATTGTACAGCGGCCACTTCCTGAGCCTACCCATCAGCATTGCACCAGAAACACCTGCACCAACACACAATCATGAAACCACCAAAATTACAAGCAATTAAAATGCTTCACGGGGTATGAACACGATGTTGTACAAATTCTCACACAGAAAACGTTTCACTACATCAGTTTAATATTATGGCAAACTTAGTACTATCAGTTTCAAATAAGTTTTCATTGAAAATACCTTTGCATTATCGAAATAAACGCGAAAATTCTAATTGGAGCGTCTTTCACGAATGTCGATCAAACGGATTCATTCATTTTGTACAAACCAAACATGTTGATGCTGCTTTGTACAGTTATCAAATATCGGAAGTCTTTGTCTCTCTTGTAAATCTTTGTTTCTATTCCTCCTCTTCGTTCAACTAGGCGGGGTGTTCTTAATTTTGTAGTATAGCTTTTTATTATTTCTTTCGCTTTCGTTCAGAAACTCATCAAATTATAAACACAGTTTCTAAATGATTGATTTTGTATTCTTATATTTTTCTTCGTTAAATAAACCAGCTGATGCTTTGCACAATATTATTTTGTAGCTAGTAATTATCAAACAGTACTAAAACTATAAGAATGTGCTTCAGTTGTGTGTTGTGTTGTATTAAATTGGCGCTGATTTTAAAAATATAGAGCAAGTGATTACGCGAAAAGATAATGATAAGATAACACACCCATTCCATATAGATAACTGACTAACTACACGTACTTTTACCATGAAGTGATTGTTTTTGTGAAGAAATCATGGAGGTCCAGCAATTTCCGACCGCGAATCGATTGGAGAGAGGTGAAAGCAGGGTGGACGACCTGCATTTGGACAGGGTAGTAGCCTCACAGCCTGAGATTGGACCTACGCCACCCGACGGTGGGTATGGATGGCTGATTGTTGCGTCCGCAGTGATATATCACATCACTGTCCCAGCGTTGCTGTCGATGTACGGGCTGATCATCCTGAAGGCGATTCGGGAGGAAGGCCATGAGGGGGACGATGTGATGAAGATATGGGACGTGGATATAGCGCTGGTGCCAGTGATAGCCGTGGTGATAAGACTTTTACTGGAGTCATGGTGTAGAGCCATGGTGAAGATCTTCCACATGCCGAGATTCATGGCGTTGTCTGGACTCTGTCTGACGGTGGCCGGAGTCTTGCTGTCAAGTTACTCGACGGAGGCGACAAGTAACGATCACATCGTAAACATATTCTCCGGTATACTTACAGGTAATTACTCTCGCTTCATTCTCAAGTCTCAAGGTCGCTGCCGTTGAATAGAATCAATAGAATAATAAAAACGTCTTTAAATAGTTTAGTGCATACTTAATAGACAGAACGTGGTAATGAATAGTAAACCAAGTACTTACTTGAAGTATTGTACCTAACTGTTCTCGGAAATATTGAATGAATCGATCGTATCGTCCTAGATTGCGGTAAACTAAGATAAAGTAATAGAAATTGTCAAGAGACCGTACCTGCTAATCCTAAACCATGAACAATCTAAATTAGTCATCCCTTTTTAGAGAAAACTTCTGTGAGTACTCACAGAAGTTTTCTCTTCGTACGTGTACGTGTTAAAATACGACATTCAGATGCACCATTTTATATGTACATATAAAATGGTGCATCTGAATGTCGTATTTTATTTCCCACATGCAAAACGGCTAAATCCGATTTGATACAAATTTCGCATACTTCAGAGGAGGCACTCCCTAAGATAATACATAAGCCCGAATGCTTTTTACACATATACCTAGGTGTACCTTATGTACCTACATTATCTTTGTTTAGGATTACCAACAATGCAGAGGTTTCTGAATCATGATAGTTTATCGTAATTGATAAAATCATCATTTTAATGAAAACGAGAAGCATCCATTAAATTAATGTCTTTTCCAATTACGGCGGGTTTTACATACGTGGGTTGTTGATATAACTTTAAGTTTAACAATGGGTTTTATTTTAAACTAGTTGTTGCCCGCGACCTTCGTTCGTGTGAAATTATTATTAAAAAAATTACTTCTCTTTTTGAATCGGATTTTGTGAACAATTTTAAGGGTTTCATTTTTTTGCATGGAGCCCTAATTGTTTTTCTAAAATGAAAGTGGCTTAATTAGACCTTATATAACATCAATTATCTGCCAGTAAAAGTCTCGTCAAAATCGGTCGAGCCGTTTCGGAGATTAGCTGGGACAAGCAGACAGAAAGACGGACAGCCAGACAAAAATTGAAAAAAAAAGTGTTTTTTTTTTTATTTTCATATGCATTCAGTAAAAGGCTGTTTTTTTTTTAATATTACAAACATACACTTCATTTTTATTTATTTGTTTTCTATATAGTTATGGAGATGTACCAACTCATGTATAATGTTGTCTAGACAGCTGGTTTGTGAATCGAGGTGGAAGCAACTTACCTGACTATCAAAATATTTGATTGTAAATCTTCATCACGGTTTGAGAGACGTAGACCCGAGTAGTTCGGCGGTTTAATGCATTATTGTGCAATGGCTATAACTGGCAATCTCCAAAGTCATTATGTCGTGAAGATGTAGGGTGCTATGCACACCGACTATATTGTATTCTCAATTTAGGGGTTACCCCGCCAAGATCAGAAAGCGTTTTGTTGGATTTTCTGCAAGCCCCTCAAATGTCAAACCAATGAAGATCACTAGCCTATTAACAAATTATATATATATATATATATATTATTAAATCAAAACCACAATAAGCCTATCACGTTCTCCTGCTGGGATAGGTCTAGTCTCTGTGGGAGCCACATCCACCGCGCACGCGGGCCCAGCCTAGAGCGGGTTGGTGGAGTTAGCTTTATCATCAATTACATTATTTTTACTGGAGGTGCAAAATCACGACATTCCTTCCAAAATTATTGCTACTAAATGACTCAGTCACGAAATAGAGATGCTAAAATTATCATTTAGAATATTTGTATGTTAGCTAAGTTAGAATGTCACCAGCCTCTATCTATCTATATATATTTTGACGACCCGAATGGCGCAGCGGTAGTGAGGCTGCCTTACGTTCTTAGGGTCCCGGGTTCGAATCCCGGTAGGAGCAAATGTTTGTGTGATGAGCATGGACATTTGTTTCCGAGTCATGGATGTTTATATGTATATTATGTATGTATTTACAAACAAAAAAGTATCTATGTAGTATTATCAACTATCTGGTGTCCACGACACAAGCCTCGTAGCTTAGTGTGGCACCTAGATGGCGCTGTGTGTAGTGTCCAGCGATATTTATTTATTTATTTATTTATATACGTAATTATTTCTCTTATTTGCATAACGGCGGAAGCGGCTTGATGAAAATCTATTGGCATTGTATAAATGAATAGATAGGAATGCATGTCTAATTGATGATGATGATATATTTACTCCAAACTCTACTAACGTTAGAATCCATACTTTTATTATACAAGCTTTTTATATCACGATGGTATCTACATATACGTTCCCGTGGGATCATTGTCAACTTCCACCGAAACCGCAGGCAAACGATTTGTGCGCTATTAGTTCATGCATAAGGCATGACTCAATAAGCCTTTCCTAGTAGGTACCTATGCTTATGACAACTACATAGCCCAAAAAATTGCCAAACTTAGGTGACATTGGGCAGGGCACTTGTTCGCAGAACGGATGGCCGATGGGGCCGAAAAGTTCTGGAGTGGCGACCGCGAACCGGAAGACATTGCGTTGGAAGGCCTCCCACTAGGTGGACCAATGACCTGATGAAGGTTGCGGGGATCCGCTGGATGCGAGACGCGCGGGACCAGTCAATATGGGGACACTTGGGGGCGGCCTATGTCCAGCAGTGCACGTCCTTCGGCTGAAATGATGATCATGATGCGAACTACGATGAGTGGATGAGAATGCCTTGAAACCCACAGGATAATCATAATGGGGGCGGAACTATTTACGCACCTAATAAAGTTTTTCCTTTTGCGGTAAACACTATAGTGACCGATTACGGGCTATCTGGTTGTCAAAAGAAATTATTTGAATAACACTATCGCGCTTTCACTAAAAACGTGTTTCGTTTGTTTCATTCATTGACTAACCTTTACTGCGGATGATAAAATGTTAATGCCCCAAATTATTTTACACGGTTGACAGATCATGATCGCGATACTAGTTTTTCGCTAGCTGAATGAACATAATTCTCTTGCCCTTATCTCAATTTTTTTAGGGTCAGTGCAGCATCGGCAGCATGTCTTCTTCTTCCATACTCCTACTATTAGTCGTCATATCAGCAGTTCCTTTCTAGCCATATCAATCTTCACATAGTTCGTCCATGCTAATATATGATTTTTTATTTCAAGGTATTGGATGCGCTTTATCTGGGCAGCAGACAGAAGTGATCATAACCCACTACTTCAGAGAAAAGCTGACCATGGCCCAAAGAATCGTACGCATGGCGCCCTCTGTCGGCAACTGCCTCGTCCCAATACTCATCGGCTACCTTTGCTCCGTATACACCGGAGACGTAGTCGTTATGATCTACGGAGCTATCATCATGCAGAACTGCATCTTCCTAGCGTCATACACAAGACCTATCTACATTGAGAAGGTCATACGTCACACGTACAATATGCTAAGAGAGGCTGTTGAGGACGAAGATGAAGTAATATTCTCGAATCAAGCTCGTCTACATGAAAACAAAAACTCCCAAAGAACGAATTCTCATGAGGAACCGTCTCAAAGCACAGTGCAAGAAGAAGACGGTACTGATGTAGTTGTCTTCAATTCTAAGAAGAATGCCAAAGAGATTCTAGATCCTGCCGTACAATATAGAGAGAATAGATCCGTTTCGGCTAAAGAGTCCAGGTTTTCGTCAGACTTCAGCTCAATTTACGACACAACTCCTGACAGATTTTCTTCAGATTTCGGGACTTTGGACATCACAAGTTATGCTCGAGGGATTAACGGCTATCAGGAACTGGAGAATATTGACAGACAGGTCCCTCAGCCTTTGTACAGGGAGACTACTGTAAACGCGCCAGCGAACAGTGTGATCTTTGCACCCGAAGTATCTCTGGGAACGGCTAGAAGGACCGCTTCCATGAAGAAGAATTTCATCACGATTACTAACATGCTGTTGGATATCAATTTCTATCTGTATGCGTTGCTGCATCTCTGTACGACGTTCTCAATTCTGGTCCTGGGTGTGGTCTTCCCGCCTTTGATTTGGGAGCAGAATCCGTCCATGAATATTTGGTCGGTGAGTATCTTAGTCATTTCATGATCTAAACATGTTTCCAGTTCGCATACGATTGACGGCGGGACATTAGCTGCAGTCCGTAAAATTCGCCGCTATAGATGGAAAATTGATTTGGTAACAGTGGAGATTTCGCTAAGTGCTTTTGGGCAGTACCAAAATTGCGTAATAATATCACAATAGCGGCAACAGTAAATTAGTCAAGAGAAATGCATGGCATTTAGATACTTGATGAGGCTAAACTTCTAGAAAGCTGGAAGACCTTGATGCACAAAGTGTGATTCGCAAATGTGTTTTCCTCCATAATTGTGACCCGTTCTTCACAGAATCGTAGTAGCTTATCTTGCTCTTTTTGGCATCTTTCAAGTACATCAGAACCTATTCCATTTTTCAGGTAGCAACGCTGATAGCAGTGGCTCACGGCTCAGCGTTATGCTTCATAATGCTGTGCGTCGTGCTACCGAAGTCCATCAACGAGAAGGCAAGACTGTGCGCTGCGTTCTGCTTGGCTGGTGCAATGGGCTTTTATGGTAAGTTCATGGAATCCACTGGATTAGTTGCCCTAGTACATTGGACTCAACCATTCAGTTTTGAACAAATTCATACCAAGGCCTATAGCTGTGTACGACTTCTTTCGACGATCGCGTGTAAGAACTGATTGAGACTCACGCCAAGGAAGCATGGCACAATAAGGTGGAGACCTATATTCAGTAGCGATGGACCAGGGCGCCAATGGTGATAATAAGGATTCATTCCATCTGATCTAAAAATGCCACCGCCAAACCAAATATTTCGAAATTCCACCCTTCATGATCCAGTCTAATAAACTCCGATCTGAAAAAAAAAACGAAAGCAGAATCAACAATACTAAAATCCACGTTTTCACAAACAAGCAATATCAGATGACTAACTACCTTCCTTTTCTCCAGGTATCACACTATCAAGCAACAAAGGCCTACTAGTAGTATGGTGCATGCTTGCCAGTTTCGCGACAGCTGCCTCAAGCATACTCCAGCAGCCTCTATACAACAGTACGCTGAACGAATTTGACACTACAGCCACCATGACAGCTTCGAACACGATAGTCGCCATCTTTATCATGACATGGTCTTTAGTCTATAACTATGATTATAGAACTTGTTTCATGACGGCCAGTGTTTTGCAAACTGTGACCGCTTGCATGTTCTTCGTTTTGTCATTTAGGAGGAGACGGTAATTTTGTTCTTTGACAGCAGCAACTTAACAGGAGCCCAATTCCAATGAGAATAAAAATCTGTGTGATTTTGACAGACTTGTCAGTGGTAGCAAATCAAAAGCAACCTTGCAGTAATGCAAATAAAGATTACTGTTATTTTTACAGTGATCTAAAATAAACTAGTTGTAATAGGACTGTTATGTTTAACAGTTACCGGCTATCTTTAGCAAGATAAATACATAAATGGGACAGGAGGGTTCTTTATTGATTTGCTAGATAGTAGGTTACCGGAAAGTGGTGAAACCAGCCGTAAGTGTATTTAACGCCTGTTTTCACGAAAATTAAGCAGCATCTAAATAAATGCGTAAATATTTTAGCTTTGTTGGAATTTCAACACTGGACGCTGATGCCAGTGATGAAATTCTAACAGCCTATTTAGTCTTTCATTTAAGTGTTGCCTATGTAATATGAAAATGGGTATATGAGTAATTTAAGATTATTGTCTAAGCAAGTTTACAATATTTGTACAAGGTATTTTTTAGATGTTTTTTTATTATTATTAATATTTTCTATTTTTCAGTAGCATTGTCAAACTAGACACAGTTGAATGTTTGTTTCTAAAACCTAGACTTAAGTGCTATTTTATGTAAATAATAAACATCTTGCCATACCTAAATAATATACATAACACAAAATAATAAAAAGAACATAGTAAATTAATTATTAAAACCATAACATATTTAGTAAGTTGTTTATTTTTAAGAGATCACATCTGTTGCAGTCTGTGTAAACAAAATAATAATAATTATATTACATCTATTGTCTATGGTACAAAACGCACTAGGCAGCATAGCTGCTTATATAAGCTAAAGACGATATGTCTATAGGAGTCGTCTGCCTGTGCGTATCTACCTCTTTCTACAGAATATCATGTGACAAAGGAATATAAACGATTTAATTTTTTTTTGTATAAACATAAGATAGACTTTTCAATATAAGGAAAAAAAAACGAATATTCGCGGCTTTCTGCTGTACAAGGATAGCGTTATAATAAATTTTGAACTCTATTGACAAGAGAAAAAGTTTTAAATTGGTTGGCCAAAATGCGGAACCAAATACTAAAGGGGAGGTTGTATTGCAAAATACCAGATATAAGTAGAAATAAGTTGTAAAGGCGTAGCCAAGGGTCCCAAAGTCGCCCCCTTCTCCCCCGCCCTGTAAATTCTGTATACATGTCAACCCATCCTATTCTATTCTTTCAAGGTCATATAAATCCTTATGTATTCAATTTTAATTGATGACCCCAGAATGGAATCTTTGCTACCCCTGTTGTTGCGGGCCTGTAAGTGATGCATAATAATATTATTCAAATTTCGAAAACAGTACATTTTGATAAAGAGGAGAAACTTTGTCATTGCACCCGACGCGCAATTCGCACCCGGCTTAGGCGAGGGTGTTAATTCCGCCTCGGTTGCAATAACAAAGTTTTCCCACTTGTATCAAAATGTACTATTTTAATTGTAAATGTATTATTTTTAAGCATACGCTGTTCAAAACACTACCTTAATAAAAGTGTCGATATCAGCCGATTCACTCGACTTAATGGTTCACTCAAGTGACTGATTTATTACATTTTTATAGAGCGAAGCGTCCGATATCCTATTTACGCGAAATGATAGAGCGTTTTTAACGTTCCAAAGGATCTCTTACAGGTCCACAATAAATAATTCAGTAAATAAATATGATATGTACGTAAAAAGTAAATAATTTTAAAAACTATTCTATTTTTAATATTGTAATTTATAATTCGAATAAATAATATTTTTAATACAAAAGACGCCATTTTAATTAAATTATTTCATAAGTACCCTCACTTTTGTTGCACTTAAATTATTATAAATCGCAAATTAATACATAAATTATAGGAATGTATTATTTAATAATAACAAACAATTTGTTTGAAAATTAAAAGCCGTTCAAATTAAATGCAAGTCGCTAAACTAATAATTTTTAGTTTTACGATTTTTTTTTGCGAATTTGTCAAGTGACCCTCACTTGTATGCATTGAGAATCACAATTTTGATTTTGAACATTTTTGTCTGGCTGTCCCGAATAAAATAACTAATAATACTTCACTTCTCTAACTCAGCAAGTCCATCATTTCATTATTTGTTGGTTTCTTAACATCACTGTTAGGGGTTGGATTGTTATTGGCTGTCGGTAAAAGAGATTCGAATGCTGACCAGTCCTGCTTCGCTTTATGTTGATTATTTTGGTTGTTCGCCCATTTATTGTTGAAATTCGGCCCGGCTGATGATGTAGACAGAGTATCGAACCCAGCAAATTGGCTCTGGTAGGAGTAGTTCGAGGCCATGGATGGAGTGCTGTAAGTCGGGCTGGACAGTGAAGATGCCGTATGTTGGTTACTCGGGTGCGAGGCTGATGAAGGCAGTGGTTTTGCCAACTGGTTCAAGTTGGACTGTAGCAGCGAGGAGGTCAAGTCCGTCGGTTTGGTGATGGACTTCCGAGGAGCAGGGATGGCTTTTGGCTGAGGCTGCGTCGAGAACTTTCTCACGATTTCTTGCTGATGCGCTATCCTGGAAAAATTTAAATGCTTGGTTGAAATCTTATTCTATAAAACAGTTGTATACAAATTAGGCACATGTCACACCGCAGTTGAGGAAGCGATTTAGATATCGACCATGTTGTCGCTCTAAAAACAATAAGTCGGTCAACAAATTATTTTTAGTTGCAAGTAGAGATGAAACGGTTATCCGGTAACGCTTCGTAATCCGACTTATACGGCCAAGTTTTACTATCCGGCCGGATACCAGATAGTAACCCACTATTCGGCCGGACACCGAATATGAAAGAAATCAATAAATTCTCATTAACACAAGATAAATCATGCCACAGTAACTTATAAACACCCTAAATTTATAATTGAAAATGCAAAATTTTATTACTGACTATATTTATATCAGTATAATTATTTGCCAAAAATTAACAAGTGGAAAATTATGGTGAAAAAAGCTAAATTTTCAACATTTGATGGTTAAAAGCGACACTGCTTAGCTTCGTAAACACTGCACTTGTGCGACAGCGTTAAATCAAATCAAACTCGTCACAACATGTAACGCGACAAAGAGCCGAATATCTGCCCTCGAAGCTTGCCGAATATCCGCTATCCAGTATCTGGCCAAATTACTAGCCGTTTCATCTCTAGTTGCCAGCTCTAATTTCTTCTCGCCGGTGAATCGGTGGGACAGGTGGCTTAGACTAAGGTTTACTTGTACCAGGACCGTCTTGAGAACGTTAATGAGAGTAAAAAGAAATACAAAATAATGAGATTGTCAACTACATAATTATTTTAGGATGTTACCTAAAATCTTGACCAAAATTACTGTCTTTTTTTTCTCTTTTCTTTTTGGACCTGTAAAACGATCCGTTTATTGAGCAAGTTATTGTAAGGCTAAGATAAGCTAAGACAGGATTATCACATTGATCACTTATACTTTTTAAACTGTAACAGGTCACAAATTCGGTTTTTTTTTTGTTCATAAGGTCTACTAGCTTCCGCCCGCGCCGCGCGTCGCTTCGCCGGCATGGAAGTCGGAAATTAGGTACCCCACGAGAACGTACTAACGGGATAAAAATAATCTTATGTTAGGACATAGGATACTCTTGGATTAGAACCCAAGTTACGTTTGCAAAATTTCGTAGAAATATGTCCAGCAACTAAAGCATTAATAATATTAGTTAGGATAATACCTATCCAGACACACAACGAGGCCTTAAGTCTACTAAATCCCATACCTTTGCTTATCCTCCATGGTGAGATGTCCGCCGTTATTGTTAACTGTCGGCAACGCAGGTTCCTTCTCTTTGGGCTGATTGAAGGAGAACGGGTCAATGCCTAGACCTGTGAACATTTTGTCCAGGTCTGACTGTGGGGGCGGCGCATTCACAAGGGTGTCATTTGGCACGGCCATCGGGATTTCCATTATCCTGAAAAGAGAAGCAAAAAATGTATATACAGAGAGTAACAAGACCCTTAACGAAGCCGTCAACCAGGCATCATGTACATCAAACTAAGTAACTTTACGCAAAAATTATTGCTGGGAAACGACTTTCTTTTTTTTTGGGTGATAAATCATGTCTTACAGTAGGACTCAATGTAACATAATCAAAACATTGCGCCGATGGATGGATTGAAAAGTACGGGGGCCGTGGAAGTGTTTACAGTAAAAATCTTCGTTAAAAACATGTATTTAAAAAAAAACTTGTGACAAGTTAGTAGTGGAACTTTGACCCCCAATATCTACGTAGCTAGAAGGTTCCCAGGTATGGTCTATAACAAAAAAAATATCGCAATGACGGGGGGAACAAGTACTACAAAAAGCATAACATCTGAATGGCGATATTAAAGTTATCGGCAACTAAAGAGGATATAGAAAAACCCGACAACAACTCTCGGGCAGTAGCCATCTGGTCGT
This sequence comes from Eugnorisma glareosa, assembly GCA_947578425.1. Lineage (NCBI taxonomy): Eukaryota > Metazoa > Arthropoda > Insecta > Lepidoptera > Noctuidae > Eugnorisma > Eugnorisma glareosa. Next base: position 1,447,474 of record OX387971.1, on the reverse strand, counting down.
CACATCCGTCATCCGTAACATCCGCCTGGTCGGAGGATCCTCTCTTTTATACGGGGAATGAAGAACTGTGCTTCATGTCCCTACAAGTTCTTATAACAGACAGATGTGTTGCCGAGGAGTTTGTTCCGCCACTTCTTCTCTCCGGCTTAAACAGTAGGCCCACCACGACATCCCAAAAGCCCACCCTCAACTACTGGAAGGTGGGCTTCTTGGGGGACTGTCTCATGTAACTTATACGTTTAAAAGTTGCTTAGTCTCAGCCCTGTTTGTTTAAATGCATTTAGACTCTTCGAGAAAACCAGACGTGTTTATAAGAATTGTTTGTTTCGTCACCATTAATGAGATCCAAATCCTAGGAAGACAAAGCAAATAAGAAAGTAACTCACCTAGCTTCATTATTGATAGAATTCAACTGCTCCAACTTGGCTCTATGTTCGGTCTCCATCTTAGATATCATCTGCTTGACCAGGCTTATCAGTGCGTTGAACTGGTTCAGGGTTAGGCCATTCTCCACGCATAGAGGGATGAGGAATGGAAGAACCTTTGTGGCTAACACCTCCTTGGTGATCCCGAGTTTCGAGTGGCTTAGAGCTAGCTTGTATATTCCTGGAAAAGAGGATGGATGATGCTGATTTTTGTTCCTAAAAATCAGTTAGGATCATCAAAATTAACGGACATTTTTGATCGTTTTAAATTATCGATAGTGGCATAAAGTTCGAAATGAGTCCAGTCCTACTCAACCCTTTAGGCTACCAAAGGCGCGTCTATTCCGACACAGGTGCACGTCTCCTCAAATAATAATTTTCGACTTCATTTTCAGGAACGTAAAGTTGACATTTGTTTACATCCAGCCACATGTCCTCCAGTCCTAAAATCTTGTCTTTGAACAACGCGTCATATCCCTCTCTGCATTATGTTCGCTAGCCTCTAGATTAGTTTACATAAAATATTCATCTAAAAACGTGCTACCCTGCTATGATACTTTACGATTCGCTTTCTAAACATTTTTTCCGAGGCATTTTTTGTTAAGAGAGTTTTTATTACTTTTACCGGCTACGACGGTTATTATTTTTAAGCGTTTACTTACATTACCTTCCTACATTGAAGTATCAAAAGAACAAATTTATGTTACGAAATAACTGAGTATGGTTAAAACCTACAAAGAAAACAAGGCAACCATTTCAAACATGTGTGCGTGTGGCAGCGTGTCCGCGGGGCACACAGAGAGTCTATCTCTGTGAGAAAACTTATAAGCCAACAGTTGGCTGATATTTTTTGACACGTTTTGGCACATTTGATGCTCCATCTAGTCTAGAAATTCAAAGGGTTAAAACATACCTAAAATCCCCATCAGCACTGCCGGTTCCCTCGACGGTATCTGCGGCAAGAACGGTATAATTTCGTCCAGCACCAACCATTTGTCCAGATGCTCCAACAGTTTGCCCAAGCACAGCAAACAATTCACTCTAACGGACAAGTAATTCGTACCCAAACACAACTTTTTTATTCGCGGCAGGAGTGCGTTCTTCATCGCAGGGTAGTCAATCAAGGAGGCGAAGGTTGGTAGCACAGATAGACAAAGCTCCTGGATTTGTTGGGCATCAGATTCTAACGCCCTATACAGCATTGGTAGGATATCAGACTTAACTTCCTCTCCTGGGGTCAATTTTAATAGCAGCTCCATCTTCTGCATAAATATTAGGAGGATCTGTATAGGATCTTGTATCAACATAACTGGTTTCAAAACTGGTAAAATATACTTGACATATTCCTCTTTAGAACTGTTTTCTGCAATCAGTAAAACGTTTGGTAGGACGAAAGGAACCATGGGCGGGTTGATGAACTCTTTCGTGAGGCAAGGTAGAACCCGGTAGATGCAGATACGATGAGGCATCTTTTGGAGGATTTGTGGTAAACCCTTGTAGAATTGTGACTTTTGCAGGTTATCCCATTGGAATAACGAGTCTAAATAGTTGAGGGTTTTGACGCCGACGTCTTCGAAATATGGTATCTGTGGATAAAAAAAGTTAGCCATAAGGTTTTTTGTTTTCACTTTAATAATTGGGGCAAACTTAGCAAAATTGGGGATTATAGACCATTTCAAGAGAATTTCCTAAGTCTCAACTGCACTTTAAGAATCTAATGAATATCGCTGACTTTGTTATTAACGTGGCCATTTACGTGGCTCATATCTTAATCTAACATCGAAAAAGTACCATTGACTCAAAAAGAAAATGATCTTGGTATATTAAAAATTCATAAATAACTCTTACCTTCAAAAACTGATGAGAGTCAGGCCTCAATTCCGGCGTAGCATTCAACATCAGCTTCACATACTCCTTCAATCCATCCGTGACACACAACAACCTTGAGTTCGGCAGGTTTCTGATCTCATTCACAAATCTCTTATATTTAGAGTAATCATTCCCTACATTACCCAAAGTCTGATGTCCAGTACTATGCAGAGCATATATCATCATCCCTAACGAATACAAGTCACTGCCAGGGGAGTGAGTGGCTGAAAGAATGTATTCTGGAGCCAAATAATCTAGAACTGGTTGAGTCAAAGCGTGCATAGCAGGACAGTACTCCTGGAACGGCCAATACGGTGATGATCCCGGCCCTCTTTGGTTGGAAATACAGAAGTCGAACCCAAATATCTTCCAAGCACCTTGCTGGTTTACTATAATGGACTCAGGACATAGATTGTGATGGAGAAGCTTAACATCATTGTGTAGAAATGTCAGTCCTTCAGCAATTTGCATCAGACCATATTTAATTTCGAGCTCATACAACTTATAGTTATTGAAATGGTTTGGAACGGGCTGTGGCATGTTTTCTGTGTTCCCTAAGATATTTGCTAAGCTGGCAAATACGGGTTCTGTGGCAAAAGCGATACTCTCCCTGCTTTCCTCAAGACTGTGTTGTACAGTGAGTATCTGTGGATGCCTCAACTTCGTCAGCTGTACAATGCCACGTTTTAAAGTTTCCAACATAATATCCCTGTCAGATTTTGACCATCTGTCTAAAAGTTTTTTTTCAAAGACGAATATTGATGCCTCTTGTTTCGTTGATTTCTTGTAGCCTTTGTAAATTTTCCATAGCAGACCTATAAGATAATAATGGTGTCTTTTATCAAAACTGAAACATTCTATAATAGTTTATAAGGAAATTAAGAAGTTTTAACAAATAAGTGAATTAGAATCCTTATTATACTGGTAAAATGTCTCAGGTCCAGGATGAAGTAATAAAATGTATTCATAACATAGCCCAGCCCAGCATAGTTTGAGTTATAACATCTTCAGTACCCACAAACCAGCAAGCTGATATCAGTTGTAGTATCAGTGTACAAGTGTGTTTCCCCGTGTGTGCAAAATTTTATATTTGTTGCAATTTTAGTTGACAATAGGAATACATCATCTTTACAGCTTTTATTTTGATGTCTTCCATGTTGGCTATTCCCTAAACCTGTTCTTGTAAAGAATTCTTACAAAATTAGGTAATTTAGCATTCCAATGTTATCTTTATTTCAATGTTTTAATGATGTTTCAGTTACGAAAACAGTGTAAGTTAGTTTCATTGTGAATTATTTCTTTTAATTAGGAAATTCCCAAAGATTACTAGATTACTGAAGTAATGAATCATAATAGGAAAAGTAAATAAAATACACATATATAAACAGAATCATTGTTTATATGTTTGTGTTCAGATCATTGATTTAGTTATCTGCTAGCTGGTTACAGACATATTTAGTACAATAATAAATTATAGATGACTTTAATATCAAGTACTGGTTCATGACCAGTTATAGGAGATAAGCACTTCCTGTTACTATCCTGTATTGTTCCTATTACTATACAGAATGTACTCTCATTACAAATAGCAACATAAGACACATGGTGTTACTATAAACTTATAAATTCAGAACAACTTGTAAAGCTTGGAAACTCTTTAAATAATTTTCTAGATATTTATTTAAAAACACTTTACTGTTTCCGACACTTAGTCAGCAACCTCGTAATTTGTATTGGTCAATCCTTAAAATCACCGACGCATTCAATATTATGTTGACCATATATGTACACAAAACAAATTGAATAAAATGTATAGCACTCTGGGGCTCACTTAGATCACTGAACTGAGAATTCAAAGAGTTTAGTATCAAAGCAATTAAGGTGCACAATAGACAGCACCTGAGTCTGAATGCAAATTATAGCTACATCAATCGTTTTTTACCTGGACCAGCGCTGGCAATAAATTGAGTCGCCTCGAACTCTCTTGTCACAGGATTCCCAGGTAAAACGCCAGATAAATGCGAAACTGTGTTGCTGACCGACGAATAAAACTTGTTAAACACCTCCATGTTCGAATTACACTTTTAACTTTTTATTGTATTGTAAAAATAAAAATCATTACAGAGCCAGACAAAAATGTACGAACATAAAATGTCACTTTGACAAATTGACTGTTTGATCTTAGTTCGGAAATTAAACAAGAAATGAAAGAGAACTACGAGGTTCATACAATGTGTAAAATAATTTCAAAACGAGTTTTATTGCAACTGGGTATTTAAATTTTTGGACAAAATCTTCCTAATAATTAATTGGCATCAGCTGATTATATTGGATAATAAGTATATGGAAATCACAACAGTACTAAAATAGGAAAAGTAAATAAAATAATTTTGGTTTGTTCACTAAAAATGACAGCTAGATTTCTAAACTACTACTAACTAATGTCACTACGAAATGTTCACGAATACGATTTGTTTTCGTAAATGAATCATTACAAATAATCATAGATTAATATCAAATAATTCACATGTGACGAAGCACGCAAAATGTGGCTAAGACGCTCCATAATCGTAATATCGTTATTCCTCACTATCATACCAACAATATTAACAGAGAGCGACCCATATTCGAAAGAACCATATCGGCCTCTTGGTCCACTTGTAAAATGCAACTATTTGCCGCTGGAATTTTTGGATTGTGATGAACCAATCGACCATAAAGGGAACCACACTGCCAGAGATGCTATTGGACACGGCTGCGTGAAGTTTGGAGGCGTTAGATACGACGAAGTGGACAAAACGAGAGTGCAGTGCAAGGCTTTGGATGGGATCGAGTGTTATGGAAGCAGAAGTTTCCTAAGAGACGGTTTCCCTTGCGTGAGGTACTCTGGACACTATTTCACAACCACCTTAATTTACAGTATATTATTAGGTTTCTTGGGAATGGATAGATTTTGTCTCGGACAAACTGGGACTGCTGTGGGAAAACTCCTTACATTGGGAGGTTTAGGCATATGGTGGATAGTCGATGTAGTGTTACTGATTACAAACAGTTTGCATCCAGAGGATGGGAGCAATTGGAATCCTTATGTTTAGACTTGAGACGGTTGAATTAAAAATTACTATCATAAAAACTAAGTGATTAAGAATTACTGTGAATTTTGTGTTGTGATAATTGAAAAACAAAAAGGTTTTAATGGAAAGGTTTTCTGTTTTCATAAATAACTGGTACATTACATTCAAACCATTTTCATTCGGAATCACTATTAGTTCTTCTATCTGTACTGATATGCTACATGCCAAGTTGGTACAAGGTAACATACCACCTTTTGTCAATGTCAAGTTTCACCACTTAGAATGGCAAAGCTATGTTGAAGAATCACCTTATCCACAGCAGATTCACCTCAACTCACTGGTTGAGTACTTAATTTGAGAATCACAAGAATGCTTATTGTAGAAACTGTTGCAAGAAATATAGTTTAGTTTTGCTTGCCTTGTACATCAAGCAATTTAAATTATTGTTCCATGTTCTTTATTTTCAGTATCTATTCAGAATTTCCTTTACATGAGTATACAGAAGTCAAAGTAAATTCTGATCATGTACCAATTTCGATAACCTTACGTAAATGAATTCTGTTTGTGATAACTATTTTGTAATTAAGTATGTGTAAATAGTAGATTTATTATGTGTAAATAAATAAAAAATGTTTTACTAATATATTTTTTTCTTTTATTTTACTAGCTGTTGCCTCATTCATATGAAATGATTATAAAAATTTTACTTTCCTTGTTTAATCAAATGTTATTACCAATTTTAAGGGTTTTTTTGCATGGAACCTAATTCTTAAATAAAAGTAGCCTTTGTTAAACCTTATAACATCAGCTATCTGCCAGTAAAAGTCCTGTCAAAATCAGTTCAGCCATTTCAAAGGTTAGCCATAACAAAGAGACAGACAAAAGTTGAAAAAAAATGTGTTTTTGTTAAAAGTACTATACATATATACTTTCATATACATTCAATAAAAAGCTGTTACTTTTGTTATTACAATCAGACATTTCAATTTTATTTATTTGTAAACAGACACATTGCCTAAATTCCATGCAGCTGTTCCAAGGTAGAATTTTCAAGTAAAAGAAATGATACAACAAAATTGGAAATTATTTAGTTTATTATAACTTAAGCCACCAGAGCTGAAGCGGTGCTTGACTCATACTTCCAGTTAGGTGGGAGCACGCTCTTTGTCTTGTAGTAGCGGGCTAGCCTGTGAATTCTGGACTCGACAAGAATCAGCCTGAATTTGCTGTCCTTGTCCTTCCTGTTGCGTTCCAAGTGTTTCCTCATGGCAACGGCTTTCTTGATCAGGTAGTACAGGTCCTCCGGTAGGTCGGGAGCGAGACCCATGGCTTTCATGATACGCAGGATCTTTTTGCCAGTAACGAATCTGACTTGTGCAACTCCATGGGAATCCCTAAGCATGACACCTGGAATAAATGAAAAGGAACTTGTAAATATCAGTTTTTTCTAAATATATATTATGAGAGGAAAATCTAGTGGGGAACAGCACAACTGATAGCTACTTGGCTATCAGTTTTCTCACAGCCTGCCAGATAATAAATATTAAAAACAAGGAAAATATTACTGCTATGCACTGAGCCAAAGTTCAAGCTACATTTTGTTGATTGTGTTAGACATTCTTGAAATGTTAAGGATTCCCAAAATTTACCAATAAAAAGCTTTTTAGATAAATTACATTAAGTAATGAAATTTAAAGAAGCTGCCTGTTGTTTCAACTATCAATCAGCACATTATGGCATCTAGTTATCTTTCCGTTCCAGCAAATTGATGCTGCTGTTAAAATGAAATGAAATTTATTTGCTAGAATAATTGTAGTATATTATAGATGGACGAGTTTTATTACAGTTGCTCACACAACTAGCTAAAACTAGCATGCAAAATTAATTGTTGTATCTGTTAGAACCAAGTAGTCTGTCAAATCACTTCAATTTAAGTTTTTTAATCCATAATAACACAAACTGCGTTCTGAAAACAACTAATAGAGATGTATGGAAGATTTGAAGGAGACCCTGTCTCCCATAACATCCCATTGCCAATTGGGACAGCGGCAGGAGAATGATGATAACCATAGGGGACTAGTTTTACCCAAAATGGTTGACAATCCAGTAAAGTTATCAGATCAAGCTGAACCCTTGAAGTGTAGTGTTATCAGGTTTGAGCTACACCTGGCAGGGTCTAGCTCATAATCAAATCACAATCAAGTCATTTATTTCAAATAGGCTGAAAATAAGGACTTTTTGAATGTGAAAATGATGTAAGATAGTCCCCCCAAATGGCCTTTCATCGCCTTCTAGTGTTACTTGGAGAGAAGAAGTGGTGGAATAAACTCCTCAGCGTAATTTTATGTCATTCAGTTCTTCTGTTTACTTTGGAACTTGTATATCTGATGCTCAAGGAATACCAGTTCAATGTCATTATTGTTTCAAGCTTGTAATGGCCCACTGCACAGCAAAGGCTATCTGAATCCTTCCAAACCAGTACTAATCAAATGAGTACAGTTCATATCGCCATCTCTGTCTGGGTCTAAACAAAAGAGGCCAGTACTTGATATGCCATGATCTAATAGTTGACTGTTTCAACAGATAATACCAAAAATCACTTCAGGATACTGTTAATCCTAATAATTCATGTATTCCAACTGGATCAAGTATGGAAATCAATTTAAATATCCGTTCAACTGAAGATCAAAACAGGTGCACAGTGCACGTATGTAACCACCTTGATTATGATCATTCTCATGCTTTGAACAAGATTTATAATTTTAGGGCTACAATGCTAGATAAAGTACCATCACTACTTCAAAAAAGCACCAATAAGTCCTGAAAACGAATTGTGAGCAACTATTAAAGTCACATTTACTGAAAATTATGCTAGAAATTGGCACTTACCGATTTGGGAGGGAGTGAGGCCTTTCTTGCCAAGTTTGAAAATCTGTTCCTTTACATCATCAGCTGTCAGTTTTAACCAGGTCGGCACACTGCGCCGGTATGGCAGCGCCGATTGGGAGATACCCTTACTGAAAACATAAAATTCACACTTCGCTGTAATGCCATGTGGTGACCGCTTGATGGGTAGGTTATGTTAATGTCACAAAAACTTTGTATAATGAAAAATTTATACTGAATCATTAGTATCATGTTGTACACTATAAATTACATATAAAATTACCCAGGTGCGTGCATACGACCCATGGCTGCGGCTTTTAATAAAAATCGCCGATCTGACAACGACAACAAGAGAACACGAAAAGATGGTTGCCGGAAGGCGGTTATTCATTCAGTTCTCGTTCTTGTCTTCTTACTTTATGGTCGGTCTTCGTTCACTAGTGTTGTACCTTTAAGAAACCGATACAGCGACTATCGGTGGGTCTTTGGTAAAGCCTGTTTGCTTTATCTTAAAAAATGTTACAACATCACAAATCGTTCTTTTGGTGTTTCGAAAATAAAATCCATAAAATATTAAATGTCATTAGCGTCAGAATCAAATGACAGTTTTCTACCTGTCCTGAACCAAATCCAAAAGTCAACCAAACAGTAATTTTCGCAACAATTAGTCCCAAAAATGACAAACCCCTACGGCGTATCTGATGCTGACTTCAACCTCATTAAGCAGCAAGCCGACAGGCGTGCTGGGCTCAGGAAGGAGTTCTTAAAACAGAAAACCAACCCCTTTAAACATGCCTCTGAAGCTGGATATGTCGTGAGTGTTAAATTACGTAATTTTATTATTGAGAGTTCAAGTATAAACAAACCCAACTCTTTATGGACAAATAATACTAGGACAATGAAAATATTTGTTTAAATTTTCAGTTCGATCCAGCTTTACAGAAGTTTCTGTCAATGAAAGCTACTGGTCTGGACCACTTCACTGCTAACACAAGAACTAGCTTGTTTGGGATCTGCGCTATTATAATCCCCATGTTTTCATATGGATACGTTCTCTGGAAACACAGATCCACCCGTGAAGCAAAGATCAGAAGTGGAGAACTTCTTTATAGAGACAGAATGTTCAAATTGCAGTAATGGTTAAATTCAGTGTAAGATAAAAAAATTGTGTAGACAAATTAATAAAATCAAGTAACTGTTATATCGCTTTTATTCATGGTGTACCACTTATGATAACTTGTTATATTTTACCAAAAAGCACTTAATACTCACTCATTGCTTTTTTTATTATTACTATTGACAATGCTACTGGCAGTTATACTTGCCAATAGCTAAATTAAAAATAACAAAATGCTGTTATTGACATTCATTATTTGAGTGATTGATTTTGCGGTTTGAATAAAACTTCTATTTTTACATAATAAAATTATGGCTTGTAAATATGGATTTTCTGATCTGGAGTGCAAAATTTTACTGAATCAAATTGAGAGACGCGCCAGATACAGAAAAGAGTTTTTGAAGCTAAGGACTGATCCATGTAAACATTCTAAGCAAGCTGGCTATGTTGTAAGTAATTGATTATGAATTAATATCATAATATATATAATTCTTGTTTAAATATTTTAGTGAGCCGTCGCTCGTCAATTGTAGCAGAACTGGAACTGCGTTACTGCGGCAGCCATCCATCAGTAAAGATAGCACTGTGTCGAAGTATTAAGAGGGGTTGTCGTAGTTGTAATTCATTATCATCATAGAAATATTTATTATATCTGTGATTATCATCCACAGCCTGCATTCACCCACTGCTGGTTATAGACCTTTCTTTTTCTTGTGCCAAACGTCATGGTCCTTTGTCAGCCTCATACAGGTTTTCCCCCGTTAGCAAATACGTCGTCATCTCGGCGCCGGACGACCCACGTTTCTTTGACACGCCATTCGGTGACAGCCTTAGTGCTGTCAGCACTGCGCCTTGCTAGGTGTCCTGCCCAACTCCATTTGAGTTCCGTAACACGATTTCCAATTACGCAGCTTAATTGAGCAGTGAATAATCGTCTGTAAGAAATCATTCTCGTACCATTATCCCAACTTATTTAGGGTCGGCGCAGCATGTCTTCTTCTTCCATACTTCTCTATTACCCGTCATCTCAGCAGTCATTTCCTTTCTAGCGAGATGTGTTGTGGTGGGCCTTGAAAGAGAAAGGTATACCTACCTGGCAAGTATGTAGAGTTAATACGTGCTATGTACAGTCAATCTTGTACCTACGTCCGGTCAGCTGCTGGCAACACCGACGAGTTCGGTGTGGCTGTAGGCTTGCATCAAGGGTCGGCTTTAGGTCCTTACCTCTTCTTGTTGATCATGGACGCTCTGACGTCGGACATACAGGAACCCTGGTGCATGCTGTTTGCCGACGACATTGTTCTTTTCGGTGAAGATGGAATTGAGATCCAGCGAGCAGATTGGAGAAATGGCAACAGAAGCCGTAGGAAATGTTCTGCGATTTCGGAGGTCTCTCCAGTTCAGCCATAGCGCTAGATGGCGCGCTCCTTCCAGTCTGCTCCGACTTTCGGTATCTCGGTGCACTCGTGCAAAGCGATGGCGAAATAGATCGGAGTGATAAGCACAGAATTAACAATGGATGGATGAAATGGCTGCAAGTCACGGGAACAATATGCGACTCCCGCATTCCCCTTAAACTCAAGGGGAAGATTTATAAAAACATGGTTATACCTGCTGTCTTGTATGGATCAGAATGTTGGGCCACAAAAGGGATGAATGAAAGGCATTTGCATGTGACTGAGATGAGAATGCTAAGGGGGATGTGTGGTGTAACGCGAATGGATAAAATAAGGATGGAGGAATGAGTGACATATGAGGAAGTCTGAAAGTGGCGCCGGTGACTGAAAAGTTGTGTGGTAATCGGTTATCGTGCTATGGACATGCTTGTGATGCGGAGGAAAAATGTATTGAAGAAAATGCTAAGTATGAAACGATGGATGGACTGTGTGAAGGATGATATGGCTAGAAGGTACCCTATCATACGCTTTCTCCTCCTTATTGTTCCTCGACCTGGCATAAACCCAAACTGGTTTTGGGTGATCTCACTCTCCTCTCCTATTCTTTTCTCTATCACTTTCTCCCATACTTTCATACTGTGACATGAGCTTTTTCCCCCGATAGTTGTTGCAGTCCTGCACATCACCTTTGAAATGAAAATGGGCATTAGCGAACTATTGCGTTGAATCGCTCCTTCATACAACAACTTATTGAAGAATAAAGTCAGCCACATACATCCGTCTTCTTTTAAACACTTCAATACTTCTACAGGTATTTCGTCGGGCCCTGAGGTGGACTGTATTGTTTCACAGCACCTAGACTGAATATTTCCGTAGTGGACTGTATATTAAAACATTTACTTGATAATCACTAGTTTTATTTCACTATTAAGTTACATTGTAGAGAGCTTGTAATCGACTGTGTTCTGGCATCGCCTGGTTCGGTCTTTTATACACGAACGCGAAAGCGCACGGGGCGGCGGTGCCCAACATTATTCCCGCCAAATGATCAATAACATGGCGCCGACCAACGGAGGGGTACTGGACAGGTTTCGACCTGTCGGGACTTGAACAGAACATGAATGCCGGTCCGTTGGTCGACCAATCAGAGTGTTTGTTACATTTCAACATGTCAGAACCTGTTGGTTCAAGGGTTTCTGGCTTCTATGTGCCTAATCATTATTATTTATTGATTATACATAAATCTTAACCTACTGGGGACCCGGAGATCGGCGTCTTTATTATTATCGTTTATTATATCTAAGTCTTATTCTACTTAGGACTCGGAGATCGGTGTCTTTATTACTATCTATACATAAGTTTTATGTTGGTCGTGATCCTGAGATCGGCGTCCGCAACAGTCCTCCCCCCGGCGCAGCCTGCGTAGCCTCTTCCTTTTTCATAAGGACGACGAGCTTGCTCACCGGACGTCGGAAGATGCCGGTTCTGGTCCGCACCTCGACGACTCGAATGCTGCCGTCGGTTCCTGGATGCGTTCTCTCGACGACTCCCATCGGCCAGGTGTTCCGGGGCAGCGTGTGGTCGACCACGAGGACTACATCTCCAGCCCGCAGGGGCCGGGCGTCGTTTCTTGGTTCGCCGCGTGGTACCAGCGTTGGCAGGTATTCCCGGAGCCAGCGCCGCCAGAAGTGGTCGGCAAGCGCTTGGCTAGCTCGCCATGCTCGTCGGTCGGCTTCCTCGCAGGGTCCCGTTGCTGGTAGGCCGTTTGATGACCCTAGCAGGAAGTGGTTGGGGGTCAAGGCCTCGGGGTCGTCGGGATCCACGCTGACGTGGGTCAATGGTCGTGCGTTGATGGAGAACTCAGCCTCGGTGAGGAGTGTGCTGAGTACTTCCTCTGCTGGTGCCTTCTCCCGCAGGGTGACTTTGAGGGCCGTTTTGACTGAGCGGACCATCCTCTCCCACGCGCCGCCTTGATTGGGCGCGCCCGGAGGTATAAAGCGCCACTCCATCCGATGCTGTAGTCCCTCGTCGCTCAGCGCGGGCAGCCACTCGGTGTAGGCGTTGCGTAACTCTTGGTCAGCCCCGCGGAAGTTAGTTCCGTTGTCGGAGTACATTAGCCGCGGCCATCCTCGGCGGGCGGCCATTCTTCTTAGTGCCATGATGGCGGAGTCGGTTGAAAGGGACGCTACCAACTCGATGTGCACGGCGCGGGAGGTCAGGCAGGTGAACAGCGCTCCCCATCTTTTTCTCGGCGACGGCCCACCTTGACCATCATTGGTCCGAAATAATCCACACCGCAATTAGTGAACGGGCGGTGGAAAGGGTCTAGGCGGGCGTGCGGCAGGTCTCCTGTGGCCGGCGTCTTGGGCGTTCCCTTCAGTCTCTTGCAGAAAGCGCAGTTTCTCTCTATCGTGCGCACGGTGGGTCGTAGGTGTATGATCCAGTAGCGCTGCCGTAGGTCGTTCGTCACGCGTTTTCTGTTGGCGTGTCCCGCAGCGCAGTGTTCCCGCAGCACGATGAGTTTGGTCAGCGGGTGGCGGCCGTCCATTATGATGGGCCGCTTTGTCTCTGTGGGTGCCGAAGATGCCTCGATTCGTCCTCGCACCCTCAGGAGTCCATCTTCTATAATCGGATCTAGGCGGTACAGCCGGCTCGTCTTAGTTAATGCTCGAGCCGACTTGATCCTTTTCATTTCTTCGTCGAAGCTTTCTTCTTGCGCATGCCGGATTAGTTCCATCTCGGCGCGCTGAATGTGCCGATGTTCCATGTTAGTTGCCTTACGTCGGCAAATGTCAATGAAGGCGAGTGCCCGTGCAGTGGTTCTCACCAGGACTTCGTATTTTGAGAAGCGGGCAGGGTCGGGTAGCCAGCTGTCTCGTCTCGGTTCTTCCCTGGTATGCAGGACCTCGTCGACCTCGTCTTCTACTGTTGTCATGGTGGGCCATTGCGCTTCAGGTTGGTACAGAAAGGCAGGCCCCTGGAACCATCGATCCGTTGTGCTCAGAGGAGTGTCGCTGAGCCTTGTTGCGTCGTCTGCCACGTTGTGTTCTGTGGGCAGCCATCGCCAGTCTTCCTTCTTTGTGAGTTCCGCGATCTCACCCAGTCTGTGCGCGACGAAAGGTGTGTAGCGTCGCATGTCGTGGTGTATCCAGTGTACCACGGTGGATGAGTCGGTCCAGTAGGTCGTTCGACCAATCTTTATGCGGTGTTCTCGTCTGATTGTGTCGGCGAGTCTTGCACCGATGACCGCTGCTTGAAGTTCGAGCCGAGGTATGGTCTGCGCCTGTCTTGGGGCCACCTTGGCTTTGGCGGCCACCAATACCACGGTGATACTCCCGTCGCTGCTTGTGATCCTCCAGTAGGCCACGGTCGCGTAGGCCTGTTCGCTGGCGTCACATAGCACGTGGAGGTCGATGCTCTCGTACTTCTTCTTCGTGTAGCAGCGTGGCAGTCGGAGCTTGGCAATCTCGGCGAGGTGTGCCAACCACGATGCGAAGAGTTCGTTTTCTTCCGCCGGTATCTGTTCGTCCCACGTTGTCTGGAGGCGCCACAAGCTCTGCAGGATGATTTTAGAGCGGATGGTGTAATGGCTCAGCAACCCGAGAGGGTCGTAGATGGACATTACGGCGCTGAGGGCTTCGCGTTTGGTTGGTGCGCGAGCTCGATCTCGTACCTCTGTTGGCACTCGGTTCATGGATGTATTGAACCCGAGTTCATCTCGTTCCGCGTTCCAGAACAGGCCGAGGATCTTGCTTTCCGGTTGCTCTCCCCCCAGTTGTGTAGGTGTAGTGGCGTACAGCTCAGGGGGTATGTCGCGCAGCACTGTTTTATCGCTGGCGTTCCATCCCCGCAATGTGAAGCCGGCGTTGGCGTGTACTGTTCTCGTCTCTTCCACCGTCTTCCATGCTTCCGTTGGGTCGTCGTAGCTTGCCACCAGGTCGTCCATGTAATGGCTCTCCTTGATTGCCTCCAGCGCCCGCGGGTACTCCTGCCCGTGAATGTCTGCGTTGTGATTGCGAACATAATGGGCCATGTACGGGGAGCACGCGGCGCCGAAGAGCATACTTATCATCTTGAATTTGAGTGGAGGCGTCTCTCTCTCGTCGCCTCGCCACAGGAACTGCTGCGCTGGTTGGTCTTCCGTTCTTATTTGTATTCTTAAGAACATCTCTTGAATGTCCGCTGTTACTGCCACTGCCCTTTCACGGAATCGGAATAGGATCCCCGGTAATGACAGCAGCAGGTCTGGTCCCTCCAACAGTTCATCGTTCAGGCATGTTCCGTGGCTTCTCGCGGCTGCGTCAAACACTAGCCTGCACTTGCCGGGCTTGTTCGGGTTCTGCACGGCAAAGTGTGGCAGGAACCAGCACACCGGGCTCGCACGTTCTGAGCCGTCGCACGGTGTGGCGTAGCCTTTCTTCAACAGGTTGTCGATCTGGCTGGAGTACTCTTTGGCAAATTTCGGATCGGCGTCCATCCTTTTCTCTATTGTTGTGAGGCGACGGAGTGCTTGGCTGTAACTGGGTGGCATGACGGTGTCGTCTGTTCGCCACGGCAGCCCCACCTCGTACCCTGCTTCGGTCTTCTTTGTGGTCGCCTCGACTATCTTGATGGCACGCTGATCTGCCTCTCGTACTCGTGGCTTCCCTTCTATGCAGAGAGCCTCTATCTTGAAGTGAGCGTCGACCAAGTGGTGGAGCTCCTGATTGCTCACGTTCGACTCTCGGTCGGGCTCGTATATATGCAGCACCCTACCCTTTTGAATGAGGGCGCTGCGTGGTGCGGTTCCGTGCACCACCCATCCCAGCTTCGTTCTCGATGCGGCCGGCTCGTTCGGGTTGCCGGTCCTGAGTTCCCTGGAGACGATGCACTCCCAGTGGTCTGTCCCCACTAAGAGCCCGGGGCGTGCGCGTTCGTAACACACCTCGTTTCTGGGAAGGTCCCTCAGGTGCTCGTGTTGAAGAAGGGTTTCGGAGATGGCCTGCTGATGCAGCTGCAGGTCTTTTATGGTCCTGGCTCTGACCTTGTACCTTTCGGTTTCGTTGACGCCTCTGACGTCTATTGTGACGAGCTGGCTCTCGGTTTCCTCTTGTGACATGTTGACGCCGTTCAAGTGCAGCGGTTGTGATGGCCCTTCTGCCCCGATGCTGGTTGCTAACTCTTTGTCGATGAGAGTTACTGTTGCTCCTTCGTCTAGGAGTGCGTAGGTCTGCACCTCCCCTTGTGGTCCTGACACGATGATCGGACACATCTTCTGCAGATTCTGCCTGGCTAGTAGGCACAGGCACGCACTTATAATTTTTAGCTTATAGCTTATAGCTTAAGCTTTTGAACTGTTATATACTTTGTTTATATACTTTTGCACTGTTATATACTTTGTTTATACACTTTGGCACTGTTATATACTTTGTCACTGTTATATACTTGGCGCTTATATACTTTGCGCTTATATACTTAGGCACTGTTATATACTTTGTTTATATACTTTGGCACTGTTATATACTTTGTCACTGTTATATACTTTGCGCTTATATACTTTGCGCTTATATACTTAGGCACTGTTATATACTTTGTTTATATACTTTGGCACTGTTATATACTTTGTCACTGTTATATACTTGGCGATTATATACTTTGCGCTTATATACTTAGGCACTGTTATATACTTTGTTTATATACTTTGGCACTGTTATATACTTTGCGCTTATATACTTTGCGCTTATATACTTAGGCACTTGTTATATACTTGGGCACTGTTACTTACGTAATGTTCATTGTCCAACACAACAGCGTTTATGCCTGGTAACTTGATACACTCACGCGTTAGTTCTCCTAGGTTACAGGCACAGGTACGCACTTGTACGATCTGTCTATCGGTCTATAGACACAGGTACATACTTGTAAGTTCCGTCTGAAGCACTAGGTACGCGCACTCGTTATTATTGCTTAGATAGCAGGCACAGGCGCGCTTGTATTATATACTTTACGCGCACTTGGTTACTAGTTATATACTTTGCACTGTTACTCACGTAATGTTCTTTTTGTTTAACAACGTTTCTGCCTGGTAACTTGATACACTCACGCGTTAGTTCTCCTAGGTTACAGGCACAGGTACGCACTTGTACGATCTGTCTATCGGTCTATAGACACAGGTACATACTTGTAAGTTCCGTCTGAAGCACTAGGTACGCGCACTTGTTACTATTGCCTAGATAGCTAGGCACACAGGCGTTCGGTTTGGATCCGGACGGCGGCACTACTTATTATCTGGCCGACGTTTACCCAGATCCGTGACAGTCGATTCTCTCATTTACACATTACGTTAAGTTCACAAGTATATACTTTACTTTTTCACTGAATTTAATACTTTTCAAATAGCTACACTGGTTTACTTTTTAAACTTATATCACGACTCGATGGACCAAAACTGAGTTTAAAACTTTCATATTCACTGGTTTAGTTTCTAAACTTATTATCACGACTCGAAGGACCAAAACTGAGGTGGACTTTCATATTCACTGGTTTAGTTTCTAAACTTATTATCACGACTCGAAGGACCAAAACTGAGTTTAAAACTTTCATATTCACTGGTTTAGTTTCTAAACTTATTATCACGACTCGAAGGACCAAAACTGAGTTTAAAACTTTCATATTCACTGGTTTAGTTTCTAAACTTATTATCACGACTCGAAGGACCAAAACTGAGGTGGACTGTATTGTTTCACAGCACCTAGACTGAATATTTCCGTAGTGGACTGTATATTAAAACATTTACTTGATAATCACTAGTTTTATTTCACTATTAAGTTACATTGTAGAGAGCTTGTAATCGACTGTGTTCTGGCCGTTGGATGTCGCTGCGCCCCCGCTAGGGGGCGCGGCAGGCGGTCACGGGGCTCTGCCCCCTGGCCGCGGAAGCTATACCTCGGCCCGTTAAAACGGGCCCGTCGTTTTGACGCCTTTATTAAAAAGGCTAGGCCTGTTGGCGTGCGTGAGACAACGCACGCCTGTGTGTATGGTTGCGGTGAAGTTTTCAGTAGGCGCGCCACAGCGCTGTCTCATAGCGCTGCTTTCTTCACGGCACCTCGGCGGTCTGTCCCCGCCAGGTGAGACCCCCGGTTACCCGGAGGAGGCCCGGCGGGGGACGACCAGCGACAGAGGTGCCGACTCGACGCACCTATGAAGGATGTAGGGCTCCCGTCCGTCCCGCTTCCAGAGCTAGCCGGTCGCGGTCCGGACTAAGAAGCCGTTATGAGTGTGTGGGCGGTATTGTACTGTGTAACACCGCCCAGTGTTTGTGTGGGTCGCGAGCCCGCGCCGCGCCGCCACATTGTGAGTCTACGTGTGTGTAGAGAGATGCATGTGTGGTGTAGCTGCGCGACGTGCCTATATTAACTTAGAACACGCCACCCAGCTGAGTGTATGTAGTATGTGGAGTCATATTGTTCAGGTAAGCTGCGTGTAGCCTGGGACAGCTTACCTGGGCGTCAGTCCGGTGGGGGGGGGTCAGTGTCCGCTACCAGGTCGCGGGGGAGGGGGCGCCTCGCGTCAGGGGGGCGCGCATGCCAGGGCGCAATGTGCTTGACGTGCGGCCAAGCAGATGCGTCGGCACGCGCGAACATTCCCGTCGCGAGGCGCCGGATGAAGGCGTCCAGGCTCTCGATCCCGAGATCCCGCTGGATGACGTCGTTCCTCACGTAGCGAGGGGCGGCAACAATGGTCCGCAGCGCGAAGTTTTGCTGCGTGCGGAGGAGCTTCTTGTGGCCCTCGCACGCGAGGACGTACCAAGCGGGAGCGGCGTACGTCAGTATCGAGCGTATATAAGTCTTATATACGCCCAACTTGACGCGCGCCGGCAGACGGGACGAGAGCACTGGGCGGAGCTGGTGGCGGGCTATGCCAGCCCGCGCCGCGACCTGGCGGACATGACCGCCCATGGTGAGCCGACGGTCGATGGTGACACCCAGGTACTTCACCCGGGGCGACCAATCGACGTCGGCGCCTTGTAGAGTCAGGGGTGGTGGGAGGGGCGCTGATCCGGTGACCATCGCCTGCGTCTTACCCACGTTAACCGACAGCCGCCACTTTGACAGCCAGTCAGGCAGCAGGTCTAGCGCGCGCTGCATTTTGACCGCCGCGTACTTCGCGTTGAGCGAGGTGGTAATGTACGCGGCGTCGTCGGCATACAGCGCGAGCATCGCCTCTGGCGTCGTGGGGATGTCGTCGGTGTAACGTGAGTAACACGCCGGCGAAACGCAGCTGTGTTCTGGCATCGCCTGGTTCGGTCTTTTATACACGAACGCGAAAGCGCACGGGGCGGCGGTGCCCAACATTATTCCCGCCAAATGATCAATAACATGGCGCCGACCAACGGAGGGGTACTGGACAGGTTTCGACCTGTCGGGACTTGAACAGAACATGAATGCCGGTCCGTTGGTCGACCAATCAGAGTGTTTGTTACATTTCAACATGTCAGAACCTGTTGGTTCAAGGGTTTCTGGCTTCTATGTGCCTAATCATTATTATTTATTGATTATACATAAATCTTAACCTACTGGGGACCCGGAGATCGGCGTCTTTATTATTATCGTTTATTATATCTAAGTCTTATTCTACTTAGGACTCGGAGATCGGTGTCTTTATTACTATCTATACATAAGTTTTATGTTGGTCGTGATCCTGAGATCGGCGTCCGCAACAGGCCCCATGGCCTTACCATTTTTTATACTTTGAACTGCCTTCCTTACTTCATCCATTCTAATTTCCCTCACCAAACCCATACTTACTTGTACCTCTTTGAGCACACCGTTCCATTCATTCTCTTCATTCATTAGCTTTTCAAAATAAAACTTCCATCTCTCTTTTATTTCATAATCTATAGACAGAACCTTACCAGCGCCATCTTTCATACATTTAATATAAATTATATCACTCGTTCTCTTTTTTCTTGCTTTGTTATTCGATAGAGCTCCTTCTGGCCTCTAGGACTGTTCAGTGAGTCATACAACTTATCCTGCGCCTTAGCCCTGGAAAGTGCTACCGCCTTTTTCTTCCATTCTTTATAAATCTTTTGCTTATCATTTTTTAAATGCTTGCAACACCCTGTCATTCTATAAACGCAACCTTTCTTTCTTTTAGACTCTTTTGCACATCTTCATTCCACCACCACTTATACTTATCTATCACTCCTTTTCCGTTCGATTCTCCAAACACATCTTTTGCTACTCTTCGAATGCAATTGGCCATCTCTTTCTCTTCCCATGATCTGGTTTTGGGTGGGGGCCGTTCTTTGTTTCTAGGTACTGGACGAGACGCTGACTTTTACCTCCAATCTGTGTTGAGAGATAAGTCTTTTGCCTGGCAGCACTTTACAGTTATTGACGTTTTTTAGGCTGTTCCGTTTGACCAGGAAAGTCTATTTGCGTCGGGTGGTGGCCCCTTTTATAAGTAATGAGAGGTTCGTCTCTTTTTTTAAAACCATCAGGCGTTTTGTGTCCCACCGAAGCTTCGGCTTCGGCCAATCTCTCCATGTCGCCATCACACATTCATAACAGTTTTGGCTTCGACAAAAAAAACGGACACTACGGGTGTTACACTTAAAATAATTTAGTTAAATTATTGTATTTTTACCCGACTGCCAAGGACCCTATGTTTTTCCCGCGTATCTTGTATGTTTGTAAAGGGGTTTGGGTAAAAGTGGCATGATTTTTGAAGTCTGCGGCCACGAATGGAAACCATTTCATTAGAAAGAACAATAAAAGACATTAATTTTCTTCTATGAACGTTTATTTCCAAAACGCTTCGGAGCTGAAGGTGATTTTTTCAAGTGGGCGTGGATGGCAAATCCGAAATTATGAGGAATAGCGAAAATTACTCAAAGGAGTCTCGAGCCCGATTTTGATGAAAACTTAAACTGCAACTATTAGTAAACAAATTGATCCTCATGATACATTAATTATTTGTACACGCACACTCGAGTAGGGTATCAAAATGAAGAAAATTAAAAGGAGATTACAATTAATATACTGTATAATATAATTTTTAATCGGGTTTTTGACATTTTTTATGAAAAGTTTGTTAATTTTGATTTTTCCACGCGCTTTCTAAAATTTGCTTATTTTCATATTTCAGTTCGACAAGAGTATCCAACACTTCATATCTATGAAGGGAACTACTTTGGACTACTTCCCGTGTAACTTTCGAACAATCAGTTTCGCTTTATTTACTATTGTCCTACCGATGAGTACTCTTGGCTATGTGCTATGGACCGTGCGAGGTGAAAAGGAACGCAATATACGCTGCGGAAAACTCAAGTATAGGGATCGGGGTCATAAGTTCTGCTAGTTTAAAAAAAATCCTGCAGCCCATGGATATTTATTTATTTAGAATTACATAATAATACAATTGAGTCTATTATTACTATACCTATCATGTTTACCTTTACCTAGAATCCTGTACCCATTTTTTTTTTACGGATGGTAAATCATCAAATGACCCCTCCCACTCTGGGCGGAGCGGAAGGGAGTGTCAGACTTGTACTGATTAAAACCCATCTATGTTCCTTCTTTTGCCCTTTGTGTTCCAGGGCCGCGGTATCTCTTTCGAACAGTCCCGCAACCCTGGCAGGCATCGGTCCTTTCGGACTCCTTCCCGTTTGCTGACATCTATTTGAGGCGTGCGTGGAACACTCGCGCGCCGTCGACACGGCCTGTTGTCATAAGACGTAAGGACGGCGAGCTAGCCCATAGCTCACCGTCCACAGGCCTGCGCCTACGGTGGCGGGCGCCGACGCCCGGTGCGTCTCCCGCGACAGATCCTGTACCCATCATCTGTCGTATTTGTATCTTTTGTATTACTCGTTTGCTAGAGCTGATGTCAGCAACTAGTAGAAGCGGCGTGATACTCTGTATAGTTGAAATTGCAGCAAGCGTACAATCCTTCGCGATTCTAATGGCGCAAACGCGATATCAAGACGCCATTGGTTCTAATTTCATCATCACATCAGCCGAAACTGCTAGACATAGGCACGTCAACTAGCTTTTAGCTTCGGGCAACCAGGCTTTACTGTGACATGAACACATTGGAAACATGATTTAAATAAAACATTAATAAGATAAGTCTTATTCTATTGAAAAACTTCATACAACATAATAGCATAGCTTATTTATTAAGATTTAGCGTGGGTTACAATACTAGTACCTATAGTTTATAGTTAAATTAATGTAGAACAGTTAGCGATCATCCAGGGACTTGTCCCGGGCTATGACGGTGTCGTCGAACTTCACCATGTAGGTTGTGCCCTTGTGCCAGTGGGCCGTCACTTTAGCGGGCTGGAACAGAAATGGGAAGTATTTATTTGTTACAATTTCTACATAATATTTCAGAAACATTTATGAAATACCTAGCTGATTATTTTTAAATTACCGATGAAACATTTTGTATGTAAGTATAAAGGAGGGTTCGAAATGCTGTACTGAATACAAGGTATTCGTTTGTGCGTCAAAAGCACTTCTTTCATGAGTGATAGTCACACCGTTCTAACAAAATACCTCCATGTGTAGATTGTCCCCGCGTCCTAATCAAAGAGATCGGTCGTCCGAATACGCGATTAGCTATATTTGGTCACTCATTTGTTCGGAAAACCAGAAGTGGCCGGCTTCAGCGGTCGGCGTCACGACGTGCTCTGGTGTGAAAATGGCAGCCTTCACATGTCTGGGCAATATTTTGCTTTGTCTAGTACATACACAGACGCAAGCGCGGTCCCAGACAAAGATTTTGGGGGCCCTGTGTGACCCACACAGTGCCGTAGCCAGGAATTTGGTTGGGAGGAGTTACCCCGAAGAAAAAAAAGGTTGCTCGTTTGGTTCAACCAATGCTCGCGAAATTCAAATTTTCTTACGTTTTTTGCAATTTGCAGGTCAGTTGACACTGTTTGTATGTTGATGAACCGTTTGAACGCCATTGTTACATGAAACGTGACAAGCAAACACGTGCCCTGTACGCCAATGACACAAATATGTGACATAAAATGCGCGGTGCACTGTAACACGAAATATAGGTATTTGCGGTGAAATTGTGGCTTGGCGTGGACGGCACGCGCGTGCCTTTATACTCTGGTGTTCAAAAGGCCAAAATATGACTTGCGACCGTAACAATATGGCTTTACTTGGTTATAATTATTATAACCCAGTGTGTTTTTTTACTATAATTAGGATTACTGCGACTTTCTCGCACATGGAGAATAGAGATGGCGCCTGTAAGCTCCCTTCTTCTCACTGTTTTTAGAAGAACAAATAATTAAATGATACTTACAAATCCACTCTTAGTTAGCACTGCCTCTATGATCCCAGCATTGAATGTGGCGCAGTTCAGAGACCCCTTGTCTTTTGGCACACTTATGAATTTGTTGATCTGAAATCATCATTCAAAGAGGTACAATTTGTTTGTATGTAGGCGGTAATCTCTGGAACTAATGATTCAATTCTAAAAATCTTTCTCTGGCAGAAAGCTACATTATTCGTGGGTGCTATAGGCTATAAATTATAGTTATATCATGCATATTAGCAGAGCTATCACAGTTCTTGCAGACGAAGTCGCGGGCGAAGTGCTAGTTGTATTATAAAATGATAAAAGTTAGCAGTACTTTTTTTAAATTGAAGTAAGTTATTTCTACTTGACTGTGTTAAGCAAAAAGGCGGGTTATGAGTTTACAAATTTATGTATGTAAGTATGTTTTCTAAGACAAAATCATAAAACAGTAAAGTATCTGTTTTCACTAAAACTTAGCGACAACTCTTATCAATGGCTAAATAACCGCGCATTATTGACGTTCCAACTGTATTATTTAGGCATTTATTTAGATATCGCGTAGTGGGCATTCATGACATAGACATGCTTGTTTTACCGGCCATGGTAGGGCGGAGGGAGGTGAGAGCTCAGGGAGAAACTTCCAACTTTACTTACAACTGCATCCTTCTCAATTATGTAGTAAGTTCTCTCATCATCATTGGCATGCTCCAACTTATCAGCTTCCTTGCCAAACAGGACCTGGAATCATACACACAAATCAAGTTAAAACACAAAGTAACGAGCATAGAGTTCAAAATCAACAGTAATTTATTCAAATAGGGCTGAGAAATTGCACTTTTTGAACATCAATGCCCCAAAATGCATCCTTTTCACTGCTTCTTTCAAAGTAAAAATTAATATTTGATCTTTTCATACTCAAATATTTTAATCATTTAAGATAGAAATCTGTAACAAACTCCCCTCCCCCATCCTAAGAATGTTAATAAAAATAAATAGATCTTTATGGATTTTGTTTTTTTTAAAATCATTATTATTGTTTTTAGTACCTACACAAAATGACATGCCTAGATCATCATTATCTGCCTAGCCTTTGCCCAACTATGTTCACTATGTTGGGGTTGGCTTCCAAACATTTCTAGTCTAAGCAGATGCATCTGAATACCAGTATTTTACATGACAACAATTACATTCTTATATAGGTACCGTTTGCGCTCAGACGTGGAGTTGCGGACACCAGCCCGCTATACAATACAATACAATAGGTACCGTTTCAATATTGCAGCTTGTACAAAGGCGAGTTTAATCCAGTATCGGGAGTAGTTAGCAATGCGATAGATTATCCTACCTTCCACAACGTAGATTTCACAAACAGAAGCATATTGAGTAGCTTAATTTCTCGCTTGCTATTTCTTTCTCTTACAAAGTATAAATCCAGGAGTCTGGTCCCTACATCATGACCGATGTCTGATAATCTGAAATATTAGAAAATAATAAATGCACTAGATGAATTTCCAATAATGAAGAATTTTATTAATTATTAGACAAATATTGTTTGAAGACTGCAAAAATGGTTCAACACTTACTTGGTTTGGAGTTCATGAATAGAATGTGACCGATTCTGGCAATATTGGACTATTTCTGAGAATAAAAGTGCATATAAGGCTAATGAAACCTCCCCTTTGCCTTTACTGAGTGGTTTGTCGAGAATCGACGATTTAGATCGACCTGACGACATTGTTTTTTTATTATTTCAGTAAGAACACTATATACTTTAATAGATAGCTACTTCACTTTATATAGGATTACATTAATCATAGTAATTTTCACTTAAAATGTAACACCACCCAAAGAAACGACTCGGTTACTAAATAATATTTGGGTCCCAAAATAACAAGTTTTGGAACATCTCTCCATTGAGGTAGGAAAACTTTCTAAGTCAGTGCATCTCTCTCGCGTTATTTCAGCCACATTTGTACTAAAAACTATATATTTTATTGCTTTTGAATGTACTAAATTGTTATTTCGATGAATTCGGAACGCAATGCGTTCGTAAAATTTGCATCAGCCAGCGGGACGTCAACCGTCAGTGTCAGAGTGACACTTATCAACATGACCACAGAACATTATCTATCGAGCTTATCACAGAGAAAATATGTTTTTTTTTTAATGCAATTCGACTTCAACCCTTTTAATCATCTTAGAAGGTCTTTTTAGGATTGATGGAACAAACTGGGTCAACTCAAGAGTATTTTCCAGACCCCAGCAGGAATCAGACGCAGTTACTGATATCTACCACAAAGAAGTCATAGTAATCTGGGATCTAGACTAGATAAATTGCCATTGTCATGTCTTGAACTAGCGAACTTCCAGAACATATTGAATGTGTACAGACGCAATCAAGCTACTACAATCTGTTCTATTTTATCGCTGAAGCTATAAGTTCAAGGTTGATTGGGAAATTTTGACAGTTTCGGGTAGCTTGATGTGCTGGCGTCTTACATACCTACAATGTAGCTAGGATATTATATAAAAGTACTCTGTGTATGTAGGTCTTACAGGGTAACCTCTAGCTGCCCTTATTGGGTAGCCAGGCATGATGATGTGTGAAGGTCTTACTAGGAGGAGAGCCTGATAACTGGATCTACCGATTGGTCAGCGGTGTAAACTTAGCCCTCCTGCAAACCTGTGTCAGGGTCGTGCAAATCACTACAGTAAGCCACTTAAGCAATTATAACTAATTCAGCTAGGTCATTGACTTTGATCGGTCGGTTAGGCTAATAGATGCAGTCCATCTACGTAATTAGTACGTCACACATCCATCCACCACGAAACTTTACAAAGTGATCATGTAGAAATCTTCGACCTTGGTTTTTACATTAAATACCGAAGATATTTTACATTGCTACACCTGCATACGTAGTATTTGACCTGAGGCGCTAGTAAATTGAAACATTGAAACCTGACGTAATACACATTATTATCAAAACATCACTCCCTTTTTTACCAGACTGCGATAGACTCCGAAAGGAGAGTTCATTGACTATCTTTCTGGTGGAATCCCAAAGATTTAGTGCGCTGTGGTTCCTGCGCGCTTTCATGGAGAACGTGCGCTCGCTGGATAGTTGGTGATAGGGCCCGCCGGGAATGGCGGGCTGATACCTACCAGTTGAGGGTGCGCGCGAATGTACTCGTATCTCCCGGGCCCCCGACACATGGTAGTCAGAAGAATGGGTTTTCATAAGGAATTATCCACTTAAGGTGGATGCGCAAGGGTAGCCCGCGAAATTTATATTTTCTTACGTTTATTGCAATTTGCAGGTCAATGTCAGGTTGTATGTTGATGAAAATATGAATCGCGCCAGTATTACGTATGGAGTTACAGAATTATAATCATTCAAATCATCAATATAGCTCTCCAAGTTCATATAATCACATTAAATAGCTATTTCATGAAAAAGTCACTCTTTGCTGCTGATGCTACTTTTTGATCACGCAATATGATATCATTAGGTAACTTTTCGTCATGCTGAGTTAGCAGGGTGAGCGGGCTAGTGAATTAGATTACAGAAGGCCGCGTAATTGTATCTATGTTGTGTTTCTAGTATGTATAGTGTTGTTTCATTGACGGCAATTCCGAAAAATTACGTTCCTGAAACTTTCATAGAGTTCGATCGGTAAATGAGTGACGCTTGTTCAATCAACGTTCGGCCTAGTCATTCAATCAAATAGCAGATTCAACCAGATGACTGCGACATTTACATAGATAGAAAGCTAATAGCTTTAGGTACCTACATATAGGTTCAGTGGTCGCGAGCGCTCGGTTCAATTTCCAGGTCAGGCAAAGTATGACTGCATTTTTCCAACAAGTAACAGCCAGGTGTCTGATTTTCACCCTATTAATGGGAAAAGGATAGGGAGATGATGTATGACAATAGGATCGTCAGTTATGTTTTAATCTCATGGTAATTACGCCTCTGCCTAGCCTTTTGGAGATTACAAGCATGACGTTTTAATAGCACCATCAATTTGAACGAATACATTGGTACGCGATAAGATTATGTAGTGCGTAGAATTAAAGAGAAGAATTGGATGTTTACTCGGATTGTAACATAGCCCTTTAAACAGAGCGGACGTAAAATCAGTCAGGTGATTCAATTTTTTTTCCCACTAGGGCGTTAGTTAGTAGTCACCAAAACAAATATGGCGTCAAACAGCTCGCACAGATAGCACTGTGTTGATATTTTTTATATTATATGTTAGCAAGTTGTTTTTATACTTGTAATGTTTTTTTTTTCACTAATACTTTAATAAATGAAACTGATCCTGTGATTTTATTTTAAATATTTAGTTTTTTTTTTATCTAAACCCTCATTTCACTAGGTGACAAAGACTTAAGTTTCAACACCTTTTTGGAGTCCCAGAGACTCGCATATTTTAATAAATTACTTTTGAAATAACATGATCAATTTTTCTGTTTTTTACTTTTTTATAATAAGCAAAAATATGAGATTAAGTAAAGCTTTGGAAATAATGCTACAATCTTTTATTATTTTAAACGTAGCAGTTTATATATCAGTAATTTTTTAATTCTCCCAAAATTCTCATGAGCATCCTACCTGATAGGCATACCTAATCTTAATGGTCACTGTACATGGGACCCCATTAAGGACGACCTAAAATGTTGGCGGCTAATGATGAAACTTACGGCAATCGACAGAAAAAAATATTACAAAACGAAAATATTCTATGGTAAATTGTCGAAAACTGTATACTTTCGGAGATTTAGAGGTTAAAAATAAAATATTAGACTATCTTCTATCTATATCAAAATGGCTGTCCTAGTCTTTGATTCTTTGAATTAGTTGGTAGAAATAGTCAATAATAAGGTGTGTCATGTCCTCATTTTTGTTATCTAAAGTAAGGTTACCTTAATGTTGCGAACTTATGGTCACCCTAACCAAACATTACAAAGTCGGCTATTTCCCATTCAACGACTTCGCTAAAAAACGTTCAGTCAAGACGTTGAACGTTAGATTCAACGACTTGTCCTTTAGTCATTCAATGAACGCGCTAGTCATTCAATAAAATAGCAGATTCAACCAGATGACTGCGACATAAACAATACGATTAGCTAGTGCATGCTGTTAAGAAGGTACCGCTGTGTAAATTATCTAATTAAGAATAAATTATATCCATGGTTGATATCTTTGATGTATGCTCTAATTACGATCACCTAATAGAAATTGGGTCATTTAGTTGACCCACTGACTAGTAGTGACCTCATGGGACTAACGCGTACTGCGTAGTATCTTTACAATAATGTGAATGAATAAAATGAGTCTAATTGCCTAGTTGGTGTAGTGTTTGCAATCTACTGCTAAGCATAAGTTCCTGGGTTCGATTCCCGAGTCGGGCAAACAATTATTAGGTTTATTCACCAGAAGCAACCGGAGTCTGAATGTGAGTCTGGTTGATGGTAAAAGGCTCGCCTATTAAATGGGACTTACAGAACTGGTAAAATGTCTACTATAGGGTAGGTATAGGTCATGTCTGCCTAACCATTCTATAATTACAGGCGTGACCGTGAAGTAATGTTATTTATTAAAATAAAAAAGACATAATTAACAAAAAAAACTTTACTTCATATAAAGCATTATTATAACAGCATAATATAAGCTACTCAAATAAAACAAACTGTTAAAACATAAGATTAAAAAATAACATTTTAAATCATTAGTCCAAAAGTACATTTTCGTTATGACAATCCTAAATATTGTCAATCGACTACATTTTTGTTTTCTTGTTATCTTTTAGTCTCATGCGATGACCTTAAAATTATTTAAATTACATTAACTCGTGTTCAAATGGTATTACAACATGTAGGTTCACCTCAAACCGTATTAAACATACCTGAGCCCAATATTCAAATGTCTAGAAAATGAATGAACATGTCGATATTTTATTTTATTAAAAACCCAACATCATATTAAATTGTGAGGAAAAGCGCTGGGAAGTATTTGTGCCGCGCAAAATTGCCAGGTTTTATCAGTATATACTTATTTTTGTCCATTTAACCCGTTCACTCGAATAAATCTACGCGTACAAAGACTATCATTAACATTAGTCATATTTTATAATTTAGAACTTAACTATTACCATCACGCTTAATTGCAAAGATTTAAGATCGTGTTGAAGACAAATGACTGCGTAGCGTCTGCTTAACACCTAGTCTTAATAATTTACGGGTTGAAACTTAGGGTGCGTTCACATTAATAAAATGTACTTTACTTCAAACTTAGTTTTCGTACACATTGGTAAACGTACTCTATTTTACTTTAAAATTAGCTTTGTTTGCATTAGTCAATGTACTTTACTAAGCTTACGGTACATTACATATACGTGAAAATGCACCTTATGAACACTTTTTGTTAAAATACAGGATACGTCTAAGTACATACACATTCGTGAAAATGCGTCCTACTCGCACTTTTTGTCTAGACAAAAGATAATTATTATCTTGTTGGTGTAGGTCAAGAGTTCATCGTGCATATTTCAAAGTATTTGTACATACTACGCATCCTAAAACAAATTGAAGTTTCATATTTTAAAGTTGTCCGTTGGACGGCTTATTTATAAAGTTTAGAATGACCTTGTCGAGAATTAACACCCTTATGTTAATTGAACGTAGATTCTAAATTGCGTGACAATATTTTGGGGCCTAATGTAGTACAAGTTGTTGTGGTGAATTATAAATTTACGTAGAAAAATTGTATCTACCAGCTAATTTTAAGGTTTCACTGAGAAAAGCAATGGATAATCCTTTCAAAGGTTTCTAAACCCATATTAACTTTACATTTATAGAGTACTCAAGATACGACGTTGCTTAAATGGATCATCTTAAACAATTACAATGTTTATCTAACGATTATACATGGTGTTGCAGGTACAATATTTTTTTTTTAAATTAAAAGTAGTTAATAAAACAAGAGTATATCTATACAGTTTGAAAGAAACAAAATCGTAGGGATCGTTTTCGAATTCTTTGGTTCAAATTACACGCGTAATGTATAGAGCGGTCCAAATGCCACTTTGGCAGCCAAGGAGAGCCGTTTTTGACCTTCGAATAAACCAATCCTTTATGCAGCTTTATCCTTTATCCGGTTGCAGACCAAGAGCTAAGCTAAATTAGTTTAGCTTAGCTCGCACAGCTGAAGTAATTTTTCATACTTGTAGTGAGAGTACCTAATGTATTCTACTCTGCTGAGTAACTCCTCTGCCCCTTGAACTAAGTAGTGAATTTACTTATCGTTTCAAAACTGGTTCCCAACAAAAGAGCGGTTCCGAAATTTAATGAAAATCCGTGGCATTTGGATCATAAATATACTTTAGGGGCATATATTTTTTACAATATTTACATCGTCTCAATTATGAGTCATATAAAGCGAGAGCAACAATTTGTTTTTGTTTATGAATAAAAAGGATTTGTCAAATTATAGGTAGGTAGGTATTTAAGTTTTTTTTAGAGATTAGTCAATGATTTGCATTGCAATGTTTAAAAGGACGTCTATATAAAGTACGAAAAGCTGAAATAGGGTCACAAATGTTTTTTTGTAACAAAAATGTGACCATATTGTACTCGAGTTTTTAGATCAGACTAGGTCAAGATCACTTTCTGTCTAGTCTTGAAATTAATCGCTCTTTCACTTTTACAAATTACAAACTGCAATTTTTAACATCGTCGTTAAATTACTGGAGTTTACAAATTAATGAGTAAAAACACATAAGTACTGAATTAACATAAATGAAACCTGCTTAAACATTGTATATTTGCAATGCAAATGATATTTTTTCTGATTAAATGTTGTTAATGTGCTCTTTATAATTTCCTTTGAGCAAAAATTATAATAATCTTGTTTTTGTATGAAAAATATAATTATGACAAGAGAAGATTATTAACATTTGCTTATAAACATTATCATTTAAATTTGTGTACTTGATAAATTACTATTTGCAAAAATATAATTTTAGTCTGCTGCTGAAAAATACGATTGAAGCTATCGTATTTTTTAGTTTTTTGAAGTATATGGATAAATCTGTTTAAAGTCAATTACTAGGTTTGCTACAACTGTATTACCATACTTTTCTATGTAGATATCCACTAACAAAACAAATAATTTAATAGCAAAATTGCAGACACAGTAACTAAGCAGCATTAAACAGAGCCCACATCAATCAATTAATATTTAATGAACAGAAATTCAAACATTAGTTTTTTGAAATCTACCCATTTTAGTAATCTAAAAGAAGTCTCCTACTTTTTATTATTTTTAGAATTGTTGCTAAGAGTTGCCATACATTTGTGTTGTTACTATTCTATGTATTTAACTACACCATAATTTAAGTAGTGACTTCTGGTCTTAAAATAGAACAACGGTCGTAGTATTGGCTATTAATGAATGATAAAAATTGGATAAACAACAGAATCACAAACAACAACAATTTTAAACCAGCATCGACGCCAAAACCAATAGTTGTACTTTTTGTTTAAATTCATGCTAAGTAGACTTTTTTTAAATAAATACCATTCAAAGTAAGACCACCAAACAAATAAAAGTGTTTATAAGTAAAAGTTCACAAAAAACCGAATGAAACAACTTTTTCAGCAGTTGCCACACCTTATCTACATAGTAATATATATAAAATTATGCTTACACATCATATAATTACTAAACTATTGTGAGTCAAATATATACATTTATTTCTTACTCCCTTCCTAGCAACACGTGGACTGTACAGTCTCAGCTTCAAGGAGGTTGAAATCCATGCCGTTTGGACGGTTGAAGCCAGTCTTGATCCCATCCCATCCGTCCTCCACTTTATATTCTCCTGTTTGAATGCGGTTGTATACTTCTTGAGCGACTAGCACAAATGCTTCTTCTACGTTCAGACCTGTTTTTGCGGATGTTTCTACATGATGTAAACCTAAAATACAAGGTTACATTAAATTTGCTAGCGAAACTCCACAGATGTGATGGAGATGGGTATGGTGCTTAGACATCTAACATGATCAAAGAAAAATAATAATTTGTCTCTTTATATTAATTTTAGAATATTTTTATGCCAATATTTGTATGAAGACAGTGTTTATTTTAATAATAAAAAATAAGGAAAGTTTTATAATAAATTACTGTCTGTAATTGTTTTAATTGATTTTGTGTTAAGAATTTCATTGATTAGGGCAATTTTACATTTTCCATACAATAATTTAAGTTTATATTCTAATAACTCTGATAAACACTGGAAATGAACATAAATGAGTATTTCCTGTTGACCTTACATAGCCAATAAAAGATCTTGAGATAGTGATAACCAGAACAATGTTTGATTCATGAGACAAGTTTTTTCATTCTTATCAAATGTTAAAGAAGTCAAGTGATTTTAGAAATTTGAAAATGAATTATTTATCAATATCTTTGGCATCTTCTAAACTTATATAAAATGTATAAATTAAAATAACTTAAAGTAACTAACTTATTAATAAAATTAAAAAATAGTGTCAAAAAACTCCTCAACGCAGTCAACTGGTAATGTACCCAAGAGACTGGCGGCGTTGCCACATTGTATGGCAATGCTAAGCCTTTGGCCTTCTAAACTTAATCAAACAAGTTTTGTTCTTGAAATCATATACATAGGTATGTTAGGAATTAATATATTAAAACACCTGAGTAACTTGAACTGCATCAGGTCAAAAAAAAAAACAAAAAAAATATTCACAAAACATACATATCAGGACACATTAGCATACTATTTACTATTGACCTACATTGAACAAAGTACCGGATAACATACTGGCACAAAACAAACTATTTTTTAAATTATGATATAGTTGAGCAACTCACCATTCTCTTCTGCAAACATTCGCGCTTCCTCACATGTAACTTCCCTTCTGGCTCCGTTTTTGTTGTCTGTGCCTACCAGATCCACTTTGCAACCAACCAAAGCAAATACTGGCCGGTGAGGCTCTATGTGCCTCTTTGCCTCCATCATCCACAGGGGTATATGCTCAAAACTAGATCTATTACACACATCGTATACTAGTAATGCACCCACTGAGTTCCTATAGTATGATTTTGTTATAGATCTAAACCTCTCCTGACCCGCCGTGTCCCATAATTGCAGTTTAATTCTTGTGCCATCTTGCACTTCTATAATCCTTGCGAAGAAATCCACACCCACGGTAGGATCCGACAGCTAAAAAATTTAACGCGCAATTTAAATCACAAATTGTATAAATAACATCAAAACAAAGGCGATTGTATGTTACTCACCTCAGCGAATTTCCCATCTGTGAAATATTTCAACAGTGAACTCTTGCCCACTGTACTATCACCAATTAGGATAAGCCTAAATTGGTAATCGAATATTGGATCAACCATTTTTTAAATGCACTTGCAATAACATCAATTGATAGCAACAAAGGTCTCGTCAAAAATTACGTATTTTAGAAAAAGTGACAAGACAAACAAGAAACATCAGTCAAGTCACATCATATCACTTCACGAGCACAGAACGTTCACGAGTCTTCTAGTTTGTCTACGGTAAAAGATTATTATCAGCAGGCTTATTCACAACCATTCGATACGTTTCCGTGTCGGTAAGGAACCGTATTCGACAATCTCATTTCCGAGCCGAAGAACTGTCAAAACGCTATTCACAGATCCGAACGGATGCGTTTTTTTCTATCCGATTGACCATTCTGTTTATGGGGAACGCTACAAAATGGTAGTATATAGACGATCGTGGTAGAAAATTTAAAGTAGTAAATAAAATTGGTTTATTTGAATATTTCGTTCCGTTTAACTAAGGAATATAAAGCTAGTAATTTAATAGACAGCAAACGATACAAAATGATTTTATTAACCAAAATTAACTTTATTTCTAATAAACATGCTTTGTAAACAGCCGTCTGTCAAACTGGCGTAGCAGTTAGCGGAAAAAGTGTTCTTTTAAATATAGCTGCAGGTACTTAGTTTTATTTTTCAATTTAAAAAGGGAACTAAACTATAAGGAAAAATGACTGTAAGTATTTGATATCAGTATTATACAATTCTTGCTATTTGCTCATTGTCAAACAATGACACGTGCAAATGCATAATTTCAGAAAAGAGTGTCTCTCGAGCAGCGGCAGAAATTATTCGAGTTCATGAAAGGCCGTGAAGACCTTGCCCGGGGCCGTATCTCAGGCCCTGACGCAGCCCGCTAGGCTGTGTTTACCCATGGGTATGCAATAATAATAGTTTGCCAAAAATAATATATGGTTATGTTACATGCAAATAAAAATGACTTTTTACTTTTGTATAACTTGTTGCCTTTTATTTACTTCACAAGGGAATTGAATCCATTTGCAAAGTACTTGAGGCATGTTTAGTACCATAGTGGTCTCCGCAATAGCCCTGGAAATTGATGGCTGACTTAAACTAATGCAGGCATCCCTCCCGTCTGCTTTTTGGTAACTTCCTTGGGCATAGAAGTGTAGGGCTGCTAACATCTAAAACAAGAGTGTAAGAAAGCATATTAGATGAATAAAACTGAAATGCAATGCATATCGGGGCACGGCAATAGCTACACACAGTCGAGCAAACAAAAGGCACAGCCGTACCATAATTGCTCTAAGTCACTAGAGCTTTCTGTCATGCCTGTAAATTTCTGTGAAAACTAGAAGCCTGATTTTTCATCAACTAGCTATACCCCCAAATTACCTTCTATTTCTACCTTTATTTTAGCTTACTCACTGATTGTCAAAAATCTACAGTTCGGACACACAAACTTCAAGTTTTGTGCTCAAAAGAAAGGAACAATAGTATAGATATAAATAAAGATTATAGATACAGTCGCTAAATGTTGGTAGGTAACATATCTTATTGGAAAAAATTGGATTTGACTTGGGTGTAAGTACATGGGATCTCATAGATAGGTACATTTTACTATGAAAGGTTCGCGTTTGAATTTGTGTCAGAGTTGATGGCAATCTTCTCTTTGGCCAATAAAATAGAAAGTGGATACAGTCGTGTTCGCGGCGCATAATGGAGATGACAGTATTAGTTATAAAGTCCTTTTACTTACTTTAATTTCTATGGGGATTGCGGCAGATGAGTGCGAGTTTGGGTAATAGGGCCTTAGCTCTTCAATAAGGTTTAGGGCCATGTCGGGAGTTAATCTATACACCGACTGAAACCGCGGGTTGGCAAAAGGATTCGTCACATCCTTTATGGCTCTATGAAGAGACAACGTCTCCTGCCTCTGTTGTCCTGCTGCACGCTGGCGGTCTCTGGCTTGCACAATCGAATACTCCATCTATTAAAATACCAAATAATGTTAACTAAAATCTAGAACGAATATCACATTTCGTAAACACTTTGAACCTAAGTAAAAAATGTAGATGCGGATATCAAATCATCAATGAAATACGTTCAATACAATAATAAAACTTCATTTACTTACTTCAGGCAGTGTTAAAAAGTTTACAGTCTTTTAATTCCACTGAAATAGGCTGGAATTACAATTATTTCTTCGTTTAAATTTTGTTCGGTATGACTCCCGATAGCAAACAGCTGTCGGAAAGATTCGAGTCTCATATCGAATTTGAACTGTCAAAATTATTCGGTATCGGATCTGTGAATAGCGTTTGGAGGACATCTTCGATATTATAGACGTTCGATTCGGTACGGAATCGAGTCGAATGGTTGTGAATAAGCCTGCAGTTTTATTTTTTTAATAATTAAAGTATGAGACAAAAGTAGTGAGTGGAGTGAGTAGTGTGTATAAAATTATCTGGATATACATACAACATAATATTTCATAATATTCAGCATGTTATAGTTTATTTTAAATTTTAGTAAAAATCGTTCAATATCAAACTATCTAGTATCTGTGCAGAAAGCACATACCTATACACAATACATTTCCGTAATTTAAAAATTAATGAATTTTGTGATTTTGACTGATACGAAACAATTCATTCTTTATGTCATTCAATTCAATGCCCAACTGAATCGTTCATGCCACAAATTTTCAATGGGGGAGTGTTTTAAAATTTCATTTACGATTTTACGCGCTTTTGTGTGGTTATGAACTACAACTGCGTTATATAAAGCAACAATTATTGTGTTTTCTTTCGTTAACCGGTTGTATCGATAAAATGTTAACATAGCATACATGAAATAAAGCGATTAACCTATTTTTTCATATGGTTTTCGCAGCCGGCCATTCCAGTCCAAATAGAGTTGTTGGGCAAAGTAATAAAGTAAGTTTCCATACTTCTTATTGTGTGTACGGAGGTCTGCTTCCATCTGACACTGTTTTAAGCTATTTACATACTTTTTAGACAATTTAACCAATCTTTTTGTGATTTGACTTGGAGAAAATATGAATTATTCTCAATGAAATACTTTTTGACATATTTTTTCAGCTAAGTAGAATAGTATGATGAATACAAGCCAGAGTTATAAAATGAAGGAGAATGCAACGGAGCACGGCGATAGTAAAGCGAAATCTACTCCTATAGGTTGGTTGTTGTTTGAATTTGAATTTAGAAATAAAACTAGTGTTCTATGGCGTCAGGTTTGTTTACTCATGAAATAACATTTACGTTTGTGATAATTACGCAAGTACCAGCTTTTCCGTATGGACTGTCCTTTTATTGTAAATACAAATGTTCAGCCTGCCTGTTTGTAACTGAAAATAAATACTAACACAAAATTATCACCATACCAGAGGCACATTTTGAGTGTATTTAAGTTTGTTTGAAATGTAATGAAATGACAATAAAAGGCAAACTTCTGTAGAAATTGAATTAATAAAAATGTATATTAGTGGCCAACCAAAGCTGAAGCCGACTAATTGGCGATTGCCACATCACTTAACTTAACGGCTGTAGCCGAAGGTTAAATTATGGTGGCCGTCTTCAGTTGACCAACAATATGAATTTCTCAACAGCAATGGTGGCTCCAGAATTAAAGCAGTATGCAGATATTGATACAGAAATAACAAAGACTTGTGCAGTGTTGGGATGTGAAGACTTCAAGAATTTAGATGCAGAGTCCTTTTTCAGGTACAGGGTTTCTTTGAGTAGCATTTACTTCAATTAGGCATAACATTACGGTTAGAGTCGCTTCCCTCTGTCTGTCCCTATGTATGCTTAGATATTTAAAACTACGCAACGGATTTTGATGCGAACGAATTTTTTTAATAGATAGAGTGATTCAAGAGGGAAGTTTGTATGTAAAGCATTGCACCCGTGCGAAGCCGGAGTCCCGCCAGTAGAGTATAAAATATTAATTTGCTCCCCATTTGCACTGAAATAGTTGCTAAGAGTATCTACTCTTCAAAATTTTCGAAACTGCCTCTTAGATAAGAGGCAGTTTCAAAATTTTCTGCTACTTTTAGAAAGAAGAAATTTGAATTAATTTGTTGATCCATTGAAAGTCTCTATTTTCTGAATAAATAACTAAATAATGCTAATGCTGATCCCAACACAAACATTACACATTATTACTCTTACATTGGATTGTAATATTTGCCTTCTGGTTAATTTGTCTAGATTTCCAGAAGACTCCAGCCTCCGACAGATCTGGACAGACCTCACAGGCCGCAACAACTGGACGCCAACCGACTTCTCCTACATCTGCATGCAGCACTTCTCCATCGACTGCTTTAAGTGTGATGATGATGACCAGATGGTCCTAGTGGATAAGGCAGTACCTTCACTTAAATTACCGAGACACGTTTTAGAGGTGAGCAGTGTTTTCTTGGCTCTTTAGACATTAGAACATCATCCTCTAATCCTCTTCTTTTGCATTAAACATTGGAAACCCATCTATTATTTTTTCCTTTTTAAAAATTGCACAGACAAGTTCTGAAGAAAAAAGAAAAGATAAAAGTTAGTTACATATCTTGTGTTTTTTTTGTTAATCTTTTTTCATATTGATTTGGTTCCAAGTTTTATTCTTATCTGAAGACAGCATGCCACTTTATTTTGTATTATTTAGACCACAATATTTTAGTTTATTTAGTTACTTTCTTGTTGACCCTGTTCAATGACCCACTTTTTTCTGTATCAGGTTGAATATATAGATGAAGAAACTTTAGACAACGAAGAGGACGAAGACTACATGACCACCGATGAAGACGAAGACAAGGCCACCAGTGCTGCCAACAACACGTCTTTAGACCTAAACATACCTCAGAAAGAACTAGATAGTATTGAACTGCTCAAACTGTTCTCTGAAGTCCAAAGACTACAGAGACAAGCCGTTGGACTAAAAGACAAACTCAAATACAACATGAAAGTACACAACAGACAAAATAGATTCCTAAAGAGAATAAAAGAAATCATAGAGATGAAGAAAAAGGTTTTGAATCAGAAACGGAAGAAAAAATGCAGGATCTTGCTATCATTGCAGGATAAAATCAAAGAGGATTCTACAGGACTGGTCTTGGCTATGCCAATGAGACAGACGGAAGACTTGAAAAACTTTGCATTGAGCATTTACAAATACTCGCCGCAAGCTTACATTTATATTAGGAACACGTTAAGAACGATGTTGCCAAGTACTGAAATATTAGACTCGTGGATCACGGCGGGTTACCAGCCCAGAAATGTATTAGCCAATAGCAACCTGATAAAAGTGGTCGCCGAACAAACTGATACACAGCTGTCGTGTAAAGTAATGATAGGATAATAAGTGTAAATCACGGAAATATTGTTTTAAAATAAATTAGGAATTTTTCCAGTCGCTGGTGGTTTTTATTGAGATATTATTTACGAAAAGCACATTTCCTTATGCAATCCATTTAAAATTGGTCGATGCTCTAGTATGTACAGTTCCTTGCAGTACTCCTCGTTTCAATGTTCTGTATCCGAAGGGTAACCAACGGCACCCTATTACTAAGCCTCCACTGTCCGTCCGTTAAAAATTGAAGGAGGCCCCCCTACTGCGATGGTACGGAATACTTCATGCGCGAGTCCGACTTGCACTTGGCCGGTTGTTTTATTTTAAATACCTTTTTTTTACGGATTGGAAATTATCAAATGACCCCTCCCACTCTGGGCGGAGCGGAAGGGAATGTCAGACTTGTACTGACTAAAACCTATCCATGTTCCTTCTTTTGCCCTTTGTGTTCCAGGCCCGCGGTATCTCTTTCGAATAGTCCCGAAACCCTGGCGCCTGCCCCCCTCCGGACCCCTTCCCGTGTGCTGACATCTCTTTGACACGGCCTGTCGTCATAATACGGACGGACGGCGAGCTAGCCCATAGCTCACCGTCCACAAGCCCGCGCCTCCGGTGGCCACCACGTTGTCCCCGACGCCCAATGCGTCTCCCGCGGCGTCTGGGACGTGAGGTTCTCTCCCTCTCACGTTCCGCCACCTCCTTCGCTAGCATGACTACTTCGCAGAAAGAGGTGACGGCGTCCCATTCGCTCTGGACCATGGATTGAACCAAGACCAGACGCGAGAGGTCGCCGCCGCCGATCGCCGCTACAATGACACGGCGGTGCTTCGCCCACGCGTGGCAGACCTCCACCGTGTCCTCCGGTCGATCCTCACAATGGTAACACCCGGGCGTTTCCTCCCGCCCGATTCGGTGCAGGAATTTCCCGAAACAACCTTGTCCGTTGAGGACCTGCGTCAGGCGGAAAGTGAAGGCGCTGTGGCGCCTCTCTAGACACTCCTCAAAGAGGGGACTTATCGCCACTATTGTGGCGTGCCCTTATTTTGAATACCTCACTTTATAAAAATCTTTTAGGTATTCATTGTACTTTTTCTTTAATGGTAAATGGGACCCAGCCAATTCCCTTGCGGTGTCCCATATTTCTACATTGCTGGGTTTTCTTGTGAACGACGGAAATAGATCTAGCAGGCAACTCTGTTAACAAAAAAAAAAAATACAAGGGCACTAGCACGTATCCCTGTGGCACCCCTATCTAATTTTCTACTGATTTGTTGTGTTGTGTTCGTACCAGTCCTGATTTTACTTTAAATTAGAACTTGTGAGAATTTATGATCCTAACAGAATATCGAGTTTTTGAGTTGACTCCTAAACATTAAACAAATATACGATGTAACTGTATCGAATGCAGGTGTTAGGTCAAAACGGGCAATTTTCAAATTAAACTCGCTTTGGTCATGTTGAAGAGAAGTTGATGCTCTGTAATTGTCGGACGAGGATATATTTGCAATGTTGCAAACATGTCCTCTTTTAAAACATCAAAATGTTTAATTCTTTAAATTCTATGACTATAAAAATCGTATGTTACGTCCTGGCCACAGCTACTGGCGGCGCGGTGCGCGGTGCGGCGGGCGGCGCGGCGGGCGCACACTGGTCCCAAATTAAAAAAAAGTGGACATTGATAGTAGACCGCTGATATTTTTTTTTATTGTTGATATAATGATAACAGATAAGGCAAAAAAATATTATTGTCCTACTTCAAATACTTTTCTCTATAAAAAATATTTTTTTTTTTTTTGTATGGGAGTGATTACATTTTACTCAATTTCTCAAAAACCTTAAGCGATGTCGAGATGGCATTCACATATGTTAGAAAACTAATAATTCTGAGTATTTGGCTCGAAGAAACTTATTGCTTATCTCTGCGTACTTTCGAGATAATAGTGACAGAAAATAACAATTTTTTTTAATGTTAATTGTTCGCTTTTTTTTAATCATAGCCTTACTCATATCGCAATAGGTCCGCTGGCCAGCAAAATGGAGCTTCGACGCGAGTTTGCCGGGATAACAAGATGGCCGCCTCTCATGACGTAACGTAATACGGTCACGAATCGCGCGCGTACACCTCACTCAGTGTACAACTAAATGTGGTTGCGATAAGACGTGTCCTTATTTTTTCTGTGCGCTTGAAGAAATGCTTGTTGTTTGTTTGTTTTGTTATTGTTGTATTTTGAATCT
This sequence comes from Eugnorisma glareosa, assembly GCA_947578425.1. Classification (NCBI taxonomy): domain Eukaryota; kingdom Metazoa; phylum Arthropoda; class Insecta; order Lepidoptera; family Noctuidae; genus Eugnorisma; species Eugnorisma glareosa. The sequence continues at coordinate 1,406,431 of OX387971.1, read as the reverse complement.
TTGGATTTTAAAATCAAATAATTTTTGTTTGTCTTTCTTTCGTCGAATTTGTTTTCGTAATTTTTTTTGTTAAAATCAAAGTCACTTTGTCTTTGATATCTTTGATTCTAATTTGTTTTCAATTTTCCTTAAAATTATAATATGTCCGCATTTGTCACCAACTTAGACTTATACGTTGTTCTTAAATCAGGAGGTGGTTTTAAAAATGTCGAATTTTTATTTAATGCCCTTATTGAACGTATTGGTGTTGAATTGTCTTCCAAAGATTTGAGTAATATTAAATTATTTTGTCGTAATTTTTCAAGTAATATCTCAAAAAGATGGTCTGCTTCCAGTAGAGCTCAAAAGACCTTTCTTAACAAAAATTCAGACTGGTTACAATCCCAAATAGTTTGGCCAAAATGTCAAAATATCGATTTAAGCAGCATTTTTAAAGTTGCCGAGGAAGTAATTCCAAATTTCGAAACGCAAGTGGATACTCATCAATTAAGTTATGGTACAAGTAAAAAACCATTTGTTGATATATCTGATAAACAGAAGAAAAGGCGTTCTCTAACACTTCTAGATCACACAGAGGAGGAATTAGTTTATGCTTTATGTGCCAAATTAAAAGAGTCTAAAAAAACAAAATTAGCAGCTATATTAAACGAACTCAGCCAAAACAAGGAAAAATGTGAGATGGTACATGATGTACTATTCGCTAAAAAGACTGACAAACCGTGTTTACCAGATGATAAAACGTTAGCGCTTTACACCTCAACAAATTTGTCAAAATGGCAATATCGAAATTTAAGAACTATTCTTGCTTCAGAGAAAATGTATGGTCTTCCATCCTATCAAAAGCTCCTGGAAGCTAAAAAAACTTGTTATCCTCCAGAGTCAGACATAACTGTAACTGAATCTGATGCTAAGATAAGACTTCAATCGCTTCTAGATTTGACAACTAATAGGATATTAAAAACAATTCAGCACAACTCTGCCGACAAAAAATCGCTAAAACTAATAAGCAAATGGGGTTTTGACGGGTCATCTTCTCAAAGTAATTATAAACAAAAGTCACACTCCGACACTAAAATTGACGATTCTTCAGTTTTCATGATTAGTTTGGTTCCGCTTCGTTTGGAAGAAGAGAGTGGTACTATCTTGTGGCAAAATCCTGCTCCCTCTTCAACAAACTATTGTCGTCCAATTGGCTTTATATTTGCAAAAGAAACAAATGAATTGATAAAGAAGGAAAGTGCATCCTTAGAGGAAGAAATTCGTAATCTTGTTCCCACAATTGTAGATAATTTTGATATTAAACATGATTTGTACATGACTATGATTGATGGGAAAATTTCTACTGTGATTTCCAATACTTCTTCTGCAGCTGTTTGTAATATTTGCAATACCCCACCTTAGCCCACCTAGCAAAATGAATGACTTGGACTTTGTATCCAAAAGACTCATCAGAGAAGATATGTATAAATATGGTCTGTCTTCGCTTCATATATGGATAAGATGTATGGAATGTATTTTACACATTTCGTACAACTTAGACTTCAAAAAGTGGGCTGCACGAAAAGAAGATAAATTGTTAAAAGAAATTAAAAAGAATTTGACACAAGAAGAATTCCGGGAAAGAACTGGTTTGTTAATTGACATAGTAAAACAGGGATTTGGTACAACCAATGACGGTAACACGACAAGAAGGTTTTTTGAAAATTATGAAGTATCTGCTGAAATAACGGGTATCCACCCTGATTTAATCAAGAGATTTGCAGTCATTTTACAAACAATTTCATCTGGTCAACTTATTAATACCAACTTGTTTAGGGAATATTGTAAAGAAACAGCAATGCTATATGTAAACTTATATCCAAGGTATTACATGCCTTCAAGTGTCCATAAATTGTTGATACACGGTGCTGATATTTGTGAAAATTTCTCCTTTATTCCGATAGGCATGCTTTCCGAAGAAGCTTCCGAAGCGAGGAATAAAGATTTCCGGAATGTTAGAATGGCACATACAAGAAAAATCGGTAGAGTTCAGACTAATTTAGACATTATCCACAGCTTTCTAATTAGCTCAGATCCTTACATCAGCCATATCAAACCAAAGTTTGCTCGTTTACATAAACAGTTGTTTCCAGAGGCTAGTGCTTTGATCTTGAACAATGAATTGCTTTCGTTGGAAAACGAGGAAATAGAGATTTCTCAAGAGAATATAGACCCAAATATTAATCTTTCACCATAATATTTTTTCAGAATCGTTTGTGAACATATTCAACTTTATGTTTGCAGCTTTATTTGTCTTCATTTTGATTGTTTTTTAGAACTGATGAAAGTACTCCTTCAGAAAGGTCATAGCTTTTCAGTCATTAGTGAGCCCCCATAACCTCTTTTACAGAGAAGTCTCTTTTTACTTATTTGACATTACGCATACATTATAATTATGTGCTAAAGTAAGGCTATGATTAAAAAAAAGCAAAAAATTAACATTAAAAAAAAATGTTATTTTCTGTCACTATTATCTCGAAAGTACGCAGAGATAAGCAATAAGTTTCTTCGAGCCAAATACTCAGAATTATTAGTTTTCTAACATATGTGATTGCCATCTCGACATCGCTTAAAGTTTTTGAGAAATTGAGTAAAATGTAATCGCTCCCATACAAAAAAAAAAGAAATATTTTTTTTACAGAAAAGTATTTGAAGTAGGACAATAATATTTTTTTGCCTTATCTGTTATCATTGTATCAACAATAAAAAAAAATATCAGCGGTCTACTATCAATGTCCACTTTTTTTTAATTTGGGACCAGTGTGGGGCGGCGCGACTTGCGGTGGTAAGCCACAGCTCGACTAGCTGCGACCGCGGCGGCGTCAGCGGTGGACGTATTTAGAGAACGGCTAACTATTAAAATGGCCTTATCAAAAGTGGCACGGTATTTAAATTGTTGTTTTATTTCGTCCTACAATGTTTTATAACATGTTTTGATATCTATATTACTGGGGGCCTAAAATGACCACTTTATCAGAATCATAATAGGAATCACGTTAAAAATTTAAAACTCTTAAAATGGACTTTGTGCTCATAACCATAAAGACCATTTTAAGAATTTAAAACTTTTAACGTGATACATATTATGATTCTGCTAAAGCTTCCATTTTAGGCCCCCTGATCTACTCAATATTTCACTAATAAATTGTTCAGTATCCATTATTTATATAAGCTCAACGCCCGATAAAAACAAATTTATTTGTTTCGATCGTGCGATGTTGAATACGTCCACCGCTGCCGCCGCGCGCGCCGCTCTGAGCTGTGGCCTCCTCGATACTCGCTAGTACATTTGTTTCAATCGCACACCGCGCAGCCCGTCGCCGCCGCGTGCCGCGCGGCGCTCACCGCGCCGCAGGTCGCGCCGCAATCCGCGCCGCCGGTAGCTGTGGCTTACTTCATACATTGTCTACCATTTGTTTTCGCCGCTCACCGCTTGCCGCGCCGCTCGCCGCGCCGCAATCCGCGCCGCGATTGGCTGTGGCCAGAAGGTTAGTCAAACTTGAAAGCGAAACTATTGGTTCAGGTGCCAATTGTCGAGTGGCGCGTTTGGGAAGTAGTAATGAAGATTAATCAAATATTAAAATCCGGAGTCTTGTGTTTCAGTTGAGGATGTACCTATGCTTAAAATTGGTCATGATTGAAACAGGAGCGTGTATAGTTTCATGTTCGATTCAGTTTTCGTTATTTGTTGCATTACCGTCTTCGAATTCCTGTCATACGCGCACGCTGATTGTATAGAATGACATCTATACGAAAATGCTGACTTTACTACGTACCAAACGAAGTTAGTAACTCTACTCGCTAGCCAGTGGTACACCTGGTTCACTTAGTATCCGTTAGGTGGAGCTGCCGTTAAATTCTTATTAGAAAGGGAAGGCGCAGTCTGAACCAAACAAGCGCGAAGTTCCGAGTCAGTGCCGAGATTCCCTCCGCGCGGACGGCGGTACGGCGTGGTATCACTCCGCACGATCTTACGTCGCGAGTCAAACCAAAATAAATATCCCATCTGTTCAAATATTGTGCAAGTTTTTTTTTATTGTTTCCCCAAAAACGTACGTAAAAGGATGTGTGTGTTTTACGTTCCGCCATATGTTACAACGTAAGAGGCCCTAAGTTTCGTTATTTTTTGTGTTCGCAAAGTGCTCGAGTGGTTTTTGTTTCGTATTGTGAATGGATTTATAAACCCGATTATGAGGAAGGACGCCTCATAAGGTACGTTTTTCTTAAAAAATCTTCGTTCTATTTTGGTTATTTACGTTGTCTACGATTGGTCGACTGTATTCCCATGTGTTTTAGCTAAAACAAGGTGAATTGGACGTCTAAATTGGCTAGAATCCGAGTGTAGCGAGTTGCCAGTAACTGGACTTTCGCAAATTTATTCCTTATGCGTGTTTCCATGCCTTAAGCGTCAGGCCCAACGCCATAAGAGCAGCGGTCGTACGCGCTTCACATACGTGTAATATTTTTAATGTTCACCATTATGCTGCTATATGCAATTATAAATATAATAAAAATGTTAATGTCACATTCAAATCATGTGTCTAATAAATTTCTCCTCGCTTTTTATGGCCTGGAAGTCATTTTCTACTTGTTACGCCAATTGAAAGTATCCGTTTGCCGATTTCTTTTGTGTACAATTAATTACTGTATTGTTGTTTGAAGTTTTGTGTTTTTTAGGTGCGGTAACTAATGTTATTTTGCGCTCAACTGATTTTCAAGTGGAGAACATATCTTCACGCTAAGTATTTCCGGGTAGCTAACACGAATGGCTGTTGTCTCTACATTTGTTTCATTCACTTCCATATTTAGAACAGTGCGTAATAGGCTTGTAAGAAAATAAATTTTGTTAGAAACCAAAGTAGCAGGTACTTACACTTACATCGCAATTAATCCTCGAGAAATAGCTTTGAATTAAGATAATCCGTCTGAAACGTTTCAGTACTCAATGAAATATTAAATTACAGCTTTCGATTCGTTACATCTAAGTGTTTCGAATGCCCATCTCTCCCTACCTTGTTAATCTTACACGGGGGATTAGCGGTCCTTATGTTCTCCCTCGTTTAGCTCTTCAACATCCGTATCGGAAACACAGCATGTTTCCATGTCCCTCTGCACTTCATCTATTTTGGATTAAAGCATTCCGAAACAAGAATTGCGGTCAACTCACTATACGGAATTATTTATCAGAAACAGCTGGTTTCATTAGTCAAAGAATTGAAAAAAATAGTTTCCGTGGAAATCGTAAAATGATGTGGGTATCAACGTATTTCCGATTTCTCGGAATCATTCCATGTGGGTGACGATCCGAACTGTAAAATTTGGTAGCTTTAACAAATATTTTCTTTTTGACCTATTTTGTCTGCAGAAAAGTAATTTAAGAACCAGAATGGTATAGATACAGAAACTCCGTCAAAATCTGATTCTTTTTATGGTCTGTGCCAAAAAGAAAACACTTATGCTTCCAGAGTTTCAGGTGTCGAAGACGATTGTGGGATGGATTCAAGAGTGCATAATGTACCCTATGTGTATGTCCTTCTGTCGAATAACATCACACAATACTTAAGTCTCCGATACGATGGTTAAGGGCGATGATAACGGCCATAATTCACGTCTATAGTTCATTGTAGAGCTCGATTAGGCGACCCATATTGACCACTGTTCATTTACGGCTGACATCAACTAGTGAATCGAATTTACCCAAAATGGCGACAGTGCCTAATATGGACCCAAGTGTAGCGTTCGCACTCACTTCTTAGCTTGACGTAAAATGTGGTAATTTACTCCGTGTACAGAAATAGTGTTGGAGTAGGTAATGGTACCTACACAAATAGCTTAGGATTATTAGATTCATCGCCCACTATTGCTAATCCGTTGTTCTCCGATAGATGAGTCATGTAAACTTGCTATAAGAATATGGTAATTCCCCATCTACTACGACTTGCTACGTTTTTTGTTTGATTCGTAAATTAGATTTACATTTCAGGTGTTGAATAAATTAATTTAAAACAAGATGCGTCTCATTTACCTACTTCTGATCTCAATCTCAATACTACGTGACTGTATTATAATAAATTCCTTCAAATCATTTATTTCTTTGCAAACATGGGTAAAATATACATTGTTGTTTCATATTTATTAACAAGTTCTCCACATTTTACCATCCATTAGGCATGCAAATAGTGTTTAAAAGTTTAACATACTTAATTAAAAACATAATAAAATAAAAAGAAAAGTTAAAAAATGTCGAAACAATTAAAAAAATAAAATGTCAAACGGAGTAAAAGTATGTCAAACCACAGTAATAATATGTCAATCAGAGTAATGATACATATGTCAATCAGCAAAGGAATCCATCATTAAGAAAGCTGTCAACAGTGTAATAGCATCTAATAAGTAAAAGTCCTTAGAGCATCTATTCATTTCTATCTTCTATAAATTCTCAAAAGACCTTTAGTTAGTTATGTTTCATGAATCCACAGAGATATTAATTTAGATTTACGTGGTCGGACGGTTGTCAATACGAGCTTCCCAAAGGACCCCGAAATAGCCGTGATCCTTAGAACTCGTCTACACATTTATTTATACAAATTAATTAGCGAATCATAATATCTTGACTTAATTATCATCTCCAATGAATCGAGCAGAATTGAAATAGGTACCGAAACGCAAACAGAAAGCCGGCTTCGTGAATCGTAAATAAATCATCTTCTGAGGAATTTATTAAATGTATCATTAGAGAGAACTAAAGAGAGACTCCCCCTATTTTTCAGTAGAAGTTTATTTTGAATTCTATGTAATATCATTATATGTATCAGTCGGCGCACGCAGCTATCTATCAACTTGCAATCCACTGCTGGATGTAAACCTCTCCCGAGCTGCTCCAAGATACCCTGTCTCCGCTTTTTCCATCCATGTTTTTAAGGCCGTCGGTGTAGCTGGGGTGCGTCTCACAATCGATCATTGTCCTTCGACTATTTGCAATCCATCGCAAAACCATACCGGAAAAATGAAACTAACTTAACAAAGTAAGAAATATCACAATTAATAACACACTAATTACGATGTTATTAATAACAATCAGTAGCGGCATCGATGAACAGTCGTGAGCCGGCTGCTCCACGTCTCCGGCAGTCAATGCTAGAAATCGCCGCAAGTTTCGCAACGTCCACACGATGCCGATGCCATTAACCAGTTTAACTGCCCACTTGTTACGCGCAATCGTAATTTGAGGGACTATTTCTGTTTGGACAAATCTGGAAACAATTGGGTAAATGGTTTTTCGAGTTTTTAAATGGTATAAAAACTATTATATCGTTTTTAAATGGTATCCATAGATAGACCTTTTTATTTTGGGAGGTACCAAAAAAAAAATTATGTAGTATCTGTGGTGTGGACGGTCTCAAAAAGGTTGTACATGGTACGTATCTGTTAAAAGAGCTGGATATGGTGATATATACTTTTTTTTTTCGGATGGGAAATCATCAAATAACTCCTCCCGCTCTGGACTGAGCAGGAGGGAGTGCCAGACTTTTACTGACTAAAACCCATCCATGTTCCTTCTTTTGCCCTTTGTGTTGCAGGGCCGCGGTATCTCTTTCGAACAGTCCCGCAACCCTGGCAGGCATCGGTCCTCTCGTTCCTGTTTGCTGACATCTCTTTGAGGCGCGCGTGGAACACGAACGGTGGTGATATAACCTGGGATAGCGAATCACTTTTCTCACATCACATGTCATTATTTAGATGGGTCAGGTCTTAGCCTCAGTATTGTATTAAGATGAGATTATAGAAAGAAGCTAGTCTGAAGCTGTGACTTATTTGACACTATGAAAATATAACAATAACACCCAACATTAACCGCTGTCAAATGATCAAGTATTTGAATAAAACTAGACTAATCGAGGACCTAAGAGAGACAGAGGCATTAGAAATGTGCAATATTTATTGCTAGGATTTATGATTTGTGTGGGCAGGTAGTTTGACAAATAGTGTGGCTCTCACCTAGGTAATAGATTGTTGCTCAATTAGCATAAAACTCGATGAGGTTATGAAACGTAATACAAGCTCTTTTGCCCTTCCCGAAGGAAAAGACGCGCTAATATTTCATCCTTATAATTCCCAGTTACGCTCGTACTCACTTACTTACCTTCAAAATTTCGCTATGAAATAACATTGTATTGCTTTCAGCTTTAAATATGCTCCTTTGAAGACTGATAACATCTTGATTTCAACCGGCTTGCTTCCATCTGTCAGGCTTTGTAATAATGTCATGCCTTTCTCAATTGAGGGTAGGTAGAGAAACCAAAGAACATCATTGCTATGATACGGTCTTTAACTTACGAGGATACCTATGTTATATCATTCTTACACATATCGTATTCATCGCCAAGGACTAGGAATAACACCTTGACCTTTTAAAAGACATCCTCAAAAGGTCAACCAACGTCCTAGACCTCCTGTGGGGTCAACTTCGGCAAAATGATAGCGTTGTTTCATCGCTGGTGATGTTCTTTAGAAAGGTCGGATTGGTGGTATTCGACGCGCGACGTAGTACCTACGTGTATGAACGTGGGTGAAGCAAATTTAAAACGACTGTAAGAATCGTAGCAGGTGGCGTTTGGTAGTCTCTGCCTACCCCTATGGGGAAAATGCGTGAGTTTTATGTAAGATACGATCTTTGAAAGAATCGTCTAGATCTACAGGATGATGCAATAGGCATAAATATAAGCATGCTGGCATATTAAATAAAAAAAAGATTAATTACCGCAAGGCGTAGGTATAAATAATCGTATAGCGTTTACATCGCAATACGATCGTCATTCACCTACTTACACAGTTTTTAACGTACATGCGCACATCACCTGAATATCTATTTATTACTAACCGAGTAGGTCAGCAGCACACCATGTGAACACTGTATAATTTTGCAGTAACGGAAGGCTAAATGAGTCTCAAGATGGCCACCATTTTCACTCACCTATAGGCTAGGCCCATTTTCATGTAGAATTGTGTCCATACCCTAACCTACCCAATGTATGGTGATACATTGCCACGATTTGGCTTTCTAGTCCAATGAAGTAAATGCTGAATACAAACAAATTAGGTACTATTTGGCTGTAGTTCATCAAAACAGTTATTAAGTGCGTAAGGCGTGGGTTTTATACTCATGTTAGTCCTAGAAAACAACCTAGGTACATAATTACCAATACACATAAATAACAACATGTTACAAAATCACCTATTGGTAAGCAAAATTAATGTTTGTAACGAAATTATAAAATTACATCCACAGTATAGTAAGTATAGTAACATAAATTCTACAGCGTACACGTAGGTCAATCTAGCTAGATAGACCGAATATCTAGTGGCTAGGCGCATGTTGTACTTAATTACGTTAGGCTGTGGCGCGTACAAGGAAATTAAGTAGTTTTACCTACCAAGATTAACTATTTAGGCATGGCATGTTTAAGTACGGACTAGGTGTCAATGGGTAGCAGTTCTATGAGAATTGGCTCTACTAGAAAAACTTTTGATTCAGGTCTAGCGAGTTTCAAATTAATTTAGACTTTAGCTCTGTGGAGCTACGACAAAGCTTGAATATACCTGAAATTGAAACTCCAAATGATTCCACTTCAAAACTCCTATCATCTCAAGACCCACGGACCGTTTTCCCAGTATCCTTTATTATATCAAGTCAACCGGCATTAGATCCCGCAAGGAGTATTTACTCAAACGTTAAAGCTAAATCGATACATCGTTACGGCGCTATTTACAGGCTAAATAACGTTCCTGGGGGGATTTTTCTCGCTACACGTAAAATTAAGATTTCCTTCTGCCCCAAAGGAATCGCTTTTTTTCCGGAGCGAAAGGAAATGGTCGAATGAAGCGAAGCTGCGGTAAGGGAGCGCAGGAATGTTTTTTCGGATACACAGATTGGCGCCGAAGAGGGTGGACGAATTGAACGGCAAACGGCAGTTGCAGCTTAATCTAGGGTTTAATGGGATTTAACGTGGATTAAACTGCAGTTACTATGGTTTGTTTTAGGAACATGGTCCTGTTAAGAGTTGTTATTTGGAACTGTTGCTGGCATTTACAGAACTGAGCTTAGGGTCGCAACTGCGCTGATTTTCTTATATCTGATTCATTTGGATCGTTTGAACAAGTAGCTAAAAGGAAGAAAAACTGGAACGTACTATATCTGCTATAATTATCTAACCAATGCGTCATCCAAAAATATTCTTTGAATTGGATCGTCTATTTCCAAAAACCTAGTAGATTCCAACTAGATACACAGTTACAAGAATCAAAGCATTTTGGTATTGTCAGTGACACTATCTATACTAACGTTATAGAGAGGCAATGTTTGTATGTAAGTTTGGATGTAGGGGTACCTAATCTTCAGAGCTATTGATCCGATTCCGAAAATTCTTTCATTAGTGGAAAGCTCACATTATCCCCGAGTGTTAGGCTGAAATTGAATGAGATCAAAATCAAAATATTTTTATTTCACATAGGCCTACTAAGATGGGCACTTATAAAACGTCGACAAAAAGTGCACGGTTCGGGTTGGTCGTTTCCTATGGAGAAGAACCGGCAAGAAACTCCATGGTTACTCTTTTCAAATCATTTGGTGTTACAATATTATCATGTTAGAGCATTAGTACTTAAGTATGGGGGAACAGAGTAGCTTCCTACATAGGTAATTTAATAATTTCTGACCAATAACGTGAACAAAGCCGCGGGTAAATATTCAAATATACCTTCTAGATAACATTCAAGATGTCCTCCTCCCATCTCAAGACACTACAAGTTCACGGATCCAAGTTTTCCTACAATGGTACCTGTTGTTTAACCGAGTGCGAGCAGAATTACCATAAACATGTCTTGTTGCACGCCTCATTGGGTCCAGAAACAAACCGTATATTGTGTAGAGTGCTTCACGGTGCAAATCAAGGGGATTTACTGTAGGTATTATTGAGTATGTGGCTTGATAAGTTGTAAAGAAAAAAAGAGAGGTTGGCAAGTAAGATTGGTGGTTGTTAAAGTAGCCGTGCGTGATACTGGAGAAAGTGTGAGGATACTATAAACAGTTAGATGTATCTATCTACGGCTGGGAAGTTTCTTGCGCCACTTTCCAGTTAAAACACAAAAATTAGCTTTTTATTTTAATTTCAAGCTAAAAAACTTGGAAGTGGTGCAGAGCAGGGTTTTGAGGGACTCATCACAAATGTGATTTTGACGTTAAAAAGTGCCGATACTCAGCGTTTAAAAATTACATATGAATTAAATTTGAAAGAGTCACACTGTGTTAGTTAAATATCCTAATCAAAGCACTAAGCAATATCTGAAATAATTTCATGGGTTTATTTAATTTTAAGCTATTTCTATACACAGAAATATTCAATTCAATTGTTCAGACCAATTTATTTTAGACGTAATTTGAAAATATCCATCTTAAAATGTTCAGTGACAGATAAAACAGACAAATACTGACATTCAGCAGTTTAAGCGAACTTCCACTTTAAGTGCACATTACGAAACAGATGAAACGCATACAAAAAGAGCACCTCTGAAAGATTTTCAGCGCTGAAATGTTTCAGTAAAGGAAGATTTCGGAGGTACGAGACTTAGTGGTCGCTTTTGACCCAGAGAGCTGTGGTCCAGTTTTTTTTTCTTATATTTTTATCGGTTTGCACTCTCTAAAACGAATTTTGGTCGGACCATGTGGTGTTATATTTGGGAAGGTTTTAATCCTTATCGAAATTCATGGGGGGAGGGGGGATTAATACGTGTTTGGGCTTATGCGATTATGAAAGATGTGTTAAATATTCATTTAGGATGCCCTATTTGTTTGATATGACAGGCGTTTCCGTTGATGCGAACGTCACACATCGTCGGATGTTTTTTTTTGTAACAAATTTTTGTTATGTGTTTTTTCGTTACTCCCCTTATTCTAGACATTGACATCTATTCCCTGACCCATTTACCCACTTCAAGTTACAAGGTAGCTTCTAATTGGTTTCGGAAGAAAAATAGGATGTTACCGTTCCTTATTTACAAGTCCACCTTGAATAATATCTCAAGCACTAATTATTTTAATGGCGACGGTGCACCAGTTTAATCCAGTTTCAACCAGCTCTCACCGGTGTTGACCGGTAAGGGGCGGTTATTAGTCTATAAATCGGTGCACAGCCCCGTACATCAGGCACAGGTCAGGCTACCTTCGATAGCCGGTCTAGATGGGCTATTAATTAAGAAATTAACTGGCTACCTCAAACACTCGACTGCTAGGCTATTAGGCTAACTGCGCTTGGGTCCACGTTTCGCTACAATACGCGAGGGTGCAAAATAATTGCTTATTTGGAGTCTTATCTACTTATGAATATTCTGAGTTGGTTATTTTTATGCTGACATGGGAATACGCGTGCGCATGCAAAAAAATGCGTAGGTTTCAGTTCATTCTCACGCTCATTACAATAATATTTTGTTAAATGTGTCTGCTGATCTCTACTGACAGTTGAAACAATGTTAGGTTTTACGAATATACAATAATTCTATGGTATTTTGTTTCTTGTGTGTGTCTCTTTATATATTAATAGCTGTTGCCCGCGGCATTGCTCGCGTTTTGGTCGGAAATTAGATATCCCACGGGCACGTTGTAAATATAGCCAATGACACTTGGGGATAATGTAGCTTCCTATTAAGTGATAATGTACTTCCTAATTTTCAAAATCGGTTCAGTAGACCCAGAGATTACCCCTGACAACGTCACAAACTCACAAACTTTACCTCTTTATAATATTAGTATAGAAGTATAGATTTGTGTAGATAATAATGAATAATATGTTTGCAGTTGTCTAAAGACGTGATTTTAAAGACACTTGTTTAATTTCATGCTTCGACAATTACATAATTTGACTGTGTCGTTCTATTCTAGCTTACAAGTTATTTTTATTCTAGCTTATAATTTTTTATCACGCTACATAATCATACGTTCATCAGCTAGTTTCAAGCTTTAACTGGCTGATAAATTACAGTGATAACGTTATGTTGAACAATGATGAGAATATAAACAGAAATTTTTATATTTGTGAAGTAGACATTAAATAAGATTGCGATGTTTGCAAAATAAATGGTCGAAAGTAGACGAAAGGCGGTTGTTACTGAATACGTGAATACTCACATGGATATGGAGTTAAATGTATTATGTAAGAGATACATTGTTACTTTATTAGTGTCTGGTTTTATGGTAGTCTATCTAGAAAGAAAGAAACTAATCTGTATTTCTGGATTCGTTTTTCAGATTCGATTATCTGCTTTTGACTGCTGTTACTTTTGTGAAGAGACACGGGAAAATAGCACTGCCATCTAACGCCCACGTTTTATGTTTAATTATAATTTATTCATTTGACAAGAATTGTGAAATTAAACGATAGCTTATCGGTATTTGAATCCACAATTATTTTATGGTAACAAAATCACGGAGTAGGATACTTTGCCGACTTTTCTGCTTACCTCTTAAAATATTACAGGCGCTAATACATCCATGTTAATCAATCCGTCGGAATAATTTCCCTGCTAACAAAGATTATATTAAGTATAGCAACATATCGACATACGGGTTAACCAGATAGAGAGAACGAGGAAAATCTTCAAGAAAATAGATCCGATCTTCACAAGTGACATAAGACAGACTTCTGGGTTAAAGGTGAGAGAACAAAGGTGATTTTGACCTTAAATATAGCATAAGGTCAAATCACCTTTGTTCTCACGACAACCAAATATTTATAAGCCTTAACTTATCCCTTGATATCAAATAACCGAAGCAACAAATATGATCAGCCGTAAGGACTTCCTTGGGGCTATTTTGGCCTCCTTTTGTTTGTCACTAGGATGGATCAATTTCAATTTCTTCAACAATACTTACTGCTCTACTGGGTTGGATGATTTTAATGGACGATACGGAGACATGTACTTATCTAGCTATTTGAAGCGCTAGTCACCCGCCAATTCATGCTAAAGCCAGGGACAGTTTAGCAGGGGACAGGTGATTGGTTCACTACTTATCTAGAATTCTGTGGAAGTCTAGTTAGGTGCCTACTTCGTTTACAGAGCTAGCTTTGTACTGCAGTTGAGTCAGAACCAACCAGAAGATCTAAGCATAATCATTTTTTATCTTGCCTTGATGATTTGCAACACATACTCACGGTTTACTCGTCCAAATGAAGAGAATAGCAATTGAATTATAAAAAAATAGTGCACGGTTCGGGTTGGACGTTTCCTATGGAAAAGGAAACTCCATGGCTCGTTAGATACCTACTCTTTCTCTCTCAATTTGAATGTACCTAAGATACTAGTGATTAATAAAGAAATAAGGATATACGCAATCTTTCGATTTTATTACATAAGTGCAGCAATCAACCAGCTACTCGCATCACAAAGCGATCCAATCTCCGACTACCGTCGATTGTCAACCGCAACTAGTGATGCGCGATTCGATACTCCGATGTTTTGGATCGATACTTGAAACGAGTAAATGGTTAGATAGATATAAATAAAGTATCGGTAGCGGAATGAATGGATCGTATCGTTTTTTCGTGTGTTACCTACATTGTTTAAATAGCAACATTTAAATATGGATTACAAAAAATACCTGGAATTTTGCCTGTAATCTGTACTAATATTATAAAGAGGTACCTAAACTTTGTGAGGTTGTAGAGGGTTATCTCTGGATCTACTGAACTGATTTGAAAATAATTGGAAACTTTCACTAATAGGAAACTACATTATCCCCGAGTGCCATAGGCTATATTTACCACGTGCCCGTAGGATAATTTCCGACCAAAACGCGAGCGAAGCCGCGGGCAACAGCTAGTTATTAATAAGTACGATATTATACTCGCATTTGTACCGATTCATAAGATCAGTACAAAATCAAGTATTATCTGCAAATGGGACGATACGATTCGATATTTGTAGAATCGTATCGAAGTACGAGTAATAGCTCTTCGTTAGGGATTGTCTCGGGTCAGTAAATCCTGAGGATGCGATGGACACAGTAGTTGACGAAGACTTTGATTCGGCGTGAGATATCCTTAGTTACCTTCCACGTTTCGCACCTGTAGAACAGTACGGATTTGACGTTGGACCGATCACACGCTCTGGAGGGATTCCGAGCACATAACCAAACAAGCGATGGATCAGAATCCTCAAGGAAAAAGGAAGCGTGGCGGTCCCCAGCGTTGCACCCGGTGTCGGCAGAAGCGACGAGCGTTGGGATGACGTGGAGCGGAATGAAGCGTGAAGATCAAGACTGTTTGCGACGGAAGACTACTGTGGATCTGCCTCATCTAGGGGACATAGGATCTTAAGTCAAAAAGTAAGATAGAAGCCAATCATCGAATCAGAATCGTATAGCATAGTTGCGAAATGCGATGTAGATCGATCAAAATTATCGATATTGTGCATCCCTAATCGCAAGCAACAGTCAACATGTGACTAGTTTTCTCGCAAATTACTCTTACCTTAGTGCATCTCGCAAGACGGTACACTTCCCCGCCAATAAATCAACCCACCCCAGCGCATTGAATTAATGGCTGACTTACTTACACTTGAGGGCAATAAAAGGTTAACGCAGTTACGCGGCACTTGTCTTTTCTGTTATAAATATTAAACGTTTAGACATGATCTTGTTACTTTGTGAAGTTCTGTGTTTGAATTTCCATGTGGGCCTATTTTCGTGATTTTATGTGTAGATTTCGAGGATTTTTTTTTCGTTATCATGTCGTTAATTTAGCTTTTATGAAACCTATCATGTAAACAGAAAAGAAAGCAGAGGTCTAGCTTTTATATTTGAATATTCCGACCATAGATATATGCGTTAGATGAAGGTTATCTAGGTGTTGTTAGGTCTATTAATGACACCGTTTTATGAGGATATCTGGCGTACCCTAATAATAATTAGTACGATTATAATGAACCCACATTAGCAATACGAATCTACTTTCAAACGGCGCGGCGCTTAGGTATTTCTCTTTTTACGGATACGATTTAAAATTACCAAATTGATACTTATTATGGTTAAATGCGCGGTTTCCTGCGATAACATTCACAGAATTAAAAATAATTTAAGTTGAAAACATTAAAAAATATACTTACGTCCTCTCCAGCAACTAGACCCAATTTATATTTACGCAGAATAAAGCTTTTGTAGATTACTTTTACGGCTTCATTTTAAACATGGATTTACTGGAAAGGCCTATCATTTCGGAATTTTCGGAGAATGTTAAATTGTGGATGTCAATGAAAACGGTTATATTTTTTAATTTGTAACTGAATGATCTATGTAGTAACAATTATCTATGTAGCTTACAGGAGACGCATGGCATGGAGTAGAAGCAATTTTTTTTACGGCCGGTGTTCCTCTCTTGGGCAAATGCCTCCCCTCCCCTTTCCCAACCTCAGAAGCGGAGGAATAGCTTCAAAAAAACATCTCACCTACAAATTAACTCCAACTGACATTAGTTTGACAGCTGTCAATGTCACAATATGGCTCGTTTGCTCGTTGTCCAATAAATTCCTAATTTGCAAAACAAGCTGTTAGAAAATGGAAAGTGAACACTTGACCATGTAAATGTCAACAAATAAAATAATGAAAACAAGGAATTAATAATATTGCGCTGGAAACTTTTCCTTTCCATCGTTTATTTCACAGTTAAATGTCTGAAACAGTTGAGACTTGTCCAACTTCAGTAATTGGTTCCGCGGCTACCGTTACAACCATCCAACATTTAGTTCAGGGTTGACCGACTTTGTGAAATGATAGTACACGAGTAAAAGGCAACAATTTTTATTCTGATGAACCGAGCAATATTGTGGTCTATCTTTGTACCTAGGTACAAGTATGTATAATTCAGAGATACAGACTTAGGTTTACGAATGGGTTACTTAAGTGGTGAATTGGTGATTCCGCTTATTACCCCATTCGCAAAAATAAGCTTCAGCAAAAAAAATAAGTGTTTTTTTTAAATTCTATTTCCGTGTCAGGTCTCACATTTAAAAGTGCCTTTTGAAGTCCATATTGAAATGATTGATTTGACTCTGATCTGACAAATCTCCTTTCCTGGTAAACTAAAATACCGGTCGGTATTTCAGTGTCGGCTTCAAGATTTTTCCCAAAAAGTTGATTCCTTTAGGTTTCAGGTTTTTTTTTGGATAATACTATTTATATATCTTTCATTCGTTAGCCATCCCTAAATAGAACGGTGCTCTCATAATCTGTGCGCGGAATTGAAAAATGGAAGTCCAGAGCTATCCAAGTGCGTAATTTTGTGCTGGAGACTTTAATATCTTGCTCGTTACGAGCGAGAGGAACGGAGTATTTGCTGCAATGAGCGACTTAATATGTCTCCAACAAAGTCTGGTCTAATAGAGAGCTTTGTCGTCTACATTGAATGGAGATGTACAGCGATTCCTCTATATTTTTGACAAAAAATGTAGCTGATGGTATTAAGCTGGCTGGTTGCTTCATCATCATCATTATCTTCCTGCCCGGGTCCCTCTTTATTCAATGGTCGGTGCAACACGATTTTTTTCACGCAGGTTGTTGCGACAATTAATGTTATTGAGTTGCCTGTTTTGTCCCGCTACAGAACAAAGGTCAAGGATAATTCTGGATGCTTTGGCTTTGCTTGTTGTTAATTTAAACCCAGATTTCGCAAAAATCAGTTCACTACTGAACGTCTATCCAAACTTTCCACAATCTGACTAGAGGCGTTAGATATTCGTTCTTTGAAAAGAAGTCCCATAATCTTTGCACGGTCACAAACAGATGAATCTAGTTTTAAACCTGTACAAAACTAGAGAATACCTGATAATAACCTACAAGCCTCTCCTGTACCATCCACTCCCTATCTATGTTGTTCCCAATTATTATTTTAAGCCTCTCCGAAGTAAGTAAGTTATTTTAAGATCTCCAATGCTGAATATAGACAGGGATCAGCCACCTGTGTTCTTAGATCACTATAATTAGGCCGGATCGGAGACGTGACGGAGACAGGAGTAAAACAAATCCGTTCTAGCTTATGTTAGAGGTATTATGGTGCAATGCCGTCTTTTTATGTCTGGTTTAGGAGTATTTTCAAGTCCCAGCAGTTTCTGCATCTGTAAATTACCGGATTTTCTTCCGGTAGTGGCAATCGATTGGCACTATTCGGCGATATAATTAATGATAGCTTATATTTTACCGGACGAAACGTTCGTTCAGTTTTCGAGTGGGTCTTTCAGTTACCCTAGCCCCGTTACAGTTGACTTCTTCAATTGAGCTGTAATACTCAGTTTCCCGACTTCCACTTCACTACGAAAACGACGACTGCATTTTTCGAAGTCCCTTGCCGATTATCGTTTAACTTTAAAAGGTAACTTGTTCATGTTGCCTGTTCGGAAAATCCAGCCAGTACCTAATTAAATATTAGGTTATGGTATTTCATTTCAAATCGGATATACTTTTTATTTTACTGGTGCAGCTATACTTGGTTATACGTAACGTAAGAGTCCTTTCAGTTATTTTACGTCATTGTTAAAGTCATTGTGTTTGTGTTGAAAGCACGGTTGGCGCAGTGGCTGAGCGATTGGCTGCTGTGATGCGTGTCGCGGGTTCGATCCCGCACGGAACAAATATTTGTATGATCTACAGGTAGTTGTTCCGGGTCTGGCTGTTTGTGTATGTGAGTTTAAATTTTTGTAAACGCACTCACGATACAGGAGAAATTCTTAGTGTGGGGAACCTTTTTTTTTTTAAATAAAATAAATAGTGATTTTAATCTCGTTAAAAAATGAGGTTGCTATTGGGTCGCTGTTGCTGATAAATCTGTCAAATTACATTCAAAGTCTGTCAAAAATCACAATGTTCTTTATTCTGTTGACATTACGGTTGCTGCTTGATAACTGCTATTTTTGGTAAAAATAACTGTGAAAGAACTGTAGAACTAAATCATTATTATCAGGGGATCGTTCGATGTCTGCGGACCGCGAGGAAACGTGGTCGCTCAAAATGATTGATGTGACAAAATGTCACATCGCTTGGCCACCCGACGTGATGACGGTTACACTGCCTTCTGTTACAATCATTTTTATTTGCGCACTTGATGTTTGTAACAACTAACGAGAATAATGCTTGATTTCCGGGACAAACGGCCCGTAGTTTAGACTTGCCAAAAGATAAACGGAAATAAAATGTAAATAGCGGCGAATTGTTAGAATAAAGATAGCAATCTAAGTATGATCTTTCTCATTAATACAGATATACAGAAAACTAACTTTTTCCTGCGGCTTCGCGCGCATATTGGTCGGTTTTTTTTTTCACGGGAACGTAAAGAACTATTGCGGGGATAAAAAGTATTCTTTATGTCCCAACTATACCCTATGCCAATCTTCCAAATCCGCTAAAATGTCAAAAGATAACAGGCAGAGTAACTTTCGCTTTTCTAATATTAAGTGTGGATATTAGTACATAATTATTATCCAGGTACACCGGAACCTGTACCTAAATAGTGTTGCCAGCACATCAGTTGATTTTAAAACTCAGTCGGGATATAAACAACGGATATCTACTTCCTGTGATCTCGTTTATCTGTCAAGGTTGTGACTTACACCAAGTATGAAGCTATGAATAGTTTGGTACAGCGGGGGGAGAGTACCCAGTCCCTAAATATTCTAAAGCATGACGCCACGTCCATTTATTGTAGGTATTCCACAGACAAAAACTTGTCTATCGATGACGGAAGAGTCAAAATAATACTGAACTGACACCAGCTACCGAAAAGTCCTTGTAGAATTACTCGATTCCCGCTGTCCGGCCCTCTGGTGGCAGATTTAAGTGTACATCTAGTTATACTTATACATGGATCTGTTGGCGCGCGTGGTTTTATTCGCCGCTATCTTGTTTTTAATTACAATAAATTCCACGGACAATTTCACAATGTTTACAAACAGCCCTCCTGTCAATAGGGTTCATTCAAGCGCCACAAGAACCACGCTGCGCTGTGTCTTAGTCCACTAAGAAGAATGAAAGGAAGGAAGTTGGAACTCGACTAAGTTGCGCCATCAGTAAAACACTTAACAAAACAGTAATTTTAATTGCTTTAATCTTTAAATCCGCTGCTGTTTTCCGATGGGCGCGCACGGAGCCGCCACTTATCGCCTCGCGAGTAGTGCTCAGATCATTGCGGGTTAACTAGAGCATGAACAACATGATTTATATTGCTCATATTGTTACTGCTACGAGTAAATACTGAACGTGGATTGCTATACGAGTAGAGGAAGACCAAAGAAACGATGGATGAACTGTGTGAAGGATGATATGACTAGAAACAGGGTGACTGCTACCTAATATGACGAGTACCTAATAGTTTTGAATAGTGACATTTAATGATTTTTATTGACATTTATTTTAAAGAGAGAATTTGAGGACCATATTGAGGGTAATTTTTTCCTTTTGGTTTTAACGATTGCCTGGCAGTTTGAGTACCTACTTTAAGCGACCTACCCAAATGTACTTTATTTGGTATGGTTCGTCGTGTCGTTGAGCTCCTTGAGTTATAAGTCGAGCTTAGAGATGCAAAACGAATTTTAAACGTTTTAAACCATTTGGTTTTAAACGGTCTTTTTGGTTTAAAACGATTTAAAACCACACTTAGCGGTTTAATATGGTTTAGAATGTTTTTTTTTGGAATGCACTGAGGCTTTACACGAAGTTATCTAGACCACACCTCCTTCCTGATTTAGAATATATAAAAGGAAAATAAAATAAAAATGTTTTAAAATAACCTTCATTAACATGACAGACAAACATAAAGTCGATCCCTACCTGCCCCATCTCTCCCCGTTGCGATTTTGGTAGCAAAGTGAAAAATAAAAATGCGGCATTGCCGTTTTATTTTAATAAATACCCAAAACATGATTGTTTTCAGTGTCTAATCCTAAATAGTAGTATAAATATGATACGAGTATATGACTTCACATATATCAATAAAAATGGTAAATGATTTCAATTAGCCTTTTAAACTATTTTTTTAAGTAATTCGTAATCAATGTACGGCCCACGTGGTCGTGGTTTTAAACCGTTTTAAACAAATTTAAAACGGGTTTTAAACCACTGATTTTGGTTTAAAACGGTTTATTTACAACTATAGTCGAGCTACATGATAACTGACAAATGCTTGCACTGAATGGACAGGTACACTCAAATCTGTGTGGTTCTTTATCCAAAAGACCATCTCAGACACTAATCTGCATAGTCCTCATGAGAATTGACCAAGATAATGTCTAGACTTTACAAGAGACTATGACCTCTGATTTTGTTTCGGCTGTGTCTTCTCAGAGTATTGGACAGGTAGGAACTACCGGCCCAATATATTTAAAAAAAAATACGTGTGTTTTTAAAAACCAATTTTATTTGCATAATAAACATCATTAAATGTATCATTCAATAGAGACGTATGTAAGAAAACATCCAGCGCCGACTTAAAAAACTTGGGACAAGTGCAGGAGATTGATGATGGCATTGATGATCCCCCCATTGGATCAATCTCTACAACTTTTATAGGGTACCTATTTATTTATTAATAAAGATTTACCAACAGCAATGTATACAATGTAAATAATGTAATATGTATGATGTACCTATCTACTAACTACTATTACATTTCTGCATAACCATTCGGGAATTACACAGACGAATATTATTTAATGGTTATGTTATGTGTAACTAACTCCCCCGATCAATTTCTACAACTGTTATGGGCTGTAATTCTTGCTATATCAACGCTCTGATTTTGATGGCTCATAAACTAAATGCTGAGGGGAGATTGTGATCGATATGTGTCAACCTACCCTTCGTGAGGTGTACGTTTTGTGAACTTATGTCACGTTTACCCTCTGTACAAATTGTGTCTACTTACTTATGTATGTTGATGGTGGATTCATTCAGCTTGTAGATAAGAACGGTGTACAAAAGTGGGTAGCTCACGACACGTTATCCTCACAATTTAAAAATGCTTTCCCAAGTAGAAATTTAGTTAAACCGGCCAAAGTTTTAATCGGATTTAGACGGATTTCCACGGTTTAAAAGATTATGGTCCGATGAAAATGGTTTTAACAATAGGTACGTGGCAGTTGCGAGGTTACGAAAATCGACAAGATAAAAACAAAATAGTGCAGTTTCTTGTCCATTCTTTGTCATACGAAACCTTTGAGAATGGGTAACTAGAATCCTTGTACGGGTTGAAATTCAAAAGTGCCCTTTAATGGACTAATTGAAAAAAAAAAGGTTTCCCTTTGACATTGACATCTAATCTAACTGAAACTAAAAGTCCAGCTAAACATCTTCGATATACCTAGCAGTGTTGACTCTGGCAAGTCGCTTGCTCGATAAGCGTGGTTGGATTGTATTAACACATCCTCTCATCTCCTGTATAATTTTAAATTATGTGATAAATAGTTTCCCTATAATAATGGTTAACATTATTACCCCGTTCACTTCCTCAAGCGATGTGAATTGCTACACAACCAGTGCCAAGCGCTCACGAGCATCTCAGGGAATCCTTCACGAGAACACCTTCGATCAACTAACCACGGCATGACTCGTAGCATGTTCGAAGCAACTTCTTTCATTTAAGAGGGGGAGCCCGCTAGACCTACGTAATGTTTTAAAAGTTGAAACTTTTTCTGTGGAAATAGGTACCGTATTATAGGTAAAAACAATAGGATATTATGAAAAGTCACAAGTTGTTAGTAGGTAACAAAGTTGTTCTAAATAGCTGCTAAGTTACGTCACTATAAAGTCTTTATTTCTTTCTTCTTTCCCCACTGCCAGACACTTTGTGTGGAAGAAAACCCCTGCCAGGCACTTTTAAATAATGCCAAATTGTAAGTGAACATACGTCATTTTATAAAAGCTGAAACTTTCCTGTGGTACTTCACCTTACTATAAGAACGTTGAAATTGAAAGTCTGGCGGTCACGGAATCTCCCTCTATAAGCAACTTTTTTTTTATACACAGTTGTTCTGCAAGAATGTAGCGCACGTATAAGCAAAAACAAACTATGCCTTATTAAATAAAAACACTAAACGCAAATATGCACGTTTAAGAAAAATATGAGGTGCTAACAACATTGTTCTACACGTAGTGAAGGGTTGTCCGTATATTATGTCACGTGCACGACCAGAGGGAAGAGGGGGAGGGGCGAAGGGAAGAACAATTGTGACTAAATGTGACGTGAATTTGAATGAACGGCGCATTCATAATCATAAAGGTAACATGTTTTAGTATTCGGGGTAATGTGCCAGTCCGCCAGTCGGCTTGGCTTATGACGATCACGTGTGTAATCAGAGATTGAAGATTATGCCAGTCTGGAGGGAAAATGTGACATAGAGAAATAGAGACCGTTTTTCTTGGGAGGATTACATTGGCACTGTTTTAGTATGCAGCCTTCATAGACATAATATGTGAGTTAGCCAGTCTGATCTAAGCTATACGGGAAGCTTTTAACAGCTTTTTGTGTTTAATTGGACGGTGTTATGAATAACACGAATGAAGCGACATACTGCCCAAGTAACACAGAAAGCATTCTAACAAACGAAAAGCAAACTTGTGTAGAACTTAAGGTCCTTATAAACTCATAAATAAGTTCACCGAGCATCTTGAAGCTTTATATTGGTATTTCAAAACCATTAGGATGCTTTACACTGTATAACGGTTGGATAATAGCATATCAAAATGCTTTTGTAAACCCTTTAGTTTTAGTGCAGCAAACCACAACGCAGCTGAACGGCTTTCAGCAGTTTTTAGTGCATTTGGAATTACAATAGCATTTTAAGTAGTAAATAAATGCTTAATGCCGTTTAACAGCACAAATATGAACCATTATAATGCCACCTAAATCCGCTATTCAACTTTCAGCTGTTTTTAGTGCCTTAGGTTCTACAATAGCATTTTTAAGTAGGAAGATAATGCCTAATGCTGTTTAAAAGCTTGAACTTTTACCGTTATAATGCACCGTAAAACCGTTATAGCTTTGAGCTGTCTTAAGTGCCCTTTGTTGTGTAATAGTACTTTTGAGTGGTAAGTAAAAGCCTAGTATTGCTGAACAGCATAAACGTGAATCAATGTAATGCTTCCGTTTTTTAAGATCAACTTAGCCGTGTACAGCTAGCAGCTCTTTAATCAAATATACGTGAGTTATTGTAATGCGTAAAACTGTTTATACATTCATTTTACTGTATTCGTAGAACCTTTTGTCGGACATATTGGGGAAAAGCACATATTAAATGATCAATAAAACAACAGCATTTTTTATGGTTGATTTTTATTTTCATTACTTCTTGATTTTGAACTATTGTCGTCCAGGGTGCAAACGTGCCTGTGTCATTCGCGTCTGTGTCTGAATGTTCTTCCATGAATGATAATTCAGCTTCGGCAAGCTCATATGTTCAAATATTGTTCATTTTAAAATAGCACTCCTATAATGTCCATTCTTTTTATCGGGCTTGGATTGCTCATCTTTCATTAATTTGTACTGTGTCTTTTTAGGCGGCCACCACAATTTACCATTTTCTTCCCACAAAGACTACCTCGTATTGTTTTTCCTTTCTCTCTATCGTCTGTTCCATTTTGTACGGCATTGTATGGTTGGTATAAAAATCACTGAAAATAAGAAAACAATATTTTTTAAAAGCATCACCCACAAAAAAGATATTATTGCGTTTTCTGAAAAGTTTGGCCATTTTAAAGTGTACAGGTATATTTGATGGCTACTGTACCTGACTACGTACTACACTACACCGGGTATGAAATAAATAACGGTCCTGTCTATAAAATAGTTACGGAAAAATATCTTAATGACGGCTTTTTATCAACTTGGCAAACGAATCAAATTGTATAAATTCTGAAATGGGTTTTATTGTTTTGCTCAAGGATCCCCAAAATTGCGTTCAAGTAATGGCACTACTTCAGTCTACATCAAAACTACTGGTATACCGGTGAACCCATATAAACCTACTTTATAGACAATGCCACTACAGTGGTTCATCAAAAGCCTTCTCTCTTGCGTCTGGCTTAATAATGGTTCACGTGTGAGTATTTATACAGCTGGCAGCATTAATTAGCCTTGTTAAAGGCTCACCGGGCTGCTATACCCCGACACCATTTTGTAAACATTTTATAACCAAAAAAATTATCATTCGGACCTATTTATGAAAGCAAAAGATCTTTAACATAATGATATAACTTGATTTAATACTGCCCAACCAATACTATTATTTTAATTACGCAAAATTCGTTCTATACTAGGAATACACAATTGTTTTGATGATTTCACACATATTTTAATATGACATTTTCTATCAAAACCACAAAATATCGAAGGCGCGTGAAAATGTTCAATGAAACTTATATAGACATTTACAGTAAACTACATTGCGAATAATATTTGAAGGCATGAAGTAACAAAAGAGTCAAAAACTTACCCAGTAAATTTTGTTTTGATGCAAACAAATATGGTGTCACTCACTCAGTTTTGACAGTCTTCGTCCATATTATATTCCACGTTAATTGTATTATGACATTTGTACCGTGGTATTAGAGATGTTTTTGCAATGATGTAGGGTTTATTTAAGTTCTAACTGTGAACACTTAAAAAGCTCCAATCATTCTTTTACTACATTCAAATGCTAGTCTAATGCTTTTGTAATGCAAACAACATCTTCATTATCAATAATATTGCTAGTATAATGCTTCTGTAATGCGATTGGTACGATCTTTGGCCACAATAATGCTAATATAATGCGCCTGTAATGCAACTAAACAACTATTGTGAACCTATTTAGGATCTAAAGCCGTATAATTTGTGCCCAAATAAGCATTACAGTAGCCGTATAAACGTTTGTAATGCTACTATAGAACTAACTCAAAATGCGAAAACGATACAGAAATGCTGTAAGTCGGCCGTTATACTGCTTTGATGTGTTACTTGGGTGGCGACTTTTCGCCGACCCCAACATAATCATTACTAGTGTTAACTGTTAATGAGGAACATTGATTTTAATGAGATTGAGTGTTATTGATTGACACGGGATATTTATCAGGTTTACTGTTTGTTTCGAGTTCCCGATATTGTAAAAAAAAACCCTTCGAAGAAATTTCTCTTTTCTAGTGTTAGGTAATGATAATGTAAGTGACTATGACAATTTAAAAACTTAGACCCCCACATAGTTGCGAAAAGGCTCAGCAGATGATGATGTCGTGTCTTGCCGGTCAGTGCACAAGAAAACACCTTTAGATCTTTGCTAATTTCCTGGCACTGAATAGTTCCCTGTGAAAAAAAAGGCTGAAAATAGTAAACTACGCGATAATAATAGCACAAAATTTCACCTTAGACCTACCTCCAATATTAACAAGCCCAGTGCGTTAACCTCACCCGAGGCCAAACTAACGACACATTAGGCTTATACAATCAACTGTTACTACACGGCGCTTCATTAATTTCATTAATCAATTCGACACATACACAGACGCATAGGGCTGCCAGCCGTCCGGATTTAACAGGATTTGTCATTTGTCCGGACTTAAAAAAAAATCTTTTTTCGGAAAAAAAAAACCAAACGCCATAACATCATGCCTGGTAATCCCCACAAGTACACCCACATTTCGCCAGTTATGTGTTAAGTCCCATGTAATAGGGTGAGCCTAATGCCATCAATCGGGCACAAACCCAAACTGTGTGGCTGCTACTGAGAAATTCCTGATGGAAAAACCCAACAACACTTTGTACGACCTGAGAATCGAACCCACAACCTCATGCGCAGTCGCGCTTGCGCCCAATCGACCAATGAGGCAGTCCAAATTACTGTCGATAAAAAGAAAAACGTCGGAACTTTTCTGCCAGTGTCTGGCTTTTTTCAGGACTTTTCAAATTTCGAAATGGTAACCCTACGCGTACAGTCCGCGCTCATCTACTCGTGTGCGGGTGTACCGTCGAGTACATCAATCATTCGATGGCCTGATTGGGAACCAGGAATGCTCAACATGATAATGCACGGCACGAGAACGCACGACATTGGAACGTACGTGTTTTGAATTCCAATGACGTACATTATCATGTCGCGCATTCTCGGCCTGGACAAAGATTGTCCGGCTCGATAATGTACAGCACGAGAATTGGAATCAAAACAAACTGTGACGTCACATTAAAAAAGTAAAAAGCCATGTGACACTAGGGACGGGTGATACACAGATTTTATTGATTTTGATTGATTAGTGATTGATTTTGTTCCATTTGACATATGGTTGACGTTCAATCGTATACTAACTAAAGTAATCTGTGAATTTTTCGTGTATTTATGTTAAGTTTGGTTTGTTTGGAACTTTATAAACGCATTTTGGGTTTCCTTGTTGAGTTCTGATTGTAAGGCACCCTCCTACAGCTAAATTAGGAAGCGAAAATGGTCCTGATATGGGATGGAAGAAAACAAAAGATAATGAAATACCTATCAGCAACGTGCATGCGTTTTCAACAAGAAATGATATTTGATTGGTGATCTTTGAGATGTTGCAACATGTTTGGCAAGTAAGTACATAAGCTATTACAAATTACAACATCATTGGTGTACCTAAGTACCTACTACGGAAGTTTCAATAACAGCATTACAACAATTTCTCCATGAGCAACCAGGGCTCTTACTATGAGCTCCTTACTAACCCACCTCAATAGCATTATTCTCGAAGATTCTTTCCGTAACTTCAAATCGTCTCAATTTATGGTACCATAAGATTATCAGTGTGTAAATTATTAGAGCTCTTTTTCTGGGGGCTGTCAGTTTGGTCCCTTTGGCTTTGTTTGTGAAGTAATTAGTCAAACCTTGTAGGTACTCTATATTATGTATGTAGGTCCTTACTATCTGATAAATAAATACCTATCCACAAAACATTCCTACATATTACCTACAAATACCAGCTGGCAGCTGTGGAGACAGTGACAAGATCTACAACATAACACGTAGCTATTAAAGTAAACTAGGAATTTTGTACCAGGTAAGTACCTTTAGCTGCCATCATAATAACTTTCTAATTAATCTTATTTATTTTTGATTTTCACTGCGATTGTAAGATGTGTGCGACTCACACTTGATGGAGATAATTATAAAAGCAATGAAATATTTGCCCCGAACATAGTCCATACCACTATTATGTTGCTGCTTGCTGCTCAAGAGGACCACAAGCCTGACATAGAATTCCATTACATTATATATATTATATGGTTTCATCGCAGAAGAAAAAACTCTTTAGTAATAAGTTAATTGGTTATACCTAGTCAAAGCTGCCCTGAATTACATACCTAACTGCTAAGGCAAAAGAAATACCTACTATGAAATAAATTCAAGAATAAGATCAGCGAACAGGACCAAATTAGTACCTAATTTGCTAAACTAAATTATGGGCGGAACCAGAGTTTAGAAGATTAAGTGTGGAGACAGTATGAAAGTGGCAAAGTAAAATATTATCGGGATAGCATTATAGTTACTGCTCTATGAATGCTAAAGCTTATCTCTCTATCTAAAATAATCTAAAAAACCAACTAGGTAATACTTTTATTTTTGATCCATGACAGATAAATAGCCTTTAAAATAGTAGGTTTCACCTACTAATTGTTTGGTACATAATTTTATTTGTAATTAAGTTGAAGAAATAGGTAATTTATATGATGATCATTGTTTTAATATAAATTTAACATTTAATTAAATTAATTATATATTTAATTTCATTGTCTTTTTTTCACTCTTCCTTGTCCGTAGTAGGTATGTCCTGCAGGATAGTCCTTTCCCTTGTTCTCCACACAGATCCCGCGACCATACATAAATCATCTCTTGATCTCTATTCGTAGCTTGCTTCTTTCCATGATACCTAACAGTAAAATTAAATAAACAATAATGCAGTATAAATATTATCATCATCATATCAGTCATAGGAAGTCCACTATTGAACATGGGCCTCCTAAATATAATAGTTTATACTTATTTAACTAAGTAAGAAAGACGAATTTAACCACTAGACCTTGTGGTGCACCTTGGCGGAGGCCTATGTCAATCAGTGGACTGCAATTATGATGATGATGAACCATTAGCTATTTTTATTGGATCATCAAATCAAATTAACAGCTTCCATTGTGATCAGAGTGTTTGGCTCGCGATCCGAGGTTCTGGATTCGATTACCTGTGGGGAGGACACTGTCTCCCAAAAATGTCTTTACGGGACTGTTCCAAGTTTAGTTAGAGCATTGCAGGTTTAAATCACCTGATTGTTTAGAAAGTAGGTAAGTTGATTCCGTGCTTCGGATTCGGAGGGCTCATTACTGTCGGTCCTGGTTATTTTCTACACGATGTAGACGAAACAGAGCCACAGTATTTCCTAGTTTTAATGCATGTTATCATCTCGCTGAAGTCAAAACCAGATTTCATTTGATGAGGTTTTGCTGACGGTATCACTATCTGATTGTATTTCTTTCTCCCAATCAATGATATCAGCAGCCTTGCTAGACCTAAAATAAATCGAGAGGCTGAATACTATTATTACTTAACCATCACTACATAGTATAAAACAAAGTCGCTTTCTCTGTCCCTTTGTATGCTTAAATCTTTGAAACTACGCAACGGATTTTGATGCGGTTTTTTTTAATAGATAGAGTGATTCAAGAGGAAGGTTTATAATGTATAACATTGACCCGTGCAAAGCCGGGGCGGGTCGCTAGTAAATAATAAAACAGCATAATATCCATCAATAACATTCGGTATTTATTTCTTATTATTTTATATTTTATTATTAAAAAAACAGTTATGCACTCAAAATAATTTCTTAAATCTTCTAGACAGTTCTTTATTGGAATATTCTAGACTCAAATCTTCTAAACAGGTCCTTACAAGAATATTCGAGACTCGCACGTAATCTAGAATGTTCTCGTAAGGCAGCCGACGTAGGTAACAGTTTTAGAGGTTTAGCCGCGGCCGCGCGGTCCGCACATGGAGAACTGCGCGGCCAAGCAGTTTTCTTAAACGGAGCTTAGTAGAGCTGTGGTAGAGGTCCCATTCTTTTTGCTAATCACATATACGATTTCGAAGAAAATGTAGACAGTATGAATAAAGCCCTATTGTTTGGATTTCAAAACCTACAGCACTTAAACCTAAAATGCAAGGAAGTAGGGTGACCAAGATTTATGGTGCGTCAATCAGACATTTCCAAAAGCGTCGTTTTTTTATACCACATACGTAAGTAGTATCTAATATCATAATGAGGGAATAACTATGGTTACTTGGATGGAGAAGTACTGATGCGAAAATATAATAGGTCTCCGGACCCAAACTGCGCGACACACCGCGCGGGCTGGGCCGCCGACACTGTCATCGACTACTACCATCGCTGGGGGCTCAAACTCAAACTCAAAGCGTTTATTTCAATTAGACCTTCGCAGGCACTTTTGAAAGTCAGAAAAACAAAGGCGAAGCTACAGTCACAGACACAAGGCATAATAACTTCTGAAAGTACTGTAGTTGCCCATTCCAAAGCGTAGATCTCTATGGAGAAGAATGGGCAAGAAACTCCATGGACACTGTTTTCAATCAAAATATTGTTACAAGATCTTGGTTACATCATTCATGTTGAGATTATACATATATGTGAGAACGATGTAGAAAGACGTGCACATTAAGAGCGTCCAGAGTAAAAGATTATAACTATCACAATTTAAAAACAAAGTAATTAAAATAAACCGTGGCAGCTAAGAGATGACCAGTCCTAACTGACAGCGCCCGTTCACGAACATGACGCATGCATCAGCTCCATTCAGCTCAACCATATTGAAGGGAACTAAACGACCCAACACACCCGCCACTATCAGCGAGACATTTGAGTGAGCCTGACATTCTCTCAGCCACCAGGGCACATTCGAGTCAATGAAAGATAACTAAATGTAAATGGTAGCTTTACAGTACATAGTACTCACACATGTGCTATGCAGTTATATAATACTAAGAGATTGAATCTATACAATGCAAAGATATTTTTACAATCTTCTGCAGCTTCCACAATAATTTCACATGAGCTTCTGATTAGTTTGCCCCTATGGGTGTGGAGCAGGACCAGCATTGAGCCAAGCATTTTTATCATCGATGTAATCCCCTAACTTATAATATGCTTGCCTACATAGTGTGCGTTTTATACAAGATTTAAATTTTGTCTCATTCAGTTGTTGAATGTGGGGAGGTATTTTATTATAACATTTTAAACAGTACTCCATGAAAGTTGAGTCTACTTTAGCTAGCCTGAAACCTGGCTGTACTAGTTGGTCCCTGTTTCTAGTATTATAGTGGTGTCTGTCACCTCTTTTACTAAACAAATGCAGATTTTTCCTAACGTACATGATGTTTTCATAGATGTATTGACAAGGTACTGTCATGATGTTAATTTCTTTAAACAGTTCCCTTAGAGAATCGCGCCTACGTAGATCATAATATGGCTCTGATGGCTCTTTTCTGCAGAATAAATATAGACT
The DNA here is from genome assembly GCA_947578425.1 of Eugnorisma glareosa. Lineage (NCBI taxonomy): Eukaryota > Metazoa > Arthropoda > Insecta > Lepidoptera > Noctuidae > Eugnorisma > Eugnorisma glareosa. The sequence goes on along the minus strand of OX387971.1, from coordinate 1,374,797 downwards.
CAATGTCTGCAGCCCGTCCCCATAGTAAAATACCGTATGACATAATACTATGAAAATAACTAAAATAGACTAGCCTCGCGGTATCTGCATCAGTAAATTGGCGGATTTTTCTAACTGCATATGCTGCTGAAGTCAGCCGTCCTGCAAGAGATGTTATATGCGGACCCCATTGTAGCCTTGAGTCGAGCGTGATCCCCAGGAAAACAGTATTTTCGACGAATTGCAGTTTCTCTTGATTCAATACTATGTCACTATCACTACTTTTAACATTCGGTAGAGCAAATCTTATGTACTTCGTTTTTTACCCATTTAATACTAAATTATTTGCGGTGAACCAATTATGGACCTGCATTAAGGCGTTATTTACGTCGTCGAGATTTGTGGCACGTCTGTTTATCTTAAATATTAAGGAAGTATCGTCAGCGAATAACACCATTTGTGGTTGGTTTTTAAATAAATGGGGTAGATCATTAATATATACCAAAAAGAGGAAAGGACCTAATATCGAACCTTGTGGTACACCCATACTTACTTTTAAACCCATTGAATTGACACCATTTATTTGTACTTGCTGATGTCTATCGTTTAAATACGATTTCACTAAGCTGAGCGCAAGTTTCCTTAACCCGTAATGTTCAAGTTTTAAGAGTAGGGTTTCATGGTTTACGCAATCAAATGCTTTCGAGAGGTCACAGAAAATTCCTATGGCATCTTGTGCCTCTTCCCACGCAGTAAATATGTGTTTTAATAAGGTGACACCGGCGTCAGTCGTACAACGTCCTTTGGTGAAACCATACTGTTTCTCATGCAAGATTTTATTGGTGTTAAAGTGGTTGAGCATTTGATTAAGCATTACCTTTTCAAAAACCTTGCTGAAAACCGGCAATACGGATACGGGTCTATAGTTATTGGTGTCTTTACTGTCCCCGGACTTGAAAAGTGGTATTACCTTGCTGTATTTCATAAGGTCCGGGAAGACTCCTTGGTCCACACACAAATTAAATATTAAGGCCAAGTACGGTGCTATAGTCTCAATAATGGCTTGACAAACTTTAATTGACATACCCCATAGATCCTCGGTTAATTTGACTTTGATTTCTTTAAAAGCTTTAATGACTGCTATGGGGTTTATATGTTTAAATTGAAACTCAACCGGACAGGTTGAAACGTTCGCTCTTAATAAATCAATAGAAAACAAGGGTGAGGAATTTAAGGTTTCAGTAGTTTTAAGTGGGATACTAGTGAAGAAATCTACAAATTCTTGAGCAACTTCATTTTTAGAGCTAAGAAGACCACGTGAAGTCTCTAGAGTGATATCATTATTATATTTTTTATTTCTGTTAGTTTCACTATTGATGATTTTCCAAACCGTCTTTATTGTATTATCGGCGGATTTAATCTTGTTACTAATGAATAAGGCTTTAGCTACCTTACCTTACCTTTAAATTTTTGAGTAAGTTGTAACATATTTATTAAAAGTTTCTGAGTTGATGTAAGGCTTAAGGCCGTACAGCTCAAACAATCGTTCCCTACTTTTCCTAATACCCTTAGTTGCCCAGTCACTGAACATAAACTTTGGGAAAATAGATTTCGTTTTCATTTTAATGTATTATTGAACTCTGTGTAAACTACCGAAAATAATACCTTATAAAATTGATTAACATTATCAATAATATGCCTTGGAATGCCTAAATTACTAATTAAGTTATTATTAAATTTATTCAAATTGCTGGATGTTATTTGTCTAGATTTTATCTGGATTCTTTGTAATGGTGTGTCGGACTCGAAAACAACTCTTTGACCGCTGTGATCAGAAGGAAGGTAATTTACAATGGATTTATCTAAGTAGTCGCAGCTACAAAAAACATTATCAATACATGTAGCAGTGTTTGTAGTTATTCGAGTTGGTTCCGCAAACACGTTTGACAAATCAAATGATTTAAAAAGATGTAAGAATCTACTGCTATTCGAATTTTTGTCTAAAATATTAACATTAAAGTCACCACAGATAACTAATGATTTATTACCAGTTGCAAGTTTTGCTAAAGCATCTTCCA